>JAHLJS010000002.1:81345882-82668616 GCA_038502445.1 Eremochloa ophiuroides
CGCTCGGGAGGAAGCCATGGTATGGTCTATTGCTGGGGCTAAGGGGCTGTCCCTGCACCCAGCTCGGGTTGTTGGTTAGAGGGCCTTTGATCTGTACTTTGTCAGGTCTTTCCTTTCAGTCATAGGTGATTAGTTTCAGTCAGATTGTTGGGTTTGGGGGGGGGGGGGGGGGGGGGGGGGGGGGGGGGGGGGTTGAGTTTTGTGTCTGTTTGAGTCTATGTACAACTCCTGTTCTCTACTATTAATACAATGATACGTGTAAGAAGAGGCCAACTACATGTATTGCCAGGCCCAAAGGGGCAGTTATACAAGGTACAATGTGCAGAGAAACCCTCCAAGTAGAGGGGAAATACATATACATCCTATACATCTAACACCCCCCCTCAAACTCATGGTGGATCTACAACACTGAGTTTGGAGAGCAAGAAGGTATGTTGGGCCCTTGTTTGTGCCTTGGTGAAGAAATCCGCTAGTGTGTTTGATGGAATCCAACCGAATGTAAATGGGGTTCTAGTTTCAGTTAGGGATGAGTTTCACCTTTGGAGATTGGCCAGGGCTCGGGGACTCAATTCCCTTGCTCTAGAACCAGCCATTGCGTGAACTCATCTCTAATGGTCTTGGGTCATGTTTTTTACAAGAAAGCGAGAGATACACCATTCGATAAAAGGGTGTGTGCGTGTGTGGGGTTGTAAGGGGCTTCTAAGCCCACTACTTCATTCTTCTTAATATAATGATACGCAGTTCTCCTACGTGTTCGAGAAAAAAAAAATCCGCTAGCTAAACCTCTGAAGGCACATGGTGGAGTGTCACAACCTGATTGTGCACCTGCGATCTCACATATGAAGCATCAACGCCAATGTGCTTGGTGAGCTCATGCTTGACCGGATCCCGAGCAATACTGATCGCACCGGTGCTGTCAGAAGAGAGGAGTGGGTGCGGTGGCAGGCACACCGAAATCCTCAAGAAGCCATCGTAGCCATGTCACCTCAGCAGTCACAGCCGCCATAGCACGCAACTCAGCCTCAGGACTCGAGCGGGAAACTGCAGTCTGCTTCTTGGTTTTCCAGGCAATCAAGGAAGAGCCAAGGAAAACACAATAAGCTGAGAGAGAGTAGAGATCAGTGGAATCACTAGCCCAGGTCGCATCAGAGTATGCCTGAAGCTGGAGAGAGCTAGAGCGAGGAAAGAAAAGGCGGCGGGATATGGTTCCACGAAGGTATCGTAGAACACGAAGGAGGTGAGCATAGTGAAGTTGGGTAGGAGCCGAGACAAACTGACTCAAGATATGAACAGAGTGAGTAATATCAGGCTGGGTGATCCCAAGATAGACAAGACTCCCAACAAGCTGACGATAGCGAGTGGGATCGGCAAGTGGTGCACCGTCAGTGGGTCGTAGTTGAACACCAAGCTCCATAGGAGTATCAACAGTGCGGTGGTCAGTGAGAGCAGCACGAGAAAGGATGTCCTGAATGTACTTCTCTTGAGAGAGAAAAATACCATCAGATGTGGAGGTGACCTCAAGACCAAGGAAGTAACGAAGAGGACCCAAATCAAACATGAGGAATGTCTCATTGAGACGCTACTTCACAAAGGCAATGTGCCGAGTTTCATCACCTGTGATGATCATGTCATCGACATAAAGAAGGAGAAGTGTGCGACCATGAGAAGAAGTGTGAACAAATAGAGCAGGATCATGGTCACTAGGCTTGAAGCCTGCATCGATGACAATAGAGGAGAAATGCTCAAACCAAGTGCGAGGAGCTTGCTTAAGACCATAGAGGGAACGACGCAACCGGCATACCATCCCATCAGGAACAGAGTACCCTGGGGGTGGTTGCATATACACTTCCTCACGGAGTCTTGACATCCAATTGAGAGATCGACCACTAACGAATGGAAGCAACGGCAAGAAGAGCCCAAACAGTAGTCATGTGAGCAACAGGAGCAAAGGTCTCCTCATAGTCAACACCATACTCCTGTTGGAAACCACGTGCCACAAGACGAGCCTTGTAGCGCTCAAGAGAGCCATCTGAGCGAGTCTTGACCTTGTACGCCCACTTACAGGTGATAGGGTGACATGAGGTGGCAAAGGGACAAGATCCCAGGTGCCAGTACGCTCCAGTGCAGCAATCTCCTCGGCCATGGCGTGCTGCCACTCCTGGTGAGCAGCAGCCTCCCGATAGGTCGTAGGCTCGGCCAGGACGACAGGGGTGGAGCCACTCCTGGTGAAGCCAAGACGATCAGGAGGACGAAGTGTTCTACGGTCACAAAGAGCATACCGAGGAGGAGACTCAGGAAGAGGTCCAAGGATGGACGGAGTAGAATCAAGAGACTCAGGAAGAGGTCCAAGGATGGATGGAGTAGAGGCAAGTGGCGGCACAGGACGTGGCCGACGAGTGTAGTAGCGAGTGATCTCACGAGAGGGACACAATGGTGGTGGAGGAGGAGACACTGGTATGGAGGTAGAGTGTGGTGGTGGAGCAGCCGGAGACAAGGGAGCGACTGGAGGGGTCTCAGAGGGAGAACCAAGGAGGGACGGGGAGGAGTGTGGTAGTGGACAAAAACGCGGAGAGCGACAAGTAGGCTCACGAGGGGAAGCAACTGGTGGGAGAGGAATAATAGGGAGAGGAGGAGCAACCGAAGGCAAAGGTGCAGGTGGTGGTGTAGAAACAGGTAGCGGAAAAGACAAATCAGGAAGAGTAAGGAATGAAAGGGACTCAACAGTGCTAGATGGACTGCTAGAGGAACGAGGATAGTAGGAGCGGGATTCATCAAAGGTGACATCCCGAGAAATCCTCATGCGGCGTGTAACAGTATCATAGCAGCGATAGCCTTTGTGTTCAGTACTGTACCCAAGAAAGACACACTCAACCGACTGGGCAGTCAACTTGGTGCGCTCACGAGGTGGAAGAAGAACATAGCAGACATAGCCAAAGCATCGAAGATAATCATAGGATGGAGGAGAACCGAAAAGACGCTGGTAAGGAGTACAACCCTTAAGAGCAGAGGAGGGTTGTTGATTAATGAGAAAAACAGCCGTAGAAACAGCCTCAGCCCAAAAGTGAGGAGCGAGATCAGCGGAAATGAGAAGAGCACGAGCTGTTTCAAGAATATGACGATGCTTACGCTCAGCAACACCATTCTGAGCATGAGCACCAGGGCACGAGAACTGTGGAAGAGTACCCTGGTCAGCAAGGTAACGCCGATGCGCATTAGAAATATATTCACCAGCAAAATCAGCACGAAAAACACGAATAGAAGAATTATATTGAGTGCGAACCATAGTGGCAAACTGCTGATAAATGGAAAGAAACTGACCACGAGAAGACATCAGATAGATCCAAGTAAATCGTGAATAATCATCAATAAAAATAACGTAGTATGAGTGACCCCCTTTTGAAGTGAAGGGAGCACGACCCCATACGTCAGAATGAACTAGATCAAAAGGACGTTGAGACACAGATTCGCTAGAAGGATACGGGAGTTGCACTTGTTTGCCAAGCTGGCAACCAGCGCAACGGAGAACACTCTCACCAGAAACAGGACCTAGAACACCGCCGCCAACCAAAGTGGATAGTCTAGAGCCGGATAGATGACCTAGACGTCGATGCCATTGAGCAAAGGTAGGGGCAGAGGATGCAACCGACACAGAAGCTGGAGGGCTGGATGGTGGGGTAGTGGAAGAGGGTGAAGGAAGATGCAACCAGTCAAGCTCCCGAAGACCCTGAGAATCACAGTGTCTAGGCCTAGACCCCACTAGAAGTCTCGTACGGATATCTTGAATGCAGCAAGAATCCGCCTCAAGAATGATACGACAACCATGGTCAGTAATCTGACCTGCAGACATCAATTGCATAGTGAGCTGAGGAACATGCGAAACGGTAGCAACATGGAAAGAGGAGGTAGTGAGAGTGCCACGACCAACGATAGGAAGAGACGTGCCATCGGCAGTATGCACATTTGGATGATGAATGTGGAGATGAGAGTGATGACAAATTAGTTGGATCAGGAGTCATATGAAAAGAGGCGCCAGAATCCAAGAACCACTTGGAGGAGATGCCTGAGGGAGGAGGACGAGATGCCAAAGGCGATGCAGAGGCAGTGAGATGGCAGAATAGGGCAAGAATTTCCTGCTCCGCGATAGAAAGCGAGGAAGAGCCTCGAAGAGTAGAGGCACCACAATGACCCTCCAAGAAAACCCCAGTCACCACGGCGGGGGACAGAGACGACATAGTCGGGTTTTTTTTTTTTGTTTTTTTTTGGGACAGGCCGTGCAGAGCGGGTCAGCGCAGAGGAGGCAGAGAGCAGAGAGAGACAGAAGGAGGTGGACGGGTCTGGAGACACGGGTGCCGCGCGAAGTGGCACGGGCGGACCGGCTCGTTGGGGCGGGGCAGGGGGGGCGAGGCGGCGCAGGTGGCCCCGCGAGGGGAGGACCGGCGCGGGCGCGTGGGGCGCGGGCGGCGACGCGGGGCCGCGGGAGGAGGCTGCGGCGCGGCGCGGGGGCGTGGGAGGAGGCAACGGCGCGGACGGGACCGCGGGAGGAAGCCGCAGCGCGAACAGCAGCGCGGGCCCGCACGAGTGGGGAGGGGGCGCGGATGCGGTGCGACGCGGGGGCGGCGCCGTGAAGAGCGGGTCGGCCTGAAATCGCCGGTGTCGCCAGCAGAAGGTAAGAACCTAGCTTGATACCATGTTAGAAGAGGCCAACTACATGTATTGCCAGGCCCAAAGGGGCAGTTATACAAGGTACAATGTATAGAGAAACCCTCCAAGTAGAGGGGAAATACATATACATCCTATACATCTAACAATACGCAGTTCTCCTGCGTATTCGAGAAAAAAAACGACGACGCTGCTCGTGGTCAACCCATCTCCTCATAATGCTAGCTCTTGATCTAAGTCTATGGCTATTGCCACAACCTCTGGGACTTCGCCAGTGCTGATTGATAAACGTGAGCGCTTGTTGATATGTCTGAGTAGCCCTGTGTATCTTTTCCATTTGATCGACGCATTGTCGGTGGTAAGCTGGTGGTTGCGTAGTTATGTGTATTCATATGCCTTTGATGACGCTTTCTACTCACATCTCCAGCTACTTTGGTGACAAAAAAAGGTATCTCCCACTACTCTGCGCTGTAGGGAGGAGGAGGGATTTGTGTGTGTGCGTGTGTTTTCCCCCTCATCCGCTGCCTTGGTTGTTACGTCTCACCCGATTCTAAATTTCCTTCTAGTCACACCAAGGTACTTGCCACTGCATAATCATATCATAAAGTTGGACTGAAAGTATATCTTTTTGAAAAATCTAACAACATAAGTTTATTGTTTATAGCTTTATTTATACAAATTTAAGTGTGGATCTTTTTTTTGCCAGTTGGCTCAAGCATGCTATATGGAACGTGTTGATCTCTCTGCTCATGGGTTTTATGCCACACCTAATATTGGGTTTGATTGGGCAACTGGCAAGGGAACTCCATTCAACTATTTCACATATGGCGCTGCATTTGCAGAAGTTGAGATTGACACCTTAACTGGAGATTTTTACACGAGGACAGCTGATATTGTTATGGATCTCGGCTTCTCAATCAATCCAGCAATTGACATTGGCCAGGCATGTTCTCAACAGAGGAAATATTTTGCTATCACATGGAAGAGTTATGCTTTCTTTACGTATTTCATTTCATTGCCTTCTGTAATTTACCTTCAGATTGAAGGAGCTTTTATCCAAGGATTGGGTTGGGCAACCATGGAGGAACTAAAATTGGGGGATGATTACCATAAGTGGATTCAACCTGGATACCTCTTCACCTGTGGTCCTGGTTCTTACAAAATACCCTCTGTAAATGATATACCTCTGAATTTCAAGATTTCTCTACTGAAGGTAAAAATATATCAAGTTTATATGTAATATTTGTTGGTTTGTGTTTATTTGTGTCATTGGGAAAAGAATCAGACCTTACTGAAGAAGAAGTTTTAACTGTTAACATTAATGGCTAAAAGGGGTATTTTGACATGATTTTACATATCTACAACATTATAAGGGTATTTCAACAATATTTTAACTTTTAAAACTTGTTTCCACATGTTAGATTCATTTGTTCAGTAGTGGTGAAGTATTGCTGTCAAACGCTTGTTTAGAAATATCATGACAATCTCGGTAAACCACTGTGCAAAATCCTTTCCAAAAAGATTTTAATTTTAATATTTTAGTAAACCGTCCATTTATGTTTTCTACTATGCTTAAATGGAATGCCAACTTTTGAGTGCAATACTGTTATTTGGGAAATAAACTATTCGTTTGTGATGAAAAGGCGATGATATCTGTCAGTGTGGTTTTCTGGTTGTACAACTCTAGTGGTGTTAAATGACCTACTAGTATATGCCAACGATTTATTTTCTGTGCAAAAACAAAAGCCTAAATGATGTTATCCTGGCAATTGCTGGCACAAAATGTGTCAGAGTACTACACACCTCATCTGCAAACCCACTGCAACACGTGTTAGATGATCCTCCACCACCACAGAATAATAACTAGAAAACTTTGGACTGAACAAATTCTTTGGTAAACCATCGGCCACTCACCCTTGGGCCTGGGGGAAACTGGGGCCTTGGGGAAACTTCGTGACAGGTAAGCGCACTTTGGGTTATCCTAGGTTCAGAAGGCCAGCTAGAGCGTCCTCGAGAACCAGATGAGAAAAGAACAAACGATTAGAAAAATAGGGCAAAGCCGCAAAGGGATAAATGAAAGAGGTAAAGAGTAATAGTGCGATGTTGTAACATGGTTACGAGGGCCGCGGAGACACAACATAACGCTATTTGGTGCAGACAATCGCCAGACCCGAATGTTATGTGTATATCAAAGCCCATTCTATAGGCTCATGTAGCCTATGAGGCTATCTATTTATATATGGTGATCTCCACTAATGGAGACATTCTCCGTCATTTGCTAGGTTAGTAACATGGTAACAAAGCCATGGATTAGGGCTGGGATTAGAGCTAATCACATTTTTTAATCCCTCCACGATCCCATCCATCCAAAAGGTCACTATAATTCTAAGCCACTATAATTCATGAAGCGGCGGTTATATTTTACTTTGTCTTTCTTGTCACAAGTCATCAAATATATTATCACGTTTAACCATATTTAATGTGAATTTCAAATCTTCATGTGCTTTTTCATTCCAGTTTTAAAATAGAGCAAGTGAATGGTTTACACTTGGAATTCTAAGCCCATTAGGCTGTATACACGTCTTTAACTATCCTCATCGTTGGAAGATTTAGAGTCACAACTAAGAATTGTATAAATAGAATGGGTAGCTTTATCATTGGCCTTTTTTCGGTGAATCGGGAATATCTGGTTTGTATCAGTTTCGCGTGTCAAACAGCCATAGTTGTATCTTGCTTTTATAAAGCCTGAGCACAGTTGGATCTTTGATGAGATGAAATATTATTGGCCTATATACAAAGAAAACAGCCAGCTAAAGATTTCTCTGGTGGTCATTTAACAGCCCTCGAATTATACTAATGTTTCTTTTTGGGTACTTTTGAGTGACATTCTTTAATCTCCAATAAATTGGTGCAGGGAGTTCCAAATCCAAAGGCGATTCATTCTTCCAAAGCAGTAGGAGAGCCACCATTTCTCCTCGGCTCTGCCGTCTTATTTGCGATAAAGGACGCGATCTTTGCTGCGAGGGCTGAGGAGGGGCACTTGGGCTGGTTCCCGCTAGACAACCCGGCGACACCTGAAAGAATAAGAATGGCGTGTGTTGATCCCATCACAAAGAAATTTGCTGGCATAGATTACCGGCCCAAGCTTAGTGTATAGCACAATGCGTCTTATTATGTCAAAACTTGATATAGATTACTGGCATGCTTCAAAGCTCTGTATCGATCACTACTTTTGACTTCAGTCAAGCAAGCGTAATATTGCGACCGCGCACATCGTGTTGGAAAGATATATATAGTGGATGATGAAAAGCATGAACCTTTATCTTAACAACATTGCCTGAAACGTGTCTACATGCTGAAGATATAGTGAATGTATTGCAGCGATTTCCAAGGCGTCTATATGTTCCTTTAGAACCAGATACTCCACAAGTCTACATGATAATGATCGCACCTTATTAGATCTCTGACGTATTGAACTTGGCATGCTACTAAAGTGGATGTTGTAACACATAGTAGGATCAGAGGGCGCCAAAAACCTACCTCCCTTGCAGAGGATTCAGCTTCAAGATCACTCGAACTTGGATCATAGTCAGGATCTTCTGGATCATCTCTTCTCTCCTATGTTTTCGCTTTGGTAAGTCTTCCGACAAGCTATTTCGTCACACGGCCTGACGTACGGCCAGTACTATTGACAAATCATGAAAAATATCAAAATGTATAAATGATTGATTGCAATGGCATATGCATGCTGCTACATTGATGTGCCCTGCCAAACCCACGGACGGTCCACGCACACGGCGTTGCGCAGGAGTGAATAGCACGATAACACCAAGGACTTTAATCCATCTGTTTGCAAGATGTTCTTCTAAAAAAAACTGTTTGCGAGATGTAGTCAAAACCAACTACTCAAATTTTAGTCTGTGAACTCAATTGTTTATGCTCGTAATCATGTTCTACTTTTTATTTGACTTTGTGACAAAACTAAAAATTGCTATGCGTAAGATGCTAATGAGAATACATCTTTAGAACTTGTCGGTACTAGTTTTAGCGGGGCTAACACCGGCTAGTAAATATATGTTTTGCGGTTGAGGCTATGGAAGGTGTGCAAAGAGGAACACAGGGATTACACTGGTTCAGGCCAAGCAAGCCCTACGTCCAGTGGAGAGGAGAGTCGTGTTGCCTTGCACCGGAGTGCTTGTAGTAGAGAGTTACAAGCTAGGCGAGAGAGGGAAGTGCTCCCAGCTCTCTTGTGAGTGTCTTAGTGTATGCAAGTCGTTTGCTGTTGGTGTGTATGTGTGAGTGAGAGCTTAAGACTTCCGGGGTCCGTCTAAAGCTGACCGCTGCTCTCCCTTTTATAGTCGCAAGGGAGAGGCAAGGGCAGCGCTTACAATACTACGTATGTTACAGTGAGGAATTGTTGTTCCTCGTTTGACTATCGTCAGCTACGGTTTTTTCTCCGCGTCTCCGGAGTATGGCCGTAGTGGTTCGTACGATCTTGGTGAGTTCCGAGGCAGCAACAGTCGTAGGATTACGGCATGCCGTAGGGTCACACCTGATGGCTGTCCTTCCGCACGATGTGACAAGAGGGCGAGTCGTCTCGGGGCGTAGTCTCCCGAGGCTCGGGACTCTTGGAGGCGTGATGGGATGGAGCAGGGTGATATCTCCCCTCGAGCGTGTTTCTGGCCTTTGGACAGTACTTCCCGAGGGTTAGGTGGGCCCGGATGGAAGGCGTGCTCGTCCTTTCGAGTGGACAGTGCAGTAGACGCTTTTCCCGTTCTTGCGTAGCCCGTAGTCAGGCGCTCGGACTGTCGTAGTCGTAGTTGGTAGACCCCGACGGAAAACGGGGCGGCGCACCGTAGACCATACCGTGGAGAGGACGGCCATAGTGGGCCTATCAAATCCGCTGCCAGGGAAATCCTGACAGGTGGTATGGCCATCAGGGGCGTGTGAAGCATAGTCGCGTCGAGAATCTCGCCTGACGGGACAGTGCTTGTAAAGTGGTCAGAGAGATCTCTTGTGGTCCAAAATTGCTCCGCTGACATCACCTGTGCCTTGGATGCCTTTGTGAGATTGCGCTCGAGGGGGATGGGGAAGCTCGGGCGAATCGGAGAATGGGCGCCGAGGGCGCCGCTCTCCCGAGCTCTCCTGGGGAGGCTCGGGCGAATCGGAGATTTGGGCGCCGAGGGTGCCGCTCTCCCGAGCTCTCCGGAGGAGGTTCGGGCGAATCGGAAATTTGGGCGCTGAGGGTGCCGCTCTCCCGAGGGTTGGCTGTCATTGGTGCAATGACGTCGTGGGCCTCTGTAGACGCGGCCTTCGTGGGCTTCGGGCGCGGCCTTCGTGGGCTTCCACTGGCCTTATTTGGGCCAGGCCGCGTTGGGAATGAGCGTTTTTGCATCGAAGTTGGGTACCCTAAACTTTGGTACCCGACAGTAGCCCCCGAGCCTATGGCGGAGTGAAGACACTCCTCCACAGGTTCACGCTGGTTTTTCCTGTCAAAAAGATAAAGTATGGGTTGTTTTTTCCGGTGGGTGCGCGCGAGCGCACCCGCCGGGTGTAGCCCCCGAGGCTTTGGAGGGATGATATATCCCTTCAAAGGTTTAAAATCGCGTTTGTTAGTCCTCGGGTGTTTTTTGATTTATTTAGGAGGATTGTTTCCTTGGAAGCGGAGCCCCCGAGCCTCTCATCGTGTTGGGAGGTCATTTGGTGGTCTTTCCAAGGTGCAGGGCAAGTTCCCGAGCCTCCGTTTTCGTATCGGAGATCGGTCGAGTTCTTCCCTGTCTTTTTTAATTCGACCTTCATGCTCTTTTTGGGAAGAGGAAGGTTTGGTCCTGCTCGACTTCCCCGCTGGGGCACGAGTCGGCATTTCCGGTGAGCTACAAACGGGTTGGTCCAAATGGAGGTCCGTGCCCCGTTCGTTAGGGGTCGGTTAGCGGCCTGAGCATACTCCAAATGTTTCTCGAGGGTCAGTTAGTGGATGTCGGGTCCCTTCGATGGGTCCCGAGGGCATGATGCCTCCCACGGAGGGATTCCACGTAACCGACTCGCTACTGGGACTTGGACACAGCATGGGATGTCCCTTGTGACGTTTCAGACGTCGGGATACTGGCCGTTTCCGTGACCCATCCACTAGCTGTCCCTAACTCGATTTCCCTAGGGCGACTGTTCGAGCCACGGAGGGCCAGTCTTCGATCCCCTGGGAACGTAACGGGCGCCCGAGCCCGGGGTTCCTTCGTTGGGAAGAAGAGAATGTTGGCGGAATCGAGGTGTGCAGTTGTAATGATTCGACTCACCTTTTGAGGCGCGAAGCCTGACGGACGCGACGGTTCGGCCCAGTCGAGGCGGTTTGCGTGCGCGGCGACGGCGGCGACGTGGGGATTGTGGCGGGTCCCGCGCAGTTAATGCGGCGGATTCTCCGCAACCACCCACGATCCGCCGGCGGAGTATATAAGAAAAACTTACGGTTTTTTCTTTCTACCCTAGCTATTCGCTCGCACGACCGTTCGCTTTCTTATCTTCGTCGCCTGCTCTTTCTCCTTCGTTGCCTGCTCGAGAGAGATTGTTGCCGCGGCTGTCGTTCTTCCCGCAGCCCTTCCCCCCTTCGCTTGCCATGGATTCCTCCTCCGCCGCTGTCAACGCCGCAGCCGATGTCGCCGCCACCGACGCCACCGCCACCGACGCTGCCGCGGCCGCCGCCGGCGTCCTCAGGCTAGAGCCGTGGCCGAGGAGCACTGTGACGGAGGCGCAGCTGGAGCGCCTCGTCACTCTGGGGCTACTGCGTCCTCGTACCGACGCGCAGCACCCGGAGTGGGCCGTGCCGCCGCGCGACCACGAGGAGCCGAACCCCGGCGAGGGGTACGTGGTGAGCTTCGTTGCTTACCACAAGCGTGGACTCGGCTCGCCGCCGAGCCGCTTCTGCCAGACCATCCTCTTCGAGAACGGGCTGGAGCTCCACAACCTCACCCCGAATTCCATCACACAGGCGTCGATTTTCGCCGCCCTGTGTGAAGGCTACTTCGGTGTGCCCCCGCACTGGAACCTGTGGCGCCGCATTTCCCGCGTCGACTGGTACACCAAGTGGGTCGGCGCGAGGAAGCCGCGGGAGATCCAGCGTGCGGGGGGGTGCGGCCTCGTGATCCGCTCTTCGTCGTACATCCCCTGTAGGGCCCCCTCCTCCAACAAGGGGTGGCACAGTGGCTGGTTCTACCTTCGCAACGACGGGGGTCTCTTCCCCAAGTTCACGGGAAGGGCGCTCATGGCTCGCCTTCCCCAATGGGAGTGGGGGTGCCCGTCGAAGGAGTCAAAGCACCTGGCCGTCTACTTCGACGCGCTCAAGGAGTTGAACAAAAGGGGCCTTACAGGGGCCGGTGTGGCGGGGAACTTCCACATGCGGACGGTGCTACCTCTGATGGAGCGCCGCCTAGCGCTCCATCAAATGGTAACCGGGTCGCAGTGGGAGGGCACGGCGATGCTGGCCCGTGACCTTGGCGAGGCGGAGGTCATGCGCCGCGTCGGCTACATGGGGGGTTTATCCCACCTGGGAGGAGGTGAACCCGGTGCCTATGCGTCCCTGCGCGGGTTTCCCGGCGTTGGTAAGTGTCGTTCGTTTGATCAGGCCGCTGGTTTCCCCATCTTCCTCCTGACCTTTCTTCTTCGTTCTTCGTAGGTCCTCTCGAGGACCGGGAAGGCTTCCCTTCCGCTCGTCCCGGAGGACAAAGAGCAGCGAACCCAGAACCGCCTCCGGACCACGGAGGAGAAGGCGAGGAAAGACAAGGCGACCGCCCGGAAGAAGAAGAGGGTGCGGAAGGTGGAGGAGTCCTCCCAGCGCCGCCGCCGCCTGAGGGAGGCCGGGGAGCCTGAGGTGGATACCCCCACCGATGATGACGGCGACGACGACGATGAAGAAGAATATGATTTTTCCACCTTTGATTTGATGAAATCTAACCGGCCGCTTGCGGCCACACAACCCGCGGTGGGCGCTCACGAGCCTGAAAAGGCTCCGCTGTCAGCGTCCGTCGGCGGAAGTACCGGGGTTCGTGATCCGAACCCTCAGGCAAACCTGCCGGAGACCGCGTCCAAGGACGCGGCTCCTGGCAGGGCGACATCAGGAGGCGGGGCTCCGCCCGCCATCAGCAGCGTGGTTCGGCCAGAGGGGCCGGGGACGGGCTCAGGCCTGGCGCCTGAGATGCCCCGAGGTTCCAGCGGGGGGACCGAGAGTCCCCTATTTCGGCGGACCCTCCCCGCCGACGCGTCGTTGGTCGGCGCGGCGACCGAAGGCGGGGGGAATGCTGGGAAGACGCCGCCAGAGCCGGAGCCCACCGGCGCCAAGACGCCAGCGCTTGAGATGGGGCCTTCCTAGGCTCAAGCTTCCCCGCCGAGGGGCGGTGACGTTGGGACGACCCCCGGCGCCCAGGCGGCACTGGCCCGGACGCCGGGTTGGTGCCCACTCCGCCGTCGGCGCAACCCACTCCATCCGTCGTCTCGCCGAGCGTGGGCGCTGCGAAGAAGAAGAGGGTGATTCCGAAAACGAGGCAAGTGTCTTTACCTGTAATTCCTTCTGGTGGGGATCCTTTCATGAGCGCTCCTTTCTTCCTTCTCCGCTTCAGGAAACGCTCGGGGGCGGACCTCCAGGTGTCGCACCTGAAGGTCCTGAAGGTGCTGGGCCATGACACGGCTGGGGGGAGTGCCCGGTCGGCGGGCGAGGAAGTTCGTCCCCCCACGGGTCTGCCCGTGGCGTCCGAGGCTCCTCCCTCGGGGGAGGCTATCTCGGCAGCGGCCGCCGTCGTCGTGCCCGTGATCGACCTGGAGACGGAGCCAGCACGGGCTTCCGAGGCCTCGACCGTCGGTTCCGGAGACGCCTCGGGAGCGCCAGCTGATGCCGCCCCCACGAAGCCTGCTGCCACGGGGTCATCGGCCGTGGACGTCAGTGCAGGAGCTCCTCCCGCCCGTGAGGAAGGCCCCTGGGCGCTGGCCTTGAGGGAGCCTCAGCCTCGGGAGCTAACCGCCTCCCGGATCGAGTGGGCGGACCGCGTGGACCCTCAGGCGCCGCCCGTCTTCTCGCTCCGGGACGACCTCGAGGCCCCGAAGTGGGACGCCGTTCAGGAGCTCGGGTTTAGCTCGGCGGCGGGGCTCCGCGCGATCACCGACGTCCTCGAGAAGGACCTCCCGACCCAGCTTCAGGTAAATCCTCGTGTCTTGTAAACTTTTCCTGCATATGAGCATCGTTCTTACCGTTTCCGCTTCTTCCTTCTTTCCAGGACCTCATGCACACCTCCCGGGACAAGTCCCGCTTCCTTCGTGGCGGGCTCGGGCTCTGGAAGCAGCTCGATCTTAAGGAGAAAGCCCTTGCCCGCGCCCAGGGCGAGCTCGCCGCCGCGACCTCCAAGCTTGCCGAAGTGTCGACAACACTATCCTGAAGGGGGAGGTCGCGGAGGCGCAGGGCCGAGCGGCTGCCTCGGCGACGCGAGTGCAGGAGTTGGAGAGCGCCCTGGCCGCGATGACGAGGGAGCGCGACGCCGCCCGAGAGCTCACCGCCGAGAAGATTTCGGCCGCCGAGGTCTTGGCTCTCGACCTGGATGAGACTCGGGAGGCGTTGCGCCTGGCGCTCGGCGCGGCGGACTTGGCCGGGAAGGAGGCATAGAAGGCTCAGGAAGAGGCTAACCGTAAGCGCAGCGTTGTATTTTTTCCATTCTGCTCGTCTCGGTTGCTCGCTGTATTTTTACTCATCTCCGTGCTTTGCTCCCACAGTTCTGCAGGCGGCTTACGACGGCGAGTTGGCCGAACACCTGGACCTGCAGAAGGTCGCGCGGGCACTGTGTGACTCCGTCGGCACCGGTGGAGAACCCTCGGGGATGTCACCCCGGAGCCGACTGGAGGCACTCCACTGCAGCAAGAGCGGCCGGATCAAGAAAGCCCTTCTGACGGGTGTCCAAAAGACACCGGCGGTCGTGAAGTCCCACTACGGGAATTTTGACACCGACCCTGTCAGCGAGGGCTTCCCTGAAGCCAACGGCGCCGAGCTCCTGGCGCTGGAGGATTCGATGAAGGAGCCAGGAGAAGCGCTGGCGGGCCTCTTCCAAGCCGAGGTCGAGCTCCCTCCCCTGAACCTGCCGTGAAGAAGAAGCGGGCCATAGTGCCCTTGTAAAAAGTAACCTTTCGTGAGTGGCTTTAGAGAAAAAAAACAATATGGCCCTTCGTAGCCTCAATATTTATGTAAATATTTGCTGAATATTTGTTTCGCTTTGTTTCGTGTTTTTTTCCTTAGGCGTTTTTTCTTGCCGATCCTGTGCCCGGCCCATTGAGCCTTGGGGGACGCTTTTCGGGTGTTGTAGCTTTAGCGGCATAGACGCAGCCGATGTCTTAGGAACTTTGGCAGAAAGAATCCTTAGAAAAAAGGCTTAGGCGTTTCCTCCAGAGCCTCCTCCCTTGGCCGAGCATAGATCTTATAGGTTTTCTTCAGAGTGCGGGTTAGCCTTCGAACGCGGAGTGGCGAGGGGAGATGCTGTGGCCCTGGAGCGTAAGCGGTCTCCTCGACTCGGCCGACTCTGTTTTCTGGGACTTCCCTCACTCTTCCGAATTCTATAAGTTCATGCTTGATTTCCGGAGGGAAGCGTGTTTTAGGGAGAAACGAATTCGACGAGTTTTGAAATTTTTGCGTTTCCAGAATTGTTGAATCTCGGGAAGGTCCGGCGGTTCCCCCCGTCCTAGCCCCCGAGGGAGGGTCGGCCTTTCCGTAAGTTAGGCCGAGCCTCGCTTTTAATGCGTGGTGAAATAAAGGGTCGTTTCACTCCCGAGTGTAGGCTCGGATTGAAAATCTAAAAATCATGTAAAAAGAGTAGAAGTCGGGTCTTTTCATTGATTTCAAGATTTTCAAAATAGTACAATGCTCGGAATCTTAAAGATAGAAGCGACGTAGCCGTTCGATGTTCCAAGCGTTGCTGTAGACCTCGCCCTTCTCGTTCGCGAGCTTGTATGCGCCGGGGCGTAGCACCTCGGCGACGATGAATGGCTTCTTCCCACGTGGTGTGAGCTTGTGACCTGAAGTCCTCTGTCGTCCTGCGAACAATAAGTCTCGGCCGAGTGCCCATGTAAATTTAGACTTTATGATGAAAGTTGAGAACTCAGCATTTTTAGGGATGTCGTAGCCTCGGTAGCGTAGGCAGAGCCAGGGCTGTGCCAGTCCGACCCGAGGGGTTCCCACTTTGTCGCGCACACAGCCAGGTATCTCAGAGAAGGCTCGGGTGAGATCGTTTTTTTACTAAATTTCCCAAACGCCCGTCTCTCTTCTCGCACTTAGGCAAAATTCGTGAAATCTTTCTGGAGCGCAAGTCGACCCTCGGGTGGAGGGTGGTGAGTGGAGGTGCCGTAGCCCGGAGGCGTAGGCGATCTCACGGCTCGGCCAGTCCTGCCCTAAGAGTGTCCTTTTACTTCTTTGGATCTCGTAAGTTTTGCTAGAGTGCAGAAAGGAGTTCGGCGCGGAATTTTCGAAAAAGCGATCAAAAAGGCGCAGAGGAAATTAGATCGTCAGTCCCCAAGCGTCCACCCCTCGTCCCATACTTGAAAAATTCCATGAAATTGCCTCGAGGCGTAAGTCACCTGTCGGGCGATGGGTGGTGAGTGGAGGTGCCGTAGCCCGGAGGCGTAGGTGGTCTCGCGGCTCGGCCGGCCATGCCCTAAGGGTGTTCTCTTGCCTATTCGGGTTTCACGGATTTTTTCAAGAGTGCTGAGAGGTTCGGACGCTTGGGAGGTTTCAGTTTAAATCTTAAAATTTGTGATAATTAAAGAACGCTTATTTATCGATTCTGAGACCATAAATATGAACAAAGCCTGGAAGCTTAAGGGTAATTGTGACTTAGCTGCTCGAGCTACCAGCGTTGCGCTGGTGACGATCGTAGAGGCGGTGTCCCGCACGAGGGGCACCGGATTGGTCGGGTTGATGCGGATGCGCTTCCCCCGTCTAGTTCGGCGGGAGCGGCGCGTGGCGTTCCCTCCGTTTCCTTGAAACGGGTGGAGGTGTCGCCGGGGTCCCTTTCCCAGCCACCTGCTGGGCCGGGGTCAGGATGATGATGGCCCGGGGCTCAGGTTGGGCGGAGGTTCATCTCGAGGCCGTGGCTAGTGGCCACGAACTCGAGGCTCCCGAACCAGAGCACCGCGCCAGTAGGAAGCGCAGGGACGTTGGCTGCCATCCGCAACCGGGATCAACACGCAAAAAAGCCCCTACCTGGCGCGCCAACTATCGGTGCTAGTCCCCCCTGCTAACACCGGCTAGTAAATATATGTTTTGCGGTTGAGGCTACGGACGGTGTGCAAAGGGGAACACAGGGATTATACTGGTTCAGGCCAACCAAGCCCTACGTCCAATGGAGAGGAGAGTCGTGTTGCCTTGCACCGGAGTGCTTGTAGTAGGGGGTTACAAGCTAGGCGAGAGAGGAAAGTGCTCTCAGGTCTCTTGTGAGTGTCTTAGTGTATGCAAGTCGTTTGCTGTTGGTGTGTATGTGTAAGTGAGAGCTTAGGACTTCCGGGGTCCGTCTAAAGCTGGCCTCTGCTCTCCCTTTTATAGTCGCAAGGGAGAGGCAATGGCAGCGCTTACAATGCTACGTATGTTACAGTGAGGAGTTGTTGTTCCTCGTTTGACTATCGTCAGGTACGGTCTTTTCTCCGCGTCTCCGGGGTATGGCCGTAGTGGTTCGTACGATCTTGGTGAGTTCCGAGGCAGCAACAGTCGTCGGATTACGGCATGCCATAGGATCACACCTGATGGCTGTCCTTCCGCACGATGTGACAAGAGTGCGAGTCGTCTCGGGGCGTTGTCTCCCGAGGCTCGGGACTCTTGAAGGCGTGATGGGATGGAACAGGGTGATATCTCCCCTCTGGCGTGTTTCCGGCCTTTGGACAGTACTTCCCGAGGGTTAGGTGGGCCCGGATGGAAGGCATGCTCGTCCTTTCGAGTGAACAGTGCAGTAGGCGCTTTTTCCGTTCTTGTGTAACCCGTCGTTAGGCGCTCGGACTGTCGCAGTCGTAGTTGGTAGACCCCGGCGGAAAACGGGGCGGCGCACCGTAAACCATACCGTGGAGAGGACGGCTGTAGTGGGCCTATCAAATCCGCTGCCAGGGAAATCCTGACAGGTGGTATGGCCGTCAGGGGCATGCGAAGCATAGTCGCGTCGAGAATCTCGCCTGACGGGACAGTGCTTGTAAAGTGGTCAGAGAGATCTCTTGTGGTCCAAAATTGCTCCGCTGACATCACCTGTGCCTTGGATGCCTTTATGAGATTGCGCTCGAGGGGGATAGGGAAACTCGGGCGAATCGGAGAATGGGCGCCGAGGGTGCCGCTCTCCCGAGCTCTCCTGGGGAGGCTCGGGCGAATCGGAGATTTGGGCGCCGAGGGTGCCGCTCTTCCGAGCTCTCCCGGGGAGGCTCGGGCGAATCGGAGATTTGGGCGCTGGGGGTGCCGCTCTCTCGAGGGTTGGCTGTCATTGGTGCAATGACGTTGTGGGCCTCTGTAGACGCGGCCTTCGTGGGCTTCGGGCGTGGCCTTCGTGGGCTTCCACTGGCCTTACCTGGACCAGGCCGCATTGGGAATGAACGTTTTTGCATCAAAGTTGGGTACCCCAAACTTTGGTACCCGACAGAACTACTGTTGTGTTATTTAAAATTTATTCATAGTATTTTTCTATATTTTCGTTTTACTATAGAATATTATTTCTCAGAATATATAATACTACCACTGCTGAGCACATCTATTTTTGTAGTGTGGTTTATATCTAGTAGTAATATTTATCACTTATTAGTAGTAATTTTCAATATCTTTTATTCACAAAACTATTTTAGTACTGTAGATGCTAGTTTTTGGTGGTGCAAACAGGGTGGCATAGGATTTGCCCCACAATTTCAATTTTTTGTTGTAAATATAAAACACTTAATAACATTTATGATTTCAAAATTCTATTAAATTAAAAGTTTTATTTAAATTAATTCCAATCTAGAGGACAAAAATATTTTCTAATTTTTTCCTATTAATTTGACATGTTTTGTTTGATGTGTTACTTCTATTGCATTTAGAACACATTTAATCTTCCTTGGCAACTTTTCAGAATTTGTCGATATTTTTCATATTTATTTGAGCAAACTCCAATTTTTGGACGCTTCTAATTACATTTTTGTAGGCTCCAAATATTTATTTGGGTTCATCACATTTCAAATGTTCCTGAGATTTTTTTATTTCTTTTAAGTTTGGAGTATTTTTTGTGGATTAAACACCAATTTTGAAATATTCTAAATTTGTAAATCTAATATATTTTGGTCCAAACTACCCTGATGGAAACCACATACAAGGTGAAAACATGGAAAAGTGATCCAAAGAAATGTATTTTAGTCGATCATATTTTAAATTTGGTATAAAAATTTTAAATTTACGGATATCCATAGTGCATATAACATGTAATCACATTCAAAAGTTGGAAAGCGAACTCGAACTAGAAAATCACACTAAAAATAGCACATTTTAAATATATGTGCACCCGATAAGAAAATGTAAGGGATTTTGCTTTTAAGTGCAGATTCATCTCAACTTTGTCATTTTTATATGAATTTTCATAAAAGCCCGTTTGGATCCCCTGAATTGAATTTGTTTTACTGAATCGTTTTTCAAAAAATAAATTCATTTGAATGGAATCAAATTAAACCAATTCATTTTCGTTATTCATGTTTGGCTATCACGGAATTTATTTCTAAGAATTAAAATCAAAATAATATTTGGCTAACCTGATGTAGAATCAATTTGCATACTCCTGTCTCTCATGTGCTCAATCTCACGTCTCTCATGTCCTCCCTCTCTCCTCCCACACTCTCACATGCTCACTCCCTCCTCTCTATCTCACTCTTTCTTCTCTCTCTCTCTCCTCTCCCACATTTATTCTCACGTTCACTCCTGTGTCCTTTCTCTTCTCTCTCCTCTCACACACACTCTTTCTGTCCTCTCACGCTCACTCTCTTTCTTTTCTCCTATCTCTCTCCTCTCCCAGACTCACTCCTCCCTCTCATGTTGATGCAGCATGCTATTTTGAAGGAACAATTCTAAGGTGCCGATTTATAAGATTAGCACAATATGTTGAAGGGACAACTTTTAAAGTGCTAAAGATAATACCATAAGGGCAGTCTGAATTCAAAGCTCAAAGAAGAGATCTAGTTCAAGATTTTTAATAGAAACGAGAAGTTCTATTCATATGGTACAGAGTATACAAGTTATGAAAGATTACAAAACTAGGGTTCATGACCTCTATTTATAGGCTCCAACAAAGCTTTACACAACTCGTGCACAATCAATATGACAGCTAAGTTACAACTCTTAGACAACTAAGTTACAGCTCATATATAGCTCATAGACAACTAAGAATCAAGATGCTTCTTGATCAAACTAGTATATTAGTAGTAGAAGTCAATTTTGTCTCTGCTTCTTCAAGTGGATTGAGATGATTTGATATCTCCACAGTGATAAAGTTTAAATTAACTTCTTAATTTTAGTAACTCGTGATAGCCATGAAATTGAAGTATGGTACTTAAATATTATTTATAAAATATCTATGTGATGTCCCTCATCACATGCTCACTCTTTCTTCTCTCTTCTCTCTTTTGTCACGCCACTCTTTCTCTCTCACTCACACTCTCTCACGCTCACCCTCTTTTCTCTCTCCTCTCTCCTCTCTCTCTCATCTCATGCTCGGTCTTTCTTCTCTCTTCTCTCTCTCACATTCATTCTATCCATAAGCAGCAAAATATATGAGAAACTAACACTACTGGAAACGAAGATGTTCCTATCAGTTATTTTCTTCCCGATAGAAAGTTATGCTATTTTCTATCGGTGAGCCTAAACCAACAGAGAAACACCTGTCGCTTCAGTTCTGGCGGTGATTTCCTATCGGTGAATCGACAGTGAAATTGAAAAACAATTTTTTCTGTCGGTATTTAATATTTTTTTGTCAATTTAGCACTGATAGGGAATTTCATATTTCCACTAGTGATACAACATGATATATGTATGTAATCATCGCAATACACAAACAATCCAATATAAGTTAAAACACCTAATAATCAAAATTAAAACAAGTGCATCAGTACATCATAAAGTGATACATAGAATACTTTCGCAAAAAAAAAAGTGATACATAGAATAAGTACACAATACAAGAGCTGATTACACATCAAAATTCAAACTCCAGTAAGATGGCACAAAGGAGCAAAAGAGGCCTTCGTAGGCACAAATTGTAATAACAATAGGTACTTGACCCCTGGTGCAAATTTCTTAACATTTGTTTTCTCTCCTAGACCCTTGTCTGTAAAACCTCATTAGCATCTACTAGGTGTCTAGGTCTTCCCTTGTGTGCTAGTTCTGCTCAATGCGTTGACTTCTAAATTTGCTCGTCTGATCTAATTTGCGTTCTGAACATGAAATTAACTTGCAGGTGAATTCTAATTTGTTTCCTTAGGTTATAAAGTTTAGCATGAATTCTGATAAATGCAATGTTGACTATTTTAAAAGTTCAGATATCTTGGTCCCTCCTGTTCAAGAGTTTATATTCTTGACTGATGTTACTTGTAGTCAACCAAAGAGACATCTCCCTGCTTGTAAAAAAGACATATCCCAATAACTGAATTGATTTTGTCTTACTTATGAGGTATGAGGTCAAACTGATTAACTTGGTACACCATCTCCAACAAGAGAAAACAACTTAGGTTGAACAGGCATCCATGGCGATGGCGAGACGGGAGAGGATCCACGATGGCATGGGCGCACAGGCAGATCAAGGCCATTGAGGGTGACACACAGCCGGGTCGATGCCAGTCGCATGGAGAACCTTCTAATAGGGATCCAAATCACGGAGGTGACACTCTACGATGCTAGAGGTGGCGACGGCGACGCAGGACAGGTAAGCCATGACGACAGCGTAATGGATTCGGGGAGGGAGAGTGACGATGGCGCAATGGAATCAGGGGAGGGAAAGAGGATGGCTCGAGTAAGATTCTGAGGGTTTCCGATGGATGAGGGTGCGAAATGGGACTATGGGAGTAGCGTGGCATTTTTTGGAAATGGGCCGAAAGCACCAATTGATTTTAGAGCCAGCCAAACGGGCCAGTATTTAGAAACTAATTCAATTCGAGCCAATTCTGGAGAACCAAAGAAGCCCTAAGTGAATTTGCATCTCAACTTCTACAAGTGCGAACATATTTTTATGCATATGGATATGCCAAATTTCAGATTATTTTTAATGACTAAAATATGTTTTTAATTAGTTTCCATGTTTTTCACCTAGGACATGGCTTCCACCACCTATTATGAGGGTGTTTGGGAATGTTCCGATCTCAATTTTGTAGCTCCGCTCCAGCTTCACATTACCGAACACGTTCAACTCCACGCACTTTGCTCCGCAAAAAAGATGGAGCTGGAGGCCAACTCCACGTTTTTTTAGTACCTCAAGGAGTACTCCAGTTTTGGAGTTGTGTACTGCTTCATAGAGTTAGGGCATAATTACCCAAATTACCATTCATTAATCACTATCTCATCTATTCTTTCTGACCCCCTACCATATGCATAGTGACGCTCTCTTCATGTGACGTCGCTCTCTTCCACCACCGCCACCCTTCAGCCCTACTCCTCCCGGTCCTCTTCGAGGTCTCCAGCGCCGCCACCATTGATGGTTCGGAGGCCCAAGACGATGCCCATATTTCTGACGAGCTCGTGTTTAGGCAGCACATATTTCCCAACGTATTATTGTCACATATACTAAGAGTGATCAAATAGAATTATTAGAACACTTTGATTCATAGTTCTTGTGCTTACCTATGGACAATTATTTGCACTCGAATTATGGCAATTTCAAGTGCAATTTCAATTATGGGCATAATGGGTCAATTGCATGAAAACAACTCATTTTTAGAACTGGAGCAGAGCTATATAACAAAAGAGTACCATCCGCTCCACAACTCCACGGTGAAACCGCTCTACGGTAGAGTTTGTGGAGTAGAGAAAAAAAAATAGAGTAGTGCCAAACACCCCATATATATTGGACCGCCTAAAAATCGCCTTCTCTAGTCTAGATTTTCTTGTGAATCGATCAATCGATCCCTCACTAGCAAACACCAAGCAACACAGAGAATAGCCTTGCACACACACAGTTCACAGTTACGGACAGAGAACAAAGATGGATGGGAGAGGAGTGTATGTATCTTTCACTAGAATGAATCAACCTCTTTACAAATGAGTTAGTATATCTTTATATAGGAGACAAGGTCGATTTGCTACATTAACCAACCTTGCTACCGTAATTGATATACAACTCATGATACATTGGATGCTAGCTAACACTATCATCTAGTCAATTTGAATTCCTCATCCTCTCTTCATTTAATTAGCCACCATTCGAAGCTCTTGTTCACATTGCCTTTTGATTCACAAAAGATTTAAAGTAAAAGGTGTCACTTGGATAAAACTCCGACCAGCTTTTCCGTGAACCCAATGCGCTCCGATGTCCTGAAATACAAACTAAAGAGGTCCTCCTTGAATTTCAATCACGACAATATCTCTTGATCTTCTTCTCCATGATATACATATATTCCCTCCGTCCACTTGATTATACAACTATAGAAAACGTACTAGTCAAGGTATGTCAACTTTAACTAAATTTATAGTAAAAAGTATTGACATTTATATCTCGAAATAAATTTATTATAAAAATATATTTTATAAGCAATCTAACGATACTTATTTTATCTCGTAATAGTTAGTATTTATTCATAATATTTGATTCATTGGAAAGTGAGAGTTACATGTTCGTCTCGACGGAGGGAGTATATGAGATCGTATTGGTATCTCGTGATCTTCTTCTTCCAGGACCGGACCGATGTGTCCACATCGTCTGACATCATGTCCGCTTATCCAAATGGACGCTTTCATCATGTTCTGTGATTCCATCTCAGCAATTTCCACCAAACCACATATACTTATAGGCAGAGTCTGCTCAGAACACTGTTTATTTACGGAAAAGCGTTCGTGACCGCAGTGGTGCGCCGGTGCGTCCACCGGCATCGCTCACGTCGTCGCTTTGTATCCGTCCGTCCATGCACTGTGCGCAACGCATCACCAACCCCGCCGCGCCCGCACATGCGGGATGCCGCCTCATCCATCCTCTTCCTCGCTGCACGATCCATCCATCCACATCAATGATCAATCAGACCCGTGCCGTGCAGTGCCGCTCCACCAAGCGCGCGCATCCAGCCAACCTCTGGAGTCCCCTCCGCAGGCGGAAGGAGCCCATTGCTTGCTCCCTGCAGCTGCAGGTTCTCTCGCTCGCCTCGCCCGCGCGGGCCTAGCCTAGCCGTGCTTCTTCCCCACCCGCACCCGCACCCGGAATCTGATGGGGTCGCTCACGAGGGCGGCGGAGGAGGGCCCGGTGGCCGCGGAGGAGGAGTGGTCCGACGAGGCGGTCATCTACGTCAACGGCGTCCGCCGCGTGCTCCCCGACGGCCTCGCCCACCTCACCTTGCTGCAGTACCTTAGAGGTCCCTCCCTCCCTCTCGGTTTTTTTACTATTTCTGTTGAAGCACGTTAAGATTAGGATATTCGCCTGATACTGGAATGTTTGCTCATCTCATCTCACCCTGCTGCAGCACCTTAGAGGTCTCTCTCTCTCTCTCTCTCTCTCTCTCTCTCTCTCTCTCTCTCTCTCTCTCTCTCTGTTTTTACCATTTGTGTTGAAGCACGTTACGATTAGGAGATTCGACTGATGCTTGGAATTGTGCAGTTGGTAGATGGTCGGTAGGAGACTAGTGCTTCTGCTTTGGATGTGCTGGTCCCAGATTGGGACCCGGATCCACTGCGATATGTCGCCTGCTTGCTTGTCTTTCTTCTTTGAGGACAGAAGAAATTAAGTGCGACTTGTCAATCAGTGATTTAAATTGTTGTATTAGTGGAGGTGCCGATATGGTCTGTCAAGCTGCTGGCCCAGTGGAGCTTGTCAGGTTTTGCAAACGGAATCACTGTGACACAGGACTACTGCACTCATGCTTATCGTCCGCGGTAGCATAAGGCAGATTCAAGAAGGGAAGGAGAACATGAATCTTTTGTCTAGTTCATTTGGTTATTGCCTCTATGCATACTGAACTTGAAACCTATAACCCTGTTCTTACACAACATTAGGACCCCGAGGAACATACATAACAAAATTCCTACTTGCTCATGACCTCACTGGCCACCCGAGCATAGGTTGATCAGCATCAAGAGTACACTCGTCCTGCTCTCTTTCAAGTTCCAGCACATGCTGTTTATATGATCCATGGGAAGCGTGGGTACAAAGATTGCCATGTTGTGCCATATCGGATCAGGAATACTAGTTATACAGGCAAACTAATAGTAGCAGGCTTATCCATGTCCGATACAGCGCATTATGGCTATCTTCTTTTAAGGTTGGGTATTTCTGTTCCCTTTAGGGAAGGTATTTAGTGGTTATGAGAGTATGTGCTGACCGTGGATCAAATGTGAGGCATCTTTCCTTTTCTTTTCTTTGTGAAGCCCAAGAATAAGGCATAAGGGCAAACATATCTTGTTGGATCTAACAGGCACTCCTTACAAGTTTTTAATTATTTCATAAAGCTTTCAAATTTGTTGTATTTAGGATACGATTGTCTTCCCTAGCGATCTGTATCTATGTTTTTTAGTTTCAGCAGTGCTCTGAAATTGTGTGTTTTCTGTTCTCTCTCTCAATAAAAAAAGACTGACTTTTTTTTATCATAGGTAGTTCATGTAAAAAATACAGAAAGTTGCAAATTTTGCCTTTTGAAACACTAAACAGGTTAATTCTTTTGATTAATTGGACGTGCTAAGTTGCTTACTGAAGACATGTCGAATCACAAGTTCTCGTTCTGTGCCTTAATTATGTTGCTTTAAGTTCATTGATCATGATATTTATTGCATTCATCATTAGAGATTAACTGTAGCTTGGGAGTCACAATTAAATGCTCCTCATACTGATAAACTTGAACCAAGAGAAGCTGGCAAAAAGCTCCAAAAATCCACTGTTGTCACTATCTTTTGAACCAAGCTATCATTCTCTAACGTTTCGCATACAATGATCTAAGGATCATTACATGTCAGTTAATTTTAAGTATGTCTACTCCGTTGCCTTTTTTTCATTTTGCATCTATCAGTGCAATCTGGTTTAAAAAATAGTGCCAAAGCAGCATTTGAGAAGGTTGCATTTTCCTTCTTTAACTTAGACAATATCACACATAGGTAAAATATTTTAATTCATGTTCTGCAATTCTTTTCTTATTTTATTAAACTATGCATTGTAGATATTGGTCTTCGAGGAACAAAGCTTGGATGTGGTGAAGGTGGTTGTGGAGCCTGCACTGTCATGGTCTCTTGCTATGACCGAATTACAAAGAAATCACTGTGAGAACTACATTCCTGTACTGAATCATTATCTGAATGCTATCTCTCTTTCTGCCTAAACCAACGTCATGTGACAGGTGACAACAGAAATATTTCAATATTTTATCTTCGTTAGTTCTCTTTCTAAAAACTGGCTTTGCCTAGTTAGAGTTGCAATTGCTCCCGTGCATGGGATGTAGAATCTATGTACTTTAGTTGCTATGTGTGTTTTAATTTTGTATTTTATATGTATTATACTGGCTAGAAATGAGGCTTCGTGTAGAATAACATTACCTTCTCCATTCAGGCATTTTGCAATCAATGCATGCTTGGCTCCACTTTATTCTGTGGAAGGAATGCATATAATCACAGTTGAGGGAATTGGAGATCGCCACCGAGGTTTGCACCCAGTCCAGGTGATGCACGGTCCTTGTATAACTTGCAGATATTCATGTGGCATCTGCTCACATAAGAGTGGCTGAGCTAGAAGACATCATTTTGTTTTGCTGTTTCCATAACGGCTAATACAGAAGGCATCAAAGCATAACAGGAATGCCAAATAGTGAGATAGGCTCAGTGATAACTTTTCCTATTCAGAAAGGAAAAATATACCAGCATGGTGCTCCCCTCCCTAAATACAAACCCATTGTTGAGTTTTAAAAGGAAAAAAAAAAAAACATATCTAAAGTACATACATGCTGAAAGAAAAACGTCTCTTAGTATAGTAAGGGATTTATCTTGTTTATGGCTGCTCTTGGTGAGCTTCATCTCTAGCCTACTCTAACTTGTTTTTGTCGTTGTATATTTGGTTTGTGTTCATATCTCAAGTCTCCTTAACCATGTAAATTTTCTCAGTGCTGACTATTAGACCAACGTAACTTTCACAAGTCATTGAATGCAGACCCAAAACTTGTAATGACATGACGTACAGTTCTCCTATGTCTTAGAGGAAAAAAAACTTGTAAAAGTTATCTTATCTCTGTCATGTTTAATGTTGATAACTTTAAGGATAGATGAGATGGACCAATGCTGTCATTGTTTACTAAGAAATAAAGCTATTGTCAAACATTCCTTTCTTCCTCTTCTATCATAATGCTCTGCTTCCCTTGCAGGAGTGTTTAGCCAAGGCACATGGTTCACAATGTGGATTTTGCACCCCTGGTTTTGTGATGTCTATGTATGCACTGCTGAGATCTAGCAAACAGCCTCCTACTGAAGATCAGATTGAAGACTGCCTTGCAGGAAATTTGTGTCGTTGTACTGGCTACCGACCAATTTTAGATGCCTTCCGTATGTTTGCCAAAACAGATAATTTGGCATACACCAATTCATCTTCAGAAAATGCAAATGGCCAAGCTATCTGCCCTTCTACTGGGAAGCCATGTTCCTGCAGGAATGAGACAGATGTCAATGTTAACGAGTCCTCGTTATCGCCATCTGTGGAAAGATATTCACCTTATTCATACAACGAAATTGATGGGAGTGCATACAACGAGAGGGAACTCATCTTCCCCCCAGAACTTCAGTTGAGAAAAGTTATGCCACTTAAATTAAAAGGGTGCAATGAGATCAAGTGGTATAGGCCTCTTAAACTAAAGCAATTACTTCATTTGAAATCTTGCTACCTGGATGCAAAGCTTATCATTGGTAACTCAGAAGTGGGAGTCGAAACGAAGTTTAAAAATGCCCAATATAAGGTCTTGATCTCAGTTACTCATATTCCAGAGCTGAATACCCTCAAAGTTAAAGAAGATGGCATACACATTGGTTCTGCTGTAAGACTTGCACAACTTCAAAATTTCCTTAAAAAGGTTATAGAAGAACGTGATTTGTCTGAAAGTTCATCATGCCAGGCAATAGTACGTCAGTTAAAATGGTTTGCGGGTACACAAATCAGGAATGTGGCGTCTGTTGGTGGTAACATTTGTACTGCTAGTCCAATATCAGACCTAAATCCACTTTGGATAGCTGTAGGTGCAAAATTCCAGATAATAGATGTGAACAGCAATGTTAGAACTACCCTTGCAAAGGATTTCTTTCTTGGTTACCGCAAAGTTGATATAAAACCTGAAGAAATATTGCTTTCTATTATACTACCATGGTCAAGGCCATTTGAATATGTCAAAGAATTTAAACAGGCACATAGAAGAGAGGATGACATTGCTTTGGTTAATTCCGGAATGCGTGTGTATTTACAAGAAGCTGAAGGAACTTGGATAATATCTGATGTTTCAATTGTCTTTGGTGGGGTAGCAGCAGTTCCACTTAGTGCTTCAAGAACCGAAAACTTCCTTACTGGAAAGAAGTGGGACTCTGGATTGCTGGATGATACTTTCAATTTGTTGAAAGAAGACATCTCTCTTTCAGAGAATGCACCTGGTGGAATGATTGAATTTCGCAGATCGCTTACTTTGAGTTTCTTTTTCAAATTTTTCCTTTCTGTTACACATGAAATGAAAATAAAAGGGTTGTTAGAAGATGGATTGCATGCAGATCATCTGTCAGCTGTACAGCCCTACAGTAGGCCTGTTACTGTTGGAACTCAAAGTTATGAATTGGTAAGGCAAGGAACTTCTGTAGGTCAGCCAATGGTTCATATGTCAGCTATGCTTCAGGTACTATTAATATACCAGCATTGCACACATTTTGATTTATCCCATTCTGTTTTGGTTACATTGCCATTATAAACAACAATTTGCGGTGAACTCCTCCCCCAAGGATATACTCCTACTCTGCTAATCCTATAGCATCTAGGGACAGTGTTCAGTACGTCTGTCGTGAAAGCTTGCCAACAGTTGTGTGAACAAGTTCTTTCTCGAACATGCAGGATTAGCTGTGTATCTTTATATTAAGAAGAATAGGAAAGGGGGTTGACCCTCTAACAAAACCACTCACTCATGGCTCACACCTTGCAGCGTTTTAAGCACACACTCATTTTTCTACAAAGACAACCCTATCAGATCCTAGAGTTCCAGAGCGCTAGCCTCCAACTGCCCTCGAACTAGCACAACTGAATCAGCAAGCGTATTTTGGATTCTTGAGCCTTAACGATTGCTTGTCCATGTTTTTCTTAATCTATTGAATCTTAATCAATTCTACATGAGAAAAGTATGTATTCCAATTCATGCAATGTGATGTGCAGTCAGAATTTTAAGCCATGATGGACTTCACCTCACCTTTCTTCATTTTACTCATCTTGTGTTTCACCAACACCAAGCTTGGTTTCCCTGTTCTGCCTATTTCTTGCTAGCAAGGAAACTCCTAGCTTAGGAAGTTGAGGAGAAAAAACCAAAAACATTTTTGGCCCACAGCCCACTAACCTTGTCAGCCTGTGGACACTGATCTGTTCTTCTAATGTCCATTTGCTAGAGCTTGTTGGGAACATGGGATTTTCTCTGCATTTTGGAGTTAATGATTCTTTAAAGATCTATGTGCTCGGTTGAATACTTGAATGTCATGTTCTTTATGTATAACCACCAACAAGAAGGGTGAAAGGAAAAAAAAAGTATTTAAAACATAAAAGTTATTGGAGAGAACCAAACATGTCCTTTACACATCCTTCATGCAACATTGGTATTTGCTCTGAAAATGTTCCGCATGTCATGTGTGCATTTTCCTTTCATTTACTTCATGTGCTATTTCTTTCATTTTGCTAGGTCACTGGTGAGGCTGAGTACACTGATGACACACCGACACCTCCCAATACTTTGCATGCTGCTTTGGTGCTTAGTAATAAGGCTCACGCTCGCATATTGTCTATTGATGATTCACTTGCCAAATCTTCCCCTGGCTTTGCTGGGCTGTTCCTTTCAAAAGACATTCCAGGTGTTAACCATACTGGACCAGTTATCCATGATGAGGAATTTTTTGCATCCGAGATTGTTACTTGTGTTGGTCAGGTATCTTCTTGTATTCTGTACTGTCTCTGATTTCTATATTATTTTATGTGAAATCTCACAACTAGGTTAATTCATCAGTTACGTCTCTTTCTTATGAGCAGATCATTGGAATTGTTGTTGCTGATACCCATGATAATGCAAAAACCGCTGCCAACAAAGTACATATTGAGTATTGTGAGCTCCCAGCAATTTTATCTATTGATGAAGCTGTGAAGAATGGAAGTTTTCATCCAAATACCAAGAAATGCCTTGTAAAAGGCGATGTAGAACAATGTTTCCTGTCTGGTGCATGCGACAGAATTGTATCAGGACAAGTTCATGTTGGAGGTCAAGAGCATTTTTACATGGAACCCCAATGCACTCTTGTCTGGCCAGTGGATTCTGGAAATGAAATTCATATGGTCTCGTCTACTCAAGTATGCTCTCCTCTTTACAGCTTTAAATTCGCAATGGAAACTCAGAACGTGCTTGCTGGCCACTGCCAAACCTAAGCTGCAATACCCCTTATTGCTGCTATTTGGTTGGTTCCAGAGCTTTGGTCGCCACAGCTTTTGCATAGAAATTTGACTATAGGTGTGGCACATTTCTATGCCACCGTCTTGTTGCTGCCATAGGTGCAGCCTGGTGGAATGTGGCTGGGAACCAAGCATGCCCGAATAGTGATTTTTTAGCAAATAACTTGGGTACAAGTGAAAATTAAGATAAATCCCATACCTGGAGATTTTCATAAGTAACTTTAACATAAACCCTCTTAATTCGGTATTGCTTGAATTCTGCTAGTGTGATGTTCATGTCCAGCTTGGCAAGCTTTAGGACGGTACCTGGGTAACACCGATAGATGCTGGTTAGGAGGCCTTCTGATTTGGTTGTCTGATCACCGTCTCCTGCTGCTTCCGGTTTCACTGTAGCACTCATTTCTGAGATATTTACATTTCTAGTGTCCCATAATGGCTACTGGGTCCCACTAGTTTATTTTCAGTTATAATATGTATCTTGCACCCATAAAAGTCATTGTTGTAAGTTTCAGCACGTTCTTCCATCCGTAGCTTCAATTGAACACAGGTCATTCACATTGAAGGGGTAGATTTCCCTGTTTTTGTTTTTTTTTTTGACGCAATTTCCCTGTTTTTGTTGAGGTTCCTTTTTGTTTTGCCCCTACTTTCTAACAGTCAACCCACCTGGCAACTTTGGTTCTACTAGTGCCATGGTGTGCCTCAAAACTGCCACATGCCTTGTCCTAGAGTGCTTTACTGACCAGGTGGAAGCTGCCTGCCTGTCATGATCCTGAGATTGTTAATTTTTCAAATTATATACTTTCACAGTTCAAAATTTCACGAGGTACTGCTTTCAAATTTCAGGGTTCACGACAGATTTATGTGAAATAGTTCAAAACAACACGTATACCAAAGAAAAGCATCATATGAGTATGCTGGAGCCCCAGCAGAAGTATTTCATACTTAATCATGTCAAACTCAAGATAAAATGATTTAAAATTTAGGTTTCATTTGTTCTTTGGGTTGCACTATACTTGCCAACCTTATATTTGTGGGGCTACTTGTTTAAGGAATAAATAGCTTCTAGGAACTCAGTTCTTTTTTATGTTGCTTCTGCTTTCTATTCCCGTATTATTGGTATTATACTAACTGTTAAGTCTCTGTCATTGACATAGTGTTCTTTATTTATAGGCTCCGCAGAAGCATCAGAAGTATGTTGCTAGCGTTCTTGGTCTTCCACAATCAAAAGTTGTTTGCAAGACTAAGCGTATTGGAGGCGGATTTGGTGGAAAAGAAACCAGATCAGCAATATTTGCTGCAGCAGCATCTGTACCCTCTTTCTGTCTCAGGAGGCCAGTAAAGCTTGTTTTGGACAGAGACGTTGACATGATATCAAGTGGACAGAGGCACAGTTTCCTTGGGAAATATAAGGTATTAAGACTTTAACAGTATGTCTTCAGTTTTTGTCCAAAAAAATCTATAGGCCATGTGTTTTTTTTAAAGGATAATTACCTGCTTTTATAGAAAGCATCACAGTTAATTGTGAATGCTAATTGCTGAATATTGAATACTTTTCACAACTGCCATGTCCAGTGAACGCACATATACCGAACTTTTTTCTGCTCTTTTTCACTTTCCACAACGTTGTAAGTCATTTTTTGGCTTTTTTTAGGTACATAGCTTTTGCTATGTACCTAGGTATATAATATGTCTAGATACATAATAAAATCTATGTATCTATAAAAGCCAGAACAGCTGTTCTTCGTGGGATGTTTGAGCTTGGTAACGATGACCGATGGCGGCTTTAGCTTCGAGCTCGTCGGTGGGTGACTAGTGGGTGTGGGTGACTTGCCATGGGAAGTCGGAGCTGCTGGCAGCTGTGCTTCCATTCTCAGCAATGATAACCCATGGCAATGTGTCGTTTGTGCTCAGCTGCGTCGTGTGGGTTGGTTAGCCTCTCAGGGGCCTTTTGGCATCTTATTTGGCTAACCTTCTTGTACATACTATTCTTTCGTCTTAATTGAGCGGCAGAGCTCCTGCCTTTGTTTTTTTTTAAAAAAAAAAAAGCCAGAACGACTTACAAATTGGAACAGAGGAATATTTTGGATTAACTTAACTTCCACATTGATCTTTTAGGTGGGATTTACCAATGAAGGGAAGATACTAGCCCTAGACCTGGAAATTTATAACAACGGTGGTCATTCACTTGATCTGTCCCTTGCTGTACTGGAGCGTTCTATGTTTCATTCAGAAAATGTCTATGACATAGCAAACATCAGAATCAATGGCCAAGTATGCTTTACAAACTTCCCAAGTAACACTGCTTTCCGAGGTTTTGGTGGTCCACAAGGCTTGTTGATTGCAGAGAATTGGATTCACCATATAGCTACAGAACTCCAACGAAGTCCTGAGGAGATAAAAGTAAGCATACACATGCGTTGTGAATGGTAGTGGCCTTGTCACTGATTAACCTATTTGAATGTTGACAGGAACTTAATTTTCACAATGATGGAGTTGTGCTGCATTATGGCCAGTTGCTCCAGAATTGTACAATACGTTCAGTTTGGGATGAACTAAAAGCATCTTGTAATTTTGTCGAAGCCCGCAAAGCTGTGAATAGTTTTAACAGTAATAACCGCTGGAGGAAGCGAGGAATTGCCATGATTCCCACAAAATTTGGCATATCCTTCACTGCGAAATTCATGAATCAGGTGATCCACCATGAAAGTTCTGCCAATCTATGATTACGAATTAGAGTTTGTGGGATTACTAATTTCCTTCCTTTTAGTTTTGATATTTGATGCATGAAAAAACTTTAAAGGTGTGATTGTTGGCCGCATCACTCCCTCCATACCAGCACTCACGCTGTCACGCACACACTCCGGCTAGAGGTAGCAGGAGGAGTTGAGCTCAAAAAACACACACAGCACATGCACCAGCCCCTGGCCGAAGATCTGCTTTGGTGGCAAACTGAACTACTTGATTCATTGCCTTGGCATAGAATATATACATGTTGTAGTACCTCTATCAGGTACATAATAGTATGGTGAGTACACCACCTACCTACTCCTACAGTACTCTAAAGTAAAAGGCTTTGCTCAGCCATACTCTACATTACATGGCTGATGCAAAGCCATCACCTATGGCCTATTGCCATACTGCTACAGCAGCAGCAGCGAGTGGACAGCAAGAGCTGACCAGCTCCAACTCCTAATCTGCAGCAGAAAAGAGAATGAGGAGCAACAGATTATGTCTTACAAGAATCAGTGTATCCTCTCACTGGCCTCTGGCCCATCACGATTGCAAGAAAAGGCTTTACTTTTTATTATACCTTTGTTATTGTCTCACTCAGCAGTTTTCTTTGGGACACAAAATTTCACTTCAAATCTGACTCGGGTTTCTGACTGATATATTTGGACTCTGGTGGTGCAGTGACACCGACCTTGGTCAGTGTGGATTTGGAACCATGATTGTGTGTTTTATTTATTTGTCATATTATACTCCAGTACGACCCCCTAATTTTATGGAACCCATATTTGAATTATAGAGGGTCCATCTAAAATTATCAAATAAGCAGTAAACTTAGATATGGTAGTTTCATCATCCTTATTCAGTCTAAGATAAGTTTCGATGGATGAACTATGCAGGCTGGCGCTCTTGTGCAAGTTTACACTGATGGTACTGTCCTGATAACACATGGTGGGGTTGAGATGGGACAGGGTTTGCACACAAAGATAGCCCAAGTTGCTGCTTCATCATTCAATATCCCTCTTAGCTCTGTATTTATATCAGAGACAAGTACTGATAAGGTGAGGTTCGACACATGGATGTACCCCTCTGCATGATCTTACACTAGATGTACTTGCTTCATTACTTTTATTTATAAGCTGTGCCAATACAATGAGGTGATGTGGTCACACATGATCGTTCCATCTGTTTAGGTCCCAAATGCATCACCAACAGCAGCCTCTGCTAGTTCAGATCTGTATGGAGCTGCAGTTTTGGATGCTTGTCAGCAAATCAAGGCTCGAATGGAACCCATTGCTAGCAAAGGAACCCACAACTCGTTTGCAGAGGTAATGTCATGTCTTATCGTCTTTCTTGGTGGTTGGACCACATTATTGATTCTGATGTGAACACAAACCTGAAACCTTCATTGAACTTTGAAAATCATAAGTTTGTTTGCATGTTCGCTAATTTGTAGTTATGTGTTAGCTTTATTTCAAGTAACCATCATTTGTTTATATGCTCCCAACTTGTGTTTTGACTGTTGAGACTAACAAATTGACTATTTCAAGTTTTTAAATAATTTTCTTGTCACACCTAAATACCTGCCACTGTATTAATTATTGAATTAAAATTAATTTTTTGAAAATTTTGACTCGATAAATTTATGGCTTAACTAATTATAATGTAGATGTTATACATTTTTGCCAGTTGGCTCAAGCATGCTACATGGAACGTGTGGATCTCTCTGCTCATGGGTTTTATGCTACACCTAATATTGGGTTTGACTGGACGATTGGCAAGGGAACTCCATTCAATTATTTCACATATGGAGCTGCATTTGCAGAAGTTGAGATTGACACCCTAACTGGGGATTTTTACACAAGGACAGCTGATATTGTTATGGATCTTGGCTTTTCAATTAATCCAGCAATTGACATTGGCCAGGTATGTCTGCATAGGAAATGTTTTGCTGCAACATGAAAGAGAGGTTCCTTCTACATATTTCTCATTTCATTGCCTTCTGTAGTTTAACGTACTGTATTTCAGATTGAAGGAGCTTTTATCCAAGGATTGGGCTGGGCAGCCATTGAAGAGCTAAAATGGGGGGATGATAACCATAAGTGGATTCGACCTGGACATCTCTTCACCTGTGGTCCTGGTTCTTACAAAATACCCTCTGTAAATGATATACCTCTAGATTTCAAGGTTTCTCTATTAAAGGTAAATATATTAAGTTCATATTCACATTTTTGTGTGGTGGTTGCTTCCCTTTTTGGGGGAAAAAAAAATCCGAGCTTACTGTTGTTGTTTTAACTGTTACTGTTAATGGCGACCGCATAACGTTATTTTAACAAGGTTGTACCACTTATTTTAAGGATTGTGTTTATGTGCAAAAAGGAGCACCTAAATGTCATGGACGTCACCATATTTGTTCTTATTAAGTCTTGAGCAGAAATAGATGACATGAAATCTCCATAACGGCATAAATACAAAGAGAACCTTCTAAACATTGACCTGATGGTATATTTTTAGTTTTTTACACACCTTGAATTATACTGAAGTTTTTTTTGGTCTTGGCGAACAATAATTTTGTCTCTTGTGTTCAGTTTCCTTTTCAGTTATTTTATTCCAAAGTGAGTCATCTTCACTTCTTTCGTTGCAGGGGGCTCCAAATCCAAAGGCTATTCATTCTTCCAAAGCCGTGGGAGAGCCACCATTTTTCCTAGGTTCCGCTGTCTTATTTGCGATTAAGGACGCGATCTTTGCGGCAAGGGCTGAGGAGGGGCACTTGGACTGGTTCCCACTCGACAACCCGGCGACACCAGAAAGAATAAGAATGGCCTGTGTGGATTCCATTACAAAGAAATTTGCCGGCATAGATTACCGGCCCAAGCTTAGTGTTTAGAGGCTGCTGAGCTGATTATGGGAGAACAAATTTGTGAATAGAAGCCCGCGCTTGTAAAGTTTCATGCCCCGATTACTGAACATCGTTCAGTGCCTAAAAATATAGGTGGAAAAATGATATACTCTTGTATATTGTTACTGTTCAGATTTCCCTAGATTTATAGGGCACAGTACAGAAAAAGTGTTTACCTTCAGTATGAAATGGTGGCCTTTATGATCTTCGCCGCTCCCACATGGTATTGACCATAGTTTTTGTTTCAGTTAGCATGTGTACAATGTGAGGCATATGTTGACAGGTGCCCGTGTCGGAAGCATTAGTTACTTTGGAACAGGAGAAATTAGTTTATTTTCATAAACAAATGCAGAACAATTCTAATAAAGGGCTCTTCTTTTTATGGGCTTCATTGGCTCCTCCTAGAGCACAGACTGGGGCACCTTCAATGTGTTAAAAATGCGAGCCGTGGATAAGATAAACCAAAACAATAAACATTGCAGGATATCTAACTCCAAATTGACTGCTGCAGATAGTTTGAACCGAAGAATAAATTAAGTATATGCAGTAGCTAGCATGCATGGAGGCTACTGACATGCTATCGGAGAGAGAAGAGCTGTTTTTTGGTTTATTTATTTATTTATTGCGACTTGGTCCTGCTCATCGATTTAGCAGTAGAAATTTCGAACTTCTGGCCACGAAATATGATTATATCAATTCGGTTTGATCACACTGGACACCAGCTTCAAGCATCCCGATAATCTCACTCATCGTTGGACGATCATGTGATTCAGTGATTTCATCTGAAAGCGCCATAGCCCAACAGCGCACAGCTTCCTCTCCACCTTCATGGATATCAAGCTTCGCAAATCTCGCCTTCCTCTTGTCGAGTTAGATGATTATACACCCAAGCTGGGTAGTACATCTGGCTTCTCCTTTCTGCACGTTGGTCCAAGTTGCTTCGTTCCCCACCCATCTCCAGCAATAGCATCCTGAAGCTGTAAACATCTGAGATGCATGAAACAACACCAAAAAATACGGGATATCATCTCAGGAGCTATGTACCCAATAGTTCCCTGTGCATCACTCACCGACACAAAGATGTTATCCCTTGGGTATAATCTGGCTAGCCCAAAGTCGGCAATTTTAGGAGTGAAGTTATTGTTTAAAAGGATGTTGTGTGGTTTGATGTCAAAAGTGCAGTATCTGCATTTCACAATCTTGGCAATGACTAAGGCGATTTAGTTGAGCTTATCCCAGGAAAAACTTTGCCCAAAATAATTCTGCTTGAGATATTTTATCGTTGTAGTAACTGCAGGCTTTGTCACAGTACATCAAGCAGAATTAATTGTGGTGAGGACTGCAGCACCTGCAATAAAATTAAATTTTGAAAGGAAATAAGAACACAGTTAAGTACTTAAGTTAGTAGCCCACAGAGCTCTTACTCACCCCTTCGCCTCTTTGAAGCATAAGTTAATGATCTGACGATATATCAGGCTAATGCGATAATGAAACCTAACAGAAAAGCCATTCCTCGTAAGTTTTTCAATATCATTATCTGGTCGCTTCACATGCTGACCGCCCAAAGGAATCATGGACGAGTATCTACATGATGGCTTGATGTCTCCAACCGTAGGAAAGAATATAGTAGTGAAGACATAAACAGAAGAATTCTTCGTACTTCGGCAACTGATAGGCCTGTAAATACCACTACAGAAGTCTGTTCGCATGAGCTTAGAACTGTTTATTTTTCAGCCCTTTCTACAGTATTTTTCTCTCACAAGAAATCAGCATCAACGCTTTTTATAGCATATCTGAACAACTCACAAAGGCTTTAACTGCTGATTGCCCTTTGAGGCTTTTTTCTTTAACAAAATTCAGTAGGGGCCCTGCCCCTCCTGTCTACTCAAAAGGAATAAAAAACAACTCACAAAGACAGCCCAAGTTACTGTATTAGGATCCAGCAGGATGCTGCCTTCGGATGTCAAAACAATTGGATGGGGAAGATGCGACTATCCAAATTGGCATCGAAAACCCAGAAATTAGAGTCAGTGCAGGAGAGATGTTGTTAGTCAAGTATCTTCAATGTCCCCAACTCCCTTTGGGGGTCTATTCGGCTGGCTGAATTGTACGGCTGATTTGTTGTGAGAGAAAAATATTGTTTTGTAACTGACTGAAAATTAGCTCAAGCGAACAGAGTTACACAAAGGCTGCGTTTAGATCGATTTGGAATTTGAAATTTTGACACTGTAGTAGCAGGGAATCTTTTCCAATAAGTATCCAATCATGGTCTAAGTAGATTTAAAAGATTCGTCTCGTGATGTACATACAAACATTTCGTATACATTTAATACTCCATGCATATGCCACAATATTAATGTGACTAATTACAATTGAAAGTTAGAGGGTATTTAAATAGGGCAAAAAATGAGGAGCATGGTAAAAGACCACCTTACCCCCTCACTAATTAGAATAGAAGAAGTAATTAATTTTATGGTTGTTTTTTGTGACACTAAGTGTAAAAAAGAAATGTCAATATTTCTTGCAGAAAGACAAAAAGGAGGAGGCTGAGGACCTAGAATAATTTATATTTTGCAATAAATTTTAAACTATGAATCCCTTATATATTACAAGGCGGAGAGAGTATTCACTGTTAAAAGCTATTTTACCAAATATTTCTCAAAATATTTTCGGCTCCATCAGTGGAGCTGCCCGTGGAGCCAAAACAAAATAAAAAATCCATCAACGAGGCAGGGTTGTACAAAACGGGACCGAAATATGCACACTGAGGGAGTCTCCGAGGAACGGTGACTAGCTTAATTAATTGTGTTTAGGGCCTCTTTAGTGTTCATCTTAAAATTGTTAGACCCATCACATCAGTGGCGGATCCAGAAACGGGCCAAGGGGGGCTAAATAATATAGGCCGGCTAGAGCTGGCGGCGTTGGCAGGTGACTGGCTGGCCGCAGGCCGCACGTCCTCCCTGGTAGCAGGCCGCGCGAACGTCTGCTCCAGGCTGCTGATTCTAGCCATGGGCCGCCCGTCCTGGCTAGCATTGTTAATACTCATTGAAGTCCAAAGCATATAGAGTATTCAACAATGCCACCGGCCTTGTTGAAGAAACATATGATGTGGAGTTCGATGAATCTAACGGCTCTCAAGGAGAGCATGAGAATCTTGATGATGTAGGTGATGAACCCTTGAGGAAGGCCATGAAGAACATGCCAACCGGAGACATAAAGCCAAAAGATGATGAAGATGATGGTGATGATGTGCAAGTGATCGATCAACCATCTTCATCAAATGTGCCTCAAGATGATGAAGATAAAGATGGGGTGGATCCACATGAAGACATCCACATCACACAAGAAGAAATTAAGGCACAAGCACAAGATGTTGATGCTCCACAAGCTCCTCCTCAAGTGGTTGATAGAAGAACTACTCCACTCCTACAAGCACATCCTCAAGATCTCATAATAGGGAGTCCTTCAAGGAGGGTAATGACTCGCTCACAAAGGCATGCTCAATTCATTGAACATCACTCGTTTGTCTCTTGCATTGAGCCTACTAGCATAGAGGAAGCTCTTCAAGATACGGATTGGGTGAATGCCATGCATGAAGAACTCAACAACTTCACCCGCAATCAAGTTTGGACACTTGAAGAGAAGCCAAAAGGAGCAAGAGTCATAGGCACCAAGTGGGTGTTCCGCAACAAACAAGACGACAAGGGCAACATTGTGAGAAACAAGGTAAGGCTTGCGGCAAAAGGGTTCTCCCAAGTTGAAGGCTTGGATTTTGGAGAGACTTTTGCCCCGGTTGCAAGATTAGAGGCCATTCGTATCCTACTTGCATATGCATCTAATCACAATCTAAAACTCTTTCAAATGGATGTGAAAAGTGCATTTTTAAATGGCTTCATAAATGAACTTGTCTATGTTTCGCAACCACCGGGTTTTGAAGACCCTAGATATCCAAACTATGTTTATAGGTTGTCCAAGGCGCTATATGGCTTGAAGCAAGCCCCACGGGCTTGGTATGAGCGCCTCCGTGACTTCCTCATCAACAAGAGCTTCAAAATCGGCTTGGTTGATACCACACTATTCACCAAGAAGCACAAAGGGCACATTTTCATTTGTCAAGTTTATGTTGATGATATTATCTTTGGTTCGACTAATGAAGATTTTTGTAAGGAATTTGGTGATATGATGTCCAAGGAGTTTGAGATGTCCATGATTGGTGAGCTCACATTCTTCCTCGGCTTTCAAGTCAAGCAAATGAGGGAGGGGACGTTCATGTCGCAAGAGAAGTACACGAAGGACCTCCTCAAGCGCTTCAAGATGGAAGAATGCAAGCCCATCAAGACCCCCATGCCTACCAATGGACATCTCGACCTTGATGAGGGAGGTAAATCGGTTGACCAAACTCTCTATCGTTCTATGATCGGTAGTTTGTTGTACTTGACCGCATCTAGGCCCGACATCATGTTTAGTGTGTGTATGTGTGCGCGCTTTCAAGCTAACCCTAAGGAACCTCACTTAGTTGCGGTAAAAATAATCCTTAGGTACATAAAGCACACCCCAAGCATTGGCCTTTGGTATCCCAAAGGAACTAACTTTACTCTTGTCGGCTATTCCGATTCGGATTATGCCGGTTGCAAGATTGACCGAAAAAGCACATCCGGAGGGTGCCATTTGCTTGGAAGATCACTAGTTTCTTGGTCCTCTAAGAAACAAAATAGTGTTGCCTTGTCAACAACCGAAGCGGAATACATTGCCGCGGGTGCTTGTTGTGCACAAATTCTTTATATGAAACAAACCCTACTTGATTATGGAATCAACTTAAAAGGGGTGCCTTTGTTGTGTGACAACGAGAGTGCGGTAAAACTTGCCAACAACCCGGTTCAACACTCTCGCACAAAGCACATTGACATCCGTCATCATTTCCTTAGAGATCACGTTGCCAAGGGTGACATTTCCTTTGAGGGAGTGAGAACGGATGATAACTTGGCGGACATTTTCACTAAACCATTGAATGAGGCACGCTTTTGTACTCTAAGGAATGAACTTAATTGCCTTGATCTAACCAACTTCACTAAAAGATGATCTTGTGTTGTCGTGTACATTGCATTGTAACATAAAATATGTCTAACATTGAATTGCACGTAGGGCTTGTCTAACTCGGTTAAGATAACCGCCCAATAGCGTGTGACGAAGCTTACCCGAGGACAAACTTGACAAGCAACTAGTTTAATTTACGTGAATTTGCATTGCATATTGCATGGTTGTTGTTTTGTCGTTTCATTCTTAGATTTCATTGCCTATCTTCATAAAATTCACATATGCCTAAGGCAAAATATTTGAAAAATTGAGGGTTTGAGAGAGGACATTTAATACTAGTTCTAACAGGTGTTTATTTGACTCTTATTGGGGTTGGAACTTAGTTGGGAAAAATCGGCGCGAAGAAATTTGGAAGAAAACGGGTTTTAGGGCGTCGGACGCTGATTTTCCCAGCATCGGACCAATTGCCTCAGTCCGACGGTCCCTTTCCCTGTTGAAGGAGGCATCGGACGCTGGTTTTCACAGCGTCGGACTTTCAGCTTCAGTCCGACGGTCGCTGGCAAAGCCGAAGGTAGCGTCGGACGCAGCGTCGGACCGGGAAATTTCGGGCGTCAGACAATTGGATAAGAGGGTTCACGCCGTGTTGCGCCGCGTTCACGCCGCGTTCACGGCGTCGGACCGAAAGTATTGGTCCGACGAGGAGCGTCAGACTAAGTCCGACGGCCGCTGGAGCTTACTGGAAGCGTCGGACTCTGCGGAGTATTGGTCCGACGCTTGCACAGTACCGTCCGACGGTCGATTCGAAGGCGGGATTCAGCCTTTTTCTTTCTCTGTCACGTGGGGCCTAGCTGCCAGTCGATTCGGTTCCTTTCGTCTTCATCCTGTGCCGATCGAAGCCGAGCGCCGCTGCCCGTACAAACGCTAGCCCGCCGCCGCGCCGCGCCCTCGCACTCCGCCACCGGCTTGCCCGCGCCCTCGCCGCCGGCCGTGAGCACCTTCCCGTGCGTGCGGGCCCCTCATCCTTCCCGTGCGCACGCCCGCGAGCTGCTGCAGCCAAGCAGCGCCGCCGAGCAGCACCGCCGCCGCTCTGCACGGCCGCCGCCGTGCTCTTCTCCTTCGCCGCCGAGGTGCTCGAACCTTCTTCTCGTTTGCGACATCTCCCACAGAGTGGTGGTGAGAATCGATTCTATTGTGTCAAATCTCTCTTCTCATCACCTCGCGCTTAAACTGCTCGACGAAATGTCTTAACCAAAATTCTTCGCGTTAATCGCAGATCTCTTGGAGCGTAGCTCTGCTCTCGGCCTTCTAGGGTTCGTGGAGGTGATTCTCACCTTGTGGTAATCATCTTTTGCCTCCACACCTAGTTTCCTCCCTATTCATTGCATATCCATGTCAGTTGCTCTAGTCATTGACTTGTGCCCTATGTCATGCAGTGATTCTCCTTGACCCTGTGGTGCCCCGTTCGACAGAGATTCTCACCTCTTCGCAAGTCTTTCCTCAGGTTGCTTTGCTTCTCTGCTCTTATCCTATATGCTTGCTTCCTAGGATTACTCATCTCTAGATTATATATGCTTATGTATCCCTGTCTATCTCTCTCTTGCAGCGTTCGTGGTCAGAGTGTTTGGCAGTGTGTCAGTGAATCCGGGGCCAAGCCCACGGATACGGAACGAGGCCAAGCCTCTGAGTGTCAGCGTCAGTTTCTGAGAGACAGTGACAGTTGGCAGAGATGGTGAGGTGCAAGCAGGTCAGCCGCAGTGAGGGAGGCACAGGTGGAGACGAGAGGCCTCCTCCTCGTCCACCTTTGGACAAGGGGAAGGACCCTCTCGTCGAGAGCAGCAAGAAAAGGAAGAGGCTTTCAGCAGAGCAGAGGCAGGCCATCAGAGTAGCACAGGCTGCAGAGGAGGCAGAGTGTGGCAGAGGTATACACATTGGAGGCATCTCTGTCAGTTTGTCGGGCAGAGATGAGATCGAGGAGCAGCCACAGTCTCAGAGACAGCCGGAGACTTAGTCAGCACAGCTAGAGGCAGAGTCGAGGCAGCCAGAGCAGCAGGAGGCAGCTACTCAGGGGGAGCAGGCCCAGGCTCCACCTCTTCGTCGCTCGGGCCGCACTCGACCTTTGGTGCCACCCCGGCCCGCTGGTCAGAGGCGCGGCGACCGAGTCCCAGGGTGCCTGCTCCCTCCGAGCCTGAGCCGGAGCCTGAGCCGGATGTTCACTTGGACTTGCAGAGGATCTCTGCTGCCCGAGTCAGAGAGCTCCGGCTGACGTCGCTTGCCAGCTGGTTTCCTGATCAGAGAGATCCCAGAGCTTCTGAGGGCTGGTACACTACTCTTCACGAGGACTTCTTCACCGCCCTCATGGCCACAGGAGTTGGACTGCGACAGCACAGGGTGTGTCCCCTAGAGGACATAGTCCAGGCTGCAGGAGTGGAGATCCGGCTGTACTTGTCTTACCCACCTGGACTAGCAGAGCTTCTTGGTCGTTCAGGCCGGTACGTGGAGTCGTGAGTGAGAGAGTTCTACGCTTCACTATGGATAGACCCCGACCACGAGTACCTGCAGTACACCTTCGGCGGAGAGCCATACCGGCTCTACGCGAAGGCTCTGCGAGAGCTGCTTGGAGTGCCAGAGTCAGCTACCAGGTTGCACAGCATTTGCTATGCCACGACAGACCCGCTGAGGAGGGCTCATGGAGGACTGGCACCTGGTACTGCTCATATAGCAGCGTGCTTTCGACCACCGTTCGGAGACGGCTCCCGCAGGACACCTTCGGAGCTTCGTCCCATCGTTCGTCTCTTGAACGACGTGATGAGGCGTACTCTTTTACCGCGGGAGGGGTACAAGGAGGGTCTTACTCACTTACAGCTGTGGCTCCTTAGTGCCCTGGTCCAGCAGTCCAAGTTTGACGTTGTCGATTTGATTATCAGTGAGATGGAGGACACCATAGCAGAGGGCATCAGGTCTAGGAAACAGCTCCCCTACGCTCATTGGATCTCACACATCCTTGAGCGGAGGTTGCACCGGATTTGGACAGGTATCTCCCATGAGTTACGCCAGACTGAGATAGAGTTTCCAGTATATAGGATGACCTCTCTGATTGACGGACGCCGTGGCAGCAGAGCTTTACACAGAGTACAACGCCGTCAGACTTCAGGGGCAGATATGGCAGAGGTACAGCAGCAGGACGAGGCTATGAGGCACGTTGCCCATAGCGAGCTTGAGCAGTTACTAGCAGACGACGACCCCGTCGACACCTCCTCGCCCAGCTCTGACAGGGACTACCGGCCTATCCCTTCACGTTCATGAGCTCACGACTCGGAGGCCGGTGGGTCCAGCTCCGCTCCACAGACTTCACAGACAGACCCTGCGCTGCTTGCTATTCTTCAGACCTTACAGCAGACTCAGCAGAGACAGGCAGAGGAGCAGTCCCGGTTTGCCAGGGAGCAGGCTGCAGCTCTCACTCAGATTCAGCTCAGGCAGGATCAGTTCCAGTAGCAGATGCTCTAGATGCAGCTCCAGAGCCAGCAGATACAGCTATAGACCTTTGGGTTTATGGAGCACATCATCAGGCACACCGGAGCCCCGCCGTACCTAGCCACTGCCTCTCCAGTCCAGCAGATTGGACCGGCAGCCACTGCAGCCCAGGTGACTCCAGCGATACAGTCCGGTGGACTTCAGAGTCAGGGCACAGCTTCACTCCCGAGTCAGTTCGTCACGCCGACTCAGCAGACTCAGCAGTGGTTTGCCACGCCAGGCACTCAAGGGTTCACTCCGATCCACACCGGTTTCACACCTGACTTAGGTGGCCCCTCAGTGTCCAGGAGCTTGGGTGCTACTTTCAGCGAGATCACAGGCATGCCCACACCTCCTGAGTTCAGACTGCCTGTTACCACCACCACAGCTCCACCTGCAACTGGGACTACAGAGACACTACCGTCGTCAGTCGCCTCCTCAGAGCCTCTCCCGACTTCAGCAGGGCCTGCGACAGTAGTAGTCACAGCAGCAGCTACAGAGACAGCTGAGCAGACCCGGACCGCTTCTCCTTCACGTGCTCCGACAGAGGGTCAGGCCGTTCAGAGCTCAGAGTCCGAGGGAGACCCTTCTCAGTTCGAGCTTCGTCCTCACTCCTCCGACCGCGACGCTGCAGCTTCTTCTCCTCCTCCTGAGTCTTAGGTCTTTGGTGCTTGATGCCAAAGGGGGAGAGAGCATAGATTTAGGGGGAGCGCGTGAGAGGGTTTTGGTTCTTTTGTTCTTTTGGATGTGACATTATCATGCATCATGTTTATTTTCATGTTTGAGACTTGCTTGTGACATGTGTTTGAGCTTCATGATTATTTATATATTGTGTCACTTGATTCACTTTTGGTTAAGCTCTTGTCTTAGCTTCCGCACTTCACTCTGATCTTGAGCGTATCGTTTGGTACTTGTGCTTATTTCATATCTTATTTGTACCTTGTGGTCTTGATTTGTATAAGCATGCCTAACCCTTTTGCTCTTATCGTCACATGCTTATATGAATCAAACTTTTAAAAACCTCACTCTTTCTAAATCTATTTGAGGTTGTTGTCATCAATCACCAAAAAGGGGGATATTGAAGCATCTAGGCCCTAGTGGTTTCGGTGATTAATGACAACAAGACGGTTATTATGACTAACGTGTGTTTTGTAGGATAACCTAGAGGTTAGGTCATAATAACATGTAGGTTCAAGCCCCTAGCGATGGAAATCGATTCGGTTTTCAAAGGATGGAAGACAAGACGGTGATAGGCTAGTGCCAAGTGTCGTTTGGAGTTGAGAGACACTTGGCGTAGTCTTAGGTTTTGTTTTTCTCTTTTACTGTACTATTAAGAGGGGTTTGGATGGGTAGCTTGACTTAGAGCAAGATTAGAGAGTGTAGATGTGATGCACACTTGTCCAACATAGCTCTAGACAGCCCAGGGAGACTCTTGAGAGAGAGAGGATCAAACTTCGTTTTGGAAAGTTTTCGATTCGGCGAAGTTTTGATCAAATTAGAGGCGTCGGACTCTACCTAGTATGGGCGTCGGACCAATAGCTAGAGTCCGACGACACGTGGCAGCCCCTGGACGAGTTTCAGCGTGCCAGGGAGTGTCGGACCCTGGCGGGATGGTCGTCGGACCATTGGTCAGAGTCCGACAGTGCCTCTGGGTTTTTGAGCGAGCGTCGGACCGTCGAGAGTGGGAGCGTCGGACTAATGTCTGTTAGCGTCCGACGCTTCCAGAGAGGTTCCCAACGCGGTTTTGAGCGTCGGACTTGGTCCGACGGTGTGCGCCGGACCATTGCTCCGCGTACTAGCCGTTGAGAGGCACTGTGCCCGCAGTTCAGAAGCGTCGGACTGAGGAGCGTCGGATCATCGAGTTTGGTCCGATGCCCCTCTGTCACAGTTCTGGGCGCAGTGCTTATGTGAGAGTCGGACCATGGCGATTAGTCCGACGGTCGAGCCTCGGCAGAGTCCGACGGTTCACAGGAAAGTGAGAAACGGCTAGTTTTGGAGATGGTGAGTATTTATACTCCACCAAAGCCTCCATTCTATCTCTCTTGCCATTTCTAACAGCTGAAGGAACCCTTGTTGATCTTGTGAGAGAGCAAGAGCCCTAGGGAGATTAGTGTGAACTATATTGCTTGTGAGCTTCTTCCCTAGAGAGATCAAGAGTGACTTGTGTGCATCCATCACCCTCTTTGGCCTTGTTCTTGGTCAAGTGAGAGTCTAGGCTTGTTACTCTTGGTGATTGGCATCACCTAGACGGTTTGGTGGCGATCGGTGGCTTGGTGACCGCTTGGAGAGCATGTGGGCGGCCCAAGTCGAAGTTGTGAGCGGTTGTGGGCGATCCACCGCGCCGGAGAGGCAAAGGATTAGCCCGTAGAGAGCACTTGGTCTTTGCGAAGATCAAGGGGGAGCTACACCCTTGCGCGGGTGCTCCAACGAGGACTAGTGGGGAGTGCCGACTCTCCGATACCTAGGGAAAAACCAGATTTGTCTTCCTAACGCTTTACATTCCCGCATTTCTTTTGTGTTCTCTATTTTCCTAGAGTAGTATACTTGTGATAGGACTTGGATCTAGGTTGCATAACTTGTTTTAGGAATAGAATTGACACAAGCACTTGTGAAGTGACATTGGGCAAATTGCGATAGGTTGAATTGTGTTTCGAAAAATTTATTAGTTGCCCAATTCACCCCCTCTTGGGCATCCTTGATCCTTTCACCCTCATCACAAGAATAGTGGTACTCCGCCAAAATCGCCACCGCCACCACCTCCGCCAATGGGCGGTTACTATGGGAAAGGTGCCACTCAGCTCAACATGTGGCAGCACTACTAGTAGGCTGTCCGATTGTCCATCTATGTGTGTGATACATGTTTCAATTACCTAAGGCATGTTAGGTGTAGTGCAGAGAGTTTGAACCCTTGTTTTGTTCGGATTCTCACATGCCATTTTGTGTATTCATTTTATGTTTTAATTTGCAAAGGCATGTTAAGGTCGACACATGCCGTTTCATGTGTTGTGCTTGTTCGTATCGTTTCGTAATAAGTTCGAAAAGAGAAGAAATGTCCGTAATTCAAGCGTACTGGAGCGTTGCCTCCATTTAATGAAATGGAAAGTACAAATACGATTGGACAGAATACTAATGCATCAGTACGTAACATCCACGGAAACTTGTGATCATACATGCATACGTCCTCAATCTGCACGACGCCCACGCTTAGGGCCCGGGCGACGAATCTGCTCGGTAGGAAAAGTGAACTGCTGTGGAGGGCGACGCTGGCGTGGTGGCGGGGTCGGGTCTACAGGCTGAGACGGCTGCGTCGGCTGGGTCGGCAGCGGTGCACCAAAAAGCTGTGAGGGGCCGGCCTCATCTGGACACCTAGGCGGAGTACCGCCTATGTCAAAGCTCCCAAAGCTGCTAGCCCCCTCTGTGTACTCGCTGGCAGAAGGAAGTGTCCCTACACAAACCAAAGTGTGGTTATGTCACGCATGCGGTGCATATTAAATAAATGAAAATCGAAGAAGTATCTAGGCGCGTGGGACAAGAACGTCGTACGGAGCCACCTCCGGGAGGCACGGGAGTACCTGCTGGCTGGCCCTGGTCGTCGAGCCCAACGACGTCGTCCGTGGTGTACCGGCACGATGCTCGACGTACGCCCGCCAAGCACCGTTGCCCCAGTCGTCGAAGGGCGGCCACCAACTCGAGCCTACCAACCTGTGGAGGGTTCTGCTCATAGCGCTGCGCGTATGACAGAAGCTCCTGGCCAACGTCAGTGCATACATCTGTCTGCAAAGCGGTCATTTATCGTTAGAGATATTGCTGTTAGTCATTGCCAAAGTCATAGTAACAACGAAATTAATTAAAAAAATTATCGTTACCAGCGCATGGAACGCAGCTGGTGGCTCCATCGCGAAGGTGTCCGTGATCTCTGCTTCGTGTGGCTCGGCCTCCGCTGGCACTGGGAAGCAACGAACGCGCGTGGCTCGGTGCAACCAACGCAAGTACTGGGGGTAACCGGCCTCTACGAAAGGCCCACCTAGGTCGTGCACGTCGATCGGCGCCTCTGCCCACGCGGCCACCGAGGACGCCACCCTGTCCACCCAAGACTGCTCGAACGCTATCCCTCGGCCTTTTCGACTCCACCTGGAAAACAACAAATAATAAATAAAGTTGTTGAACCAAAACGAATTGATGACATTAATAGAACACATACCCGTGGGACGCGTCAAGCTGCAGCCGAGGAAGAGGGAACACTTGCGCGCGGCCAAACTGACGAGCCACACGTTCCGGACAGTACGGCTCGACGCAAACGTCGAACACCAGTCGTTTCCTAGAGAGCCAAAACTCCTAGTCACGGTAGCACAACTCGGACACGCCGTGTGGAGCCCTGGACTGAACGTCGTGTGGTGCGTAGGGAGTCCACCGAACCCTGTCAGGTGTAAGCTGGTCCATCGCGACAACGTATGCCGTGTACGTGCCTCTAGCCGTGCCTGTTGCCCACGTCGGTTGCAAAATAAGAACCATTAGGACTCGTCGTCACAGTAACAAAATTAAGCTGAAAGGAGGATATGTACGTCACGACACAACCAAAGTGTGCCCATCGTCGGAGCATCAATCTCGTCGAGCACACCAAACTTGTCGAACACGTACATCCCGTCATCATACGCCTCGTACGACGACAGGGTCGGTCGCCCGATGTCGAACCGCTCAAAGGACCATAGCATCAGCAGCAGTGGAGAACCAGCCAACGTGCCTGACGCCATCCTCCGAGTGCAGGCGTTACAAAGTGCTCGGTACGTACCTGCCAGCACCGCCGAGCCCCAACTGTACTGGGGGATAGCGTCAAGTGGTGCGGACGCTATCTGCACCGCATAGTGGACGAAGTGCTTGTCGATGGTGTCGTGATGGGAGCTGGTGAAGAGTACCCAACCGAACAGCCACAACAAGTACGCCTCCAGGTGTCGCTCCACCCTCCACTCGGGGTCGGCCTCCGTGAGCCTCTCCGCACGGAACTGAGACAACCACACCTTGGGCGAGCCGTGGCTCTCGTGGAAGCCGAACTGCTCCTGTCCGGCCTCAGGGTTGAGCGCACCCTGGAACCGCTGCAGTAACTGCTCCTCCCAGTCCCCGGCCACGGCAACCGGGCCTATAGGAGCACCGGCGAGGGGTAGGCCGAAGAGCATGGCCACGTCCTCCAAAGTGACGGTGACCTCGCCAACTGGAAGGTGGAACGTGTGCGTCTCCGGTCGCCAACGGTCCACCCAAGCGGAGAGTAGGGCACGGTCCACCGGGAAATGTGCGCTCCTCTCTCGGTGTCGCTCTACAAGACGAGCGAACGGGAGAAGACCAGCTGCACGTAGCCTGTAAGCAACAATATTACACAGATTAGTACAATGCAATGTGTGAGAAAACTTCGTACAAGGTAAGCACCACAGTTACCTGGGAACCCAGCGCGGGTCAAGCAGCCAGAGCTCGTCGTGGGTACGTAGGCGGAGGGCTGGTGGAAGCTGCCCATCCACCAAGTTCGAGCGGTGCCTCTGGTCGACAACGGGGTCGATCAGCTCCATACCTGCCACTGTTTGGAAAAATAAAATTAAAACCATATCGAAATTGTAGAAAATTGAAATCATAATAATACAGAATAATTACGTAATAAAAGTAGTACATAGTAAATAAATCATGACACCACAAGTCTTATATTATATCACTTGCACAAAATAAGTAGTACATACGAGAAAATTACAACACTACCAGTCTCATATGACAACACTTGTGCAATGTAAGTAGTACGTAGTAAAAAATTACAACACTACAAGTCTTATGTTACAACACTTACACAATATAAGTAGTACGCAATATAAAAACTACAACACTTCCGAAGCATTGCTATGCGGACAGGCCGCCTCGACTGCCCTTTCGAGCTGATCGATGTGGAATAAGCCGCACTTCCATACCATCAGGAAGCCTTTCTGTCGGATACATATCATAATTTTTTCTCAAATGGTTGCCACCGCAAGCAAGGCAGTATGGACGCTTGTCACCAACTTCAGAAACGTCCATATCATTCCTAATACGACGACTCTTGCGACGCCCCTTTGTGTCAACCCTTTTTTGGGATCCGGCGACCAATAACGATCGCAATCCGTAACTCGCCTTGTAAAATCAGCAATGGCCCGCCACCCTCGAAGCTCGCCAGACCATGTGTTCAGCACATTCTCCTTTCTGAAGTAAGGGGACACAAATGTCATCGGGACGTTGCATTTTCCGCAAGCAGCAAGTACATGGGAGCACGGATAATGGTAGTACTTCGGCTTGTTGCATGTGCACTCGCACTTGTTCAATTCTGGCCACAGCTGACACTCCATAGTTAATTCGCTCGGACCAGTGCCAAGTCCACCCTTATCACGCACCCGAACTTCGAAGACGAGGTCCCGATTGCCAACGTGAAAGACGTTATGCATTGCCCCTTTCGCACCTTTTGCGTCTAGGTATGCAGAAACCTTGAACGCAAATGTCATAGTTGGATTTTGTGCTACTAAGGTCGCTGCTGCACAACGTTCTCGCAGATAAACCATTGTACCTCTCAGGATACCCTCCAAAAGTGCAACCAAAGGAAGGGATCGTGTACCTTTCAGCACCCAGTTGTAAACCTCTGCGAGATTCGTGGTCATTATGCCATAACGTGCACCGTGCGTGTCATGTAACAAAGACCACTTCTCTCGGTCCTCCTCTTTAATCCATTCTGAGAAACAAGTTACTGACCTGCCCCCTTACGTCGACTAGTCTTGTTTCTAGGCTCGCTTGGTAGTGGTGAAAGGCCCTGCGGCTCCTCCTCTGTTGCCATAACAGGTCGCCTGCGCACATCTTTCATGTGGCTCCGGGTAAGCTCATCTAGCCGTTCTCAGATGAAGTCAAATTTTCTTTTCTGGTTCTGCTTACATAGCCGCTTGAACAGGTCCTGCAGACGCTTACTCTTGAACTGTTTATAAAAATTTACAGCTAAATGTCTCATGCACCAACGACTTTGTATATCGGGCCTTTGAACCTCTGCATCGTCACCATTCTTCAACTTCTGTACCGCATTCAGTAAGCCTGCATTCCGATCATGCAACACACAAACATTCTCCCTTTCTTCCACCAAAGCTCGTTTGAGCCACTTAAGGAACCACAACCAACTCTCATTGTTCTCCGATTCAACCAAGCCAAAAGCAATGGGCACAACCTGACTGTTACCATCAACCCCAATAGCTGTTAGCAAAGTACCTCTGTATTGCCTAGTCAGGAATGTACCATCCACGTATAGCACAGGTCGGCAATACTTGAAGCCCCGTCTCATGCACCCGAAGCACCAAAAGGCTCTCTTAAGGACACGGTCCCCGTCGACGTTGATATAGTCCTCATAATCAATTACGGTGCCAGGGTTTCTAGCTTGTAGGGTTTGTAAGAGTGTTGGAAGGTGGTGATATGAATCCTTGTACGTTCCAAATCTCTTCTCCAAAGCTAACTGTTTTGCTCTCCAAACCATGTCGTAAGATATGTCATATCCGTATCTGTTCCGTATAGCCAGCATTATCTGGAAAGGAGAAATGCCAAGTTTTCAACAATCTCCCCATGCATCTCATTTGCCACGAACTGTGCTGTCATGTTTCGATGCTTGGTCAGCGTCGACTCCAGCAAGCAACTATGTGGCTGCACAATAGTAGCTATGAAGTTGCTCTCCATACGTGGCATATGACCATGAACACGCCAAGTGCACCCTGGGCTGACGCACTTAACGTCCCACGTCTTGGGTTGGAAATGACAACCCTAAACTGCCTCTTGTCACAATAAGCCCACCGCCTGACGGCGTGCTGCAGATGAACCTTGTCATGAAACATCTGCCCCTGCATCACCTCCGTCCTTGAATACTCCCACGCCGAGTGATGACTATCGTCCACCGTCATGGCATCTGGTGAGAAGTTAGTCCATTCCGCGGGGATGTCGGTCTCGTCTTCGAACCTCTTGCTAGCGTGCTCATCCACAAATGCTAGGTGCTCTGCATTGTCAAGTTCCATCTGTTCCACGATTCTTTCATCCTCCTCGCCCTCGTCAGCTTCCATGTTCGTACTGAAACCTTGTTCTTCCGCATCCTCTGCCCAGTGCTCAACCCTTCCAGAATCGCGAACCAAGTTCTGCTCAGCATTTGTTGCATATTGTTGTTGTCCTGCATCCTCTGTCCCTAACTGAACATCGTATGAATCGTGAACATAGGTCTGCTCTTCGTTTGTGGCCTCTAAGTCCTCTACTTCTCGAACTGTGCTGCTACTCTCTCCTTGCATTGCACCATCGATGAACTGAACAAGCATGATGTTGTCATAACCACGTTCGAAATCATTACTGACGAGAAACTTCCATTTCTTCGTATTGCTTGCCTCGTATAGCTCCCATCTCCATCCATTGTCCCTTAACCTGCGCACCAACATACTAATCTTCAAACGTTGCTGCGACGGTGGAAAACCAAACCATTCATGCAACCAGGCTAATACTTGTCTCCGGCTGTGATCCAGCGGTGAGTTCAGTTGTATGTCAAAGAACTGGAACGGACTAAGGTCTACACCGCTATCCCCAGTTCTGATTTCACCCTTGCCATAGTAAATTCTGAAACGAACTAGATCGGACGACATTCCTGCTCCCATCGTTAAAATTACACTGTCAGTTGAATATTGGTATAACCCCTAAACCGTACCAAGACATTAATTACAAAAACTAATATAAGTAGACAAAAAATTCCTAACTCAAATAACCCTAAATTAAATAAACAAGTACTATTAGAGAAAATAAAAAATAATCCTTAAAATAAACTAATACTAACTACATAAATAAACTAACACTAACTGCATAAATAAACTAACAGTAACTATTCCTACAATTCTAATAAATAATCTTAAAAAAGAAACTAATCCGAAAAATGTAACAGAACCGGCTAAATCACCTGGCCCACAGGCGCCTGTCATTGTCACTAATGACTTCTGACAGCCGGGCCCGTGTCCCAAATGATCTAGGCAGATCTGTCGGGCTACATCAGCGCCCTAAACTCCGCAGGATCACCATTGCAGAATCATCACAGGATTACAACATTTCATAATAAATTACATCAGAGTACAGAAGCGGAATATTACATAACTTAAGTTTACAAACCAGTTGTTCCAAATAGAATTTAAGTACTATTATTACAAACCATAGATAGTGGCGGTAGCAGTTGAATAATTATACAACATTATGAATATGATAACTTGGACCCTGCCCACGGGTCCCACTTTACTCTTCCTCACTGCCCTCCTGGATGATGGTCATGCAGCACGGAGCAAGGCAGACCTCCGATGGCGGTTCACCTGCAGCATGGGTTACAAACCCTGAGTACTTGGGGTACTCCGCAAGACTTACCCGACTAAGGGTGTAAAATGAGACTCAGGAATGCAGGTCATAGGTAGGGCTAGCAGAGGATAAGAATTTGCGGAAAAGCATTACTAAGCAATATTTTATTTTATTGATATTATAATTGTATCCATAGTTCTAATAATCAACCTCAACCATCATCATTCATCCATTTCCTTCATTCGATCAGTTGACCTAGTTGAGAACCACTTCTCGGGGTAGGAAAGTGGATTGAGTCTCCATTAACCGAGGAGCACGTCGATTCGAATCCAGAAATAAACCCAGCTGGGGATTCTAACCACACTGCATATGCAGCACGCCGGCATACATATACCAACCCTTCATCTAGGTCTTTCTATCCCGGAACCGGTCCTGCGCCACCCGGGAGCACAGTACTCCACTCGTCTCCAGGCACGCCGGCCACGTGGGTACATGCTACTCCCGCCATCTCTCCACTCCCAGTGCGTGGTTGTCGGTTCCAGCAATAGAGCCACCTGACTCTAGGCTTTCCACATTGGTATGTGGCTAGGCTGTTCATCTCGATCCAGCACTCCGACAACGAGCGGTCCCTACTTTTATTTTTGGTTCGTGCCTGCCGGGTACCAAGTCATGGGAAACGCCGTCCCAAGAGCACAACACCCGGCGAAACACATTTCCGGTTATACCGACCAGTTCCAAACCATTCCGAAGGCGATCATGCACCGGGACTCTAACCCGAATACACATCAACCAACGGATAACAAGCTCTTCACTTAGTCATAGAGTATATGTACATCCATAGCACAGAAAATAGTTTTTCTTTTATGAAATTCTAATTTTCATTAAGCATGTCTAAGCACTTTTCAAATCATTTATTTATTTAAATCAGTTTTCAGGATAATTATTTGGGACAATGCATCTGGATAGGTTTCAATCAACTCCTATCAACCTAATGCAATAAGTTAACTCGAATTATAAGGAATTTCACAATAGAGGGTTAATGCACCGGGGCTTGCCTTGGACGGAGAAGAGGGTGGGATCGGGATCGGTCCCGCAGATGTCGAAACCCTGGATCGCCTCCGGATTGACCTCTCCCGCAGTGGCCTCGACCTTCACTTCGTCGTTCCCGGTCACTACACGTGTGCAATGATGCATGCTTAACATGATGCAATACATAAATAGAAATGCGATAATCAAATATCAACATCTTGAGTACAACTTTCCTTCACGGAGAAGCCGTAAACGAGATCTCAAAAAGTAAATCGGCATTTTACTTTAAAACCTATTTTTACAGTCATAGAAAGCCGCTGCACAGCTTGATGACTACTACAAAGCACTAGGTTATCAAATTTGCCAAGGATCACATAGTGAAAGACCCTTGGTCTTCCTTCAACCCAAAATCCACACAACAACCTAAATCCATTTCTCCTACTCATTTTATTTATTTTTCCCTAATTTCACATGTATTTACTAGCTGACCAAACTTACTCCAATTGTGACCAAAATTTATCAACAGCTAGATTTCATCATCAAACAGCACCACAATTATTTTCATGATTTTTGGACTTACAGGGAATTAATTAAAAATGCACAAACTTGCAAATATTAATTAATCTACTGATTTATTCACCAGGCAGAATATACTGGAAAACCACATTTTATATTTTTAAAAAATACTACAGATAACATAGAGCATACACAAATATTTTCATAATTTTCCAACCAACAGATTTATTCATATAAAATTAACAAGTAACAGAACTATTCAAAGAAATATAAATAAGAAAAGCATTTGAAATTCGCTGGAAAAATAGGAAAGGCCAATTCGGCCCACAACGGCCCAACGCAGGCCAGGCCGGCCCAGTCGGCCTGCCCGCGCTCGGCGCCGGCGGTTTTGCAAAAGGAACCCCCGGGAACTGAGGAATCAACCCGCGGTCCTATTAGCACTATTCAAATGAGTCACGAGCATTGCACTTAGCCCCCTGGAACTTCTCGTCTTCTAACCCGAGACCCCTGGACTCGGCTCTGTTTTAACGGAGACGGGGGTACCGGCGGTTCGCCGCCCCTAGCTCGCCGACGGCGAGCCGAGGGACGAAACCGAGGGCACCGACGGACTCCAGACTCCTAGGCGAACCTATCGAGCTACTAAACGACGACAGACGACACCTAGACAAGCGGAAGCCACAGGCGCGGCGGCTCGGATGCGGCGGCGAGCACGTCGCCGGCGAGCACAGACCGAAAGAAAGAGGGGAAAAGGGTGCGCGAGCATCAGGAGCTCACCACGAAGCTGGCTGGCGGGTCGGTGGAGACGGAGATAGCTCGGAGGAGTTGGCTTGACTGCGGCGGCGGATCCCGGCGGCTCGGCACGGCGGCGACTTCGCGTTCCGGCGAACCTAGGGGACCGGGAGGCACACCGACACCGGGATGAGGATCAAGGTGACACGGGGAACATTGCGCGCACCAAACCGAGGCCTAGAGCTTACCCGAGCGAGCTGGAGACGACGGCGGGCTCGCGGCGGCGCTCTGCCCACCCGTGAAGATGGCGCCGGCGTTCCGGCGGCTACGAAGCTCTACAGCTCCCACCGACGGGCGCAAACGACGCGCACGAACCCTAGCTAGCTTTCTACGAGGTGGAGAGGATGGAGATGACCGAAGCACGGCGTATCTGGCCGGGAACCGCGCGGAGCACGACGGTGACCGGGGAGGAGAAAAATGGAGAGGGAGAGACGACCGTCGCCTTTTAGAGGGCAAAGGCGAGGGGAGCAGGCGCGGCGCGACGCGGCGCACGCGCGCCCGTATCTGGAACGGTCGCGGGGGCACGATCCCGACCGGCACGGGCGCCGCGCGCGCGCGCGCGACACGGCCATTGCCGGCCCTGTGCGCGAACAGGAGAGAGGGGCAGGTTACTGTAGCATAGGTCCCTAGGGTTGCGTCGGTTTTTGCCAAAATGCGGTTGATTTTGCATGTAAACTTGAAAAAGTTCAAAAACAAAAGTTGTAGGTTTTGAAATTCTGAACAACTTTGCTTTTGGAACCAAGTTCAAATTCGAAGTAGTTTTGAAACTACAGTAAAAGGGGTAAACTAGGTTTTTGAATTTCAAATTGTATTTTCAAAATTACTTTTGATTTTACACAATAACTTGAAAAATGGCCAAAATAAAAATTGTTCTTCTCAGTGAGCTTTACAACTTCTATTTAGGAAGTTTTGTCAGATTCCAAATAATTTTTGAAATGGTGTTTCAAATTCATTTTTCAATTCATAGATTTGAGCTAAATTCAAATTTTTATAATAGAACTTCAAAATCTCCAAAAATAAAAGTTGTCACATTTTAAAAGATCTACAACTTTCATTTAGGTGTCATCTCAAGATTCCTTCTAGATTTTGAATTAGGGTTTTAGGGTAAGATTAGGGTTTATTCGGATCTTTAATTCGAATTTCTAATTCCCAAATCAAAATCACCTTAAACCAAACCACTCTATGACCCTAAGCACAATCATATGCAGATTAATTAATTTAAATATGATGACATGGCATGTTTAATTAATCCGTAATACCCGGGGTATTACAGCCTTCCCCCCTAAAAGAAATCTCGTCCCGAGATTAGCTATTCTAGAAACTGAAACAAAGTAATGGAAAAGAAAATACACAAGTCAAAATATTTTTACACGAGCTCACAAAATAAGTAGAAGGGTTTTTAATACAGAAGATACTAGTCAGACCATTACATTCATAAGGTGGCAAAGAATTTCGGAAAGTTTTCTGCGAGATAGTCCTCGGATTCCCAGGTGGCTTCATCTTCGGAATGTTGGTCCCATTGGATCTTGTACCACCTGGTGGTTCTTCTCCTGGTAACACGGTCCTTGATATCCAAGACCCGTACTGGATATTCTGAATATGTCAGTTCGGGCTCCAGTACCACACCTTCTACATCGGTCACTTGGTCGGGAACTCGCAAACACTTCTTTAGCTGGGATTCGTGAAACACATTGTGTACCTCTGACAGGTGATCTGGCAACTGCAACCGATAGGCAACTTTTCCCACACGCTCGGTGATTAAGAATGGTCCAATGTAGCGCGGGGCTAACTTACCTTTGACTCCAAAGCGATTGACTCCTTTCATAGGTGAAACCTTCAAGTACACATAGTCTCCAACCTTGAATGCTAGGGGTCTACGCCGCTGATCGGCATAGCTTTTCTGCCGAGACTGAGCCACCTTTAGATTCTCTTGTATTACTCGAACTTTCTCTTCGGCTTCATTGACCAGGTCAACTCCATAAAACCATCTTTCACCGGGCTCGGACCAATTCAATAGAGTACGACATCTGCGGCCGTACACTGCCTCGAACGGAGCCATCTTGATGCTTTCTTGGTAACTGTTGTTGTACGAGAATTCGGCCAATGCCAAGCACTCGTCCCACTTGTCAGGGTAATTCAATGCACAGGCCCTCAACATGTCCTCCAGCACTTGATTAACCCTTTCAGTCTGACCATCGGTCTGGGGATGATAAGCTGTGCTATGCAGAAGTTTAGTACCCAATGATTCATGGAAGGATCTCCAAAACTTGGATATGAACTGAGTACCTCGATCAGAGACAATGGTCTTCGGCACCCCATGGAGTCTCATCATGTGTTCTATATACATCTTGGCATAAGTGACCGCGGTGTAGGTATCTTTAACTGGCATGAAATGGGCTTGCTTCGTGAGACGATCCACAATGACCCAGATCGAGTTAAATCCCCTAGATGTCCTGGGCAATCCCACGATGAAATCCATACTAATGTCTTCCCATTTCCACGCGGGAACCGGTAACGGTTGTAGCTCTCCACCAGGCTTCGTGTGTACAGCTTTAACCTTTTGGCAGGTGTCACATCTCGACACATACTGTGCAATCTCTATCTTCATCTTGGTCCACCAGAATTTCTGTTTCAAATCCTGGTACATCTTGTTGCTTCCTGGGTGGATAGAGTATCTGGTCAGATGCGCTTCATCAAGAATTTTGCGACGTAGCTCCGGAACTTTTGGAACTACCAAACGATTCTTGAACCATACGATGCCTTCATTATCAATTCTGAAACAATCCGCTTTCCCCGCCTGGACCTTTTCTTTGATATGCCTGATGCCCTTGCTTCCCCTTTGAGCGGCCACGATCTCATCACGGATGGGAGTTTCAATACTGATATTTGCCAGACTGCCCTGTGGAACTATTTCTATGCCCAATTTTTCCAACTCACAGCACAACGACAGATTGTAAGGCCTCACAGTCAAACAGTTGCAATGAGCCTTCCGACTAAGCGCATCAGCAACCACATTAGCTTTGCCCGGATGGTAGTGTACTTCAATATCATAGTCTTTAATCAACTCTAGCCATCTTCGCTGCCTCATATTCAGCTCTTCTTGGGTGAAGATGTACTTCAAGCTTTTATGGTCAATGTACACATTGCATGTGCTGCCTAGCAAATAGTGACGCCAGATCTTCAATGCATGAACCACAGCTGCCAACTCAAGATCATGAGTGGGATAGTTTTCTTCATGGGGTCGGAGTTGTCGTGAAGCATATGCAATAACTCTGCCTTCTTGCATCAAAACACAACCAAGGCCAGTACCCGACGCATCACAATACACATCGAATGGCTTCTCGATATCCGGCTGAGCTAGGACTGGTGCAGTGGTCAAACACTTCTTCAAGGTTTGGAATGCTGTCTCACACTCTGACGACCACACAAACTTGACTTGATTCTTCAGTAAGTTGGTGATTGGTTTGGCTATTCTTGAGAAGTCAGGGATGAAACGGCGGTAATATCCCGCCATGCCCATGAAACTGCGGACTTGGTGAACAGTGGTTGGTGGCTTCCAATTTAGGATTTCCTCTACCTTACTTGGATCAACAGATACTCCCTCAGCGGAGAGAATATGTCCGAGAAAAGGAACTTTATTTAACCAGAACTCACACTTGCTGAACTTTGCATAAAGCTGGTGCTCTCTCAAGCGAGTTAGGACAATACGAAGGTGGTTGGCATGTTCTTCAGGTGTTTTGGAATAGACCAGGATATCATCGATGAACACGACAACGAATTTGTCGAGCTCGGGCATGAAAACGGAATTCATGAGATACATGAAGTAGGCAGGTGCGTTGGTTAAACCGAAAGACATGACTAGGTATTCATATAGGCCATATCTAGTGGTGAAAGCTGTCTTTGGAATGTCTTCGGGACGGATTTTGATTTGGTGGTAGCCAGACCTAAGGTCAATCTTGGAAAACACCTTAGCTCCAGCCAGTTGGTCAAAGAGTAGGTCAATACGAGGCAACGGATATTTGTTTTTGACAGTAACCTCGTTGAGCGGACGATAGTCGATACAGAGTCGAAGGGATTTGTCCTTCTTCTTGACAAAGATGGCAGGGCAACCCCAAGGAGATGAGCTAGGTCTGATGAAACCCTTATCAAGCAAATCTTGTAGCTGCACTTTAAGCTCCGCCAATTCCTTGGGAGGCATCCTATAAGCTCTACGAGAGATAGGAGCTGTTCCAGGCTTAAGCTCAATGGCAAATTCAACATCCCGATCAGGTGGCAAACCAGGCAATTCATCAGGAAACACGTCTGGGAATTCACAGACCACAGGAATCTTCATCACTTCTTCTACTGAGGTAGCACACAGCCTTTGCACGGATTTCTCCACCTTTCTTACTGGTAGTGGAAGTTGGATAAGAAGTTGAGTTTGACTATTAGGTATGTTCACCCTTACGGTTCTATTCAACACATCAATCAAGACCTTGTGCTGAGACATCCAATTCATACCTAATATCACATCTATATCCTGATTCTTTAGCACTATCATAGTAGTAGGGAACTTATGCCCTCCCAACTCTATGGGCACTCCCTGAACTACTTCTTTAGTAGACATACGCCCTCCGGGCGAGTGTATAAGGAAATCTTCCTTTATTTCCCCAATTGGAATTTCATGCTTGACGACAAAGGTACGATTTATGAATGAATGCGATGCACCAGAATCGAAAAGCGTAAGTGCAGGATGACTGGCAACAGGGAACCTACCCATCATGACGGGCTCTCCAGCAGGAATATCCTCAATCTGAGTGTAATAGACCTGACCTGCTTTCTTGACAATCTTGCCCTTCTGAGCATGCTGCTGATGACCACGATGCTGACCCTGCTGCTGTTGCTGATGTTGCTGCTGCTGACCACCTGGTGCATTCTGATTGTACCGCTTGGGGAAAGGACAGTTGCGTGCCCAATGTCCCATTTTGCCACAGTTGTAGCAAGGATGATTGTAGGTGGTTTGAGGAGTAATAATGCGAACGCCAGGGGCATTCGGCTGAGTGGCATTTTGCTGATTTGAAGTGTGGGAGGTGGCGGCGGTGCGCACAACCACCTGCTGATGAGGATAAGATGGGCGGTTTTGGTGGGTGGGGTGATAGATGATCTTCTGGCGTTTCTGACTGCCAGAGAATGCAGGCCTCTTGTTTTTCTTCTTCTCCTCCTGAAGTTGACGATTGCTTTCTTCAAAAGCTAAGGCGCTGTCAACAGCTTCGTGAAAGGTGCACTTGAGATTATTGGACAAGCTGCGCTGAATCTTGTAGTTCAGGCCCCTGATGAAACAGGCCTTCTTCTTCTCATCGGTATTGGTGTGCTCCGGCGCATACTGTGCCAGATGGTTGAACTGCCCCAGATATTGTGTGACAGTGGACTCATTTTGCTTTAGCGCCAGGAATTGGTCTAGCTTCATCCTCATCACACCCGCAGGGATGTAATGGGCGCGGAAGGCATCACGGAACTCTTGCCAAGTGAGTTGATGTCCCGGATCCTGTGCGGCCAATAGGTTGGCATACCAAGTGGTGGCAGGGCCACGGAGTTGTTGTGCTGCGAACAGAGGTTTCTGTATTTCTGTGCAGTGGATCAAGCTGAACTTCTGCTCCATAGTGCGGAGCCAATCGTCTGCTTCCAGAGGTTCATCTGCCTTGGTGAACACAGGCGGACGGGTATCGGTGAAGTCAACATAGGTGGTTTCTTCGTTGTCGCGGCGACCACGGCGTCCACCACGGTCTTGCTGACTCTGAGCTAGCATGGTTGCGACGTTGGTAAGTGCGGTGATGGCCTCTGCCAGAGTATTTGGAAGTGGGGGTGCTGGGGGAACTCCAGTCCCATGAGCAGAATTGTCTCCCATCTGTAGACAAGCAAACCACTTAGGACCTATATTACACAGATGGAACATAGTAGTAGCACACACAAATATTATGTTATTTAAATTACACGACTCGCGCCCATGCGAGAGTCACGTCCCATGACTAAGGTTCTTAGTACAAGCACCTATCTTACAGGCTGAAAGGATATTAGCTAACGTCCCTAGGCCTACACTAGCCTAGTCCTCGTCGACTGCAGACGCGTCACTGTCCTCAAAGTCCTCCTCGAAGTCCTCGTCACTCTCCTCGGAGTCCTCGTCACTGCCCTCGGAGTCCTCCTCAGAGTCTGCCTCCTCGACCTCGAGAGGCTCAACCTCCTCGTCAACGTCCTCCATGTCCTCATCCTCACCAAGGACAACTCCAAACTCCGGATCCTCCTCCTCAGGTGCCGGAATAGGGTAGAGCTGATCATTGAGCTGGTGCACCTCCTCGTGCAAGGCGATGTTGTCCGCCTCTAGCTGCGCGGCACGCTGCTCTGCCCTCAGCATCCTGTCGACGATCGCATCCTCGCGCTCCCAAGCCTCATCCCGCTGCTGCGTCAGGCGGTCGACCTCCCGACGCAGGTCACGGTTGGTCCTCACGTCCTGGTAGTGGTTGCGGCGAGCAACCTCGTACTCCTCCTCCCACTGCCCGACCAACTCCCGAAGTCTCCCGACCTCGGCCTCCAACTCCTCGCTGCTGCGACGGGGTGAGCGACTCCCAGAAGCCTCGCCCTCCCCGGTACGTGGCGCCAACTGGTGGTGCGGAACACCACGCGGTCCTGTCATCTTCCTGGCGGTGAGCTTGCAACGGGCCATCTGGAGAAGGTAAGTGGATTTATAAGTAATACGGGTTAGCAAGAATAGGTTTGGTAACTTATCCCAAAAACCCACTTTTAAGGAGGAAGTTATTTAATGTGTGATTAACATGATGCATGCACGTACTTACGAATTTTAAATTATGCAAGTAAACACATACATAAATAAATAAACTTTTAACATAGGGCTAATAATAATAGCATTATTCCTCATGCTACTATAGCCACATAATATTAAATATAGGTTAAATTAATACTACGGAATAAGTCAAGAATAGAAGCAATTTGGACCCAAAGTAACATATTAAGTTTTATGATCCAAAACCTTTTGAAGTTTTCGAAAAGTAATCCGTAATGATTAGCAAGGTAATGCTCTGGTACCAACTGTAACAGAACCGGCTAAATCACCTGGCCCACAGGCGCCTGTCATTGTCACTAATGACTTCTGACAGCCGGGCCCGTGTCCCAAATGATCTAGGCAGATCTGTCGGGCTACATCAGCGCCCTAAACTCCGCAGGATCACCATTGCAGAATCATCACAGGATTACAACATTTCATAATAAATTACATCAGAGTACAGAAGCGGAATATTACATAACTTAAGTTTACAAACCAGTTGTTCCAAATAGAATTTAAGTACTATTATTACAAACCATAGATAGTGGCGGTAGCAGTTGAATAATTATACAACATTATGAATATGATAACTTGGACCCTGCCCACGGGTCCCACTTTACTCTTCCTCACTGCCCTCCTGGATGATGGTCATGCAGCACGGAGCAAGGCAGACCTCCGATGGCGGTTCACCTGCAGCATGGGTTACAAACCCTGAGTACTTGGGGTACTCCGCAAGACTTACCCGACTAAGGGTGTAAAATGAGACTCAGGAATGCAGGTCATAGGTAGGGCTAGCAGAGGATAAGAATTTGCGGAAAAGCATTACTAAGCAATATTTTATTTTATTGATATTATAATTGTATCCATAGTTCTAATAATCAACCTCAACCATCATCATTCATCCATTTCCTTCATTCGATCAGTTGACCTAGTTGAGAACCACTTCTCGGGGTAGGAAAGTGGATTGAGTCTCCATTAACCGAGGAGCACGTCGATTCGAATCCAGAAATAAACCCAGCTGGGGATTCTAACCACACTGCATATGCAGCACGCCGGCATACATATACCAACCCTTCATCTAGGTCTTTCTATCCCGGAACCGGTCCTGCGCCACCCGGGAGCACAGTACTCCACTCGTCTCCAGGCACGCCGGCCACGTGGGTACATGCTACTCCCGCCATCTCTCCACTCCCAGTGCGTGGTTGTCGGTTCCAGCAATAGAGCCACCTGACTCTAGGCTTTCCACATTGGTATGTGGCTAGGCTGTTCATCTCGATCCAGCACTCCGACAACGAGCGGTCCCTACTTTTATTTTTGGTTCGTGCCTGCCGGGTACCAAGTCATGGGAAACGCCGTCCCAAGAGCACAACACCCGGCGAAACACATTTCCGGTTATACCGACCAGTTCCAAACCATTCCGAAGGCGATCATGCACCGGGACTCTAACCCGAATACACATCAACCAACGGATAACAAGCTCTTCACTTAGTCATAGAGTATATGTACATCCATAGCACAGAAAATAGTTTTTCTTTTATGAAATTCTAATTTTCATTAAGCATGTCTAAGCACTTTTCAAATCATTTATTTATTTAAATCAGTTTTCAGGATAATTATTTGGGACAATGCATCTGGATAGGTTTCAATCAACTCCTATCAACCTAATGCAATAAGTTAACTCGAATTATAAGGAATTTCACAATAGAGGGTTAATGCACCGGGGCTTGCCTTGGACGGAGAAGAGGGTGGGATCGGGATCGGTCCCGCAGATGTCGAAACCCTGGATCGCCTCCGGATTGACCTCTCCCGCAGTGGCCTCGACCTTCACTTCGTCGTTCCCGGTCACTACACGTGTGCAATGATGCATGCTTAACATGATGCAATACATAAATAGAAATGCGATAATCAAATATCAACATCTTGAGTACAACTTTCCTTCACGGAGAAGCCGTAAACGAGATCTCAAAAAGTAAATCGGCATTTTACTTTAAAACCTATTTTTACAGTCATAGAAAGCCGCTGCACAGCTTGATGACTACTACAAAGCACTAGGTTATCAAATTTGCCAAGGATCACATAGTGAAAGACCCTTGGTCTTCCTTCAACCCAAAATCCACACAACAACCTAAATCCATTTCTCCTACTCATTTTATTTATTTTTCCCTAATTTCACATGTATTTACTAGCTGACCAAACTTACTCCAATTGTGACCAAAATTTATCAACAGCTAGATTTCATCATCAAACAGCACCACAATTATTTTCATGATTTTTGGACTTACAGGGAATTAATTAAAAATGCACAAACTTGCAAATATTAATTAATCTACTGATTTATTCACCAGGCAGAATATACTGGAAAACCACATTTTATATTTTTAAAAAATACTACAGATAACATAGAGCATACACAAATATTTTCATAATTTTCCAACCAACAGATTTATTCATATAAAATTAACAAGTAACAGAACTATTCAAAGAAATATAAATAAGAAAAGCATTTGAAATTCGCTGGAAAAATAGGAAAGGCCAATTCGGCCCACAACGGCCCAACGCAGGCCAGGCCGGCCCAGTCGGCCTGCCCGCGCTCGGCGCCGGCGGTTTTGCAAAAGGAACCCCCGGGAACTGAGGAATCAACCCGCGGTCCTATTAGCACTATTCAAATGAGTCACGAGCATTGCACTTAGCCCCCTGGAACTTCTCGTCTTCTAACCCGAGACCCCTGGACTCGGCTCTGTTTTAACGGAGACGGGGGTACCGGCGGTTCGCCGCCCCTAGCTCGCCGACGGCGAGCCGAGGGACGAAACCGAGGGCACCGACGGACTCCAGACTCCTAGGCGAACCTATCGAGCTACTAAACGACGACAGACGACACCTAGACAAGCGGAAGCCACAGGCGCGGCGGCTCGGATGCGGCGGCGAGCACGTCGCCGGCGAGCACAGACCGAAAGAAAGAGGGGAAAAGGGTGCGCGAGCATCAGGAGCTCACCACGAAGCTGGCTGGCGGGTCGGTGGAGACGGAGATAGCTCGGAGGAGTCGGCTTGACTGCGGCGGCGGATCCCGGCGGCTCGGCACGGCGGCGACTTCGCGTTCCGGCGAACCTAGGGGACCGGGAGGCACACCGACACCGGGATGAGGATCAAGGTGACACGGGGAACATTGCGCGCACCAAACCGAGGCCTAGAGCTTACCCGAGCGAGCTGGAGACGACGGCGGGCTCGCGGCGGCGCTCTGCCCACCCGTGAAGATGGCGCCGGCGTTCCGGCGGCTACGAAGCTCTACAGCTCCCACCGACGGGCGCAAACGACGCGCACGAACCCTAGCTAGCTTTCTACGAGGTGGAGAGGATGGAGATGACCGAAGCACGGCGTATCTGGCCGGGAACCGCGCGGAGCACGACGGTGACCGGGGAGGAGAAAAATGGAGAGGGAGAGACGACCGTCGCCTTTTAGAGGGCAAAGGCGAGGGGAGCAGGCGCGGCGCGACGCGGCGCACGCGCGCCCGTATCTGGAACGGTCGCGGGGGCACGATCCCGACCGGCACGGGCGCCGCGCGCGCGCGCGCGACACGGCCATTGCCGGCCCTGTGCGCGAACAGGAGAGAGGGGCAGGTTACTGTAGCATAGGTCCCTAGGGTTGCGTCGGTTTTTGCCAAAATGCGGTTGATTTTGCATGTAAACTTGAAAAAGTTCAAAAACAAAAGTTGTAGGTTTTGAAATTCTGAACAACTTTGCTTTTGGAACCAAGTTCAAATTCGAAGTAGTTTTGAAACTACAGTAAAAGGGGTAAACTAGGTTTTTGAATTTCAAATTGTATTTTCAAAATTACTTTTGATTTTACACAATAACTTGAAAAATGGCCAAAATAAAAATTGTTCTTCTCAGTGAGCTTTACAACTTCTATTTAGGAAGTTTTGTCAGATTCCAAATAATTTTTGAAATGGTGTTTCAAATTCATTTTTCAATTCATAGATTTGAGCTAAATTCAAATTTTTATAATAGAACTTCAAAATCTCCAAAAATAAAAGTTGTCACATTTTAAAAGATCTACAACTTTCATTTAGGTGTCATCTCAAGATTCCTTCTAGATTTTGAATTAGGGTTTTAGGGTAAGATTAGGGTTTATTCGGATCTTTAATTCGAATTTCTAATTCCCAAATCAAAATCACCTTAAACCAAACCACTCTATGACCCTAAGCACAATCATATGCAGATTAATTAATTTAAATATGATGACATGGCATGTTTAATTAATCCGTAATACCCGGGGTATTACAAAATAAACTAACCCTAACTAAGTAAATCAACTAACCTAACCGTAAATAAACAACTAAAAAACTAACCTAACCCTAACTAACCCTAATAAAAAACTAAATAACCCTACATCCACGGTTCAATAATGTACAACTAAAAGTTACCCTAATCGAATCTACAACTACAAATAACCCTAAACTAATCTACAACTAAAACGAATCCTAAACTAATGTACGACTAAAAATAACCCTAAACGAAACTACATCTCAAACTAACCCTAAACTAATGTACCACTAAAACTAACTCTAATTCTAAAATAATTTACAATTTCCTCAAATTCTGAACTAATTTAAAAATAATTACAACTTCCTCTAAACTAACCCTAACCCTAACCCTAAATCTAACTAACCCTAAATACCTAATTTTATCTAAACTAAATACATAAAGTAATCAAATTTGTAAAAAAACAGAAAACTAAAAAAAAGAAAACTCTCCTGCTGTGGCGACCGACGACAGCGGTGGCGAGCCGTCCGTCGCCTCCGCGCCCGCGCGGGGACGGTGGAGGGCGGCGGCAGGGGCCCCTCCGCCGGATCCGGCTGCTGGGGGCGGCAGAAGGCTGCTGGCGGCGGCGAGCGCGCGGAGAGAGAGAGCGCGCGAGCGAGCGGCGTCGCGAGGAAGGAGACGGCCGCGGTAGATATAGGAACCTGTCGGCTCCTCGGCAGCCGACAGGTCCCTATCGGGTCGCGAGGGGCCGACAGGCCTATCGGCCCGACAGGCCCGACAACTTTGGTTTGGCCCGCTGGCGTGGCGAACTAGTCGGCCGTGGAGCGGCCGATAGGGTCCTGTCGGCTCCTCAGCGGCCGACAGATCCCTAATCGGCTTTCCAGTGATCGACAGGGTGCTATTTTTATAATTTTTCTATTCTAAATACTAGATTCACAATTAATTAGTAAAAAATATTATTAAAAAAAACTCTCCATTTGGCCGACTCCCACAGCCACAGCACAGTTTGGTCGTCGTCGTAGCCCAAACGGTTACATCACAGCAGCAGGTTGCCACCCACTCTTGGTGCAGGCCCCACCCCACCCCTCTTGCCAAATAAAATATCTCCCCGGTCACCTCTGCCGCCTGCCTGTCACTCTATATAACTAACCGCCAGACCGCGACCGTCCCCCGTTCCTCGTCGGAGCACCCGGATCCTCTGACCTCTGCCGCCGCGATGAGCTACTACGGCCAGCAGCAGCAGCCGCCCGTCGGCGTGCCGCCGCCGCAAGGTATGTCTGTCTGTCTGTTCTCGTGGTCCCTCCTTCCTGTTTTCGCGATCGATTGGTGCTTCGTCCTCGTCCTCTGAAGTGGATCCGTTGCAGGTTATCCTGGGAAGGACGCGTACCCGCCGCCGGGCTACCCGCCCGCGGGGTACCCTCCGCCGGCGCAGGGCTACCCACCGCAGGGCTACCCGCCGCAGGGCTACCCTCCTCCACAGCAGGGTTACCCGCAGCAGGGATACCCGCCGCCGTACGCGCAGCAGCCGCCCCGCCCGCAACAGAGCAGCGGGCCCTCCTTCATGGAGGGATGGTACGTCCTCCCCTCGCCCCCCGCTCCCTTCACCTTCTCCGTTTCCGATTCCTCAGATCTTGGAGTCGCCGATTCGTTCTCTTCATAGTCGCGAAAATGCCTTGCCGATGCCGGAGACGCCCTGGCCGGGGGCGCTAGTGGCCTAGTGGTCGTCGTGTGCGCGGTTGGCCTACCAGGCTGCCACCATTGCCAGAGCCAATCGGCGTGCAGTTGGGTGGGTCGTGTCGTGGCGGGTCCAGTACTCCGGGCGGCCTCCGCGCCCGTGAAGTTGACCGCCCCCTGCTTTGCTTGCTGGTGGTTTCCTTCTTCTTCTTTTTTTTTTTTTTTTTTGACAAGGCTTTGCTGGTGATGTGCCATTATTGTGTGCTCCGAAAAAACCCAAACGTGGTCCCCACCACGCCCCACGACGTTGTGTTTCTCGGTCGTCTGGGCCCTGGGGGCATCCCAACGTCTCGTCTCGTTGGATGAAGTTGACAACCCATCCCAGTAGCTAATATTATACTTCCGATTATCCGTACAAACAAGAGAGCTAATGATACTAATTCTTAGCTAAGCCCTCAATCAGATGGTAGCCCATGAATCGTACATAACCAATTAACAAAGGTTAGGTCCTGTTTGGTTACATGTATCTGATAATAAAGGTCTGTTTGGTACCGCTTATAACAGCTTCATGAGCTGTTATGAGCTATTGGGCTTGTGCGGCAATGGCCGGCCAGGGCTGTTGTGGCAGCGGCTAGGCCTCTCCAGGAGCTGGCTGGGCCTGCTTGCCCGTGGCAGCAGTTTGGGTCGGCCAGGTCGGCTTTGGAGGTCGCCCGGAGCGGCGGTCAAGACGGAGGCGGCGGCGTTGGCAGGGGGCATCGGATTTGCAACCTGTTGGTTGGATCTGGTGCCCCTGAGATAGGGACAGTACCTGCGGTGGTGGGGGCACGCACCTCATGGCTGGTGGCCGCAAGGTCGGTCAAGTCGACCTCGACACGCGGCAGTGTTTCGCGAGCGGCAGAGCTAGGTCCGGCTCCTGAGTAGCCCGATCGGAGGGGTGGCGGTCGACGCAGTTGTGCGGCTGCAGTAGGTAGCCGGTGTGTTGATGCCCCTCCGATGGGGCTGCTGGGGACTGGTGAGCTGAGGTGATGCCGATGCTGGTTGGCAGGGGGTTCAGCTTCTTGGCCCGGCGTTGTGCTAGAGGGTTTGTGGGCGAAAGCCTAAGCGATGGCGACGCCCACAGGCGTCGCTTCCCTGTTGGGGGGTCGTGTTTTCCCTCAAGCACATCATCTAAGGGTGAAAGCCCAGTCCTTTGGACGTGCTATGGCGGTGACATCGGAGTCGCTCCCTTCCTGAAGGCATCACATTTGGATCTTCGTCGCGGCTTAAGCATCTCCTTCGGCGGTTGTGCTCCTTGGCGCCTAGTGGACGCGCGAAGACAATTTTGCTACATGAAGTAGGAGCTGCTACGTAGGGGGCGTAGCTCGGCAACGGCAATGATGACAGGCGGCGACTCCTCGTCTTCTTTGTGCACCGGGTCTCTGCTAGGGTGTGCATCCGTTGGAGGTGAGGTGTGCGTTCGTGGGTGGAAGTCGGAGCTGCTCTTGTTGAGCTTGGCAACGATGACCAGTTGCGGCCACATGCTTTGGACCCGTTAGTAGGTGGCTCGTGTGTAGCCTGCCATTAGAAGTCGGAGCTACCGGTGGCTTTACCTCCGTGTTCGGCAGTGATGACCCTTGGTAGTTTTTTGTGTGTGTGCTCAACCGCTTTGCGTGGGGTGGTTAGCCTCACGAGTGCTCTGTGGGCATCTCGTTTCGCTAACCTTCTTGTACATATTTTCATTTGTCTTAATTGAGCGGTAGAGTTCCTGCCTTTTATTCCACAAATTATAGAGAGTGAATCCAAAACAGGACCTTAGTAGTTTATTGCTACTGATCATGTACCAATTAATCGAGATTGAAACAGGCACATGCTAATTTTTAGCTCCAACTAATAATTAGACTTCTAACACATTCAAATAGGTATTAATTCTATGATAGTATTGATTATGTGCAGTAGGACCGGACTCGTACAAGTTTGACAAATCTATTTTTTTATTATTTACTTACAGCTGCAATTTCAAAAATAAATTTGCTGCATTTTTTCTGCGAAAGCTACCGGCACGTCGTTGTTTAGTTACTGACGATGATTCCGTCCAGGTCATCCCCGTGTTGTCTGCAGCTTTCGCGCTTTGCCTTTATCGCTCGAGGCTAACAGCTCTCGGAAAAGGCTACGGAATTAGAGGATTATGCTTCACTGTCTTCAATTTCTTTTTCTTGTCTAACCTGTTCTGCCAACCGAGACATCTATAGATGATAGAACCTAACCTGGGACGCTGCGCTGTTACTAGTCCACTTGCCAAAGCTGCTGGATTAAGCTAATGAATACTGATCGGCTCTATTCTAGATTTCTTTTTGTAGAAGCGAATTAAAATTATACTGTTCTTTATAAGCATGAGTACCATTTCCTGATGTAATTTTTTCGTCTGTTTGCACAGCTTAGCCGCCCTTTGCTGTTGCTGCCTATTGGAAGCCTGCTTCTGAGAACTTGTTCTGGGAACTGCTTCGCACAGATATAACTGGGATTGGATTGGTCGTGAACAACCGAAGATACCATAAGTTCTCATGCAAATCACATCTTTCCCATCTCCTATCGCTCTGTTCGTACCTAGCAGCATTTTATAGTTTTGTGTCCAATGGAATTCATTGAGGCCTTGGTCTGGCCAACATTGTGAGATGTCAATTTTCTTGTTCCCTGTAGCCATTGCATTTTGCTCCTTGGCGTTGTCTTCTGTGGGATGTCTAATTTTTTCAGGCCAACCTGTTTGGTTGATGCGGAAGCTTCCTACACCTACTCTCAGGCAAACTATAGTTCCGTAGGAAAGTGTTGTGAAAAAAAATAAAGCCACACCTGTGATAAAGTTTCATAAGAAAATAAATCTATAGCATATGAGGTAGGTGCTAAGAAAGTGTAGCGTACTATAGTTATGGTAGTGAATCAAACTGATTGCCTAAGAAACTGGTAATGTTACCACCCATTTCACACTTAAGCATTTTATTATTACGTTCTCCACACCCAGATTCTAATGTTTAAACCATTGAGTCTTCATTAGTGATTAAAATTCAGATGCTGTCATATTGTTTTCTTCGGTTTCTTACCGTACTCATCTCTAAGGCGTCCCCATCAGCCATCCACTACCAACGACCTGACCAGCAAGCACTTGCCATCCTGCCCACCAACTGCCCATGACATCCCTGAATACTACGCTAGAGTTGGAGAGTAGGGTGAAGATTAAGTGGAAGTGAAATTCAATTGTAGGGACTAGCGAGGAAAGAAACACTCAAGCGTCATACAGTAGTTCCACATCCTTTTTTTTTTTTGTTTACCAACACAGCCTAAAATAAAAACAGGAAGGACATGTCCATGTCCATCTAGGTGAAATTCATGGTAAATAGGGATGACACTTGCTGATGGTTCTCAAATTTTCGACTCTTCGTTGATATAGGATTGTAGCCAATAAAAGCTGCCATCCTCTATCCCAATTATAGATTGTTTTTGTTTTTTTAGACTAGTTGAGTGCCTGTGCGTTGCTACGGGTAAATATAGTTCAATTCTATGACATAGAAGATAGAACCATCACTGAAATTCGACCAATATTCATTATCAGTAAGAGGTAACAAAGCTGATGAACAAAGTCACCAAAGCTCACCTATCAATATCTGTGCCTTATCAAGGTGCCAACCTGCACATACTATTCTTGTTTGACCATATAGCTGATGAACAAAACCAATGCTAATCCTAGTTGATAAACAAAAGCAAGGCTAATCCTAGTTTAACATAGCACATGTTGCCCATGAAACCTCAAATATGGCTCAAAATCCATAAAAGGATGTGATTCTTTGTCTTGCACACCAATGAGTTCATGTTCAAAACCACTTCAGGAACTTGGTAGAGCAGCACACATCATTTCCTGAAAAAATAAAAGTATCATAATGTAACCAATTTTATGTCATATTCAAGTACAATGAATTAAAGCTTATTGTACTCCTAAGTTCTATACGACAATCAATACCTAATAGTTAGATACAGTTACAGGCAGAATTTCTACCAAACTGATATTTCTGGTCGACGCCACACTGGGCACATAAGAAAATTGTACAACCTGTATGGCAGTCCATAAGGAAGCTTGCTCAACTATCTTAAAGTGCAGTGGAAATTTCAAGCTGCTCAGCATCCATGCATAGTGACACAAGCGCTTTGCCCATTGTCACTGCCTAAAACCTAAACCAAGACCCTACTGCAGTTCATGAACTGCAGGGAAGTTAATATCCTTGTATCCTTTTGTGCACTACCACAGATAAACTATCTGCTTAAGCTGACCGAAAATATTTCATATTTTGAAAAACACAGTATGTTAAACTGACAGCATTGTTCTGACTTCTGACAACAAAAATCAAGTGCAAAAATAGCCACAATCAACGATGAATTGTTTGCTACAGGCTAATCTGTAGTTCTGTAATCCACTTTCTACTCCCTCTTAATAAAACGTGTGCTAAAACCATGGTCACTGTCAAGGGCGTCATCAGTACCCAAGACCATAAGAATTGATCTTTCTGAGTACTGCTTGAAATTCCAAGCTATTTGATTAATGTAAATTTCAGAATAAATAAATGCCACACTTGAACCTCCATGAATACAAGGCTGTAAAATTGAACCCAACCCTATACAGAAGCACGAAATAGTTTAGAATGACTTAGAGCTTTCATAATAGCACAAGCTTAATCTCTCCACTTAGCCTGCAAATGGATGCATTCAGGCATTGTGTCAGAGATGAAAACCCCTTGTTAAAAAGCATCCGGTGCTCTAGACATGAAATCAAATCAAACCAAACCAAATAATTTAACTGGATCTGTAATGTCGCATTGGCAACATCTTTTAAACATATTTTCAGGGAAACGTTGCTAAAAAGCAGATATTGCTCTAGAGACTTTGAGGCTGCAGACTTTTTTTTTCCGGAAGGCACTAAACAAACAGGCACCCAGATCCGAAAGGACAATGATCAAAATGAATTTCCAACGGTTCTGCTATTATTCCGGACAGAACGCAAGTGTATGTGAAAAATTGAAGCTATCTGGCCTATAGCTTATGTGGCCTTGTGCCCTGCTTTGTGCAAGACATGCAAAGTGAACTCTGAATAAGAACATGGATGGATAGCAACTAAACATATTCAGAGAACTATGAATAGGCAGTTAAGCACACATATGGATGTCTAAAACATAAATTCGACAAACCAGTGGTGGGCAGGCTGTTGGATTATTGCTCCAAACTCCAAGATGCACAATGAGACGATGTCTCATCATGTGCGAAAAAAACATTTATGGCTCCTAGCATGAAATTAATTGTAAATCTATATGAAATAAGCATATACTACCCTTTATTAATAAGACATCATCACAAGTAATGGGAGAATGAATGCACCTTGAAGCAAGCAAAAATGAAGAGACTGTATCCATATCCAAGCTGCATGAATACTAAGAATAAATCATGATGAAGTAATAAGAAACTCGTCGCCGTGGTAGCCGCTCACCGTCGTGACTGCGACCCCATCCTGTAGAAATCAGATAGAGAGTGAGAGAAGGGCAGAGATGCCGAGTGAGATCCGGAGGTGTTGGCTTGCGGCAGGGCTCGGGCCGCGCGGCATTGACGGTGGCGTTGGGTGCGACATGGCTGGGGCGGTATTGGCGGCTGTGCGCGGGGCAACGCCGTCAGGGCGTGGGCTATCCGCGGCGGGATGCAGGAAGGGTGGGGGCGTGGGGCGGAGTACGGTATTGAGGGAGGAGATCGCGTGGAGGACGAGGACTCACCTAGGGCTGCGGGCTTGGCGAGTCGTCGCGGCGGCTACTGGAGCCGGGGCGATGTGTGGTTGCGGGGCAGCGGCTCGTCGTCGCGGGGCGGCGGTCACCGCGGCCAACTGGAGGCCGGGCCGCGGCCAATCGAGGCGGGGCAACAACTCGTCGTCGCCGCGCGCTGGGGCGACGGTCGCTGCTTCCTCGTCGGGCGGTTGCGGCTTCCTCGAGGCCGGGCCGCTGCCAATCGAGGCGGGGCAACGGCTCATCGTCGCGGCGCGCTGGGGCGACGGTCAAGGCTTCCTCGTCGGGCTTCGTCGCGGCGCGGCGCGGCGCGGCGTGGGGTCGCGGGGCGGTTCCGACTTCTTCGTCGGGCGGCGGGGCGACGGACACCGCGGCGAACTGGAGGCGGGGCAACGGTCACCGCGGCCAACTGAAGGCGGGGCCGCGGCGGGGCGACGGTTGCGGCTTCCTTGTCGGGCTTCGTCGCGGCGCGGCGGGTCGAGGGGTGCGGCGCGGCGTGGGCGGTCCCGGGCCGGCGCGCTCGTTGTCGGGCCGAGGTCGCGAGGCCTGCGTGGTGGGAGCGCCTCGCAGGGCGGTTTCGTCCTTGGGGCCGGGGTCGCGAGGCTGCGGGGGTGAAGCGATGGTTCGCCTGGTGAATGCATACGGATGAATCATATCAGTCGGGCCTTTTTAGCTGTGTACATAGTTTTGGTATAAATCTATATATATATGTATGTCTAAATATATAATAAAACTTGTATATATAGAAAAGTCAAAAACGACCTATAAATTAGAACAGATAAAGTATATATTTCTACGATTTTATATTTAGGATCATTTGACTGTGATCCTCTGTTAAAACCTCTGATTTAGAATCTGCGGTCTTACAACATTGCTCTTGCTTCTATTGTTGTTTTGAAGGAGCTTCTAATCCATGATCCAACCGAGCCCCAACTTTCGATCCAAACATGAACTGAACTATTTCATATGAAGTTACCGCAAAATTTCCCTGAAATTTCCAGTATTCCTTGGACTCTCTACAGATCCAAATTTCTGCGGAAACAGATGCAGTGGACCCTGCCCATTAAACTGTTTTGGTCTTCTGGTTCTGGATGAATTTAAGCACACATGATCAGCGCCTAGTTGTCGCAATGATGCCTGAATTTGTTGTCATGCTGGACCTACCGATCACACGGTTATGGTCTATATGGACGTGGAAATGACAAGGCAAGTGCCTGGCAATTTGCCTTAATAGCGACAGCAACGAAAACTGCCTCTCTGCTTTGAGTATTGCATGATTGCAACTTGGTCCTTAAAAGAAAAGCTACGACTTGACTTTCAGTCTAGCGAGGCCCTAGTTATTTCGTATAGATATTATATATATAAATAAGACATTTTAAAAGAGGTTGTTCATCAGTTACATCTAGTGATTCGCATCTGAGAACAGTTGGGTACGAACCAAGCCCTAGCATAATAAACCCAGCCCGGCTTGAAACCAAAAGCCATGACAATGATGGGTAAGGGTTTATTTGAAACTGTTTCACAAACTTTGTTCTATAAATTTTATAGTGGAGTAGCTCTACAAAAACTGGAGTTTCTATTATCTCTTTAAGTGTTGTCACAACTTCATTTTTTCCCTTTATTTTTAAGTATAGTTTGTGGAGCTATATTTGTTTGGTTGAAAAACGTAAAGCGACAGTCTCAAACAGACCATAAGGCTTGTATAGGTCTATGGGTAGATAGGACCTGGACCTCGTCCCAGCTTGGCCTGAAATCGATATTTTTAGGTTTTCATTCGGGATGCAATTTTCAGTGGTACACCAGATGTTCGGACGGATGACCTGTTCATGTGGTGTATAGAAACAACTAATCTGCCGAGTGTCCCTGGCACCTGGCAAAGGCTCAAATACACTCGGCAAAGCTTTTGCCGAGTGCCACACTCGACATACTATACAGACTAAAATTTTAGTCGGTAAAGTGGTTTTTGCCGAGTGCTTTATCCTCTGATGATCATCTTTTTGCGAAGACGATTAGTCGATTACCATTCCGTTCAGATGGAAATGTGGACCTTTGGACATCAAGAAGTTCTGATATGGCTCCATTTTTTACCTCAACATTCCTATTTTTGGTAATTTTGATGAGACTTCATGTGTTATCTTCCAAAGATTTTTTTTAGTTCTTGATCAAGTCTTGTCTCAAAGTTTTCATAAATACAGCATTTTCATTAAGCTTCAGTTTCATCGTGGCTTCGGCCCATCTAGGACATGTTATTGGGCTTGTTTACACTTATCCTGTCATGACTAATCTCTGTGTCTGCCAGTTAGTGAAATTCTTTTTTTCCACCTTGCAATGAATCATATTCCTTGTTTTGGTATAAACCACTTGTGAAAAAATAAATATGGTATAAAATACAAACCATAAATGGACTTTATTATATGTATAACAGTGGTTCGTAATACTCATCTCCTGCAATATTATAATATAAGAAAGTGGTGCTTGACGAGTATCAACACACTTTCAGTCACAAATTATTTCTCCAAGAGAAGCATATGTAGAAGGAGATTTACTAGGCATGCAAGGAAAGGTTGTTGTGCTATGGTCTTCTGTCCCTAACGGCAACAAGCAAGCTGCACCTATCACCCTCTGTCCTATCATAGGTCGTTTATTTTGCCTTTTTCTAGATACTTAGAGCATCTCCAAGAGTATCCTAAATTAACTGGGTATCCCTCTTTTTTTTTGGCAAAACATGAAAAATTGTCCTCCAATAGTTTGGTAAACCTACTTGGTAAATCTGGCAACTTGCTATCCCTCACTCCGCGCGCGTACTCGCGTTCCCATCCTTCCTCCCACGCCGTCGACTGGATTCCCGCGCGTGCACGGACAATTCCCCTCCCCTTCCCGCGCCAATTCCCTGGTCTATATATTCCATGTATGCTTTGCGCCGCCGCCAGTCTTCATCTCGTCGACCGGTTCCCTCCGATGCCTATTGCTGCAGTTGTTCGTTGAGGTACGCTGCTGTTTCCTATTTTATTCCCCGTCGATCTCCATGCCCGGCGTCGTGCTTTCGTGGTGTCTCTGAACCTCTACGTGTCGAGTACGTAGTAGGGCAAGGCAGGGCCGCCGGTCTAGGTAGTCATCGTCTAGCCCGTTACACGCCAACGGACGTCGCCGCCAGCCCGTCGCATGCCGCCGGACGCCGCCGCCAACCCATCAAATCGCACGCCGCCAGACGCCGCCAGCCAGGGACACGCCGCCGCCAGCCTGTCGAATCGCACTCCGCCGGCAAGGGACATGCCGCCTCCAGCCCATCGAATGCCCTCTCTTTAATTACCGCATCATGTGTACTCATCTTTTTATGTTGTGTAGACTGGTCAGTAGGAGCCGCCGGCATGAAATCCTTGGCATCTTGGTACAGTTCGTCAGGGTCCACGAATCCTTTATCTTCAACAATCATGTTGTGCATGATCACACAAGCCCTCATGATCATTGCTAGTGTCTCTGGGTCCCAAATGCGAGCTGGTCCTCGAACAATGGCGAACCTAGATTGTAGAACCCCAAAAGCCCTCTCGACATCCTTCCTCGCAGATTCTTGCGCTCTCGCAAAGTATTGATTCTTGTTCCCCATAGGAAGAGTGATGGATTTCACTCAAGTAGCTCAGGAGGGGTATATACCGTCTGCAAGATAATAACCCATTGTATAATCATGTCCATTAACGGTATAGTTCACCTGTGGAGCTGTACCTTCCGTCAAGTTATCAAACAAAGGAGACCGATGAAGAACATTGATGTCATTATGAGATCCAGGCATTCCAAAGAAGGCATGCCATATCCAAAGGTCCTGCGAAGCTACAACCTCCAAAATGATGGTCGGCTTGTCCACATGCCCTTTGTACTGACCATGTTTTTCATAAGAGCAGTTCTTCCACGCCCAGTGCATACAATTGATGGACCCTAACATTCCAGAAAAACCTCTTTTCTCACTGAGTGCAAGTAAACGTGATGTGTCCACTTCATTGGGATATTTGAGGTATTGGTCTCCAAAAATTTCAACAACTGCAGCCACGAACCTTCGTAGGCTCTCAAGTGCAGTACTTTCACCAATGCGAACGTACTCATCTGTAGCATCAGCTAGAACCCCATAAGTGAGCATCCGAAATGCGGCTACAACTTTTTGGAAGCAACTCAATCTAAGTACATTGGCCGAACTCCTTTTTTGCACAAAATAATCATCATGTGCTTCAACGGCGTTCATTATGCGTAGGAAAAGCTTCCTAGACATCCTGAACCTGAACAGAAAACTTAAATTTATAAACTCGTAAAATAATGACAACACATAGTACGAACCAATCCGAATGGAAAGATCAATACCTTCGACGGAATATTTCAGGACCATATGTTGGATTATCCGCTAAATAATCTTGAAACATCCTGTCGTGGCCGCCTTCTCTATCTCGGTAAATAACTCTATGGTCAACGACAGATCCACCGTGACTTCTCTTGGCTTTGGAATAACTGTTCACAATTTGCGCAGCTGAGACTATCACTTGATCATCATCTGATGATGAGTCAACCAATTGTCTGCGGGAAAAGGATCTTTTGTGAGGCATGATTCCTGGCCCGGCTTGGGTAGTAGATGGGAGTACAGGGAGGAGGAGACGGCGGGATCGTGTACGGGAAGGCCGACTGGTGAAGGAGATTGGCTGCACAACAGAGGAAGATAGTATGTGATTGGCGGAGGGGAGAAGCTACGACGTGCCGGCGACGAGATGGAGATGGATCGCGCGACCTCAAGTGGCGGCGGCTACTACGTCCATGAGAGGGAGATGGATCGCTCGAGCACCAACTGTTTCCACCGGTCAACATAAATTTTGGTGGGCCCTTCTTTTTTTTTTTATTATGCCAAGTCCAATTTACCAAATCATTGGAGATTGCCTGATTTTTTACTTGCCATATGTTTTTGGGAGTTGCTAAAACACATGATTTGCCAAGTCATATATTTAGGATACTCTCGGAGATGCTCTTATATGCACCTAGATATATGGTATATTTTGTGTATATGTGAAGACTAATATGGTCTATAAATTAGAATAGAGGGAGCATTGATCCATGACATAACCATGCGTCCACCACGGCACCACCGAAAATATATCTCATCTCACTCGCATCCTTGCTGGTCGCCGCCCCTAGGAAAAACTACCTCATCGTTTCTCATTGTCTTAAGCTAGGGATCCTTTTTAGCCTAGGATTAATAGAACTAACTTTGATTAATTTCACTAGTAACAAGATGTATGGAATAGAATGCAGTCAAAATCAGGAAGATATAATTAAGAGTCAGCTTGTACTCTCTGCTTTTTCAGTTCCATCTCTTCTGAACAGATCAATTATTCCATATGTAATGCATACACTTTGGAATTAAACAAAAAAATCTCCTCAGATTTCAGTGAGGTTACAATTTACAAATCCTATCTTAAACACACAAATTCTAGAGCTAAAAAACCACCCAGCGAAAGACCATAGTTGGAAATCTACTTTGATAAATACTTGGCCGCGAACTCTGCAATGTTCTTGTCAGAGCTCCCTCCTTCCTGCATGGCCTCCCTGGCCTTGTGCATCCAACGAGCGGCATTCCTCCTGTACTCATCCTTCCTGTCTCCACACATCACCTCCCTTATGCACCTCGCCACCTCCTCCCTCGTCACCAAACCCTTTCGCATCCGCACTCCAATCGCCCACGCGCTCTCCACATACTTGGCCGCCGTCGGCTGGTCCGCCCACTGCGGCATCGCCACCATTGGAGCACCACTAGCGATCGATTCGATCGTCGAGTTCCACCCGCAGTGCGTCAAGAAGCAACCTACATAAGTACATTTACGCAAAAATGTTTAAACTCTACCAAAAAAAAAAAAAACAAATTCCTCATCGTCGTCTTGACTTGACAATATAGGAGCACATCATCATAACACAAGCTGGATTTTGGCCATCTCGTGTATATCGTACCTGTGGCCTTGTGTGCCAGCACCTCAAGCTGAGGGCAGAAGGGGACAAGGCCCCTCTCCTTGCACTTGCCACCGAGCTGTGGAGACAGCTTCTCTGCCTCGCTGGGCCTCAGCACCCAGACGAACGGCTTGCCGGAATCGCACAGCCCGTTGCCGAGCTCCTCTAGCTGCGCCGCGTCGAGGTTGGCCACGGTCCCGTACGACGCGAGGACGACGGAGCGGGGCTTCTGCTTGTCCAGCCACGCCATGCACGGCGCCTCAGAGTCGTCGGTGCTCGAGAAGAGGTCCACGCCGCCGTATGTCTTGTTACATGGCAGCCGGCCGTCGCCGAGGAAGAACGACGGCAGTGTCGGGCCGATGGTCTTCGCGCGCCACGTCGACTCCAGGTAATCCGCCTCCTGCTCAAGCTCAACCAGCAAAAAGGTCTGCATGAGCTTTGATTTGAATCGAAAAAGAAAATCAACAGACATGGTGTGTTCAGTGCATGCTCACCGTTGGTTCCAGGTCACGGAACGAGTTGACGAGCACGTCGTCGGCGTGCTCCAGCCCGTCGAACTGACTCAGCGCGGACTCCGTGAACGCCGGGTACCACTGGGGCGCCGCCACGAACGGGGGCACGTCGTCGGGGCCGAGCTCCACGGCAAGCCTCCCAGCGCGGCGCAGCGCGGCGGCGCCGTCGGCGGCCAGCGGCAGGGCCACCCGCCCGGCCCACGCCTCGCCGTAGACGAGGTCCACCGCGCACATCTGCGTCAGGAGCGCGGCGGCGGCCACGCCGGCGGCGCGCGCCACGCGGCGCGCCCACGGCAAGTGCGAGTCGTACACCAGCACGCGGGCGGGCCGCCCCGCGCGGGCCTCGGCGTCCAGGAGCGCCGCCAGCGTCTCCGACCCCGCCGGCTCCATCCGCCGCATGTACTCCGCGGTGTCCGGGCACGACGAGATCCCGCCGGCGTCGAAGCCGTCCGAGATGGCGGCCACGGGGAAGGGGCACGAAGCGGAGGCGGCGGCGGTGGTGGTGGAGAGGACGTGGCGGGAGACCACCAGGGTGGGGCGCAGGCCGTGGAACGCCAGCCGCCGGCCGAGCTGGAGCATCGGGTTCGCGTGGCCCTGCATCCCAGGGAACGGCAGGAGCAGGACATGCGCGCCGCCGCCGCCTTGGACTTGGACTGTGGCTGCGCCGTCGTCCATGGCTCCGTATTCGTGGCGTTGCAACGGCGGCTACATGCCCACTCACTCGCTGATCGATCTGACTGCATAAGTAATGGTCCAGTGGAGTGGCGCGCAAGCTTCTTACGCCTTCTTGGAATGGGAATGGAATGAAACGTTGAAGACGAGCATGAGCTCACAAGTTGGAATTCGCCTGCATTATTTTTAGCAGAAAAATTAGGAGTGCACGTGACGGGGTCTTGGCATCTTGCATTGCTCCCTAGCAGTTGGGGCTGTCTGTGGACCGTTTTGTTCGTACAGGATAGGCAGCTAAAATGCAAGTCCATTAGTATTGGCGGTCATTCAGTCTAACGGGACCTTACTATTGGTTGCTTTTACCTAGTGGGGCAGGCTATTTTTTCAGGTGTAGCCTTGTAAGACTGTCTCCAAGAGGTGACCTATATCCAAATATAGGTCCTGCACAGGGTTTTGCCTTCCCAAAATAGCATTCCAACAGATGACCCAAACTAGAGACGTATTTTACGTGCCCACCGAAACGAGACGCACAAAAGCGTCCTCTCTGGAGGACGACGCAAAAGTCTGCCGCGCGTGGTGGTGGGCCCGCGACGACGACGACGGCGAGGCGTGGAGGGACACGGGCGGCGCTACCACATCCGCGCGGACGACGACGCCGAGTCGAGGAGGGAGGCGAGCGACGCTTCTAGATCTGCATGGAGAGGACGACATGGAGCAGCGCGAGAAGGCTCCGCTGAAGCGCCGTCGGGAGGGAGCAGCCGGCGGCGAGGAAGGAGGCAGCGAAGGCAACGAGGGGGAGGAGCCCACGAAGGCGGCGAGGCCCTCGTGGAGGCGCCGCGCGGGGGGCAAGTGGGAGGAGGAGGCATCCCTGCCGGCGGAGAGGGACGGGGACTGGTGCGGCCCTCGTCGGTGAGCAACGCCGGCGCGGGTCGACGACGGAGAAAGCGTCGGGGGCGGCGTTCCGGGGGCTCGAGCTCGCGAGTCGCGACGGGGTAGTTCGCTGCAAGAGGAGGAAGGAGAGAATGGGTGGCGACTATTGGAGAGAGGAGTAAATGGGTCTAGACCCTTTTTACTGTTGGAGATTCAAACCAGAGAATGGGTATTGGATTGGGGTTGTCTCTGTTGGAGATAGCCTAAGACGCATGAGGGCGTGTTTGGTTGAGACCCTGGGTCTCTTTTGCCTGTGAGGCAGCTTGCCTGGAAGCTTCCTGGATCACGTTTGGATGCAACCCTGAAACGCTGTCTGCACCAGACAACATTTCCATGGCCAAGCGACCAAATTCGTATGCCTCTGGTATTACTGCATAATTAAACTGTCATGTCATTATGTTTAATTTAATCATTTGCATATGATTGTGCTTAGGGTTCCTAGAGTGATTTTATTTTGATGGTTGTGCAAGTAAAACCCTAATAGAAGTTAAAAAAAAAATTTCAAATAGGAAATTGCTTTTAAGCTCTAAATTGGTCCCAAAACCTAAATCAAAATCTATAAGGAATATGAGAAAAAGGTCTTAATTAAAGTTGTAGATATTTTAAAATGCAACAACTTTTATTTTTGGATATTTTGAAGTTATGTTCCAGAAATTCAAATTAAACTCAAATTACTATGTTTAAATTTAAATTTGAAACCTCAATTTCAAAAATATTAGGAATTTGACAAAACCTCCTTAATAATAGTTGTAGAGCTCACTGAAAGGAGAAACTTATATTTTGACCATTTTTCCAGTTGTTGAGAAAAATTAAAAGTAATTTTAGAATTTCAGTTTTGAAATTCAAAACCCTTTTTACCCCCTTTTCTGTAGTTTGAAAATTTGACCGAATTTAAACATACTTCAAAAAGCAAAAGTATTCTACACAAAATTCTCCACAAATTTTATTTTGGGACCATTCTTTGATTCAGCTTGGGTAGGGCATAATTGGATGAAATAGCATTTGACCTGGGAGCCCTAGCTACAGTAGACTAGGGGGGTCCCCTGCTTCCGCCGTACGCGCGTGCCACGCCGCGCGCCGGCCACCGTCCGGCTGGCCGGGGCCGGGGCACCGCCACGTGGTGCGCCGCAGGGGGGGGGGTCCGGGACGCCTCGACCCTATCCACTCCTCCCTTCCCATAAGAAGCGACGAGCCCCTTCCTGTTCCTCTTCTTCTTTCGTCTCGTCGGTCGCCGCTCGAGTTCGCCGGCGGGATTCGCCATCCCCACTCCACCACTGGCCTCTCCATCTTGTAGTCCTTCAATTAACTCCTTTGCGCATCCTTTGGGCTCGGATTGGTATCGTTTCGACATCGGAGTAGCCCAGTGGTCGAGGTCTTCTTCCTCGGTTCCGACGTGAACACCGCCGTGCTCCTCCGGAGCGTTGCTAGGCGCTGTGGTGGGTTCCTTCTTCCTCTTGTTGGCGTTGTAAACTCTCTTTGCTCCACTCTTATCCCTAGTCTTGGTGGTCTGACCCCTACCGCTCTAGGTTCTTTGGAACGAAGGTTCCGTCACCGGAGTTCATCGCCGGTGTCGTGGTCGTCGCCGCCACCCCTACTCCAGTCGTCAGTCGCCTCGACTCACTCGTGTTTAAGCCTTTGGTGAGCTCTGTGGTACCCTCTATGTCGTCGGTTTGGCTTGTGATGATCCGTAGGTCTCGGAACTTGGGTCGCTGCCACGGTGAGCCGCCATGGCCGCTCTCGGTCGAGCTTGGGAGGCCGGGAAGCGGTGCAGAGTCCGTAGCTGGGGTGCGGGTGCTAGTGGGGAGCTCGTCAGAGTGTTGTTCTCACCGGTGTCGGTTTCGCCGGCACGGCCGCGCCGGTGGCGCAGAGCCGCCGCGCGCGCGCGTGTGTGGGAGTCGGCGGGAGGAAGAAGAAAGGGGGAGAGAGGGAGCGACTGACGGGCGGGGCCCGTTTGTCAGTGGCGCGGGGCAGAGGGAGGCCGCGCTGGGCCGGTTTGTGTGCTGTTGGGCCGACCCGGGCCAGTTTCTCGTTTTTTTTTCGGGAATTTCCAAAGGGTTTTCTATTGATATTTGAAATGAATAGTTCTGTGTTTTAATATTTTTGTGTGAATTAATATACTGCACCAAAAATTATGGAAATTTTTGTGAATATTCTCTGCAGTGTGTAGTATTTTATAAAAATATTAAATATAGGTTTTGAATAATTTATACAGTAGTTAAAAATCAGCATATTAAATCAAAAATGCAACTTTAGGCAATTTTAATTAATTCTCTGTAATTCCAAAAATCATGAAATTTTATTTGGCACTGTTATAAGTCTAGATCTATCTGTTTGTGAAGTTTGAGGCTAAATGGAAATAATTTAATTAAGTATTAATTATATGCTTGGGTAATTGATTAATAAAAGAAATAGGAAATATTTGTGATAAGGGTTTGATGTGGATTTCGGATTGATTGTAGTTCTAGGTCAACACCCTTATGACCTAGGGCACTTTAGTCTAGTATGGTTATGACTAAGTGATGAGGTACAGTTATGCTTGAATTAGGCATTACTTATTCTGAGATTTTGCATTTGTCATTTTATGTTGCATCACATTGAAACATTCATCATTGCATGCGTATAGTGACCGAGGAACTGGAGGTAAAAGTGAAGGCAGTCACTGAGGAGATTGTTCTCGAGGTCGTTCTGGATTTTGACATCTGTGGTACTGGTCCGGATCCGACACTTCACGCAATCCAAAGCAAGCCCCGGTGCATTTAGCCCTTCCTTGTGTTTTAAAAATTCTATCACCTAGCGTTAAATAATTACATTAGGTTAATAGGAGTTGATTGTCACCTACTTGCTGCATGACCTGCCTTGATATATAACCCCGAAACCTGTTTTAAAATGAAAATATTTGAAAATGCTTAGCTCTGCTCTTTAAAGTTAGTTTTGCATAAAATGCTATTTTCTGAGCTATGATGATATACTAGAGATGAATATGAATTTGCATCCGTGCGGGTGACTCGCACTTGGGTTGGAGTCCCAATGTATTGTCATCGACGGATTGGAAACCGTTCGGTTGGCTTTGCACTTTGGGTTAGAGTCCCGATGCATTGCCGCCGTCGGAAAAATGAAAATGAAAAAGAAAGTCCGTTCGGATGGATGTGCACATGTGGCGGCGTTCCCATGTCTTGTCACAGACGGGCGCGGATTTGGAACCGTTCGGCTACTTTGTACTTGGGTTAGAGTCCCAATGCATGGTAACCAACGGAAAACTATTTTAGAGACCGTTCGTTGTCGGCCTGCTGGATCGAGACTTTGTAACTAGCCACATACTACGGGAATTCTCTGACTCCGGTGGCTCTACTGCTGGAACCGACAACCACACACTGGGAGTGGAGAGATGGCGAGAGTAGCGTGTATCCTCGTGGCCAGCGTGCCTGGAGACTAGAGGAGTACTGTGCTCTTGGATGGCGCAGGACCGGTTCCGGGGTATGAAAAGCCGTGGTAGGCGGGGTTGGCATATGCAAGCTTAAGTGCTACATATGCAGTGTGGATAGGGATCCCCAGCTGGGTACTTTCTGGATTCGAATCGACGTTGCTCCTCGGTTAATGGAGACTTGATCCACTGACTTACACCGAAAAGTGGTTCGGAATTAGGTGTTTTTGAGAATGATTAAGCAATTGAAAGAATGTGACATATGAGAAGGAATATTGGAACTATGGTTATGATCAAAATAATATTGAGATGAAATATTGAAATAGGATAGTAATGTTTTTCCGCAAAACTCTTGAACTCTTGTTATAGCCTTACCTTGACTCCCCGCAGCCTGCATTCCTGAGTCTAATCTTACACCTTTCGTCGGGTAAGTTTTGCGGAGTATCCTAGTACTCAGGGTTTGTTAACCCCTGTTGCAGGAAGTCAGCAGCCGGAGGTCTATCTTGCTCCCTGCTGCGTGATGCTCGTTGTGAAGGAGCGATGATGAGTGATGTTGGACCCTTGGGCAGGGTTCGTATTATTATGTGTATCTGCTACCCTGATGCTACTTCTATTTAGGTCTAGATTGTAATAACTGTACTTGAATTTATATTTGAACATCTGGTTTGTAACCTATGTACTATGAAGTCTTCCGCACCTTTACTCTGATGTATTTTAATATGAAATGTTGTAACCCTGTAATGGCTTCGCAATGGGATCCTGTCGGAGAATAAGGGCGCTTATGTAGCCCGGCAGGGCTGCCTAGATCATCTGGGACACGGGCCCGACTGTCAGAGGTCATTAGTGACAATGACAGGTGCCTGTGGGCCACATGATTTAGGCGGTTCTGTTACACCGGATTCTTCAGCTCTGCTCCTTGATTCTCCGGTGGAGTGATTCCATTAGATTCTTGGGAGGGAGCAGGGTGGGGATCAGGAGAGAATTGATTCTCAGCTGGTCCCCACCAAAATATAACAGGGAGCGGGAGAGAATCCAGAGAAGGAGGTTTTTTCGGCTCTCACCTCCTAGTGTAAATGGAGAAGTGATTCTCTGCTGATCTCCACCTGAATCAGTTGGCGTTTTGAGCGTTTGCCTGCTTGAGAGTGATTCTTCTCGAAGAAGCTAAAGCTGCAGCTCTACCAAACGGGGCCTAAGATTTCTGTTATGATTTTTTTCTTACTTATGTATATCATTTATTTGTCTTAATGTATTATTTAAACACATATATTACATTTTTATTAGACAAGAAAGTGGAATTTATCTACACATTAGTTCCTCAGATCCAGGCACCAACCGAACATCTCTTCTTTACACTTGCTTGGTCAGGCAAATATCATCAACTTTTCAAGCAACTTTCAGCCAACACTTTTTGACAGGCAAGTTATCTAGGCTTCCGACCAAACAGGCCCTATTGAACTATATTGGTACCTCGTATTGCTATTTAGCCTGAGAAACTTGCCTCGCACCTGATCATATAGGCACAGGGATTTGCCCTTTCTAAATACATTATGTCCTCGCTCTCACTCCACCGGCGCTCTAGGTAGAAGAGGCAAAAACAGATAAGATATGAATGAATATCACTGATACTATATTTATTTAATATTTATCTTTGGAGTCGGATATAATACGATTATAATATATAATTTGAGCATTTGGATATAACGGTATCAGATATTGAATATCCATACTCGGATATGGACAAATCAAAACTCTTCTAAACGGATTTAATTTTGAATACTGTGAAGAAAATATCCGTACTAGTTCTATCCCTATATCTCGGGATCGGATCGCCTGACTTCACGCAGACCGACGTATGGCTGCAGTCGTGTGTATCGGACCGTCCACGGCCATCCAACGGCAAGACACGGAGACGCTCTGCGCTTCCACGGTTCCACCCAACTGGGTCCTCGGCCCATGAAGACGGCCAGTTTGCCCGAACGACGAGCTACGCGGCTTGTTTTTTCTTTGGTGCGAGGTTACGACACTGCTCATGTCTTTGGCCATCGTGACTGGAGGACGGGTGCCAAAATTTTTGTGCATCTACCCGATCTAGCGTACTCAGGTTCTAATCTTTTTACTCTAATCTGAATATTAAAGGGATAACTCCGTAGGTTGCTTTTGCCCTCCTGCATACTCAGGTGCCAGCGATCTGGTTGCTTTTGTTCTCCGTAGTAATTCCGTAGGTTGTCTTGGCTTTGATTCAAGGGATCATCAAGATGGCTCATTAAGGGAAACATGCATAGTCTGGAAACTGAAGCATGCACAGAAAAGACCATGTGATAAATCATTTCTTTTGCAAGTCTGTGTGAATGCTTATGGACACCTAAACATTACATGTGATGATTCATCAGTGCATTCTGTTACATTCAGAGTTTACAAATCAAAGTTTATCAATGCATCTCTTTGCATCCCATTTGCACGTACGGAAAATTGCCAACAGAACAATACACCTGCAATTCATACAATTTGGTTGTGGTTTTGCTGCTTCCTATAAGCTTGTTCTTTTGACCAATCAGCGCTTATTTTCAGCTATAAAACAGTATTTTTCTCTCACAACAAATCAGCACGAGCCGAAATCAGCGCTTATTTTCAGCCAAAAGAACAAGCTGTATATATCACAATTTGCTAGCGCTTGTGCTTCCTATCTAATTTTCACCACAATTGTTGGACCTGCAAAGTTTACATAATACACAATGCAATTACAATTTACAACACAGAATTGCTTCCATTGCTCTCCTAGTCCAAGCATAACTGAACAAGCGCTAAAAATGTCTTCTGCTGGCGGTATGCTAAAGGTGATCCAGTGACTGCGGCCTCAAGTTAATCTGGAACTCGCACATCTGGAGATCCAGCTCCATAGTTCTTGGGCAAGACATGCGAGTCAAGCAGGCACACCACTGGCACTGGCAGCCATGTGAGCAACTGGCAAGATGGGGAACGTCCCATGGTGCATGGCTGTGGAACACACGACGGGGAAAAAAGGGGGGAACACACCCAAGACGTCTGGATGCCCTCTCTCAAGTCCTCGAAGTCGCATGACGAGGAAGACAATGGCGGCAGCGGCGAGCTAGGAAAAGACAAGGAAGTCGCCCATAAACGCGTGCTGTGTGTTTTGGCGTAGATGGGCCACTCCTGGGCTGCCAACTTGTGCTACTCCCTTCATCCCAAATTGTAAGCTATTCTAAAAATCTTGGAAAGTCAAACTTTTTTAACTTTGACCAAATTTATATAATAAGATAATAATATTTATAATATCAACTAAGTATTATTAGACTCTTTATCAAATATATTTTTATGGTACACTTATTTAGTGTCATAATTTTTCATATTTTTCTCTATAATTTTGATCAAATTTGAGATAGTTTGACTCTCTAAGATTCTTGTAACAATTTATAATTTAGAATGGAGGGAGTATTTAATTTGGCAGCCGGAAGCGTGGAGTGTCTCCGTGTCTCGCCGTTGGATGGAAGTGGACGGTTGGATACGCGTGACTGCAGCCATCCGTCGTTCTCGGTGAAGTCAGGCGATCCGATTCCCTATATCTCTCTAGGTGATGTTGTTCGTCGTTCATCTCGGTTTAGGGTTCTCCGTTTGCTCCTTCTTGTCTTCCCATTTGCTACAATCCCGAGCACGTATTCTCTCCATTTCGGATTTCGCTGTGGCCAGGGGCTGTCACGGTCGCGCTATCTCATCCTTATCTGGCTGAATGAAAAGTTTGGCATGATCTAATAGCAAAGTCTCAAAGAGATTAACTCGCGCCATTGGATTTGGATGACACGAACCTTCCTGAGAATTTTCCACTTGCTGCATCATCATACATTTGTAGCGTGTTTGGTTTGCGGTACCGATCCGTCCAAGAACGATCCGAACCTACGTCCGAACCTCCGAGCACCACAACCACGCACAAGCACAACAATGGAGAGCTCGAGCGCAGCAACGACGACGACAGGCTCGAGTTCCGGCGGAGAGCACGGCGGCGTCCACGTCCTGCTGGTGCCCCTGCCGGCGCAGGGCCACATGAACCCAATGATCCAGTTCGGCCGCTGCCTCGCCTACCACGGCCTGCTCCCCACGCTGGTGACCACCCGGTACGTGCTGTCCACCTCTGCTGGCGCCGGCGCCGGCGTGCCCTTCCCCGTGGCGGCCATCTCCGACGGCTTCGACGAGGGCGGCATGGCGTCGTGCTCGGACCCCGTGGAGTACTGCCGCCGGCTGGAGGCCGTGGGGTCGGAGACGCTGGCGCGGGCCATCGCCGCCGAGGCCACGGCGGGGAGGGCCCCGGCCGTGATGGTGTACGACCCGCACATGGCGTGGGTTCAGCGGGTGGCGACCGCCGCCGGCGTCCCGACCGCGGCGTTCCTCTCCCAGTCCTGCGCCGTGGACATCATCTACGGGGAGGCGTGGGCGGGGCGCGCGCCGCTGCCGATGACGGACGGGGCCGCGCTCCGGCGGCGGGAGGCGGTCGGCGTGGACCTGGGGCCGGAGGACCTGCCGCCCTTCGTGGTGGCGCCGGAGCTCTACCCGCAGTACCTCAAGGTGTCCATCGGCCAGTTCGAGTTCCTCGCCGACGCCGCCGACGTGCTTGTCAACTCGTTCCGAGACCTCGAGCCGCGGGAAGCAGAGTACATGGAGACGACGTGGCGCGCCAAGACGGTGGGACCAGCCCTGCCGTCATTCTACCTCGACGACGGCCGGCTGCCGTCCAACAAGACCTCCGGCGTGAGCTTCTTCTTCAGCAGCAGCAGCAGCGCGACGACGATAATGGAATGGCTGGACAGGCAGCCACCTTGCTCCGTCGTCCTTGCTTCCTACGGGACCGTCTACAGCCTGGACGCCGACGAGCTCCACGAGCTCGGCAACGGGCTGTGCGACTCCGGCAGGCCGTTCATCTGGGTGGTGAGGGCCGGCGAGGCGCAGAAGCTGTCCCAGGAACTCGGCGACAGGTGCAGGGAGAAGAAGGGCCTTGTCGTCTCCTGGTGCCCTCAGCTAGAGGTCTTGTCGCACAAGGCCACGGGCTGTTTCATCACGCACTGCGGGTGGAACTCGGCGACGGAGGCCATCGTCGCCGGCGTGCCGATGGTGGGCTTGCCGCGGTCGGCGGACCAGCCAACCACGGCGAGGTATGTGGAGAGCGCGTGGGGGATCGGCCTGCGGATGCGGCTAGACGACAAGGGGTTGGTGAAGAGGGAGGAGGTTGAGAGGTGCGTCAGGGAAGTGATGGAAGGGGAGAGAACAGAGTTCAGGCAGAATGCGGCGAAATGGATGAACAAGGCCAAGGAGGCGATGCAGGAAGGAGGGAGCTCTGACAAGAACATCGCTGAATTTGCAGCCAAGTATTTGTCAGTTTAAAAGCGCACCTGCGCAGGCTCCGTCAGCAGTGTGCAGATCAACAACTCTTTTCAGCACAGCTGCTATGCTCAGGAAGAGATCAGCTCAAGAAGCATCACAGCCACATCTTCGAGTATTGACTGATTATTTACTTGCACAACAAATACATATTTCTACGATGTACAAGCAAAGCAACTGCAGAGGTCAACTCTTTTCCTCATGCCCATCAGCTAGATTTGTAGACATGCTTGTTTGCAGCACTCATCTCATGGCAAAACCGTTGACAGCCATATGCCCGATCTCTGCTGCCTGGAGCAGCTTCATGTAGTATTTTGACCCGCGCGAAAGGTCGATACGTTTTCTCCTCACCAAAGGCAGGGACTCGATCGAGCACTCTTTAAAGCCGCGACGAACAAACCTGCAGGATATTCAAACAAAATGAGCAACATCCTTTTCTCCTTTTTAAGATCAGATCAGCAACAATTTCAATTGGCGTCTATGGACATGCCCCATGTGGGTTTGGATGGATGTTTTCTGAAAACTGGATGCCTAGCGTCCTGGCAAGCAAAAAATTTGGCTAATAGTAGTCCCTACCTCCTAGTAATGTATTCAGATTGACAAGGTTTCAGTATTGAAATGACGCATACTAGATCAAGATCAGCTGCCTACACACTAATACTTACTATCTGGTAACAGAAATTCTTTAAATGAAATTGCCCAAACATATAAAACATTCTCATCAATCATCACTACTAGAACACAAGTGCATACCAATCCGCTGTCCTTGTGGTAAGCAAGAATATTTTCTCAAGTCCAAGGGATAAAGCCTTCTTCTCAACGTAATCTGAAAAACAGTATCACCATGATAAGTATTTGAATATTTAATAAATTGTAGTTTGCTGCTCCACAAACTAACTAATTCTAGATTTTAACATTAAAAATTAGAACTAGTGTAAATGCAACCATACAAACAGAAAAGGTGGCCAAATTAGTTCAATTTCAAATACATGTTATTGGTTAAAATCCCCAAAGGAACAAAATAAAGATAAAAATCAAGCAGCCAGTGAAAACCTCCTCGGCATTGCCTGTAGTAGGAACCTCAACAAAAGCCCCAAACCCTGACTTCGCTCACACAGGTTCTGTTGGAATTAATTTATTTTCTTGAGATGAAAAAAAAAAATTCAAAGTTGATTAATGGATTCTTGAAGTTGATTCTTGAAGCTTCAAGTATCAGTTGGAGAGTTGCAAGTCAAAAGCAAATTGAGTTAAGCAAAAAGGAAGAAGTAGTAAAATTGAAATTGACTATTAACTAGAGCATAGTTGTTGTTAGCTGTGTTTGAGCTGTACTGTTACTGTAGCAGGTCGGTTACTGTAGCAACCGACCTAAATGCCCTATATAAGGACATGTAGAGCTCAGAATATTAGCACATTTGAGAGTTGCTAGCTTCAGATAGCCCTGAGCTGTATGTATATTGAAGCTAGAAAGGTGGAGAGAGTGTTGTGCTAGCTTCAGATAGTCTTGAGCTGTATTTGTGTGTGAGAGAGATAACAAAGATATTGTTTCATCACAAATTTAGAGTTCCAGAGTTAGTGATTGTGGTGTGCATACTGTTCTTAGAGTTCTTCTACCTCTAGCCATGAGTTTGTGTGTGAGGTTGTTGGTGAGCTAATCACTCACCCGTGGTGAAGATCTTGGGCCAACAGGTTCATCGAAACTGGGCCAGTGCCATAGCCAGCAAGAGGCACTTGGCCAGTGCAAGAGGCGGCACCACAGGCAGCCAAGACTTCAAGGCTAAATGCCCCGATGTACTTTAGAGTAGCTGGCAATGGTTCTCTTTTTCTTTCCTGTGTCCACCAGAAGTCAAACTCCAGACCAGCAGCTTGCAGCAACGCAAAGCTACTGTGCGCTACATGGGCCTCCACTCTTGGTTTAAATCTCGATAGCTTTGAAGTGAAAAAGAAACACTGGCGAAACTTTCTCCAAGTTTGCAGTGAACAGATAGAAAAAAAAAACTATTCCAAAGCTCCAAAGATACTATCAGACCCCCTGGCTTTCAACCTTTTGTTTTGGTACATTCGAGAACCTTGTTGGTTCTGAAATTATCGGCCTGCTTCAGTTCTCCTTTTTAGGGAAATAGGGAAGAACCCTCTGTTTTCAGGTTTTTTGCAGTGGATCCTTTGGCTTCTTGATGTTTTTTTTCTTTTTTTTTTTACTTAGAAATAAATGCTTGCAATATCAAATAAAATGATATACAAATTTCAAGATAAAAAATGGAAAAGACATACCAAGTAATTTGTCTCCTTGACCTTGACCTCGACATTCTTCAGATACAGCAATAGCAGCAACTTCCCCAGATTTATCCTCAAGAAATGGGAAGAGGGCAGCACACGCTATGATTGAGCCATCTCTTTCCACAACAATAAATGAAGGCAATGCTTCAAGAAGCTAATGAAACAAATGAATTATATGCTCATCAGTTACATAAACAGAAACAAACACACACAACTCCTGAATTCATCGATGTTTTGTTCACAATATGAGAAAACAATGACCTCTTTATCTGTTCGGCGCACCAGGACACCGGATTCTTCTAGAGGACGAATGATCTTTCTAATACCAGAAAGATCTTCCTCTCTGGCCATTCTTGTTCCTTCATACATATCCCTACAAAAATGAGGAAAAATATCAATGCCCACATTCTCCTTGTTAAAGATATACAAGGATATGAGCATTCCAGAAGTCCTATAATAGATCACATGCTAAAGCATTCTTTAATTGAATATCATATTCCATTTTGCTTGCCCTTACATATTATGATGATAGATAACTGGAAACTCCCACAGACATATAAAACAATAAACTTGAAACTAGATTAAAAAAAAATGTCTTTCTAGCCACCAAAAAGAGACCATTATATCTTATTTTATACAGTATGGTACATAGTCAAATATCCACCAGTGATTTCGTTAAGAGAATCACCCTGTCATCTAACATAGATTTTGACACGGAATTGAAGCATTCCATTTCATGAAGATAGTAAAAGACAAACATGGATTCCATGCATTGCATTATTTTTAACAGGGTTCAGAGGGCTGACTTCTTGTAAGCTAAGAGAAACATGTAAAAAAACACTTGCTCAAGATGCATCTATGTGCATCACAGATATTAGGCCAATAGGGGCTTACACACCCAAGCTGCTATGTTCATTGGCAGCTAACATGGAAAAAACAGTCCTATTATACCTAGCTATCATCGTTCCAACACCATCTCTAGTGAATAGTTCTAGCAACAATGATCCACCAACAGTACCATCTACGATATGCACTCTTTGGACACCACCCTGACATCAGAAAAATAAGGAAACTATAATTAGGACAAAAGAAAACAAGTTAAACAACATATTGCTGCATCATAAAAAAATAATAACCCATGGATTATAGCATCAGATTCCATTCACTGATGCATATCCAAGAACAGTTTATACTTTAGACAAGGGAAAAGGTAGACATAATTAAATTTTGGTAGGATTGTCCTGCAATAATGACATGGCAGTCTCAATAAATTCTGATTTGCATATTCCCTTTAACAGATCTAACAGTTGACAGTATCATTCGCAACGGTTCAGAATGAACTGTTTTAGTATGTGTACCACTGAACTTAGAGAAAGGTGCCTTGTGCAAGATACTGATTTTCTATAAAAAAATATTTATACATGACAGTATACGAAGACGAGTGCAGTTAGATGTCAGCCAAAGTAGAAACATGCAAAGATTTGATAGCAATTCTGGAAATATGGGCATCCCGTATACACTGATGTTATTGAACATTGCTGGAACCCTACAAAGCAAGCAGGAGTAACTTGTTGCAGGAAAACCAAATTGAGAACATAATAGACTTTGTACCACGAAAAAAAAAATGAATCAACAAATCATGCAAAATTGTTCAAACACATTTAGAAGCTCAAATACTTACATGGCATACGTATGCTGCTGCTGCTAACTCTGAAAGGTAACCATTTGACCTGCTCAAGCGCTCCTCCCCACCAATAGCAAAACCTTGCTCACCAGACAGACCATTTCCATTGTTGAAACCCACACCATTCCGAAAAGATGCAGTATACCCATTAATATGGTCCCTTCCATTCAAACCATGTTCTGTATCATGTTTCATTGGGAGGCAGCGGACATGATTGATGTCCTCCTCATCAACAACCTCCACATAATTTGCAGCAATTTCACTCTGCTTAGCACGTGTTCTGATCAACATATCTGCTTCCTCAATAGACATAAAACGATTGACTCGACCATGCTCATCAAATATTTGGCCATCAACGATGCAAATAAGCTTGTCTGCCTCTATGGATAAAGCACATGCTGTAGCAACTTCATAGGTACTGAAAATAAGCGAAAATAAGTTTTGTTAGACCCTATAAATATGAACTGGTGCTGTGGTGCTACTTTGAACGCTGCATCTTTTCTTCTCAAAGATTTACCATGAGTAAAGCACATGAAACTTTTTATGGCAAATTGTAGTGTCACTTGGATGATGAGCACATCTTCTTTGAGAACTTTGACATAGAGTCAGTGATCTAAAGTTAATAACAAAGCTACAGATATGAATGGAGTAAGTGGCATACTTGCAATTTAAAACCTCTCCTGCGCTGGAGTACCCCATGTTGCTCACAACAACTATACTATCTCTATCAAGCCTTTCTCTTATACGTGAAACATCTATTTTTTTAACTTCACCAGTGAATCCATAATCAATGCCACCAACAACCCCTCGCCTCTGCCAAAAGAAGAGAGAGGTAAATCAATTCAGCATCTCAGGACTAAGGTCCATGTCATTTGAGATGCACGCAAACATAAGTTTTCCTTCATTTATTTCATTAAAAGGATGCTGCTATGAAGGGAACAGTATAAGACCAACATGAAGGGTGGTGCCATGGCGGTTAAAAAAGCAATATTAAAACACCTCATTTTTTCAGGATGCGGCAGAGTTAGACCCAAAACTGATCCACATAGCACCCAAAGCATTCCTCCCCACCTTTTTCTTTTCTTTTTTTTTTTTTTTTTGCAAGGTCTCCCCTCCTAATACCTCTTCTTCCCCACACCCGATGCCTTATGAATGCTCCTAGAAGCGATATTGTTAAGAAACACTACTCTTGGTGCTATCCAAATATTTTCTTTCCATTACCTATTGGGACACAATGTGATATGATGATGCTATTTGCATCTATATATAAATGAACAAGAATATGCTGTAAAGAACCAGCATGATTGTACTGACCTTAGCACCAAGGAAATTTCCACTTGCAACATTATCAGAGATTTCGTGCCAACGGCCATTAACACCGTGCCGACGGAGATTTAACATTGGTGGTCCAGGAGAAAGTTTTGCTTCTATAGTTAACCGTATTCGGCCAGCTGCCTCCATTGCAGCATCTAATGAATCTGAATCGGTAATACGGTAGCGACCAGCATACTTAGCCTTCTTCCCTGTGAAATCCACAAAACTGAGCTTATTGGACACCACAAAGACATCGCCATAGTGAAGTAAAGAAAATAAAGTAAACATTTGATGCTTGGGAAATAGACGGAAGTTAGTTAAGAGTGCAAAAAGCAAAGTATGAACTGCAACAGTATTAACAACCTGAGTCACTACTTGTAGTTTTGGTGCATCACCAATAATAAAGTGCTAATTTTGGTGCTACACCAACAAGTTTAGAGGTGATGTGATAGAATTATTACAATTGGCTTTCATATTTCCCTTTCTTTTACAATGAGACTGCAATAATAAATTGGACCACATGCATTTGAGGATGCAAAAGGCAGGAACTCTCTTTCCATCATCTAAAAAAAAATACTTCATTAAGAAATATGAAGGTTGGGCCCAAAACAGTGAAATTTATCTTCCATGATGCTCAGGTATCATATCATATGGTGCTGAATAAAAAAGAAAGAAAACAAGGATAGAGATGTAGTGTGGGACAAAGAAAAAGTGCTATCGAGCAATGATCTTATGCAGCACGCAGAAATGGGATCAGAGGTTGAGAACACAGAATATTAAAGTGGTTAAAGCATATCAGGATACAAGAGTAAGGATGCAAAGCTATACCTCTCTCAGCCAAGAGCTTATCAATCTGGACATGTGTTCCAGGAACAAGAACAAATTTGATCCCAAGACCATGAAGAAGGGATATATCCTGTACACAAAAATATAAATATTATAAAGCAGGAAAACAAAGTAGGCATCATGCACCACATCGATCTGCTTATTATATGCTCTGTTCGCTTGAGCAGGTTCAACTTATTTTCAGCCATAGAATAGTATTTTCCTCTAACAACAATTCAGCCGTAGAATTCAGCTCAACCAAACAGATGACAACTTTAGCAAATTTGCATTTCATATCGCCCTAGTATATAATAAGTCTTAATAGGACAAATTGCTTGATGAAAGAAACAAGTAGCATGGGGCACGGTAAGGAATCAGAGAATAAAGTGGTCAGATAACAATAAAATTTAAAGTGGCAGTGGGTAGAAATCGAACAGCACGGCTGATGGTAGATAATAACTAGGTGTATCATAGTTATTAGCAGTGTTTTTGTCCTGACTTTGTAACTGGGAGCCAATGGTCATTAGGGCAACTCCACCAGATAGTATCCTATCATACATATCCTTCCATGATGCTCAGTTACAATACTATTACTAGATTAAGTTAATTGTAAATCAGTTTTAGCTAATAAAGTGGTTAAAGCATATCAGGATACTATAGTACTCGGAACATCTCTCTCTCTCTCTCTCTCTCTCTCTCTCTCTCTCTCTCTCTCTCTCTCTGTGGATAGAGAATGAAATGAAACCCATTGGGAAGAAGCATAAAGGCTTCAGAGAAAACTCCAATCCTACTTATTTTCTGAAAGAAAGTTGTCCTTTCTCGGCCAGCCAAGCAAAAGGAGAAGGTCAGGCTATCCAAGATTTTGCAAAATAATAGTTTTTGGAGGAAGACTGGGAGATAAGGACAGAAACACTTAACAAAACTATCTTGGAAAGTTGGAATACACGTGCAACTGGTCAGCTGAAATCATGTTAACAAATGGGTAGGTGAGTTAAAGGAGGCCCGAAAAAATAATAAATCCACCGGAATGAGCAACTTTCACGAATTATCGTGACCTCGTCTCCTAGAAGCTCAATTGATATCCAACTCAATCAGTATTCAGTAGGTGAACTAAACTCAGGCATGAAAAGGGTTGAAACACCGCTCATGACCAGCACTGTAATAACACCACGAAGCTTATGAAAAAGGATGGACTCCCCAAATTCAGTGAAGATGATGAAAGGAAGTAAGCTTCGGTTCTTGATACTTCAATAAAGACATATTTTTCCACAAGAAAATGGCATTTCACTGCTTTTAAACATCATCCAAAAATCGATCGATCTCGTAAACAGCCTCGTCCAAATTGCCATAAAATCAAATCAGCAAAAACCTCACCAGTTTGCGTAGAACAGAGACAACAGCATCACAGCAAGCATCTCGTTTCACCGCCTTCAATAAATCACCAAAGCAACGCCCGGAAGAGGGGGGAGTGATACCTGCAGAATGCCGTCGAGGTGCGGGCCGGCGACGACCTCCCCAGAGATGACGACGACGAAGGTGCTGCCCCGGTGGCCCCGGATGTACGGCCACGCCTCCCGGAACCAGCCGACGAAGCGGCCCCCTTCCTCCGCGTCCGCCCCCGCGGGCGCGGCGGGCCAAGCCCCACCTCCGCACCGCACGCCCGCTACGGGGCGCCGCCGCCGCCGCCCGGTGCTGGGGAAGCTCGCCGCGAGCCTCCCGGGGCAGCAGGGCCGCGCCGACCCATGCACCTCGCCGGCGGCGGCGGCGGCGAGGCGCGCGGAGGCGGAGGCCGCGGCTGAGGCGGCGGCGAGGGACGCCGCCATCGGCGGGAGCCCGGCCGCCGTTTTCTGCGGAGGACGACGCCTGCCTAGTGCTAGTAGCCTCGGGATCGGGGGGCAAAGGTGGGGTTAGGTGGCGCGAACGGGGTGGGCGTGGGCGTGCGTGCGTACGCGGCGAGAAGGGGGAGAGAGAGAGAGAGAGAGAGAGAGAGGAGCAGCCGGCACGAGAGAGCAGCGGGCGAATTGGCGCTGGGGTTTCGGGGAAGTGAAGACTGGGGGAGGACCGGGGGAGGGGCGTTTTATATGCACAAGCCGACGCCGCGGTGGCGCGTCCGGCGTCCGGCCCCCTCCTGGTCATCTCGCCTCGGACATTTTCGGCTTCGCATTCTTTCCCTTTGGCGAATTCGCCGCCGAATCGCCGTAGAGAGATTATTATTATTATTAGAAGAGGTGGTGATCCATGGCCGAGGCGGAAGGTGATGTGAGCGCCGAGAGGCCGAGACAAAGACGGCGACGGCGATGGCGATGCGGCGTTTGGTGGCTGGTGGTGGCCGGCGCCTGGCGCTGGCGGCCTCTGCGTGCGTGGGAAGGCGAGAGGAGGACTGTTTGTGAAGATTTTCGGCGCTCACTCCTTATGTCCTGGCTACAGCGCTCACTCCTTGTGTCACGGTACAGTGTGAGCAGCAGGAGATACGCTGACGCCACCGCATGGACTGTTTGTTTGATGCTGATTTTTTTTCATTGTGCGCAAACCGTAGAATCATGAGTGACCCCTGAAAAAAATAACAAACCAAACGAAGACGAACAACCTTCAGCGATATATATATGGACTAAAAGACAAAATTTCTAAGATTTTGCGTTCCAGTGCATATACATACGAAATTAATTATTTTCATTTAAGTTTCTCTTGAATCTGTTTGAATCTTAAATTTGATAATACATATGCACTTTAAATGTGCGTCGTTTTAGATTCTTTTTCCTAAAACTCCTAAGTATACAAGTCCTAAAATAAGTGTTATTCTTACTTTTTCACAATTCTACTTAGAAGATAGTTTGCATGTAACATTTTCGGCCTCGTTTGCTTGTTAATTAGTGAAGATTTTAACCTTTTTTTCATTTCTTTTTTAGACAAGCGAAGGAGGACCTTCTTGATTGTCAATTCTGCAGTCCCCTAGAAGGATATTCCTACTGCCTTCAAATGCGGTTAGCTCAGGCAAGTCCATGTCATAATAAACCGTCTGCTGGAGCCTGAGAAAATCGTGATTAACCGTCAGGCCAGTGTCAGTAGAAGTTTCAAGAGTTTCATTTACAGCCACTAGCCTGCCACATATGTATATTTTATGACATGTCAGTGTTTTAATGAAGAGAGAAGAATTGATTATCACCAGGATGACACACTCTTGGTACGCTTACCAACTTTCTATGAGCCTTAGAGCCTGTTTAGTTACCGAAAAGTGGGTAAAAATACATTGTAGCACACGGAGAATTTTTTTCCAATAAGTATCCAATCATGGTCCAAGTAGACTCAAAAGATTCATCTCGAGAAAACCAGGTAAATTGTGCAAACATATAAGAGCTGCTACTTTATTTAATATTCCATGCATGTGTAAAGGACAAACGATGTGACAGAAAATCTGTAATTTTTTTTGAACTAAAAAGAGCCTTAGTATTAAATTTCTATAAACTTTAGAATGAAATTTTACATTGAGGATAAATATTTTATTTAAGTTTCATTTCATAGTCTTGAAAAAAACACAACGAAACTCTCAGTACTCAGCGGCTTGTTGCTCATGGGACGCGGATTACACTAGTAGAAAAGAGGCTATTGCTGGCGCCCCCTTTTTATACCACAGGCGGTTTTAGTTACCACGCGCCTGTGGTATAAAAAGGGCGGTGTCAGAGCCAATAATCGCCAGCGAAAAAGGGTATCACAGGCGGCTGTCTTAATCAAACAGACGGTTGGGTTAAGACAGCCGCCTGTCGAAAATAATTACTACAGGCGGCTATCTTAATCAAACTGCCTGTGTAAATGTGACATTTATACATGCGGTTTGATTAAGACAGCCGCCTGTGATAATCATTTTATACAGGCGGTTTTTATTATTAACCGCCTGTGATTTATCTAGTATAAATACCCTCTTTTTCCCCCCCGAGCCGACTGCAGCTCGCGATTTTGGAGGTCCAGATTTGACAAAATACAAGGGGGGAGATTTTGATCTTCATTTCTTGGAAGGAGGTTGCTAAAAGGGTTAGCTCATGTCTCTATTGCCTCAATTTGCTCATTCTTGCTCAATTTAAGCCACTTTTTGGATCTAGGGTTTCACCATGAGTAAGAGAGATGAATACATAGCTTTGTCTTTATTTCTTCTAATGAGGTTGCTTAAGATGGTTAGATAATGTCTCTCCTCTCTCCCTTTTCATGTTTGCTTCTCAATTTAGCTAGTTTATGCAAGACTCCATCAATGGTGTGTTCTTGTGTATTAATGTAGAGAGAGAAATATAGGTTTTTTGTTATTTTTTATTTATGCTACTTTATTTCTCTCTCTTTATTTCTCAATTTATTTTATCCACATGTATCTATGTTTCATGAATTTTGTGTTTTTAATTATGCTACTCAGGTTTATTAATTATGCAACTTAAGTCTTTTAATTATGCTATTTAGGTTTTTTATTTATGCTACTTAGGTTTTTTTATTTATGCTACTAAGGTTTTTTACTTTAATCTCTCTCTTTATTTCTCAATTTATCTTATTCACGTGTATCTATGTTCCATGAATTATGTGTTTTTTAATTATGCAACTTAAGTCTTTTAATTATGCTATTATAATCCTAGCTAATATAATCCATAGCTAAACCCTACGTAAACCCTAGCTAAAACCCCACTTAAACCCTAAACCCTAGCTAAACCCTAGCTAATAATCCCTTGCTAATAATCCCTAACTAAACCCTAAATTCTAGCCAATATAATCCCTACCTATAACCCATAGTTAATAATGTTTTTTGTTATTCATTGTATTTTTTTTAGGTAGTGATGGAGAGGTCATTCTGAATGTATAATTTATCAAGACTAGATCCATCATAATCAGCAAACTCAAATTTGTTTTCGAAAAGAAGACAAAAGACGAAAAATCAAGAAAGACTGTCAAACCAATTCCAGGGGCTACATTCAAGAAGAAATCTATTTTCTTTGAGTATTTGTCATACTGGCCAGAGTTAGATGTACGCCACACGATCGATGGTATGCACGTTCAGAAGAACGTGTTTGAAAGCCTAATTGGCACCTTGCTAGACATGAAGGGCAAGACAAAGGAAGGACTAAATTCACGCATGGACATGGTACAGTTAGGAACAAAAAAAGAACTTCACCCTGTTAGGCTAGAAAATGGGAAGTACCACCTCCCAACAGCAAGCTACAACCTCACAGATGATGAGAAACATGTGATATGTGTGTGGTTGAAGAATTTAAAAGTCCCTTCTGGATTTTGCTCTAGCATACGGAGTATTGTGTCAATGAAAGACCTTACAGTCACCAACTACAACTCACATGATTGTCATGTCATGTTGACTACTTTCCTCCCTATTGCCATAAGGGCTATAGACCCGGTGTGGATAAAGGTTACAGTCACACGGTTGTGCTACTTCTTCAACAGGATCTCACAGAAAGTGATTGACCGTGATGAGTTGGCATCTCTCCAGGAATTCGCAGCGGAGACAGTGTCACAGTTTGAGATGTGTTTCCCCCCAGCATTCTTTGATATGATGGTTCACCTTGTGGTGCACTTGGTTCCACAAATAGAGGCACTGGGTCCCATGTACTTGCATGAGATGTGGACGTATGGGCGTTTCATGTCAATACTGAATGGCTATGTATCAACTCGTGCTCGTCCTGAGGCGTCCATGGTAGAGGGGTACTTAACCGAAGAGGCCATTGAATCTGGAGGTCCATTTGGCAACAGGGTCCTAAAAGACCAGGTTGCAATAGATTTGCCTCCGTCACGACACGAGGGTAGGCTAAATGGAAGATGGAGGATGAGAAAGAAATCATGCGTCCCGCAAGATTACAATACATTCCTCGAGGCACATCACAGCGCCTACATCAGCTCTCGATAATGGAGCCTTTGATTGAGCAACACATTGACCAGCTTCGTGAACATAATCATGGGCGCACGGACGAATGGTTAATGAAGGAACACAAGATTCGGTTCAACTCATGGCTAAGAGAGCATGACATTCCAGATGGGGGAACACTTGAGGAACGCACCATCAAGGTGTTGGCATCTGGACCATCACGCCAGGTCACGACATGGCAAACCTATGACATTAGTGGCTTCACGTTCTGTACCAAGTCCAAGGACCAAAAAAGTATGGCACAAAACAGTGGTGTTCGATGCGAGGCCTTAGACTCTAAAACTGGTGAGGTAACTACATACTTTGGCTTTCTTGAGGACATATGGGAACTAGACTATGGTACATTTCAGATCCCTATGTTTCAATGTCAATGGGTTGAAGACAAACATGTCATAGTGGATAACTATGGGGTCAGAGTTCTTGATCTAAGTAAGGTAGACTACAAAGATGATCCGTGGATAATGGCTAACCATGCTGCACAGGTCTTCTATGCTGAACAGATCCTATCTCCTAATAATCAGAAGAAAAGTGCCGATAAGCCAAAGCATGTAGTTTTCCCTGAAAAGAAACAAGCTATAGGAGTTGATGGTGTATCTGACCTGGATGAATTTAACGAGTTCAGCGACATGTCTCTCTTTGTAGACGACCATCCAGTAAAGATAAGGAATATTGAGCGAAGCATCCCACAGAGTTCATTGCCCTGGGTTCGCCAACATGGACAAAGAAGAACAGTAGCTGCTTAGATTATATTTGACAATATATATGTTTCTACAATGTAATATAAATATTTTTAAATTATTATGCTTTGTATGAATGGAGGTGGATGGCACTGTAATATACATGTATTCCGGTGTCGTATTGGTCTCAACCTTTTTTTGAGGCTTACTAATGCCAAGGGTGAACCATCCACCAAGTTTGGAATTTTTCTGAGGTGGTTTGGTACTTTATCCGATTTACTCGAATTTCCGCGTGAAGTCACCGAGTAATTAGAGCCTGAACTGAGTCTACCTCTGAAATGACTCCAAATGGTGCCAAACCTCTCCACAGGGTCTCATCTGCCCTACAAATCAAAACTTTGTGGAGGCTGATGAAAAAACCAAGGGGATCCAGGTGTAATCCACCATTCTTCCCCTCATTTAGCGCGGAGAAAAATGTAATAATATGTTACATGACTAGAAAACCCTGAGATCTTATGTGAGGCCATCATTTTGGTGTAGGTGCTTGCCAAAAAAATTTCAAGTCGTTTGAAGATAGGCATAAGGTGCATGCTTCACAAACGTAGAAGAGTCCTACTACCGAACCATGACCAAACACATGGGTTCTTCAGCTTTTTGTGGAGTACTATGAATTGCACCAAGGAATATATTTTTCACAGCATCTAAACAATACAAGAAAGCTAAAAAAATTTGGATTCACATTTTTCTGTTATTCCTACAATTATTTATGTATTAAACAAGATACGAGGCATATATTCAATTTAAATCATTTTAAATGAAGCTACATATAAAAGTATCTCAAACATGGCATTTCATATTTTTAACATGTAGATCTACTCAAGAGAAATACCACAAAAGTTTTCTCACTAATTTTGGACCAATATTTCTTGAGATATGAATTTCGAAGCTTTTAAATAATTTCTGCAAAATTTAAACAATATACAAAATATATATAAATAAAACATAAATAAATTTGAAAAATTATTTATACAGGCGGTTGTTCTTGACAGCCGCATATAGAAACACTTTTCTACAGGCGGTGAGCAATGCCAACCGCCTGTAGAAACATATTTCTACAGGCGGTGGTTAATACGAACCGCCTGGAGAAATCGTTTCTACAGGTGGTGGTCAATACCAACCGCCTGTAAAAATGCGCCACTATATATTTTCGTTGCGTTCGCCCCTAAATTTTTCTAAGTGTTGGCGCCCAGTTCTTTCGAACCGACGCCGGCAGGTTGCCCAAATTTCCCACGCCGCCGCCACCTCGTCGGGCCGCCGTTGTCGTCGGTGTCCTCCGTGCTGCGCTCGCCGTCATCGTTAACGAGCCGCACTGCCCTCCTTGGCGCGACGCACCCTACGAGATCCCCGCCGCCGCCGCACCCTAGGAGCTCCGTCACCACGCGCGCCGGGCCGGGGTCACTGGTTTTCTCGGTCTCCGCCGTAGCATCCACCGGTGAGGTCCTTCTTTGTGCCTCCTTTCTCCTCCTCTCTTGTCCTCTCTCCTCTCGTCCTTCTCTCCTCTTCTCCACCGGCGACATGCGGATGCGGCGGCACGGCGGCTTGCGGGTGCGGCGGCACGGTGGCTTGCGGGTGCCCGACATGTCGCTGGCGGCATGAGCCTGCGGCTGCGGCGGCGCGGTGGTTCGCGGCCACGGGCGGCTCACGGCGGCCCACCCCGGCCTCTCAGCGCGCGGCGGCGGCTGGAGGTAGGGGAAGTGCCTGATTGGCGGGCCCCACCAGTCAGCCCGATTGGTCCAGCGTGGCTAGGCTGGGCCGGCCCAAGAATGGCTAGCCTTTTTTTGTTTCATAATTTCTTTTTTATAAATGGATATGCATTTTGAAGTAAAAAAATTGAATAAAATCAGAAAAAATAAGGAAAAAATCAGAAAAAAACATATAAATATATTCAGAGAATATCATTATTTTTTATATGTCATTGGATAATATATGTCTTTGTATATGTTACTGAGACTTTTTTTTCATAATTTCTTTTTTATATATGTAATTGCATTTTGAAGCAAAAAAATTGGCACTTTATATGTCTTTGTGTATATGTATTATGCCATGTAATTGAGTATATGTATTATGCCAAAAAAATATATGTTTTTGTGTATATGTAATTGAATATATGTATTATGCCATGTGTAGTATGCCACTTTATATTATATTTCATGCACATAAGTGATACTCTAGTATAGTATTGATGTTTCTCGTGTACGCACATCGATCTAGGTCAGTCCTCGCCAGATAGATTTTCACGATGGTCTCTCCGCGCAAGGACCAAGCACAAGGATCCGAACACACGGAACAAGCCCCAGGGTCCCACCCCACGACGCAAGTACACGGGACCCATGAAACGGGCCAAGCTCCAGTGTCGTCCCACCCCACGGAGTAAGAAGAGAAAGTGCAAGGGACCCACGAAATTGGCGAAGCATTAGGGGCCTCCACTCTCTCGTATGAAAAAGGAGCTAGCGACGACATGGAGCCTCCCGAAGTGAGGAAGGCTCGTCGTGAATTCGAACGTGACCCTGATTACAATCCACGAGAGGATGAGGTAAATGACACATCCATGATTTCATGTTTATATGTAATTACGTGATTTCGATCCATATAATGTCCATATGATTGACAATGTCTATATACTCAGGAGGCATTGTCTCAGATGCAAGGGCTCATATTGGAACACGAAATGGCACGTGATGCAGCAAACGCACCAGAACCGACCACGACGACGACCTCTGAGAGATCAAGAAAAAGGAAGCGGACCGGTTTGAAACGAGGCGAGAGGGGTACGAACAAGTTTCCAGACGAAACATATAACATTGATGAAGTGAGCTCGATTGGACAACCTCTACTTCCTGTGGAGGCCCTACCCAAGTACCGGAATGCAATTGACTTCTGTGTTAAGGACATTCTTGACATCACCATTCGGAATTGGTCCAGTGTGCCAGAAGATGACAAGAACAGAATATGGGATAAAATTAAGACGAGGTTCTAGTTTCCTCAGAACACGCCAGAGGCACTAGTAAAGGAATATACATTGAAGCAGTGTGCGGTCAGTTTCTAAAACTGGAGGTTCGAGTTGAATTCCAAGTATGCGAAGACAGGAAAGGACGCTACAAAAAAATATAAGATTACCAATCGGCAGTGGACGGTTTTTCTAGAGTAAAGGAGAGATCCAAACATCGTAGCAATGAGTGAAGCCAAGTCCGAGCTCGCAAAGAAGAACAAGTACCACCACCATCTAGGCTCAGGTGGTTACCAGCGCCAGATCCACAAATGGAGGCAACAAGAGGCTGCAAAGAAGGCAGTAGGGTTGCCGGTGCTGTCTGAGCAAGTTGGTGAAAGGTCCACGAATTAGATTCTTGCTCGGAAGCCAAAGAAAACCGAGAGTGGAGTGTCCTTTGAGGACCCTATTGTCGATGAAGCAGCAAAGAGCATCTTTGCGGTGGCAGCCAAGCAGCAGGAAGGGAAATTCAAGCCACGAAGGGAGAGGGACACCCTTAGTGTGGGCCTGGGTAACCCCGAGTATCCTGGCCGTGTTCCAGGCATCTCATCCAAAGAAGGATGGAAGGATAGATTTGGCCCTCAGTGGTCAGGTGAGTACAAGAAACCTGATCGGTACAAGGAAGAAATGGCAAGTTTTTTTAAGCAAGAGGCTCAGACGGAGTTCACAGAGATGATGGGGAAATTGCTAGAAGATCCTCCTCATCAGTTGATGCAGAAACTGGCGAGTGCGGTGTCAAATCAACAGATGAGCACTTAGCCCCCGCAGATGCGGCTAGTCCCAGTGGTTACGCAACCGTTGGTGTCACACTGTCCAATAGACATTCCAAGCAGTGTCAGGTCTACGGCGAACAAGGCTCACTATCTGGTTGACGACATTGTTGCTCCCGTGCCTTGCTCCCTAGTCATAAGGTATGGCATTAACAATCATCGTTCAAGGGAAGTGGCCACATGCAAAGCGACCCCAGGAGGACCTAAATACCATGGTGCCAACATTCCTGAAGACTACTGTAGAGTAGAAGTATCGACCGTGGTCCAAGGATACAAGGACGAGATTCTAGACATTCCCGGTCCTAAGGACATTGATAAACTCGGACATGCGATAAGCAATTTCATCCTTTGGCCTCGGCGGGACGTCCAGCTGAGGGAGACACCACCATCCTCTCAAGAGATGCCACCCACTCAGGAGTCGTTACCATGTGTCAATCCTCTTCCAAACCCACCGCCATCACTCCCCAGTCTCTTCCTGACCGTCAATCATCACCTCCCAAGTCTCTTCCTGACCCACCAGCATCACCTACCCATTTTGTTCCTGACTATCAATCATCACCTCCCCATGATCTTCGTAACCCACAGTCAGCACCTTCCCTACAACCCAAAGATCCTGAACAACCAAAGGAGCCACCGCCGCCGCCAAAGAAGAAATTTTTGGTGCCCAAGTTGGTTTCCCCCTTTGAGCCAAAGAAAAAAACAGCTGGCACGACCACATTTTTGTCAGGCATTGGATGGAAACACACTGTAGAAGTGCATGAGTTATCCGAGCTCTCGAAGTCAGCGAAGTCGGTGCCTAAGGTAATTCCCTACAAAATCAAGGTGCCAACTAAAGAAGATTACAAGAACGTCCCTAAAACATTTGTGTCGGGAAGGTCTTTACTCAATTGGGAGAAACTCTTAAAGGTACCAAGCAATATAAAAAGGCTGCATGACTAGAGCCTCTTCTGTTGGCATCGACACCATCAGCATTTCTATACCACATAAGGCATTTCTCAGTAGAAGTGCATGATTAACTTTGAAGACGTGTGGTTGATGATGAATCTCGAGAGACTGGACGTACAGATCGTAACGACGTTTGCATTGTAAGTGTTACATAGTTACGCATGCATTGTAGTTGCACCAATGTTCAATATCTGACATGCATGTGTCTTGCAGAATGCTATTTGAACAGCAGGAGATGTATTATGGTCTGAATTTTGATTCTTGTGCAAATGAAAGGATTGGCTATCTGTTCCCAATAGATATATGCTAAGAACGCCACACATTCAGAATCGGGAATGACAACGAGGATTTATTGGGCTTAGAAGGTGAAGAACGGGCCGAGAAAATCAGACAGTTGAGGATTAAGTTTGAATCCGACTACGCCTTCAACATTGGAAGATCATTGATCAAGTATCAAGACAGGAAATCGGCAGTCCTTCCGTACCACTTTGGGTGAGTGTCAGTTTTCCTAGATGAAACTAAATAATTCCAATGCACAAATGCATCAAGAATTTGATTCGTGCTGGGACCACTGGATCTGCTGTCAGGTTTATCCCAAGGAAGGAAGGGTGCTGGTACAAGACTCCGCAGATTACCCTAAAGAATCCTATGCAAAATTCATTGAACTCTTAGAGGTGTAAGTCGAGATATATATGCATGCATACTTTTGCATTATGAGAGTTTGAAACTAACATGGTGGTTCTATTCGGGATCATAGGGCATATAGGTTTTATAAGATAACAGGTGAAAAGTGCGAGTCCACGATAGAAGGGCAGCTATTGCAAGTTTTATATAACTGGCCGGTACATATGAAAATTTACTCTTATGAATACAAATCATATATGTACAATGAAAGGATCGATGATGCCCAAAAGGGGGTGAATTGGGCAACTAGTAAATTTTGAAATTCAATTCAACCTATCGCCATTTGCCCAATCTCACCCCACAAGTGCTTGTGTATAGTTCTAAGCCTAAAACAAGTTATGCAACCTAGAGCCGGGTCCTATCACAAGTATACTACTCTAGAAAAGTAGAGAACACAAAGTAAATGTGGAAATATAAATGAGTAAGAGATTGCAAGCCGAGTTTTTCCCGAGGTATCGGAGAGTCGGCACTCTCCACTAGTCCTTGTTGAAGCACCCACGCAAGGGTGTAGCTCCCCCTTGATCTTTGCAAAGACCAAGAGCTCTCTACGGGCTGATCCTTTGCCTCTCCAGCGCGGTGGATCGCCCACAACTGCTCACAAGCTTGGTTTGGGCCGCCCACAAGCTCTCCAAGCGATCACCAAGCCTCCGATCGCCACCGAACCGTCTAGGTGATGCTGATCACCAAGAGTAACAAGCCTAGACTCTCACTTGACCAAGAACAAGCCCAAAGAGGGTGATGGATGCACACAAGTCACTTTTGATCACACTCTAGGGATGAAGCTCACAAGCAAGTGGGAATCACTCAACCTCCCTAGGGCTTTTGCACTATCACAAAGTCACAATGGTTGCTTCAGCTGAATAAATGGGTAAGAGAGCTAGAATGAAGCCAATGGTGAAGTATAAATACTCCTCCTCTCCAAAACTAGCCATTTGTACTGTTTTCAGCTTTCTGCGAACCGTCGGACCGAATGAACAGTGCACCCGTCGGACCAATACCCATTAGTCTGACTCTCATCGGTAACTTGCAGTCAACACTGTGTCGAAGGGGTGTCGGACCCAAACCAATGGTCCAACGCACACCGTTGGACCATAGACCGACGCCCTTTAGCTCTCGGGTGAGCTCTGCACAGTAACGCTCAACTCGCAGACAACGTGCTAATGGTCCGATGCTAGCCGTCGGACACAGTCTGACGCCCAAACGCGCTCACTGGACCTCTCTGGAAGCGTCGGACTCTGCGAAGCAATAGTCCGACGCCCCCCACGAGCACGGTCCGATGCTCTCCCGAGTAAAACCTGGCACCGTCAGACGCTGACTGATGGTCCGACGCCCATCCAAACAGGGTTCGATGCTCCCTGGTGTGCTGAGAAGCAACCAGGGGCTGCCACGTACCCATCGGACTCCAAACATTGGTCTGACGACCATACTCATTAGAGTCCAACGCTCAAGACTTGATCAAAACTTCGCCGAATCGAAAACTTTACAAAACGAAGTTTGATCCTCTCTCTCTCAAGAGTCTCCCTGGGCTGTCTAGAGGTATGTTGGACAAGTGTGCATCATATCTACACTCACTAACCTTGCCCTAAGTCAAGCTACCCATCCAAACCCCTCTTAATAGTACGGTTCAAGGTAAAACAAGACCTAAGCTACCTCTAAATGTCTTCCAACACCAAACGACACTTGAAACTAGGCTATCTCCGTCTTGTCTTCCGTCCTTTGAAAACCAAATCGATTTCCATCGTTAGGGGTTTGAAGTTGCATGTTATTATGACCTAACCTTTAGGTTATCCTGCAAAACACACGTTAGTCATAATAACCTCTTTGTTGTCATTAATCACCGAAACCATTAGGGCCTAGATGCTTCATACGATACATAGGACTATGGTTGCATCTATAAATAAACACTTTCCTGTTATATGTTGCCACAAGCAACCACCTGGGTCTGTCCTCTGTGGATACTATGTGTGCAAGCACATTAGAGAGACCAGACGATTCACCAGCAACCCTTCCGAGGTAATTAATATAAGTAATGGTCATGTATGTAGTTCTAACATTAAAGGTGCAAATTTTAAGTATGATGTTAATAAACTTTCTTTGCAGCAATTTAAGGAAACCAAGGCGACGCAGGTCACCGAAAAGACTATATACAACATAGTTGAGGACTTGTGCATATTTCTCTTGAAATATGTCATTCCACGCGAAGGGAAATATCATGATCATGACAGCTAATTATCCATGCCAGAGTTCTGGGAGCTAACAGAGATTAGTAGGCTAAAGCTTATTAGGATAGGTTATTAGAGCACAGGTGCAAACTTTGATGAATACAATGTGTGATGTATATACTCTTTGTAAATAACTTTATGTTTGTGAGCACGAAACAATGATGTATATAAATGTATGTATGAAATATTTAAATTGTTCATGTTGATATGTCTGAACAACTTCCAATAGTAGCCCCAATATCAATATATGTACAATATTTAATAATATAAAAAATATTTATTATTATATATAAATAGGGTCTGACATTTACACAGGTGTGTAAATGATCCATTTACACAGGCGGTTCTCTATGTAGATACATTATCACATGCTATGGTTCTATTTCTACAGACCTCCCGCACGGTCGGCGCTGAAAAACACATATGGAAATGGGTTGTGAACCGTCTGTACAGTATGATTCTGTACTAGCGTTAACTATCAGTCACTGCTGCTTGATTGGGTCCGACTTTGATTGGGTCCGGCTCCGACCTCCAACGCCGACGTGTCGTTTGTCTGGGCTTTTTTATCTTTGCCCTCTGCGCCTCCCTCCCAAAAATATTTTTCGCGTCCCGGAAACTCATCTGTCACAAACATCAAAGAGAGGAGCCAGCGAGCGATCGCCAGCCTACTAATTTCTTTGTTCTAAAAAGAAAACACAGAACACCGAAGGATATTTGGAGCATCGAATCTTTCAGCTGTCGCCATTCGGCGAGTTGCCAATTCACAGGCCACAACAACAGAAACAAAGATCCTTTGTACTGATCATGGTACTTCAATAGCGTTGATAGGACCCACAATAACGGCAGCTTGCAAGCGGTTGTCTACGCTACGGCTACGAGGTAGTTGTTAATTTTTTTTAGTCATTTTACGGCATGCTTTAATCTATAGATCCGACATCAACAATAATAACGGAATTAAAATAAGCATTACACATGCAGATCCGTTAGTATGACAGATTCCAATAAATCTTACGCAGAGTATCACTATGCACATAGGAAATAATACTAGAGACGGGATTGGATTATACCCTTGGTTGAAATCCGAGTTGGAACTCTGGGCAGCACTGTTGCCGTTGTTCCCAGCGCCGGTCCTTGTCAGCGTCATGATGATGAACTTGGAGAAGCAGTCGGTGACGGCAAGCGCATGCAGTGCCGACCCACGAACGCTCGGAGAAGAACGAAGGCTCGAAGACGAACAGCGAGCAGTCGCGTGAATGCGCTCCCCAAAAACTGTATCGTCCGCCTACCCGTGCAGGTATGCTTGACGAACGGAGTTCCGGAGGCCTACTCACGAGACCTCGTGTGCGCGCAAGGAGCTCGGCCGCAAATGGCAGAGAGCAGCTCAAACTCAAGAGCACAGTGAGCAGTGGAGAAGATAGTGGCGGCTAAGCATGAGAGTGACCAGGGGAGCGGCCGTACTTATAGTGGCCAGGGATGGGAGCCCTAGCCGCCCAGGCGCAAGCGGTTTTATCCCTTTGCCCTTTGACGCTAGTGCGTTCCACGTCACTGCCACATGCGACCGTTGCACATGGCCGTTGGCCCATGTTACCGTTGCACTGAGCGGCAAAACATGGCCCAGCACATCACGTTCGGCCAAGGCCAAGGCCAAGGCCAACGCCAAGGCCACGGCCCCGGCCCCGCGCGCGCGCGGCGCGGCGCGGCGCGGCACGGCACGGCGGCGCGCGCGTGGTCTCCCCACTTTTCCTCTTTCCTTGCACATAGGAGAGTCAACCAACATACTATTTAAGTTGAACTCACTCTCAGTGAGTCTCCCATGTGGTACTATTCCATTTCCACTTAACACTTAATTGTGGGTCTTTGGAATTCTACTGATTAATTGCTAGACTAACTATGGGCCTAGCCCAATTAATCCAACAATCCCCACCGAATTTCTAGGACACACAGTTAATGTTCTCAGTTCATGAGTTGTTTGATATATCAGTGTTTCGATGGAAACTATTAAGTTGAACATCCATCTAGAAGCAGAATTTCACATGGTCACAACTGTATAATGGACTATGCCTTGAATTGCCAGTTTTGCGCGACGTAAGCTTTGTCCAGCTCCTTTACTGATACTAGGCTGCCTAAAGCATCCCCTCTGGTTGGAGCATATTAGTCTCACTCCGGGCTATTTCATGAGTATCTAGAGACCACCCGAATCTCATAGACTGTGATTAGCAGTCGAACCCATATAGGTGCGTTCCTTGAAGATGCCCTGTAGGCCGACATCTTTGCTTCTCTGTAAGCCACACGGATCACATTAAGGCATTTCACCAACCTGCCATACAGTACGGAAGAGAAGTACATTCTCAAGAGAGGGACATAGTAAATGATCTCTTCCCTCAGTCTACTCATAGCTTGTTTCGCTACTCTAATTCACGGGATCTCCGATCACATAGAGCAGATTACCACTATAGTAGACTTCACATAGGTCTCAGTCCCATCTCACTCGATGCACTATCTATCATATTACGTGATAGTCCCTTTGTGAATTGATCTGTCAGATTCTTAGACGTATGGACATAGTCCAATGCTATCACTCCGGAGTTTCTCAATTTTCTTACAGATTTCTACCGCCGCTTTACATGCCTAGTGGTCTTGAGATTGTCCTTAGAACTATTTATTTTGATTATAACAGTCTGGTTATCACAGTTCATGGAAATTGCAGGTGTTAACACCGAATTTTGGGCTGGTAGCCGATAGCCGATACCGAAGGAAGATAGCCGATCTCGGAAGCAGATTCCGTCTAGCAGAAGGAAGGAGAATAGCCGATTGAACGGTGAATCGGTTATCGGGCGAAGGTGACAGAAGGCGTGCAGCGTCGGTATTGGTGACGTCATCTAGAGTCTGCACCGCCAAGATGCGATCACGATCGGAGTCCGTTATGAAAGGGAAGATGTGACTCCAAGTTACCTTAAATATAGAATAGTTTGTTAGTTTCCTTATCTATTGATGAGTTATGATTCGACTAGGACTCTATTTACGCTCAGGGTATAAATATAAGCCCTCAGACATTGTAAATACAACAACATCAATACAACACAACTTTCGGCTCCGGCCAAACAAACCCTAGAGTCAGTCGAGTCCGGCGAGTTACTTCATCCAGGCTGGGTGTCATCTGGTGGACGCAGGCTTGCTTGCAAGTATCGTCAACCCCCTGTTAAACTATGTCTTTTTAGCGTCATCCGGTGGACGTGGAAGCATGGCGGACCAGGGTCCTTGCTAAGCTCTGTTTCTTTGGCGTCATCCGGTGGACGTGGGAAGCACAGTGAGTCAAGGATGATTCACGCTGGTTTACCCGATCAATCTGTGTTAACCGTCATCCGGTGGACGAGATGCAGATTAGGACGGTTTTCACGCGTGGATTAGTTATCGATTCGTGTTTGTTTGCTTGATTAATCTATTAGTTAACGTCATCCGGTGGACAGGCTATAGACTAAGACAGTTTGCATGCATGGATTAGTTATCGGCTCTAGTTAAATTTGGCAGTTTAGCTAGATTCATTAAGTTACCGATGTTGCTTATTCTTATTGTTTATTATTTAAAGCAATCATCAATTTGCCCGTCTTGATCCATATGCGTCGGCTTATATCTAATAGATCTATATGTTCAACGAATTATGTTTGCCATTCGTTTTATATTGATAAGATAGAATGTTTTGCACCAGCCGGTTGTATTTTGGATCTAGATTAGATACGGGTCGCACTCAAGTAATAAAATAAACATTGTCTAGATTCAAGGGTTAACGGATCTAAGTTGCAACTTCATCATGACTGCCTCGATCCGCTCGATCTCCACTGTTGCAAGATTGTGATTTAGATCTATTAGCCGGAGAGTTGAAACATTGTTTGCTTTATAGGCTTGTATGTTGCTCGTATACACTAAATCGGCTGAAATAGCCGATTTCTTCTTGTTTTACATTGAGACATCTTATGATCATGTTAGCTTGCTGTGACTACATCTTTTATAATATACTTCCGTCTAATGCAAGTATATATCATTGAATTCATGTCTGAATCGGTTAACTTGAGTTATAATGCATGTTTCGCTACAATCGGTTCATAACATGACGGAATCGGTTTTCTAGTCGATCTCCCATTACATCGGCTCTTCGAGCCATACAATTGGAACTACCTGGACATACCGGTTAGTTCCGCCCTGTGATTACTGATTACGTCTTGTTTCCTTGTCAATTGCAGGTCAAATTGACTGGCACGCTTGGGTGTTACTGACACTCTCAGACCGGGTCCGAAGCTAGCTGGATCTGCGAGAGCTTTACTGCCTCAAGGGTCGTTTCCGGCTTCGCTGGTGTGTTGGGCTTAGGGAACCACTTTTTGCGCCAACAGCAGGTACATGTTTTTCAACCACCGGCAGATCCATCAGGAGTTTTCGAAGCCATTCAGCCTCAACAGTGGCGGTATTAAGTGCTGCTAGTTCTGCTTCCATGGTTGACTTCGTTAAGATAGTCTGCTTGCAAAACTTCCACGAAACAGCGCCACCCCCAAGTGTGAAAGTATATCCACTAGTGGCCTTTAGCTCATTAGCATCAGGTATCCAATTAGCATCACTGTAGCCCTCAAGTACTTTTGGGTACTCGGCATAGTGAATTCCATAAGTTGCTGTTGCTTTTAGATAGCGCATCACCCTTTCAAGAGCACGCCAATGATCATCTCCCGGTTTTGAAGTAAAACGGCTAAGTTTGCTCATAGCATACGAGATGTCAGGCCTTGTTGCACTAGCTAGATACATTAGCGAGCCAATGATCTGGGAGTATCTCAATTGATCCTTCATTATCCTTCGGTTCTTTCTCAGAACTATACTTGGATCATATGGAGTGGAGATAGGTTTGCAATCACTATACCCAAAGCGACTTAGAACCTTTTCCACATAGTGGGACTGCACAAGAGTAACCTCACCATTTTCTTCCCTCAGAAGTTTAATGTTTAGAATGACATCAGCCACTCCCAAATCTTTCATGTCAAAATTTTCAGATAGAAAGACTTTGACTTCCTCAATCACATTGAGATTTGTTCCAAAGATGAGTATGTCATCCACATACAGACATAGGATTACTCCTTCTCCCCCACCATAGCGGTAGTATACACATTTGTCCGCTTCGTTCACAGTAAAGCCAGCGGATGTCATGGTTTTGTCAAACTTTTCGTGCCATTGCTTAGGTGCTTGCTTTAGGCCGTACAGAGACTTCAAGAATCTGCACACCTTTCCCTCTTGACCTTCTACTACAAAACCATCAGGCTGATCCATGTAGATTTCCTCATCTAACTCTCCATTTAGGAAAGCCGTCTTAACGTCCATCTGATGAACGAGAAGACCATGACATGAAGCCAGGGCAAGTAGTACTCGAATAGTAGTCAAACGGGCCACTGGTGAATAAGTATCGAAGAAGTCCTCGCCTTCTTTCTAGGTATAAGCCTTAGCCACGAGCCTTGCCTTGTACTTTTCAATAGTACCATCAGGTCTAAGCTTTTTCTTAAACACCCATTTGCACCCTACATGTTTGCACCCATAAGGTTGGTCAACAAGTTCCCAAGTTCCATTGGACATAATTGAATCCATCTCTCTCCGCACCGCTTCCTTCCAATAGTCAGCGTCGGGAGAGGAATATGCCTCGTTAATGGTCGTTGGAATATCGTCCACGAGGTATATGGTGAAGTCATCACCGAAGGATTTTGCAACCCTAGGTCTCTTACTCTTTCGAGTGACCCTACCATTGTCCTCCTCAGGGCTTTCAACAGATATTTGTTCAATATTCTCTGTTGGCACAAAAGTGTTAGGAGCATCAGGAGATCCATGACTAGATATGCTAGGTACATTTCTTCTCATAGGAAATTCATTCTCGAAGAATGTAGCATCTCTGGATTCAATCACTGCACCGACTCTCATGTCAGGCACTCCAGATTCTATTACTAAAAATCTGTAGCCCACACTGTGTAAGGCATAGCCGAGGAAGACACAATCTACAGTCTTTGGCCCAAGCTTGCGCTTCTTGATGATTGGCACGTTTACCTTGGCCAAGCATCCCCAAGTGCGCAAGTATGAGAGAGTCAACCTTTTCTTTTCCCATTCCTCAAATGGCGTTTTCTCATTGTTCTTTGTAGGAACTCTATTCAGGACATGACTTGCAGTCAATAGAGCCTCACCCCACCATTCCTTGGAAAGTCCCGCAGTGTCCAACATGGCGTTAACCAAATCAGTTAGAGTGCGGTTCTTTCTTTCGGCAATCCCATTGGATTGGGGGGAATATGGATGGGTCCTCTCATGAATAATCCCATGTTCCTCGTAGAATTGAGTGAACTCGTTTGAAAAGTATTCTCCCCCACGATCAGACCGCAACCGTTTGATTTTCTTGTCATGTTGGTTTTCTACCTCAGCTTTATAGATTTTAAAGTAATTCAGTGCTTCATCTTTTGTTTTCAGCAAGTACACATAGCAAAATCTAGTGCTGTCATCAATGAGGGTCATGAAATATTTCTTTCCTCCTTTAGTCATTACACCATTCATCTCGCATAGATCAGAATGGATAAGGTCCAGTGGTGCCAAATCTCTCGCCTCTTGCACAGCCTTGTGGGGCTTGCGAGGTTGTTTGCTTGCACACATGCATGTCACTTAGATCCTTTAACCAAGTCGAATTTAGAGATTAAGTTCATTTTTGCTAAGCGCGTCATGCAGCCAAAATTAATATGGCAGAGTCGTGAATGCCAAACATTAGACTCGTCATCATTCGCAACATGGTTCACAATTTTGTTACAAGAATCCATCAAAGAAAAGCGGAACAAGCCTCCGCTTTCATAGCTCTGACCAACAAAAGTTCCATACTTGGATACAACACATTTATTGGACTCAAAAGCAAGTCTAAAGCCATCCCTACATAGTAGAGATTCGCTGACGAGATTCTTCTTGATATCGTTCTTCAGCTGCATGATCTTTCCCGAAGTGAACTTCAGATTGACCGTACCAGCACCAAGTACAAAGGCATGAGTACCGTTTCCCATCAAGAGGGAGGAACCTCGCCCTTCCTGATAAGAAGAAAATAGAGAAATATCAGCACACACATGAATATTAGCACCTGTGTTAACACACCACTCAGGAGAGAGATAAACTGAAAGGACTGTTGGCAAGTAATTGCCATACCCTGATCCTCCAGATTCACTAATCACCATGTTTGCTGCCTTCTTGGGTTTGTCCTTACGGTCTGGGCACTCCTTTGCCCAATGGTCAGATCCACCGCACACAAAAAAATTACCCTTTTCCTTTTCCTTGCCTTTCTTCTTAAAAGTTGCAGGTTTGGGCTTGACTGCACGCTTATTTTTCTGATTCTTTTTCTTGTGGGCAGCCTGAGGGTTCTTCCTCTGCACCAAGTTGGCACTAGAACCTCCCTCGTCATACACTTTCTTGCCACGTGTGTCCTTTGCCCTCGCATTTTTCTCAACACTTAGCGAAGCAATGAGGTCAATTACACTGAACTCCTGCCTCCTGTGTTTTAGAGAAGTGGCAAAGTCTCTCCAAGTAGGTGGCAGCTTAGCAATAATACTACCTGCCACAAACCTGTCAGGCAACACACACTTGTTATTCTCAAGCTCCTTGGCCAGCATCTGTATCTCATGAGCTTGTTCAACTACAGATCGGTCATCGACCATCTTGTAGTCACAGAACTGCTCCATGATGTACAGCTCATTGCTAGCGTCAGGAACCCCGAACTTGGCCTCAAGTGCATCCCACATATCTTTGCCCGAAGGCATGTCCATGTACAGTAGTACCATACCCTCGTCTAGTACGCTGATCAGAGCCACCTTGAACAAGTTGTCCGCGTTAGTGAACTTGCCCTCTTCCTCAGAAGAAAGGGGCGGTTCAGTGCGCTTACCCTTGATCACATGCTCAAAGCGCATAGCGGTAAACCACAGCATGGATGTTGACACCTGTTATCGTCCAAATTTTATTATCAATTATCGCTGCATTAAACATGAATATCCAGTAGAATAGGGTTATTACTGACAGATTCCAGGAGTTTTGGTGAACTGTCTATTTCCCAAGGGATTTTCTAGAAAAGCTTAAAAGAAGGATTAAAGAGCATAATTACCACGAAACTTAACCGCCAAGGAAACATCATCACGAAAACACTAGAAGCATCTGGAACACACCCAAAGCACCAGAGCCTGAAACCCCACAGGGTGGGGCCGGCCGGCGCCCCCCTAGGGTTTCCCCCGTGCCACCTTCTGGAGTCTTCTACCACCGCCTATTAGAAGTCATCTGGGCCCTTTGTTCAAGTCGGTTTGATCCTACGGCATACGTGCATCCCACCGGGCTATAAATAGAGAGGCATACCCCCCTGGAGGAGAGCCAGACCAAAAGATGAAGACCATGAGGCATTAGATAGATATCCACTAGATTTAGGCTAGCAATCAAGAGAGAGATTAGAGAGATAGAGTAGATGAGTAGAGATTCGGAGGAGTCCCGGCCTGTCGGAGCTTCTTCGTAACTGTGTTCGTCTGGATTCAGCTCCCTCGCCCGAAGTTACGTTCTGAGGTACTTTTGTATTCAACATCCTGATTCAAGTAAGCACTTGTTCTTATTCGTTCTTAAGTTTACGACTCTATTTGAGTGCTTTGAGCTTGGTAGCTCCTTGGTTGAAGTAGTAGTTTGTAGTGTAGACGTGCTGTCTGGGCTATAATTACTTGTGAATGTCCCCTGATTGGCCGGATAGTGGTAGATCGCGTAGGTGACAGCTACGTTGAGTCCTCTGTAGTCCACTTCCCATTGATAGGATCGATAGATGTATAAGTGTCTGGTAGCAAGGAACTCTGATTTCGCCTCTTATTCATGTCACTGCCCGATTAGAACGATATTATTCAAAGTTTACCGGTTGTCGGATCTAGATAATCATTTGTTATCTCCTCATTCTTGATATTCTCTGGATTGATTGTGTTATCGGGTTAAGAGCCAATAGACTTAGTCAGTATCACCTACTGTTCCTTTGGGTTCGATATTAAAACTGGGATTGTCTGGTGAAGTGCTACATCGTTGTTTTATCTGTGCTTGCGGATACCTTGATAATAATAATTTTTAATAGAGTGCAGTTAATTTATACCAACAAGCATTTCTGGTGCCGTTGCCGGGGAACGGTTTGCTGATTTTGGCTTAGTCTATCTTAATCTTGTATTATATTTTTATCTTTTATCTTTTACCTTTTAAAGTATGGAACCCACGTCCCAACTTTTATATCAATATGGAGAACCATCGGGATCGTATCTCCAGCCAAAAGAATCATCTTTACCTATCACATCATCTGGCTATGAGTTACGCCCGGGATTAATTAAGTTAGTTTAGGATCACATTTTTTCTGGTAGTTCTAGCGAAAACCCCTATTCCCATTTTGCTGATTTTGAGTAGACATGTTCATGTTTGCACATTAAGGGCATGGCAGATGAAACATTAAGATGGAAACTCTTTCCGTTTTCATTAACGGGAAAAGCAAAGAAATGGTATAATCGCCATGTTGGGAGTAGCCAAGGAGATTAGGAAGTATTACGTGCTAATTTTTGTTTTAAATTTTTTCCTATCGAAAAGGTCGCTAAACTTCGTTTTGAAATTATTGGACTTAAACAATTAGATAACGAATCAGTAGGCAAGGCTTGGGAACGATTTGATGGATTTATAAATTTTGGACCTAATCTTGCTTTGCCAGAATCTATGCTTTTGCAACATTTCTTTTTAGGCCTTGATGATAAAAATAAAGAATACCTTAATTTGGCCGCAGGAGGAGCATTTATGCATATTACTGCTTCACATGGTAAAACTATTCTTAATAATATCTTAATTGATCTTACTGAAGAAAAAGAAAAATTATTAGAAGATGAATTTTTGTCGTTTGATTCTAAATTTTTGTCTGATTCACCTCAACCTTTACCTGAACTATCTAATGAGAAGGAGATAACTCCTATTTCTAATTTTATGCTTGAATTTGAGGATGAACTTTTTGATGATTATGGAAATACCTCACGCTATCATAAAATTATAAAACCACAAGAGTCTATGAATTTTAAAAGTTTTAATGTTTCATATCCTGCTGATTTAAAATTCCTTGGAGAGTTAACTAGAGAATTAATTTTCGTTATGAGTAATGAGTGGTTGATAGAATCTGAGCTTTCAAATGATATAATTTGTTTAAATTCTCCTGCCATTACTATTAACTGTCAAATTGATGCATATCCTTTTGATGCCTTTTATAATCCAGTAGTAGGCGTCAATATTATGTCTCTTACATTTGCTGAAAAATTCTTGAAAGATATGCCATTAATTCCTACAAATAAATTATTGAAAAATCGTTCAGGACATATTATTCCTAGTTCAGGTGTTTTATGTTCTCTTCCTATTGTGATTAACGAATTCTGAATTTTGCTGAATTTCTATATCTTTGATGTTTGGAATTTTGATGTAATAATTGGGTTACCAATAGGAAAACTTTTGCGAGAAGGTTGTGCGGGCAATTTAGAAATTAAACTTGGGAAGGGATTTAATCTCTCAGTGCCTATAACTCATGCATTAAAAGCTAAGGCAGAGCCACCTCCTGAGTTAGACCCGATAGAAGAAATTAAGGCTGTGTCATTTGAGGAATTTATTGAACCTAATTTAGAGGATGATACTCAGTTCTTCATTAATGAAGAGGAAGAGGATCCGATTGATCCTGAACCTCTGAATGAATTACTAGAGCCACATAAGCCTTCTATTGAGCTTAAGCAACTACCTTCTGGTCTTAAGTATATTTTTCTGAATAATGATCAGTCTTAAAAAAACATCGTGCTGCATTTGGTTATTCACTCCAAGACCTTAAGGGGATTAGTCCTGTTTTATGCACCCATCGTATTCCAACCAACCCAAAAATTACACCTTCTAGAGAGCCCCAACGTAGGCTTCAAAATGCGATGAGGAAAGTTGTTAAGAAAGAGGTCTTGAAACTTTTGCATGCTGGGATTATTTATCCTGTTCCGCATATGTCACACTCAGATTTACTAAGAAATCCGAACGCAGGATATATGTGGACCCAGGAAGTCCAAAACCACATATATCAACAAATTGTACATCATTATGGCACGAACAACGAGTAATAACTTATTACGTCACAGTTGTTCACATCATTGCCAACGGCATTGTTTATTACAGCGGAATACGTAGAAGGTAAAAACTCCCGCCCACAGGGACACCAACTGGGGGAACGCCATCTCCATCAGTCTTGGATATCCTCCGGGAAGTCATCAAACTCCTCATCATTGCCATCTGGTACCCATCCGGGATTTTTGTATTGGTGACAACCACAAGTGTCAGCTCACCCAGCTCAGCAAGTATACTTATGGGGGATGCAAGGCTTAAAAAGTTTGAGATGGTTTACAGCAGTTCGCTTTTAGCTGGTCAAGTTTTACTTAGAACCTACTCTTCTAGATTGTAGATAACCCATATCCCATGTAATCAAGTTTATTATTTGAGCATCATTTTAAACAAAACTCCTCAACACTTCCATAGTGTTAACACCAAATTTTGGGCTGGGAGCCGATAGCCGATACCGGAGGAGGATAACCGATCTCGGAAGCAGATTCCGTCCAGCGGAAGGAAGGAAAATAGCCGATTGAACGGTGAATCGGTTATCGGGAGAAGGTGACAGGAGGCGTGCAGCGTCGGTATTGATGACGTCGTCCAGAGTCCGCACTGCCAAGATGCGATCACGATCGGAGTCCGTTATGAAAGGGAAGTTGGGACTCCAGGTTACCTTAGATATAGGATAGTTTGTTGGTTTCCTTATCTATTAATGAGTTGTAATTCGATTAGGACTCTAGCTACGCTCAGGGTATAAATATAAGCCCTCAGCCATTGTAAAAAAATCAACAACATCAATACAACACAACTTTTGGCTCCGGCCAACAAACCCTAGAGTCAGTCGAGTCCGGCGAGTTACTTCATCCAGGCTGGGTGTCATCCGGTGGACGCAGGCTTGCTTGTAAGTATCGTCAACCCCCTGTTAAACTATGTCTTTTTAGCGTCATCCGGTGGACGTGGAAGCATGGCGGACCAGGGTCCTTGCTAAGCTCTGTTTCTTTGGCGTCATCCAGTGGACGCGGGAAGCACAGTGAGTCAAGGATGATTCACGCTGGTTTACCCGATCAATCTGTGTTAACCGTCATCCGGTGGACGAGATACAGATTAGGACGGTTTTCACGCGCGGATTAGTTATCGATTCGTGTTTGTTTGCTTGATTAATCTTTTAGTTAATGTCATCCGGTAGACAGGCTATAGATTGAGACAGTTTGCATGCATTGATTAGTTATCGGCTCTAGTTAAATTTGGCAGTTTAGCTGGATTCATTAAGTTACCGATGTTGCTTATGTTTATTGTTTATTATTTAAAGCAATCATCAATTTGCCCGTCTTGATCCATATGCGTCGGCTTATATCTAATAGATCTATATGTTCAATGAATTATGTTTGCCATTCGTTTTATATTGATAAGATAGAATGCTTTGCACCAGCCGGTTGTATTTTGGATCTAGATTAGATACGGGTCGCACTCAAGTAATAAAATAAACTTTGTCTAGATTCAAAGGTCAACGGATCTAAGTTGCAACTTCATCATGACTGCCTCGATCCGCTCGATCTCCACTGTTGCAAGATTGTGATTTAGATCTATTAGTCGGAGAGTTGAAACATTGTTTGCTTTATAGGCTTGTATGTTGCTCGTATACACTAAATCGGCTGAAATAGCCGATTTCATCTTGTTTTACATTGAGACATCTTATGATCATGTTAGCTTGCTGTGACTACATCTTTTATAACATATTTCCGTCTAATGCAAGTATATGTCATTGAATTCATGTCTGAATCGGTTAACTTGAGTTATAATGCATGTTTCGCTACAATCGGTTCATAACATAACGGAATCGGCTTTCTAGTCGATCTCCCATTACATCGGCTCTTCGAGCCATACAGTTGGAACTACCTGGACACACCGATTAGTTCCGCCCTGTGATTACTGATTACTATCTTTTTCCTTGTCAATTGCAGGTCAAATTGACTGGCACGCTTGGGTGTTACTGACACTCTCAGACCGGGTTCGAAGCTAGCTGGATCTGCGAGAGTTTTACTGCCTCAAGGGTCGTTTCTGGCTTCGCTGGTGTGTTGGGCTTAGGGAACCACTTTTTGCGCCAACACACTTTTTGGCACGCTCGGTGGGACCATTCACTGAAGACCATGGCGAAAGGGAAGGCTGCGGCGGACGGCCCTTCCAGGGATGACGGTGTCCTCAGGGTCAGGGTCGAAGATCTCAGTGAGGAGGACGCGGCAGTGCTGAACAAGATTGTCGAGGAATTCGCTGATGCCTGCCTGCTTTCATTCAGCAAGCAGCGTGATGGCTCTATAGTGAAGAAGAATGCATTCCCGAGATGGATCATGGACGGCCATTCTGATAAATCTGAAGAGGAGTGCAAGGCCGACCTCAAGCAGATGCTGGAAGAAGCGACCTGGGAAGCCGCCTATTCAGCAGTCGGCCATCACCATAAATCCTTCCTGCAGACATTCTATAACATCATGAAGACTGTTCTCAAACGGCAGGATTGGGAGTCTGTGGGTCCGGTTTACTTCAACATACCCGCAGAGGATGCAGATCCAAAAGCAGCGGCAAGGACCTCCAATTCCTCACCGCAACAGCTGAGCCAGCCGAAAACGCCAGTGCAGGGTGCCACTACGGCCGGTTCGGCTCAAAAAATAGCAGCTTCTCCCAGATTATACAAAGATCATACTCCGGAGGAGCTCGCCGCTTTCATGCAGGCCACTGGACAGTCGGTGAACTCGATGAACTCATCAGCGGTAAACCTGACAGCTGGAAATACGCCGGCGGCAGACGTGGCCAACCCAACTCCTGGATACCATGAGGGGATCACATATCAAGACCTTCAGGCAGCGCCGCATCTGGGGTACGCCCAGACACCTAACAATCAGCTGCTGGAGCAGATGAGTGCCATGCTCTGTGATACGTTCGGTTTACAGCCGAAGACCGGGACTGGAATCAACTACAGGCGCCCTTACCCCGAGTGGTACGACCGAGTGACATTGCCGCCCAGGTATCGCTTACCCGACTTCTCCAAGTTCAGTGGGCAGGACGACATCACCACCATGGAACACATCAGCCGTTACCTGACCCAGCTCGGTGAAGCTTCGTATGAGGTGGCTCACAGGGTCCGGCTCTTTTCGCTATCACTGACAGGGCCGGCGTTTAGCTGGTTTGCATCTATGGAGCCTGGCTCGATTCAAGGCTGGGAAGATCTGGAGACTAAATTCCATAATTACTTCTTCTCTGGCACTGGGGAGAAAGACATCACAGATCTCACCAACAAGCGCCAAAAGCTAAATGAACTTGGATCGGCTTTCATCAAGCGGTTCAGGGAGACCAGGAACATGTGTTACTCTTTGAACCTGAACGACAAGCAGCTCGCCAAGATAGTGGTCAGTGGGTTGCTCCCACACGTCCAAGAGAAGCTTGTGGGCATCAACTTCAACAGCATCAGCGAAGTGATGCAGAGGGTGGCCGCATTAGAACAGCAGGCCTAGAGTTTCAAGAAGGAATCAAAATACAAGCAGGTCTACGTCTGCAATTCTGACTCAGAGGATGGAGAGAATGAAGAAGTGGCTGCTGTTGAGCTCAAATGGGGGACAAAGCCTATGGCCGTACCGAAGGGTTGGAGCGCGGAAGATCAATACGACTTTGACACGCGCAAGCTGGACAAGCTCTTCGACCTGTTAGTCAGTGCAGGCCACATCACCTTCCCAGCTGATTACGTCAAGCCATCTCCTGAAGATTTGCAGGGAAAACCGTTCTGCCAGTACCACAGCCTCACCTCACACTCTACAAACAACTGCCGCAATTTCAAAGCAGCAATCCAGAATGCTATTAGGCGCGGTTTGTTGAAATTTGAGACTCCTCCTAAGGAGAAGATGAAGATCGATAAATTCCCATTCCCGAAAGGGCAGAACATGGTCCAGATCGCGAATCCTCTGACCAAAGTAAAGGTATTAACCTCCGAACGGGCCAAGAAGAACTCCTCAGTTGATACTGATGCACAAATCACAGCTGAGGAGCTGGCGCTGATCAAAGGAAGGAGGGAGCAGAATCATAGGCAGCCGGAGCAAGGAGAATCCAGCGGCACCAAGAGCAGGAGGCCCACGCACCAGCACCTTCTGAACAAGTGGCGGCGACAGAAAGAGAAAGATCATCAGAGGCGGCTGCAGCGCGAAGAAGAGGAGTACCACAGGTGGCTCCGTGAAGAAGAAGAGGCGCGCTATCACGAAGAAATGGCCCGCCACCGGGGAGGTGAGGAGGATCATTGGCATTGCCCATTCTTCCGACACTGCTGGAATGAAGGCTTGAGACTGCCAACGCTGCGCAACTGCCCAGAATGCAGCGATCAGTACCGAGAGTACAGGCAGTCCCAGGTCAACCGCCGGTCTGTGCATCAGAGGCTGGGGAGCTCCCACAGCCCGCGGGATCGGCGTGAAAAAAGGAACTCGCGCGATCGGCTTGATGAAGCGGTAGTTGAACGCCGACAGCCGGTTTGGCAAGAGAATCAGTGGTGCCCGGGGGATCTAACTAGGAGCCAAAGGCGCCGGGTGCAGCGGCTCAGAAACAGAGAGCTCCAAGCTGAGGGGCGCGCCAAATAGGTGTGGCGCGAGAAGCCTCCACAAAATAATGGAAAGGCTATAGCCGATGCACAGATGGTGTTCGTGCTGCCTGCAGAGTTCAGAGCTAAGAAGTATGATACCGAGTCCGACTCAGACGATTCGGGATCAGAAGACGAAGTGGCCAAGTTAGTGCTTGCACAGCAAGCTACTTTTGATAAGCCAGCCAAGAATCGACATCTGAAGGCCCTCTATCTCAAAGGTTATGTCGACGGCATGCCCATGACGAAGATGTTGGTGGACGGTGGTGCCACTGTCAATCTCATGCCCTACACTACATTCCGCAAGTTAGGCAAGGGTCCCGATGATCTAATAGAAACTGATATGATGCTCAAGGATTTCGGGGGCAATTCTTCCAACACTCGAGGGGCAATCAACGTCGAGCTAACAGTGGGGAAGAAGACACTGCTTACCACCTTTTTCGTGATCGATAGTAAAGGTGCCTACAGCTTGTTACTCGGACGCGACTGGATTCATGCCAACTGCTGCGTACCATCGACCATGCATCAGTGCCTCATTTAGTGGCATGGCGATGAGGTCGAAGTGGTCCCGGCCGATGACTCGGTCAGCGTGGCGACGGCGGATGCCACATACTGGGAAGCTGGGGATCATGACTGTTTCTCTGGCAAGGCTTGGGAAGGAGGCTCCATCAAGGTCAGCGATGAGAGTCAACAGCCGATCAGGGCAATCGGCTCTGAGTCTTTTTATTAAATGGAGAATCCGATCGATGGCACAGAGGGTAAGTTGGGGCAAGGATTCACGTCGGCCGACAAGCTCGAAGAAGTGGATGTTGGACCCGGCGACAGACCAAGGCCGACGTTTATTGCCACCAATTTAGACCCAGAGTTCAGGCAGGAGCTGATTCAACTGTTGAAGGAGTACAAAGATTGTTTCGCCTGGGAATATTATGAGATGCCTGGATTGGACAAATCTATTGTTGAGCACAGGCTACCTATCAAGCCAGGGTTTCGGCCACACAAGCAGCCTCCACGTCGTTTTAGAGAGGATGCTCTACCCGACATTAAGGCCGAAATCACGAGGCTGTTAGAAGCCAAGTTCATTCGAGCTTGCCGATATGCTGAGTGGATATCGAACATCGTCCTCGTGTATAAGAAAAATGGTAAATTGCGAGTCTGTATTGACTTCAGAGATTTAAATAGAGCTACACTGATGGATGGCTACCCTATGCCAGTAGCCGATATGTTGGTAGACTCGGCTGCTGGGCACCAAGTTATTAACTTCATGGATGGCAATGCTGGTTATAATCAAATTTTTATGGCTGATGAAGACATCCCGAAGACCGCCTTCAGGTGCCCTGGTGCGCTTGGTTTGTTTGAATGGGTGGTCATGACGTTTGGTTTGAAGAATGCCGGTGCAACTTATCAGAGAGCTATGAATTATATATTTCACAAGTTGATCGGCAAAGTCGTTGAAATTTATATAGGTGATGTGGTGGTGAAATCCAAGAGTAATAAAGATCACCTGGCCGATTTGAGGACCACTTTGGATTGCACAAGGCGACATGGTCTGAAGATGAATCCTAAAAAGTGTGCGTTTGGCGTGTCAGCTGGTGAATTTCTGGGATTCATGGTCCACCGCAAAGGGATAGAGATCGGCAGCAAGAGTAGGAAGGCGATCGATGAACTCGTACCTCCAACCAACAAGAAGGAATTGCAGTCTTTACCTGGTAAAGTTAACTTTATCAGAAGGTTCATTGCCAACTTATCAGAGATGGTGCTGCCGTTCTCACCAGTGTTGAAGCTCAAGAATGATCAAGAGTTCAAATGGGGTGACGTGCAACAGAAGGCTTTTGACGAAATCAGAGAATACATGAAGACTCCCCCTGTCTTAGTACTGCCATGGACAGGGAAGCCTTTTAAGTTGTACGTGACGGCCGAAAGCCATACCATTGGATTGGCCCTTTTTCAAGAGTTTGAAGGGAAAGAGAGAGCAGTCTTCTACCTGAGTAGGCGGCTCCTTGACCCTGAGACAAGATACACACCGACCGAGAAGTTGTGCTTGTGCCTATTCTATTCATGCACCGAGTTGAGGCACTACCTGCTTGCCTCAGAATGTGTGGTGGTGTCCAAGGAGGATGTCATCAAGCACATGCTTTCGATGCCTATTTTAAATGGTCGGATCGGCAAATGGATCCTGGCGCTTTCAGAGTTTGACTTGAGGTTCGAATCGGCTAAGGCGGTCAATGGTCAGGCGATAGCCGATTTCATTACACAGCATCACGGAGGATCGGTTAATATAGCAGATATAGCGCCATGGACTATGTTTTTCGACGGTTCTTCGTGCAAGCAAGGTGGTGGCGCCGGAGTAGTGCTCATCTCACCGCGGGGTATGCGTTTTGAGTATGCTTTCCAGATAGGGCCGATTGTCACAAACAATCAGGCTGAATATGAAGCCGCGTGGAAAGGTTTTCAGCTTCTGCATGAAGCAAAAGCCGATGCAGTTCAAGTATTTGGCGATTCACAACTAGTCATCAACCAATTGCTCGGCTTGTATGAATGTAAAGGCGAGATACTCAGAGGCTACTATGATCAGTGCCAGGCTCTCATCAAGAAGTTCATGACGGTATCTCTCTGTCACATCCCCAGAGCCCAGAACCAGGAAGCTAATCGGCTGGCGCAGAACGCGTCGGGTTATCGGCCGATGCAGGAGATTTGTAACAGCGAGCAATCAGTTGATGACTGGAGGGGTGAGATAGCAGGTTACCTGGCAAATCCTTCACAACGGGTCAGCAGAAAGCTAAGGTATAAAGCCACCAAGTACGTGTTGTTGGATGGTCAGTTGTATTACAAGACTGTTGAAGGAGTGCTGCTCAAATGCCTGGGGGCAGAGGAATCAGTAAAGCTGATGAGCGAAGTACATGATGGAGTCTGCGGTGCACATCAATCAGCTCACAAGATGAAGTGGATCATCAGGAGGACTGGTTACTATTGGCCTACGATGCTGGAAGATTGTTTCAAATATTACAAAGGGTGTCAAGAATGCCAGAAGTTTGGAAATATACAAAAGTCTCTAGCCTCTGCTATGAATCCTATAATTAAACCGTGGCCGTTTAGGGGATGGGGTATTGATCTAATCGGCCAAATCTACCCACCATCGAGCAAGGGTCACAAATGGATCTTGGTGGTGACTGATTACTTCACCAAGTGGGTAGAAGCCATTCCTTTGAGGAACGCCACTTCGGCTGACGTGATCGAATTTGTGAAGGAGCATATTATTTACAGGTTCGGCATACCTCAGACGATCACAACCGATCAGGGGACAATGTTCACTTCAGAGGAGTTTATGACCTTTGCTGACGACATGGGCATCAAGATTTATAATTCATCGTCGTATTACGCCCAAGTCAACGGACACGCAGATGCCTCCAATAAAATTTTGATCAAGGTTATCAAGAAAAAGATTGAGCAGAACCCCAGAAAATGGTATTTGCATTTGAGTGAGGCACTGTGGGCATATCGCATGGCACAGCATGGGTCGATCAAGGTTCCACCTTATGAGCTAGTCTATGGACACGCTGCTGTCTTGCCATGGGAAATTCAGTCTGAGACACGGCGTGTCACGTTACAAAACAAGCTTACAGCCGGTGAATACAAATGCATTATGATGGACAGTTTAGAAGATTTGCACTGTCATCGGCTTAGGGCTTTAGAATACATTGAAAAGAATAAGGTACGGGTGGCCAAGTATTACAACACCAAGGTAAAAAGCAAGAGCTTCACCAAATCAGAGCTAGTGTGGAAAGTCATTCTACCTATTGGTACCAAAGATAGCCGATTCGGTAAATGGTCACCAAACTGGGAAGGCTCGTATCGTGTGGTGGAATGCGCTCCGGGTAATGCTTATATCCTTGAAGACTTGGAAGGGCAGAGACTCGCCAGAGCCATCAACGGGAAGCATCTGAAGAAATACTACCCTAGCGTCCCAGTAGGGGGATAATAGCCGATTCATGTGAATCTGGTTCTAACAGCCGATGCCGTGCAAACGGATCGCCTTCAGGACAAAATGGCCGACATCGTAATGAGTCGCCCTTAGCACATGGCCGACATCGTATTAACGAGTCGCCCTTAGCACAAAAAATAAAAAAAAGAGAAGAAAATAATAAAAGAAAATACATATATGTATCCGAACACATATGGAAATCAGATTGATGCTTGTGAAGGAAATTTTATTTCTGATTGTGCTTACAGGAGTCCTATTACATTCTAATCATGTGTGGCTTTATCTAGAATGTCCTGGGCGTTGGTGACAGCCATGACCTCGTCGGCATGAGGGAAGAAGTTCGCCAGTTGGGCGCTGGCCTCCTCCATGTTCTGGCCCTCCGGGAACCCAGGCTCGACGGTTTCCAGAGCAATGCCGGAGCAGAGTCGCGCGGCTGTGAGAGCCCCAGTGGCGCCGTGACGAACGCCGGCCATGGCCACCTGGGAGACGCGGTGGTGAACATCCAGGAGCCGTTCCGCCTGCGTGTTGCCATGCGCATTAACGGCATTGGCGGCGGCCTCGGCGACCACACGTAATTCTTCAAGCTGCGCGGTCAGGACTGCAAAAGACAGAAGTGTCAACATGAAGGTGATTGTTAGCACGTCACAATTTAAGTTGTTACCGGCCACTGCAGCGTCCGATTCGGCGAGTTGGGCTTGCACCCAGGCCACCTCGGTTTCGACGGCCGTAAGGGCAGCGGCTTGGGCTTCGGTGACGCCCTGTAGCCGGCCATTCTCCTTCGTAGCCTCTGAGTAGAGGTTACGGTACTCCACCATCTGGTGATGGAATCGGCGACCGTCGGCGGCGGTGTAGGACCCGTCAGAAGACCCCGATTCTGATCCAGCGCTCTGGGCCGGATTTTGAGGGGGTTCCTGAGGAGGCGCAGTTCTGAGAGGCCGGGTGTCTACGCCAATCGGTGCTCCCGGTGGGAAAGGAATCACGCGGGCCTGACTGAAGGTTGACAAAGAAGCAGATGTGTCAGAATCGAAAGAAAACCAATGTCTTGGGTACAAACTGATTTACCTGCTGTAGATGGCTAACTGCCGGGGCGTCACCCAGCGACGATGGCCGTGATGCGGGTCAGCAGCGGCATCCGAGCCAAGGGTGGCTCCAGCGGCTGCAGGGACGGCTTGAGACGGCCCGACACCGGTTCCCGAACCTCCGACGCCGGCAGTGCCCGCATCGCTGCGCAGGACGGTGATGGTCAAATTAGATCAGGTCGATCTATCAAGAAGTGAGCAGCAGCCTTACCCTAACCAGGCTTGCAGGCGATGCCTCCGTTCACCTACGGCTCGTAGGCTCCGGGTGATGTTGTCACCTTCGGCGGAACTTGAGGCCGGCCGCTTGCCGTGGTTTCCGTCGCTAGCCATGGATTTGGGGGATTTTGTTTTCTCTGGTCTGAGGAGAGAAGGCCGGGAGAGCGAAGGCTTCGATGTTGCGGTTGCTTGTCCAGGCCGAGTGTGTATTTATAAAGATGAGGGTATTGAGACGGTTCCTCCTCGGAAGGTGAGACGACGCGGCGGATTTTAGGTTGCGGTTAATCCGCGTTTCTTGAATCCGGAACAGTTGCCGGATCGGGGAGACGAAGCGCCGCCATCAATGGTCGCACACCGATCGGCTTTTGTGGGTCAGGCTGTTTAGCCGATCCTATTGTGAGTACCCACAAGCCGATTCGTGATTGGATCTGGCTGAGGGGTTAGTCCCAAAGGAAAGCCAAACAAAGCCGATACTAAGAAGTATGCCCGAAAGCCGATTCGTATGCAGAACAGGTCAGGCTATGTGATTGATTCTAAGGTACAAAGCAGTTCAAAAGCCGATTCGCATACAGAAGTATATCAGGCTGAACAAAGTCAGTGCGAGACAAGACAAAGTCGGTATTAAGGTGTAAAATCTAAATGCAGATCAGGCAAAGTTGTCAAATTCAGGGTGAACAGCACATGCCAAGCAGTATACCCATCATATTACAAAGATAATAAGGATCGAATCAGTTCTACTAATTCAGCACGGAGCGCGTGGCCAGCCTGCAGCAGTTGTTGATCTCGGTTTTCAGTGAACTGCAACAAGTTTAGGCGTTGGCATGACTTTCTGTCTGCAACGATCAAGCTGCTGATTTCCTTCTTTTTCTGGGAGAGCTCGATCGTGCTGGTGGAGATGGTGATTTCGCGCTCACTGATAGCTGATTCAACTGCTTCCAATTCTTTTCTCAGTTGGTCTCGTCTTGTTTTCAATGTCACCAATTCTATTTCGGCCGTACTGATGGAGGACTTGAGCAACCTGGCTCGATCGGCTAATCCGGTGGCTTCTTGTCTGTTGGTCGATTTGTTGCTCCTTAGCTGTTCAAGTTCTGCCAGGTTCTTGTGAGCAGTGATGATCCCTGATGCTGTAACTTTAAGATCGTCAAGTCTTTGCAAGGACTTCAAGGCTGGCAGATTGGGTTGCTGCTGGACGAGTTCCATTATTTGATCAATCAGATCGGGATTCGAGGCCAGAGTGACCAGATCACCCTCTAGATGGGGTAACAGTGCACTTAGCCGATTGTTGAAATCTGGCTCTGAAAGTCTCTCGGAGGAGGAGGCCAGTTCATCTTTATCACAGAACTCTTCTATGTCGAATGAAAAGCTAGGAGACAAAGGCTTCGGTGCCTACAGTGCATACATTCTCTCATAAAAAAAGGTACAATATGGATTAATTATTTTCTGGCAGAGATGGGATACCTGAATGGGGCCTGAAGGTTGTAGAGTTGATGCCGATGCTGTTTGTTCGACTAAAGCGGTTGTATCTTTTGCGGCATGCGGATCCTCGGTTGTCACTGCCTCAGGTAGTTGGGTTTCTGCAAACCAGAAGTAAGAACAGTATGGAAGCAAGGATAATTGCTAACAGCCGATTAAGAGTTACCTGGATTCCTCTCAGGGGGCAACTCCTCTTCTTCAAGATTCGCCCAGATTTCTTCGGAAGGGCTGTTCGGCTGTATTTTTGAAAAGAAGATTTGGTCAATTAGGACATTTAAGAAAGAAGAACCCAGTGAGTAGTACCTGAGTTTTTGCTCCTTCTTCCCGGATCCCTTCTTCTTGAGCAGCTGATTCCTCATGGCCGGTAGATTCTGGTGGTTCTTCGGCCTGTTTCTCTCCCAAGGTACCTTTAGTTGGTTGGGGATTCACCTGGTAGAAAGCCGATTTAAGAGTCGGGGCGTACTGAAGTAAAGGAAAAATGCTACTGGGTACCTGAATTTTTCTTATCGATCGGCGTTTCTTGGGAGTTTGCTTTTGGAGCTGAGATGCAGCTGGTCGTTTTGAAGCAGAAGGGGAGGTCAGTACAGCAGGGCCTGCCATTAATTGTTTCAGCGTTGGCGCTCGGGAGCCTAGTCTTGCTGTTGGACAAGGTGGATAGTATTCCACTCGCTCTGGTGGATTGGATGATGGGTCCTGCGAGAAATATCTGTTAAGTAACATGTTTGAATAAAGCCGCTTTTATTGGAATCGGCTGAGAACACTTACTGCTCGGGGAGATTGGAAGTTTGAATCCAGGGCTCTGCATTTGTCGTGGACGGTTTGGCAGAACAAGTGAGCGTGCCATTGTTGCCACCAATCGTCAAAACTCTGATGAGCGATGCAGATTTGATTCCACGGCTTTGGCGAGAATGTGGGCAGGTTTGCTTCAAGTTGAAAAATTCTGACAGCCTGAAGGTGCTCTGTAATGTTCTCCCTGGGTTTCAATGTATTCAAAAAAGGGAGCCGAGGGGGCAATTGGCCGAAACCTAGCTGTCTTGCTGCAACGTTTGGATGATAGAATTCATAAGAAGGATAGCTAGTTGCCTTGCCGCTTGCGCTCCGAAGGTGCTTGAAGTCTGCTGGCAAGGCACAGGGTTTGATGATTGCGTTCAAGATACTGATAGCCTCATCATCAGAGTACCCATTGTTGAATTTGAAGCTGGAGGGCGCTGGAAATTCATCTTCATCTTCATAAGGGAACCAGGTAGTAGCATTTGGTCCCAAGCCCCTGTATAATGTTTCCAGCATATTGCCCTTTGAGGTTGAGATGGTTATGGCAGAGGCAGCTTCACCAAAACTTTGACAGCCTCTGATTTTTGGGTCTTCCTCCTCTGAATACTCGGTGGATGGAAAGTTGAGGCCTTGGAGTTGTGTCCTTACCAGCTTATGCAGGTACAGGTTGAGCCATAGCTGTACTAGCCACCAAGGGCCTGTTATGCATTGCACTTCTTCACCTATGATCAAGGAACTGAATACCCGGCTCATAAGCCTGTATGCTGCACCCAACAAGAGTTTGCCCAGGGGGATGGAGTGCCCTTGAGCCAGTTTCTCTGCTAAGACCCGATAAGGATATGCTGGCCCGGCAGTGGCGCCACAGAACACGAACTTTTCAAGCCACATGGTCAAGAATGCGACATGTTCTTTCTCGCTGACAGAAGAGGAGCTTTTCTGGTGGTGTTGAATATAACCACTCCATCCTTTGTATGTGTCCAGCTTCGGAAAATACGGGTCCTTCTTGCCACTGTAGCAAAGATCCCAGAAATCATATGATCCAGTAATCTGAAGACCGGTGAGCATATGGATATTGCCCAGGGTAATGGTTTTTAGACCGTCTCCGAACACGAAAGCATTCAAGGAGTTGGACCAAAAATGACTGGCAGCGATCAGGAGCGGCTCATTCCTTGCCATCTCTGATAATGATAGGTCAAGACATTGGCTCAGGTGGTGCATCTCCCAGTCAGCGCGCTTCTTCGCCGCGACACGACGGAACCAGTTCCTCCACCCAGCAGGTGCGCTTGGCCAGTTTCTGAAAGATTTGGCCCAAGAGGAGGCGCCCATCATGGAGCTTCGGAATGGGAGCTGGTTGGTTTCTTGAATGATGAAGTCTTTGGGGATCGGATCGCCCATCGGGCCCAGATAGTAGGTATTGGGGATGTCCTTCAGTGGAATCAGAATATCATTCCTCAGCACCTGGATTTGAAACTCGTACTCAGTGAGGTTGAAGAGGGATTCACAAATCAGGGGATGGATCGATGAAATTGATACCTCAGGGACCTCAGAAGGAGTCGCCATTAGCTCGGGAGTGATTTGACGGTGACGAATCGAAGCTGGCGGCGGCGAATCAAAACTAACAGCAGCGGATTGGAGCCCGTGGCGGAAGTTGCGACGGTTTAGGGTTTCGTTTTGGTGCGAAAGTTTGAAGTGCCGAGAGGGAAGCTGCGTTTTGGCTATTTGAAGGCTCAAGTGCTAATTTCGGAATAAACCAGTTTATTCCAAAATTGGGGGGCATGTGTTAACACCAAATTTTGGGCTGGGAGCCGATAGCCGATACCGGAGGAGGATAACCGATCTCGGAAGCAGATTCCGTCCAGCGGAAGGAAGGAAAATAGCCGATTGAACGGTGAATCGGTTATCGGGCGAAGGTGACAGGAGGCGTGCAGCGTCGGTATTGATGACGTCGTCCAGAGTCCGCACTGCCAAGATGCTATCACGATCGGAGTTCGTTATGAAAGGGAAGTTGGGACTCCAAGTTACCTTAGATATTGGATAGTTTGTTGGTTTCCTTATCTATTAATGAGTTGTAATTCGATTAGGACTCTAGCTATGCTCAGGGTATAAATATAAGCCCTCAGCCATTGTAAAAAAATTAACAACATCAATACAACACAACTTTCGGCTCCGGCCAGCAAACCCTAGAGTTAGTCGAGTCCGGCGAGTTACTTCATCCAGGCTGGGTGTCATCCGGTGGACGCAGGCTTGCTTGTAAGTATCGTCAACCCCCTGTTAAACTATGTCTTTTTAGCGTCATCCGGTGGACGTGGAAGCATGGCGGACCAGGGTCCTTGCTAAGCTCTGTTTCTTTGGCGTCATCCGATGGACGCTGGAAGCACAGTGAGTCAAGGATGATTCACGCTGGTTTACCCGATCAATCTGTGTTAACCGTCATCCGGTGGACGAGATACAGATTAGGACGGTTTTCACGCGCGGATTAGTTATCGATTCGTGTTTGTTTGCTTGATTAATCTTTTAGTTAATGTCATCCGGTAGACAGGCTATAAATTGAGACAGTTTGCATGCATGGATTAGTTATCGACTCTAGTTAAATTTGGCAGTTTAGCTGGATTCATTAAGTTACCGATGTTGCTTATGTTTATTGTTTATTATTTAAAGCAATCATCAATTTGCTCGTCTTGATCCATATGCGTCGGCTTATATCTAATAGATCTATATGTTCAACGAATTATGTTTGCCATTCGTTTTATATTGATAAGATAGAATGCTTTGCACCAGCCGGTTGTATTTTGGATCTAGATTAGATACGGGTCGCACTCAAGTAATAAAATAAACTTTGTCTAGATTCAAAGGTCAACGGATCTAAGTTGCAACTTCATCATGACTGCGTCGATCCCCTTGATCTCCACTGTTGCAAGATTATGATTTAGATCTATTAGCCGGAGAGTTGAAACATTGTTTGCTTTATAGGCTTGTATGTTGCTCGTATACACTAAATCGGCTGAAATAGACGATTTCATCTTGTTTTACATTGAGACATCTTATGATCATGTTAGCTTGCTGTGACTACATCTTTTATAACATATTTCCGTCTAATGCAAGTATATGTCATTGAATTCATGTCTGAATCGGTTAACTTGAATTATAATGCATGTTTCGCTACAATCGGTTCATAACATAACGGAATCGGCTTTCCAGTCGATCTCCCATTACATCGGCTCTTCGAGCCATACAGTTGGAACTACCTGGACACACCGGTTAGTTCCGCCCTGTGATTACTGATTACTATCTTTTTCCTTGTCAATTGCAAGTCAAATTGACTGGCACGCTTGGGTGTTACTGACACTCTCAGACCGGGTTCGAAGCTAGCTGGATCTGCGAGAGCTTTACTGCCTCAAGGGTCGTTTCTGGCTTCGCTGGTGTGTTGGGCTTAGGGAACCACTTTTTGCGCTAACACATAGGTATCAACTGATACAAAAAGGAGTCTAGGCCGCTCGTGTCCGTGAGCACGGCTAATATATCAGATTGGAAGAATTCTGCAGAATTTGTACAGCTTTAACCCCGAGTCATGTATACCCATATGCTCGGGGTAGCGATCCCCATAACACTGCCGAGGTGAGAGAGCAGGGTAACACTACAAAGCTTTTCACTAATCACCCTAACAAGTTAGTAGCCGCGAGGTTTCAAGCAGCAAGGCGAATGGAGGCCCCCTTCAAGAATGGCACACCATGTGACCGCAGCCCAGCGCACATCTTGACAGGCTCGGAACCCATTCTAAAACCCAGGCTCCCCCTCTTGCGCCTTTCGGTAACCACTAACAAGTTAGAGAAAAACTAGTTACTTGGCTAAGATCAGAGCCCATTGATTCTCGTGGATGTACGGGTTTCCTGCGAGGTCAACTTTCAATGGAAGTCCTGACGGAGGGCAACTAGAGTACAAAAACCCATACTCCAGTGCCCTTCGAGCTTTGTTGATAAAAACATTTTTTATCCAACATTTCATAATTCTTAAGTCAAGATTCCATAATAGCATTTTTGAGCATAGCAGCTAGTAACTCTAATATGCATAAAACCCCCCATAGGTAACAAGGTGATTGTTCGGTAAAACCTAAACGGGTATATATGTAGCTAGGGCTCACAAGATTAGACACATGCACATGAATGTATTGTTTAATAGTTGCTAGGTAACAAGGAAAACCATAGGTTATACTTGCCTTCGAAGTTGTCCTGCTCCTGAAACTGCTCACAAGCTTGATCCTCGAACACGTCGTCCTCTAAACGCGAGATCCCAATCAACAAGCATTTCAAACAATCATTGCATGCAAGAAATGATATCACTATTAGAACAATACACCATAAACAAGAACAAAGAACAAGGAAAATAAATAGATAAATAAAACCTACGCGTTGCTAGGAACACATGAGCGCGAGAATCACTTAAATCGGACCTAGAACGGAAAAGATATGAGCAAAACCATTTTCAGGGGCATTTCTATAAATAAAACATTTTTCTAAGGGCCTATAAATAATTACCGAGGCCTAAACTGCGAGGGATACAAAAATAGAGGGGTTAGATAGCTTAAAAAGAGCCTCTGGTCCTTAAACAAAAGAACCAGAGACAAACAGGGGCCAAACTGATAAAAACAGGACCTAAAACAAATAGATTTTGAACTGCGCTGGACCGCGGCTTAATTATCCAAAAGCAGAGGGGCTAGCATGAAAAATAGCAGCGCGCTGTCAGCTCTGGGCCGGCTGTGTGCCACTCGGCTGGCTCGGGTTGGACAGGTCCATGGCGTCGCGTGGACCAAGTGCGCGGGGCCGGCAGCCTCGGTCCACCATGAACTGAGCGCAGGGCAGACGGGTGCGGGCCGTCGGGGCGACGGCCGCGCGGTGACGCGCCATGGGCGGCGCGGCGGAGCTCTCCGGCGAGCGGCGGAGGGGCGCTGAGATGCTCGGTGCGGGCGCGGAGGGCTCTGGCGCGATGCTCGGGTGAAGGCGAGCTTGGTCAGGGGTTCAGGAGAGGCTCCGGAGGTGGCCGGAGTGCGGCGACGCCCTGACCGTGAGCTGCCCAAGCTCGTCGGCGTGCACACCAAACGGCGATTCGGTTCATGGATTGCATAGGGGAGGGCACAGGAGCACAGAGGAAGCCACGACAAACCCAACAGAGGGTTCGGCTTCGCCGGAGGGCTCACCGAGGCACGGGACGACGGCGGCGAACTGCAATAGAGTCGCGGCTCCGGTGGACTTGCGGCATCGCGAGAACAAGGAAATAGGGGCATGAGGAAGGGCTCGGATGAGCGCGGCGCTTACCCTGGACGGCAAAACGACGGAGCCGAGTGACGAGAGCAGTCGGCGGCGAGCTCAAGGCGGCGGCAATGGCGGTGTGTAGTGGCGGACGGGAAAAGGGGAGGGTCGGGGCTCGGCTCTCCCCTTTATAGGGCTCAGAGGGGGGGGGCGGGAAAGGTCGCGGGCGTTTCCAATCGCCCGGAGTGGAGGGCTTGGTGGTCATCAAGGTTCCGCGGCGGCCATTACCGGGAGGGGATGCGGCGGCGGCGTGACCCTTCGGCTGAAGGTAGGGGAAGAGTCCCCCGGTCGCTGATGGGTGGGGCCCGGGTGCAGCGAGAGAGAGCGGCGCAGCAGCAGCGGGCTGGCTTCGCGCGTGGCTGGGCCGGCTGGGCTGGGAGAGCTGGGCCGCGGCCTGTTCAGCGCGCGCGCGAGAGGAGGGGAAAAGAGAGAGAGAAGTGGGCCGGCTGGCCGAGCTGGGCCAAAAGGGAAAGCCTGGGGAGGGAGAGAAAATAAATTCCTTTTTATTTTCTGTTTTCACAATTTCAAGCTCTTTTGAATTTAGATTTTGAAAACAACACAAGCAAGCTATCCTCTCGACAAACAAAAATTTATGCACCAGCATAAATGCAACAAGCAATTATAAAACATATTTTCCCCAAAACTTTTATATATATAAATGAAGAAGGATTTTTCTTAAGCCCTTTTCAACTTGAAAATCTACACATATCTAAATAAATAGTTCAAATTTTTCCAAGGTGATTTTTAGGATGTTACAAACCTACCCCACTTAAAATGAATCTCGCCCTCGAGATTTGATAGATTCAAAAAGATGAGGGTAAGCTGTTTTAAGGTCTTCTTCTATTTCCCATGTTGCTTCATCCTCTGAATGCCTATTCCACTGAACCTTGCACATTCTGATGATCTTACTTCTAGTGATCCTTTCTACAATGTCCAAAATCTTGATAGGGACCTCTTCATACGTGAGATTCTCTTTGAGTTTCACTTCTTCCAAAGGCAACTGTTCCTCGGGTAAACGCAAACACTTTTTAAGCTGTGACACATGGAATACATCGTGTACTCTTGATAGGTTTTCTAGCAACTCGAGTTGATAAGCCACTTCCCCTCTTCTTGCTAGGATTTTGAAAGGACCCACATATCTTGGTGATAATTTTCCTTTGACATTGAATCTTTTGACTCCTTTCATAGGTGTAACCTTGAGATATACGTAATCTTCTATTTTGAATTCCAATTCTCTCCTTCTTACATCTGCATAACTTTTCTGCCTAGTTTGTGCCACTTTCAGATTCTGTCTAATAGTCTGTACTCGTTTTTCTGCCTCTCTTAATATGTCAGGTCCAAACACTTGTCGTTCTCCGGCCTGATTCCAGAACAAAGGTGTTCTACAATTTCTGCCATATAAAGCTTCAAACGGTGACATATTCAAGCTTTTCTGATAACTGTTATTGTAAGAGAATTCTGCATAAGCTAGGCTTTTATCCCAACTGTTACCGTATTGCGGTGCATGCTCTCAGCATGTCTTCCAGGATTTGGTTAGTTCTCTCTGTCTGTCCATCTGTCTGTGGATGATAAGCGGAGCTAAAATTTAATTTTGTATCCATCGACTCATGAAGTTTCCGCCAAAATTGCGACGTAAACTGAGTTCCTCTATCAGAAACTATCTTCTTAGGAACTCCATGCAAACATACTATCCTCTTCATATACAGTTCTGCTAGTTGTGCACCAGTGTAAGTTGTTTTGACAGGAATAAAGTGTGCCACTTTTGTCAGTCTGTCAACAATAACCCAGATGGAATCATAACCTCCTTGTGTACGTGGTAATCCTACTATAAAATCCATACCTACTTCTTCCTATTTCCATTCGGGTATTTTCATGGGTTGAAGTAATCCAGCGGCTCATTGATGTTCTGCTTTAACTCGTTGACACGTATCACATATGGCCACATATTCTGCTATATCTCGTTTCATTCCGCACCACCAATACCTATCTCTCAGGTCAAGGTACATCTTTGTACTCCCTGGATGAATGGAGTACGCTGAGTCATGAGCCTCTCTTAGTATCATGCCCTTAATTTCCTTGGAGTCGGGTACACAAATTCTTTTTCCACACCATACTGTCCCTTGGTCATCCATACGAAACCTAGGAGCCTTGCCGACTATAATGTTTTCGGCAATCTCTTTGATCTTTTCATCTTCCAACTGTCCTTTTCGGATCTCCCGTTCAAGGGTAGGTTCAACCTCTAGTTCCACTGTGTGAGTCACCATTACCATATTCAACCTTGCAAAATCTTCACACAGCTCTTTTGATAGTTGAGACACACTAGTCACATTAGCATCAGCTACCACATTTGCCTTTCCGGGATGATAATGTACCTCAAGATCATAGTCCTTAATCAATTCAAGCCATCTTCGCTGTCTCATATTCAGATTCGACTGAGTGAATATATATTTCAAACTTTTGTGATCAGTATAAATCTCACACTTGTGACCAATCAAATAGTGTCTCCATATTTTTAATGCATGGACCACTGCTGCCAATTCCAAATCATGGGTCGGGTAGTTCAACTCATGTTTTCTTAACTGCCTCGAGGCGTATGCAACAACTCTGCCTTCCTGCATAAGGACACAGCCTAATCCTTGTCTTGATGCATCACAATATATGGAAAAACTCTTAGAAAGATCTGGTAATACTAACACTGGAGCAGTGGTTAGTCTTTTCTTCAACTCTTCAAAACTCGCTTGACACTTATCAGACCAGACAAATTTTGCTTCCTTTTCAAGCAAAGATGTCATTGGTTTTGCTAGCTACAAAAACCCTTCGATGAACCTCCGATAATATCCAGCCATACCCAAGAAACTTCGAATTTCACTCACATTCTTAGGAGGATTCCAATTTACCACATCCTTTACTTTTTTTAGGTCAACTGCCACTCCACCATTTGAAATGATGTGTCTAAGAAAAGACACTTCTATCAACAGAATTCACATTTACTTAATTTGGCATATAGCTGATGTTCCCTTAGTTTCTGTAACACTAGCCTCAAGTGTTGTTCATGTTCTTCTTCGTTTCTAGAATATATGAGGATGTCATCTATGAATACTACCACAAACTTGTCAAGGTATTCCATAAAGACATTGTTCATCAAGTACATAAAGTACGCAGGGGCATTCGTCAATCCGAAGGACATCACTGTGAATTCATACAATCCATAACGAGTCGTGAAGGCAGTTTTTGGTATATCGGATGCACGGATTCTCAGTTGGTGGTAACCAAACCTCAAGTCAATCTTGGAAAATACACAAGCACCCTTCAATTGATCAAACAAATCATCAATTCTTGGCAGAGGGTACTTATTTTTTATTGTTACTTCATTCAAGGATCTGTAGTCTATGCACATTCTCTGTGAACCATCTTTCTTTTCCACAAATAAAATGGGAGCACCCCAAGGTGAGGAACTAGGACGTATATAACCCTTGTCTTGCAATTCCCTTAACTGTTTCTTAAGTTCTTCTAATTCATTCACACCCATTCTATAAGGTCTTTTTGCTATTGGTGCAGTGCCAGGTAAAAGTTCTATTATGAATTCAACATCTCGTTCAGGTGGCATACCTGGCAGATCGTCGGGAAACACATCAGGAAATTCATTCACGATGTGGATATCCTCTATAGCAGCATCCTTCATTTGGTTCAGCTGGCAATCATCTTGTGCAGATGCCGATAATCGAAACTCAGTTCTTTCACCAGACTTTGTCCTCAACACAACTATTCTAGCAGAACACTTAATCTCTGCATCGTGTGCTGACAACCAATCCATTCCAAGGATCACATCTAAACCGGTAGAATTTAATACCACAAGATTTGCTGTGAAGTCTACCCCACTTAAATTAATCGTAACTTTAGGACACATGAGGGTTGCCTTCATTTCACCCCCGGGTGAACTAACCATCATATTTCTTTGCAAGGGTTGCATAAGCATAGCATGTTTCTTCACAAATTGAGTAGAGATAAAAGAATGCGATGCTCCAGAATCAAACAAAACTGAGGCAGGATGGGAGTTGACTGAGAACGTACCGATTACTATGCCAGGTCCCTCTTGCACGGACTCGGAAGTCATGTGGTTCACTTTGCCTCAAGCATAAACCTATTGGCCTTGCTTGCTGGGGGTGTGAACACCCAGCTTTTGGTTGTTAGGAGCAGTCAACGGACCTTGGTTTGTCCTCTTCGAGCAATTATAGGAGATATGCCCTGTCTCACCACATACATAGCATTTGTTGTTGTTGTTAGGGTTGTAAGCACTTGAGGTGTTGGTCTTCACAGGTGTATTTCCTCCTTGATTCTGGCGGGCACCTTGATTACGGAACTGGGACTGTTGGGAATTGTTCTTCGACTGAAACTGTGAACGGGTAGCTCCAGATTGCTGACCCTGATACCTCTGCTGATTGTTTTGCGTCTGGTTAAAATGGGGGCGGCCGTTGTTGCCAGACTTCCTCTCTTGAAACTTACGTTTCTTTACTTCAATGTCACGTTTCTTGCTTTCATTCACGAGGGCTTTGTCAACTAACTTCTGGAAACTCTCAAAAGTATGCGAGAGCAGTTGATACTGTAGACTATCATTTAATCCTTCCATGAAAAGTTCCTGCTTATCTTGATCATCTTCCACATCATGTGGAGCATAACGAGAGAGCGGGATAAATTTATCCCTGTACTCACTCACAGTCATACTGCCCATCTTCAAAGAGAGGAACTCGTTCCTCTTGAGCCTCATGATGTCAGCAGGGACGTGATGAGAGCGAAATCTCTCCCTGAACTCTTGCCATGTAATTTGATTTGCATTCGCATGACCATTTTGAAATGCTTCCCACCAATCAAGAGCGGCTCCTTGAAGCTGCCCCGAGGCATAAAGAACCTTCTCGCGATCATTGCATTGTGCTATATCGAGCTGATGCTCCACTGCACGAAGCCAGTCATCTGCTTCGAGCGGGTCAGGAGAGCTGTTGAATACCGGCGGGCGACCTTTCAAAAACTCGCCCCGCTTATCACGGACTTGTTGAGGGGCTTGTGGTGGAGGATTGTTTTGAATATTCTGCATGGCGTGTGTCATTTGTTGCATTAGTTGAGTTTGCATAGCCATCAATTGTTCCATCGAAATAGGCGGTGGCGGCGGAGGTGGATTCCTGATACCACCCGCACTTCTTGTGTCCACCATCTGTGACAAGTACATACCTTGGATAAGTTTCTTTGTTGTAGGGGTCAATAATACTCAGGTAAGATCAGCATAGAACATAAAATAGGTGCACAACTTGGTTGCATAAGAAATGATACACAATCTGAATTTTTCAGGCGATAGGCAAAATCAGCAGTGCCGTAATATGATCATAATTTATTCTCTGAAAACAATCTGAATATATGGGCTATACCGTTGGAAATATTGAAAAAATTTCCACAACTCTTATGTAGATCACTTTTGCTGATTCAGTGGCGAAAATTGGTATAAACTGCAATCATTTAGATCTGTTCGAAATTTCCTGACAGCAGGCAGTGACGACTTTGAACAGCCATAAATCTCAAACCGTGATAGCTATGAACATGAAACCAATTGCAAATGATAGGCAGCGAAGTCCATATATGCTCATATAATTTTCACAGTCATGGGATAAACAAATTTTGAGATATGATCCAAATATTGCAGGGTGCTCCGGTAAAAACAGATTGGGAGAATTTTGAAGCAAACCCAAACCATTATTATTTAGATAATCATAACCAAAAAGTATTAAGATGATGGTTGTGGACAAGCCCCACACTCATCACAATCATCCAAAAATCCAAATCATGCAGGATCCATCATCACAAGCATTAAGCCACATTATTAAACTCAAGTTCTTGGACCGACTCAATTGACACAAGACTCGGCAACTGACAAGCTCAGGACATGACTCAAACTCGCATTACTCGCAACTCGATAGCATGAGAAGAGCTCCTAGGGGTCCATGGTCGTGCAGGAGCAGGTGCAGCCTGGGTGGTGCCTCTTGTGCTGAGCGACTAGCCTCTCAAGCTCCAGCCTCATGGTCCGCTGGTCCATCGGAGCTCGGTCCAGGGCGCTGTTAAGCGAGACCACCAGTGGCACAGTCGCAGCTAGACTGGCGCCCTCATCCTCCTAAAGCGTAGCAACCCTGCAGCCAGACTCACTCCGGCGGTGTCGAGGGAAGTAGCGGTCGTCGTCCTCCTGAATGGTGGGGTACACCATCTCTCGGTGCACGTAGAGAGCCTGCCTCGCCGCGTCCTCAACTCCAAACTCACGGGTGTAAGTAGGAGTCAGGGCGCGAGTGATAGAGTGGACCCTCCAGGCCCTCTCATCGTCACACCAAGTCTGCACGAAGGCCTTCGTGACCCAGTAGTCGGCGTGGTCAGGGTGGAAGAACCTCCTGCTCCTGTACTCCACCGCGACAGAGAGAGTGGCGTACTGCCTCTGCAAGAGTCCCAAGAGCTTCGGATGGTAGAACTCGTCTCCATCCAGGGCAGTGTAGGTCTCACGGTTCCAACCGTGGTGTGGCCCCTCGCCCTCCTCGCCGTCAGCAGGGTCCTCGGGCGGCGGGTCATCTCCGTCTCCACCCTGGGCGTCGTCGTGCTCGTCCCCGCCTTGGTTGTCGTCAGAGCTAGAACGACTGTCGACGTCGGAGGAGTCGTCGTCGCTGGAGTCGTCTCCCGAGTCATCACTCGGGTCCCCAGCGGCAGCCTGCTCCTCTGGGTCCTGCTGTGGCTCAAACTGGCAGAGGTACTCGGCAAGGGTAGGTGCACGTCCCCCGGAGCTCTTACGTGCGGTCTGCTTCATACGCGCCATTGACCTATTTTTAAATATGAGTTAGATCGGAGGTTTTTGCAAAGAACAAGAGTAGTGTACCAGAAAATTTGTAGTAAATTAGTAAAAGTAATAACATTTCTCAATTACTCCTAGAGGGGTATCCAGTTCTACCTAAAGAAGGCGTCCTACAGTCAGTTCGGCTCTGATACCAATTGGTCACACCCGGATTTACGAAGAAATCCGAACGCAGGATATATGTGGACCCAGGAAGTCCAAAACCACATATATCAACAAATTGTACATCATTATGGCACGAACAACGAGTAATAACTTATTACGTCACAGTTGTTCACATCATTGCCAACGGCATTGTTTATTACAGCGGAATACGTAGAAGGTAAAAACTCCCGCCCACAGGGACACCAACTGGGGGAACGCCATCTCCATCAGTCTTGGATATCCTCCAGGAAGTCATCGAACTCCTCATCATTGCCATCTGGTACCCATCCGGGATTTTTGTATTGGTGACAACCACAAGTGTCAGCTCACCCAGATCAGCAAGTATACTTATGGGGGATGCAAGGCTTAAAAAGGTTGACATGGTTTACAGCAGTTCGCTTTTAGCTGGTCAAGTTTTACTTAGAACCTACTCTTCTAGATTGTAGATAACCCATATCCCATGTAATCAAGTTTATTATTTGAGCATCATTTTAAACAAAACTCCTCAACACTTCCATAGGTATCAACTGATACAAAAAGGAGTCCAGGCCGCTCATGTCCTTGAGCACGGCTGATATATCAGATTGGAAGAATTCTGCAAAATTTGTATAGCTTTAACCCCGAGTCGTGTATACCCATATGCTCGGGGTAGCGATCCCCATAACACTGCCGAGGTGAGAGAGCAGGGTAACACTACAAAGCTTTTCACTAATCACCCTAACAAGTTAGTAGCCGCGAGGTTTCAAGCAGCAAGGCGAATGGAGGCCCCCTTCAAGAATGGCACACCATGTGACCGCAGCCCAGCGCACATCTTGACAGGCTCGGAACCCATTCTAAAACCCAGGCTCCCCCTCTTGCGCCTTTCGGTAACCACTAACAAGTTAGAGAAAAACTAGTTACTTGGCTAAGATCAGAGCCCATTGATTCTCGTGGATGTACGGGTTTCCTGCGAGGTCAACTTTCAATGGAAGTCCTGACGGAGGGCAACTAGAGTACAAAAACCCATACTCCAGTGCCCTTCGAGCTTTGTTGATAAAAACATTTTTTATCCAACATTTCATAATTCTTAAGTCAAGATTCCATAATAGCATTTTTGAGCATAGCAGCTAGTAACTCTAATATGCATAAAACCCCCCATAGGTAACAAGGTGATTGTTCGGTAAAACCTAAACGGGTATATATGTAGCTAGGGCTCACAAGATTAGACACATGCACATGAATGTATTGTTTAATAGTTGCTAGGTAACAAGGAAAACCATAGGTTATACTTGCCTTCGAAGTTGTCCTGCTCCTGAAACTGCTCACAAGATTGATCCTCGAACACGTCGTCCTCTAAACGCGAGATCCCAATCAACAAGCATTTCAAACAATCATTGCATGCAAGAAATGATATCACTATTAGAACAATACACCATAAACAAGAACAAAGAACAAGGAAAATAAATAGATAAATAAAACCTACGCGTTGCTAGGAACACATGAGCGCGAGAATCACTTAAATCGGACCTAGAACGGAAAAGATATGAGCAAAACCATTTTCAGGGGCATTTCTATAAATAAAACATTTTTCTAAGGGCCTATAAATAATTACAGAGGCCTAAACTGCGAGGGATACAAAAATAGAGGGGTTAGATAGCTTAAAAACAGCCTTTGGTCCTTAAACAAAAGAACCAGAGACAAACATGGGCCAAATTGATAAAAACAGGACCTAAAACAAATAGATTTTGAACTGCGCTGGACCGCGGCTTAATTATCCAAAAGCAGAGGGGCTAGCATGAAAAACGGCAGCGCGCTGTCGGCTCTGGGCCAGCTGTGTGCCACGCGGTGGGCTCGGGTTGGACGGGTCCATGGCGCCGCGTGGACCAAGTGCGCGGGGCCGGCAGCCTCGGTCCACCACGAACCGAGCGCGGGGCAGACAGGTGCGGGCCGTCGGGGCGGCGGCCGCACGGTGACGCGCCATGGGCGGCGCGGCGGAGGGGCGCTGAGATGCTCGGTGCGGGCGCGGAGGGCTCTGGCGCGATGCTCGGGTGAAGGCGAGCTTGGTCAGGGGTTCGGGAGAGGCACCGGAGGTGGCCGGAGTGCGGCGGCGCCATGACCGTGAGCTGTCCAAGCTCGTCGGCGTGCACTCCAAACGGCGATTCGGTTCATGGATTGCACAGGGGAGGGCGCAGGAGCGCAGAGGAAGCCACGGCAAACCCAACAGAGGGTTTGGCTTCGCCGGAGGGCTCACCGAGGCACGGGACGACGGCGGCAAACTGCAATAGAGTCGCGGCTCCGGTGAACTTGCGGCATCGCGAGAACAAGGAAATAGGGGCACGAGGAAGGGCTCGGATGAGCACGGCGCTTACCCTGGACGGGAAAACGACGGAGCCGAGTGACGAGAGTAGTCGGCGGCGAGCTCAAGGCGGCGGCAATGGCGGTGTGCAGTGGCGGACGGGAAAAGGGGAGGGTCAGGGCTCGGCTCTCCCCTTTATAGGGCTCAGAGGGAGGGCGGGAAAGGTCGCGGGCGTTTCCAATCGCCCGGAGTGGAGGGCTGGGTGGTCATCAAGGCTCCGCGGCGGCCGTTACCGGGAGGGGATGCGGCGGCGGCGTGACCCTTCGGCTGAAGGTAGGGGAAGAGTCCCCCGGTCGCTGACGGGTGGGGCCCGGGTGCAGCGAGAGAGAGCGGCATAGCAGCAGCGGGCTAGCTTCGCGTGTGGCTGGGCTGGGAGAGCTGGGCCGCGGCCTGTTCAGCGCGCGCGCGAGAGGAGGGGAAAAGAGAGAGAGAAGTGGGCCGGCTGGCCGAGCTGGGCCAAAAGGGAAAGGCTGGGGAGGGAGAGAAAATAAATTCCTTTTTATTTTCTGTTTTCACAATTTCAAACTCTTTTGAATTTAGATTTTAAAACAACACAAGCAAGCTATCCTCTAGACAAACTAAAATTTATGCACCAGCATAAATGCAACAAGCCATTATAAAACATATTTTCCCCAAAACTTTTATATATATAAATGAAGAAGGATTTTTCTTAAGCCCTTCTCAACTTGAAAAACTACACATATCTAAATAAATAGTTCAAATTTTTCCAAGGTGATTTTTAGGATGTTACAGCATAGTGAGTGGGTGAGCCCTGTTCAAGTTGTACCTAAAAAGAGTGGTATGACTGTAGTCAAAAATGATAAAAATAAATTGATACCCCAGAGAACTGTTACAGGATGACGAATGTGCATAGATTATAGAAAACTCAATAAAGCAATCAAGAAAGATTATTTTCCGCTGCCCTTCATTGATGAGATGTTAGAGCATTTGGCAAATAAATCTTTCTTTTGTTTCCTTGATGGTTATTCTGGATATCACCAAATTCCTATCCACCCTGATGATCAAAGCAAAACCACTTTTACATGTCCCTATGGAACTTATACTTATCGTAGAATGTCTTTTGGATTATGTAATAGACTTGCTTCTTTTCAAAGATGTATGATGTCTATATTTTCTGAAATGATAGAAGAAATCATGGAAGTTTTTATGCATGACTTTTCAGTTTATGGAAAAACTTTTGATGATTGTCTAGAAAATCTACATAAGGTTTTGCAGAGATGTGAAGAAAAACATTTAGTCCTTAATTGGGAAAAATGTCATTTTATGGTTAGAAAGGAATAGTGCTAGGACATTTAGTGTCTGAAAAAGGTATAAAGGTAGATAAGGCAAAAATTTAAGTTATTGAACAACTACCTTCACCTGTTAATATAAAAGGAATCCGAAGTTTTCTTTGTCACTGTGGTTTTTATCGCAGATTTATAAAAGATTTTTCACATATTGCTAGACCACTGACTAACTTGCTAGCTAAGGATGTTCGTTTTGAATTTGATGATGCATGTTTAAAATCTTTTAATATTCTTAAAGAAGCACTTACATCAGCACCAATCATTCAACCCCCTGATTGGTCTTTACCTTTTGAAATTATGTGTGATGCTAGTGATTATGCTGTAGGGGCAGTATTATGACAAATAAAAGATAAGAAGCATCATGCAATTGCTTATCCTAGTAAAACTATGACAGAAGCATAATTAAATTATGCAACAACTGAAAAAGAACTCCTGGCTGTTGTTTTTGCTATTGATAAATTTAGATCTTACTTAGTAGGAGCAAAAGTAATTGTTTATTCTGGTCACGCTGCTTTAAAATATTTGCTCACTAAGAAAGATGGTAAACCTCATTTAATAAGGTGGATTTTGTTACTCCAAGAATTTGACTTAGAAATTAAAGATAGAAGAGGAATAGAATATTCAGTTGCTGATCACTTGTTTAGAATACACTTTGAGAAACCTCAGGAATTGCCTATTAATGACTCATTAAGTGATGACATGCTGTTTAAAGTGACCAAGTCAGACCCTTGGTACGCGAATATTGTCAACTTTATGGTTGTAGGTTATGTACCACCAGGGAAAAATAAAAAGAAGCTTATTTATGAAAGTCGTCTCCACATATGGGATCCGCCATACCTCTTCAGAATTTGTTCAGATGGATTAGTAAGAAGATGTGTACCAGTAGAAGAGGGCATGCAGATCATTCAGAAATGCCATGCATCACCATATGGAGGTCTTTATGGAGCATTCCGCACTCATGCTAAAATCTGGCAGAGTGGATTCTTTTGGCCAACTGTGTATGAAGACACCAAAGATTTTATCCGGAGATGTGGATCATGTCAGAGGCACGAAAATATCAATGCAAGAGATGCTATGCCACTCACCAACAATCTCCAGATCGAGCTCTTTGATGTCTGGGGAATTGATTACATGTGACCATTTATGAAATCAAGAAATTGTGAATACATTCTGGTGACAGTTGACTATGTATCAAAGTGGGTAGAAGCTATGCCATGCATGAATGCTGATTCCAAACATTTAAAGAAGATGTTCGAAGAGATTATATTTCCAAGGTTTGGAAGACCAAGGATGGTCATTAGTGACGGAGGGACACACTTCACTGATAAGAAGTTTCACCGATACTTGCAAGCTCATGGCATCCGTCACAATGTTGCTACACTATACCATCCTCAGACAAGTGGCCAGGCAGAAACATCAAACAAACAAATCAAAAATATTCTACAGAAAACAGTAAATGAGATGGGTACTGCATGGAAGGACCGATTACCCGAAGCACTTTGGGCATATCGTACCGCATACAAAAGACCTTTGGGTATGTCACCTTACCAGCTAGTATATGGAAAAACCTGTCATTTACCAGTGGAGTTAGAGCATAAAGCTCACTGGGCTATTAAGAGATGGAACATGAAGTTTGAAGCCGCTGAAGAAAAGAGAAAAATGCAATTATCAGAATTAGAAGAATGGAGAGAAAAGGTTTATCACAATTCAAAAATCTATAAAGAAAGAACAAAAAGATAGCATGACAAGAGGATCAAGAAGAAGGAATTTGCACCAGGAGATAAGGTATCACTTTTTAATTCCAGGTTCAAATTATTCAGGCTTGGAAAACTATGAAGTAAATGGGAAGGACCATTTACGGTTGTAAATGCATCACCACATGGAGCGGTAACTCTACAATCACACGAAGGTACGTTATTCAAGATAAATGGTCACCGACTTAAATTATTTTTAGAACCATTTAATTTAGAAGTTGTTGACGGGCCGGACTTTGTCCAATTACCCACTTTTTAGTCCCGTCATTATCCGTTACGAAAAATTATCGCGCATCGCAACTAACAAGAAGTAGGAAGAGTTTAGAGGCTTCACGATCTCGGCCACCCAGGAAAGACACCTGGTGGGGCCGGCCGGCGCCCCCCTGTCCCCTCTCATCCCGACTCAAGTTTCCTTTTCTTTCTCTATCTTTCCTAGGTAAAATCCCATAGATTTCCGATGCGTACGAGTAATCTTTCGTACGAATCCTGTAGAACCTAGATTTGATCTTATCCCGTCTCCTGAAAACCATATAAATACGCACCTATACCATCCTCAAATGCCATCCCATCATCATTGCCTTCTTCTCCTCCAAAGAAACTCTTTAGTTTAGATCTAGTAGCAATGGCAAGCAAAGCGGTCGTCGGCGCTGATTTCGGCAAGATCCAAGGCGACGACTCGAAGGCCATCGTCCTCGCGCAGCCGAAGCCCCTTGCCATCGTGCCGCCAAAGCACCTCGCCGTCGTGCTACCGAAGCATCTTGCTACGGTGCCCCAGCAGTTCGAGCAAGTCTACTACACACATGCTCAGCCTGCTCTGCCATCGCCACCTGAAAGACTGCTGCTAGAAGATGGTACCAGGGGGAAGCAGATCGCTATTCCTTGAGGCACCCCACTTCTTCCACCTAGAGATAATGGGCGACTCCTGTCAGTCAAGACCGACAAGAATGGAACGTTGGTATGTGCGAAGTACACCACTGCTCGCCCTGCCATCCAAGGAATTCGTGCACGTCCAGGCCAAGTTCGCTACACTGAGTTCATACCACCTCCGCCCAAGAGACAGCGGGCTACATCTACATCAGCACTAGAGAAAGTCTCTAGACAGCCCCAGCTCTCTCTACGCATCCTTAATGAGAAGATGGAAGCTCTTTCTAACACCGTTAGGGGTATAGAGAGGAATGAAGACTTAAGGAGTAAGATTATGAGTGACATGACTAAGCAGATAGAAGTCAATGTCAAGTTAATTCGCAGTCTCAAGCGCGATAAAGATCAGTTGAAAGAAGAGATTAGTGAGCTGAAGGAAGAAATTAGGAAGCTCGCAAAGAAAGGGCAGCCTTAAGTTGCCCTCGTTATCTATGTAATAAGGCACAAGTGTGTTAGGTTTGATTATATTATCAAGTGTGCTAGGTTTGATTTATAATATTAAGTGTGTTAGGTAAGCCTATTGAGCTAGGGCAGTCGTTAGCTCAGTCAGTTATCAGAGTTATCTAGTATTATTAATGAATAAAGTGCCTTATTCTTTTTATCAATATTAGTGTTTAAGTTTACTCTACTCTCTATATTTTTGGTATGCATGTTGTCTCCACATGTTGCGCAGAAAAGTATGCAGGAAAATAAGTGTGGGGGAGACATATCGCGACTATGGAAAACAATTCGTTCAGGAAAATCACGTAATTCGGAAGATAATCGAATCAGAACCTCGCACACCAAAGTGGACCTCGTGGAGCCACAGAGGCGCGCCGCCCGGCGCCCTACCTAGGCCGGCTGGCCCCCCTCTGCACCCTCTGCATCCCCTTCTCGGTCATGGTCAGATTTGATCCCCATACAATATAATTGCATATGTTTCGATTTTCATTTCAATCCGAATTAAAATTTACATGCTAAATTACTTTTAAAAGAGAAGAAGAAGATTGTTTAATTCATAGCTTAAGAATAAATTATATAACACTTTTCTAGGAATCATGTTACTATTGGAAACTATTTATAGGGACCCCATGATTGCTTAAGTCATTGTGAAACATGATATAGTTGAATAATGAGAACTCAACCCCTGATGTTTTGTCTTTGGAAATTTTATTTCAAAAATTTAAATGACTAGTTATACCTCTCCTTTGTGGTAAAAATATTGTCCTACCAGAGCCATATATAGGATAGAAGCCTGCTACATATAATACTTGTCTTTGTATTGAGTTTGGTCAACCTTTGTAACCTTTTGAAGAAATTTGTCATATTTTCGAATCAAGTGCCAAGTCCACATAAGCATTATTCTAATCCGGAGTAATAGCGAGTCATTCTATTGAAAATGTTTCTCTCCTACACTGGGAGAAAACACCAAAAATAATTATATAGCATAGTTATCAAATAATTGCTCCATGTTTTGTTAAAGTCTCTCAACTATTAAAAGAGGTATGAGCTATGCAAAAGAATAAGGGAGTATAAAAAATGGACAAGTGTCCGAAGAAATTAAAACAATGAGTACTTAGATGCTCGCCTCCCTTGAAAAAAAAAAGAAAAAGAAAGAGATAGCTCATACCCTCTGAATAAACTTAATTGTATAAAAGAGAGATTTATTTTCTTAAGGAGAAAGGTAGAATTAGGTTCCACCATATTCCACCAAATAAAGCTTGATTCGATTATATGCCTCATTTCTCTATGGATTCATTGTTTGACTTTACAACAAATACAATGGAAGTATGTTTTCACATTTTACCTACCTGAGATCCACATAAGCTTTTTAGAAGTAGGATAAAGAAGGCAATTTTATTAATGCCTTGGTAAGGATACAAAAATACCAGATATCAGTGATTCGAGAGTACTACAAAAGGAGAAGGTAAAGCTAAGTTTATTTGCAAAATTACATACCCTCCAATTGACTTAACTAAAGGAAGAGAGTGATCTGTTTTCAAGCTATTCTGTTCTTCAACTACTCAAAGATTCATGGTAGACACTTTGAATTCCATATTACATGCATGACTAGACTAGTTTTATATAATGTACTCTCAAGTTATGTTTTAAATGCTCCATTCTCTCTAAGAATCTTACATCTTAAAACCAACCTTTTTCTCGGGACGAGCAAAAGCCTAAGTGTGGGGGTAATTGTTGACACCTGTTATCGTCCAAATTTTATTATCAATTATCCCTGCATTAAACATGAATATCCAGTAGAATAGGGTTATTACTGACAGATTTCACGAGTTTTGGTAAACTGTCTATTTCCCAGGGGATTTCCAAGAAAAGCTTAAAAGAAGGATTAAAGAGCATAATTACCACAAAACTTAACCGCCAATGAAACATTATCACGAGAACACTAGAAGCATCTGGAACACACCTAAAGCACCGGAGCCCAAAACCCCACAGGGTAGGGCCGGTCGGCGCCAGGGTGGGGCCGGCCAGCGTCCCCCTAGGGTTTCCCCCGCGCCGCCTTCTGGAGTCTTCTACCACCGCCTATTAGAAGTCATCTGTGCCCTTTGTTCAAGTCGGTTTGATCCTACGGCATACGTGCATCCCACCGGGCTATAAATAGAGAGGCATACCCCCTGGAGGCGAGGCAGATCAAGAGATGAAGACCCTGAAGCATTAGATAGATATCCACTAGATATAGGCTAGCAATCAAGAGAGAGATTAGAGAGATAGAGTAGATGAGTAGAGATTCGGAGGAGTCCCGGCCTGTCGGAGCTTCTCCGTAGCTGTGTGCGTCTGGATTCAGCTCCCTCGTCCGGAGTTGCGTTCTGAGGTACTTTTGTATTCAACATCATGATTCAAGTATGCATTTGTTCTTATTCGTTCTTAAGTTTACAACTCTATTTGAGTGCTTTGATCTTGGTAGCTCCTTGGTTGAAGTAGTAGTTTGTAGTGTAGATATGGTGTCTGGGCTATAATTACTTGTGAATGTCCCCTGATTGGCCGGATAGTGGTAGATCGTGTAGGTGACAGCTGCGTTGAGTCCTCTGTAGTCCACTTCCCGTTGATAGGATCGATAGGTGTATAAGTGTCTGGTAGCAGGGAACTCTGATTTTGCCTCTTATTCATGTCACTGCCCGATTAGAACGATATTATTCAAAGTTTACCGGTTGTCGGATCTAGATAATCATTTGTTATCTACTCATTCTTGATATTCTCTGGATTGATTGTGTTATCGGGTTAAGAGCCAATAGACTTAGTTAGTATCACCTACTTTTCCTTTGGGTTCGATATTAAAACCGGGATTGTCTGGTGAAGTGCTACATCGTTGTTTTTTCTGTGCGCTTGCGGATACCTTGATAATAATAATCTTTAATAGAGTGCATTTAATTTATATCAACAATGGACCTTGAACGCCATATCTTATAATTTGCACCACCGTCTTTGAGCATGGGTGGTTTCAGTGACGGAGCAAAGCTACCAGCCGAAAAAGACCTATACAGTTTTTAGATTGTTAAGTTTTTAGTCATTTTACGGCATGCTTTAATCTATAAATCCGACATCAACAATAATAACGAAATCAAAATAAGCATTACACATGCAGATCCACTAGTATGACAGATTCCACCAAATCCTACGCAGAGCATCACTATGCACATAGGAAATAATACTAGAGACGGGATTGGATTATACCCTTGGGTGGAACCCGAGTTGGAACTCTGGGCGACACCGTTGCCGTTGTTCCCAGCGCCGGTCCTCGTTAGCGTCATGATGACGAACTTGGAGAAGCAGTCAGTGACGGCAAGCGCACGCAGTGCCGACCCGCGAACGCTCGGAGAAGAACGAAGGCTCGAAGACGAACAGCGAGCAGTAACGCGAATGAGCTCCCCAAAAACTGTATCGCCCGCCTACCCGTGCAGGTACGCTTGACGGACGGAGTTCTGGAGGCCTGCTCACCGAGACCCCTTGTGCGCGCAAGGAGCTCGGCCGCAGATGCCAGAGAGCAGCTCAAACTCAAGAGCACAGTGAGCAGTGGGGAAGCCAATGGCGGATAAGGATGGGAGTGACCAGGGGAGCGGCCGTACTTATAGTGGCTAGGGATGGGAGCCCTAGCCGCCCAGGCGCAGGCGGTTTTACCCCTTTGCCCTTTGGTGCTAGTGCGTTCCACGTCACTGCCACATGTGACCGTTGCACATGACCGTTGGCCCATGTGACCGTTGCACTGAGCGGTAAAACATGGCCCAGCACAGTACATCACGTCCGGCCAAGGCCAACGCCAAGGCCAAGGCCAAGGCCCCGGGCCCGCGCGCGTGCGCGGCTCGGCACGGCACGGCGGCGCGCGTGTGGTCTCCCCACTTTTCCTCTTTCCTTACACATAGGAGAGTCAACCAACATCCTATTTAAGTTGAACTCACTCTCAGTGAGTCTCCCATGTGGTACTATTCCATTGCCACTTAACACTTAATTGTGGGCCTTTAGAATTCTAGTGATTAATTGCTAGACAAACTATGTGCCTAGCCCAATTAATCCAACAGTAGTGGACCAGAAAATACTCCCTTGAGTTAGGTTTAACTTATTTATCGCCATAAAATAATATTTTCTCTTATAACAATTCAGCGATACAATTTAATGTAGCCGAATTTCAGCTCAACTAAACAGAATGACTATGTTAAAATTTAGCAGGCACCGTTGCAAAAGCTAAGAATAGTATACATAAGAGGCAGGTCAAAGAAATTCAACATATACAAACTTAATATAACTCATCTGTTTAGGTTTTTATTATGGTGTGGTACCTGATCACCTAGGTTACTCCTATTTTTCTACAGTTATGCTAATATCTAAAATTTAACGATGTTATTCTTATCGTGCGAAACAACCGCGTCGCGAGGCATATATGGTGACTAAGTGAATCTTGAAATCTAGGGAGACAGTGGTGTTTTAGCCGTGCCAGCCCCTTAGCTTCGCTTCTAACGGGGCGCTAGTATTAGTATTCACTATTGCAAGCTGCCCTTTTTTTGTGGCACTATTGCAAGCTGCCGTTGTTGTTGTTGTTTATACCGATATTTCACTATACATACGGTTCAAGAGAGGATATGGATATCATTTTCAGCTTATATAAGAATTTAATAATACTTTGTCTTCCCGTGTCTTCTTTATTCTTATTCAATTATAAACTCCTATGTGATTTTATATCAATAAATGGAACAATTAGCTAAATGTCGGTGGTAGGATTAGCGGGTGCTAACACCGGCTACTAAACTTGTGATTTGCGGTTGAGGCTACGGATGGTGTGCAAGGGGGAACACAGGGGGTTATACTGGTTCAGGCAAAGTAGTGCCGTACGTCCAGTGGAGAGTCGAGTCGTGTTGCCTTGCACCTGGGTGCTTGTAGTAGAGGTTACAAGCTTCGGCGAGAGAGGGAGGGGCTCCCAAGTCTCTTGTGCGCGTGAGGTGTGTGTGTTCTATGGCAGTAGGGTGTGAAGTCGACGCGAAGTCTCTCTAAGGTTGGCCTCTACCTTCCCTTTTATAGTCACAAGGGAGAGGCAGAGTTACATGTTCTTTGCTGTAGAAATAGTACTTGGCGTGGTCATGGCCGAGAAGATCGGCGCCTGTCGCCAGTCATGCCTCCAACTTGGTACCTTGGAAGCATGGATGCTGTCATTCGAATGATCCTGCAATGTTCAATTGGTGAGTCCCAAGGTGGCACACAGTGCTGGACGTGGCTGTTGCGTGGCGTGGAGTCACGCTTGGTACTTGGTCGTTGTTCATCCTGCATGTCACGGCGAGAGAGTGAGCCACCCTCGGGCGTTAGCCTTTGAGGCTCGGGAGCCTCGCCCCCGTCGGAAAAGGGACGTAGCGATGCGACTGTAGTTTTCCTCTTCGGGCACACTTCCTCTCGTATGAGGTACTTCCTGAGAAGTGGGTGGACTCCGATGGGGGCTTTGTCCAATCTCCAAGGTTGTTCCCACGGTTGACGCCCCTCCTGCTCCTGTGTAGTTCGTGCGCCAGGAATGTGGTCTATCATAGTCGTGGCAGGGGAATACCACTTGTGGTAAGGGCACTGTTTGGTGAGGGCACTATTTGGTAAGGGCACTGTTTGGTGAGCATCTTGTCGAAGCGGCCTCGGGGCGGCTGGGCTCCCTCGGGCTCGACGGCAGCCACAAGGGGGTCCTCTCGGTGGGGCATCTTCCCCTTCCCCTTCTTCTTCTTGCTGTTGGGGGCTCGGGAAGAGGTGCCCTCGGGGGCCTCCTCTTTCCGCTTGCCCTTGGGGTCGAAGAAGAGGACTCCCACCGCCTCGTCGCCCGAGGTAAAGCTAGTGGCAATCTTCATGAGCTCGGAAATGCTGGTGGGGTCTGGTGTCCGAGCTCATGAACAAGCTCTTTGCAGGTTGTCCCTGCAGCGAAGGCTCCGACGACGTCGGAGTCGGTGACCTGGGGCAACTCGTTGTACTGCTTGGAGAATCGCCGGATGTAGTCCTTGAGGGACTCGCCCGGCTTCTGCTTGCAGCTCCGGAGGTCCCAAGAGTTGCCAGGGTGTTGGTATTTTTAACATCACTTCACGTTAAGTTGTCATCCCTAACATGATCCCAAAAACCAAAGGTAAAATAATCTTCACTTGCCTCCTAAAAATAATACTATAGAATATATCCGCAAGCGCACAGATAATTCTCCTATTGTAGCACTTCACCCGGTAAGTATTCCGAGTATCATTGATTTGTTTTATGCCAAAAGGATAAAGGTGGCATTCTACTCATTAGGATAATCTACTATAATGATTGGAAAGATAAATATGCAGACCTATGATAATCCATAACTTTAGTGCTTTAGCGATAAATAAGTCAATGATAAATGGTAAATGATAACCGAGTAAATGAGGTAAATGGTATTCCAGAGATAGAATATAGAGACTCACTAATGTAGTAAGACAATCTCGAGATTCGGCTAAAGTAATGGAAACGTATGTAATTACTAAATACAAAGTCTACAGCCTACGCTACATTACACATCTTCATCTATAGCATAATCAACTCAGAAAACATCATAAGAAGCATCATCTAATGAGGATATTAAGACACAAGGGTCACCTCCTTCGCGACCATGCTCTGCTCGTCCTACGTACGGGAGGTGGACTACAGAGGAACCAACGCAGCTGTCAACTACGCGGACTACCACACGACCCGGCACGTTAGGGTGCCACCGTAGGTACACAATATATCTAGACACCACGTCTACATAATGCATACCACCTAACTCACTTGAGTACTGAATTAGGCGCTTTACGATCATACGACAATAATCATCACCAATCATAACTATATCTAATATGCAACTAGAATAAACTATGAACTGAATAAGTAGCAATATATTAAAATAAAGCAAAGTCATAATGATATACAAGATAATATTACCGATCTCCAGACGAATGGATCTGGAATCCCGAGCGTAGCGCCCAACTCTACTTGAACCTTGCTAGATGCCTAAACTATGAACTTGAAGAACTAGAGCCCTATTTCTAATCTCTGGAAACCCTAACTTCTGTCTACTCATGACGAATGAAGCAGGAGGAATGAATTGGTGCTCTGGGAGGGGGTCTGCCCCTTTATTTATAGCCCGGTGGGATGAACGTGCGCCGTGAGATCAAACCGACTTGAACAAAGGTCCCAGATGACTCCAGAGAGGCGGTGGAAGAAGACTCCAGAAGGTGGGCCGAAACCCTAGAGGGGGGCGCCGGCCGGCCCCACCCTGGTGGTTCTCGGGCCCCGGTGCTTCAGGTGTGTTCTGGATCCTTCTAACTTGCTGATGAAGTATGTTTCCGTCGCGATCAAGTTTCATGGTAATTATGCTCTTTAATCCTTCTTTTAAGCCTTTCTGGAATAATCCCTCGAAAATACACAATTCACCAAAACTCGTGGAAATTGTCAGTAATAACCCCTATGCTTCTATATTTGATCTTTCCTTGGCATTAGTTGACGATATAAAATAGGTACTTAACGACCGTCAACACAAGGCGTATGTACGTGCATTGGAAGTTCCCCACGAAGATCTTGACTAGATCGCTCCAGTCGAAGATCTGCCGAGGGGGCAGGTGCTCTAGTCAGGCTCTCGCAGAGTCGGCTAGGAACAAAGGAAGGTTGCGGATGATGATGAGATCATCCTGCGCGCCGCCGAGCTGGCACGCAAGACGATAATCCACCAACCAAAGTTCAGGGTTCGGAACCGGGGAGGAAACTTGGCCCTCCAGTGGCTCGGGCGAGGGCGTGCGATCCTCGTCGGAGTCGTAATGCCCACCCTGGTGGACGTTGTAGCCTTGGACGGCTCCGTCGGTCTTCCGTCATCCACGGGCCTGAAGAATGGCGCGGATGTCGACGTCCTTGCCGAGCCACTGGTGGACTGAGGGAGCCCTCGGAGCCTCAGGATGTACCGAGGCTTCTCGTTCATGGCGCGCTGGGATGCCATGCTGGTACTCCTCGGCACCACGGTGCTGATGCCGAGCTTTCCGTCTATGTTGACGGTAGTTATTGTATGATTTTACCCGTCAACCAATTGTAAAAAGGGATATAAATGAGAGCCAACACCTAGAATAGGGTTTAAACTGACAGAATTCTATGAGTTTTGGTGAATCTGTGTTTTCCAAGGACTATACAGGAAAAGAGCCAAAGAGGACCCACACCGTAGAGAAAAATACCGAATTACGCCGCGGCAGGAGATCAAGAATATTCTAGAGAACACCAGAGACACGCCTGCCGAGGAAGGGCCCACATCTTAGAGAGAGGGGATCGACCGATCCCACTGACAGGTCGGCCGACGTTTCGTCTGTGTTTCGACGTGGCCCCACATCCCGAAATTTCACGCAATCTCCACCGCTCGTCGAAGTCGGTTTGATCCAAGGACTACGGTTCATCCCTCAGGCCTATATAAGGACCCCAGACCCTCCCAGGGTTTTTAGAGGATCCAGAGAGAAATCAATGCAGGGTTTCAGAATTCCACCAACATATCTCAAATAGAGTAGAAACCCAAGATAGGATTTGGAGCCAATCATCAAGTAGAAGATTAGCCTTGTAGTCTCTCTAGATTAGGGCTATTCTTGTTCCAGAAGTAGTGTGGTAGTAGAGCTGGAGATAGTTGGGGGAGTTGCCGGCCTGTCGTTGACTGCTCTTCGACTTGTACTCGCGGATTCAAGTCCTTCTTTGGGACTTGTTTCTGAAGATTTCTTCGGAGTTCAACTTCTAATCTAAGTGAGTAACGATGCTATTATTGTTCTTAAGGTTTACGATTGTTTTGAGTGCTTTAGTCTTGGTAGCTCCTTGATTGAAGTAGTTATTTATAGTTGAAGCGCGGTGCTTAGATTATATTTAATTGCAAATGCCCTATACTATCCAGATCGGTGGTAGATCGCGAGGGTGACCTAGCCTTGTTGAGTCTTACACAGTCCACCTCCCGTCAGTAGGACCGTAGGTTTCCCTTACTAAGGATTTTACCCTTTGTTGGTGTATTCCTATAGTAATTCCCCTTCAAGAACAATCATATCATATCTTGTGAGGATTAGAACTAGAAGCCTTAGCAATCTCCTATATCACCTATTTTCTCCGTCCTTGATAGCAGCTCAGGGGTTAAGTCAAGATTCTAGTCATCCCGTTTTTCCTGTGGTAAAATATAAATAACGATACCTGGAATACTCCCGGATGAAGTGCTATATAGGTATCTGTCCGCTTGCAGATAATCCTAGTGTTTATTTGTTTGAGTTATCTTATACCAACAAGCATTTCTGGCGCCGTTGCCGGGAAAAACGGTTGAAACATCTGGAGTCTATCTTAACCTTGTATTCATACTTTTACCTTTATTATCTCCTTATTTTTGTTTTCATCCTTATGGATGCCATTGAAACCACACCCATCTATAAATATGTTGCATCCACGAGCACAAGCCATAGTCATTGGCAAACCTCAAAGCCTATCCAAACTCCTACCTATGAGCTACGCCCGTGTCTGATTGAAATGGTCCAATGCCAATCCTTTTCAGGAGAGGGAGATAATAATCCTCATCTTCACCTATGAGAGTTCGATCAAACTTGTGACTACCTCCATATAGAGGGCATGTCCAATGAAACCCTAAGGTGGAAGCTTTTTCCTTTCTCTGAGAGGGAGAGCTAAAACCTGGTATGACCGAATCGTAGAGAGAGGAGGAGATCGGGGAAAACTTCGCTCAGACTTTTGTCTCAAATTCTAGCCCCTTTCCAAAATTGTCAACCTCAGAACCAAGATCCTATCTTTCAAAGAGAAAGATAATGAATCTTTGACCACATCCTGGGAGCGTTTTAATGAACTCATAAAATCTGGACCGGACCTATCCATTCCAGACCTGATTCTCATTCAACACTTTTTTGTGGGTCTGAGAAGAAAATCCAAGAAGCATCTCAACTACTTTGCAGGAGGATCTTTTGCGCACATTTCAGATTCTGAAGCACACAAGATCCTAGACAACATCTTAGCTAACCAACCTGAGGAGAAGTTAGAAGGAGAGCTTAGGATAGCTGAACTTGAACCTGAACCTTTACCATCAACATCCCAATCCTCAGCTATCCCGATTTTCAACCCTATGGAAAAGGAGGATACTCTGCTTTTAGACTTTATACTAGATATAGAAGATGATCTTTTCTCCGATTTTGGAAACACCTCTCACTTCCATATGATTAAGAAGCCTCAGGAAGCCTAAGAAACCATATTTAGAACCTATAGAACCTCCTGAAGTAGCCTTCTGTAGAAAGACCACAAGAGAGCTCATGGCCATAATCTGCAATGATTGGCTAGAAGAATCAGAGGTTTCATCTGATGTGATCCGATTGGATTCACCTTCTGTCTTAATCAAATGCCAAATCCATAAAGGTTCTTTTGAAGCTTTCTACAATCCAGTTGTGTGTGTTAATATCTTGTTTGCATCATTTGCTCAAGATTTATCTATAGAAATGCCACTAACCCCAACAACAAAACTCTTGAAAAGTTCTTCCGGGCATATTATTCCAAGTTTGGGCATTTTATCTGTGCTCCCTATCCGGGTAAACGACACCATGCTCCATCTAAGTTTTTATATCTTTGATGTCATGGAGTTTGAGCTGTTGATAGGCCAACCAATTGGGAGACTTATTCAAGAAGGACAGACAGGGACAATCAATGTTCAATTAGGACCAAACATTAGATTCCCTTTGTCCATCACCCATTCTTTAAATGCTAAGACTGAGCCATGTCCTGAGCCTGATCTAATTAGTGAGAACAACGTGGCAGCCTTTGATTTTCTGAGAGAATCCCATTTTGAAGAAGAGGAGTTCTTCATTGAGGAAGAAGCCGAAAATCCAGAACCTTTACCCCTTGATGAATTCCTAGTGCCACCTAAACCTCCTATTGAGCTCAAGCCATTGCCAGCCGGTCTTAGATATGCTTTCCTAGATGGAGATATGCAATCTCCAGTGATCATTAGTGATAAACTCTCCCAAGTAGAGACCATTCGCTTGATCACTGTCTTGGAAAAGCATCGATTAGCTTTTGGCTATTCACTCCAAGATCTGAAAGGAATTAGTCCTGTTCTTTGCACCCATCGCATTCCAACTAATCCTAATATCATACCATCTAGAGAGCCCCAGCGTAGGCTCAACAATACGATGAGAGAGGTTGTAAAGAAAGAGGTCTTAAAACTATTGCACGCCGGGATTATTTATCCTGTGCCGCATAGTGAGTGGGTAAGCCCAGTCCAAGTTGTGCCTAAAAAGGGAGGCATGACGGCTGTCAAGAATGACAAGAATGAGTTAATCCCCTAGAGAACCGACACTGGATGGCGGATGTGCATAGATTACAGAAAACTCAACAAGGCAACAAGGAAAGATTACTTCCCTTTGCCCTTCATCGATGAGACGTTAGAGCGATTGGCAAACCACTCTTTCTTTTGCTTCCTTGATGGATATTCTGGATATCATCATATTCCTATCCACCCTGATGATCAAAGCAAAACCACGTTTACCTGTCCTTATAGAACCTATGCCTACCGTAGGATGTCCTTTGGATTATATAATGCACCAGCTTCTTTTCAAAGATGCATGATGTCTATCTTTTCTGATATGATTGAAGAAATTATGGAAGTTTTCATGGATGACTTTCCTATTTATGGAAAAACATTTGATGATTGTCTTGAAAATTTAGACAAGGTTTTGCAAAGATGTGAAGAAAAGCACTTAGTCCTAAATTGGGAAAAATGTCATTTTATGGTTAGAGAAGGAATAGTGCTAGGACACCTAGTGTCTAAAAGAGGGATAGAGGTAGACAGAGCTAAAATTGAAGTAATTGAACAACTACCTCCACCTATTAATATTAAAGGGATTAGAAGTTTCCTTGGTCATGCTGGATTTTATAGACGCTTTATTCAAAACTTTTCACATATTGCTAGACCTCTTACAAACTTGCTAGCCAAGAATGCTCCCTTTGATTTTGATGATGCTTGTATGAAATCTTTTAACACCCTTAAGCAAGCACTCATCTCTGCACCAATCATTCAACCCCCTGATTGGTCTTTACCTTTTGAAATTATGTGTGATGCTAGTGATTATGCTGTGGTGGCAGTTTTGGGACAAACTAAAGATAGAAAGCATCATGCAATTGCCTATGCTAGTAAAACTCTGGCAGGAGCACAACTTAATTATGCACCAACTGAAAAAGAACTCCTTGCTGTTGTTTTTGCTATAGACAAGTTTAGATCTTACTTAGTTGGAGGTAAAGTGATTGTTCACACTGATCATGCTGCTTTAGAATACTTGCTCACTAAGAAAGATGCTAAACCTACATTGATAAGATGGATTTTGCTACTCTAAGAATTTGACTTAGAAATAAAAAATAAAAAGGGAGTAGAAAATTCAGTAGCAGATCACTTGTCTAGAATGCATTTTGAGAATATGCAGGAAATGCCCATCAACGACTCGATGAGGGACGACATGCTCTATCAGATCACACAATCCCCCTAGTATGCAAATATTGTGAATTTTATGGTTGCAGGATATGTACCACCGGGGGAGGACAAAAGAAAGCTCATCTACGAGAGCCGACAAGACATGTGGGACCCGCCATACCTCTTCAGGATATGTTCTGATGGACTACTGCGGAGATGTGTACTAGCGGAAGAGGGGATCAAGATCATTGAAAGATGCCACTCTTTACCATATGGAGGACATTATGGCGCATTTCGCACACATGCAAAGATTTGACAGTGGATTCTTTTGGCTCACCATGTATGATGACACGAAAAACTTCATCCGGAGATGCGGAGCATGCCAACGATATGGAAACAACAATTCAAGAGATGTCATGCCCCTCGTCAACAACCTCCAAGTAGAGCTTTTCGATGTCTGGGGAATCGACTATATGGGACCGTTTCCAAAGTCAAAATGGTGTGAGTATATTTTGGTGACAGTAGACTACGTCTCAAAATGGGTAGAAGCTATGCCATGCAAAGCTGCAGATTCCAGAAGCTCAAAGAGGATGTTTGAAGAAATAATATTTCCAAGATTTGGTACTCTAAGGATGGTAATCAGTGACGGAGGATCCCACTTCATCGACAGAAGATTCCAACTATATTTAGCAAAAAGAGGGGTGCGCTACAACATTGCCACTCCATATAATCCTCAGACAAGTGGGCAAACAGAGACATCAAATAAGCAGATAAAGAACATTCTGCAGAAGACGGTCAACGAAATGGGAACAGCTTGGAAGGACAGACTACCAGAAGCACTATGGGCTTACAGAACAGCCTACAAGACACCAATTGGAATGTCACCATACCAGCTTGTTTATGGAAAGAATTGGTACTTGCCATTAGAACTTGAACTCAAGGCTCACTGGGCAATCAAGAGATGGAATATGGATCTGGATGCTTGTTGACATCTACTAACGTCGCCAAATATAACTATATAACTTTTAATACGAGAGACGAGATTAGAAGATGTAAGGTAATTAATTAACTTGTCATTATGCAACTAGCCACTTATCTATTACCAACATTCTTATGCATGAACTAGGTTGTCATCCCTAATTATATATGCTAAGAACAAATAAAGGTTTCATATATTATCCAATGTGACTAGGCAGAAATATATATATATATATATATATATATATATATATATATATATATATATATATATATATATATATATATATATATAAACACTAAGAACAATTCTGCAAGCGGACAGATAATTATACCATTGTAGCATTTTACCTAGAGTCTACCAGATTGTCGATTTATATTTATACCACTGGAAAGGACTAGGATAAACTTTAATCTATTATATTGATAGTGATTATATACAATGGAAAAGTGACATTACCGATGTTATTTACTCTACTCATAACAGGTAGAGGTCACAAGATAATAAAGATAAATAAAGGTGATAAGTATGATCAAGCATCATAAATAAAGAATAAACATCAGAGCACTCTCTAGTCATAATAATAGCTAGCCAATGGATAAGCTAAGGAATTAATATCTAAGGTAATTCTATAACTACGTCAATGAATAACTCTAATTGGTGCAATTACACCTAGCAATCATTGTTAGATTAGTCCTTTATCATAATCACATGTAAAGGGCATCATCTAGAAAGGATGTGAAACAGAGTCATCACCCAACTTCGCGACCGTGCCTGCTTGCCTACATATGGGGGGTGGACTACAGAGGACTCAATGCAGCTGTCACCTACACGATCTACCCCACGACCCGGCACATCAGGGTGCACTCGCAGATAAACAAAATACCTAGACACCACGTCTACATATCGTTCATCATCTACCCATCGATCGTATGGATAAACGCTATACGAGCAATTACATGAATTCAATAAGATCAAACCAACTATAGTAGACATATAATCATAGTAGACAAAGACTATTATAATCAAGAACATATGAACTATTAAGAACAATGTTTCCCTAATCATAATGAAGAATACAATAATAGAGAAAGAACTAGAACTATACCAAACTCCGCGCTCCAGACAGATGTCGGGGCTCCAGATTCCGCCGAAGAATTAGAACTCCTCTACTTCTAATCTAACTAGGCTAGAACTATGAACTAGGAGGCTCTTGATGAACTAGGAGGCTCTTTATGGCTTGATCGAAGACTTGATGCCTTGGATGAATGATTGGATGCTCCAGGCGGTCTGCCCCTTTATTTATAACCCGGTGGGTTGCACGTGCGCCGTAGGATCAAACCGACTTAACCAAGGGCCGAGATGCATCGTAGGAGGCGGTGGAAGAAGACTACAGAAGGTGGCGGCAAAACCCTAGGGGGGCGCCGGCCGGCCCCCCTTGGCGCCGGCCGGCCCCACCTGTCAGGTGGTGGGGCCCCGGTTGCTTCGGGTATTCTCTAGATCCTTCCCACGTCCTGATGACGATGTTTCCTGCACGGTTAAGTTTCGTGTTAATTAAGCACTTTAATGCCTCTATTAATCTTTTCTGGAATGGCCCCTGGAAAATACAGAACATGGAAAACTCGTGGAAATTGTCAGTTAAAACCCTAGACTAGTGTGTATTCTTATATCCTTTGGTGTCCAAAGTTCTAATAAAAGTTGACGTTATCCATCGTCAACAACACCCCCAAGCTTACCTGTTTGCCAGTCCCTTAGTAAACAAACTAAGCCTAATTTACCAAAGTATTTAGATCAGAAGTTGCTACAATGCTTTCATATTTTCCACGTACACATGCTTTCAAACAGAAATTCTTCTCCGGTTTAGACAATAACTGCTCTAACCTTCAGACTTACCCATTTTACCTTTAACTATGGAGCTTTACAGCTTTCGCGTAAGTCTCAAGCAATTGAAAGATAGAACAATCAAGTCAAGCACTAGGTAGCAAATTCTTCACAGTACCAATATTCCAGAGTTTTTATAAGTTTTCGAAATAAAACTCAGAGCTTAATTGTATGACACTGAAACATCCTTGATTTTCCACGAAGGAAAAATCCACAGAATGAGTTATAATGCGATCAATTCAAAGTTTGATTCCATCACATTATCATATATCAGTTGAAATCATAGTCATACAGCGTATGATTACAAGCTTTACAAGTTTTACCTCATTTGAGGATACACCTATTACAGGGTTAATCTAGCAGAAGCGTATCTAGTCCTCATCAGAGTTGGCGGAATATGTTGTCGAGTGGAGGCTCCTCCTTCACGGGTATCATCAGAGTCAATCTTGGCGCAGCATAGTCTTTATCTCCTGAATCAAACTTGAGCATAGGCACGAGACCTTCTAATACTTCTTATCTCAATATCTCTGTTAGTCAGGTAATCTGCACACCGCCAGATATGTGCAGGCCATGGTCAGCACCGATAAGCTTTAGTGGAAAAGAGAAAAAAATGATCTGGCGATCCTAACATTTGGCTGTGGTTTGCATCCTAAGCGAATGCAAAGTAGTATCAAGTAATAATATCATAATAGTTTATCAAGTTTTAACCCATATCATCAAATCCCATCAGTCTATCCCAAATCCACCATCCCGCCCATACACCACCTCACACACACACCTCACGCTCAGTCGACAGGCCCAACTCCCTCTCGGGTCCTGTCTCAACGGCACACTGCCACACCAGGCACACTGCCGGACAATCATCAACCAGGGGGAGAAAAGAATATCGCTCTCTACACTAGTTAGAGCTTCACAGGAAAGGTCCATAGCCGACGAATCGGCATATGTATCGATCGATCAACCATACACTCTGCAGAGGTTTTACCACTCAAAAGATTAGCCATCATCGATGCTGTACAATCATCTAGGCAGAATACCGGGTGCTTGCTTGCCTAGGTCGATGCCACCCTACCACTCAGCCCTGGGTAACTTCGGGCACGAACCGAAACGCTGAGACTGGGAGACGCAGTACCGGGCCCAATCAGTGGTACTGCGCATCTAGATTGGTGCGGGAACTTCCTGCATCTGCCACCGCCCGCCCTATCACCTTACAACCTAGCAGTAGTGGCACCGCCCTACCAAGTAGTCCAGCCGTTCCCCGCCGATTGAAGACGAGTGAGCAGTAAGGGATTCCCATGAACCTGGTGCTAGTCCTTCCTAGGTTTGACCAAGCAGGCATCTTCTCTTAGGGGATACTTTCCCCGTGCCATCACGGCACCTCCTTTCATGGGTTTCAAACCATGCAGGCTATCCATCCCGGAACCTCCTCATAAACCATTACCCGTCACAGGTATCTCTCGTGGGAATGCCCAGATGCAACTCCCGGCAAGACTTGCTTACACAGCTCGTCGTGTATCCCACTTGGTCAACTCGACCCTCACCACACACCCAAGACACACGCAGCACGCTCATAGTCCACCAGTCTGGCATCCCAAACCAAACCATTCCCAGAGATTCACCACCAGCATCACATCATAGATACAATGCGAGTGGAGTTAATACATGGTGATGTAACATGCAAGCAAGCAGGTAGATAGAAATATATAAAAGAGCATGTGAGCGAAACTGAGTGGCATAGTAGAGTGGTTTGCAAGCAGTGTAATAATGGCTTAGGTAGTTGCATGCATCATATACTAGCAAAAGGAGTAAACATAAAGCGCTAGCAATTCTAGATATGCAATGTCTAATAGGATTCTCTAAAAGAAGGTGCTGCCATGACGCCTGCGTTGTCGAGGTAGTAGTGGTATGAGCACGCCTTGGTTAGTGTAGTTGATCTGCTGGGTCACCACCTCCAGGGTGACCCTACTCCATGGGTTCTTTTGTCGTCCACGTTCTCTTCCTCCAGCAGTCTCGATCCGATCGTTGTTAATCCAGAATCAGCTACTCCGCGAAGCAATACCAAGCAAGAAAACACCCAATACACTAAAAGACGACAAGACGCGGGACGATCCAAATATTACCAGAGAAATAATAAAATGTGCATAAGTTGGCCCTCTCGGCGTATGTCTGATTTCATCGGGCCAAAGAAACAAAAGTAGGGTTTGCTATGTACGAGCTTATGTCACGGCCAAGCCAATATGGCTTTATAATAAATGGTTTAGGCTGGAGCTGATCCATAGCAAACACCACGGCTCACAATCTTCCGATCCGAACGCCATGGAGAAGACGGGGATCGAAGGACGGCCGATCCGAAGGGAAGAACAAGGAATTACCAACAATAAATGTTCACAAAATAGTGCGAGTGTTTAATCCACTTGTAGGGTACAAAGGCTGTGATTCAAACGGGTACAATCATACAAGTGCTTAAATACCCAGAATCAAGAGAGGGAGAGAGAGGAGTTAGCTAGGCACATTCATATCATATTCTCAGTCACACCTTCAGTGAAGATGGTTTTAAGCGGTCGATCGAGTCGACTCACATAGATCCAAGATCTTGATATAGACCATAGCTTCGCTAACTAGAAAGGACCTAGTCCGATCCTTGATCCAATCGCCATGAACAAGACGGGATCGAACAGAGCGGGCTATATGGAAATGAAGAGCGAGGAACATAATAAGGCAGTGGTCTACTTCTTCCAACACGCACGCCATGGAATAGATGGAGCGTCAGAAGAGAGTGACATGTAAAAGACTCAAGTGCGCAAACCACTCGTAGGGTACCACGACCTAGGTGCACTGGCACTAAGTCATTTCCCGAATTTGTAGCGGTGCGGTTGTCATCGCGAGAATTGAAGGAATACGACGGTCGCATAGGGTACATGTAATACCCCGGGTATTACGGATAATTAAATATGCCATGTCATCATGTTTAAGTTAATTAATTTGCATATGATTGTGCTTAGGACCCTAGAGTGGTTTGGGCTAATGTGATTTTGAATTAGGAATTAGAAATTCGAATTTAGGATCCGAATAAACCCTAATCTTACCCTAAAACCCTAATTCAAAATCTAGAAGGAATCTTGAGATGGCACCTAAATGAAAGTTGTAGATCTTTTAAAATGTGACAACTTTTATTTTTGGAGATTTTGAAGTTCTATTATAAAAATTTGAATTTAGCTCAAATCAATGAATTGAAAAATGAATTTGAAACACCATTTCAAAAATTATATGGAATCTGACCAAACTTCCTAAATAAAAGTTGTAAAGCTCACTGAGTAGAACAACTTCTATTTTGGCTATTTTTCAAGTTGTTATGTAAAATCAAAAGTAATTTTAAAAATACGATTTGAAATTCAAAAACCTAGTTTACCCCTTTGGCTGTAGTTTCAAAACTACTTCGAATTTGAACTTGGTTCCAAAAGCAAAGATGTTCAGAATTTCAAAATCTACAACTTTTGTTTTTGAACTTTTTCAAGTTTGTATTTGAAATCGGTCGCAATTTGGTCAAAACCGACAGCCCTATAACCCTACTGCTACAGTACTCTGCCCCTCCCCTACTCTGCTCGCACAGCGCCGGCAGCGCCCGTGCCGGCCGCGCGCGCGCGGCGGCCGTGCCGGGCGGGATCTTGCGCCCCGGTGGCCGTTGACAGGCGATACGCGTGCGCCGCGTCGTGCCGCGCCTGCTCCCCTCGCCTTTGCCCTCTAAAAGGCGACGGTCGCCCCTCCCCGTCATTTTCTCCTTTCCCGGCCACCTCCAAGCTCTCTCGGTCGCCGGCCAAATTCGCCGAGCCTCCGCCATCTCCGCCCTCTCCATCTCACAGTGTGCTAGCTGGCGTCCGTGCGCATCGTTTGCGTCCACTGGTGAGAGCCGTGGAGCTTCGTAGCCGCCGGAACGCTGTTGTCTTCCTCGCGGGCGGGCAGAGCGCCGCCGCGAGCTCCGCCGTCGTCACAAGCTAGATTGGGTGAGCTCCGGGCCTCGGTTTGGCGCGCAGCATGTTTCCCGTGACCCCTTGATCCTCATCCTGGTGTCGGTGTGTCCTCTTGTTCCCTAGGTTCGCCGGAACGCGAGGTCGCCTTCGTGCCGAGCCGCCGGGATCCGCCGCCGTCGTCAAGCCGATCCCTCCGAGCCGTCTCCGTCCTCACCGGCCTGCTAGTCAGCTTCGTGGTGAGCTCCTAGACCTCCCCAACCCCTTGGATTCCTTGCTATTGGTTCACCGTGGCTGGAACGGCTTCGCCGTGCCGCCGCTCCCGCCATGGCCGTGGAGGGCTCGTCGGTGATGTTCGAGGCTAGGCTAGAGTCGTTAGGTGGTTAGAGTGATCCTAGGGGTATGGTTGGGCCGCTCGGGTTCGTCGTTGGGGTCGCCGGCGGCGAGCGCCGTCGCGGCCGTGCGCGTGCGCGTGCGCGTGCGCGCGCACCGGGGGCCGGCCGGAGGAAGGGGACGACCCTGACCGGCCGGACCCGCCTGTCAGCGTCAGCGGGCGCGGGCGTGGGCCGCGCGCGCGGGTGGACGCGCGGGAGCGCTCGCGGGCCGCGGCTGGGCCGGCCTGGCCAGCTGGGCCGCCTCGGTCGTTTGGGCCGCCTTCTTTATTTCCAGCGAATTTTTCAAATGCTTTTCTTATTTATATTTGTATGAATAGTGCTGATACTTGTTATTTTCATATGAATAAATCTGTTGGTTCAAAAATTTTGAAAATATTTGTGTATGCTCTCTGTAACATGTAGTATTTGTTAAAAATATGAAATGTGGTTCCCCAATACATTTTTCCTGGTAAATAAATCAGTAGATTAATTGATATTAGCAAGTTTGTGCATTTTTAATTAATTCTCTGTAAATCCAAAAATCATGAAATTAATTGTGGCTCTGTTTCTGGATAAAATCTATCTGTTGGTAAAATTTGGGCACATTTGAACTAGTTTGGTCAGATAGTAAATATATGTTAATTAGGGAAAAATAAATAAAATGGATAGGAGAAATGGATTTAGGTTTGTTGTGTGGCTTTTGGGTTGAATGAAGACCAAGGGTCTTTCACTATGTGATCCTTGGCAAACTTGATAACCTAGTACCTTGTAGTAGTCATCAAGCTGTGCAGCGGCTTTCTATGACTGTAAAATAGGTTTTAAAGTAAAACGCCGATTTACTTTTTGAGATCTCGTTTACGGCTTCTCCGTGAAGGAAAGTTGTACTCAAGATATTGATATTTGATTATCGCATTTCTATTTATGTATTGCATCATGTTAAGCATGCATCATTGCACACGTGTAGTGACCGGGAACGACGAAGTGAAGGTCGAGGCCACTGCGGGAGAGGTCAATCCGGAGGCGATCCAGGGTTTCGACATCTGCGGGACTGATCCCGATCCCACCCTCTTCTCGATCCAAGGCAAGCCCCGGTGCATTAACCCTCTACTGTGAAATCTTTATAATTCGAATTAAATTATTGCATTAAGTTAATAGGAGTTGATTGTCACCTATCCAGATGCATTGTCCCAAATAATAACCCTGAAAACCTGATTTAAATAAAAAGTTTGAAAAATGCTTAGTCATGCTTAATGAACTTAGCTTTGCAAAAAGAAAAACTATTTTCTGTGCTATGATTATGTTATGATTGGTGAAAAACTTGTTATCCGTTGGTTGATGTGTATTCGGGTTAGAGTCCCGATGCACGATCGCCTTCGGAATAGTTTGGAACTGGTCGGTATCACCGGAAATGTGTTTCGCCGGGTGTTGTGCTCTTGGGACGGCGTTTCCCATGACTTGGTACCCGGCAGGCACGAACCAAAATAAAAGTAGGGACCGCTCGTTGTCGGAGTGCTGGATCGAGATGAACAGCCTAGCCACATACCAATGTGGAAAGCCTAGAGTTCGGTAGCGCTATTGCTGGAACCGACAACCACGCACTGGGAGTGGAGAGATGGCGAGAGTAGCTTGTACCCACGTGGCCGGCGTGCCTGGAGACGAGTGGTGTACTGTGCTCTCGGGTGGCGCAGGACCGGTTCCGGGATAGCAAAGCCGTAACGACGGGTTGGTATATGTATGCCGGCGTGCTGCATATGCAGTGTGGTTAGAATCCCCAGCTGGGTTTATTTCTGGATTCGAATCGACGTGCTCCTCGGTTAATGGAGACTCAATCCACTTTCCTACCCCGAGAAGTGGTTCTCAACTAGGTCAACTGATCGAATGAAGGAAATGGATGAATGATGATGGTTGAGGTTGATTATTAGAACTATGGATACAATTATAATATCAATAAAATAAAATATTGCTTAGTAATGCTTTTCCGCAAATTCTTATCCTCTGCTAGCCCTACATATGACCTGCATTCCTGAGTCTCATTTTACACCCTTAGTCGGGTAAGTCTTGCGGAGTACCCCAAGTACTCAGGGTTTGTAACCCATGCTGCAGGTGAACCGCCATCGGAGATCTGCCTTGCTCCGTGTTGCATGACCATCATCCAGGAGGGCAGTGAGGAAGAGTAAAGTGGGACCCGTGGGCAGGGTCCAAGTTATCATATTCATAATGTTGTATAATTATTCAACTGCTACCGCCACTATCTATGGTTTGTAATAATAGTACTTAAATTCTATTTGGAACAACTGGTTTGTAAACTTAAGTTATGTAATATTCCGCTTCTGTACTCTGATGTAATTTATTATGAAATGTTGTAATCCTGTGATGATTCTGCAATGGTGATCCTGCGGAGTTTAGGGCGCTGATGTAGCCCGACAGATCTGCCTAGATCATTTGGGACACGGGCCCGGCTGTCAGAAGTCATTAGTGACAATGACAGGCGCCTGTGGGCCAGGTGATTTAGCCGGTTCTGTTACAGTTGGTATCAGAGCATTACCTTGCTAATCATTACGGATTACTTTTCGAAAACTTCAAAAGGTTTTGGATCATAAAACTTAATATGTTATTTTGGGTCCAAATTGCTTCTATTCTTGACTTATTCCGTAGTATTAATTTAACCTATATTTAATATTATGTGGCTATAGTAGCAGGAGGAATAATGCTATTATTATTAGCCCTATGTTAAAAGTTTATTTATTTATGTATGTGTTTACTTGCATAATTTAAAATTCGTAAGTACGTGCATGCATCATGTTAATCACACATTAAATAACTTCCTCCTTAAAAGTGGGTTTTTGGGATAAGTTACCAAACCTATTCTTGCTAACCCGTATTACTTATAAATCCACTTACCTTCTCCAGATGGCCCGTTGCAAGCTCACCGCCAGGAAGATGACAGGACCGCGTGGTGTTCCGCACCACCAGTTGGCGCCACGTACCGGGGAGGGCGAGGCTTCTGGGAGTCGCTCACCCCGTCGCAGCAGTGAGGAGTTGGAGGCCGAGGTCGGGAGACTTCAGGAGTTGGTTAGGCAGTGGGAGGAAGAGTATCAGGTAGCTCGTCGCAACCACTACCGCGACGTGAGGACCAACCGTGACCTGCGTCGGGAGGTCGACCGCCTGACACAGCAGCGGGATGAGGCTTGGGAGCGCGAGGATGCGATCGTCGACAGGATGCTGGAGGCGGAGCAGCGTACCGCGCAGCTTGAGGCGGACAACATCGCCTTGCAGGAGGAGGTGCACCAGCTCAACGATCAGCTCTACCCTATCCCTGCACCTGAGGAGGAGGATCCGGAGTTTGGAGTTGTCCTTGGTGAGGATGAGGACATGGAGGACGTTGACGAGGAGGTTGAGCCTCTCGAGGTCGAGGAGGCAGACTCTGAGGAGGACTCCGAGGAGAGTGACGAGGACTCCGAGGAGAGTGACGAGGACATCGAGGAGGACCTCGAGGGCAGTGACGCTTCTGGCGCGTCGGAGATCGACGAGGACTAGGCCAGTGTGGTCTAGAGTTGTCAGCTAGTTCCTCTCTTTTGTCTATCTTAGGTGCTTGTCTAGAAAACCTTAGTTATGGGTTGTGGCTTTGCCTGGGTGCAAGCCTTATTGTATGAACTTGGTATTGTATTATTTCTGTGTGTGCTATTATGTTCCACCTATGTAATATAAGTCCTAAGTGGTTTGCTTGCCAACAGATGGGAGACAACTCTGCTCATGGGACCGGTATTCCCCAACCACCCCCACTTCCGAACACTCTGGCAGAGGCTATCACCGCGCTTACCAATGTCGCAACCATGCTAGCTCAGAGTCAGCAAGACCGTGGTGGACGTCGTGGTCGCCGCGACAATGAAGAGACCACCTATGTTGACTTCACTGACACTCGCCCACCTGTGTTCACCAAGGCAGACGAACCTCTGGAAGCAGATGATTGGCTCCGCACTATGGAGCAGAAGTTCAGTTTGATCCGCTGTACTGAGATACAGAAGCCCCTGTTTGCAGCTCAGCAGCTCCGTGGTCCTGCGACCACTTGGTATGCCAACCTGTTGGCTGCACAGGACGATGGACATCAACTCACCTGGCAAGAGTTTCGCGAGGCGTTCCGTGCTCATTACATCCCTGCGGGTGTGATGAGGCTGAAACTAGACCAGTTCCTAGCACTAAAGCAGAATGAATCCACTGTCACTCAGTACCTGGGGCAGTTCAATCACCTGGCACAGTATGCCCCCGAACACACCAACACCGATGAGAAGAAGAAGGCCTGTTTCATCAGAGGTCTCAACTACAAGATTCAGCGCAGCTTGTCCAATAACCTGAAGTGTACTTTCCATGAGGCTGTTGATTGTGCCTTAGCTTTTGAAGAAAGCAACCGTCAACTTCAGGAGGAGAAGAAGAAAAACAAGAGGCCTGCATTCTCTGGCAGTCAGAAACGCCAGAAGATCATCTATCACCCCACCCACCAAAACCGCCCATCTTATCCTCATCAGCAGGTGGTTGTGCGCACTGCCGCCACCTCCCACACCTCAAATCAACAAAATGCCACTCAGCCGAATGCCCCTGGCGTTCGCGTTACTACTCCCCAAACCACCTACAATCATCCTTGCTACAACTGTGGCAAGATGGGACATTGGGCACGTAACTGTCCTTTTCCCAAGAGGTACAACCAGAATGCACCAGGTGGTCAACAACAGCAACATCAGCAGCAGCAGCAGGGTCAGCATCGTGGTCATCAGCAGCATGCTCAGAAGGGCAAGATCGTCAAGAAAGCAGGTCAGGTCTATTATACACAAGTGGATGATATCCCTGCGGGAGAGCCCGTCATGATGGGTAGGTTCCCTGTTGCCAGTCACCCTGCACTTACGCTTTTTGATTCTGGTGCATCACATTCATTCATCAACCGTACATTTGTGGTTAAGCATGAAATACCTATTGGGGAGATAAAGGAAAATTTCCTTATACACTCGCCCGGGGGGCGTATGTCTACTAAAGAGGTAGTTCAGGGAGTGCCAATAGAGTTGGGAGGGCATAAGTTCCCTACTACTATGATAGTGCTAAAAGATCAGGATATAGATGTGATATTAGGTATGAATTGGATGTCTCAGCACAAGGTCTTGATTGATGTGTTGAATAGAACCGTAAGGGTGAACATACCTAATAGTCAAACTCAGCTTCTCATCCAACTTCCCCTACCAGTAAGAAAGGTGGAGAAATCCGTGCAAAGGCTGTGTGCTACCTCAGTAGAAGAAGTGATGAAGATTCCTGTGGTCTGTGAATTCCCAGACGTGTTTCCTGATGAATTGCCTGGTTTGCCACCTGATCGGGATGTTGAATTTGCCATTGAGCTTAAGCCTGGAACAGCTCCTATCTCTCGTAGAGCTTATAGGATGCCTCCCAAGGAATTGGCGGAGCTTAAAGTGCAGCTACAAGATTTGCTTGATAAGGGTTTCATCAGACCTAGCTCATCTCCTTGGGGTTGCCCTGCCATCTTTGTCAAGAAAAAGGACAAATCCCTTCGACTCTGTATCGACTATCGTCCGCTCAACGAGGTTACTGTCAAAAACAAATATCCGTTGCCTCGTATTGACCTACTCTTTGACCAACTGGCTGGAGCTAAGGTGTTTTCCAAAATTGACCTTAGGTCTGGCTACCACCAAATCAAAATCCGTCCCGAAGACATTCCAAAGACAGCTTTCACCACTAGATATGGCCTATATGAGTACCTAGTCATGTCTTTCGGCTTAACCAACGCACCTGCCTACTTCATGTATCTCATGAATTCCGTTTTCATGCCCGAGCTCGACAAATTCGTTGTCGTGTTCATCGATGATATCCTTGTCTATTCCAAAACACCTGAAGAACATGCCAACCACCTTCGTATTGTCCTAACTCGCTTGAGAGAGCACCAGCTTTATGCAAAGTTCAGCAAGTGTGAGTTCTGGTTAAATAAAGTTCCTTTTCTCGGACATATTCTCTCCGCTGAGGGAGTATCTGTTGATCCAAGTAAGGTAGAGGAAATCCTAAATTGGAAGCCGCCAACCACTGTTCACCAAGTCCGCAGTTTCATGGGCATGGCGGGATATTACCGCCGTTTCATCCCTGACTTCTCAAGGATAGCCAAACCAATCACCAACTTACTGAAGAATCAAGTCAAGTTTGTGTGGTCGTCAGAGTGTGAGACAGCATTCCAAACCTTGAAGAAGTGTTTGACCACTGCACCAGTCCTAGCTCAGCCGGATATCGAGAAGCCATTCGATGTGTATTGTGATGCGTCGGGTACTGGCCTTGGTTGTGTTTTGATGCAAGAAGGCAGAGTTATTGCATATGCTTCACGACAACTCCGACCTCATGAAGAAAACTATCCCACTCATGATCTTGAATTGGCAGCTGTGGTTCATGCATTGAAGATCTGGCGTCATTACTTGCTAGGCAGCACATGCAATGTGTACACTGACCACAAAAGCTTGAAGTACATCTTTACCCAAGAAGAGCTGAACATGAGACAACGAAGATGGCTAGAATTGATTAAAGACTATGATATTGAAGTACATTATCACCCTGGCAAGGCAAACGTAGTTGCTGATGCGCTCAGTCGGAAGGCTCATTGTAATTGTTTGACTGTGAGGCCTTACAATCTGTCGTTGTGCTGTGAGTTAGAAAAGTTGGGCATAGAAATAGTTCCACAGGGCAGTCTGGCTAACATCAGTATTGAAACTTCCATCCGTGATGAGATCGTGACCGCTCAGAAAGGAAGCAAGGGCATTAAGCATATCAAAGAAAAAGTCCAAGCAGGAAAAGCAGATTGTTTCAGGATTGATGATGAAGGCATCGTGTGGTTCAAGAATCGTTTGGTAGTCCCAAAAGTCCCAGAGCTACGTCGCAAAATTCTTGATGAAGCGCATCTTACAAGGTACTCTATCCACCCAGGAAGCAACAAGATGTACCAGGATTTGAAACAGAAATTCTGGTGGACTAAGATGAAAATAGAAATTGCACAGTATGTGTCAAGATGTGATACCTGTCAGAAGGTTAAAGCTGTACACATGAAGCCTGGTGGAGAGCTACAACCGTTACCGGTTCCTGCATGGAAATGGGAAGACATTAGTATGGATTTCGTCGTGGGATTGCCCAGGACATCTAGGGGATTTAACTCGATCTGGGTCATTGTGGATCGTCTCACGAAGCAAGCCCATTTCATGCCAGTTAAAGATACCTACACTGCGGTTACTTATGCCAAGATGTATATAGAACACATGATGAGACTTCATGGGGTGCCGAAGACAATTGTCTCTGATCGAGGTACTCAGTTCGTATCCAAGTTTTGGAGATCCTTCCATGAATCGTTGGGTACTAAACTTCTGCACAGTACGGCCTATCATCCGCAGACTGACGGACAAACAGAAAGAATTAATCAAGTGCTTGAGGATATGTTGAGAGCCTGTGCACTGAATTACCCCGACAAGTGGGACGAGTGCTTGGCATTGGCCGAATTCTCGTACAACAACAGTTACCAAGAAAGCATCAAGATGGCTCCGTTCGAGGCAGTGTACGGCCGCAGATGTCGTACTCCGTTAAATTGGTCCGAACCCGGTGAAAGATGGTTTTATGGAGTTGACCTAGTCAATGAAGCCGAAGAGAAAGTTCGAGTAATACAAGAGAATCTAAAAGTGGCTCAGTCTCGGCAGAAAAGCTATGCCGATCAGCGGCGTAGACCCCTAGCATTCAAGGTTGGAGACTATGTATACTTGAAGGTTTCACCTATGAAAGGAGTCAATCGCTTTGGAGTCAGAGGTAAGTTAGCCCCGCGCTACATTGGACCATTCTTAATCACCGAGCGTGTGGGAAAAGTTGCCTATCGGTTGCAGTTACCAGATAACCTGTCAGAGGTACACAATGTGTTTCACGTATCCCAGCTAAAGAAGTGTTTGCGAGTTCCCGACCAAGTGACTGATGTAGAAGGTGTGGTACTGGAGCCCGAACTGACATATTCAGAATACCCAGTACGGGTCTTGGATATCAAGGACCGTGTTACCAGGAGAAGAACCACCAGGTGGTACAAGATCCAATGGGACCAACATTCCGAAGATGAAGCTACCTGGGAATCCGAGGACTATCTCGCAGAAAACTTTCCGGAATTCTTTGCCACCTTATGAATGTAATGGTCTGACTAGTATCTTCTGTATCAAAAACCCTTCTACTTATTTTGTGAGCTCGTGTAAAATATTTTGTCCCATGTATTTTCTTTTCCATTACTTTGTTTCAGTTTCTAGAATAGCTAATCTCGGGACGAGATTTCTTTTAGGGGGGAAGGCTGTAATACCCCGGGTATTACGGATAATTAAATATGCCATGTCATCATGTTTAAGTTAATTAATTTGCATATGATTGTGCTTAGGACCCTAGAGTGGTTTGGGCTAATGTGATTTTGAATTAGGAATTAGAAATTCGAATTTAGGATCCGAATAAACCCTAATCTTACCCTAAAACCCTAATTCAAAATCTAGAAGGAATCTTGAGATGGCACCTAAATGAAAGTTGTAGATCTTTTAAAATGTGACAACTTTTATTTTTGGAGATTTTGAAGTTCTATTATAAAAATTTGAATTTAGCTCAAATCAATGAATTGAAAAATGAATTTGAAACACCATTTCAAAAATTATATGGAATCTGACCAAACTTCCTAAATAAAAGTTGTAAAGCTCACTGAGTAGAACAACTTCTATTTTGGCTATTTTTCAAGTTGTTATGTAAAATCAAAAGTAATTTTAAAAATACGATTTGAAATTCAAAAACCTAGTTTACCCCTTTGGCTGTAGTTTCAAAACTACTTCGAATTTGAACTTGGTTCCAAAAGCAAAGATGTTCAGAATTTCAAAATCTACAACTTTTGTTTTTGAACTTTTTCAAGTTTGTATTTGAAATCGGTCGCAATTTGGTCAAAACCGACAGCCCTATAACCCTACTGCTACAGTACTCTGCCCCTCCCCTACTCTGCTCGCACAGCGCCGGCAGCGCCCGTGCCGGCCGCGCGCGCGCGGCGGCCGTGCCGGGCGGGATCTTGCGCCCCGGTGGCCGTTGACAGGCGATACGCGTGCGCCGCGTCGTGCCGCGCCTGCTCCCCTCGCCTTTGCCCTCTAAAAGGCGACGGTCGCCCCTCCCCGTCATTTTCTCCTTTCCCGGCCACCTCCAAGCTCTCTCGGTCGCCGGCCAAATTCGCCGAGCCTCCGCCATCTCCGCCCTCTCCATCTCACAGTGTGCTAGCTGGCGTCCGTGCGCATCGTTTGCGTCCACTGGTGAGAGCCGTGGAGCTTCGTAGCCGCCGGAACGCTGTTGTCTTCCTCGCGGGCGGGCAGAGCGCCGCCGCGAGCTCCGCCGTCGTCACAAGCTAGATTGGGTGAGCTCCGGGCCTCGGTTTGGCGCGCAGCATGTTTCCCGTGACCCCTTGATCCTCATCCTGGTGTCGGTGTGTCCTCTTGTTCCCTAGGTTCGCCGGAACGCGAGGTCGCCTTCGTGCCGAGCCGCCGGGATCCGCCGCCGTCGTCAAGCCGATCCCTCCGAGCCGTCTCCGTCCTCACCGGCCTGCTAGTCAGCTTCGTGGTGAGCTCCTAGACCTCCCCAACCCCTTGGATTCCTTGCTATTGGTTCACCGTGGCTGGAACGGCTTCGCCGTGCCGCCGCTCCCGCCATGGCCGTGGAGGGCTCGTCGGTGATGTTCGAGGCTAGGCTAGAGTCGTTAGGTGGTTAGAGTGATCCTAGGGGTATGGTTGGGCCGCTCGGGTTCGTCGTTGGGGTCGCCGGCGGCGAGCGCCGTCGCGGCCGTGCGCGTGCGCGTGCACGTGCGCGCGCACCGGGGGCCGGCCGGAGGAAGGGGACGACCCTGACCGGCCGGACCCGCCTGTCAGCGTCAGCGGGCGCGGGCGTGGGCCGCGCGCGCGGGTGGACGCGCGGGAGCGCTCGCGGGCCGCGGCTGGGCCGGCCTGGCCAGCTGGGCCGCCTCGGTCGTTTGGGCCGCCTTCTTTATTTCCAGCGAATTTTTCAAATGCTTTTCTTATTTATATTTGTATGAATAGTGCTGATACTTGTTATTTTCATATGAATAAATCTGTTGGTTCAAAAATTTTGAAAATATTTGTGTATGCTCTCTGTAACATGTAGTATTTGTTAAAAATATGAAATGTGGTTCCCCAATACATTTTTCCTGGTAAATAAATCAGTAGATTAATTGATATTAGCAAGTTTGTGCATTTTTAATTAATTCTCTGTAAATCCAAAAATCATGAAATTAATTGTGGCTCTGTTTCTGGATAAAATCTATCTGTTGGTAAAATTTGGGCACATTTGAACTAGTTTGGTCAGATAGTAAATATATGTTAATTAGGGAAAAATAAATAAAATGGATAGGAGAAATGGATTTAGGTTTGTTGTGTGGCTTTTGGGTTGAATGAAGACCAAGGGTCTTTCACTATGTGATCCTTGGCAAACTTGATAACCTAGTACCTTGTAGTAGTCATCAAGCTGTGCAGCGGCTTTCTATGACTGTAAAATAGGTTTTAAAGTAAAACGCCGATTTACTTTTTGAGATCTCGTTTACGGCTTCTCCGTGAAGGAAAGTTGTACTCAAGATATTGATATTTGATTATCGCATTTCTATTTATGTATTGCATCATGTTAAGCATGCATCATTGCACACGTGTAGTGACCGGGAACGACGAAGTGAAGGTCGAGGCCACTGCGGGAGAGGTCAATCCGGAGGCGATCCAGGGTTTCGACATCTGCGGGACTGATCCCGATCCCACCCTCTTCTCGATCCAAGGCAAGCCCCGGTGCATTAACCCTCTACTGTGAAATCTTTATAATTCGAATTAAATTATTGCATTAAGTTAATAGGAGTTGATTGTCACCTATCCAGATGCATTGTCCCAAATAATAACCCTGAAAACCTGATTTAAATAAAAAGTTTGAAAAATGCTTAGTCATGCTTAATGAACTTAGCTTTGCAAAAAGAAAAACTATTTTCTGTGCTATGATTATGTTATGATTGGTGAAAAACTTGTTATCCGTTGGTTGATGTGTATTCGGGTTAGAGTCCCGATGCACGATCGCCTTCGGAATAGTTTGGAACTGGTCGGTATCACCGGAAATGTGTTTCGCCGGGTGTTGTGCTCTTGGGACGGCGTTTCCCATGACTTGGTACCCGGCAGGCACGAACCAAAATAAAAGTAGGGACCGCTCGTTGTCGGAGTGCTGGATCGAGATGAACAGCCTAGCCACATACCAATGTGGAAAGCCTAGAGTTCGGTAGCGCTATTGCTGGAACCGACAACCACGCACTGGGAGTGGAGAGATGGCGAGAGTAGCTTGTACCCACGTGGCCGGCGTGCCTGGAGACGAGTGGTGTACTGTGCTCTCGGGTGGCGCAGGACCGGTTCCGGGATAGCAAAGCCGTAACGACGGGTTGGTATATGTATGCCGGCGTGCTGCATATGCAGTGTGGTTAGAATCCCCAGCTGGGTTTATTTCTGGATTCGAATCGACGTGCTCCTCGGTTAATGGAGACTCAATCCACTTTCCTACCCCGAGAAGTGGTTCTCAACTAGGTCAACTGATCGAATGAAGGAAATGGATGAATGATGATGGTTGAGGTTGATTATTAGAACTATGGATACAATTATAATATCAATAAAATAAAATATTGCTTAGTAATGCTTTTCCGCAAATTCTTATCCTCTGCTAGCCCTACATATGACCTGCATTCCTGAGTCTCATTTTACACCCTTAGTCGGGTAAGTCTTGCGGAGTACCCCAAGTACTCAGGGTTTGTAACCCATGCTGCAGGTGAACCGCCATCGGAGATCTGCCTTGCTCCGTGTTGCATGACCATCATCCAGGAGGGCAGTGAGGAAGAGTAAAGTGGGACCCGTGGGCAGGGTCCAAGTTATCATATTCATAATGTTGTATAATTATTCAACTGCTACCGCCACTATCTATGGTTTGTAATAATAGTACTTAAATTCTATTTGGAACAACTGGTTTGTAAACTTAAGTTATGTAATATTCCGCTTCTGTACTCTGATGTAATTTATTATGAAATGTTGTAATCCTGTGATGATTCTGCAATGGTGATCCTGCGGAGTTTAGGGCGCTGATGTAGCCCGACAGATCTGCCTAGATCATTTGGGACACGGGCCCGGCTGTCAGAAGTCATTAGTGACAATGACAGGCGCCTGTGGGCCAGGTGATTTAGCCGGTTCTGTTACAGTACAAGCATACGAGGGCTTGGGCATAATGAATCAAAGAACAACACACGGGGTATAGCTCCATGATCATGGCGAGGCGTGCTCGCGGCCACAAGCTACACCAACGAGAGTTGGCACCCATCGTTCCACGGTTGTTATCCCCTAGTCATCACCCAAAGGACTAGATCATGATAGGCTCGATGTAAGCGGGTAAGATCTGCATAGATACTGACATCAATATCAAGTCCAACATGACCACGTCTTAGGGTCGAAGGTAGGGGCTAACACTCGTAGCTCAAAGGGGCCAACTAAAAAGCGAGGAGTCGAGTTACACCCGGCATTACGGTCATGGCAGGACGGATCCCGCGATCGCAACGTCCGAACGAGGTACGATCCCTCAGCTGGCTCGAAGGCACGGCACATAGACAGACGACAAGGACAACCAGCAATAAGATCCAAAGACACGACCATGAGACAAAACAACTCGACAAGACAGTGGAGTAGCACAATTCCATAGCTCGAAGATGGATGGATCCTGTATTATGGATACATGTACCGAGAGAGTGTAAGGATAGGGTACAAGAGATAGATCATAAGGATAGGGTACAACAGATATATGAACGGACGGATTGTAAGGTTAGGGTACAACTTCATTAGACCAGCATCGTATTTCAATTTGGCTTTCCAACCGTCCAACATCATCTATCGACTGGGCTTTCCAACATTCTAGCAGCATCTATCAATTGGGTTCTCCAACAGTCCAATCATCATCTATAATCTGGGCTTTCCAACAGTCCAACGTCATCTATTTTTAGGCTCTCCAACAGTCCAGCATCATCTATGGGGTCTTAAGATCTGGCAACGGGGCAACGGTATGAAGGCCGGACAGGGTCGGTGTCAAAGGAGAGTGGCGAGGCTTGCTGCTACATGTTCTAGCTCCTCTCAGCCAGCTGCTAGTAGCTTCTGGCCGGCTGCGGCTAGTTGTGGGCTGGCTGCTTGCTGGCCACGGCTGGCCGGGCGGGGCTGAGGCTGGCCGAACGAGGCTGTGGCTTGCCGGAGGCCGACTGGAGGTGGCATCAAGTGGCCAGGAGGCGGGGAGCATGGCTGGGTTGTCAACAAGGCATGGATTTGTAGAACAAAGGCTGATGTCAATTGGCATGGTGTATGCGACGGCGGTGCCCGTCGTGGTTGAGTAGCTGCAACACGCGGGAACGCCGTCAAGTTGGCGGCACACCGGGTGCACGCGATGGCGATGCTCGTCATAAGTACTCATGGTGTGTCGTCCGGTTGGTTGGGTTTAGTCCGGTGTGCATAAGTGCCACAAAAGGACACGGCGAGTGTGTGTTCATGCATCGTGCCTACTATCGTCAGCTCCACACGGTCGACGAGGCCCCTGCAGAAAACACGGCTCGAAGGCCGGACACATGGAGGGATCATCGGCCTTGGGCCAGCAGCAGGTAGGTAGGGGTGAAGGCGGAAGGTTCATCGGCATCTCGCCGGCAGTAGGGGTTGGAAGTGTTTCGTCTTTGGTCAGCTCACCGAGGGCTTGCGGATGGCAGATCGCTTGACGCGGGTTGGGCTCGTTGCCTGCAGCGTGTGAACAGGGTGGGCTCCGATGACGGGTTCTGTAGGGTGGCCGCTTTCCTGCAGTAGTGTGAATAATGGCGCAAAGGCCAACATCAGTTCCAGTCATCTAATAGGAGCAAACAGTGGTTGGAAAAAGGGAGGGTTCTGGGGCTTGGTGGCTCACCAGCAGGGGAAGATGGCAGCTCCGGAGAGGAAGGAGATGGCATGGACACTGTTGTAAGGTGGTCTGCTCTCCTGCACAGTGAGGAACAGCGGCGCGAAGGCCGAGTGTCAAGTGAAGACAACAGTGAGGAACCATCCAGAAGGAGACGGGGCAGTCTAGGCAGTGGGTGCTCACCGTGGATTGGACGGGTAGGCTGGGGGTGCTCTTCCGCGGCGCTGGCCGAGAGGTGGTGACGGGGTGGTGCTGCATACTGCGAGGTTGAGCTCGATGCGGCCACGGACGCGGGCAGGAACGCAGCGGGTGCGGGCTTAGCGTCCCCGCTCGTCTCCGGTGGTTGCGGTGGCCAGCGGGGTGGTGCTGCTGCCACACCCATGGCCGTGACTGGAAAGGCAGCAAGGGCTTCGGTGTGGTGGCAAAGACGAGCTCGTCACGGCGATGGATGGCTTCATGAGGCCGTGGCTGGTCGTGGTCAGCTCGGAGTCGATGTCGGGGTCGAGCCGTAGAAGTCGGCAATGTTGCGGACGCGAGCGACGTCATGCCGGGGCATGGTGTAGGTGGTCGTGACCGGGTGCTGCTCAGCGTCCAGTGGGGGCGAGCTCGTGGCCGCGACTGTGGTGGCACTCGTCGTGGCGGGCAGAGCCGCGAGCGCGGCCAGCAGCGGCGCGTGGGTCCGCGTCGAGGTCCTGGTGGTCGGGGCCCGGCTGCAGTCGCAGCAGCGGCGCCCGGAGCAGCGGCCAGGCGTGGCATGGAGCATGGCACAGGAAGCGGCAGCGTTGGGAGGGGAAGGCGAGCAGGGACGGCCGCGGCAAGGAGGAAGATGAACAGGGTCACGGATGCTGCTCTTCTGCTCTTATACATGGACGGCTAGGGCTTCAAGGATGGATGGACGGCGATCCTCGACGTCCGTGCCCACCTCGGGGTACATGGCGCACATCTATCAGGCGAAGCAGCAGATGGGCAGGGGCGCGGCGCCTGCGGCTTCACCATCGCGCGGTGGCGGCGGCGGCTCCAAGGGCAGGAGCACGCGCCTAGGGCTGGGGCGATGCTGCTGGGCCGCTGTGCTAGGCCAGGTGGGCCGCGCGGTTGCGCTTGCTGGGCTGTGGTGGTCTGCTGCTGCTGGGCTGCGCTTGGAGAGGAGTAGAGAGAAGGCTGGGCTGGTTTGGGACAGATGGGAAGTGAGGAGATTTTCCTTTCTTAATAATCAATCGAATTTTGGTAGATGGAGGGGGGAAGTATTCCAAAAAGGAAATGACATAGATTTAAGAAGTGAATAGAAAGGGAGAAGGAAGAATGGATTTATCCCTTTCATGTATGTATGACCTTTAATTTAGATATTAGCGGGAAACTTTATTGTATTAAAAATAATAGGAATATTAACAGAAAGGTTTTGGAGTAGTCCCCGAGGATAGAGTCCGAGTGCATCTCTAGGAAAGATGGACACCGGGGATTTGAGACGGACACGTTGTGCAAGTTGTGCTCTCCAACACAAAACCCTAGACCGACTAAGGAACTCTGACAAACCCCTACAGGCAATCTTCTATATGCATGCAACGGTTGTTAGCGGGTTAGTCGTTGTTTGGCCCAAGGGCTACATGATTCACACATTTGCAAGGAAAAATTTAAAAAGCTCGTATTTTTATTTATCGGAAAACCCGGGTTGTTACAGACACCCTCAAGTCCCTCAATATATATGGTATTTATGGATCTCACTTAAGCCATTAACAATGTCATGCCTCCCTATAGCTAAGAATATTTAGTGGAGCTCATAGGAGTGGCAATAACAAGGACGAGCATATCTGCACAGCATATATTGTAAAGTCAAGCGATGGATCCACAGAAAATCGAGGCATACAATCAAACCAAGATGTGCATGTGTATGGAATATGGTGGATAGGTGTATATGTGGTATTTAGTGGCTAATCCTAATTCTACTTATGCTCTTTTTGAAAATAAATCTCTCTTTAAGACTTGCAGGAAACATGGGCTATCTTGTTCTTTTCTTTCTCTCTCTTTCTCTCTCTTTTTTTCGATAGGGAGGCGGGCACCTAGTACCCATTGTTTTAATTGCTGGGACACTTGTTCATCTTTTACTCCCTTTTATTTTTATACTTTTGCATAGCCACATGTGTCCAATAAATGATCTAGAGAGATAACAATGATAAAACTTAGAGCATTTATAACAGGGCTGTCCTATGGAAATGGTTGCGATTACTCCTAGAATAGGAATAATGCATATGTGGCTGGAGTGTGTACGTGATCTTGGTTTTAAAAGCCTGACAAGACTCTCATGTGGTATGCAACAAAGATTGACTGAACTCAATGCAAAGCAAGCAGCATAAATGTGCAAAGGTTTTCCTATCTCTATGTATCATATATGGCTTTGGTAGGAATTCATACTTTGTCATACAAGAGCTCATCATGTAGATTTCAAGTTTTCAAAATAAATCTCCAGAACTTAGTAATGCTAGGAATAAAATAAATATCAGCTCAGACTTTAATGTATCATACCAATCAATCATCTAGACATAGCTCAAACATATGCCTCCATAAGTTTTAGGTTCAGAGTAAATTCTCAAGTTAAAACAGTAATATCTAAAACTCGGAAGAATTTGAGGTTGAAAACTAAACACTTGAAAGGAATGACAACAGAGCAACTATTCATCATCTCCAAGATAAATTTTAGTGTTCATCAATTTTAATTAATTCTAGTCTAGACTGACTCCGAACATAATCTAATATATAACTAAGTGTTTATTTGGTTTTAATTATTTTTTATTTGACTCAAAAAGACTATGATTTTTGGACCTTCATGTGCCCAAATATTTTTGGTATTTTATGACCATATAGACTAAATAATAGTATAGGTATAATTACCTGATAATTAGGGGATGTGTTGGCAGTCCTTATAGATCATTTCTATGCTGCCAACTTAGACTAAAAAGAAGAAAGACAATCATATTCTAGCACATATGCCTTTACTAATAACAAGTTCCACTTGTACCCCTAGTATTCAAGTTTTGCAGGATTTATGGTGTAACAAGTGGAAATGCACAACATCATGGAGAAAGCGCAAAAGCCAAAGATGTATTCACCAAATGCACAAACAAGAATAATAAAGAAGCCCACCTTCGATGCATGTATGGGCCTGATCGTAACCATGGGAGAGGTCTAAGCCTAGGGAGGAACCGACCACCAGAAGGCGGTGGCCAGATGGCCCCACCAGGGGGGCGGCCGGTCCCCCAGTGGGTCCTTCCGGGCCTAGTCTTCGGAGGCGGTGCTCTAGGCGGTTCCCTAAGGCGGTTTCACCTCCTTCCAAACCTAGTGACGCCCGAACCATCCTATTCTAGCTATAAATAGATGGTGCTCCACCATTCTCAAGACACACATCATTTTGGAGTCATCTACCTCACACCTCTCACTTGTATCTTTAGAGTAGTACTAGTAGTTTGTGAGCAAGGCAAGAGCTATCAAGGAGAGCTTGTCTCCTTGGAAGAAAAGGATCATCTTGGTATGAATACAATTCAGTCTTCTTTCATGAGCAATTTCTTATCTTATTTATATGATCATGCATATGAACTAGAGCAAAGTTATGATCTTGTTATGAGCTAATATATGGACTAGAATATAGTTTATGTGTCATGTTCTTGACTTGTTCATCGTCGTTCTTCATTGTTCATCGAATTAGTATGAATAGAGGAAGAACTAGGAATGAGGTGATGGTTCGTCGTTCCTTCTTGGTTGCTCTTAACCTAGCCTGTCAATCCGAAGGGTTGGGGTCCGCGGAGGTTAGGAGTTGTTTCCAAGTACGTGAGCATGGTGCTCAGGTATGCGGAGATCGGCGAATATGTCGGTATCCCACGGGCAGAGGCGTAGGTAGGCAGGTGGTGACAGCCCTGTCCATCCCTAGCACTCCCCCACGTTCGGATATTGAAGTAGGAGTTCGTAAAGTCTCTATCGGCTGGCAGATCAGCTGCGGGGATCTCCTTATCACCCCAGACTTAGTCCTGATACTAGACTTACTAATTAGATGTGTTGCTAGCAGTTCTTTGCATAATTATATATGACCAATGCCTGCTTAGTTAGTTATATTCTTTTATTCTTTATTTTCCCTTTTTATCCGTGAGGTTGACCCAGATGTGTGTCCACTATTTTGAAATCATGTTTTATTCCTGTTTACTCTATGCCTACCATTGCACTCAATAAGTGATCATGTTTACACCACGCTTGATGCATATTGCCCTCCTACGGGAAATTATAATTACGACACCCTTGAATACTCACGGGTTGAAATGCTACAATGATAGTTCTGTGCGCTTGCAGAGTAATCTTAATTCTTACTGAGCTATCGATCGGCGTACCTAAGTACCATTACTTAAGGATTGTAATTCTTGTGCACCCCACGGCGCCGTGTCACAGTTTTGCATATCGTAAGTAATGACGGTTAGGAAGGCCAATCCGGCACTTCTAACTGCTATTACCAGACTGCATTACCTAGGCCGGCGCCATTAAGGGCCAAGGGTTACCTTTCTGAAGTGATGGTGGTCGGGAATGTCAACTTACGTTTCTAGTATTATTATTAAGGACGGACTTATAGTCTATCTTTAGTAGTGATGCTAAGAAACGCCAACAAGCATTTCTGGCGCCATTGCCAAGGATGGACTTTTAGTCTATCTTTTGTAACGACGTTCAGAAATGCCAACAAGCATTTCTGGCGCCATTGCCGGGGAGGGCAAAAACATCTAAGCTGGCATGGACATCGATTGCATAATAAAGCATTGGTAGACATAGTTTAAACAGGCTAACTTCGTGGTTTTCTTCCACTTTTTATTGGAATGAAAACAGGATAGTGTATGAGCAGTTTTGCTCTGCCGAACAATTTCACCAGTAATCCGGAACCACTTCTAAGGAAGAAAAGGTCTCGTACCGCTTCTTCCTCTGCTACCCCATCGACAGACAAACTGGTCACTCTCGCACCATCCGCCACTACCGCTATGGCCAAGACACTCCCTGACTACTCCACTCCCGTTGTTGCCAACGTGCCCGTTGGGCCCGTTGTCAATATTGGAGATGGAAATTTCGAGATCCGTACGGGCCTTATTTCGATGGTGCAGGCGAGTCAGTTCTGTGGCTTGCCAAGTGAGGACGCAAATGCTCACCTGCAACACTTTCTTGAGCTGTGCGACACCATTGTCATCAAGAATGTCGCACGGGACAGCATTAGACTCCGCTTGTTTCCTTTCTCCCTCACGGGGAAAGCGAAGCAATGGTTCTACCAAAACAAGGAAGCTGTTAACACGTGGGACAAATGTTCCACGGCGTTCCTCGCCAAGTTCTTCCCCATGAGCAAGACCAGCGCTCTAAGGGGAAAGATTTCAAACTTCCAGCAATATTCGCTAGAGTCCATCCCCGAAGCTTGGGAAAGGCTTCAGGAATACATCCGAGCCTGTCCTCATCATGGAATGGAAGATTGGCTCGTGCTCCAAAACTTCTATGAAGGCCTCACGGCCATGTCAAAAGGGCATGTAGACGCCGCAGCTGGAGGTGCATTCCTCTCCCTCACCATTGTGGATACAACTGCACTCATTGAGAAGATGGTGGCCAACTAGAGTTGGGGAGAAGGAATAAAAACACAAAAAGGCACGCATACCGTGAAGGAGACGGACTTGCTAGCCGCAAAAATAGATTTGCTGATGCAGAAGCTGGACGATCGTACCACCAACCCTACCATGAGCACCGTCCAGGCCATGGACACACACATGACGTGTGAAGTCTGTGGGAACGTTGGCCACTCGGGGAACAACTGCCCCGAAACCCAAGAAGAAGCTTCATACGTCAATAATGGGTTTCGCCAACCTCAGCAAGGTAATAACGGGTGGAACAACCAACACCGCCCGCAAGGTAATAATTTTAATTCAAATTACAATTCAAACCAACCTTCCTTAAAATACCTTGTGCTAGGACAAGTTAAGATCAATGAGAATCTGACCAAAAAGCTGTCTTTCAACGATAAAATGTTTGAAAATATAAATGCAAAGCTTGAAACTCTGTCTTCTTCTGTTCAAAATCAAGCAAGTTTCAACAAAATGGTAGAAACCCAAATAGCTCAAATAGCTGCTTCTATCCCTGTCAACAATACGGGAAAAATCCCGGGGCAACCCGAGGCTTCTTCCGAGTTTGTTCATGCAGCTACAGAGCAACAAAGGAAGAAGAGTCTTGCCAACGGACTGTAAACGTTGAGCCCTTGCCTAAGGTCATCGGCAGTTATCCAAAAATAAATAAATAAATAAATATCTGAATGGGCCCATACCATCATTCAAGCTTGGGGGAGGTGTCCCCACTCAGGTATTGTATCTTATCCTTTTAAAAAAATATATAAATATATATATAAAATAAATAAATAAATATATACATATTTATATAATAAATAGATATATTTCACAAAATTTTTTCTTTGCATTCAAAAAGAGTCTCCCTCTTTCTAGTTTTATAAAACTCTAAATTCTAGCCCAAAATAAATTTTCCTCTAAAAATTTTATAAAAATCATTTTCTGAAAGTTTAGCTTTTGTTATGTCCAAATCTTATTTTTAAAATAATTTTTGAAAACCAAAAAGTTTCAAATAAATTTATGGAAAATCAAAATCTGGAGCAAAGTTTCGAATGGGAGTCATTCGTAACCGGCTACCTCTTGGGGGTAGCCATTGGAGGGCGCTGCAAAAAGACGGGACAGAGCCGGCCCAATCAGGGGACCAGCCGGTCCCAGGGGCGGCCGCCCCCTGCCCAATGGCTCTGCAGCGCAGCCTTTTGCCAACGGCTACTAGCCGTTGCAAGGAGCGCTCCCCCGTCTGCGATCAAGTCTATAAATAGCAGGATCTTGGGTGGAACTCCCCACCCCTCTCACACTCACATTTTTTCACTCCCTCCATCACTCTATTGCTCCACCACTCTCCAAATACTTTCCACAAAGTTCAAGTGCAAGAAAATTCTGTAAGAACTTCTTGCATTTTCACCACAAAGCAAGCTCTCGTGCTAAGCTCACTCACCATGAGTGGGATCGGAGGTCGGATTTCCGGCATGTTCCGGAAAGGCCGTCGCTCTCATGGGGAGTCTAGACAAGGCCCCCCGCAAGTGAGGAGAGCCCGCTGCATGAAGAAGAGGAGGTGCCAAGAGGCCACGCCATTGACGAGGCCGACTCCCCCTTCATCGACTTGGAGAGAGAGCGGAAAATGCCAGCATACAACCTCCTCAAGGAACGCGAGTTCCTGCATACACCGGCCTTCGACCCACACTTTCTCCAGCAGACAGGTATGGACGTCGAATTTAATACCATTTTCAAATATGTTGGATGGAGCCGAGTTGCCCCTGTGCACGAACTTGGATATCGTCTTTTGACCATCCAAGTCTTGGGCACTCTATAAATTGTTGATTATGGTATTACTTTCTGCTGCTTAGGGAAGGAGCATAGTCTTTATTGGAAGGATTTTGCTAACCACTTAGGCTTTCATGAGCGATGCCCTGTTGACTTGGGTTTTTCTCTCTCAGGTTATCATCATCATACTTTTTGGCACTTGATAACCGGACAAAATATGACTAGAAAATTTCAACCCAATATCAACAACATCCATCATCCTACTTTGAGGTTTATGCTTAAGTGGATTGCTAATTCTTTCTTTCCTAGAGAGGACACGCATCATGCTTATGATATTGAGTTGAAGTTGCTTTATGCCGTGCTTAAAAAGATTAAAGCCGCTCCTGTCTATGATATTGTTAAGCACTGGTTGAACTCTTTCAAAACTTCTACACCTATCATGTGCACTTCGCTCATCACTCGTCTTGCCACTAGTATTGATCCTCATGGTGCTAATACTATTGTTTATTTCTCCACTCCTCGCATTATGCTCAATGAGTTTTATTTCGTGCAAGACCACACTTTAAAACGTGATGAATCAGGACAGAATTTGGTATTTTATTTTCTGGGATATATAAATGAGATACCGTTACCTAGCCCGGATCTCGCTTTATATAAATCCCCATCTCTCACCTTCGACCTTGTTGAGAAGGAAGAAGCACACAGGAGTTCTGTTTCCCGCAGGAGATCACGAAGGAGAGGAGTACAGGAGGAGGAGTCTGCACCATTCGTACAGCCTATACCACCGGCCATGCCCATCATAACACCAGGGATGGGATGGTCCCCTGTCATGTCTACACCTGGGTTCACTCCTGGGTATGGATATGGTATGGGACACATTCCTCACCCTCACGGGGCTGGAGGGTCAGGGTGGCAGCACTCACACGAGGCAGGAGGATCAAGGCAGCACGAGCATGTGCATTCCTCATATTCTGAAGGCATGTCACCTCCACTTCACCCACAGCCGGTCACACTAGAGATTCTCAACACACGCATGGGAGGACTAGAACTGCAAAACAGGCAGATCCAAGGTACGCTCAACGCTCACATTCAGACTGCCACTCAATGGCATGAGCAGTACCAGCAGCACTTCGTGAACCTCGAAGATGCAAACCGGCGGCGGCACGAGGCACAGATGGCCTACTTTCGGTCTATGGGACAATTTCCGGGACCTAGGCCTTGAACTAGCTTGGGGGAGGAGACCCCACAAAGGTAACATGTATCTTTAAAATTCTTGCACTTTATTTCTCGCATTTTAAAAATTCCGTAATTTTATTTTCTTATTAAAAAAAGAAAAATAAAAAAATATAAATAAAACAAAATAAAAAAATAAAATAAAATAAAATAAAATATTTCACTCCCATATGTGCTAATATATGTTAGTTTCTCTTCTGTTAAAATGATGAATAGTTGCTCTGTCTATAATTCGTTTGTGCCTAAGTTGTTGCAATTGCAAGATCCTTTTCTAAGTTGTTGCAAGATATGAGATGGTATAAATAGACTTTGCTATGACTTTGTTGCAAGATAAGAGAAACTTGACATCCGGAGTTTTCTTTTCAAAAATTCAGAAATCAAAAGTTTCCCAATGATTATGAAATACCTACCAAGACCATATGACATGCTCTATTTTTACAAAACCTTAGTCATATGCTGCTTACGGAACTTTGAGTCGAGTCAAAAAGCTGAGACCTAGTGAGATTATAGTCATGCACCCATGATTGAGATTCACATACACCCACCAAATAAAGCCGACTCTCACCATAAGAGTTGTGCACAACATGCACATTTCCATCCACAAAACAAAAATACGCCAACTCTTACCCTAAGAGTTGCGCCCTCTGTTTTTACCAAATGACCGACCCTCACTATGAGAGTCGCGCATTCTTCATACAAAATTTTCACTCCTTGCATTCGCCATCATGACATCTCTCCATCCATAAGTTTCCATACGTCAATAAAAAGATATGGGCTATGTAAAAAAAAGAAAAGAAAGAAAGCCAAAGGGCATGAGAAAACAAACGGGAAAGAAAATCCAAATACCCGTTAAAAAAAGAGGATGATCTTTCTATAGCCCATATCTCTCCAAAAAACTTTGTTCCATCCAATAAAAGAGAGTCATGATGCATGGAGTGCCAAAAAAATTTTAGAAATAGGTTTCCATCATACTTATATTCCACACACTTGCACATCTCAATCAAAGTGTATGACTTGTATCTCCTTATAGTCCGGTCTTTGACTCAGCAATACAGGTGATGTAAGTATGCTCACATACCTACCTAAAAACTCCACTCTCAGCCTTAGTGGTAGGATTTTAAGGCAACACTACAATGCCTTTGGTGAGGTAATCATACACATTGAGCGATTAAGAGAATCATTTGAGGAACTTGTTTTATTTTACAAAAAAAATTCATAAAAACCTCCAGATAAAAGTTCTATCAAAGAATGAATGATTGATGAATCTGTTATAACCATTCTGTCTAGCAACCGCTCAAGAAATTGGAGATGCTACAAGCCCCATGAGAAATCAAGGTACAGAGTGGATAGAATAAAAACCTATTTAAATTACGAAAGAATACTTTGTTATAGGCATGGCACATATGAATTATATCAGCATCGTAGCAACTCCTGATCAACAACCATACTTAGCTATTTGCTCGGGACAAGCAAAGGTTAAGCTTGGGGGTCTTGTTGGCAGTCCTTATAGATCATTTCTATGCTGCCAACTTAGAATAAAAAGAAGAAAGACAATCATATTCTACCACATATGCCTTTACTACTAACAAGTTCCACTTGTACCCCTAGTATTCAAGTTTTGCAGGATTTATGGTGTAACAAGTGGAAATGCACAACATCATGGAGAAAGCGCAAAAGCCAAAGATGTATTCAGCAAATGCTCAAACAAGAATAATAAAGAAGCCCACCTTCGATGCATATCTGGGCCTGATCGTAACCACGGGAGAGGTCCAGGCCCAAGGAGGAACCGACCACCAGAAAGCGGTGGCCAGATGGCCCCACCAAGGGGGCGGCCGGTCCGCCAGTGGGTCCTCCCTGGCCCAGTCTTCGGAGGCGGTGCTCTAGGTGGTTCCCTAAGGGTGGTTTCACATCCTTCCAAACCTGGAGATGCCTAAACCGTCCTATTCTAGCTATAAATAGATGGTGCTCCACCATTCTCAAGACACACATCATTTTGGAGTCATCTACCTCACACCTCTCACTTGTATCTTTAGAGTAGTACTAGTAGTTTGTGAGCAAGGCAAGAGCTATCAAGGAGAGCTTGTCTCCTTGGAAGAAAAGGATCATCTTGGTATGAATACAATTCGGTCTTCTTTCATGAGCAATTTCTTATCTTATTTATATGATCATGCATATGAACTAGAGCAAAGTTATGATCTTGTTATGAGCTAATATATGGACTAGAATATAGTTTATGTGTCATGTTCTTGACTTGTTCATCGTCGTTCTTCATTGTTCATCGAATTAGTATGAATAGAGGAAGAACTAGGAATGAGGTGATGGTTCGTCGTTCCTTCTTGGTTGCTCTTAACCTAGCCTGTCAATCCGAAGGGTTGGGGTCCGCGGAGGTTAGGAGTTGTTTCCAAGTACGTGAGCATGGTGCTCAGGTATGCGGAGATCGGCGAATATGTCGGTATCCCACGGGCAGAGGCGTAGGTAGGCAGGTGGTGACAGCCCTGTCCATCCCTAGCACTCCCCCACGTTCGGATATTGAAGTAGGAGTTCGTAAAGTCTCTATCGGCTGGCAGATCAGCTGCGGGGATCTCCCTATCACCGCAGACTTAGTCCTAATACTAGACTTACTAATTAGATGTGTTGCTAGCAGTTCTTTGCATAATTATATATGACCAATGCCTGCTCAGTTAGTTATATTCTTTTATTCTTTATTTTCTCTTTTTATCCTTGAGGTTGACCCAGATGTGTGTCCACTATTTTGAAATCATGTTTTATTCCAGTTTACTCTATGCCTACCATTGCACTCAATAAGTGATCATGTTTACACCACGCTTGATGCATATTGCCCTCCTACGGGAAATCCCTTGAATACTCATGGGTTGAAATGTTACAATGATAGTTCTGTGCGCTTGCAGAGTAATCTTAATTCTTACTGAGCTATCGATCGACGTACCAAAGTACCATTACTTAAAGATTATAATTCTTGTGCACCCCACGGCGAAGTGTCATAGTTTTGCATATCGTAAGTAATGACGGTTAGGAAGGCCAATCCGGCACTTCTAACTGCTATTACCAGACTGCATTACCTAGGCCGGTGCCATTAAGGGACAAGGGTTACTTTTCTGAAGTGATGGTGGTTGGGAATGTCAACTTACGTTTCTAGTATTATTATTATTAAGGACGGACTTATAGTGTATCTTTAGTAGTGATGCTAAGAGACGCCAACAAGCATTTCTGGCGCCCTTGCCGGGGATGGACTTTTAGTCTATCTTTTGTAACGACGTTAAGAAAAGCCAACAGGATGCTCCTCCCCCAAGCTAGATGTTTGCAATACTTTGGTGTTGAATGAACTTCAAAGTGAGCTAGCCTGTAGTAGTCCTGGTGGGTACCACTGATAGACTCTTTCCTTAGTCTTAATGTTGTTCCTGCATAATTATACTCCAACAAGAAAACCAAAACTCGACGCTTAAATTTAACAAGGGGTTAGCGGTCAGCCAATGAGTAATTGATTATTCTTTTTGAGTTGATTTTAATTGACAGATTCTTAACAGGATTCTCTTTTTGGGTTTTCCTAATTTTCTTATGCAACAATCAAATATGTATGCATGCTATTTTTTTTAATTTTATTTTATGCCACCACGGAGAACATTTATTCTCATGGGGCCTAGGATTTTCATAATACAACAAAGTAAATACAGATGCTACTACAATTTATATTACTTTATTTTTATGCCACCACAGTAAATATTCTTACAGAGTTTTCCATAAGTTTATTCACATGGGGCTTTAGATTTTCGTAATGCAGTAAATAAAGCAGTAAATATTTTTGTTGTTTTATATTTAATGTGCAAAAATGATTGTACTAATAAATGTGTTAAAGTAAAATTATTAATAAACGCTAACTTAATTAGATAACTACCATTCTAACCTTATGGCTAGGGTACGGAATTTAAAGTCTACCGACAGGACTTAGGTAGAGGAGAGTACTTACTCTGTAGGTTCATCGTCTGAGGTTACCTCAATCAATTCCCCATTTTGCGGTGAAGTAGTAGGTGCTTCTTCTTTCTCCTTCCATCTCTTTACTGTCTCTTCTACTTCTCTCTTTTCTAGCTCCAGCTCTTCTTTGTCACACTCCCTCAGGTGTGCTTCTCTTGACTCTTTATCCTTCTTCATCCATTCCTCTAATTGTGCGTGGATTTCTTCCTTCTTTGCCTTAGCAATCTGATCCATCTTTTTAGCTTCCGCTTTCCACTCACTCCAGCGTGGTGCTTGTACGGCTTCCTCTTACTCCTTGTAGCAGTCTTCATAATTCACAATCTTGCCAGGGAATTCCTCCCATCCACAGTGAGGCTAAGCAGCCTGACGGTGGGCTTGGCGTCTTCTCCTGTTGCGTTGCTTCCTGACCTGCTCATGGTTAACAAGTGTTCTAAATGGATAGCATACCTTTCCCGTGGGTAGGTTGAAGTGGATCTGTCCAGACCCGATGTAGATAATAGCATTGGCAGTGTAGAAGAACGGTCTTCCCAAAAGAATACGTGATTCATCGTCTCCCTGCATGTCAAGAACTAGAAAATCTGCGGGTATATATTTATCTTGAATTCTTACCATAACGTCCTTAACCATGCCTTCAGGAAATCTAAGTGATTGGTCTGCCATCTGTAACTGAATATATGTTGTGTATAGAGGTAAATCATTAAATAAATCATCATATACCTGTTTGGACATTATGTTGATGCCTGATCCAGTGTCGCAGATGGTGTCGGCAAAAGTGGTGTCTCTGATTGTGCATTCAATGATTGGTACACCTGGGTCACCTTTTTTTGTTGGAAATAGTTGGGGGAGCATATGATCATTTTCTGTATTGAGAGCAGCGATTAGTTGAGCAGTTTTTTTAGGTACATGCTGGGGCTTGTTCTTCCTCCATCTTCTATTGTTCTTCTTTTTGGGTGCTGGTTGTTGTTGCTCTTCTTATTGATGGAATTGTTTCGGGACTATCGGAGTCTTCAAGATGCAGTTCTTGAACGAGAATCTCTCTTTCTTGTCCTCGATGGAAAGGACAATTTTGGCATGTTCCACGTAGATGATGGCTTTGGTTGTGCACAAGAATGGTCATCCCAAAATAATAGGTGCCTTCTCATCTCCTCCTGTCACCATAATCACGAAGTCAACTGGGACATTGATAACAACTTCTTCTAGCACTCCCTCGGGGTAGCAAATGGACTGATCTGCAAGCTGCAAACATATATCTGTGTACAACAAAGGATCACCTAATATTTTCTCATAAATTACCTTGGGCATTATGTTGACACTTGCGCCAAAATTACAGATAGCCTCTGGAAAACTGTGACATCCTATAGAGATAGGAATGACAGGTCTCCCAGGGTCTCCCATCTTCTCAGATAGTGTGTGATCAATCCACTGTATATCTGCAGGCTCAATATGGTACTGGGTTGCATTGTGAATATCAACAAGGTTAGCAGTTTCTAAATCTTCTGGCTGGCCTGGAATCTTACCTTTCTCAAATGGAGGGACAGCAGCAGCTAGCTGAGCTAATTGTGATTCTAACATTTTATTAAAGCTGTACTGATTCTTCATAGCAGAAGCAAAGGTATCCATTCTCGTATTAATATTTTCTAAAGCTTTATCATTAGAGGCTACCTTTCTAGACATTTGGTCTAACAATTTAGATTGACCAGCAACTAAATCTCTTAAAGGTTGAAGATTGTAATTATTATAATTATTACCTTGGTTGTTACCTTGGTAGTTACCTTGTCGAGGTTGCTTATTCCATCCTTGGTTTGGCTGGTTCCATCCTTGGCCTTGCTGAGGACGATAGTAGGTGTTATTGTTGATGAAGTTCATATCCTCTTGCAACGTAGGGCAGTTGACAGCTGAATTCCCGTAATCTCCACATTCTTCACAGGTCATGCGAGAATCATTAATATGCATGACTTCCTTCTTCTCTATATCAAGCTTCTTCATGATGAAGTCTAGCTTAGCAGTGACCATGTCAATTTCCTTGAGATGATGGATGCCTCCTCCTCTCTTGCGAGGTTGAGTACGTTCTTCGTTACAACTTGGATTTGAGGCCATCTTCTCAACAAGTGCTTTAGCTTTTGGGAGCTTAAGTGGCAGGAAAGCTCCTCCTGCTGCAGCATCTATGGACTCACGGGTGCTAGAGATAAGCCCGTGGTAGAAGGCTGCATTAATAGCCAATCCTCTATCCCATGATGAGGACAGTCTTCAATATAATCTTAAAATCTTTCCCATGCTTCAGTGAATGATTCATCATGTTGCTGTTGAAAGCTTGAAATTTTTCCACCCACAGCATTCGTCTTGCCTGTAAGAAAGAACTTTACCAGGAAAGCAGTTCAGCATCGGTCCCATGTAGTGTTCTTCTCTTTGTTGGCGTAGAACCACTGCTTAGCTTTCCCCAAAAGTGTTGACTGCTGGTCTAGTCCGGATGTTTTCTGTTATTGAAGCAGAGAACTCGCGCAGTGTCTTCTCAGCCATGTCTTCAAACGCAGAAGTTAAATTTTCTCCTAAATGTTCTTCTTCCAATGTTAGAGCTGGCTCCTCTGATGGACGAGCTTGAGCAGTGATGGGTATTATTGATAGTGATTTGAAATTGTCCCTCGCCTCTGCAACCTTCTTCCTTGTAAGAAGTTTCTCTGGATCGTCAGGGAAATTGTTTGGAAGAGAAAAATCATTCATTCATCACCCTGCATAAGATAAGAAAATGATAAAAAACAAGGGTGTGCCTATTTGAATTAGAGATCAATCGGTAACACAATCTTATCCATTATGTATATATGTTATCAATACTTTCTAAGTTTAATGTGCCTTCCCCGGCAACAGCGCCAAAAATGCTTGTTGACATCTACTAACGTTGCCAAATATAACTATATAACTTTTAATACGAGAGACGAATTAGAAGATGTATGGTAATTTATTAACTTGTCATTATGCAACTAGCCACTTATCTATTACCAAACATTCTTATGCATGAACTAGGTTGTCATCCCTAATTATATATGCTAAGAACAAATAAAGGTTTCATATATTATCCAATGTGACTAGGCAGAAATATATATATATATATATATATATATATAAACTAAGAACAATTCTGCAAGCGGACAGATAATTACACTATTGTAGCATTTTACCTAGAGTCTACCAGGTTGTCGATTTATATTTATACCACTGGGAAGGACTAGGATAAAGTTTAATCTATTATATTGATAGTGATTATATACAATGGATAAGTGACATTTCCGATGGCGGTGGCGAAACCCTAGGGGGCGGCGCCACCTGGCCCCCCTTGGCGCCGGCCGGCCCTACCTGTCAGGTGGTGGGGCCCCAGTTGCTTCGGGTGTTTTCTAGATCCTTCCCACGTCCTGATGACGGTGTTTCCTTCGCGGTTAAGTTTCGTGTTAATTAAGCACTTTAATCCCTCTCTTAAGCCTTTCTGGAATTGCCCCTGGAAAATACAGAACATGCAAAACTCGTGGAAATTGTCAGTTAAAACCCTAGACTAGTGTGTATTCTTATATCCTTTGGTGTCTAAAGTTCTAATAAAAGTTGATGTTATCCACCGTCAATAATGCTGCAGGAATAAAAAGACAGATGCAACTCTCTGAACTAGATGAATGGCGTGAAGAAGCATATCACAACTCCAAGATCTACCAAGAGAGAACAAAGAGATGGCATGACAAGAGATTGAAGAAGACTTTGCACCCGGAGATGAGGTATTACTTTTTAATTCCAGGGTGAAGTTATTCGGTCACGGAAAGCTACGAAGCAAATGGGAATGACCATTCAAGGTGATCAACACTTCGTCCCATGGAGCGGTCACACTTCAAACCGACGAAGGTACGTTATTTAAGGTAAATGGTCATCGCCTCACACTCTTTCAAGAACCAATTAAAGGCCCAGAGGAAATCGATATTATAGAATTTATTAATTTACCAAGTGTATTAGGCCTAAACCTTCCCTTTGCCTTCCCGCACGAAAAAGTCCGAATTTTGGAAACTAAATATCACGAGAAAGCCGCACGAAGAGACCGGAGGCAAATGGACACTGGGGTGGATCGCCCGGGCCCACCATGGGATCGGCCGATCCTCTTACTACTCCATTCGCCGCCGCCTTTTCGTGACGTGATCCTTCTGGTCTCTTCTCGCATATTTTCCAACTTTCATTTTTTGTTAAGTCATCCGCCGCCACCGTAAGCTCCAAGGGAAAATTTTGAAGCCCTAGCAGCCACCGGACGCCTATATAACCAGCCCCTGCTAGCCTCCCATCTCATCTCATCCAACCTATTGACACTTTGTTTACACCAAAATTTGGAATGAGAATGGATAGCCGATACCGAGAGCAGAGACAGTCGATTTTCGGGAAGTAGAGCCTTCTATGCGAAGAGTTGAGAATAGCCGATCCGGTCCGGAATCGATTGTTTGACCTAAACGAAGACGGCGGTTTGAAGACAGGAGTCGATTGATGAAGTCAGCACGAGTCTCCAGCGCCGGGAAGCGATCACGTTCGGAGTCCATTTTAGAAAAGGAAGATTGAACTCCAAGTTACCTTTAGAATAGGAAAGTCTGTTAGTTTCCATATCTATTTTGAGTTGTAATTCGATTAGGACTTTATCTTGTCGAGCCCAGGGTATAAAAATAAGCCCCCGGCCATTGTAATACGTACGTTCACATCAATACAACACATCTTTTGGCTCCTGCCAAACCCTTAGGAGTTGGAGTAAAGTAGATTCCGGCGAGTTTCTTCGAACGGGCTGAGTGTCATCCGGTGGACACAAGCTTGCTTGTAAGTACCATCATGCCTTGCCAAGATTTGTCTCCTTAATGTCATCCGGTGGACATGGGAGCTTTGTAGATCAAGGTCGATTCTTGTTTGATATGAGTTTAGCGTCATCCGGTGGGCGTGCGCTTAGATCAAATAAGGATTAGTTATCGATTCATGCTTGTTTGCTTGCTTAATCTATGTTTAGCGTCATCCGGTGGACGAAGGCTTAGGTTAAATAGGTTAATGTGCATGGATTAGATTAGTTATCGGCTCTAACCAAAAGTGTCATCTTAGTTAGATTCATCAAGTTACCAGTGATGTTTGAGTTTATTTATTTATTTACATGTGTCACTCACCAAATTTACCCAATCTTGATCTGTTTGTATTGGCTTTTTATCCTTAGATCTGTCTGTTCAAAGAATGATAATTGTCACATGTTTATGCATTGATAAATAGAATATGCTCACAATAGCTGACAGATCTAGACCTTGATTGTGTACAAGTTGTATTCAAGCAACAAGTTGAATAGTGCTTAGATTCGATGATCGACAGATTTAAGTCATAGTTTACATTATGGCTGCCTCGATCCACTCGATCCCCACTGTTGTAAACATTGAGTTAAATGTATTGGTTTGAAGATCTAAGCATTACTCTTCTTACCTGCCTGTGTATCACTCGTATTTGCCGATTCGGCTATTTAGCCGATTTCGCTCTGTTTTACATTCAGACATTTACCGAATTGGCTAATTAGCCGATCTCGATCTGTTTCTACATTTAGACATCTTTAATCAGATTAACTTGACATGTATGATTAAAATATGTTATATCTTGTCTCATGCGAGTTATTATTACGATTGATGCAAGAGAATCGGTTAATTTATGTCATAATGCTAATCTCATGAAAATCGGTTCATGCCATCCGGATATCGACTCTTTAGTCGATAGCCTGCAAACAGGGTCTGTAAGGCCGTAAATTTGGAACTATCTGGACACACCAGTGAGTTCCGACTTGCTGTTACTGATCATATCTCTTTCCTTGTCAATTGCAGGTCAAATTGACTGGCACGCTTGGGAGTCATCGGCACTCTCGGACTGGGCCTGAAGCTAGCTGGACCTGCGGAAGCTCCGTCTGCTTTCAAGGGCCGTTCTGGCTTTGCTGGTGTGTTGAGCGCGGGAACCACTTTTTGTGCCAACACACTTTTTGGAACGCCCGGTGGGACAGTTTTCACTCATGGCCAAGAACAAGGGAGCTGCGGACACTCCGAGGGACGACGGCGTCATCAGGGTCAAGCGTGAAGAGATCGAGCCTGAAGATGCTGTAATCATGGAGCAGCTCATTGAGGAATTTTCTGATGCCTGCCTGCTGTCATTCAGCAAGACCCGTGAGGGTCGAGTGGTGAAGAAGAACCCCTTTCCAAGGTGGATCCTGCATGGCCACAGTGACAAGGGTGAAGAAGAGTTCAAGGACTACCTCCTCAGCGCCATCTAGTCTGCTTCGTATCAGGCAGTCGGGCATCATCACAATATTTTTCTGCAGACATTCTACAACATCATGAAGACTGTCATCAAGAGGCAGAATTGGGAATCATTGGGCCCAACGTACTTCAACATACCTCCAGAAGATTCCAACTCAAATGCAGCGGCCGGAACGTCTAATCCTCTGCCGCATCAGCCGAACCCGCCAAAGCCGTTTGTTCAACATCCCAATATGACGACGGATTCGGCTCCAAAAATAGCTATGTAGCCCAAGCTATACAGAGACTACTCTCCTGAGCAGATTGCTACTTACATGAATACAACTGGGAACATGCCGACCGGGATCATGCCGACCGGAAACGTGCCTCCAACAGCTCTAAATTTTCGCATCGGGCACACTTATAGTGAGCTCGCGTCGGCACCACACCCCGGTTATACTCAATCACCTCAGGACGAGTTGTTGAGCAAGATGAGTACAATGCTCAAGAAACAGTTTGGCTTGCAGTCGAAGGCAGGAGTCTCAATCAGATACAGACCCCCGTACCCGAGTGGTTTGAGCGTGTGCCGCTACCTCCTAGGTATAGCATGCCAGACTTCACAAAATTCAGTGGGCAGGATGATGTGTCCACCTTGGACCACATTAGCTGATATCTTACTCAGCTTGCCGAGGTGCCGTATGAGGATGCTCACAAGGTCCGCTTTTTCTCACTGTCATTGACTGGCCCGGCGTTCAGTTGGTTCACTACTCTAGAGCCGGAGTCGATTCAGAACTAGATAGATTTGGAGAGCAAGTTCCACAACTATTTCTTCTCTGGTACTGGGAAAAATATGATTGTTGATCTGACCAGCATGCGCCAGAAGAGCAGCGAGATCGGGTCAGCCTTCATCAAGCGTTTCTGAGAGACGAGGAACATGTGCTATTCATTGAACCTCATGGACAAGCAGCTCGCTTACCTAACCATTAGTGGATTGCTCCCGCACGTTCAAGAGAAGCTGGTGGGCACTGAGTTCGACACTCTCAGCCAGGTGATGCAAAGGGTGACAGCACTGGAGTTGCAAGCTCAAGCCTTCAAGAAGGACGTGAAGTACAAGCACGCCACAGATGTCGGCAACTCTGATTCGGAAGATGAAGGCGAGGACGAAGTTGCCGCTGTCGAATTGAAGTGGGGCAAGAGGCCTATGGCTGTGCCCAAGAACTGGAGCATTGAAGATCAATATGACTTTGACACGAACAAGCTAGATAAGCTCTTTGACTTGCTGGTCAGAGCTAGGCAGATCAAATTCCCTGCAGATTATGTCAAGCCCTCCCCTGAAGAATTAAAAGTAAAGCCATTTTGCCAGTATCACGGCCACAACACACATGATACTAATGGGTGCCATGTGTTCAGGGATCAGATCTAGAGAGCTATCTCTCGCGGCCTTTTGAAGTTTATAGTCCTGCTAAAGGGAAGATGAAGATTGACAAATTCCCATTCCCGAAAGGCCAGAACATGGTCGAGGTGACATCCCCTGTAGGCAAGGTGAGAGTCCTGACTTCTGATCTGGAGAAAAAGAATGCGTCGGTTGATTCAGGCATGCACATAACAGCCGAAGAACTGGAGATGATTAAGAAAAGCCGGGAGCAGAACAGGAACCAATTTGAACAGGGGGAATCCAGCAAGACTAGGGTGACTTCTCGCAACTTATTGAATAAATGGCGAAGGTAGAGGGAGAAGAATCACCAGAGATAGCTTGAAGAAGAAGAGTACCGGAGTTGGGCCCATGATGAAGAGGAGGCACGCTATCAAGAAGAACTAGCCTACCGCCGAGAGGAAGAAAAAGAACACTGCTATTACCCATTCTTTCGCCACTGCTGGAACGAAGGTTTGAAACTGCTGACTATCCGCAATTGCCCGGAGTGTAGTGATCAGTATCGGGAGTATAGGCAATCTCAAACCAACCACCGGTCTGTGCATGAGAGGCTTGGATGCCCACGAGACATGCAGGATCGGCGCGAAAAAAGGGATGTGCATGATCGGCTCGTGGCAGTGTTAGTCAATCGCAAGGAGCCAGCCTGGCAGGAAGGCCAGTGGTGCCCTGGGTACCTGACAAGGAGTCAGAGATGCTGCGTGCTGCACCTCAGGAACAGAGAGCTCAAGGCAGAAGGCGGCCAAAGGCAAGTCTGGCAGGAGAAGCCCTCTCAAGACAAAGGGAAGGCAATAGCCGATGCACAGATGGTGTTCGTGCTTTCGGCTGAATTCAGGGTGCCCAAGGCTAGGAAAGGTTATGTATCCTCTGATTCTGATGGGTCAGAGTCTGAGCAGGGCACCGCTAAGTTGATTTTCACACAACAGGCTACTTTCGACAAGCCGCCCAAGCATCGGCACCTGAAGGCCCTCTACCTCAAAGGATACGTTGATGGAATGCTGATGACCAAGATGCTGGTAGATGGTGGTGCTACAATCAATCTTATGCCATACACTACTTTTCGCAAGCTGGGCAAGGGCCCTAATGACTTGATCGAGACCGACATGATGCTGAAGAACTTCGGGGGCAACTCTTCCAATACCCGGGGGGCAATCAATGTCGAGTTGACAGTCGGGAAGAAGATGCTGCTCACTACCTTCTTCGTGATTGACAGCAAGGGCTCATACAGTTTGCTGCTCGGACGTGATTGGATCCATGCCAATTGCTGTGTGCCGTCCACAATGCACCAATGTGTGATCCAGTGGCATGGTGAGGAGGTTGAAGTGGTCCCGGCTGATGATTCGGTGAGTGTTGCTATGGCCGATGCCGCCTACTGGGAAGCCAGGGATCATGATTGCTTTTCTGGCAAGACCTAGGATGAAGGCTCCATCAAAGTCAACGATGAGAGTCAACAGCCGGTTCGGGCGATTGGCTCTGAGTCTTTTTATTAATGGAGAATCTGATCGATGGCACCGAGGGCAAGCTTGGACAGGGCTTCATGTTGGCCGATAAACTTGAAGAAGTGGGTATTGGACCTGGTGACAGACCAAGACCGACGTATATTGCTACCAACCTTGACCCTGAGTTCAGGCGGGAGCTAATCGATCTGTTGAAAGAATACAAAGATTGCTTCACCTGGGAATATTATGAAATGCCTGGTTTACACAAGTCAATTGTTGAACACAGGCTGCCTATCAAGCCTGGGTTTCGGCCATTCAAGCAACCTCCATGATGATTCAAGTTAGATGCATTACCTGACATCAAGGCCAAAATCGAAAGATTGCTGGAAGCTAAGTTTATTCAAGCTTGCCGATACGCCGAATGGGTATCGAATATTGTCCCTGTGTATAAGAAAAATAGCAAGTTACGAGTTTGTATTGATTTCAGGGATTTGAACAGAGCAACCCCGATGGACGGTTATCCGATGCCAATAGCCGATATGTTAGTTGACTCAGCGGCAGGGCATCAGGTCATTAGCTTCATGGATGGCAACACTGGGTATAACCAGATTTTCATGGCTGACGAAAATATTCCTAAGACAGCTTTTAGGTGTCCCGGTGCAATCGGTCTATTTGAGTGGGTTGTAATGACTTTTGGCTTGAAAAATGCCGGTGCAACTTAAAAAGGCTATGAATTATATTTTTCATAAGTTGATCGGCAAGATTGTTGAAATCTATATTGATGATGTGGTTGTGAAATCCAAGAGCTACAAGGATCATTTAGCTGATTTAAAGGCTACCCTGGAATGCACGAGAAAGCATGGGTTGAAAATGAATCCTAATAAGTGTGCCTTCGGGTGTCAGCTGGTGAATTTCTGGGTTTCATGGTGCATCGCAAGGGAATAGAGGTTGGTAGCAAGAGCCGGAAAGCCATTGATCAACTTGTGCCTTCGACCAACAAGAAGGAGTTGCAGTCTTTGCTTGGCAAGATTAATTTCATCAGAAGATTTATTACCAATCTGTCAGAGAAGGTGCTCCCATTCTCGCCATTGTTAAAGCTTAAAGATGATCAAGAATTCAGATGGGGTGACGTACAGTAAAAGGCTTTTGATGACATCAAAGAGTATATGAAATCTCCACCTATTTTGGTGCCACCACAGGTGGGAAAGCCTTTCAAGTTGTACGTGACGGCCGAGGACCATACGATTGGATCGGCCCTTTTTCAGGAATTCGAAGGAAAAGAGAGAGAGTTTTCTATCTGAGCAAGAGGCTCTTGGATCCCGAGACAAGATACACACCAACCGAGAAGTTGTGCCTATGTTTATTTTATTCATATACAAAGTTGAGGCATTACTTATTGTCAGCTGAGTGTGTGGTAGTGTCCAAGGTGAATGTGATCAAGCACATGTTATGAACGCCAATCCTGAATGGGCAGATCGGTAAATGGATCTTGGCACTCTCTGAGTTTGACTTGAGGTTCGAATCGGCTAAAGCAGTCAAGGGTCAGGCAATAGCCGATTTCATTACCCAGCATCATGGAGGCGCTGTCAGTCTGGTCGACGTCGCGCCATGGACTATGTCCTTTGATGGGTCGTCTTGCAAGCAAGGTGGAGGTGGAGGTGCTGGAGTGGTGCTCATATCACCTCGAGGGCAGCGTTTTGCGTTTGCTTTCCAGATTGGGCCTACGGTGACAAATAATCAAGCTGAATATGAGGTAATCTGGAAGGGGTTTTAGCTTCTGCATGAAGCAAAGACAGACATAGTTAAGGTCTTCAGGGATTCACAACTAGCCATCAACCAATTGCTCGGCCTATATGAATGTAAAGATGACATCCTCAGAAGGTATCATGATCAGTGCCAAGCTTTGATTAGAGGGTTTATAGCAGTTTCACTTCATCATATTTCCCGAGCTCAGAATCAAGAGGCTAATCGATTGGCACAGAACGCCTCGGGCTACAAGTCCATGCATGAAATCTTCAACACCGAGCAATCAGCTGATGACTGGCGGGGCAAGATAGCAAGATACCTTGCTGATCCTTCTCAGAAGATCAGTAGAAAGTTGAGATACAAAGCTATCAAGTATGTATTGCTAGATGGTCACTTGTACTATAAGACTGTTGAAGGGGTACTGTTAAAATGCCTCGGGGTGGAAGAGTCAGCAAAGCTGATGAGTGAGGTTCATGAAGGAGTCTGTGGTGCTCACCAATCGGCTCACAAGATGAAGTGGGTCATCCGGAGGACTGGTTATTATTGGCCAACAATGCTCGAAGATTATTTCAAATATTACAAGGGTTGCCAAGAGTGCCAGAAATTTAGGAATGTGCAGAAATCTCCTGCTTCAGCTATGAATCCTATCATCAAACCATGGCCATTCAGAGGTTGGGGAATCGATCTGATCGGCTAAATTTATCCACCGTCGAGCAAAGGTCACAAGTGGATATTGGTTGCAACTGATTATTTTACCAAATGGGTAGAAGCTGTGCCTTTGAAAAATGCTACATTTGGAGATATAATAGAGTTCGTGAAGGAGCACATTATCTACAGGTTTGGTATACCTCAAATCATCACAGCCGATCAAGGAACAATGTTCACTTCAGATGAGTTTCTGACTTTTGCTGACGACATGGGCATCAAAATTTATAATTCTTCGCCTTATTATGCCCAAGCCAATGGTGAGGCTGAAGCTTCAAATCAGATTTTAATCAAGGTCATCAAGAAGAAGATTGAGCAGACTCCCAGAAGATGGTACCTGACATTGAGTGAGGCTCTGTGGGCATACCGAATGGCGCAACATGGATCGATCAAGGCTACACCCTATGAGTTAGTCTATGGACACGCTGCTATCCTGCCATGGGAGATTCAGTCTGAAACACGACGTGTCACGTTGCAAAACAAGCTTACAGCCGGTGAATATAGAGACATCATGATGGACAGTCTTCAATATCTGCATTGTCATCAGCTCAAAGCTTTGGAGTGCATTGAGAAGAACAAGATACGGGTAGCCAAATATTACAACACCAAGGTGAGAAGCAAGAGTTTTGTCGAATCAGAGCTGGTATGGAAAGTTATATTGCCTATTGGTACTAAGGACAGTCAATTCAGCAAATGGTCTCCTAATTGGAAAAGCCCGTATCGAGTAGTGGAATGTGCGCCCAGTAACGCCTACATCCTTGAAGATTTGGAAAGGAGAAGATTTGCTAGGGCGATCAACAGGAAGTATTTGAAGAAATATTACCCTAGCATTCCAGTCGGGGGTTGATAGCCGATTCGTTTGAATCTAGCTCTGACAGTCGATTCTGAGCGGAGGATCGCCTTTAGGACAAAAATAGAAGTTATGTGACAGCCGATTTCGTTTTAACGAGTCGCCTTCAGCACAGAAATTGTAATGCCCTCGATGGGGTGTAACAGCCGATGCGATAAGCATCGCCTTTAGAGCAAAAATAAAAAATAAAAAGACATTGAAAGATCAGATTGCTGGTTCCCAACAGAATATTGATTACTGATTATATTTACAATGCAGTTTGACACATTTTAAACATCATTGTTGGTGGCCCTAGCAATGACATCTTCGGCGTCAGTGACGACCGCGACCCCGTCGGCATGGGGGAAGAAGGCCGCCAGTTGGGCACTGGCCTCTCCCATGTCCTGGCCCACCGGGAACCCGGGCTCGATGGCCTCTAGGGCGATGCCGGAGTGGAGTCGGGCCGCCACGAGAGCACCAGTGGCACCGTGACGGACGCCAGCCATGGCCACCTGACGGACTCGGTGGTGGACATCCTGGAGCCGCTGCGCCAGCGTCTCGCCATGGGCATTGACGAGGTTGGCGGCGTCCTCGGCGGCCACGCTCAACTCCTCCAGCTGCGCAGTCAGGGCTGCAAGAAACAGAGGAGTTAGTACAAGAATTTTCATCGACATATTGCAAGGCGACTCCAGAAGGTTACCTGCCACCGCGGCATCTGACTCGGCGAGGTGGGCCTGCATGTTCGCCACCTCGGTCTCGGCAGCAATGAGCGCGGCTGCTTGGGCTTCGTTAACGCCCTGCAACCGGCCATTCTCCTTCGTAGCCTCTGAATAGAGGTTACGGTATTCCACCATCTGGTGGGGGAAGCGGCGGCCGTCGTCGGCGGTGTAGGAGTTGGCCGAGCCTGAGGAAGACCGGAACTGCACCCCTCCCTAAAGGCGGCACTGGAAGCCGGATCCTGTTGAGGGATTGGCTGAGGCGTAGTGCGACGCACTCGCGAGCACTCGCCTATCGGCGCGCCGGACGGCAGGTGGAGGACACGCTGCTGGCTGGAAGAACGATGAAAAAACAAGAATGTCAGAAAGTTGAGAGATGGGAATCAACGCCATAAATGCAGATCGGCTTACCTGCTGTAGATAGCCAAATGCCGACTCGTCGCCCAGCGCCTTGGTGCGCGAGATGAACCCGCAGCGTCGCCCGCTGCAGGAGTGGCTCCGGCGGCCGTAGGGGTAGCGCCGCCTTATGCAGGAGCGGCTGGTACGGGGCCGGCGGTGGTTCCAGATCCTCCGGCACCGATGCTTGGAGGATTGCTGCAAGAATGATGACAATCAATTCTGGATTCGAGTATATGTGTCAAAATAAACATTAATCTTGCTTCAGTATTGTCTCCAGCAGGTTGGCCTGCGACCTCAGAGAGCGGATTCAACGAAGGACTTCGTCGTTCTTGGCTGGGTCGGTTGCCGAGCGCTTGCCACGATCTCCGTTGTCGGCCATTGGAGGATTTGAGATCGGAACTAGGTTTGAAGATGAAAAGACGAGGAAGGAAGGCCGAGTGAGTAACGATCGATGGCGTATGCAGTTGCTCGTTCAGGCCAGGCGGACATTTATAAGACGGAGGTGTCAAGGCGATTTCCTCAGGAAACGAAGCGGCGCGGCAGATTTTATACTAGAGTTAAGTCACGTTTCTTGAATCCGGAACAGTTGCCGCGATCGGTTGCCATTCGATCGGTTATTTTGAATAGACACCTTGGAATCGGCTGTTTGAATCGATTCTCAGAAACATTGACAGGAGAGTCTGGTTGTTCAGCCGATTCTAGCGCAGACAAATAAAATAGACGATTTGCAGTCTTAAAACAGGATAAAATTGTCAGAAGCTACACACAGAGTGAATATACATTGTTTTACAAGGCTAACAACGATCGAATGGATGAAATAATTTCAGCATGAAGGGCTTGGCCGGCTTGTAACAATGCTTGATCTTCATCGGCCATGGTCTTCAGAAGAGCTAAGCGTTGGTGAATTGTCCTGCCATCAGCGACCATGACACTTACTTGCTTTCTTTTCTAGTTAATGTCGATGGTGTTGGTTGATAAAGTGATTTCACGTTGGGTGATGGCAGAATTAACTTCTTCAAGCTCCTTCATCAGTTGATCACGCCTAGCTTTTAGCGTTTCTAGCTCTGACTCGGTTGTACTGATTGAAGTTTTCAGCGATTTAACTTGGTTAGCTAGTCCAGTTGCTTCTTGCCTGTTACTCAGTTTGTTGTTCTTCAACTGTTCCAGCTCTGTCAGGTTGGCATGTGCAGACATGATCCTTGGAGTTTCATTCTTGAGTTTGGCGAGCTACGTCAAAGGGTTGAAGGCTGCTGGATGTACTTATTGCTGAAGCAATTTGATGGCTTCATCGATTGGTTCAGGATTCAGAGCAAGGTTAACCAAGTTTTCTTCCAACCGAGGGAGGAGCTCGCTTAGCCGATTTTTGAAATCTGGCTTGGACAGCTTTAGAGATCTGGAGCTTAGTTCTTCCTCATCGCAGCATTCTTCTAGATCAAAAGAGTAACTGGAAGATGAAACCTGTAGTGCCTGTATTTGATGTATAATTCTGTCAGATGAAAGCATGTTGAGAGCAATCGGCTAATCTGGTAGGATCTTACCTTCCCAGTGTCTGATGCAGAAGGAGCCGATGCCAGCCTCCAGCGCAGTGTCAGTTGGTATTTCTGTGGAAATGGCCAATTGGATTTCTACAAAAATGATAGTCAATATTATAATGAAAACACAATGGTGTTAACAGCTGAATTATCTTACCTGAAGATGGAGTCCTGTCTTTCTCGAGCTTGCCCCAAGTATCTTCAGAGGAAGGACTGTTCGGCTGTATTTTTCAAATCAGGTAGTCAAGATCATGTGCTCAATTCTAATCATTAACTGCAATAGTGGTTTCAGTAGCTACCTGAGTAGGGGGTGCTTCAAGAACTTTTTGTTGAGTGCTTGAAGAACCCAAGCCGGTGTCTTGGGGGCCAGTTGGTCCTGATTGCCTTTCAATCTGAGATTCCTCAGGCAGTGTTGGAATCGGCTAAACCGTCACCTGGTGATTAGCCGATTTTAGCTGAGCGTCTAATGAATGGTGCAGAAAATGTTTCAGGACATTCAGATACCTGGATAGCTTTCCTTTTGGAACTTGGTTTCTTAGTGGTCACCTTTTGAAGACTAGATGAGGCTTTCCTTTTTTGAGCTGGAGCAGTCGTTATGGCAACAGGGGCCTTCATCATCTTCTTCAGGGAGGGAGCTTGAGAACCTAGCCTTGTAACCGGGCAAGGAGGATAATACTTGATTTGCTCCGGTTGATTAGATTCTGGATCCTGCATTGGCAAAAAAATTAGATTACAGATGACCGGTTTAGGTGAGATCGGTTGATAGCACTTACTACTAATTCAGAGTTGAAGCTGCTATCCAAGGCCTTGCATTTATCATGAATTGCCTGGCAAAATAGATGGGCATGCCATTGCTGCCACCAATTGTCGAAGCTCTCATGAGCAACTAAAATTTGATTCCACTGCTCCATTGAGTAGAGTGGCAGTTCTGCTCCCAGTTTAAAAACTCTGTCAGCCTCTAGATTTTCAGTGATTTCTTCTCTAGGCTTCAGAAGGCGTAAGAATGGAAGCTTTTAGGGCAGTTGGCCAAAACCCAGTTGTCTTGCTGCAACATTGGGGTGCCAAAATTCATATGAAGGCCAGCTGGGCTTAGTGCGGCTTGCACTTCGAAGGTGCTTGTAGTTGACTGGCAGTGTGCAGGGTTTCATGATCACATTAAGAATTTCAGTTGCTCCATCATCTGAACACCCTGTACTGAACTTGAAGGTATAAGGCATTGGGAATTCTGTGTCATCTTCATAGGGAACCCAAGTTAATACATCTGATCCCGGGCCTCTATAGAATGCTTCAAGCATATTGCCCCGGCTGACACCTATGGTTATAGGTGAGGTGGCTTCACCAAAGTTTTGGAAACCCCTAGTTATCCTGTTTTTCTCCTCCTCTACATAATTGATGGAGGGATAGCTAAGGTTGTGGAGGTCTGGCCTAACCATTTTGAGCAGATACAGGATGAGCCATAACTGAATCAGCCACCAGGGCCTGTTGTGCATTGAACCTCTTCACCTTTTAACAAGAAGCCGACAACCTGGTTCATTAACCTATAAGCAAATCCCAGTAAAAGTTTACATAGAGGGACTAAGTTTCCTTGGGCTAATCTTTCTACAAGGGCCTTGAAAGGGTAGGTTGGTCCTAGAGAAGCACCACAGAAGACAAACCTCTCCAGCCACATGATCACGAATGCTGTGTGCTCTTTCTCACTGATGCTTGGAGTTGTCAGATGATGAGTATTGACATAGCTGGTCCAGCCTTTGTATTCATCCAGCTTTGGGAACTGTTTCTCGCCTGTGGAAATGAGATTCCAATACGGGTAAGTCCTAGTGATCTAAAGGCCGGTGAGCATGTGAATGTCACCGAGGGTAACAGTCATCGGCCCATCTCCAAACACGAAGGCGTTCAAAGAATTGGACCAAAAGTAGCTGGCAGCGATCAAAAGTGGTTCATTCTTCTCCATCTGACAGAGTGAGAGGTTGAGGCATTGGCTCAGATTGCGTAACTCCCAATCTGCCCGCTTCTTCTCTGACACCCGCCGGAACCAGTTCCTCCATCCGGTGGGCATATTCGGCCAATTCCGGAATTATTTCTTGGACCACGAGGATGCATCTACTAGTGGGCTTCTGAAGGGGATTTGATTGGTCTCTTGACTGATGAACTCTGCTGGATTTGGATCGCCCATCGGACCCAGGTAATAAGCGGAAGGAACATCATTCAGTGGAATCAAGATCTCCTTTTTCAAAACCCGGAAGATGAACAGCATAGGTGATCGATTGGGCGAGGGTTCGAGAATGAGATTACGAGTTGATGAAATTCATACCTCGAGGATCTCAGAGGGAGTCGCCATCTGCTTAAGTTGATTCAAGGCGGCGGATCGAAACCTGAGGAGAAATGCGACGGGAGCCTTCTTGGTTAGGGTTTCGTTTTGGTGCGAAGCTTTGAAGTGCTAAGCGGGAGATTGCGGTTTCGGCTGTGTTTTGAGGATGGAGATCGATTAAGACTCAGTGTTAATTTTGGAACAAATCAAGTTTATCCCAAAATTGGGGTTTCATTTTGGTGATGTTTGAGTTTATTTATTTATTTACATGTGTCACTCACCAAATTTGCCCAATCTTGATCTGTTTGTATTGGCTTTTTATCCTTAGATCTGTTTGTTCAAAGAATGATAATTGTCACATGTTTATGCATTGATAAATAGAATATGCTCACAATAGCCGATAGATCTAGACCTTGATTGTGTACAAGTTGTATTCAAGCAATAAGTTGAATAGTGCTTAGATTCGATGATCCATAGATTTAAGTCATAGTTTACATTATGGCTGCCTCGATCCGCTCGATCCCCACTGTTGTAAACATTGAGTTAAATGTATTGGTTTGAAGATCTAAGCATTACTCTTCTTACCTGCCTGTGTATCACTCGTATTTGCCGATTCGGCTATTTAGCCGATTTCGCTCTGTTTTACATTCAGACATTTACCGAATCGGCTAATTAGCCGATCTCGATCTGTTTCTACATTTAGACATCTTTAATCAGATTAACTTGACATGTATGATTTACATATGTTATATCTTGTCTCATGCGAGTTATTATTACGATTGATGCAAGAGAATCGGTTAATTTATGTCACAATGCTAATCTCATGAAAATCGGTTCATGCCATCCGGATATCGACTCTTTAGTCTAGCCTCCAAATAGGGTCCGTAAGGCCGTAAATTCAGAACTATCTGGACACACCAGTGAGTTCTGCCTTGTTGTTACTGATCATATCTCTTTTCTTGTCAATTGCAGGTCAAATTGATTGGCACGGTTGGGAGTCATTGGCACTTTCAGACTGGGCCTGAAGCTAGCTGGACCTGCGGAAGCTCGGTCTGCTTTCAAGGGTCGTTCCGGCTTCGCTGGTGTGTTGAGCGCGGGAACCACTTTTTGTGCCAACACACTTGTTATCATCCAAATTTTATTATCAATTATCCCTGCATTAAATATGAATATCCAGTAGAATAGGGTTATTACTGACGGATTCCACAAGTTTTGGTGAATTGTCTATTTCCCAGGGGATTTTTCAGAAAAGCTTAAAAGAAGGATTAAAGAGCATAATTACCACGAAACTTGCACGCGAAGGAAACATCGTCACGAAGACCCTGGAAGAGTACAGAACACACCCGAAGCAACCGGGGCCTGAACCCCACAGGGTGGGGCCGGCCGGCGCCAGGGTGGGACCGACAAGCGCCCCGTAGGGTTTTCTCCCCGCCGCCTTCTGGAGTCTTCTTCAACCACCTATTAGGAGTCATCTGGGCCCTTGGTTAAGTCGGTTTGATCTAACGGCACGCGTGCATCCCACCGGCCTATAAATAGAGGGCCAGACCCCCATGGAGGAGAGCCAGATCAAGAGATGAAGACCCTAAAGCATTAGATAGATATCCACTAGATCTAGGCTAGCAATCAAGAGAGAGATTAGAGAGATAGAGTAGATGAGCAGAGATTCGGAGGAGTCCCGGCCTGTCGGAGCTTCTTCGTAGCTGTGTTCGTCTGGATTCAGCTCCCTCGCCCGGAGTTGCGTTCTGAGGTACTTTTGTATTCAACATCCTGATTCAATTAAGCATTTGTTCTTATTCGTTCTTAAGTTTACAACTCTATTTGAGTGCTTTGATCTTGGTAGCTCCTTGGTTGAAGTAGTAGTTTGTAGTGTAGACGTGGTGTCTGGGCTATAATTATTTGTGAATGTCCCCTGATTGGCCGGATAGTGGTAGATCGCGTAGGTGACAGCTGCGTTGAGTCCTCTGTAGTCCACTTCCCGTTGATAGGATCGATAGGTGTATAAGTGTTTGGTAGGAGGGAACTTTGATTTCACCTCTTATTCATTTCACTGCCCGATTAGAACGATATTATTCAAAGTTTACCGGTTGTCGGATCTAGATAATCATTTGTTATCTCCTCATTCTTGATATTCTCTGGATTGATTGTGTTATCGGGTTAAGATCCAATAGACTTAGTATCCTCTACTGTTCCTTTGGGTTCGATATTAAAACCAGGATTGTCTAGTGAAGTGCTACATCGGTGTTTTATCTGGGCGCTTGCGGATACCTTGATAATAATAATCTTTAATAGAGTGCAGTTAATTTATACCAACACAACCCATCCTATTCCTCGTGCCTACGAGCTCCCTTCCAAAAACTCCCATGGCTGACAAGAAGATCATCCCCTACGGGATGGATCCAAGCAAGGTTCCTGCCAACGATTCTCAAGCCATCATCCCTACCAGAACTCCCTGGCCTCTCGCCATTGCTCCACCAAGCCAGCCTCGCAAGCTTGAGCAATCCTTTCGTGCTTGTACAAGATCATCCCTTCCATCACCGCCGGAGACCCTCTACCTGAAGGATGCGCCACGGAAGGAACCGATCATCAAGCTACCGAAGGATGTCAAGCTCCTGCCACCGAAGCCGAACGAGATGCTGACGGGGGTGAAGCTCGACAAGGATGCCCATGTCTCATGTGCCAAGTACACCACTCGCCCCACTTTTGATGGAGTCCGTGCTAACCCAGCCGAAGTCAAGTACGTGCCACCCAAGGAAGCACCACGTGGAGAGCAACCTCCACGGAAGCGTTCCAAGGTCATCACGGCAGAGCTCCAGAGCAGATGGCCCAGATGAGACATGAGACGGAGATCATGAAGAACCAGGATAGGCTCCTTGCTAGAACTATAGCTGATACTAATCTTAGGATTGATCTGAAGGATGGAAAGGAAAGGGAGTTAGAGATTAAGTTTGAGCTTTTCTCCCAGTAGCTCGATTAGTTCGCTTTAGTTTGCTTAGTTCGTTTTAATTTGAAAGTCTTGTGTAATAAAAGTGCCCTATTAATAAAACTTAGTTTTGAGTCAATATTATCTTACTTGGATATATTTGTACTTGTCTCCACTTTGTTGTGCATAAAGGAAATCAGCAAATAAGTGTGGGGGAAGAGCACACGATGGAACGACGAACACCGAAGACAAAAGTACACCAAAACAGAAGCAACCGACGCACAGATCACACACAATGAGACAGGGCATGAACGGCCACCAGGAGGGATCGGCCGATCCCTACCCTAGGTTGGCCGATCCAACCCAGTGCCGCCTCACCGCGAGCTTCGTCCACGCTCAGGTACGTACCCTGAACTCCGTATTTTCTCGTACGCCGCTCGTTGTTTTGCACTGGATTGAAAATCTTATGGTTAAGCAACTTTAAAACATGAAAGGATTAACTTGAGTAGCCTTGACTTAAGGATAGACACACATAACACTTTTCCTGGAAGTCTTGCTGCTGTTGGAAACTTAAAATTAGGGACCCCATGTTGATTAAGTTGTTGTGGAATATGAGATAGTAAGAATAATGAAAGCTTGATTCTTGATATCTAGTTATTGGAGAATTTTATTTGCAAAACTTAAAAACCAATAGCTATGCTTCTCCTTTGTAGTAAAAGCAATTACCTACCAGAACCAAATATAGGATAGAATCAACCTTCTGCATTTATTACTTTCTATTGCTTTGAGTTTTGTCAAACCGAGTGACCCTTGTTGAGAAATTTATCATGCTCCCAAGATCAAGATCACGTACACTCCACATATATCTGCTATTGCTACACTAGGAATAAGCAACAACATGCCTTTCCACCCAAAAATGTTTCACTCTGATATTAGAGGAAGCACAAAAAGAAGTTAGGAATAAATGCTCCAAAGTTCTTGTTATCATCTCTCAAAAAAATATATATGCAGAGAAGACGCATGTGGCTATGCAAAAGTGTGAGAAGAGAGAAAACAATGGGTACAAAGATGCCCGCCTGAGAGGTAAAAATGGACAAGTGTCCGAAATGCCAAAACAATGGGTACTCTGATGCCCGCCTGAAAAAAAAAGAGAAAGAAAAGAAAAGAAAGATAGCCCATGTTGTCCTGCAGAAGAAAAGAGAGAGAAAATCCTCAAAAGGAGCATAATAGAATTAGGTTAGCCACCATATATTCTACACACATGCACATCTTGATCTAAGAGTATGACATCTTTCTCCTTGGATCCTTGTTCTGACTTTGCAATATATGCAATACAAGTATGTTTTCACTTTACCCCTACCTCAGCTCCACATAAGCTTTAGAAGTAGGAAATAGAGAAGGCAACATCATCTATGCCTTGGTAAGGATCAGCACCACCACATGAGTGACATGAGAGTACTACAAAGAAGGAAAAGGTAAGCTATGCTTTATTTTCAAAATATTCAAAAGACCTCCAACTACTTGATTGATAGAAGAAGGTGATCAGTTCTGGTTATTCTATTCTTCAACCGCTTAAAGTTTCATGGTAGACACAATGAATCCCGCAGTGCAGGTATGACTAGGAATAGTGAAATGTTGATTTCTAGTCCTAAAGCTAAGATTGTTTAATTCCATCCTTTACTCGGGACGAGCAAACATCTAGTGTGGGGGAGCTTGTTGGCGGTAGTTATTGTATGATTTTACCCGTCAACCAATCATAAAAGGGGATATAAATGAGAGCCAGCACCTAGAATAGGGTTTAAACTGACAGAATTCCACGAGTTTTTGTGAATCTGTGTTTTCCAGGGACTATGCAGGAAAAGAGCCAAAGAGGACCCACACCGCAGAGAAAAATACCGAATTACACCGCGACAGGAGATCAAGAATATTCTAGAGAACACCAGAGACACGTCTGCCGAGGGAGGGCCCACATCTCAGAGACAGGTCGGCCGATCCCACTGATAGGTCGGCCGATCCACCTCAGAGTCGGTTTCGTCTGTGTTTTGACGTGGCCCCACATCCCGAAATTTCACGCAATCTCCACCGCCCGTCGAAGTCGGTTTGATCTAAGGGCTACGGTTCATCCCACCGACCTATATAAAGACCCCTAGACCCCCAGGGTTTACAGAGGATCCAGGGAGAAATCAATCCAGGGTTTCAGAATTCCACCGACATATCTCAAATAGAGTAGAAACCCATGATAGGATCTAGAGCCAAGCATCAAGTAGAAGATTAGCCTTGTAGTCTCTCTAGATTACGGCTATTCTTGTTCTAGAAGTAGTAAGGTAGTAGAGCTGGAGATAGTTCGGGGAGTTGCCAGTCTGTCGGTGACTGCTCTTCGACTTGTACCTGCGGATTCAAGTCCTTCTTTGGGACTTGTTTCTGAAGATTTCTTTGGAGTTTAACTTCTAGTCCAAGTGAGTAACGTTGCTATTATTGGTCTTAAGGTTTATGATTCTTTTGAGTGCTTTAGTCTTAGTAGCTCCTTGATTGAAGTAGTTATTTATAGTTTAAACGTGGTGCTTCGATTATATTTACTCGTAAATGTCCTATACTGTCCAGATCGGTGGTAGATCGCGAGGGTGACCTAGCCTTGTTGAGTCTTACACAGTCCACCTCCCGTCAGTAGGACCGTAGGTTTTCATTACTAAGGAATTTACCCTTTGTTGGTGTATTCCTATAGTAATTCCCAATCAAGAACAATCATATCATATTTTGTGAGGATTAGAACTAGAAGCCTTACCAATCTCCTATATCACATATTTTCTCCGTCCTTGATAGCAGCTCAGGGGTTATGTCTAGATTCTAGTCATCTCGTTTTCCCTGTGGTAAAATAGAAATAACGATACCTGGAATACTCCCAGGTGAAGTGCTACATCGGTATCTGTCCGCTTGCAGATAATCCTAGTGTTTATTTCTTTGAGTTATCTTATACCGACAGTCTGAAGTACAGCGGCATCCTCCAGGAGGTCCTTGAGCTAGTCCCTGAGCTGCCGGGCTTCCATGGTAGAGGGCTCGGGCATGCTTCGGAGAAGCATGGCGGCCTCCGTGAGTTTCCGGCTAGCCCGGGGTGCAACCCCAGGTGTTTCGGCCCCGTCATCAGCGATGATGCAGGCCTGGACGTCATGGGCTCGGCGTCACGATGCTCCGCCGTCTCCCCGCTTCTCCTCGTGCTCTAGTGAGGCACGGAGTTGGGCGAGGCGTAAGCGATCCTCGTCCATGCGCGCTTCGAGCTCCCGAAGCTGGTCTAGCTCCAGGGAGCGCTGGATGGGACGGAAGGTCCCCGCCTCTGGGTCCCGGGGGAGCGCGGGTCGTGGCACCGACGGAGGCGGAGTGTTCTGCGGAGGTTGTTGTTGCCGCTCCATAGGGATTCCCTCCTCCTCCTCCTCCTCCTCCTCTGAGTGGACGTCCTCCAAAAAACCTTCCTCCGGGTGCACTAGGTGGTAGCACTCCTGGGAGGGGTCGATGTAGTCGTCGTCGTCGGAGCCGTAGACACTGAGGGTGTTGTCCCACGCGTCGATGAGGTGAAGGAAGGCCTGGGGATCACGGACGCCGGTGAAGTCCACGTTCTCCCAGAAGTCGTCATCGTCGTTGCTGCCGAGGTCCCGCTAAAGATGGCAACGGGTAAAATACCCGCGGATATAGGTACCACAGATCCGCACCCGTGAGAGTATTTCTGTGCCCGTGTCCGCGCCCGCCACCCGCCACGGGCAGCACCATGCGCCCGCACCCGCTATTCGCGGGCATGCCCGCATACCCGCCAGCCCCAAAACAGTGACAAATTGGATACTAGAAATCCTCATCCATATATACATCTCACATCAAATCCAAACATGTAGGCATTAATTTGAGCAAAATCAAATCCATGGCGTCAAAATAGGCATCGATTTGAGCAAGATAGATTTTTTTATATGTTGATTGCCAACAAATCTTGCTAGTTCCCAGCTCACATGATCCAAAGAAAATATGAAACATAAATAAACAAGAATATCTCAATAGTAAGCTTCTTGTATCATACACCATCTGTCACTCACGAGACTTCCAGATGTGACTTCAAGAAAAAGGAAAAAACGCATGGCACTGCACATACATCTGGGATTAAGAAGCAGCGAGCAAGGCTGCAAGCCAGCAGCTTGCGAGTGACTGAGAGGAGAAAGGGAATGCGAGCGTTGACCGCATGACCAGCAACTGGCCGATGTGTGGCAGCGGCGAGACTGGGGATGGGAAGAGGATCCTGTGGAGGGCGGACGGAGGAGGCGTAGAGTCTGCCAGAGGCCTTCTCGCCCCGACGCAGGCTCCCGGTCGCCGTCGTGGGTGGATCTAGCTCTGGGCTAGGGGTGTGCGGCTGTGGACTGGGGGACCGGGGGCAGGAAGCCACGAAGGCAGTGGCGGCGGAACGGCTGGGGTGAGGGATGAAATGAAACTAGGGTTTCTGGCTTTCTAGTCTTCTAATATATACTTGGTTGGCTGTGACCCCACTTGTCAGGTAACTAAGGCGGGTTTGTGGGCACGGATAGGCTATTTTCTTACCCGCTAATGAATGCCCGTTGGGTTTACCTCTCTGCCCGCACCCGTGCCTGCGGGTGCACTTTGGCACCCGTATCCGCGCCCGCCGGGTTTGATACCCGCAGGCATGCGGGTATTCTGTGCCCATTGCCATCTTTAGGTCCCGCCGTGATGGCGAGACGTGACCGTAGCGGTCCCATCCCTCTGGGTACTCCGGCAAGACGAAGCTGGAGGTAGATTCCGTCTCCCTGCTGCTGCATGCCCTGGGAGTACTCCCAAGGGAAGATGGCGGGAAGGTGAAGAGGTCGTCCACGCGCTCTAGGTGATTGCTGGGCAAGGATGGCACGAACGTGGGCATCCAACGCGTTGCGGAGCCCAAAAGGAAATGGAGATGGCGTCGCCGTCCTTCCCCACTGAGGATGAAGGGAAATAGCAGGCGACGCCAAAGGCCCACCCATGTCTCTCCGAGGAGCCATGGGGGTCGAGGGGCTGCCATTGCCCGCAGTGTCGAGCTGGTGGCAGGTGCAGAGGCGGAGTCCCTCGCTGGGAGCACCAGGTGGGTCGCGCCTCCCATGACAGGACGCAGGCCGACCTGGGGATGCCACTCACGCCTGGTTCGGTGCATCGCTCCCTCCACCCCGCGGTCTGGGTAGAGGGGTCATCGTGTTCCCTCCCCCAGCTTCCTACTGGGCCGGGGTCGGGATGATGACGGTGCGGGGCTCGGCTGAATGGAGGTTCATCTCGTAGCCGTGGCCAGTGGCCACAAACTCGAGGCTCTCAAACCAGAGCACCACACCGGCAGGAAGTGCAGGGAAGCTGACAGCCATCCGTAACCTGGATCAACACACAAAAGGCTGGCGTGCCAACTGTCGGTGCTAGGATTAGCGGGTGCTAACACCGGCTAGTAAACTTGTGATTTGCGGTTGAGGCTACAGATGGAGTGCAAGCGGGAACAAAGGGGGTTATACTGGTTCAGGCAAAGTAGTGCCCTACGTCCAGTGGAGAGTCGAGTCGTGTTGCCTTGCACCTGGGTGCTTTTAGTAGGGGTTACAAGCTTCGGCAAGAGAGGAAGGGGCTCCCAAGTCTCTTGTGCACGTGAGGTGTGTGTGTTCTATGGCAGTAGGGTGTGAAGTCGACTCGAAGTCTCTCTAAGGTTGGTCTCTACCTTCCCTTTTATAGTCACAAGGGAGAGGCAGAGTAACATGTTCTTTGCTGTAGAAATAGTACTAGGCGTGGTGGTGGCCGAGAAGATCGGCACCTGTCGCCAGTCATGCCTCCATCTTGGTACCTTGGAAGCATGGATGCTGTCATTCGAATGATCGTGCACTGTTCAATTGGTGAGTCCCAAGGTGGCACACATTGCTGGACGTGGCTGCTGTGTGGCGTGGCGTCACGCTTGGTACTTGGTCGCTGTTCATCCTGCATGTCACGGCGGGAGAGTGAGCCACCTTCGGGCGTTAGCCTTTGAGGCTCGGGAGCCTCGCCCCAGTCGAAAAAGGGACGCAGCGATGCAGCAGTAGTTTTCCTCTTCGGGCACGCTTCCTCTCATATGAGGTACTTCCTGAGAAGTGGGTGGACCCGGATGGGGGATTTGTCCAATCTCCAAGGTTGGTCCCATGGTTGACGCCTCTCCAGCTCCTGTGCAGTTCGTGCGCCAGGAATGTGGTCTGTCATAGTCGTGGCAGGGGAATCCCTCCGCAAATAGGGCATTTCACTGTGCGTTGTTCTTGGGATGGTGTGGAGGTAGTGGGGCCGTCAGAGGAGCCTGGGTACTTGGTACAGCAGGCGTGCACGCGAGAGGCGCGGTCGTGCTGTGGGGGCCGCTTGATGGGACCGTACCTGTAAAGCGGTCAGAGGGGTCCCTTAGAGTGCAAGATTGCTCTGCCGACGTTAGCAGGGCTCGGGCGAGTCGAAGAGTCGCACCCAAGTTTGTTGTGCACAGTGGGGGGCTCAGGCAAATCGGAGAATTACGCCCGAGGGTCCCGTTTTCCCGAGCCCTGTCGCCGAGGCTCAGGCGAATCGGAGGATTTCCCCCGAGAGGTCTGCGCGCCCAAGGGGGCGATGTACTGGCGTAGCGTCGGCGCAGGCCTCTGCGAGTGGCATCATCGTGGGCCTCTGTTGGGCTTGCTTGGGCCGGGCCTTATTCGGGGAATATGTTTTTGCGTTGAAGTTGGGTACCACATCCTTTGGTAGCCGACACTAGAAATCAATTTATATAAATAACATGTTATTACTACTGGTATATGTTGGATTGTGATCTTGGGCTAGTCCAAGATTAATTATGAATTAATTAAGTATTAAACTTTTAGTCCACCTGTCAACATATCCAACTAATTTTAAATATTTTTTTATATTCCGCTATAGTACCCGTGATGCAATATGCACTACTTCGCTATGAAGCCACTAACTGGCTACTGCTATTTATTAGCTTGCTAGTGATCAATACCATATATACATTCCTACTTCATTCATCAAATCCTTGAGCAAAAAAAAAAAAGAAAAAAAAAACCCTCCAGCACACGACCTTGCTTAACCTCCAGGAAGCTGCGATTCCATTATAATATATTGAGCACACACACACACTAACACCAACCCCTGCCCACCCAATTGCAAGTTGCAACAGATCGCGTTACTCAGGCTCGATCTGGCATAAATGCATTATCACATTAGGTAATGGCCATAAAATTTATCTGTTGTGAGTATAACAGGTGAAATTCACTATAATAAAGTATTGAACTGTTGGTACTTCTTACATGCAAAAAGAAAGTAGACTTCACTGCTTGCTGGTCTGCTACAAACCTCCTAGCAATTGAGCCATTGGACATAACATGTTGTGATGTCGTGGAATGCCAAAATGGACAAACTTAACACAGGAAAAAATGCATTTGGTGGTGCCCAATATTATGACCAATAATCTTCAGGATAATCGTCCATGCAAAAATACATGTGACAGGAGCTGGAATCGGCTGCCGGTTCCAAAACCAAAAAAAGATATGAAACATTTCACTTTCTAGCTCCCTTATCCAAGCTGCAAATTACTTCTATGCTAAAAACTTACTAACCACGCAATAGAGACAGAATTAGAAAACAAAGCCTCTAAATATACATCAAATCTAAAGGACTCCACCTTTGAAACGTAGTGGGAACTAACCCCAATAAATAAAATGCTCCTGTACTGGTACTAAGAAAAATTCCACGTTTTGCGCAACTTTAAGATTACTACCAAAACTCAGAAAAATCTGATTTGAATTGGATATGGTAATGATGCTCTGTCGTAATCGTCAGCCCAGTATTATTATTATAACAAGCTAAACTCGGTCAACTCTGTTCATTTGGGCTAGAAACAAACGCTGATTTTAGTTGATACTAATTTATTCTGAAAGAAAAATCGTGACTGGAAATAGTTGAGTGGTCAACGAACAGTGAATCCTGTCGCTATATGAATTTGAAGTTTAATTTCTCCGAGCTCAGATTCCAACTACTATATTTTGATTTTTTAGATATATATAGTTTTTGCATTTTATATCTAGTTAACACATATTTAGGCGGGCAGCAAAAACTTTAAAGGCAGAACAAGTTACACAATTTAGAATGGGCAATGGCAGAAGCAGCATTTATATCTGCCCTGCCCAAACATATTCATCATGTGGTCAATGGAGGATTTATAAACTCATATTTCATATTGATATAGTCTTAGGAAAAAGTTGAGAAAAAGTGCACTGTAGCATTTTCGTTTGTATTTGACAACTTTTGTCTAATCATGCCCCAAGTAGACTTAAAAAATTTATCTCGAACTAGCCAGGCAAAAAGTACAAACATGCAATAATTACTACTTTATTTAGTGTTTCATGCAGGTAAAAAATACAATTAATGTGACAGGAAAAGAGAAAATTTTTTGAACTAAACAGACACGTAAAGAACAGTCTCCACGTCACCCAAGTCCGGTAAAGCCTACTGTATGCCGCCGCATCTGATTCAGCATTTATGTCACCTGTAACAGAGCCAAACGGCGCCAGGGACATGAATGAAAAGATAATTAACTCTGTTCGCTTGAATTTATCAGTCAGCATTAGCCAGCTATTCAGCAGTATTTTTATCTCACAATAATCAGCCAGTCAGCCGTATAATTCAGTCAGCCGAACAGAGTGATTAATATTTTTTAATAGATCTGCGTTTGGTGCTTAAAGAAATGTATATATTTGTTCCACCATTGTCTTGTAGGCAGAAATGAGAAAACTAATTGTTACAAGCTACTCTTTTCCGTCCCAAAATTATATTTTAACTTTATTTTTAGAGTCACAGTATCTACAATTTAACCAAATTTATATAATAAAATAATAATATTTATGATATCAAGTATTATTATATTCTTTATTAATTACATTTTTGTAGAATAAATTTTTGATTTGATGTTATAAATCTTTATAATTCTCTTTATAATTTTGGTCGAACTAAAGTACCAATTTGAACGAATTCAATACAACGGGTTTGAGTAGCACCCAAGTGATTTACTTATTTTGACCTTAAGGAGTGCATAAAAATACTCATCCAAGAATACTTATCTCACTTGAATTTTGTACACATGTCTTCAATTAATATTTTACCACACATTTCTTTAACATTATTTCCTCAATTTCAAATATAAATTTTACACTATCATCCATCACAATTCTACTCCCTCTATCCCCAAAAAGAAGAATATTATAGGATGTATGCACATCAAACTTTCTCAACTTTGAATACGTTTGTAGAAAATTTTAGCAGTATTTATATGTTCAAATAAATTTATTATAAAGATATATTTAACAGTATATCTAATGATATTAATTATGTATTGTAAATATTGATATTCTTTTATATTTAATTGATCAAAGTTAAAAGAGATTAACTTCTCATGAAAAAAGTAACTATCATCTCACTCTAGAATAAGATAGTGATGAATTGTCTGTGATATAATTGTCTGTCATGTTGGGTTCGCAGAAAAAAGTAACTGTCATCATCTCACTCTAAAATAGAATATATAACAAGTTAATTCATCACTATCTTATTCCTCAGAAGTTAATATAATATGAGAAATGAGATTGTTATTATTTCTATTAAACTTAAGAAATGAACACTCAATCTATGCCTCGGTGTATGGCATTGGCAGTAATTCACATCAGAACACGTCAGGAGATTACTCTTGCAGGAGCATATGCATGCTCTGATCTCATGGCTAGGTGGCATTGACGGATAAAGCGGCAGGACTCTACGTGCCGGCCGCCGAAAGGTAATGGCGAGGTGCGGTGCGGGAGTGGCAGGCATCCATGGCAGTTGGCAGGGGTGGGTTTTTTTTTAAAGGAAAACAGAGTTTCCACTAACCAGTGGTTCTGGGTAGATCCCCAGAGACCAAATTGGTTACAAATTAGGGGACTTGGTCCATATACACCACCGAACCAGAGCGTACAACGCTCGCCCCATGAGCAGGTAGGCTGTCAGCCACTTTGTTGCATGATCGCGGATAAGCCCGGACCACACAATTGACAAACGAAAATCTCATGAAATCTTTGATCTGGCGAAACAGTCCTCCTTCAGTACTTCTGTCCAGTTCATTAGTGTTCAAACTCTTTTCCAGATTAGTAGCATCTGTCTCAAGGATGATTCTAGTCATTCCCAACTGAGCTACCCTTTGCAAACTTTTTAGAGCAGCCATCGCTTCAGCATGTAAAAGACTAGAAATATGCTCCAGGTGCCCACATGCCCCTTCTAGAAAGACTCCATTGCTATCTCTTGCAACAAAACCCCACCCACCTGCTCTTGTTTTGGCCTGGTATGTTGCATCCACATTTATCTTATAGAGGCCTGGCTGTGGGGGCTCCCATTTGTGCTTCATCTTCAGCTTCCTGCCTCCCTCCTTCTTCTTGAGCTTCTCAAATTCAGTTACATAAAAGGTTATGAGGGAGCAAAGTTCTTGCGCTGTTGGTCTCTTCTCCCCAGCATTCACTTTATTCCTAGCCGACCACCACCTTCACAAAAGGACCCACACTATTTGTTGAGTTGCCTCATTCATCTTCCACACTGCCTCAATCGTCTCCTTATCTGATTTACATCCTTCCAGCGTCATTCTAATATGTTCCAGGTTCATCATTCGCCATACTTCCTTAGCTTCATGGCATTTAAAAAATAGATGCCCACAGTCCTCATCCATCCTCCAGCACATTGGGCAAATTGTCTCACTTTTTATCCCTCTTCTAACAATATTCCTCCGAACAGCTAAGCTATTATGAGCCAAACGCCAGATAAACATCCTGACTTTATTTAGGAGTAGCAATTTCCAGATTTTTTTCCAGTCAAAACACTCAAGTTTCTGGCCCTCTGAGTTGGAACCCGATGCATCCCTACCCTTCTCATGTTCTCTCCTTCTCACTGCCACCTTGTACGCAGACTTCACCGAAAAATCCCCTTTTGGATTGAAATGCCATGCTAGCCAGTCCTCACTGTTCTCATCTACAGTCATTGACAAAATTAAATCTGCATCCCTCTGCCAGAAAGTATCCCTTACCAGGTCTTCATCCCATGTGCCAGTCATCGGGTCTAATAATTCAGAGACTTTTGTGAGAAGAGAATTACGCCTTGGGGTAGCAGGTCGGCGAGTAACTCCCAATGGAATCCATGGATCCGACCACATATCCAGGGAATTTCCATTACCGACCTGCCAAATTAATCCTTCCTTCAATAGCTCTACTCCTTGCAGAATACTTCTCCAAGTGTATGAAATTCCATCCCGTGCTATGCATCTCAAAATGCTGCTATTGGAAAAATACTTAGCTTTTAGAACTCGACTGCATAAAGTATCTGGATTAATTAAAATTCTCCACGCTTGTCTTGCCAGCATGGCAAGGTTAAACAAGTGAAGGTCCCTAAAACCCAGGCCACCCTCTTTCTGTGACATTGTTAACTTATCCCAGCCGATCCAGTGGATTTTGTTCTCTTTGTCGTTTTGACTCCACCACCATTTACCAATCAACGAATTCAGCTCTTCACATAACCCCTTAGTTAGATCAAAACAAGACATGGCATAAGTAGGGATTGCTTGGGCCACTGCTTTGATCAAAACTTCTTTTCCTGCCTTAGATAACAGTTTCTCTTGCCACCCCTGTATCCTTCCCCATATTCTCTTTTTAATATACTCAATATCTTTCTTGCGTGATTTACCAATGGACACCGGGAACCCTAGATACCTCCCATTTTTTGCTTCTGAAACAATCTGTAGCTCATTCTTTATTTCATTTCTGCTATTCAAATCTGTATTTGGGCTAATTCAAATCGAGGACTTGTCCCTATTTATCATCTGTCCCGATGCTTTTTCATACACATCAAGAATTCTTTGGAGTTCTCTAGCATCCTCCTTCTGCGCTCTCATGAGGATAAGGGAGTCATCAGCAAAGAACAAGTGATTAATTCTTGGTGCTGCCTCACAAACTTTGATCCCCTCAATTTTGCCCTCTATCTCAGCTTGTTGTAACATGGCTAAGAGAGCTTCAGCACAAACAATAAACAAATATGGGCTAAGTGGATCACCCTGCCGCAGTCCCCTCTGTGGGATCACTGTATCAGTGTACTCATCATTAACCTTGATGCGATATGAAACAGTCGTCACACATAACATTACCAACTTAACCCATCTTTCATTGAAACCCAGCTTTTCCATCATTCTCTTTAGAAAACCCCATTCCACTCGATCATAGGCCTTGCTCATATCCAGTTTTATAGCAGCTACACCCTTTTTTCCTCTTCTTCGCTGGTTCAGGTAGTGAGTCAATTCATATGCTACTAGTACATTATCTGTGATTAATCGGCCTAGGACAAAAGCACTCTGTGATTGGGAAATAATGTCCGGTAGGAGATTCTTCATTCTATTTGCAATGGCTTTTGATATCAATTTGTACGCAACATTGCAAAGACTAATCGGCCGCAGGTCCTTCAACTTCTCTGGCTTATTGACTTTTGGAATTAGCACCACAACAGTGTCATTCCAGCCATGAGGCATGCATCCTCCATTCAAAACACTCAGCACCTCTTCCTTCACTTTGTCCCCAACCAGCAACCAGAATCTTTTATAAAAGATTGCAGGAATCCCGTCAGACCCTGGAGCCTTCAAATCCCCTGTATCTTGTAGTGCTTCCCATACTTCCTCATTTGAGAAAGGTGCCATTAGAGCTTCGAACATTTCAGGAGTCACTCAGGTATGAACACATCTGAGCACCTCCTCCATTTGATTTCCTGCATTTGACATAAAAAGTTGTTTATATTGGTTAGTAATAAAAATATTCAGGCTTCCTCCCTCCACCATCCCTCCATTCTCATCCATCAACTTCTCAATACGGTTCTTTTTTCTCCTCTCCGAAGCTTGGGCATGAAAGAATTTTGTATTTCGATCCCCCTGGGTCAGCCAGGAAGAGTGGGCCCGTTGCTTCCAATAAGTATGCTGCTGGTCCAGCAACCTCTCCAGTCTATATCGCAGGATATGTTCCCTATTAATTTGTTCTTGACTGGGGCTTTGACACCAGCAAATCTCCAATTCTTTTCTTGCAGCCTTAATTCTCCTCTCCAATTCTCCTAAAATATTTTTATCCCATTCCCAAAGATCGTCAAGGAGTTTCTTTTGAATCTCCATTAGTTTAGTATCCTCCGTCTCCAAAGCTTTAGACCAGGCTTCTTCTACTTTAGCAGGACCCCCCTCCTCCTCCAACCAACGCGCCTCAAACTTCTTCATTATTTCCATCGGTCTCCTCCACACTTTCTTCTCCCTTCCCCCCGGCTCAACCATGATAGGTCTATGGTCGGAATGTCGTGGATCTCCATTAATAAATCTAACTAAAGGAAAGCGACTCCTCCATTCACTATTTGCCAATGCTCTATCCAGTCGCTCCTTCACATAGCTGTCCACTCTATGATGGTGGTTCCTCCAGGTAAATGCATCACCTTCATACCCAAGATCATGCAGGTCGCACTCCGCAAGGGCTTGACGAAAGCTTTCCATGCATCTCTCTGGTCTGGGTAGACCCCCCACCTTCTCAGTATTAAACATTATTTCGTTGAAGTCCCCACAACAAAGCCATGGAAGTTCACTTCTATCTCTCAGGATTCTCAATAGTTTCCATGTTTTTTCCTTTTCCTCACTTTTTGGTTCCCCATAGATCCCCGTAAATCTCCATTCAAATCCATCTTCTTCTGTTATGGTAGCTTCTATGTGATATCTAGACGTGCTTTTGACCTTGAGATCAATTTCTTTCCTCCACAGTAACGCTAAACCCCCCTTAAAGCCAACACTATCCTTCACAAACAAATTTGGCATTTTAAACTGCCATCTAAATCTCTCCATCCAACCAGACATGTGCTTGGTTTCAGACAGGAGCAACACATCCGGGGCCTCCTTCTTCTGGACATCCAGAAGACCTCGAACTGCCGGGCCATTCCCCAGTCCCCGGCAGTTCCAAGCTATTATTCTCATTGGGCCTGGCAGGATTGCTCATGCAACCCCGCCATTTCAGCAATAGAAGAGTTCTCCATGGCCTCACTCCCACAATCAACCACATCCCGTTTATGTTTCTTCCTTTCCCCTTCTGATTCACCCTCTGAACCTGACCCTTGTCTTTTCTTATTTAATCCCAAAGGTGGCTCGCTGCTTGTCATTTCTATTTTGGACCTGGGTCTGCGCTTGAAAGTCAACCTCTTTCTCGGCAACTCCAACACTCCCTGCTTAGCATTCTCAAAAATTTCAGGGCTGCCCTGCAATTGGACTGTATTGAAAATTAAGTTGCTTGCAGCCAGCACCTCCACTCCACCAGCCACCCCATGAGTAGTTACATCAACATCCATATTAAGACCAGCATCATCCACTCCCTTCCCCACCTTCTGCGAACTGCTGTCATCTCCTGGAAAGTGCGTAACTGGCCCTGTCCCTGGGGCAGCAACACCATCTTCCTCTATCACCGGCGCACACATCCCCTCCTTCCCTGTGATCTCAACTGTCTTCACTATCGCCGATCCAGAGGGTTCTTAACCATGTGTTTGTCCAACAGCAAAGTCTAATTTTTTTGCTGTACCACCCCTAACTACAATTTCCTTCAATTTCAGTGGACTTGTGCCATCATCTCTCAGGTCTTCTTCCCTTCCTCCAATGAGTTTGCCTGATGCCTCCGTACCACCCGAAACCTTCTGACCTGAACTCCTACCTCCACTAGAATCCTTCTTAAGTTGGAAGCTTCCACCTGAACTACCCCCTTCTGTCCACTTCCCCCTTCCCTCTTTCTTTCGATTTGGATTCACCCTAAGCCAATCACCAAACTGCCTCCCCTCTACTCGCCACACTCCTTCATCACACTCCTTTTCTACATGACCCAAGTGGCCACACACATAGCAGAAATTTGGCAAAAACTCATACTTAAGGTCACACCAATCCACCCCCTCACCCTCCCCATCCTCCATTGTGATACCCCTAAAGAGAGGCTTTCGGATATCAAGTAGAACCTTGATTCGCAGGAATTCTCCAACAGCCGTACCATCTTCATCCTTATCCACTTCTAGGAACCGCCCCACTTTATTTCCAATACGCCGAGCCGTCTCCTCATTCATCAAGCCAAGTGGTAGATCAAAAACCCTGATCCATACTAGAACAGAGACAAACTCCAGGCCTTTTAACCTTTTGGAATCATCAAAATCCACCACAATAAGAAGATCTCCCCCGAACTCCCACGGTCCCTCCATGATCGCCCTACGCTTCCCTCTTGGTTGCAGAAAGGTGAAAAGGAACAGGTTGTTGCCCAACTCCTTGCACCGAATCCCCTCCCTGGGGCACCAAATCCTTCCCATAGTTTGAACCAAACCATCTACAAAACCTGGTTTAGAAGAAAAAAACTTTCCCACTGCCTGTGGAGGTTGACCTGTCCCCCTTCGTTCCACTTGCCGAACCCCCTTGACAGCCTTCTGCTCTTCCTCAGAGAGTTTCAGAACACCCAACAGCCCCTCCAAATCCTCCACCCCTTTCCTTCTTCCTTTTTCCATCAGCACCTATCCACCGCCAAGCAGAGAGCAACCACTTCACCAGGTCAACCTCACTCCCAACAGTCACTAGCTGCTTGGCACAGCAACAGCACCACCTCTCGCCCCTATCACCTCAACAGCTTGAAAACAGCAGCCACCGTACTCACTACGCACAGGCCCCTGCCCAGTAGCGAAACTCCACTTCACTGCTCCAGCACGTCGACGACAGACACGCTAGCAGAGTCCCCACCTCACAACTTCAGAAAACGCCGTCGCACTGCTTCTCAACACCCAGTCCCCAACAGCTGCCAGAGAAAGCCACCCTGCCTTCCACAAACACCAGATCTGCAGTCACCACCCACGAGCACTACTATCCTCACCTAGAGCAGGAATCAGAAACTGGGCATAGCACTTGATTTGTGGAAATATTGAGGAAATTTTGGTGGGAAAAACCAATCCGAAACCCCACGTGAGTTTGGGTTCGGACGCCCTCTGAGTCGCCAGAGCTCTAGAAGAGTCGGGTGACCAGAGACGTGGGACTGCTGGCTTGGTGGGATGAGGCAGCAGCAGAAGCACGGCCGGTGAGACTGTTGGCAGGGGTGGTTGAGAAGACAGAAGAGCACTCATGGTAGGCCCATAGGGGCTGTGAACGTTCGGGATGGTCGAGGAAGAGATTTTCCACAAGCAAGCATCAAGCATGTCACTGACCGCCGCTAAGCAGGCATCAAGCATGTCACTGACCAGCCGCTTCACTGACCAGCCGCCGTGTCGTGCATAGCATAGCATCTGCTGATCTGCAATTCTGCATGCCTTGCACGTCATTGGGCTATCGTCTTTGCGCTGTCGTCCGCTAGGCGTGCCCGGTGCCCCGGCCCCGTTATCCTACCGACCTTAGTGGCCACGCGTGACGCGTGCAGAACTGACTGCTAAGGCCTACTACGACAGCGAGTATGGCTGTGTTTAGTTATCGGTTGTCGGGTGTAATTTTGTACTGTATCTTTTTCGTTTATATTTGATAACTTTTGTCTAATTATAAATTATAAGTCATGATATATATGTAAAAAGTATAAATATGTAAATATTTCGTCTATATTTAATACTCCATGCATGTGCCGTAATATTGATGTGACTAGTTGTAATTTTAATTTACAGTGTAAGTATGGTGGAGCTTACCGATCATCTTGGTCCTGTTTAGTTCTTAAACTTTCTAAAATTCTTTTCAAGAATCCCTATCACATTAATTTTATGGCACATACATGAAGCATTAAATATAGGTAAAAAATAACTAATTGTTCAGTTTGTTTGTATATATCGAGACGAATTTTTTGAGTCTAGTTAGGTTATGGTTAAACAAAACTTATCAAATACAAACGAAAGTGCTACAGTAACATAAATCTAAAATTTTCACAAACTAAACAGAGCCTTGATCCTTATGTGCACGAGCACTGTTGAGGGACAAAGGGGTTTTTTTTTTCTCCGGTTCAAATCTCCACAGAAATTGCGTCCATCCCATCCGACCGAGCGACCCAAACCAGGCCAACCAACTAGATTAATTTGGGCATGAAGATGACTTCGAAATGGAAAGGTGTCTTAACTATAAAATCTTAGATCTTTTTGAGAGCCACAATTTCATAACAGTTTGTCTCATTTTGACTTAGTATGAAACAGTAGGAATTTTCAGAGTACAGTTGCAAATTTGCGGATGAAATCTAAATTTGCAGGACTTTATTACAGTGCCCTTAACTAATCGTGAGACGTCCATTTATTTCAATCGGGCGACTATGATCATATATTACCTTCTAAGGAGGTAATAAATGAAATATATAATCATGTTTTATTTTATAAAATAGGATAATAAGAAAGGTTTATGACATAATGTGGTTTTCTAGATTTGACTGATGCATGCGTGATCTGATATAGTGATTTTTTATAACTTTGTACTTCATATATTTTGATTACCATATAATTTTGTATGTAACTTTATTATACACTTGATTTTGCATGTTGTAGGTAGGATTGCAAGCAATGTGATAGCGTGTCAGGTAACGTGATAGCATGTCAGGTAACGTGGCTAGTGTGTACGTGGTAACATGAGTTATTTGAATTATAATTTTTGCTCTTGATTTTGATTTTATAAGTTTCAGTTAATTTGTGCATTGTTTGGAAAACGACAAGAAGCTAACAAATCATTTTGTATTGAGAACCCTTTGTAAACCTTAAGAGCAAATTTTATTATTCATTTGTTGTTTATATTTCTTTGTATTTTTCACCTGGAACCAACCACTTTTTTCTATTAATTCTTACCATGAGCTCCTTACTCAATTAGATCATGAACTCACGTCCTCTTGGTAAAACTTGTCTAACTGTTTATATTGGGCTCACGTGATTAGGGGAATTGACATGCAAAGGCATGATTAGAGGAATTGGCATGCAAAGGAATTTCCGCTCTCGTCATTATTAGGCCCTCCCGTCATTAGGGGATGTGGAGGGATCCCTGCTCAAATTTGCATCTATAAATAAAGTGGAATCCTCTTGTTGTAACAGCGACGCAGGCTCGGTGATGGAGCACGGAGGAGTCCGGGTTTCGTTGATTGCCACGTCGGCGTTTTTCCTTGTCGTTACTAAACTAATCGAACCATACGAGTTGATTGCAGGCAAGCGAAGGCTAAGCCTCTCCGAGACACGAGTTTGAGGACATCGGAAGCTCTGCCTAAGCCTCCGCTTTTAGAGCGAAGGTCCCCCCGGCACAGGCGAAGGCTCCGAAAGGTCATGAGCCTTCGGAGGCGCCCGCTATGACGGGAATCCTCCAGCTAAGGTTCCACGAATGAAAGACAGGGAGGTCACGAAGGTTCTGGTGCGGACGGGGCCCTTGTCTCTCTCCGAAGGCCCATGTGTGAGGGTTCCCCTTCTCCCAGGTCACTAGACGACAAGTAAAGTGAGTGGTTGAAATGCGAGGAGAAAGTGACACTTCTACGGTTTCTCTTTGACCATTCGTTTTATTTAATTTTTTTATACAAATAATAAATTATTATGAAAATATATTTAACAATAAAATAAGTCATAACAAAATAAACAATATTTATTATAAATTTTTGAATAAAACGAACGGTCAAACAAAGATCGTAGAAGTTAAAGAATTACATTCTTTTAAGGACGGAGGGAGTAATTGTCTAGGGGACCGCCGGCGGAGTTAAAGAATGTCCCTAGAATATCCTTCCCATACTCGGGGATTTTTGTAATTTGCACTAGCAAGAATATAGTAACATATAAATAGTGCTGTAACTACCGTGAATAGATTAGTTGAGAATTATTTATTAACTCCTGGTTTAGCTCAAGATTCGTGAGATCCTCCGCCATCGAACGGAGGTTTCCCCGTGTTGTGTTGGGATCCCTGCCCAAACCCGGTGCGGGCCGGGATACCCTTCCACAACACCTCTGAAACCTATCGATCGACCCTCCACCTCACCTATCGGATCTGAACACGGAAAAGCTCGATCGCAGTCATACAAGGTGTCAATACAGTGACATTAACCAACGCCCCACAAACGATTCTGATTGAATCCCTGTCTAAATCGGCCACACGATAAGATGATGATACTCCTGCATCCACTTGACCAAGAGATAGCTTTTAATCGTGCATGTTACTTCAGCTGATCTCGACGAGTCTTTTTTTTAACGAAAAAAAAGAATTGTATTATATAGTGGGTATATTAACACATTATAAGCACTTTGATTAAAAACAGCACACAGGCTATGAATAGCGCAATTTAAATTATATCTTGTTATATGCTTTGCGGTTTGGATGTCCGCACAGATAGACACTCGACAAATAGCCTGAAAACAAATTCACAACGAACAAAGGTCAAAATTCCTCTAGGTGAAATTGAGGAACTTCTTTCTGGTGTCTTCCTTATTCTTCTTTCTGTCATCGAAGAATGAGGAAGACTTATTTGAAAATTATTGTCTCTAATCTTTCGTCATGGCTAGATCTAACCACAACAAAACGGAGAAGAGACCGAAGAAAATTATTCCATGATGATAATATTATCTCTGGCTTGATACCGCAATCTGAAAATAAAAGTCTTCATGTCATCACATCGATGATGATGTTGATACTGAAGTTGTTACTCTCATCTTAAACAGATGAAAAAGACGATTCCACCCTTCGTTTTTATAGACGCCGGAGAGAAGAAAAAGGAGAAGGAGAAGCCACTAGTAGAAACTTTATTAGCATGAAAACATATTAACTCTCTGATGACTTAATAGAAAAACTTATTAAATTTAATAGATTCCATTTACGTTGACCCTCGGTGAGATACTGGTGGAAAAGGAAGGGGACGGGTGGTCTCGACGGGTCGCCCCTGCAAGATTTGTTGTCAGGAGCCTGATTGCTTGGAACGAATGGCTTCATCTTCATTTCACAGGTCCACAGCCGCGTGTCTCTTTCCAGTGTCATATTATTTGTGCCTTGTTGTCTAATTTAGATTCGTTTTAGTGTCCTTTCAGGAAACCATCTTTCTGTTTTTCATCTCCAACCCCCGAAAGCGCGCAATGTTCCAATGTACTTATCAATTAGTAGTATCATTTGCAGATTGAATTACAAGCTCTATATATAAGGCTAGCGTTCATTGAGCGATCGAGTCCAATGTTGATGATGAGTTGATGACCACGGTTGAAGTGACAACTATTAACTTTTCCTAGACAAGTTAAGCTACTCGCACAGTCAAGAAGGGAAACATATTTTGATCACTTGATTGCTTTCTGCTAGAAATCTGATCACCATGCTTACGATTTCTCCCTACCTAGGAAGCTAAAATGATGTTGTCGATCATTTGATGACTAGTAGCTATAATGATGCCCTAGGGCTTCGTACGTTTAACCACACAAGGATCCGCTACCGCTAGTAGCCTCTAGTAGTCTAGTAGGATGAATAATCCTTGTGCATGCTTAGGCTGCGTTTAGTTTAGAATTTTTGGAATATTTTGTAACTGTAGCACTTTCGTTTGTATTTGATAATTTTTGTCTAATCATGGTCCAAGTAAATTCAAAAGATCCATCTCGAGATAGCCAGACAAAAAGTATAAACATGTAACAGGTGTTACTTCATTTAGTGCTCCATGCGGACAGAAAATACAATCGATGTGATGGGGAGAGAGAAGAAAATTTTGTAAACTAAACGCTGCCTTAGATGAATCTGCGACGACGTCAGTGATGGTTCTGTATCTGCTTTGTTAAGCGTGGCATCGTGTCCTAGGTTTGCATTGGGCTCCTTCTTGACTAAACCTTATATTGGACGTTATCAAAAGCCGTTTCATCTTCAGAAAAGAGAAATATATACAAAGCTACGAATAAATGTGGAAAAGAAAAAATTCAAAAAAAATCTTTTAACACTTGATGACGTGTTCATTTAGTAATTAAGTAGACCAACTCTAGTCAAACCTTTACTTTAAATTAGGTTTATTAACCTATGCATGCATAATTTAACTTGGTCTACTAAATAAATCATGCATTGGTGTGTTTGAGTTGCTTCTTATGGTTGCGTGCTATATCAAATTACATTTCAACCATAAATCAATTCAAACCTAGGATCTACGCTAGGGAAAAAATGGAAAACCGATCTAGGGAATTAGAAAGGGAAGTGTTGTGAATCGATTCTCAGCTCACACACACAATCACAGAGTAGAACAGATAGACAACAAAGAGGTGGAAGAGGAGAGTCCTCTGTAATTTCCTTCACATGTGATCGATCCAATTACATGAAGAGGGAGTCTCTATTTATAGAGCCCAATAAGTTAGATATTTTACAGAGATTGAATCCTAATTGACTTCTTTCTCCTCTTCATAAATTTGGCCACCATTTAAGTCTTCTTTTCAAACACTGTAGACTTGATTCATAGCACTCCCCCTTAGCCAAATTTGTGTCATGCATATGCCTCGTCAAAAACTCCCCCCAAAAACCCAGTGGAAAAAAGGGTAGGAGAAAAGAGTGCATCACATGCATCACTTATGTTACACCTGTTGCCTCGTTAAAAACCTTGCATGAGAAAACTCAGTGGGAAAAACTCATCAAGGGAAAAAGAGTACAACAGTTGATCTTCGGTACAAGTCTTCAGGACCAATCGATGCAACTTAGGTCATCAGGACCCGGTGGTCTTCAGGACCGGTTGGTCTTCAAGACCAATATGTATCTCCGTTACCTTTAGATTCTATTTAGGCTTTGATTCATCACACCCCCTCATTGGGTGATTTGCGCTTGTGTGCATGTCTCGTCAAAAACTCCCCCTATAAACCCAGTGGGGAAAAAAAGGTAGGAGAAAAGAGTACATCACACGCGCAAGTTGTGTTGCACTTGTTGCCTCGTTAAAAACCTTGCATGAGCCTGTGGGAAAAACTCACCAAGAAAAAAAGAGTACAACAGTAGATTACGGATCAGGTCTTCAGGACCAGTCAATTTGGTTTATGCATTTTAGGTCTTTTGGACCTACCGGTCATCAGGACCGACTTGTGATCTTCATGGTTACAATCATGAGCTATGACGTCAGGGGTTATCTCCCCCTGAATCCTACAACTTTCTATGCCAATTCCACATAATCACTTGTGGGTCTAGAGTGGGCATAGATTTTGTGAATAATTTATCATATTTTCACTTTGCTTGCAGGATATTTATATCCTCGCTCTTCCAGAGCTCATAAGGATAAAAGAATTTAGGGGCAATATGCTTCATGGAATTGCTCTTGTCATAGCACATATGCATCTGTGCAACACTAGCCACATTATCTTCATAGATAATGGTGGGGTTGTGTCGATGATGTTCAGACCACATGACTTCTGGATGTGGTAAATCATCTGTCATAGCCAAACACACTTGTGTGGTTTCATATAGGGCAATTATCTCTTTAGTGGTTGGTTGACTCATCAACTAGGGTCTGCTTCATAGACTGCTATGAAATGGCTATATCACCACATAGAGATACGAAACCAGTCTGTGGTCTGGCATTATGCGGGTCAGACATATAGCCAACATCCACATATCCCACCATGGTTGGGACTTTGGTCCTTTGAGAACCATAGACCAAGGTCTCGGGTACTTTGTAGGTAAGCGAGAATAGTCTTAGTGCAAACCCAATATCCTTTAGTTGGGCAGCACTGTACCTTGCCATCAGCGAATGCAATACCATGCCTTATGCAGTTCGCTAGGTATATTAGTGCATCAATGGCGCTTATGTAGGGAACTTCAGGTTCTAAAAACTTTCTCATTATCACCCTTGGTCTAAATATGTTCATATCCACTTCTGGGGATCGGACCACCATGGGGTTCTCAGAGGGTGGCATTTGCCCAAATTCAATTTCAAGTACCCTCTTTATAGACTGGTGTACACACACTCCTTTAGGGAGGTGCTTGAGCTTCTGGCTCAAGTTGGACTTGGTTTACCCAAGTCCCTCATCTCGAATTCTCTCTCGAGCGAAGCCATTGCTTCCTCAATGTCCTCTGTGGTGCCAATGATATTTAAATCATAGACCGAGATGATGCAAAAACCCTTTAAAGATTTCTTGATAAATATACAAGGACAACATCATTGTTTGAGTTTACTCAAACGGTTGAACCACATCCTTTCGGATCGTTTCAACCCATACTGCGTCCGCTGTAGGCAGACGGTATGTATGTTGCGGGTTTGATTCGATCCAGGGATCTGAGTCCTTCGGGGATTCTCATGTGGATCTCCGAATCTAGTGACGCATGTAAGTATGCGGTCACAAGTTTATCAACTGCATTTTAGATTCAAGTTATTAGCTGCCATAGATATTAAGTGTCAGAACGTTTTGCCACTTATATCTGGAGAGTAAATTTCATCATAATCGATGACGGGTCTCTGCGGAAACCCTTGTGCCACTGGCCCCACTTGGTGCCATATTGCTCTTCAGGAGGAAGACCCATTTGTATCCTTTAGGGATGACTTCTGAAGGTGTTGGGATTGCAGGCCCAACCACCTCTCTTTCATTAAGCGAGTGCAACTCTGCCTCAATTGCGGCTTTGCTTTTGTCCCAATTTGAGTGCTTTCAACACTCTGTCATGGATTGTGGTTTTGGATCCGGATCTATTGAGCCAGCAATTTTGGAGGCAAAATATTTGTCGACAACAGTGGTCTTTCAAATATATAACTCTCTTTATTCCACATAATTTGTGGCGATCTCATTCATACCTCTAGCTCATCATGATTTCCCATAACGATGGAGCTAGGGCATTCCAATCTTCTCATGCAATATTATACGCGCGCCGCAATGGGATTTCTATCTTCAGGATGGGGTCCTTCAGGGACCATCTCAACTTCAGGTTGAGTTGCCTCTTCAGGGGCATTCTTGACTTCAGGTCGAGCTTCCTCAACTGAATCCTTAAGTGATGCAAGTGGCTCAAGTCCTAGTCTACGGACGTCTCCGCGGACCCCTGTCCGAGCACCCGGAGGTCTCCCCCTCAACCTAGGATCGGGTGGAGACAACAGAGTTGGTAACCTTCTGGGTTACCCATACTCTCTCCGGCGCGTTATAGGTAAATGCGACCTTGTCACTCTTATGATCAGTGAAGGTATTTGGCAGCTCATTTGCAATGATTTGCAAATGCATATTCCTCTGAACTTCTGGTTCAGATTGACTAGTGCGTAGATCTAAGGAATGCATTCCACTATTCCTTTCTTGCAATTTTCCGGCATTCTTCTAGATGCCTATCTCCCCCTAATGTTGGGAAATGCAATCAGCGTACGGAGCCTTGTGAAGATCCCCAATCATAAGCTCACATATCCCCAACTTCCAGTGGGGTCTCATTAATGTACGCTGATGTGGCGATACTGGCACATATACCGCACAATTAAATATACGCAGATGGGAAATACTTTGATTCTTTCACATGCACTAGCTTTAAGGGGGGCGTGCAGTTGGCCTGAATGGGATCAGTGATGCAGCATGCAACACTTCATGGCCCCAATTGCTTGTTCGCGGCCTACAATTCTGCATCAGTGGTCATACAATCCACTTGATCCATTGATCAAGGCTTTGACTATACCATTTTGTGTTGCATATTTCTAATCTTCAGGATTAGGTAAGCCTCTATAGCTAACAGAATTGTTGATGAGTCTTATCATCATACCGAACTCAGGATGACCCAATTGGTCATGTCATATTCCCCGAATATGACTTTGATCACAACATATCCCTCAGTAGGTTTTCCACAAGGTATGAGAATTTGGGGATTTAACATATATTTCAACAAGCAAAGACCAACATTCATAACTTCAGGGTAATAAGTGCTCTTCAGGAGCAGGCCTAGCCATTCATGATGTTACAAATGCTCTTCGGAAGCATGTATGGCCAGGTTCATATGAATATTGCATTATAGTTGACATGATATCTTAGGGATTAATTCAGGTCCCTAAATACATCAAAGTCATCATCAAGAAGGTTGTCCACACTTTCATCCATTTGGATGTCTTCACCATTTTCTTTTGTATGGACAAGCATGTCGTTGCATTCCTGAGCTTCAGGCTCAGTGGTGAAGTAGAACTTTGTGTTGACTTTACATCTTACTTCTGGGAAGAACTTTGGTAGAGCTCAACTCGGCGTTTCAGGGCACGACAATTGCGGGACCAATGTCCCGTGCCTCCACATCTACAACAGTTATCTTGCTGCATAGATGTTTCACCTATGAACTTCTTGTGTTCACCTTTATCCTTGGCCTCTCTCTTTCCCTTATCTTTGACATGACCTCTTTTGCAGTTGCAAGAACTCTCAGCAACACTAGCGTGTGCTTCAGGCACAGGCATAGATCTAGCAGGGAAAGGGTTTCTCGATCAATCAGCGTTAATGATCTCCTAGCCACATGAACATGGTCTTGACACAATCCTATGTAAAACAAAGTCGTGTACGCTACCACAAACTTACTGTCTTGAAAAGTTAGAAGTATAAGGGGATCCAGTCCTGTTATGTTCTAGAGCACAATTGACTCCTGTTGGCCAAAGCGGTCCTTTAGGAACTTCCATAAAACTCATGGATCAGCCTCATTCACATACTCAGACTTCTGGTCTGGATGTAAATGGTGTTGCAAAAAGTGCAACGCTTTTGCTTTATCAGGTATTGTGAGCTCATCATGGCTAGCTTTAGGTTGGACAAGGGTATGATCGAGACACATACCGTCAAGTTTGATCTCGACGTTAATAGCCCCATTACGGTAGTTGCTGCCGTTCACGGCAAGCCTAGCGAACTTCATCGCAATGACATGCCTACACAATCAGTGTGCAGGATCGATGAATGTCGGTCATGCGTAATTTTCAGGATTACGACTATGTGTAATCTTCAGGATCACACATTCATATATAGTCTTCAGGACTATATTTCCCCAAATATCTCATGCATATAATCTTCATGACCATATGCGATTTATATTAAGAAAATATAAACTTGCATAAAATAAATCTTCAGTATTTAAATAAATGTAATAAAGTAAATTATAATAAATAAAGTAATATACGTAATGTAACGTTGCAATAAAATAAATAATCGTGTCGTGTAAGGACTTCGGGCCTCAATGATTTTTACAGGCTTCAGGCCGCGTAGTGGCACGACGTGGTGAGCTTCAGGTCACCATTAAATGCTGCATATGATTAATCTCGTCGTATGTGATCTTCGGGATCAATTTATGACTCTTAAGAGATATAAATTGCAATAAATAATATATAGATTGCAATAATTAAATCTGCGGGATTTAAATGCGATAAAGTAAATTGCAGTAAATAAATAACAGTACATAGTGATAGGTCCAAATAGGCTAGAGGGGGTGAATAGCCTAATTAAAACTTTCTACAACAACAACACTTGATCACAATATTAGTTACAAAGGTGGCGAAGTGAATTCTTGCACTAGCCTAAAAGGGGTGCCAAGCCTTCCTAACCGTTCTAGCTAGAATCACTAGGAGAACACAAACTAGCCTAAGTTGAGCTACTTACTCCTAAGTGGACAGGTATACTACTCTAGCAACTCTACACAAGTAAGTACACAAAGTATATAATAGATTGAAGAGATAATTATACCGCCTTGTAGAGGAGGAAGCCAATCACCGAGAGAGAGAATACCAACTCACACGAAGGTGGTGGTCACAATGAAGCAAATGATCAACACAAAGATGAACACCAATTTAACCCGGGGTTCACGTGCTTGCCGGCACGCTACGTCCCCGTTGTGTCGACCACGACTCGGTGATTCGGTGGCTAATCGGTAACCGATGCCAAGCCCAACAAATGAGTACCACAAGAATCTACCACGAGAAGGGTAACTCAATGACACGAGCAATTTACTAGAGCTACCTTGTGGCTTCTCCGCCGGGGAAGGTGCAATACCCCTCACAAGATCACCGGGAGTGGCCGGAGACAATCTTCAACTCCGCCAAGCTCCTCCGCTGCTCCAAGCTATCAAGGTGATGACAATCACCAAGAGAAATGAGAGAACTCTGCAGCAAACACGATCAACAAGTGCCAATGGATGCAAAGATCAAGCAAAGCACTTTGATCAACTCTCTAGCTCACAATGGATGAGAATTATGCAATCTATGTGAGTGAGAGTGTTGTGCGGGTGCTCAATAGGTGTATCAGCAAGTTAGAGAGCCAAGAGAGAGAGTATGAACCGGCTAAGTGGCTTAAATAGACAGGCACACACAAACATAGCCGTTACTCACTTTCTGCGCACCGTCGGAAGCGTCAGACTAATGATCCAGGTCCGACGCTTTCTTCCTCGCCAAATCGGCGCATGCCACGTCAGCTCGACCGTTTGAAATCGATCGTTGGCGCCACGAACTGCAGACCATCGGACTGAGCGAAATAGTCCGACGCTCGTCGACTGAGGCCGTCAGACCAAAGCGCTGAGGAGTCCGACGTTTCCAGAGAGATCCACGAGCGCCAAAATTCATCGGACATCGGTCCGACGCTCGGCCTCGGACCAACGACGATTGTCCGACGCCCTCTGCGGATGCCACGTGTCGAACTACCGAACGATCGACCGTCGGACGCTGGAGACATATAGTCCGACGCTCGGAAAACTCCAGTCCGACGCTCCTGTTCACTGAAGCGCGAAGACACCGTCGGACGAAACAATTAGTCCGACGCAGTGCCTCCGATCGGTCCGATGCCCTCAAAACACAGAGCTGCAGGGCTACCGTCGGACGCTGGGAATTGGTCCGACGCCTGTCGACCGTGTCTGACGCTCGTTTTCAGCGCGTTTCGAGCTCGTGTCAAGTCCTTTGCTTATGTTGGCTTACACATGTTATATGTAAAACATTTCTTGCAAAGTGTTAGCCATTTTCAAAAGGTTTCGCAAAGGGTTTAGAGTTAGCCATTAGATCTAAATGCAATGCATGATCCAAACATCTAATGGCACTTGATAACCGTGTTAACCATGGAATTACTCCCCTCTTTATAGTACGGCTATCTATCCTAAATATGGACACACTCTCTATAGTGTCTCGTCCACCAAAATAGAAAGATCCCTATTGATATACCTTTGCCTTGAGCTCAATCCAAATCACCAAGTGTTGGAGTTCTTGATCTTCACTTTGATGGACTTACTCCAAGTCTTTGGATGCCTTCATCACCTCCACACTTGATCCTCTAACCATCTTGTAAACAAACACTTAGGCACAATGGTTAGATACTTTGGTGTCATTAATTAGCCAAAACCAAACATAAAGCTTTCAATCTCCCCCTTTTTGGTAATTGATGACAACATCTACAAAGATATTCAATGAATTCAACTTGGTACTAATAGCTCCCCCTACATATGTGCCTAGTGTTTGGATTTGAAAGGCTTTACACATATGTATTAGATTTGGAGTTTGGGAGAGATATTACTACCAATTTGATGCTAAGGTTTATAGAATTGGACCTTTGAAGCGCGATACCATCGGAGTGCATCTATACACCATCCTTAGCACCATGGATAGCTAGATTTCATTTGAAAGAATTCTTGCAATCAAAGACACTAGAATACCTCATGAGATCACATTATAAATAAGGTTCTAGTACCAATTGATAAGAGTAAGGAACTACCTACCACTTCCTATGCATGCTAGTACTTCAATACACCACATAAGTTATGACTATTATACACTAAGCAAGCAAGCACATTTTGAATTTTTAGTACAAATGCAATGCACCAAACATATGAAAATGCACAATCAAATGCTTGCAACCATGCTTATGAGCTAGCTCCCCCTAAGTGTGAGACCTAAATTTTAAAAGTTTGTGATCCCTCTCACTTGGCCTATTGCTCTTCCATCATCGGCCTAATGACGGTTCATCGCGTAACAACCCTATTCCTCTCCATATCTTTGTTCCATTCTCTCCCCCTTTGTCATCAATGACCAGAAAAGGGTAGCATGGTTAGGATATGATTTGAAATCAATGGAAGGAATCACTTCTTAGATTGTTTCCATTATCTTCCTTCTTTTAAGCATTTAGCTAGATTACTTGCACCAATATATAACTCGGTTTGTCCTTTGGCAAGCTTCTTCACGCCACTAGGGGTTATCTTGACAAAGTTGGCTTATATATTATTGTGCTCATATTCTAGATAAATACTAGGTTCACAAGCCCACAAACTAGTCACATGTCACCACTAGATCAATCAAGTCATAGAAGCAATAGTAGTGACATATGAGTTCAAAAACATTTAGTTTGACATGAATGAGCCTAATTAAGGAAAATATGTCTATATGTTCTAACAAGTCTTACTAGCACATGAATGACATGCCATACAAAGATACCTTTGCTTTGTTGGAGTAGTGGCAAGTCATATAGCGGGGGTGCTAGCTCAACTCATGTTGGAGAAATCAAGGATGATCAATTCATTCTTCAATTTGTAGAATCTTGCTTCATCAAATGGCTTAGTGAGAATGTCGGCTAGTTGATCATCGGTGCCCACACTCTCAACTTGAATATCACCTTTGGCTTGGTGGTCTCTAATGAAGTGATGCCTTACATCAATATGTTTAGTTCTTGAGTGTTGTACCGGATTGGTGGCAATCTTTACGGCGCTTTCATTATCACATAGTAACGGCACATTCTTGAATTTAATTCCATAATCACTCAATGTTGCCTTCATCCACAACAATTGTGCACAACAACTCCCCGCAATAACATACTCGGCTTCAGCGGTAGAGAGTGCAACCGTGTTTTGCTTCTTGGATAACCATGATACTAGTGATCTTCCCAATAGTTGACAAGTGTCGGAAGTGCTCTTCCTATTGATCTTGCAACCCGCATAATCGGAGTCCGAATAACCAATCAACTCAAAGTTTGACCCCTTAGGGTACCATAGTCCAACATCGGGTGTGTGCTTGAGATATCTCAATATTCTCTTGGTTGCCTTCAAATGACTCTCTCTAGGTGAAGCTTGATATCTTGCACACATGCAAACACTAAACATCACATCAGGTCTAGAAGCGGTCACATAGAGTAAGCTTCCAATCATAGACCGATACTTCTTTTGATCCACCATGTTGCCACTCTTATCTTCATTAAGATTACCATTAGTGCCCACAGGTGTGCTAATTGATTCGGCACTTTCCATCCCAAATTTCTTCAACATGTCCCTTATGTATTTGCCTTGGTTTATGAAAGTTCCATTCTTCAATTACTTGATTTGAAGACCAAGAAAATAACTCAATTCTCCAATCATGGACATCTCAAACTCATTAGCCATCATCTTTCCAAACTCCTCACAATAGTCTTGATTGGTTGAACCAAAAATAATGTCATCAACATAGATTTGCAACACAAACAAGTCTTTCCCAATTCTTTTGGTGAAGAGTGTGGTGTCAACCTTCCCCATTTTGAATCCCTTGGATAGCAAGAGATCTCTCAATCTTTCATATCATGCCCTAGGTGCTTGCTTCAAGCCATATAGTGCCTTTCTCAACTTGTAGACATGGTCGGGCTTCTTCTCATCTTCAAATCCCAGGGGTTGCTCAACATATACCAACTCATTGATGAATCCATTTAAGAAAGCACTTTTGACATCCATTTGATAAAGCTTGATGTCGTGTTCATATGCATAAGCTAGCAAGATCCTAATTGCTTCCAATCTTGCAACCGGAGCATATGCCTCTCCAAAATCCAATCCTTCCACTTGAGTGTACCCTTGTGCAACTAATCTTGCCTTGTTTCTCACTACAATGCCATCTTGATCTTGCTTATTCTTGAACACCCACTTAGTGCCAATTACATTGTAATTCTTAGGCCCCTCATCTAGCTCCCATACTTGATTTCTTTCAAAATTGTTGAGCTCTTCATGCATGGCATTTACCCAATCACTATCATTCAAATCTTTCTCAATGGTAGTTGGCTCTTCAAATGACACAAAAGAGAAGTGCTCATAAAAGTTTGCTAACTTTGATCTTGTTTGAATACCACTTCTAATATCCCCAACTATTTGATCCAAAGGATGATCTCTTGCAATGTTGACCGGTTGGAGAACTTGATTGCTTGAGTTAGGTTGACTTGCTTGAGATTGGATGACTTGTTGATCTTCATCTTGAGTTTAAGTTTGATCATGAGAATCACTAGAGCTTGCATTATCTTGATTTACTTGCACATTTGATTGAGGTAGCACTTGATCTTTATCATCTTCATCTTCCACATCAACCACTTGCCTTGGCCGGATGTCACCAACGTCCATGTTATTCATAGCTTCTACCAATTGAGTTCCTCTCACATCATCTAGATTTTCTTGTTCACCTTGAGAACCATTGGTTTCATCGAACTCCACATCATGAACTTCTTCAATTAGCTTGCTGGTGTGATTCCATACTCTATATGCTTCGCTTGTGGTGGCGTAACCAACTAGGAAGCCTTCATCACATTTCTTCTCAAATTTTCTCAATCTTGCCCCTTTCTTCACGATATAGCATTTGCATCCAAATACTCTAAAATATGCAATATTGGGCTTTCTTCCATTCAATAGCTTATATGGTGTCTTCTTCAAGAGGCGGTGACAATAGAGCCGGTTGCTACAATAGCATGCCGTGTTGATTGCTTCGGCCCACATGTCCACACTCACGTTGTATTCACTAAGCATGGACCTTGCCATATCAATGAGTGTTCTATTTTTTCTCTCAACAAGGCCATTTGATTGAGGAGTGTACTTGGCCGAGAATTGATGTTTGATTCCAAACTCATCACAAAGTTCATCTACCCTTGCATTTCTAAACTCACTTCCATTTTCACTTCTCACTTGCTTGATTGTCACTTCAAATTCATTTTGGCTTCTCTTGATGAATGTATTGAATATGCCAAATACTTCACTCTTGTCAACAAGAAAGAAGACCCATGTGTATCTTGTATAGTCATCCACTATCACAAAGCCATACTTGTTTCCATCAAGACTAGCATAAGTGGTTGGGCCAAAGAGATCCATGTGCAATAACTCAAATGCTCTAGATGTACTCATCATGCTCTTGTTAGGATGTGTGTTTCCAACTTGTTTTCCCATTTGACATGCACTACACAACCTATCCTTCTCAAATTGAACATTCTTCAATCCTCTCACCATGTCATGCTTGACCAATCTATTGAGTTGCTTCATTCCAACATGACCAAGCCTTTTATGCCATAACCAACCCATACTTGATTTGGTGAACAAGCATGTTGACAATTGAGCTTCACTAGTACTGAAGTCCACCAAATAGAGACTGCCATACCGAAAACCCTTGAATATCAAGTTGCTTCCATCAACCCTAACAATCTCCACATCATCAATAGTAAAGATGCATTTGAATCCCAAGTCACACAATTGAGCCACGGACAACAAGTTGAAGTTCAAGCTCTCTACTAGCAAGACATTGGAGATGGACATATCATTTGAAATTACAATCTTTCCAAGACCAATAACCTTGCCCTTCTTGTTGTCACTAAATGTGATACTATCAAGATTCCCATCTTCATTTGGCTTGATTGAATTGAACATATTTGATTTTCCGGTCATGTGTTGAGTGCACCCACTATCAAGCACCCAATGCCTCCCTCCGGACTTATAGTTCACCTTAAAAGAAATCAATTAGATTTTGATACCCAAGTTTGTTTGGGTTCTTGGAGGTTAGTTACCAAGCTCTTGGGCACCCAAATTGCGTTCTTCTTTGAGTTCTCCTTAGGTGCACCAATAAACTTGACTCGCACTCCCCTAGCACCCTTTGTAAACACATAGCAAGAATCAAGTCTAATGGATGAAACCATAGGCTTGTTTTGCTTCATCATCCTCTTCTTGCAATATTGCTCATTGTGCCCCACTTGCTTGCAACTATAGCAAACCACACTATTGCCCTTCACAAAGGTTGTCTTGTGAGGGACAAAGGCGGCTTTGCCCTTCTTGGGGGTATAGCCAAGACCCTCCTTGTTAATGGAGAACCTTTGACTACCCAAGCACTTAAGCAAGCGGGCATCTCCACCATAGGCATTGTCTAAGGCTAAAGTGAGCTCATGCACCTCCTTCTTGAGGTTCTTGTTCTCATCCATGATTTTCGCATCACAAGTGACACTAACAAACTTGGGTGAGGTAGAGGTGGATGTGCTACAAGATGTGTTAGTGGAGGCAACAACAATAGATGTATCAAATAGATCACAATGGACCTACGTCACATGTTGTGGGCAAATCCTCCACTTTAGCCAACTCCGAAAGTGATGAGTGAGCCTTCTCAAGCTTGGAGTGAGCTTCTTTTAGTGCCTCATGGTCTTCCTTTAGACACTCATGAGATGCACTAAGCTCCTCAAAGGATTGCTCAAGGAGTTTCTTCTCCTTGGTCAAAACTTTGCACTCCTTCACTTTCTTCTTAAGGTAGGAGTGTGTGTCACGCAACATGTCAAGGAGCTCCTTCTTGGAGAAGTCCTCCTCCTCACTCTCACTGCCGCTCTCATCGGATGAGGATCGTACCTTAGATGGCTTAGCCATGAGACAAGTTGGTGTAGAGTCAAATAGAGAAGGCTTGCTTTGAATAGCAAGACTAGCAATAGCCTTCTTCTTGGTGAGCTTGTGATCATCATCACTATCTTCATCATCGGAAGAAGAAGCATCACTATCCCATGTGACACAATATGAGTGCCCCTTCTTCTTCTTGAATTGCATCTTCTTGTCTTTCTTTTCCTTCTTATTCTTCTTCTTCTTGTCATCATCATCATCACTGTCATTCTTGTGAGGGCAATCGGCTATCAAGTGATCCTTGCTCTTGCATTCATAGCACCTCATGGTGGTGCTCTTGCCTCTTGTGAAGTCTCTCCTCTTTCTAGCACCATAGCCCTTCTTCTTCATGAACTTGCCAAATCTCCTCACAAGAAGTGCCATCTCCTCATCATCATCACTTGAGCTTTTCTCATCATCACTTGAGATTGGCTTCTTTCCTTTGCCCTTGTGCCTTGATGAAGTAGCCTTGAATGCAATGCTCTTCTTCTCACCCTTGTCCTTCTTCTCATCCTCCTTCTCTTCCTTGACCTTGGCATCAATGTCATCTCGGTAGGTCTCATGTGTCATGACCTCACCAAGCACTTGTGTAGGTGTCATCTTGGAGAGATCCTCTCTCATAAGAATGAAGCGCAAGGTCTCATACCGAGATGCTAAACATCTCAAGAAGCGATATGAGAAGTCCTTATCATCAACCTTTTCACCGAGAGCCTTGAGATCACTAACAATTACACTCAACCGGTGGAACATCTCTGGTATGCTCTCATCTTCCTTCATCTTGAAGCTTGCATATCTATCTTTGAGGATGTAGAGCTTGGCACCCTTGACGGCGGTGGTGCCCTCATATGTATCTTCCAACTTCTTCCAAACCTCATATGCATACTCCAAGTCCTTGATTTGTTCAATGACTTTCTCATCAAGAGCACTATAGAGAGCATTGAGAGCAATGTCATTGAATTGGAGCTTTTCTTCATCTCTTGGTGTGGGATCATTCATGTCAATCACCACAAAGTCTTTCTCAACAATCTCCCACATCTTCCAGTTCATTGATTTCAAGTGAGCCTTCATTTGCTTCTTCCAATAGCCATAGCTAGAACCATCAAACCGAGGTGGCTTGCCCATGTGATTGATCAAGTTGTTGTGAGCCATCTTGAACACCGAAGGATGTTAAGCCTTGCAACAATGGTGACCACTACTCCGATACCAATTGATAGGTCCAAATAGGCTAGAGGGGGGGTGAATAGCCTAATTAAAACTTTCTACAACAACAACACTTAATCACAATATTAGTCACAAAGGTGGCGAAGTGAATTCTTGCACTAGCCTAAAAGGGGGTGCCAAGCCTTCCTAACCATTCTAGCTAGAATCACTAAGAGAACACAAACTAGCCTAAGTTGAGCTACTTACTCCTAAGTGGTCAGGTATACTACTCTAGCAACTCTACACAAGTAAATACACAAAGTAAAGAATAGATTGTAGAGATGATTATACCGCCTTATAGAGGAGGAAGCCAATCACCGAGAGAGAGAATACCAACTCACACGAAGATGGTGGTCACAATGAAGCCAATGATCAACACAAAGATAAACACCAATTTAACCCAGGGTTCACGTGCTTGCCGGCACGCTATGTTCCCGTTGTGTCGACCACGACTCGGTGATTCGGTGGCTAATCGATGACAATCATCAAGCTCACCAAGAGCGCCACAAGAATCTACCACGAGAAGGGTAACTCAACGACACGAGCAATTTAATAGAGCTACCTTGTGGCTTCTCCGCCGGGGAAGGTGCAATACCCCTCACAAAATCACCGGGAGTGGCCGGAGACAATCTCCAACTCCGCCAAGCTCCTCCGCTGCTCCAAGCCGTCTTGGTGACGGCAATCACCAAGAGAAATGAGAGAACTCCGCAGCAAACACGACCAACAAGTGCCAATGAATGCAAAGATCAAGTAAAGCACTTTGATCAACTCTCTAGCTCACAATGGATGAGAATTATGCAATCTATGTGAGTGAGAGTGTTGTGAGGGTGCTCAAGAGGTGTATCAACAAGTTGGAGAGCCAAGCAAAAAAGTATGAACCGGCTAAGTGGCTTAAATAGACAGGCACACACAAACATAGCCGTTACTCACTTTCTGCGCACCGTCGGACGCTAAGCGTCGGACGGTCCGCGCGGGGCGTCGGACTGTCCGCGCGAGGCGTCGGACTAATGATCCCGGTCCGATGCTTTCTTCCTCGGCAAATCGGCGCGTGCCACGTCAGCTCGACCGTTTGAAATCAACCGTTGGCGCCACGAACTGCAGACCGTCGGACTGAGCGAAATAGTCCGACGCTCGTCGGCTGAGACCGTCGGACCAAAACGCTGAGGAGTCCGACATTTCCAGAGAGGTCCACGAGCGCCAAAATTCATCGGACATCGGTCCGACGCTCGGCCTCGGACCGACGACGATTGTCCGACGCCCTCTGCGGATGCCACACGTCGAACTACCGAACGATCGACCGTCGGACACTGGAGACAAATAGTCTGACGCTCAGAAAATTCCAGTCCGACGCTCCTGTTCACTGAAGCGCGAAGAAACCGTCGGACGAAACAATTAGTCCGACGCAGTGCCTCCAATCGGTCCGACGCCCTCAAAACACAAAGCTGCAGGGCTACCGTCGGACGCTGGGAATTGGTCCGACGCCTGTCGACCAAAGCGTCCGACACTCGTTTTCAGCGCATTTCGAGCTCGTGTCAAGTCCTTTGCTTATGTTGGCTTACACAAGTTATATGTACAACATTTCTTGCAAAGTGTTAGCCATTTTCAAAAGGTTTTGCAAAGGGTTTAGAGTTAGCCACTAGATCTAAATGCAATGCAGGATCCAAACATCTAATGGCACTTGATAACTGTGTTAACCATGGAATTACTCCCCTCTTTATAGTACGGCTATCTATCCTAAATGTGGACACACTCTCTATAGTGTCTCGTGCACCAAAATGGAAAGAGCCCTATTGATATACCTTTGCCTTGAGCTCAATCCACATCACCAAGTGTTGGAGTTCTTGATCTTCACTTTGATGGGCTTACTCCAAGTCTTTAGATGCCTTCATCACCTTCACACTTGATCCTCTAACCATCTTGTAATCAAACACTTAGGCATAATGGTTAGATACTTTGGTGTCATCAATTAGCCAAAACCAAACATAGAGCTTTCAACGTCCCTGTTCTGTCGACCACGACTCGGTGATTCGGTGGCTAATCGGCAACCAATGCCAAGCCCAACAAATGAGCACCACAAGAATCTACCACGAGAAGGGTAACTCAATGACACGAGCAATTTACTAGAGCTACCTTGTGGCTTCTCCGCCGGGAAAGGTGCAATACCCCTCACAAGATCACCGGGAGTGGCCGGAGACAATCTCCAACTCCGCCAAGCTCCTCCGCTGCTCCAAGCTGTCAAGGTGACGGCAATCACCAAGAGAAATGAGAGAACTCCGCAGCAAACACGATCAACAAGTGCCAATGGATGCAAAGATCAAGCAAAGCACTTTGATCAACTCTCTAGCTCACAATGGACGAGAATTATGCAATCTATGTGAGTGAGAGTGTTGTGAGGGTGCTCAAGAGGTGTATCAGCAAGTTAGAGAGCCAAGAGAGAGAGTATGAACAGGCTAAGTGGTTTAAATAGACAGGCACACACAAACATATCCGTTACTCACTTTCTGCGCACCGTCGGACGGTCCGCGCGGGGCGTCGGACTAATGATCCCGGTCCGACGCTTTCTTCCTCGGCAAATCGGCGCGTGCCACGTCAGCTCGACCGTTTGAAATCGACCGTTGGAGCCATGAACTGCAGACCGTCAGACTGAGCGAAATAGTCCGACGCTCGTCGGCTGAGGCCGTCGGACCAAAGCGCTGAGGAGTCCGACGTTTCCAGAGAGATCCACGAGCGCCAAAATTCGTCGGACATCGGTCCGACGCTCGGCCTCGGACCAACGACGATTGTCCGACGCCCTCTGCGGATGCCACGTGTCGAACTACCGAACGATCGACCGTCGGACGCTGGAGACATATAGTACGATGCTCGGAAAACTCCAGTCCGACGCTCCTGTTCACTGAAGCGCGAAGACACCGTCGGACGAAACAATTAGTCCGACGCAGTGCCTCCGATCGGTCCGACGCCCTCAAAACACAGAGCTGCAGGGCTACCGTCGGACGTTGGGAATTGGTCCGACGCCTGTCGACCAAAGCGTCCGACGCTCGTTTTCAGTGCGTTTCGAGCTCGTGTCAAGTCCTTTGCTTATGTTGGCTTACATATGTTATATGTAAAACATTTCTTGCAAAGTGTTAGCCATTTTCAAAAGGTTTCGCAAAGGGTTTAGAGTTAGCCACTAGATCTAAATGCAATGCATGATCCAAACATCTAATGGCACTTGATAACCGTGTTAACCATGGAATTACTCCCCTTTTTATAGTACGGCTATCTATCCTAAATGTGGACACACTCTCTATAGTGTCTCGTCCACCAAAATAGAAAGAGCCCTATTGATATACCTTTGCCTTGAGCTCAATCCAAATCACCAAGTGTTGGAGTTTTTGATCTTCACTTTGATGGGCTTACTCCAAGTCTTTGGATGCCTTCATCACCTCCATCTCGTCCACCAAAATAGAAAGAGCCCTATTGATATACCTTTGCCTTGAGCTCAATCCAAATCACCAAGTGTTGAAGTTTTTGATCTTCACTTTGATGGGCTTACTCCAAGTCTTTGGATGCCTTCATCACCTCCACACTTGATCCTCTAATCATCTTGTAAATAAACACTTAGGCACAATAGTTAGATACTTTGGTGTCATCAATTAGCCAAAACCAAACATAGAGCTTTCACATAGTATAGTGGAACTTCAGGCCACTATTAGTATACGGACTCCGGGCCATATATGTGACTTCTGGTTACAAACATAAGGATCACATGGCTTCAGGCCATCATCTCATTGTATAGTGGCTTCAGGCCGTGTAGTGACATGATACAGTGATCCCAGATCACTTATTTACATCCTAACGGCTTCTGGCCGTATATGCATGATCCTTTAATGCACTAACCAAATGGTCTATGCCATGATCATATAAGGCCCTAGGCCTTCTTTGTTTGGTGGCTATGGGTCACCTCAGCATATGACATAGTGCACAAGGATCGAAGAAAAAGAATGCTTTTGATTGTAATCTTCAGGATTACAATTTTCACATGTCATTTTTAAAATTACTTTTGCAATTAAATAACATAAATTACAATAAAGTAAAGATACAAAATTGTAATAAATAAATCTGCAGGATTTAAATAATTGCAAGAAAGTAAATATGTGGAATTTAAATAAATACGAGAAAGTAAATTAATATAAAGAAAATATAGTGGATTTCGGGCCACTAATGGTACACGGACTTCGGGCCGTGTATTATGGCGGGCTTCGGGCCAACAACAAAAATAAAAACGAATTCGTGACCGCGTCATTAGTATGTGCGACTTCTAGTCGCTGGTGTGCGATCGGCATACCGTCACAAAATGACTTCAGGTCATTTTTATATTCGTGCAGAAATATATATGCGACTGCAGCTGGTCACATATATTTTGCACACCGCAGCTTCTAGGCAGCGCAACTTACATGACTCTGTTCGCTTTATCTGAGAAGTTGAGTTGATTTGCACTGAAACTGATTTGTCGTGAGAAAAAATACTATTTCAGAGTTAAAGAATATGTGCTGTTTAGTTAAAGCGACGAGAGCTGCCAGAGTCGCATTAGGCCCTGTTTACATCCACCGTAAATTGTAATTACAACTAGTCACATCAACGTTGCGGCACATGCATAGAGCATTAAATATAGATAAAATATTTACATGTTTGTACTTTTTTATGTACATCACGAGACGAATCTTTTAAGCCTATTTGAGCCATGATTAAATAAAAGTTGTCAAATACAAACGAACGTGCTATAGTACAGAATTACAACTGCAACTGGGATTGAAACACACCCATGGTTAGATCCATTGCAAATTGCAATTATAATTAGTTACATCAACACAGCACATGTATGAAGTATTAAATATAGACGAAATATTTGCATGTTTGTACTTTTTGTATTACATCACGAGACGAATCTTTTAAGCCTACTTAGACCATGATTAAACAAAAATTATCAAATACAAATGAACATGCTACAGTGCAGAATTACCACTGCAACTAGGATCTAATAAGGGGCCTTATCCTTTCTCAAGAAGAAACTGCAGATGCTTCAGGAAAGAGAGAGAGGGCTGGTGGCAGCTGGCCTGCATAGGCCAACTTCTTTTCCCCTTCCTCTATTCTCTCTCTTCCTTCTCTTTTCAGCACGAGGAAACGGAGAGGGGGAAAAGGCGGCGGCGCCGGCCTTGCCTGCGGGGCCTATGGCCGCGCTGCCCCTGGCGCGCATGCTGGTTGGAGATGGCCGGAGGCGGTCGGCGGCTGGCTGGGGCCGCGCACGCGCCCGTGCCCGCGGTGGCTGGCTCGCGCCCACGGCCTGCGGTCGGGCGGCGGCTGCGCGCCTTATGCTGCGGAGGCGGCGGTGTCGGCGGCCAGCGCGGCCGGGCGCGCTCGTCTGCACGCTGGGAGCGGCGCCTGGACAAGCCCCTCCTGATCACCCGTTTGCCGGAGGCGGGCGCGCGCAAGCGCGCCGAATCGGGCCGTGGCCGGTCGGCCGAGGCCGCGCTGTGCCGGGCTGCAGCCTGCCGGGGCTCGCGCACCGCAGCGGCTTGCTGGTGCGGCCGGCGGCTGGCCGGGGCCTGTGCCGAGGCCGGGCTGTGGTCGGCTGCTGGTCATTCGGTGGCCAGCGCCTACGCCCCGACGGCCGGGGTGGCTTCAGCGGCGGCCTATCTAGGCCTGCTCGTCCGCGTCCTCGGCAGCCGGTGGCTGGCAGGTGGCTGGCCGTTCGCGGCCAGGGCTGGACGCCGTGGCCCGGCCTGCTCGCCTTCAGGGCGGCAAGGGCCGATCTGCTCGCCTTCAGGGCGGCAGAGGCCGATTCCTCGGTGAGCGGAGGCAGAGCCGTCCTGGCATCACCTCCGTCGGCACTTCAGGGCCGGTTCTTAGCGAGCGGAGGCATAGCCTTCCTTGCATCGCCGCGGGTCATCTCCGGCGATGGACGGCGACGACGGCTGGGCCGCCTTCATGTCCCCGGGCGCTTCTTAGCTTGGCAGAGCTCGTGCTGATAACGTGTTGTGAATCGATTCTCAGCTCACACACACAATCACAGAGTAGAACAGAGAGAGAACAAAGAGGTGGAACAGGAGAGTCCTCTGTAATTTCCTTCACATGTGATCGATCCAATTACATGAAGAGGGAGTCTCTATTTATAGAGCTCAATAGGTTAGATATTTTACAGAGATTGAATCCTAATTAACTTCTTTCTCCTCTTCATAAATTTAGCCACCATTTAATTCTTCTTTTCAAACACCGTAGACTTGATTCATAACAGGAAGTAGATTTAGAAGTACCAGTAGAAAAGGGAATCGGAAAAGGTAAGAGACCAACAGGCCAAATTCACGTGCGGACTGTCGATTTCTCCCCCTCACCTCTCTCTCGTGCATGGCCCGTTACCCGCTCGGAAGCGCAGGGGCCCTTCCACGCCGCTGATCAACTGCGTCCCACAGGCCACGCAGCCGACCTCACCTGGCCCATTAGCTTCTTCCGTACGCTCGTCCCTGCCCGCTAGTATGCTGGCCTGGCCTCTATTTTTTGGGCCAAGTCCTGTTCAAGCAAAATCAGTGAGGTGGGTCAAAAAAAAAATGGAAAAAAATCCACTTTGGGTCTCTTAAATATCGCAAAAGTCTGTTTTTCATCCCTCAATTTTAAAACCGGGTAAAACACATCCCTCAACTTATGAAACCGTTCATATTGCGTCCTTGACCTGGTTATGAGTGGTTTCGAAGGCGGTTTTGTCTTTTTCTTTTTTATTTATTTCAACTGAATCTTTGAAAAATCATATTAAATAACAAAAAAATCATAAAATGAAAAATCCAATTTTTTTGACCCCATATGATTAGATCTACGCAATAAATGTATAATATGGTATACTTTAGAACAAAGTTTTTGTTGTGCCTTTAGATCTATGCTTTTCTGTAATTAATTTATAGCTGCAGTTTTTATGGTCCAATTGTGATGAAATTTTTATAGTGGGCTAATTATTATATGCTTGAACTGTAGTAAAAATTTCATACTCATTGGATCATGTATAACTTAGTTATAGATTTATTTCGGTTTAACAAGCATAAACCTAAATAAATCTATAACTACATTATACATGATTCAATAAGTATGAAATTTTTACTACAGTTCAAACATATAATTATTAGCCCACCATAAAAATTTCACCACAATTGGACCATAGAATCTGCAGCTATGAATTAATTACAGAAAAGCATAGATCTAAAGGTACAGTAAAAACTTTATACTAAAGCATACCGTATTATATATTTATTGTGTAGATCTAATCATGTGGAGTCCAACAAAATTGAATTTTTTATTTTATAATTTTCCTATGATTTACTATGATTTTTCAAAGATTCAGTCGAAATAAATAAAAAGGAAAAAGACAAAACCACCTTCGAAACCACTCATAATCAGCCCAGGGATGTAATATGAACGGTTTTATAAGTAGAGGGAGGTGTATTGCCCGGTTTTGAAATTGAGAGATAAAAAACAGACTTTTACGATAGTTGAGGGACCCCAAGTGGACTTTTTCCTACGAGCGCCCATCCAAAATTTGGTGGACCGCATAAACCTTAGCGCCGGCTGCCCAAATCATTGGCGCTGGGCGCCGGCTACCCCACTTTTAATTTCAAGATTGTTATGTGGTGAAAACTGTTTCAAAATTTTTAAATAATATGTTGCTCGAAGATTACTATATTGTATTTGTAACAAATTTTTACACCTTTAATATGCCTCGCGTGTAGATAATATTGTCTTGCTCGGTTTCAGGCAACTATGGTTAGGAATGAATTATTACACATTTGACTCTAGGATTTTATAAATATAAGTTTGTGGTCTAGTGGTTAGGCCATTGATTGCTTATTGTCCGATGCAAAGTTCAATTCTTACTTTTAATTTTTCACTAATAATCGTCTACCTACTGTGTTGATCATGATCTTTGTGATGTCGTTGTTAATGCTATTGAATCTAACCGGTATGTTAGAGATTTACTTGATATTTAACGAGATCATCATGATTTATATATTCTAGTATTAATCTAGAAATTGCCTAGTTCTTCAAAAACTGTATTATAACAAAATTATATTTAGCAAAGATATTCTAGGAGTTTGAAAAGAGTAAGAGCAAAATTATTGCATCACAGGTCTACTTCTTCATATGATAGTTTGGAGATTACTATAGACGGTGTAACTTTTTACATGGAAGGCCATGGGGACGTGCAATGCAACGTCATCTAGTTGCCTCTCTCTCTCTCTCTCTCTCTCTTGTGGTGCATGCCTCGCGGACTCTACTCGATCACCACTCGGTCTGGGATGTGCGTGCATCCATCCAGTGCGGAAATAAAAATTAGGTGAGTCCTATATATCCTGTGTAGTTAACGCGTGAGCCACAATATCTTTTAATCGTCTACATAGTGATTATGATCCATACATGAGCTACACAGTCCTTACCCAATCTTGGTTGGCTGGTTGCGTGCATGGTCCCTGGGTCTGCATGCACGCGCTGACGCATGGAGTGGCATCCGTGTCTGTTCCGTCGCTAGCTCTTGCATGCGCGCATGCAGAAGGAGACATGGCCTGCTACCTCAACGATGAGTCATGCTCATGCATGGCTCAACTTATTTTGTTTTCCAGCGATGCCTTTTGCCTTGCACACGAAACTCCAAACCTATAGCAATATATGTAGTAATCTCTCCATCTCAAATTATAAGGCCCTATTTAGTTCCTCCTCAAAATTTTAAATTTTCCATCACATCAACTTTACGGTACATGCATAAAATATTAAATATAGACAAAAGGTTTGCATGTTTATATAGTTTGCGTGTAAATCACGAGACGAATATTTTGAGTCTACTTGAGTCATGATTAGATACTTATTGTAAAAAATTCTACGCGTGCTAAAGTGAAAATTTTGCAAAAATTTTCGAACTAAACGGGCCTAAGTAATTTCAAAAAATTTAAAAAGTCAAAACATCTTTATTTTGACCAAATTTATATGATAAGATCATAATATTCACGATATCAACTGAGTATCACTAGATTCTCTATCAAATATATTACATATAATATATTTATTCAGTGTTATAAATCTTCGTATTTCTCTCTATAATTTTGGTCAAATTTGAGATACTTTGGCTCTTTAAAATTTTTGAAATGACTTAGAATTTGGAACGGGGGAGCCAGTAATTTACTAATGTGTAGTGCCTGTAGACATGGGTACCCCTAACCAAAGTTTGCGGTCAATTCCACAGGTATTTAACAAATGCGTGGAGCTTTTATATATGCTACAGGCCTACAGCTACAAGACAAAAGGCTTTCTTGCTTGCTACCGGTAATGCATGCATGCAAACTAGCTGGCGGTCAACGTGGTCAAGAACTTCGCTAATGAATCGGCCCAACCATAACACAACGTCACCGACAGTGTCACCACGCCATAAAAAGCGTACACCATGACAAAATAAAAGTAGAAACGCCTGCGCACCGGAGGAAAATGTGGAAGGGACACACGCCGCACAACTGCTTTCGGCACTATTACGTGTAAAACAATGCAACTCCAATATTGGATACCATGCATTTCAATTCCGATGTACGTACTACTGGCAATACTAATCTAGTGTTCGATGAAAATACAATTTTAATTAGGAACCAGACAATGAACCACATCAACCAGCATGTGTAGTAGCACATATCATCAGTTGTCACCAAAACACCAGAAATGTCACGTCGTCATTCCAAAACCATGACTGCTGGTCTTAAATTACCCAACGAAGAAACAAATGCATGGATCCATATGCACTACCATCACGATCAGGATAGGAGTTCACGACCTTTATATCCATTTTGAAGGAAAAAAAAAGGAACTGTGGCTACAAACTAAGGTTGTACGTGTGTTCGACTGGCTAGATTGTACTGCTGACTGGCTAATTGTTGTGAAAGAAAAACACTGCTCAATAGCTGGCTAATGCTGGCTGGTAAAGTTCAAGCGAACAGAGCCAAATCTCTCAGCAACGCTGGTCTATAGCGTGTTTCCATTTGGCATGTTCACAAAAACGCATCGGCATCTCGGTCGTCCAAATCCATGCTCCAGCAGCCATCATGCTTCTTCCTCCGTGCAAGTAAATGTTTGCCACCGGCCAGCAGCCGCTCCATCGTCCATGCATCGATCGGACGCATTCGGCGGGGAGAGCTGAAACGGCAGAGTTACGTTCAATTCACTCCTGTAGTCCTGTGTCATATGTGGAAGGTAGTTAGCTAGAGAGAGAGCCTGCAGGCCGCAGTGCAGACATTGCATCGTCGACCATGCACGCGCGGCCGCCCGCAACGTGTCGGCGCCGTCTCCACGTAGCCGCCGCTCGACCGCCCACGTCCCAGCCGTCCGATGATTGGCCGGCCGGCGCCTTGTTAGCTCTTCTTAACCCCCGGACGGCCTGGCAATTCATTCTTCATATGGCGCAGACCGCAGGGCGTGAGCGTGCAAGGATCCGAGTGTCCACCGCCTGAGAGGTCATGGAACGACGGCTCCGGCCAATCGCACCCAAGCCCATGCCGCCGCCGATGCCCATGGGCGCCGCGCCGAGCAGCGCGTGGTGGCGGTCACACAAGCGCGGCCGCGAGGACCATCTCCTTTTGTCGCCTCCGGTGTCAAAGAGGGAGATGGAGCCGACGATGACGTTGTCGTCTTACCCTTACCCTTACCATCTCCTTTTGTCGCCTCCGGTTCCAGTCTTGCCAGCTGCTAGCGACGGCGCCGGCACGGCCCCCTTGGTGGCGGCAAGGGGACTACGATACATGCCTATGCCCGAGAATCTTCTCATAGGCTGTGAAGAGCGGTCCCGGAGGCTCTCGCTTGTGGCGGCGGGGTCTCCAGCGGCAACGGCGGCGGCTGCTTTGCCGCTGGCAGCGCCGTCGTCATCGGATGCGAGGACGACAAGGCGGGCGGTACCGGTGGAGCGCGACCTAATCTCGAAGCTGCAAGTGTCCAAGGTCATCAAGCCTCGCCCCGCTCGTCCCCTCTGGACCACCATCTGCATCGACTCCAGTAGCATCGCCGTCGGTGGTGGCGGCGCGTACCCGGAGACAGCGATGTCTGTGTCGTCCAGCAAGACGGCAAGGGAGGTGGAGGCCGAGCTGGAGCTCCCGGGCGCGCTTCCGGCCATCGTGTCGGGCCACGACAACCGTGTCCACCTGGTGAACGACGCGTACAAGGCTATGGTGGGGCAGCCGGTGTGCCCGTGGCTCGACTCCCTGCCGGGCGCCGGCGCGTCGAGGAGGATCGATGGCATAGTGGTGCTGGATGTGCGGACATTCAGCCCCGCGCCACGCCTGCCGCCGAATGCCGGATCGTCGTCGGACGCCTTCCCATGCACCGCGAGGATCACGTGGGAGCACGGGGGCGGCAGCGCCATCGCCTCTCTCACCGTGCCGTGCACCGTTGAGCACCTGACCTGCGGCAGGTCCGGTCATGACTATCGTTTCATCTGGAGGTTTGACTCCAGCAGAGCTTCCATCATCTACTGCATCGTGTGACAAACTATATATAGGCCATTTATTTACATCCCCCGTGTGCTTTGTTTTCCATAGCATGGGATGTTATACATGGTATGCTGATCGTTTGAAGCTGCAAGGTAGATGTGTAGGCGAGGGATCACTGGTTTTGCCTCTAGTGCCAGAGTTGATTAATTTGGATGTCACCGAAAATAATAATGTGGGCATGCATGTATAGGAAAGGATTTTCTCATGCATGATGTTGACCAATTTATTAGGAGTGTTATTATAAGTTGTAATGAAGGTTTTTAGCGGGGGTTGGGATGGGGGATACAAATTGCCAAACCTTCTGCTATATATGCTTATGCCAGTGATGTCATCTTCTTCCTTGACTCATGTAGTTGTGACCGTAGTTGTGACCTGGACAACTGGATAGTCCTGGGTATAATAAAAGACTAGAAAAAAAAAGGTCCTATAGGGACATGTATTAATTAAGTTCCTCCTTTAATCACAACTAATAAGACTAAAGAGTAGATACCGTTTTGGTATGACAATTGAATGGGGTTGTCGAGTCGGTTTGCCTCCCCCTCCTCCGTGCGACGATAGCCCTGTCCGAAAACCACGGTGCGACGAAAAGGAAATGTCGTGAGAGAAGAAAAGGAAACATCTGGTGTTACCCTCATCTCGTGCGAATCCTACAAGTCCCTTGGCCGTCCTCCGCCGTCGTCGTCGTCGCGACAAAATATGAATTAAGTCCCTCCTTTGATTTAGAATATGTGTGCCTAGTAGCAACGTCGTCGTTGGTGGGCGCACTCCTTTCCATCATGTCGATCCACCATGAGACATCTCCACCACGCGAATGATTAGTGCGTCAAGGTCAAGGAGGATCAATAGCATAGTAATGCTCGATATGTGTAGAGGTGTGGCCCCAGTGGTGGAACCAGGGGGTAGCCAGCAGGGGCCGCGGCCACCCCAACACACTATATTTGTTTACAAAATCCCTATATATATGTTTTAATTTAGAGAAAAAAATGCAATAATTCCTCCATTTTTTATCACAATGTTGTTATTTTATACTAGGAATATGTGACAGAACCGCATTAATCATAGGGTCCACGTGCCCCGTCATCGTCCCTAAGGACCTTTGACTAGCCTGCACGAGTTTCCTTGACTTAGGTGGCCTGCCGGGTCTCCTAAGAAACCCGAGTTTCCCCGAGGATCTCATTGTAAAGACCTTGCAAGTATTACAATAGTTTACACAAATAATTTAAATCAGAGTAAAGAGTGCGGAAGTTTTACATAAACTTAGAGTTACAAATATAAATTATATTATTCCAAACCAGAGTTTCGTAGTGGAGTAGCAGTCTACAATTTTACACCCTGTCCAAGGGATTAAATCATATACTTTTCATCCATGCACGATCCGCTGACCGGCACGGTCCCACGCAGAACTACACACTCAGTTTACCTGCAACAGGGGTTAACAAACCCTGAGTACATGGGGTACTCCGCAAGACTTACCCGACTAAAGGTGTAAAATTAGACTCAGGAATGCAGGCTGAGGGGAAGTCAAGGTAAGGCTTGAGCAAGAGTCAAAATATTTTGCAGAAAAGCATTTCTGTCCTATCTCATTATTTGATCTCAATATTATTTTATTCATATACATAATTCCAATATCAATCTCCATATATCATGTTCTTTCAATTTCATATTCATTCTCAAAAACACCTAATTCCGAACCACTCTTCGCTGTAAGGGTGAGGATCATGTCTCCATTAACCGAGGAGCAACGTCGATTCAAATCCAGAAGTACCCAGCTGGGGATCCCTATCCACACTGCATATGTAGCACTCAAGCTTGCATATGCCAACCCCGCCTACCACGGCTTTTCATACCCCGGAACCGGTCCTGCGCCACCCGAGAGCACAGTACTCCTCTCGTCTCCAAGCACGACGGCCACGAGGGTACATGCTACTCTCGCCATCTCTCCACTCCCAGTCGGTTCCAGCAGTAGAGCCACCGGAGTCAGAGGCTTTCCGTAGTATGTGGCTAGTTGCAAAGTCATGATCACAGCAGGCTGACAACGAATGGTCCCTAAATATTTTTCCGTTGGACATCATGCATTGGGACTCTAACCCAAGTACACTGGAGACCACCCGGTTTTCGCATCCCTTTTCCGATGGCGAGGATCGTTGGGACTCTAACCCAAACAGATGGTCAACCAAACGGAACACCCATCCACGTTGATGATAATGGACTGGCCAAGTACACCATCACCAAACGAGGACAATACCAATCCCGTAAAATGATTCATTTGTTTCATATCATCACAGTTTTCAAAATAGCATTTTTGCAACTCTATCATTAAGCATAACAGCATTTTTCAATACTTTAAATAAATCAGGGTCTCAGGTACAATATGTGGTCAAGGAAAGGTAATACATCAATGGGTTATCACTCAACTCCTATTAACCTAATGTAGTAGATTAACTCAAGTGATAAATATTTTTAAATAACAAGGAGGGGCAAATGCACCGGGGCTTACCTGTATTGTAGGTCTGTCACTCCTTCTAGAATACCAGAGAAAATCCACTTGACTCCTCCTGACGAATAATCCTCCCGTCGGGGAATCAATCAAACAATTCTTTCGAAAACCCGATCACTACACGTAATAATAATACAATGCTTAACATGATGATATGTATACCATGATGCATAAAATGCACAAAATCATGGATCAATAGAAAGTCAACTCAGTTAGAAAGTTGAGTACAACTTTTCTTCTTAATAAAGTTGCAAGCCAGCGACTAATTACTATCAAGTATTAACCACTAGGGCTTATTGACCATTTTAACAGTTGTTGAGAACTGAACTAGCTCTCCTATAACAATAACCAGCACTCACTTAAGTGATTCATAAAATCTTATTATCATAGGTGTATAACGCAAACTAATGTTTTTAATTAGCAATTGATCTACTCACCCGAAGTTCATTCAAATATCTTAATTAACATGATTAGCATAAGCTTAAACAAGTTATCAAGATACCAAGGGTCAGCACATGATAATGACCCAAGGTTAACATACAATCCCAAAGTCACACAAACCCTGAATTGATTAAGGTTTCTATTATTTCACTACTCGATCAATAGAGCACTAAATAATAATTACATAAACTATCTCAATTTGGGCCCAAACTTCTTTTATAGATAGGTCTTGACCTAAAATATCACCACCTTAAATTTCATGATTTTTGGATAATTATTTTAGACTACAAAATTCATGGAAATATCATTTGCTAATTAATAGGGTCATTTTTAATCTCTATAAAAAGTACTCAAAATTCCTATCTAATATTTTACTTAAATACTAGACCACATATAGAAGCTACCACATTTATTTCATAATTTTTGGAGCTACAGAAATATTCATACAAAATAAGCAAAATTGAGCACTATTTCTATAATCCAAAAATGAAAAACCTCTCATAGCTAACCCATCCAGGGTTACTGGGCCGAAACCGATGGCCCAGTACGGCTCACAGCTTCCCCCTCACCTCCTCAATGCTCTCCAACCCAGATGGCCTGGCCCAGCCAGGCCCAGCTCGCGCTCCCTGCCCTCTGGCCAGCCGGGGAGCTGCAGCCATGGCCGCCGGCCGACTAGGCCAGTCTCGACCAAGGCCGCGGGCGGCCAGCAGTGGCCAACGGGGTGGCAACGGGTCGTTAGACTCCCCAAGACGCGACTAACACACTGGTGCACTTCATTTGACGAAACGGCGACCTGAGCTAGCGCAGCTGTGGCCATGACGGCAACCTGCTCGTCGGCGAGCAGTGTTCCATTAACAACGGCTTCACCCCATCCTTCCCGAGACCAACTACAAGCCAAGCATGCTCACCCAGAGGTTTTGTTTGTGTTGGTTTGGAACGGGCTGGGTCGGAGGTGTTCTGTCGTCGTTGGAAGCGAATCCGGCGACATGAACCCGACGTCAAGGCGGCGTTCCGCGTCATCCTGTGTACCAACCCGCAAACCATCTAGTGCTTGAACATCTAGGAATTCCAAAGGGGATAAAACACGATCAAGAGAAGAACGGAGCTCACCGCAAGAAGCCAGCCGCGAAGAAAGGTTGCGGCGGCGCTCTGGCCGTGCCCCGAGAGGAAGAAGGGCGCATGCGGCGACTCCGATGACCAAATGATCGTGCAACCGGGTCGAACAGATGCGCTAGAGTGTGGTAAAGCTGGTGTATCAAGGAATTAGATGAAGGCAAATGGAGACCGATGAATTTCGTCCCCAACAGAGACCTCGTCGGCGTGAACCATGGAGGAAAGAGGAGGATGCACAGCGACGATAGAGGGCTTATAAAGGATAGTGGCGGGCTCAAGACGCGTCCGGAACCCCCACGACTCCCCTGCGTGCGGTGGCCGGGCCCGGCCGCCGATGACAGCTGGCCGGCTAGCCCCGGGCAGCGTCGGCGGCCGACGCGGCACGCGCGCTCTGCCGCGGCAGAACAGAGCAGGCCCGGCCCCCCCATCTACTGTAGCAGAACCTAGGCCCTACCCCTATTTACTGCAATTACTTTTTATTTTATGTAGTAACTGGAAAAATTACCCAAATAATAGTTGTAGACAATTTCATGCTGAGCAACTTTGGTTTTGGAAGGAGTTTGAAATTTCGAATAATTTTTGAATAATTTAAAAGGGGGCAAAAATGGGTTTTAGATTTTATTTCCAATCCTGGGAAATACTCAAAATTTTTCTCAATAAGTTGAGAATCTGTAAAAATAAAAGTTGTTCAATTTGCTGAGCCCTACAAATTCTATTAAGGACATTTTATCAGATTCTTGATGGTTTTGGAATTGTTGTTTCAAATTTGAATTTCAAAGGAGTAATTTGGGTTTAATTCAAATTTCCACTGTATAACCTCAAATCTACAAAAATAAAGGTTGTTCCATTTTAAAAGTTCTACAACTTTAATTAAGACACTTTCATTAGATTCCTTTTAGTTTTTAAATTTGAATTTTAAATTTAGATTTTTAAACATAGATTAAGGTTTTATTCAAAATTGTATTTAATAACTTCAAAATTACCCAAAATAGAAGTTGCTCATCTTTTAAATATTTACAACTTTTGTTTAAGGCCCAACACCTAATTCATTTTAGTTTTTAAATTAGGTTTTCGGGTTCGACGTAGGGTTTATAAATGATTCCTTTTAAATTTATTTGATTTTATTTAGCTAATTACACACCAACACAAATATTTACATAATAAATCACTCTAAGCCACCTATGCACAATCATATGTAGGAACAAAATTTATTTAAGTTTATGCACATTAACAGGGTCACACGCAGAATGATTACATGCAATCATGATGACATGATAGGTTTTAGTTAATGTAACACTGAAAGCTCTATGTTTGGTTTTGGCTAATTGATGACACCAAAGTATCTAACCATTGTGTCTAAGTGTTTGTTTACAAGATGGTTAGAGGATCAAGTGTGGAGGTGATGAAGGCATCCAAAGACTTGGAGTAAGCCCATCAAAGTGAAGATCAAGAACTCCAACACTTGGTGATTTGGATTGAGCTCAAGGCAAAGGTATATCAATAGGGCTCTTTCCATTTTGGTGGACGAGACACTATAGAGAGTGTGTCCACATTTAGGATAGATAGCCGTACTATAAAGATGGGAGTAATTCCATAGTTAACACGGTTATCAAGTGCCATTAGATGTTTGGATCATGCATTGTATTTAGATCTAGTGACTAACTCTAAACCATTTGCAAAACCTTTTGAAAATGGCTAACACTTTGCAAGAAATGTTTTACATATAACATGTGTAGGCCAACATAAGCAAAGGACTTGACACGAGCTCGAAGCGCGCTGAAAACGAGCGTCGGACGCTTTGGTCGACAGGCGTCGGACCAATTCCCAGCGTCCGACGGTAGCCCTGCAGCTCTGTGTTTTGAGGGTGTCGGACCGATCGAAGGCACTACGTCGGACTAATTGTTTCGTCCGATGGTGTCTTCGCGCATCAGTGAACAGGAGCGTCGGACTGGAGTTTTCCGAGCGTCGGACTATATATCTCCAGCGTCCGACGGTCGATCGTTCGGTAGTTCAACACGTGGCATCCGCAGAGGGCATCGGACAATCGTCGTTGGTCCGAGGCCGAGCGTCGGACCGATGTCCGACGAATTTTGGCGCTCGTGGACCTCTCTGGAAACGTCGGACTCCTCAGCGTTTTGGTCCGACGGCCTCAGCCGACGAGCGTCGAACTATTTCGCTCAGTCCGACGGTATGCAGTTCGTGGCGCCAACGGTCGATTTCAAACAGTCGAGCTGACGTGGCACGCGCCGATTTGCCGAGGAAGAAAGCGTCGGACCGGGATCATTAGTCCGACGCCTCGCGCGGACCGTCCGACGCTTAGCGTCCGACGGTGCGCAGAAAGTGAGTAACGGCTATATTTGTGTGTGCCTGTCTATTTAAGCCACTTAGCCGGTTCATACTCAAGCTCTTGGCTCTCTAACTTGCTGATACACCTCTTGAGCACCCTCACAACACTCTCACTCACATAGATTGTATAATTCTCATCCATTGTGAGCTAGAGAGTTGATCAAAGTGCTTTGCTTGATCTTTGCATCCATTGGCACTTGTTGATCATGTTTGCTGCGAAGTTCTCTCATTTCTCTTGGTGATTGCCGTCACCTAGACGGTTTGGAGCGGAGGAGGAGCTTGGCGGAGTTGGAGATTGTCTCCGGCCACTCCCGGTGATCTTGTGAGGGGTATTGCACCTTCCCCGGCGAAGAAGCCACAAGGTAGCTCTAGTAAATTGCTCGTGTCGTTGAGTTACCCTTCTCGTGGTAGATTCTTGTGGCGCTCTTGGTGAGCTTGACGATTGTCGTCAATTAGCCACCGAATCACCGAGTCATGGTCGACACAACGGGGACTAGCGTGCCGGCAAGCACGTGAACCTCGGGATAAATCTTTGTCTCCGTGTGTTGATTGGGATTTTATTGTGACCACCACCTTCGAGTGTGTTGGTATCTCTCTTGGTGTTTGGCTACCACCTCTACACGTCGGTATATCATCCCTACACCCTACTCTTTACATTTGTGCACTTTACTCTTGTGTTGTAGTAGCTTGTGTAGTGGTAGTGGTAGAAGTAGCTAGTTTGTTCACCTAGGAGTAAGTAGCTCTACTTAGAATTAGCTTGTGTGCTCCTAGTGACTCCAACTAGACCGGTTAGGAAGGCTTGCAACCCTCTAGTAGGCTAGCGCAAAGAATTCGCTTCGCCTCATTTGTTACTAACCTTGTGATCAAGTTTTGTTGTTGTAGAAAGTTTTTAATTGGCTATTCACCCCCCTCTCGCCACTTCGGACCTATCAATTGGTATCAGAGAAAGGTTACCGTTGTTTTAAGGCTTAACATCCTTTGGTGTTCAAGATGGCTCACAACAACTTGATCAATCACATGGACAAGCCACCTCGGTTTGATGGTTTTAGCTATGGCTATTGGAAGAAGCAAATGAAGGCTCACTTGAAATCAATGAACCGGAAGATGTGGGAGATTATTGAGAAAGACTTTGTGGTGATTGACATGAATGATCCCACACCAAGAGATGAAGAAAAGCTCCAATTCAATGACATTGCTCTCAATGCTCTCTATAGTGCTCTTGATGAGAAAGTATTTGAACAAATCAAGGACTTGGAGTATGCATATGAGGTTTGGAAGAAGTTGGAAGATACATATGAGGGCACCACCGCCGTCAAGGGTGCCAAGCTCTACATCCTCAAAGATAGATATGCAAGCTTGAAGATGAAGGAAGATGAGAGCATACCAGAGATGTTCCACCGGTTGAGTGTAATTGTTAGTGATCTCAAGGCTCTCAGTGAAAAAATTGATGACAAGGACTTCTCATATCGCTTCTTGAGATGTTTACCATCTCGGTATGAGACCTTGCGCTTCATTCTTATGAGAGAGGATCTCTCCAAGATGACACCTACACAAGTGCTTGGTGAGGTCATGACACATGAGACCTACCGAGATGACATTGATGCCAAGGTCAAGGAAGAGAAGGAGGATGAGAAGAAGGACAAAGGTGAGAAGAAGAGCATTGCATTCAAGGCTACTTCATCAAGGCACAAGGGCAAAGCAAAGAAGCCAATCTCAAGTGATGATGAGGAAATCTCAAGTGATGATGATGAGGAGATGGCACTTCTTGTGAGGAGATTTGGCAAGTTCATGAAGAAGAAGGGCTATGGTGCTAGAAAGAGGAGAGACTTCACAAGAGGCAAGAGCACCACCATGAGGTGCTATGAATGCAAGAGTAAGGATCACTTGATAGCCGATTGCCCTCACAAGAATGAGAGTGATGATGATGATGACAAGAAGAAGAAGAACAAGAAGGAAAAGAAAGACAAAAAGATGCAATTCAAGAAGAAAAAGGGGCATTCATATTGTGTCACATGGGATAGTGATGCTTCTTCTTCCGATGATGAAGATAGTGATGATGATCACAAGCTCACCAAGAAGAAGGCTATTGCTAGTCTTGCTATTTAAAGCAAGCCTTCTCTATTTGACTCTACACCAACTTATTTCATGGCTAAGCCATCTAAGGTATAATCCTCATCCGATGAGAGCGGTAGTGAGAGTGAGGAGGAGGACTTCTCCAAGGAGGAGCTCCTTGACATGTTGCGTGACACAACCTCCTACCTTAAGAAGAAAGTGAAGGAGTGCAAAGTTTTGACCAAGCAGAAGAAACTCCTTGAGCAATCCTTTGAGGAGCTTAGTGCATCTCATGAGTGTCTAAAGGAAGACCATGAGGCACTAAAAGAAGCTCACTCCAAGCTTGAGAAGGCTCACTCATCACTTTCGGAGTTGGCTAAGGTGGAGGATATGCCCACAACATGTGACATACGTGTCCATTGTGATCTGTTTGATACATCTATTGTTGTTGCCTCCACTAACACATCTTGTAGCACATCCACCTCTACCTCACCCAAGTTTGTTAGTGTCACTTGTGATGCTAAAATCATGGATGAGAACAAGAACCTCAAGAAGGAAGTGCATGAGCTCACTCTAGCCTTAGGCAATGCCTATGGTAGAGATGCCCACTTGCTTAAGTGTTTGGATAGTCAAAGGTTCTCCATTAACAAGGAGGGTCTTGGCTATACCCCCAAGAAGGGCAAAGCTGCCTTTGTCCCTCACAAGACAACCTTTGTGAAGGGCAATGGTGTGGTTTGCTATAGTTGCAAGCAAGTGGGGCACAAGGAGCAATATTGCAAGAAGATGATGATGAAGCAAAACAAGCCTATGGTTTCATCCATTAGACTTGACTCTTGCTATGTGCTTACAAAGGGTGTTAGGGGAGTGCGAGTCAAGTTCATTGGTGCACCTAAGGAGAACCCAAAGAAGAAGACAATTTAGGTGCCCAAGAGCTTGGTAACTAACCTCTAAGGACCCAAACAAATTTGGGCACCAAAATCTAATTGATTTCCATGTAGGTGAACTAGAAGTCCGGAGGGAGGCATTGGGTGCTTGATAGTGGGTGCACTCAACACATGACCGGAGAATCAAATATGTTCAATTCAATCAAGCCAAATGAAGATGGGAATCTTGATAGTATCACATTTGGTGACAACAAGAAGGGCAAGGTTATTGGTCTTGTAAGGATTGCAATTTCAAATGATATGTCCATCTCCAATGTCTTGCTAGTAGAGAGCTTGAACTTCAACTTGTTGTCCGTGGCTCAATTGTGTGACTTGGGATTCAAATGCATTTTTGGTATTGATGATGTGGAGATTGTTAGTGTTGATGGAAGTAACTTGATATTCAAGGGTTTTCGGTATGGCAATCTCTATTTGGTGGACTTCAATACTAGTGAAGCTCAATTGTCAACATGCTTGTTCACCAAATCAAGTATGGGTTGGTTATGGCATAGAAGGCTTGGTCATGTTGGAATGAAGCAACTCAATTGATTGGTCAAGCATGACATGGTGAGAGAATTGAAGAATGTTCAATTTGAGAAGGATAGGTTGTATAGTACATGTCAAATGGGAAAGCAAGTTGGAAACACACATCCTAACAAGAGCATGATGAGTACATCTAGAGCATTTGAGTTATTGCACATGGATCTTTTTGGCCCAACCACTTATGCTAGTCTTGGTGGAAACAAGTATGGCTTTGTGATAGTGGATGACTATACAAGATACACATGGGTCTTCTTTCTTATTGACAAGAGTGAAGTATTTGGCATATTCAAGACATTCATCAAGAGAAGCCAAAATAAATTTGAAGTGACAATCAAGCAAGTGAGAAGTGACAATGGAAGTGAGTTTAGAAATGCAAGGGTAGATGAATTTTGTGATGAGTTTGGAATCAAACATCAATTCTCGGCCAAGTACACTCCTCAATCAAATGGCCTTGTTGAGAGAAAGAATAGAACACTCATTGATATGGCAAGGTCCATGCTTAGTGAATACAACGTGAGTGTGGACATGTGGGCCGAAGCAATCAACACGGCATGCTATTGTAGCAACCGGCTCTATTGTCACCGCCTCTTGAAGAAGACACCATATGAGCTATTGAATGGAAGAAAGCCCAATATTGCATATTTTAGAGTATTTGGATGCAAATGCTATATCTTGAAGAAAGGTGTAAGATTGGGAAAATTTGAGAAGAAATATGATGAAGGTTTCCTAGTTGTTTACTCCACCACAAGCAAAGCATATAGAGTATGGAATCACACCACCAAGCTAATTGAAGAAGTTCATGATGTGGAGTTCGATGAAACCAATGGTTCTCAAGGTGAACAAGAAAATCTAGATGATGTGAGAGGAACTCAATTGGTAGAAGCTATGAAGAACATGGACATTGGTGACATCCGGCCAAGGCAATTGGTTGATGTGGAAAATGAAGATGATAAAGATCAAGTGCTACCTCAATCAGATGTGCAAGCAAATCAAGATAATGCAAGCTCTAGTGATTCTCATGATCAAACTCAAACTCAAGATGAAGATCAACAAGTCATCCAATTTCAAGCAAGTCAACTTAGCTCAAGCAATCAAGTTCTCCAACCGGTCAACATTGCAAGAGATCATCCTTTGGATCAAATAGTTGGGGATATTAGAAGTGGTGTACAAACAAGATCAAAGTTAGCAAACTTTTGTGAGCACTTCTCTTTTGTGTCATTTGAAGAGTCAACTACCATTGAGAAAGCTTTGAATGATAGTGATTGGGTAAATGCCATGCATGAAGAGCTCAACAATTTTGAAAGAAATCAAGTATGGGAGCTAGTTGAGAGGCCTAAGAATTACAATGTCATTGGCACTAAGTGGGTGTTCAAGAATAAGTAAGATCAAGATGGCAATGTAGTGAGAAACAAGGCAAGATTAGTTGCACAAGGGTACACTCAAGTGGAAGGATTGGATTTTGGAGAGACATATACTCCGGTTGCAAGATTGGAAGCAATTAGAATCTTGCTAGCTTATGCATGTGCACACAACATCAAGCTTTATCAAATGGATGTCAAAAGTGCTTTTTTGAATGGATTCATCAATGAGTTGGTATATGTTGAGCAACCCCCGGGATTTGAAGATGAGAAGAAGCCCTACCATATCTATAAGTTGAGAAAGGCACATATGGCTTGAAGCAAGCACGTAGGGCATGGTATGAAAGATTGAGAGATTTCTTGCTATCCAAGGGTTTCAAAATAGGGAAGGTTGACACCACACTATTCACCAAAAGAATTGGCAAAGACTTGTTTGTGTTGCAAATCTATGTTGATGACATTATTTTTGGTTCAACCAATTAAGACTATTGTGAGGAGTTTGGAAAGGTGATGGCTAATGAGTTTGAGATGTCCATGATTAGAGAACTGAGTTATTTCCTTGGTCTTAAAATCAAGCAATTGAAGAATGAAACTTTCATAAACCAAGGCAAATACATAAGGGACATGTTGAAGAAATTTGGGATGGAAAGTGCCAAATCAATTAGCACACCTATGGGCATTAATGGTAATCTTGATGAAGACAAGAGTGGCAACATGGTTGATCAAAAGAAGTATCGGTCTATGATTGGAAGCTTACTCTATGTGACTGCTTCTAGACCGGATGTGATGTTTAGTGTTTGCTTGTGTGCAAGATACCAAGGTTCACCTAGAGAGAGTCATTTGAAGGCAACCAAGAGAATATTGAGATATCTCAAGCACACACCCGATGTTGGACTATGGTACCCTAAGGGGTCAAACCTTGAGTTGATTGGTTATTCGGACTCCGATTATGCGGGTTGCCAGATCAATAGGAAGAGCACTTCCGGCACTTGTCAACTATTAGGAAGATCACTAGTATCATGGTCATCCAAGAAGTAAAACACGGTTGCACTCTCTACCGCTGAAGCCGAGTATGTCAGTGCGGGGAGTTGTTGTGCACAATTGTTGTGGATGAAGGCAACATTAAGTGATTATGGAATTAAATTCAAGAATGCGACGTTACTATGTGATAATGAAAGCGCCGTGAAGATTGCCACCAATCCGGTACAACACTCAAGAACTAAACATATTGATGTAAGGCATCACTTCATTAGAGACCACCAAGCCAAATGTGACATTCAAATTGAGAGTGTGGGCACCGATGATCAACTAGCCGATATCTCACCAAGCCACTTGATGAAGCAAGATTCTACAAATTGAAGAATGAATTGAACATCCTTGATTTCTCCAACATGAGTTGAGCTAGCAACCCCGCTATATGACTTGCCTCTACTCCAACAAAGCAAATGTATCTTTGTATGGCATGTCATTCATGTGCTGGTAGGACTTGTTAGAATATATAGACATATTTTCCTTAATTAGGCTCATTCATGTCAAACTAAATGTTTTTGAACTCATATGGCACTACTATTGCTTCTATGACTTGATTGATCTAGTGGTGACATGTGACTAGTTTGTGGGCTTGTGAACCTAGTATTTATTTAGAATATGAGCACAATGATATATAAGCCAACTTTGTCAAGATAACCCCTAATGGCGTGAAGAAGCTTACCAAAGGACAAACCGAGTTATATATGGGTGCAACTAATCTAGCTAAATGCTTAAAAGAAGGAAGATAATGGAAACAATCTAACAAGTGATTCCCTCCATTGATTTCAAATCATATCCTAACCATTCTACCCTTTTGTGGTCATTGATGACAAAGGGGGGGAGAATGGAACAAAGATATGGAGAGGAATGGGGTTGTTACGCGATGAGCCGTCATTAGGCCGATGATGGAAGAGCAATAGGCCAAGTGAGAGGGATCACAAACTTTTAAAATTTATATCTCACACTTAGGGGGAGCAAGCTCATAAGCATGGTTGCAAGCATTTGATGGTGCATTTTCATATGTTTGGTGCATTGCATTTGTACTAAAAATTCAAAATGTGCTTGCTTGCTTAGTGTATGATAGTCATAACTTGTGTGGTGTATTGAAGTATTAGCATGCATAGGAAGTGGTAGCTAGTTCCTTACTCTTATCAATTGGTACTAAAACCTTGTTTATAATGTGATCTCATGAGGTATTCTAGTGTCTTTGATTGCAAGAATTCTTTCAAATGGAATCTAACTATCCATGCTGCTAAGGATGGTGTATAGATGCACTCCGATGGTATCGCGCTTCAAAGGTCCAATTCTATAAACCTTACCATCAAATTGGTAGTAATATCTCTCCCAAACTCTAAATCCAATACATATGTGCAAAGCCTTTCAAATCCAAACACTAGGCACATATGTAGGGGGAGCTATTAGTACCAAGCTGAATTCATTGAATATCTTTGTAGAGGTTGTCATCAATTACCAAAAAGGGGGAGATTGAAAGCTCTATGTTTGGTTTTGGCTAATTGATGACACCAAAGTATCTAACCATTGTGCCTAAGTGTTTGTTTACAAGATGGTTAGAGGATCATGTGTGGAGGTGATGAAGGCATCCAAAGACTTGGAGTAAGCCCATCAAAGTGAAGATCAAGAACTCCAACACTTGGTGATTTGGATTGAGCTCAAGGCAAAGGTATATCAATAGGGCTCTTTCCATTTTGGTGGACGAGACACTATAGAGAGTGTGTCCACATTTAGGATAGATAGCCGTACTATAAAGAGGGGAGTAATTTCATAGTTAACACGGTTATCAAGTGCCATTAGATGTTTGGATCATGCATTGCATTTAGATCTAATGACTAACTCTAAACCCTTTGTAAAACCTTTTGAAAATGGCTAACACTTTGCAAGAAATGTTTTACATATAACATGTGTAGGCCAACATAAGCAAAGGACTTGACACGAGCTCGAAACGCGCTGAAAACGAGCGTCGGACGCTTTGGTCGACAGGCGTCGGACCAATTCCCAGCGTCCGACGGTAGCCCTGCAGCTCTGTGTTTTGAGGGCGTCGGACGATCGGAGGCACTACGTCGGACTAATTGTTTCGTCCGACGGTGTCTTCGCGCATCAGTGAACAGGAGCGTCGGACTGGAGTTTTCCGAGCGTCGGACTATATGTCTCCAGCGTTCGACGGTCGATCGTTCGGTAGTTCGACACGTGGCATCCGCAGAGGGCGTCGGACAATCATCGTTGGTCCGAGGCCGAGCGTCGGACCGATGTCCGACGAATTTTGGCGCTCGTGGACCTCTCTGGAAACGTCGGACTCCTCAGCGTTTTGGTCCGACGGCCTCAGCCGACGAGCGTCGGACTATTTCGCTCAGTCCGACGGTATGCAGTTCGTGGCGCCAACGGTCGATTTCAAACGGTCGAGCTGACGTGGCACGCGCCGATTTGCCGAGGAAGAAAGCGTCGGACCGGGATCATTAGTCCGACGTCTCGCGCGGACCGTCCGACGCTTAGCGTCCGACGGTGCGCAGAAAGTGAGTAACGGCTATGTTTGTGTGTGCCTGTCTATTTAAGCCACTTAGCCGGTTCATACTCAAGCTCTTGGCTCTCTAACTTGCTGATACACCTCTTGAGCACTCTCACAACACTCTCACTCACATAGATTGTATAATTCTCATCCATTGTGAGCTAGAGAGTTGATCAAAGTGCTTTGCTTGATCTTTGCATCCATTGGCACTTGTTGATCGTGTTTGCTACGGAGTTCTCTCATTTCTCTTGGTGATTGCCGTCACCTAGAGGGTTTGGAGCGGCGGAGGAGCTTGGAGGAGTTAGAGATTGTCTCCGGCCACTCCCGGTGATCTTGTGAGGGGTATTGCACCTTCCCCGGCGGAGAAGCCACAAGGTAGCTCTAGTAAATTGCTCGTGTCGTTGAGTTACCCTTCTCGTGGTAGATTCTTGTGGCGCTCTTGGTGAGCTTGACGATTGTCGTCAATTAGCCACCGAATCACCGAGTCGTGGTCGACACAACGGGGACTAGCGTGCCGGCAAGCACGTGAACCTCGGGATAAATCTTTGTCTCCGTGTGTTGATTGGGATTTTATTGTGACCACCACCTTCGAGTGTGTTGGTATCTCTCTTGGTGTTTGGCTACCACCTCTACACGTCGGTATATCATCTCTACACCCTACTCTTTACATTTGTGCACTTTACTCTTGTGTTGTAGTAGCTTGTGTAGTGGTAGTGGTAGAAGTAGCTAGTTTGTTCACCTAGGAGTAAGTAGCTCAACTTAGAATTAGCTTGTGTGCTCCTAGTGACTCCAACTAGACCAGTTAGGAAGGCTTGCAACCCTCTAGTAGGCTAGCGCAAAGAATTCGCTTCGCCTCATTTGTTACTAACCTTATGATCAAGTTTTGTTGTTGTAGAAAGTTTTTAATTGGCTATTCACCCCCCCTCTAGCCACTTCGGACCTATCAAACACCAGGGGTGTTACAGAATACTAACTACATGTATAAAACCAACAAAATAATTATTGAGACACATAATTATATATATTTATTATATTCAATGTATTATCATATTTGTCCGGTTACCTTTAATTAAAGTTGTTGGTTCCGCCACTGTGTGGCCCTGCGTCACGTACCCTTGTACCCTTGTTCAATGCTGGATCAGACGCCTTTCCTGTGCACCGCAAGGATCTCATGGGAACATGGCGACGGCACAATTGCCTCTCCCTCATGTCCGCCTTGCCCAGCAACATCGCATTTGCCTTGAGGCACAGCTCAACCACCACCGGCCATGAACGCACAAATGATGCCCACCAGGTGTTTGATGGATTGTGTGAGAGGGGTAAACCTACCTTCCAAAAGATACGGTGATTCTATGCAAACTAAGACAGACAACCACACAAACACATTCTAATGCGGGCTTAGATAATCCAGGCAACCAAACAAGTGTGTGTTCCATAACATTAGCCTAGCTCTGACTGGCCTGGCTTACAAAACTAATACAAGCTAGGATAAGCCAAACAACCAAACACACCCGTAGTGCACCGTTGAATACCTGACCTACAAATATAGTTACTATTGCTTCATCTGGAGGTTCGACTCTAGCAAATCATCCACCATGCATCTAGTGCACCGATGCAACAGACTGGAGCAGTTATTTGCAGCCACGACGGTGCTTCCATCGCATGGTTGTTATGTACGGTAAGTTTGCATAGAAAATATGTAGGGTCATTGATTAGTTTGGCTATTATGCTAGAGTTGTTTAATTTGAATGTCACCAAAATTGATAATTTGTCTCCCCCTCCAACAGTGGCGGATCTAGGAAAAATATATAGGGGGGCTGAACAAAGCCACAAAGCTAGCGGCTTAGGCCACCACGTAAGTCTGTTATGTGCCATAGAAGTCCAATATAGTAGTTTAATGTTGTTCTGTATTTAAACATGGATGAATATAACATGAGAGTAAAAGATGCAATTTTTCCATACCAATCTAATAGTTGTTGTGGCGCCAATTATTTTTCATTAACACCCAACTACAAACAAAATGTATAAATTAACCGATAACAATCTCACTTTCAGAGCAGGACTTCTAGAGTACTAAATGTTTATTGAATCTCCATAATTGTTCCACAATGAAGCCCAGATCAGTACAATGGCAAAAATAATACTTAATTTGGTAGTTTGTATCGAAGGATTTTTTTTATTGTATCAATAGCACCAAGAACCCATATCGTTCGAAGTTGGCTTTCAAGGATATTTCTTCCAATCATGCTTTGTTTAGACTTTAGAGAATGCCAAATTTTAGATCACCGCGAAAGGTTAATAGGAAGATAATTTTGCTATATAAAAAATAAAACATAAAATGGAGCAATACAATTGGTCGTCGGAACCTGGGACTGCAGACGGCGGGCCAATAGTCTACTGCTGGCATGTGGCTATCAAGCCTTCTGCGCGCACACTGCCCGGCTGGCCGGCACACCGCTATCCGCTCTGGCACTCATGCTATCGCTCACCGCCGCCGACCTAGAAGAGTCGGGAGTCAGGACGCATGAATTGAGCAGGCTTCGGGCACTTGGGCTTATTGGGCTGGATTAGGACCAGTAGGCCAAGTGGGGATGAGAAAAAAAGGCCTACTAGCCCAAGTCGAGACTGAACGTCGTCTTCAACCTTCAGACTTGAGTTCAGCCCCTCCTACACATACAACCATGGTGGATACTTCAAGGTGGGGCTGAGGGGGGCTCCAGGAGCTCGACGGCAGTAGGGGGGCTTGAGCCCCGGCAGCCCCCCCGCTAGATCCGCCCCTCCCCTCCAAGAAAAACTCATGTGTACTTAAAAAAACACATGGGAAAAATACGACATAAACGCCTCAAATATCCCATTTAAAAACTAAGACGAGGAAAAAAAGTGAAATTGCATCTAGACCTTAAGTGAGTGTTGGTGGATTGAAAGACATCATAGTTAAAGGTCTAACTTATTTGTTAAGTGTACATGTTATTGATTTATCATATACAATCACTTATATATGTTAGATTAAAAATACAAAATATATCAAGGAAGAATAGAGGTGGGTAGGATAGATTGTGGTAACACATATTTTTCAATTCTTTTGCTCTTTTCTAGATATAGTATAGATCACTCTGTTCACTTGAACTAGATTCAGCTTATTTAAGCCACAGAACAATATTTTTCTCTCACAACAATTCAACCGTATAGCTCAGCCAAATTTCAGTTCAGCCGAATAGAGTGTACCGTTAGATAGATTTACACGTCTCTACATTTGACATTTAATTCACAATCCTTTGAATATTTGACAATGGACACATGAATTCTTTGCATCCTTGTGATTATAAAGAGGGCATTTTAGTCTTTTTCCATTGCTTGAGTAAAAAGGACAATATGTTAAAAATAGGATAGGAGAGAAAATATGAAAAATTCTTTGAATATACAAAAATTCCCGTGCTAGAGTCAATTTTCCAAAAGCCTATGAATTGAGTGTTAAGGCCTCCTTTGGAATGAATGAAAAACAAAGAAAGAGCAAAGGATTCAAATTCTTTCAGATTGGAATCCTATGACAGCCTTTGATTTGTTAGAATTGATCATAGATATTTTAAAGGAAACTTTTCCTTTCCTTCAATTCCATATGAAAACTAGACATTATGTAAAAAATATAATGCACAAGGGACAAGGCAAACAATGTGCTTATGAGAGTAGCGTGTCTAATCATAGGAGTGGAATACTACAATTAGGTTGATTAAGAGAGTCATCACATTTTTCTTCTAATTTTTTTTTAAGATGCCCGCGTTCCTTTTTTGTTTATGCAATCACATCAAGGTATGGAACAATCCTATGTTTTCGATTTTTCTATTTTGCACTTGCATTTTTATCCTATTTCTCTATTTTTTTTCTCTTGTTTTATTATTGCTGCATTCAAAGGAGACCTAGACGATGTTTGGTTTGAGAGTGGGTTTCATCCGAAATCATTCAAACCTAAGACCGAACCTACTCCTTACAATGAACCATTTTCTTTTCCTAATATATATCCGTCTCTCTCTCTCTCTCTCTCTCTCTCTCTCTTTTGTTATATATGTGCACAACACCTTTTTTTACTTTTCTTAATTTCCATGTCCAAACCTAAATAAATCGTCAATTTTGGGATGAAGGGAGAACCTGTCTTGTTTCGTTTTGCCGTGGGAGTTCAACTGGTCCGTCACGATGATATTCTATGTAGCACTTTTATAAAATCATATACTATTTTAGTGTATAAAAGAATGCAACTATTTTATTTTGAGGAGTCCAACAGTTTAAATTTTGATTTAAATTCTATAAAAATGTACTAATATTGATGAGACAAAATAAGTATCATTAGATTAGATTAACTCTAGGATATATCTTTGTAATAAATTTATTTAGAGACATAAATACTAATACTAACACATAAATTGGTTAAATTTGAGCTAGTTTGACTCCCACGGTTTCTATAATCGCATTCTTTCGTGAACATAGTACGGCACATGAGTCTATTCCGCGACAAATGGTCATGTCTAACGAGATCCATATGAACTAAACACACCGTAGATATGGAGAGATGCGTCAATAGAAGGTTAAATAGTAAATGGAGGGTTAAGGTCCTATCTGGATTCAGTTAGCTGGCTAATAATTTATTCATTACCTAAATTTTATCTAGCTAGTAGCATAATTATTATCTAAAAGTCTAACTAACAATTATCTATAATATCATCTATACATGTAATTCATGAGAGATACTCCCTGATTCCACGAATTTTGGAGAGTTAATAAAGCATCTCAAGTTTGATTAATTTTACATATTAAGATAATAATATTTACAATATCAACCAGATATCATTAGATACTTTTCAAATATATTTTTATAATACACTTATTTGGTGTCATAAATCTTCGTAGTTTAAAAAAACTAGACGAAAAAAGAGACTAAAATTTTACTATTTTATTATTAGATATATAGATTGTAGTTAAATTTAAAATGTTTTGGCTCTCTAAAGTTTTACTTACAGTTTATAACATGAGGAGTAGTTATTAACGACGCGCCCTAAATAAATATACAGCTTGTTCTTTTGACCAATCAGTGCTTATTTTCAGTCACGAAATAGTATTTTTTTTTACAACAAATCAGTACGAACCGAAATCAGCGTTTATTTTCAGCCAAAAGAACAGGCTGATAGAAATTTGTCATTGACAAAAGGCCTACTGCCGTGTTTTTTTTCGTTGCTGTGCCATGCACTATCCTAGTGCCCACATCTGCTGCGTGTTGTTGCTGCCGCTGGTTAACTAAGTTTTAGACAAAAATTCAAAATAAATGACAATAATAAATATCTCTTAATTTTTAAACTTAAAAAAGTTAAAACTACCACGTATCCTCGTCTTTGCTAAATAAACTTTTCAAAATAAAACTCCACATGAATATATTGTGATAATTTCTTGTAACATATATAACATCTCGATAAACTTCTGAAACATCCTTACAAAATACTTTTAACATACTTTTGAAACTACTAAAATACTAAATATGTACGTTTACAGCATGCATATTTCACCCCTTCTTCCTCGTAACGCAGAGTGGAGGAGGGGAATGCCCGGTTTCGACTAGTCAGCGACGGCTGATGAGAGGTTCTGTCGCCTTAGCCGGATCGGGTGCCGAAGTTGCCTGGAATGGCCGCTACGAAGCACAGAAGAAGACAAGAGAAATGACCGCGTGGGCAAAGAGACGATGACGGTTGCTGAGAAGATGCGTGGTCGTACTGACTAGGGTGGAGGAGGATCGTTGTTGGTGGCGGACCTCCTGATCCAGCCGATAGGCATAAAACATGTACTCGAAATACTAACTGTAAGTCTACCTTTGAAACATCTAGATAAACATTTGCATCATATATTCAAAACTACTGAAATAGTCGAAACATGCGTATGAAAAATTTGAAAAAAAAACACCTGAAAACACTTAAAAACCATTTACAAATATACACAACATTAAAAGAAAACAACTATAACAATACATGTGAAAATATATGTAACATACAGATGAAACATTTGTAAATATTTATTTAGAAAGACAAGATGAAACATTATTAGAAGCGTACACTTAAAACTTACGTCCGAAAAGTATGACATTTTGAACAACGCTTGCAACATGCATTTGAAAAACATTTAACATATTCAACATCCCTGATATACTTTTACAACACATGTAAAAAATATAAAAAATAAAAATATAATAAAAAATAGAAACAAAAAAGAAAAAGAAAATATAAAAAATAAAAAGAAGAAAAAAGAACAAAAAAGAGAAAACAACAAAGAAAAAGAAATGAAAAAACGAAAACGAAAGAAAAATGAAAAAGAAAAAAAACTGTGCAGACGCGCGGAGGCGGGCGGCACGCGGCCGCGGCGCTGGGAGTCGCGCGGCTCCGTCTCCGTCCGCGCCGGACGACCGAACGGTGTCATTACCGTTTCTCTTTCTCCCGTTGCCCCCGCGTACTCTCTCTGTCTTGGGAGCTCTCCCGTGCTCCCCGCATGCTCCCTGTGGCGACGACTCGCCGCCGCCGCCGCCATACGCCAGGCCTCCAGGTCGCCATTTCTGGGCTCTTTCGGACGACGAGCACCCACCAGGTACGTCCACCCCACCTCATCTCTTCCGTTCTTGCTGTGCGAAACCGAGCACCCAAACCCTAGCTTAAGCTATTTGTATTCCGATCTGATCTGATCCAATTACAGGTGTAGTACACATATTATGCCTACAAACTTCTTCTTTTTTTTTTTTTGAAAAATGTTATTGGGCATACATGTGTACACTGTACACCCGTCCTTTTCTTTTTTGATAATAACAATAACATACACCCTTGTCTTCAGTCGGGTGGGCTGTGAAATGGACGAAGGTGCAGATTCCTCCGAATTGCTTCGTCGCCTCGAGGAGCTCCAGCGCGGTAATCTCCATTCTTCGGTGTTATTATTTGTCTGTTCTAGCTTTCCTTTGTGCTATGGTGTTATCAGTTCTTCGTTTTTACCTCGTGGTGGGTGTTTGTCCTAAGACTGAGCGGCTCCGTCTTATGTGATCAATGCAAAATTCTTTCCAAGTAGAGAGCACTGTTGATCACAAGGTCATTACATGTTATATATACACCGGAGGTCATTGTGGGTAGTTGCCAACTAAATTGATCCCATCAATGAAAAGGAATTGCATTTCCATAGTGCAGAAAGTAGTCTGTACTGAAGCAGTAGTGCAAATGGGCACATGAAAGGTTAGCATGCTAAATATCGAAGCTGCTGAGGACTTTGTGTGCCACCTTGCTGCATGTAGGTAAAGGACATTTATTGTGTGCTTGTTACTATTATGGTTGGGGAGCTCTGTTTGTATGTGAAAACTGAAAGCACAAGTTGGAGTTGGATTACAAAATGAATGTTGAGGCTTACCAAAATCCATGTCAGGATATTAAGATCTTATTTGGCATGATTCTTGCAAGCAGCTGTTTATAGATTTGATTCCTGAATGAGCGTCAACATTTGTGGTTTAAACTCAATTCCTCCTCCCCCCACAATTTAATTAGTCATCATAGAAGGATTACGGCAAATATATTCCCATGTCACATATCACCATGAGGTTCTTCGTTAATTCCCTGCCTTAAAATTCTGCTTCTGCTGTTGCCTTTTGTCAGGGAACAAAAATCGTCGAGCGTATTGAACTAGCAATTTTTCTTTAATTTCCAATGGTCCCTACTGTCCAACTGTTAGTTGCCTCTTGCATCACTTAACCTGACATATCTGATCCATTTCCTAGAAAAAAATACTGCATTATTTTTTTTGGCAATGCCATGTGATTTCGTTTCTGTTTTGATTACGTTTATTTGATTGTGTTATACTTGCTACACCCATGTAATTAAATATCTGCATGATTTCTAAACAGAAAAGGATGAAAAACAGAATTCTTTAGAAGTATTGCTACGCCGGGTTGAAGGGCTACAATATGGTAATCCCAAATTCCACTTCAAATTACTGATTTTGATCAAATATTTCATCAATTAGAATATGTCTTGTTCAAGTGGCAAAATGTAATTTATTGACCGCAGGAAATATGAAGTCGTTTAAAGTGCAGGTTTACTTATATATCCAACAGGCTTCTATATGATGATTGAACTGATATAATATCTTACAATGTTACTTTCTCTTGAATATATCTTATGATGGTTTAACTTATTAGTTCCTGTGTTCCAAATATAGTTCACCTTTTCTTTTGAACGAAATTGTAGTTCACTTTGGCTTTGTCCTATGTGAAACTTCTTCAGCTTTGACCAAATTTATAGAAAATGCACTGACATTTAGAACATAAAATTAGTTTCATTAAATTTTCTATGAAATCTGTTTCGATGGATCGTTTATTTGAACTTGTAGGTGTTAATATGTTTTTCTAAAAACTTGGTCAAAGTTAGAGAAAGACTTAAGACAAAGCTAAAGTGAACTATAATTTGGATTGGAGGGGGTAGGATAGAACATGCTCTATGACTCGTTTTTCTTGAACCTAAGGTTCTTACTTCTGAGTCTTGGTCATTATGATTGCTCTTTGAAGTTGTTCTTGGGGCTTAGCTAGTCATTTCTGTTTTATTATTCATCTGCGTTCTCTGGTCTTTTACCTGTTAAACTAATATATGGTCTGATGCTTCACTTTCTTAGTCATATGCTTCTAGTACCATTTTTCGTCATGGGATCATACCCTTAGAAGCCATTTTCTTCACAGAAAGTCAGGAACCAAATATTTTTCTACCGTACCTTCTCAGGATATGCTATAAATCTAAGTGCCCTTGCTTCTAGTATGTTTGTGCTTTCTGGGGCTAGTCGGATTTCAACATGCTTCTATTTCTCATAAATTTGGTATTATTTTTTTCAATAGTTATGATATCAAAATGCTTTTGGTCATTCAAGAAACATTGCTCCTCTTTTCTCTATTCTGTAGAGATGGATGAAAAGGTAGATCTTGTTGAAGTGTTAACTCGTCGAGTTGAAGAACTCCAGCGAGGTAAGACTCGCATCACATCTGTGCACTGTGCTACACGACACAAGACTGTCATCTGTTCTTATTTCGCTAATCAATGCCATCATAATATGATAATGCCTTTTGCGATATTTATTAATGCAGTTCTCTTTAGATCATTTTTGAAAAAAGGGTTCTCTGTAGATCAACTCTTCATCCCTGTAGATTAGTTTCAGTACTGGTGTTTTTTCTGTTGAAGCAGTTCGAATCAGCTGCCTCATTTAATATATATGAATTATAGTTATGCAGCCTATTAAATATGAAAAAGCGCTGATAATCATCTGGCTTTATAAAATGAGAAATTATGCCCTCTGACATATTTAAGTACTCCCAAATGAGGTCTTAGGAGCGCACACTGAGATTAATCGCTTAACTTATCTTATTACTGAGAAATTCAAGAGTTACTTGGTTATGTATGCCAGTATGATGCAATTTCTGAAAAAGCTTGAAAGAGCTGCCCAAGTCCTTGGTTCATTCCATTATATTTGTTTCCAAATTCCAATACATATAAGTATATGATGTTTTGAGAAAACTGCTGACCTTAGATAGTGTGTTGTCTCATTTTTACATGGATTGAGTGATGGATTACATTTATTTCTGGAGGCAGTAGTTGTTTAAGAGGTTTTTTGTTTAATGATTTTATCCCGTATATGTTCTTGTGGCACAGGGTGTGCTGATAGATATTTTGTTTGCAGAGCGTGATGAGCTCAGAAAAGACATTGAGCAATTATGTATGCAACAAGCCGGGCCTGGTTATGTTTCTGTTGCAACTCGAATGCTTACTCAGAGGTGCTTCCATATCTAATTTAATCTTTCATTTTTATTCACTGTGCAAACAAGGCAATATTTTTGTCGTAACTATTCAGGACAGCAGCTTTGGAACAAGATATTGAGAGCCTCCAGAAGAAGTTAGGTGGTTGTTTAAGAGAAAATCAAAATTTGCAAGAGGAGCTTGCTGAAGCTTATCGAATTAAGGTTTGCTACTTCTTTCTCCCTACTGTTATTTATAGCAGTTTTATCTTTCTGTTTTCTCATTCTTTGATTTACTTAAATTTCAGAGCCAGCTTGCTGAGTTACATGGTGCTGCACTATCAAAGGTTTCTTACTTTGACTTAAAACATGTGGCTATTTAAACTGTAGCTTGTAGCAGTAATGAAGGATGTGTGCTGATTTTGTTCTTCTCCTCTATCTTTAGATATACACAAAGAGTAATAGGGCATGAACGTGTACTAAATGAAATTTGGTTTAGTGAGTAGGTCATCCCAGCAGAGTGCCATTTTCCTTTTTTTTTTTATCTTGGCAGACATTGCTTGCTGGGCACAAACATAATTTCTTCATCGCTGATGAGGCAAGAAGCAGAATAACAAGTGATGCTTCTGTATTAGATGTATTCAATGTAAAAAATGCAACTGTAATGAGTCTGGACTACTAGTGGATAGGATATGCTTATGCAGTTATGCTTGAACAACCGGTGCAGCCAGGGCGATGAATTAGAAGTTAGAATTGTTTGATTTCAGGGAATGAAGCCAACTAATAGTATATATTGAGTTAAGACGTTTGGACCTCCTTCACACATACATCTCAGATTTCCAGTGACGTCGAGAACAACCGTACTACCATGATTATAGATAGGCGAAACAGGAATATGTTTGAATCATAGGAAGTAGTGTTGGTGGTGAAGATTGCCTTGGAATATGCAGAGGGTTTTATGTAATCCTGTGCAGCTTTTAAAAGGAGTGAAGTGCAAAATAAGGATTAGTGAACCAAAGGGGCAAAATTGTCCCTTCAGACTATTTAGGAGTGGATCTGGAGCTCTATCAAACAGCAGCAGCTTCAACTCTCCCGTTAAGGCTTGAGCAGCTTGGCCTCGAAACATGTGACTTCATCAGAGTTGGTGTTGGTGAGGTTCGTGGCCTTTTGCGCTCCCTCTCACCATGCTCCACCACAGTGCTGGCCAGGCTTGGGATCCAGGACAACATTGGCAGGGGTGGTGCCTGTAGCGACGATGCATCGAAAAACGGAGCTCAGGTCAGGGAGGTGGGTGCAGGCTGGGGCAGCGTTGCTCAAGGTGGCACAGCTCAAGGCGATGGTACGTGTGGGAGTGGAGCGCTAGTCAGGAGGCCGGGAGCAGGGTGGCAGTGTCCTCCAAATGGCCACGGCCCACGGCAAAGGGCATTTCCCTGGGTGGCAATATTGTAGCGCTGACCCAGGCCAGGACTTGATACTAAGCTTTCTGGGATTGCTGAGGTTGGTGAGGGAGGACTGGGGCCTGTAGACGGGCTGGTTGGTTTGCTGGGGCTGGTTCCACATCCACTTTTCTAGTGGTGTTCTGTCCGCTCGATGAATTTACAGAGGATGGTAGCGATCCATGGATCAGTTGCCCTGTTTAGGGTTGTCAACGAACCAAGATTGAGCGAGCCTAGGATTTCGTTTGAGCTTGCAGTCAAGCTCAAGCTTGTCTGAGGTGAAGCACAAAAAGGCTTGAGTTCGGCTTGGCTAAGCACAATGGATGACATCCTCTGCTAAAGGAATACACAAAATACTCAAAAGCTGCTGTATAGGAAAAATCCAAATGCTGAAGATGGAAGCTGATAAATGCACAAGAAAAGAAGTACACACTAGTACAGCTCCACCTGCACATACAAATGCATACATATTGCTCAGTTCTCCTTTTATGGCCTTGATGAGTATGGTCCTATGGAGACACGGGAGGCAGCAGAGTTGTGCCTTGTGCCGATGTGAGCCAGCAGCAAAGGTATCAGCAAGACAGCAGGGGTTGCCATGGGACAGGAGAAGATTGGGAAAAGTATGGAAGGGTACTAAGGTCTGGGGATAAAGATTGGTGAAAGGTATGCGTGTGAGTGCATGACCATGTGGGTGTACTGGGCTCACACACTGCTATCTCAAAACTGGGAATGCAGGATGGAAAATTAATTGCCCTTGTTGAATAGCTCGCACTCTGCTCGTTGAAGCTGTGAGTTTGATGGCAGGGTCAAGCTTGGCATGTTTTTCAACAGAGCTGAATTCAGATCGAGCTATTGATGAGCTGAATTCGAATAGCTCACAGCTCTGAGCTTTTTTTCAACACCCCAGCCCCGTTTGACAAGGCTCCGGTGTGGATTCTGGATCTGGAGTGGACCTCTGCCAAACAGGCCCTTAGAACTTCAGTTGGATGGGGGATATTGTATTACATGGCAATGAAGCTCTCCATGTCATGGTGGGCGCTGAGGGCTTGCAAGGCTACTAGCATAGCATGCCTGCAGTTTGTAATTGTTTTGTGTCCTAGGTTCTGTGCATGTTCTTGTGTTTTGGACTTGTTTGGTTCTTTTATTTCCCTCTTTTGGTTCCAATGGTTTCTGCTGGGTTCGGCACTTTATTTTGTTGTGTGATGAGCCTCACTAGTGGGGTGGGGGTGGTGGTGTTGGCGCAGGAGGAGGTAGAGGTGGCAGTGGCTAGGGCATAGGGGGCAGCGCAGGGAGAGGGAGGTGCAGATAGATAGATAAGACGGAGGGTGAGCAATTTGTCTATTCTTGCTTAAGATCCAAATGGTTACATGACCCCTATATTTATAGTCCCTAGGGGACTTGACTCCCAAGCAAACTAGAGGTAGATTCCTTATAGATTTGGACTCTTCTTTCCTAAACAAACCGATCCTTATTTCCTAAACAAACTCTATTTCTTTTTATTCTCAACCTTATCTAAATTTATCTCTAATATCCATCTATTCCAGACTCCTCTGGGTGGGTGGGGGCTGGCGGCGCCGTGGAGGCTACCTCCCCCTGGTCGCACACGCCCCTGGTGGCCCTGTGGGCCAGGGCGCGGCCGGCCAGGGCCCTCCTCTGGGCCTCACTTGGCGTGGCTCAGGGAGCCGTAGATGGGCCGTGACATGTTGCGTACTTGCATTCCTCTACTCCTTAATATAATGATGGGCAGTTCCCTATTAGCTTGAGAAAAAAATTAGGCTCTAAACATGAACATCTAGAGTGCAAAAATATTGCATAATGTTTTGATAGAAGAGGGTATTTGTCATGATCGAATCATTAATTTGAGGTCATTTGTAAAAAGGGCATAAATGGGAAGGTTTTTAATATAGTGGCTCCAAGCGGTGGCTCCTATGAAGCCACTACTCATAAAGAGTAAATACTGTTAGAAGAATTTGAGCAGGGGAGATATTTGTTAGAGCAGTTAGTAATGGGGAAAAACGAAAAATGTAAATGAAATGCTTGTCATTGTCCAAAATCTACTGATTGGAAATTGGGCCCGTGATATTTGTTAGAGCAGATGGTCATGCTCACTCATGCTTTGTCTTTTTTTATTAAGGAAACCTCTGAGGCATGTCCTGTCTCAAGTTGGCACAATTGTGACATGAACTGTAGTGAAATATGGCAAAATCATCATTTTCTTGTGTAGAAATGGATACTTTGTTGTGGAGGAGGCGAGTATCAAACTGGCAATTGAAAAGGGTTATGCATTCGTTTGAGATTCCTTGCATGCATATATTCTAGCTTGTTATTGATATATCCTTTCCTGTAATAACAATGCAGAACAAGGATCTAGAAAAGCAAGTAAGATTTTTCCAGAGCAGTGTTGCTCAAGCGTTTGCTGAACGGGACAGTTCATTAATGGAGGTTCTTTTTAGTTTACTTGATAAGTTAATTCTGTACCTAAATACAAATGCTGCGAGCATAACTTTGTTTTTCTGCTGGAATTTGGGAATCACATATCATTCTGCTTATTTTTCTAGTGTGACAAAGCAAAAGAGCGGGAGGAAGCAGTGTCAAGAAAGTTTGCTGATTTTGAGGAAAGGTATGTTGCATAACTGTTTCTATAACTGTGACATGGACTAAATAACCTTACATACTGTATTAGTCAACTTATAATATTACAATGTTTTGATCTTTTATTTCAATGAGTTCTCTGGTGGATGAATCTACCAGTGATGCTTTAGTGGCTATATATATATATACATATGATTTTACGGTCTTAATTTTTTGGTACACACAAACCACCTGAAACTCTATTGAAAAGAACATATAACGTGGTGTTTTGATTTTATAAACCAAAACATGATGTTTTGTTCTCTCTTTTATGAGCGTTTAACATTCAGAAAATGATGATGGAATTGTAACATGAATACATGATGTTTTAAATTCCATTTTTGTTTATCTTTACTTGCCACTTATGGTTCTTTTAGACAAGGGCACACAATATCATGATGCTTACTGATTGGCAGGATGAGAGAATATCAGTCAGCGATTGATGAACAGAAACACTTAAATGATGACTTGCAGAGAGAATTGACAGAACTGAAGGCGCATACCGATTTGTCCTTGAAAGTAAGTAATTTTTGTTGATTGCCAATATGAAAAGTTGGAAATTGCATAATAAGAGGATGCCCGCACCCCATGACTCCAAAACATTAGTATTGATAATTTGGTATCTTTATGGAAACTGCTACTTTCTGTGTGCACACTGTACACATTTGACACGTCTAGGTCGAACCTAGGATTCAAATAGTTCTTTCTTTTCTTCTTCCCAGCACTCTAGGTTGTGACGGGTTGGACCTAGAAGGACTACTCTATTATGTGCTATGGAATAGTGTTCTTAATGAACTCCTAAGTATATAAGAATGTCCTTTATCTATGTATGTCATCTACATAGTTGTTTTTCGTCTGTTATATTTTCTGACTTGTACCTATTTACGACCCTTTTCAGTCAGAAGCTGATATTTGATTCTCTTTCAGGTTATTCTAAAATTCTATGACCTTCGTTGCAGAGACTCTGAATGTTCTTCAAGCGTTACTTTTGAAGAGAAGTGCTCAATCCTTCTAGATGATTCTGCTGACAATTGGAGTTTTAGCTCTGATGGCGGAACCTCAACTTTGAAGTACATTGTAAACCTTAAGCCCTTATCCATTATAAAGAATAACTCATATTTATTTATGTCATTTAGTTTCTTTCATTTGTCTTGCAAGATACCAATTATCAATGGCACTAAACATCATCTGGGGCAGAGCCAGAAAATTATAGATATGGGGAACAAATGCTAAAAGATGGCAAAATCAACATTTTTCATTGAATTTTATTTGCATAAGAGGAATTCATCTAGCATAAGGTGGTGCTTGTCCCTCCCTCCTTTGGCAGTTTGGCCCCTGAACATCTTAATCCATTGTTGGCTTGTTGCTCAGTTTTATTCTGGGAACTAAACGAATGCGGAAGATAGGAAATGATGAAAGTTTGCCGGCATCTGTTTCAGGACTTATGCAGTTATGCTTTGATTCCCAGTTTCTCATGCAACATACTGCTCCATACATGGATAGGGAACATCTGTGTTATTGATGGAACTCATAAATTTAGTGCCAATCTCCTCATTTGTCCTATTCAGCTAAGTTATAGTTCATTGTGACTGTCATGTCCTATTTGACCTAATTGTGCCATGTACTTGAGTAATACAACATGACTTGCAGACCCTAATTTGTTCTAAAAAACTGTATATTGAATTTTTTCCCAGTTGATCTGGTCCAAAGTGCTTTGAACAATGACATCTTGCTACTGATTGTTTTGCATCAGAGATTTTCCCTTCAATGCATTTGGCATTTTTTGTAGGCATCTTTAGAAGAGGAGAAAGAGTCACTTAAAGCTAAAATATCGAAGCTGCAAAGCAACTTAAGGATGGTAAGATAAGCTTGGAAATGCTCAGTGCAGTTTGGGTATAACAAATCTTTTTGGTGCGTTGAAAACTATTGCTTTTGGTTGTGTAGGGTCTTGAAATTGAACAGCATTTGCAAAGAAATGCACGGATATTAGAGAAAAGACAGGTACAATTGTGAAGTATTAGATTGTTCTTTCTCATAACCTCTTTAATTTGTGTACTTTGGAGTGCAGGCACTGTATGATGGATTTCTGAGAAATGGATTGTCAGAACTTCAAAAGTTCTACGCATATCAAAAGGCTGAAATTATGAAAATATTGGAAGAAGAATCGTTGCAGTTGATCAAAGTTGTTGCAGAGATTCAGGATAAGCTAACTGAAATTTGCGTCAACACTGAAGTTAGTGAACACCCTGCCGATGAGATTCAATGTTGTGACAGTAGTTGTAAAGATGTGCATGTTACTACAGATATCAGTCCTAGCACATGTCCAAAGGTTTGTCCATGTTGACAGCAAACTTCTTTACCCTCGACATTTAATGCTGAGCCACTTATGTTTACTGGCTACAGAAACATATATGCTTTGAGCATATTGAAAAATTACTCCATAAGACATAATTGAATGCTCTTACTAATGAACTTTAGCTTTTAGGTCACTAAGTTAGAGATCTGAATGTGACACTTCAAATGTATTCAACATGCACAACCGCTAGAACATAGCATAAACTGGAAGAAATATATGGAAATAGCATGTAGGATCATAAGATGCTAGCCGTGTAAGAAACTGACTAGCGACGGCATTTTCTTTTAGGGCAAGCTTTCTAGTCAAATCTAATTAACTGAAAACTGTGTTGACATTAAACACCTCTTTAGCAGTGGGATCTATATGTCAAGCTGATAATTTATGGATGGATTAATGTGTGATGAATATTCAAATTTGATGGACCAAACACGTGTTTTATGGCTTATGTTAATTATTTTAAATTTTTCGGACCTAATCATGAAAGTAGCATAATCTGAATGTCCTTTACTGCGATTAGTGTTGAATCAGTCAAACTGTTAGTTTTATCACATCAGTTACCACAAGGAACAAAGCATTGTTCCATAAGGCGGTATTAGGCGCTTGCCTAGGTGTGCTCGGCGGATGGGGCACCTCCTCTCTTTGGGGGGGGGGGGGGGGGGGGGATTTGCAGAGGTGGAGGGATAGGCGACGTGCCCCAAGATCCAAAGAGCACGCTGCCCGAGGGAGTGAGCCGCGCTGTCTCCTCTTGTCCTCCCTCATCCACCTTTGGTCCTGCATGAACATCTGTTTGAAGGGGAGGGGAAGGGAGGAGAACTGCAGCAGGGGTCGTGGCGGCGTGGGGAGCATTCGTGTCTGCGCTGCGGCTCGTGTGGTGGTGTGGGAAGCGCACAGGGCAGTGCTGTGACTGGCGTGCAGCCCCTTACTTTTCTAAAACTTCCTTATTATGATTCCCTTTACTGATTCCTTCCATTCTGTTCCCTAGAAGTTCTATTTTCTCACAAGATACTATTAGATATACTTGTATTTGTTATTTCTCCTCTCTTAACTTTTCGGTACTGTACTAACAACAATTACACACACGTTGGTGTTTAATTCATAGTAAGTAAATAGTACAGACTGATATAAAAGTCTAGGTTCTAGGTGGAGGGTTAGCGCCTAGAGAGTGTCGTGGCTTGTGGTGGTATGGGGAGCACACAGGGCAGCGTTGAAGGAGGGAGGGAGGACAAATTTGTTATTTGGCCCCTTACTTTTCTATAAGAATTCCTAGAATCTTCCTTATTATGATTCCCTTTACTGGTTCATTACATTCTTCTCCCTAGAAGTTCTGTTTTCTGACAAGATACTATTACATATACTTTTATTTGTTATTTCTCTTCTCAACCTCCTCTTTTGTACTGTACCAACAACAATTACACACACATGTTGGTGTTTAATTCATAGTTAGTAAATTACATTACATATGCATAATACAGACTGATATAAATGCCTACAAAACACCTAGGCATGCCTAACCTCTAGGCGGAGGGTTAGTGCCTAGCGCGTTTTGTAATCTTGGCACAAAGGCACATGTTGTGTGTTTTCGGAAGCATGTTATAAGCACACTTAACATGAAGGGCACATGAATGAAGAAAGTGATAGTGGACGAAGATGTGAACTTCTTAGCTCTTTGCTGGGGAATAATTCAGTAGTGTATTGAGTTTGAATTGAAAATTCCTATTCAGGGATTAGGGTTCTGATATGTACCTTACAAATTATTTACCTTCTTTTTTTTTTCCCTAAAGAAACACCTCTGAGAGATAATCACAGCTTATTGTGGTTGCATATGCTGCAGAGTGATTCTCCTGCTGATCTTAACTCCGTGTCGTTTGATGAATCTAAAGCACTTGCACAAGCCTTACAGGAGAAGGTACCACTTCACTTCAGTAATTCTTGTTGTTTTTTATCTTCATGAATCAACTTCAGATAGCCCTACTTAACTTTGGCCAATGTCCTGATAACCCCATAAACTTACATTTGGTTGGATTTACTCCCCCCAACTATTTTAGTTGGGCTAGTTTACTCCTTAACAAGATTTTTCTTTCTGTTTCTCCACGTACAAGTTGTGTTTTAATGTCAAAGTTTGAGATGATAGCGAAAATCATATTTTATGTTAAAAATACATTATGATTTTTTTAGTGGAAGTGAATAATCTCACATTACAGTGGTGTCCTTACAGATGGAAGCACTTATGCTCTTCTCACAGGAACAAGAAAGATACCTATTAGAAAAACAGAGAGACCTGATTGTTATTGAGGAACTCCAGAAGAACTTATCTCAAGTAGTACCTATACACTTTCTACTTGTCATTACATTTCAATCACAACGTACATATTTGAATGAAATGGCGAGTGTTCTAAATAGTACAAGTATGGAGCAGTCTCATTTGGCATCTTCATGAATTTGATACTTCATACCATTACTATTTTGTGCATTTTGCTCCTAGCAGTTGGAAAAGGAAAACGGAACTTATGATTCTTTTCGAAATATGGATTAAATGACTAGAATAGAATTAGTTTTGAACTTGGATTTTTCTTGGGGAAATTCATCTCAATATTGTGAACTTGACTATCTACACTGCTAACACTGGTGGTTTGCCAGTAGTATCATCCATGATTGACAGTAATTATTCGTGTCCTACTCCTTTAGTATATCTCCTATTTTTAGGTGTGAGTTTCTGTTGCACATCAGCTCTTTTGTAGTATTGGATGGGTTTGTCGGCTTGTCGCTTGACTAGCTTCATCTTTTTTGTACAGGTTAAAGATGAAAAGGTGAAGGTCCTGATGGAATTAGCACAACTGAAAGAACAATATTTGCTATTGAAGGGGTGAGTATTTTCTTCAGTAAGGAATCATAAATTCGTAATAAACCAAGTAACCAACATTGTTGTTACTTGTTAATGGGGTAATCTTTTAAGGGAATAAAGGGATAGTTTTTAATTTTTTTTTAAAAGGGACAGATTTTTGTAACGCTGGTCACAGCATTATCACTATAACAAAGCTTAGTTTTTGTGAAGGGCCTCATAGAAAGTCACATAGAGAAATGTAATAAAACTTAATCATATTAAATTAAATTTGGTTGGTCCAGTGGGGGCCACCCCTGCTGTATTTAATGTTAAAAAAATGGTTGGTCTGTAGACTTAGTTCCTTCGACTTAGATCAGGAGCATGTAAGAACCATTCCTGTGTCCATGTCGTATACAGGCATAACACCTCCTATTGTTTGCATCAGAAGCAAACATGAAAATACTTAACATAATTTTCGTGTAACTGTATTATCTTTTCTGATCAACAGCTCTGCTGTGAAGGAAGGTCATGATACTGGTGACTCATCTAAAGTCATTCCTGGGCATGACCAACAGGGGATGCTGAAGACTATGCTGAAGAGGACATCTTTAAGACTCTGGATGAGAAAAGAAAGTAGTACTGTTGGACATGGGAGCTCCGATGGAGATGGTCATACAGTTTGCAAAGAGCATTCAGTGGATGTTGCAAGGTTTGTGACATGATATATTGTTCTACTTGCACATTGTTCCCTACATTTTATTTGGTCTATCATTCATTAATAGTGATTTCAAAATGCTAAATTGGAGACAATACTAAGTCACTCAGAACTGTCGCTTATTTAGACACCATCACAGATCTCCAAAGAATTTTTTGTAATATGTTTTGCAAAATTTGATTTCAGACAGCTGGCATTGTGTTATTCAAGGCTAAAAAAACTGATTGCATCTAGAGATGTTGCTTCGTATTCAGACAAAGGATTCTAGACTTCTTTTTTACCCTAAATACCTGTTTGGAAGAGGGGGATTGCTCATTGCTCTTGAAACTTCAAGGAATCAATTCATTAGTGATCCCAGCATCCCAGTGTTCCCTAACCAAAGTTGTTTAGCTTTTCCTGTTGCCTTTTCTCTCCTTCATGTTAAAAGCATCTGACTGAAATTATTGCTGTTAAAAATACAATGATTGGAACATGTAGTTGCATAGAAAATTTTACCAGGAACTTGGTATATTAAACATTGGCAAAAGTACTCTTTTTGTTTTTTTTCCTGACTATTAAGATGTGATGGCATATTAATTAACTAGTAACAAAAACTTCTATTTTCAAGCACATGCATTTTCACATTAATATTTCTCTTTCATGCTGCTGCATTGCAGGTTAAGAGTTGAAAATGCTACGCTTATTGAAGGTGTTGGTACTGTTGAGCGTCTCACTTCCTCAGTGCATAGACTGCATATTGTGCTTTTGAAGGTATGCTATTTGAACTGACAGATGCAGCTTCTTATCATGGGAAGAAAAATTTTCGAAAGCAATGCATGATTGATGCATAAGAGAATTTTCTAGATAAAAATGTAGCTACCTTGCTGTACAATGGGCCTATCTGCTTCTATTTTTGGAAGGGTGAGTGTCATGTTGAAGTCTATTACTCTATCCTCCTATTAACTGTTGTCTGTGAAGAGGTTTTGACTAGAAATGAGAAATTGCATTTGGCTGAGAACAATCTGAATTGATTGTTTCCACATGGTAGGTGATTTTTAAGATACACTCCCCACCCACCTACACACCCTTGCACCACCTCGTTGCACTTTATCCTCCATTAGCGAAACTTGGGTCACATACAGTTTAGTAGTTTGCTGTCAAATCCATTTGGTAGGTCGTAAAGTTCCCAAAGTGTCTGCTCTACTTTCAAGTACCCCCCCCCCCCCCCCCCCCCCCAAAACAAAAAAAGAGATGCTTACTCCAGATCTTAGAAGAGATAGGCCATCATGCCTTTGTGCCTCCCCTATTCTGGCCAACTGTCAACTCAACTTAGGGTGTGTTTGGTTTGAGGAATGTGACTGCAAAGTTCATCACCCACTGTTTATTCCTTTTGCTTTGTAATCTCCAGGTCTCGTAGTGTCGAGTTTGAGAGGTGGGAGGGAGTTTATGTTTCTGTTGATGCTAAATGAACTTTACGCTTATCTTGTAAGCTGGTATCCCTAGCTGTCGGGGTTGAATATTATGAACCCCTAAGCGAACCGAGTTAAAGCAAGCATTGGCCCATTAGCCGACCAATTGTGGCCCGTCCATGCCAATCCTCGGACGAGCCCCGCCTCGTCGGACCCCTTGAGCGGTCTCCGCCTCGCCAGAGGGCAACCCTCGGGAGAGAAAAGGGGCGCATCCCGGGGTCGGGCGAACCGGGAAGCGCCAGGCGCAAAGCGCCCCGCTCATGTCGTGTGACACGACTTAAAGTGTGACGTGACCGGGATTCAGGCCTGCGATGACTTGGAAGTCTGGCAATAAATGCATCCACGTCACTGACGACCGCACACCCTCCACTGTGGCTGTCCACTGTGGACCGTCTCGTCCACCGTGGCCGAATGGGCGCATGCCCGGGCTAACCAGGAAGATACGCCGTCCTGCGTGAGTGTACGTCGATATGACCTGACGTCTTGATAGACCACGCCATGACACAGGTATTGGAATCGGCCGGGAGTACTATGCTGCCTAACCAGGCAGGGTCCCGCGTTTGTTCTCGGTACGCGGGGGGGGGGGGGGGGGGGGGGGGGGGGGGGGGCGGGGCGCTGCTGAACACGTGTTAGGAAATAGTCTATGCGCCTGTACATAGGCTCAGGCGCAGATCCTGTAAATCAGGGGTAGATAAGGATGTTGTAAATCAGGGATTAATATCCCTTCCATGTAAAGGCTAATGCCCTGCCTTATGGCTATAAAGAAAGGCGCCCCACCCTGTTGGGTGTGTGGCCAATTGCCCCCAATTCTATTACTCTACAACACGTTCCATCTATTATGACAACAGTATTGGAGGGTCGGAGGCATCACCCGGGAAGGAAGAAGGATGACTCTACCCTCGGGGTTTCGGCACTCCACCCACTTCTTTTCGCTTTTCTCTTTTTTCTTTCTGCTCTCGGCATCCTGCCCTCGGGCACGCCCGCTTGTAACCAGCTCTCTCCCTTGGTCTATAAAAGGGAGGGCCGGACGCCATGCAAAGGGTTCACGACACATGAACACGAACCCACGCATTCGCCACGCACCCACACATTCTTGCTACTCAAAGACTTAGGAGCCTTTTCCCTCTCTTGACCAATCTGTAACCCCTACTACAGATCAGTGCTAGTAACACGAGCCGCTCGACACTAGACGTAGGGCATTCAGCCCGAGCTAGTATATATTGTCGTGTCCTCTTAGCACACCATCTGGACCCTAAAACACACTTATAGAAATACGAGTTGCCTAGTTGGTGTTAGTTCGAAACAGTGACACCAGCAAACTATTTGCTTTCAATATAAGCAGGGCCAAAAGCCTTTGATCTAAAAAAAATGTCTGCAAAATTCACTCCTTCTGTGTCTGTTTTATGGAATAGAATGGGTTGGTCTCAATCCACCATCTCATCTCTCACAAGTTAGCAATTAGTATAAGAATGAGGATGGCCCCACCTAGGATGGTTTGGTTTCCCAAACCAAACACTGTCTTAGCCTACCTTGCTTAGGCTATCCGCACCCCTCCACCTCTAAAGGAATATTCTGTCCTAGTCATCACCTCTATACTACCCTCTCCTGCACCCATACAAACTCTATATCATACTCTATCCAACTGTTTGTGGGGCCCACATACGTTTTCCCCTTTTATTTCTTTTTCTTTCTCCTCCTCATCCGTTCGGCAGACTCGACGCGCGCGGCCATCCGACGCGGGCTTCGGGCGGCGCGGCCATCCGACAGCGGCGGTGGCCGGCAGCTCCCCTCCCTCCCTCCCTCCTTCCCGCTCGGCGCTCCTGCCACCCATGGAAGCGGCCCGCCCGGAGCTCCGGCCGGCCATGGCGGCGGCGGGCGGCGTCCTCCTCGCGGTCTCCGGCGGGGCGCGGCTTGGCCTCCCCCGGCGAGGCGCAGCTCACCGACGGCGGCGCGGCTCCTTGGGGCGGCCATCTGGCGCGGCACGGCCTCCCCGGCGCTCTTCCGCGTTCCTTTCTCCGGCGGCGTGGGGCCCGGCGATAGCGTTCCTCTCCAGCGCCTCCAGACTTCCAGTTTGACTGTAGCGAACGGAACTTTGGCGTGCGTGTTACAGGTGCGCGGTGCGGGCGTCCAAACGGGGAATCTGGCGTAGCGTTCGGTTTACAGCTTCGCGGTGCGGATAGCCTTAGAGTCCACTTGTCCCTCTACAGAGACCAAAGCGGTGTTTGGCAGCAAGAAAAAGCTGCTGCTGCTCCAAACTGTTGCCGCACCTACAGTGTTCACTGAGAAAGCGCAGCTTCTGCAAGCTGAAGCGAACACCCCGCAAGCTTCATGCTGAGCAATATTTGTCATGATGTGCGCACCTGCTGGCAAACGGAAGTCGATCTTGTCTTATGGACTGAACCACTGCAACTGCTGTTGGTGTGTCACCAAAGCTGCTTCATCATCTGTCATTGGCACTATCTAGGAGACAACCACATGTTCCCATCAAACTGAAGGGTACATTGGTCTAAAGTTCCCAATGGGTTACTGTGATTATTTCCCCCCCTCTAGATGAACGGTTTTAATTGCTCAGATGATTGCATACATAGATAAACTGATGCACTTCAGGAATAATGCATTCATGCAAATGCAACATTCTTTCTAAGCCATTTAAGTTTGTTTCCTAGCTAATGATATGCATGCACCCAGTATTTAACATTTATGATCAAGGTACCACTCTTCTGATGTGTGTTGCCATACTGTGTAATCTTAGTTGACACTAAATATTCTTCTGAAGGCAGTACAAAAATGTCAATATATTGTAGAATCCTTTAAGCACTTTACAGGGCAGCATCACACCTTCCCATACAATTATCGGGTGGCAACCTCAATCCATATCTTAATTCAAACATTAACTTTATTAACTTTTGGATGGTATTGCACCGAGGCAGCCATTTGGCAGTTTTTTTTTGTTTGCATTGCTAGGTTATTAAGTAATTTGTGAGACATAACTAACTTTCACAGTAACAAACTTATCAGGCTTATGATGATATCAAGTCAGCTGATTCTTTGGAGAGTACCTTTGAAGCACTCAACAGTCTTATTACTGAAGCAAACCTTATGAAGACAGCTCTTCTTAATGTGGTTCTTCCAGTAAGCTGGTCCGGGGATTCATCAGATGCAATTACATATGAAGCTCTGTGCGATCCATCTGATTCGCCTAAATCAAAGTCTGGGAAAGTAGACCCACTCTCTTCGGCAGGCATGGAGATGGTGGAGCTACTAATATTGGCTGCTGAGATTCTCAAGGGGAGCTTTCTGGTGAAAAAATAAGGCCAACATTGTAAGAACGAGTCTGGCTCTCTTTGTTTGTTTAGACGCACTCAATTTAATCCTTAAATTATTTTTTGGATGTATATATATGTACTTAAACTGATTGCTAAAAGTGCACTACTACACTATTTCGGATGTAGAGAGAGGCAAATGTGTACTGTAATTTAGGGTTCGCTGCTATTGCTGTCTTGTGTTGGTAGACTAAAGGGTGATGAACCATGTGAACAAAATTCAGTTTACAAGCAAAGATCGAAGGTAGATGGATGTTTGATATGCATCCGAAGTCTTTGTTGTACAGATATCAATATTTTTTAAGAGTATATCATCATCATTTGATATAACAAATATAGGCAGGTTGTGAATTGGGCGTAATGCAGTGGGTAGCTTTGTTTTGGAATTTGAATATACCGTTTGGCCTCAATCAGGCACGGGTGATTATATTTTCCAGATTTTAGTTTAGAATTTAACATCTTCCAATAGCTATTGGAGCGCGGGTGCAGAGCAGGAAGCCAGGAACTCAGGGGGAAAATGAAATGATCCGCGCACGTTGGAGGTAATATAGGTGGATAGCGAGCGAGTCGCAAAAAATTAAAAAAAAAAAAGAAAAGAAAAGAAAAAGGTGGATAGCGAGCGGCTGCAGTGTGCTTTTTTTTCTAGCGAGCGAGGAACATGGGATAGACAGCTTGGTATTTTAGATGCCCTGATAGAATAGCTGTTGGACCTCTTGATTTCTTGTAAAAATATCTACACCTTTTAAATAACCCAACTGTTGTTGGACTTGCTCTAACCGTGGTCAATTTGATCAAGGTAATAATCACGTGGTTCGACGAACATAACATATGAGCAACTGCCACAAGAAATTCAATCATCTTCTAAACGTCATGGTTGATAAAGTATCGTCTAGAAGCTTTGACTTGTAAGGTAGGCAGGCACGATAACACGATGGAGGAGAATGAACGCAATAAATAACCCAATCATCAAGTCCTAGATTGGTGCCATACGACGAGCATAATCGCTGTCGCTGAGGGAACTCTACAATGCTTACAAACTTCTGTCTGACAAAAAAAAAGAAAAAGAAAAATTGGTATATAAAGTTCTTTAATCTTCACCGGCAGCCATAAGTACGTTAACCCCTCCTATAAACCAGTCCATTGAATTTCATTCGTGTTTGTTGAGGCAATACATCACAAATATATATATATATATATATATATATATATATATACACGAATCCTCAATTAGGTTTTCGAACTGAAAAAGTGACCATGCAGTTACTCGGGTCCTTTAACTTAAAAAGGTGACCATCTAGATCAATTTACTGTTGTACTCAACTAAAAATACAAAATCTACAATATCACCACCAACGGCCTACATGGGACTAAAGTTGGGGGGGGGGGGCATGTCTATCCTTTTGTTCACCTCTTTTTGTCCATTCACGACCGATGAGTGTATGCCTCTACAGTATAGGTGTAGCTACACGACCAACGGGTAGCATAGGTGAGCGCAAGGGTACAACCACAAGGTGAGCATGGAACGGATGAGAGATAAAGGAGTGGATAGGGGAGGAGAGGGGGTAAAGGGAGGGAGGGAGGGAGGTTTTATCCTATAAGTTTCACCTAGCCTCGGTCATGGCTAGGGATTGGGATTGGGATTGGGTGGAGAATCTCTCGAAGAGGTATTATTGCATCCTACCTGTCTATTTTTACATCTCATTTAATCTTAGTCATTCATATGTTCTCCTATCTCTATCCTACCGCTCATTTCCCAATATCCAAACAAGCCCATAGTGATGATGCTATGGGATTTAAATCTTTGCTCATGCACAACATTAATTTAAAAACATAAATGGTCGCTTTTTAGTTGGAAATACCAAGTAATAATTTACAATATATTGATGATTACATACGACTTTTTTTCTCCAGACACATGGTTATATGTGCCCAAATAAAGTTTGGAGAGCCGCCCACATAAAACCCAAAGCTTTTATTTGGGCATCTAGGTCGATATTGATTAGTAGTGCTTTTTTCGGAACTCTGCTGTGACCAGGCCAGCAAATGTACGTATTCATATAACAGATAAAATGTGAATTGTGATCTTCGTTCCCCAACTCCAGTAACAGTGCAGAATCCATGATTTCTTAGTCTTAATTAGCTGATTCATTCTACATCGGCTGCCTGCCGTGCCGTGCCGAATTATCTGCCTCTTTGCGTTTCGCGCGCCGTCTTTTTTTTTTTCACTGCCAGTCTAGATAGACTCGCAGCTCTCACGACCTCAAGTCTTTTTGAATAATGACAATGACAAGAACTTTGCGTTAAGGTTAGGGACAAATTAAAGGCCGTTGAAATATCAATCGTTGGTGGTCCTGCTACAGTACCATAGATGGAAGTAAGAAGCGCTGAGCAGTGAGCCCTGGAAAGTAAACGGCAGCATGAGTTAAACAAAGAAGTTTGTTAGGGTCATGGAATGGTGCGTTTGGTTCACGAAGCGGACTTTACTCGTCTGTCGTTAGGTCGCTCCATCCGCAGGCATAAAAACCGGAATGCTTATTTACGCGTGCGCATGCAGAGGAGGCTCGGTGCGCACACCTTGAACGTCATCCGTCCGCGCTCGGGGTTCCTGTTGGCTGTTGGATTCGCGACCACGCCCGCACGTCTTCTTCCTCGCCCACGTGGAGGAGCTCGAGCCCGAAGCGCGTGGAGAAGAAGCTGGTGATGGCGCAACTCTGGCGAGCCCCTACCCCTTCTTCCCCAACTCCGACGGCCTTAGAAGGGGTCGGCCGGGGGGAGGGGGGGAGGAAGGGAAGACGGGCGGCGGGAAAGGTTGGACGACGATTTAGGGGCCCTGGCGGCAGGGGCGGTGGCCGGCCCTGGTCTAGGGTGGGGGCGCCATGGCCAGACTTCAATAGAGCTCGCCAAAGTTTGTCGACCGCATGCGGGAGGGGATGAGGGAGAGGGGGAAGGGGAAGGAGGAGGTCACCGCCGGTGGTAGGGTCTCGCCGGATCTTCGGCGAGACCCTACCGCCGGGGGCGGGGCAGTGGGCGCCGGGGAGGTGGGGGAGACAGGGGGCAAGGATGGTGTTGCCGGATCCGCGGCTAGCCGAGGTGGAGGTAGCGGGACAGGCGACGTCGTCGGCGGGGGAGGGGGCATCGGGGAAGGAGAAGAAGCACACAGGTGGGGGGAAGAAGAAGCACGCGGGCAATTTGGTCTCCGCCTGCGCGCACGCAGGGCACCTACCTCATCCGTCGAAATCCCGAAACGAATGACGAGTGACGATGAGCCGAATGCTCTCTAATCTCGATTCATGCGCCTATTCACAAATACTCCCTCCATACGAGAAAAGAATGCAATTCTAGCACATGTTTTTATATGTTTTGTGTTTTAAGTTTGATAGATTATAAAAAAATACCAATAGTTATGATATCAAATAAATATCATCAGATTAATTAAGAAATGTATTTTCATAATAAATTAATTTAGAGCTATAAATATGAATAGTATATATTCACTAGAAATTTCGTCAAACATGAACTACTTTAGACGGCACGTAACCGTAGTTGTATTTTTTTTCATGGACAGAGGGAGCATACCGTACATTGAGGGACAGGGAAAAAAAGAACACCTCTGATTTTCTGTAACAGTGTATTACTTCAAATACAGGTTTCATAAAATCAGAGGTGCTATCCGATGCTGCCTCTTAAACCGAGCTCACTTGAAATATAGGACTGTTCACTTATTTGATCCTGACAACTCTACATCTACATCCAACCACAGTCATTCCCCTAGTAGTCTCTTCTAGTAGCTTTTATTATTATTATTATTATTATTATTATTATTATTATTATTATTATTATTATTATTATTATTATTATTATTATTATTATTATTATTATTATTATTACGAATTTGAAGTCATGAACAGAAGAAGCTTCTGCCTCTTAAACCGAGCTCACTTGAAATATAGGACTGTTCACTTATTTGATCCTGACAACTCTACATCTACATCCAACCACAGTCATTCCCCTAGTAGTCTCTTCTAGTAGCTTTTATTATTATTATTATTGTTGTTGTTATTATTATTATTATTATTATTATTATTATTATTATTATTATTATTATTATTATTATTATTATTATTATTATTATTATTATTATTATTATTATTGTTATTATTATTATTATTATTGTTATTATTATTATTATTATTGTTATTATTATTATTATTATTGTTATTATTATTACGAATTTGAAGTCATGAACAGAAGAAGCTTCTGCCTGACCTGGCCTGCGCCTGCGACTGCGACCAAAACAAAGTGTGTAACAACCAACAATCCACTCTTCCCACAGCAGCATCACCATTCAAATTCAAACCACCCCCTTATAAGCGGAGGACCTCCTCGTGCCTGCCTGGCGCCAAAAGTCATCGACAAGCACACGCCAATCATCATCAGCTAGCAGCCAGCAGCCATGTTCTGCGAGTGCGGCACGGGCAGCTTCAAGCACGTCGACGAGGACCCGGAGGATCTCGGCTGCACCAGCGGATCGTCGCCGAAGCAGAGGAGGAAGCACGGCGGCGGCAAGGTCAACCCCTACGCGGAGCGCGGGCTGGACAGGTTCTCCGTCGTGCTGTCCGAGCTCGAGACACGGCGGGCCAAGATCCTGCGCCGCGTCGGCTCCGGCTCCGACACCGGCCTCCTCTCTGTCCGCTTCGTCCAGTCCAATGGCGACTGGACGCCCGTCGTCGTCAAGCTCCCCGAGGAGCCGCTGCCGCTGACGTCCAAGAAGGCCGCCGCCGCCGCCGCCAAGAAACCGAGGAGCAGGGCGGCGGCGGCGGCGTCGACCGCCGCCGCGCCTTTGCGACCACCAGCTCCTGCTTCACCCCGCAGCCCGCTGGATCTCGCCAGTAGCAGTAGCCCGAGGGAGACGGAGGGCGCCACCGCCAAGAAAGTCGTCGTCGCCACGGCCAGCAGGACGACGACCAAGGTGCCGGCGAGGAAGGCGTCGTTCTCGTGGGGGAGGACGATGCGGCGGCCGTCGTGCTACTGGCCGTCCGTCATCGTGCTGACGCTGGTAAGCCTGGCCGTGTTCGGCCGCGTGTTCGCCATCTGCCTCGCGTCCATATGGTGGTATGTGCTTCCCACCTTGGGCGGCAGCAGCGGCGGCGAGGATGCGCGCCGCCGGGGAACGGCCGGCATGAGGATGTCCATGGAGAAAAAGACCAAGGTCGTCTCGACGCTGCCACACCCACACGCCAAGAAATGAAGGCAGCATCATATCAACGCTGTAATGGTGGTCAAGTCGCCAAAACGGAAGCGTTGGATGGTTGGATGCAGCACTGACCGGCTGACCCTGAGCCCTGGCCTGGAAGCGCCGGCCAGGCGCTCGAAATCGAACGCCGGGTAGTGATGTGATGCGATGCATGGTCCAGGCAGTTTTTCCACGCTGCAATAAACCGACATAGTTTTTTTTAAAAGTTTTTTTTATGTGTAATTTTGATGCCTTCAATGGTTACTTCAGCCCCTCTTCCTGCGTGGCGTGGCTGCTTGTAGTTATTACACAATAATAATGCTTGGAAAACAGCGATTGTATTCTTGCGCGCCTCCTAGCTAGGATACCGCATGTGCAGATCTTAATAATTTAAGGGCTACAGAGGGCATTTCAATTTGCAACTCCAGGAGACTATTTATACTCTTCTTAATAAAAAAATGGAATAGATATTTTGATAAAAAGACCCTCTAATAACTTCTTTAATAAGATTTTTTTAAATATATAGTTATTCTCTATTCTGGATTCCTCACCATATAATATGGAGAGCGGGCAGACTCTCTAAGGTACGTACAATATATAGTAAATTTGTTAGATGGTGAAGAGATAATAATGAGATATAGAGAATGATTTTTATATTTAAATAATTTCTCAAATGATAATTTAGAGAGCAATTTCAAGGAAGACTCAAAATGAAGTGGGTGTGCACTGTGCAAACGTAGGGTATTGAATTTGAAGTGAATGTATTATTTTAGAGCATATATGTACATATATATAAGTCCGTTTTAATTTATAAATCGTTAGATTTTTTTTTGCCGTAAATTTGACCACTCGTTTTATTCAAAAATTTATGTAAAAGAAATACCACTTCTTTAATTACGACTTACTTTATTAATAAAAGTTCTTCAAGAATGACTTAAATTTAACTCTTTTTTAAAAAAGTTTGAATAAAATGAGTGATCAAAGTTAGGGTTAGAAAGGTCAAACGACTTATAAATTAGGACGGAAGGAGTACATACTAAAAAATTTGTACTGTACTATTATTTTGCAAAAAAAGAGAATCTATAGTGTCTATCCAGAAGACACATCCTAGTTCTTACGTGTACATCATCTGCAGTCTGCGGGAAAAATAAAACGTTTGATATGTCGCTGCACATGTGCTTCTAGAAGTTGAAATGAGGTATCCGTATGCGTGGTGGAAAAGAAAAACATGATCGATATCCATATGTGAGGAACGGTGGAACGCCGTCATTCCGTGCGCATGACAGTCCTAGCTAGATTGACAGCAATGCTGACGAGGATTCCGCCACAGAGCTGTTCGCTGAATTGTAGACTTTTTAATTTAAACGAAGGCTTCAGCAAATGTGTTGTGCAAGACAAGAACGAATGCATGTCTCAGAAGAATGATCAATTTTGTTTCATGCTAGCACTGTTCAAGAAAACAAACTTAGATGCTTCAGTGCAGAACAGGGAAGCGTACTGTGGCAAATGTGCTGTAAAGATTGCTGTAGACATGGTTAATGAGGGTCTTATTGATCATCTAGTCAACAAAAAACATTCCCCAATAACAATAACAATAACAATAACAATAATATACAAAATGCAAATATCATTAGAGGAAGAATAAATAAAGTTCCAGAAGAATAAATAAAGGAAGATGGCCAGGGCAATACAGGCCAGTTCCAGAAGTGATGGAGTATTTGGTCACCTCTTTTTTGAATGAAGCAACTATAACCCCCCTTTTTTGTGAATGAATGAGCTGACCTCTAGCCTTTTGTGAATGAAAGATAGGTTTCTTTTGTCATGTAATTTGCATAAGAATAATATGGGTGCATGTATTATAGGTTTTATACATAGGCAATGGTCTGTAAGTTTAATTATTTTAAATAAAATATGGCCCACGTAATTCTATAAATAGTTCTTAATATAAAATGTCTTGGAGGATTATTTGCTAGACTTAATATACATTTGTAAGGGGCTATATGTAAAATGCTTTCACTAGAAACGGGTACAAGACAAGAGCAGCGTCAATCCTCCCGCCTAAGCCACGGTGGCATGCCACATCAGTGGTTAGGGGAACAGAGACATGGGATGGACTGATTGGTACCATAAACTAAGTTAGTGCTAAAATGTAAATTACAGGTACCAAGAGTACGAGACTGATTCGAGAACAGGAATAAGCTTAACCACGCCAGGGAAATATACTCTTATAGGATCCGTATTGGATACATAATTACATACTGTATTCATTATGGGACGCACGTCCCCTAGCCTATCTGTGTTACAGAGTCCAGCGGAAGAACTAAAGTTTCTATTTCATTTTATTCTTATATATGTATGGCAATAGATGAAAAATACTTTTCTTTTTTAATCAAGCACAACGACATGTAGCTTGTATCGTAGACATGAAGATCAATGGTAGGTACATGTGACTAATTGTTTTAAGCAATAAATGAGTACACTGTAAACTGTTTGTTGAAGTTTTGAAATGCACAAATCCAGCATTCAGCATATTGTATTAGAGCCATTTTTGGTTTAGACATAGGGAGGATGCCTTACCAGAAGGCGTACACCATCACTCAACACATTAAGCTTCCATATCTCGGCCTTGGTTAATATGACATAAAGTTCTGGTCTCCATCTTCGATTTAGAGCACTTCAAGGACCTTGCGATTTTCTGCAAAGAACATTGCTAGAGAAACCTCAAATCTATTCAGCTCTTCCAACTCAAACTGCAACTTCACATTTTTCAGATGATTACGGAAGCTACTGAACCAAGAGCCCATTGACTCATGGAGATCTGGTACGCTGCAGGAATCTTCATCGTCACCGTTGAGCAATAGCGCAATCTCCTTTGATGTCCGACTATTGAACAAATCCAGACACATCAAATTTAAACAGGACCCATATTCTGTCGCCACCATGAGGTCCCCAGTATCAGAGCTCTGTACGTTCCATCGTCAAATCCTGTACAGGAATCTTTATTGCTTTGTCTTAGTATCTGGTAATCCCTCTTTTGGGAAAAGGATAAGATCCATACCAGGGCAGTAAAAAGGGGCATAGAAACTTTGATTATTAACCTGAGCTAACTGCTCAAGTGGACGAACCTAGCTTTAAATTGCTGTTCCCGAGCATAAGTTAGTGTTTCTGCAAAGTTGGTTGGGTGACTTCACAACTACATATCCATACATGCCCTGCTTTCGCATAGTATGGACCATCCAAAACGAGATATGATGTGATCACACAAATAAGAACCTCCTGATGATGATTTAGGCAACACGATTGCAGCTGGAATCCCATGAGCCAACTTAGGGAGGGACCTTCAAATTTCCAGCAGCTGTTGGTAAATTATGCAAGAATTGCACTGCCCACAGCCCCATATCAAATAATATCTGCCAGCATTTCATTTATCCTCTAATAAGAGTGGTCTTACTTTCTGTTTTTGGAGCAAACATGCCATTTATCCTCTCCTGCTCCCATAACTCAAGAATTTCTGAAGCTGATGGCATCTCCCCATACGAATTGACACCATAAGAATTCATGGAATCAAGTACTTCGTCAATTGCAGATACCTGTGGACCCTGCTGCCCAAGATCAGAATGCTCATGTTTGTCTTCCAATCGTTGACCGCTTAATGAGTTGTCTCTGCTCATGATAGCACTGATACTTAACTGAGGGATCTCTCTATCAGAATCAGGGACATCAAGAATTATATCAGTGCACAAGTTCTTGCAAGTGAGCTGATCTTGTTTTGCCAGACTGCTACTTGCATATTTGTCTTCACTCTCAAGCAAAGAGAGTGCACACTGTTGAGTACTGGTATCATCTGTTAGCAAATATGTGCCCTTCGCTAAAGTTATCCCGCATTGGGACTGCAGTGCTCTTACTAAACCAAGTGCAGGATCAGCATTGATAGTACCACTAGTACTGAGGTACTTTATAAGACCCTCAAGGGCATTAATGCTGAATTGATACACATTTTTCTGTAGTAGGTAAACCCACTCGGCTTCTTTCATTTTTATCGAAGCCTCAGTCATAATATTCAAGAGCTGCAGCGTCCTTCCATAATCTCTATGAGCAATAGACTGGCATATCAATTCAGTAATCAGCTGTGAATCAGGGATCTCTCCTCTTTCAAGTATCGAGTCAAGCGCATGCTCCAGCAAATTTGACTGCACAAAAATCATAAAGAAAATAATAATTTCTTTAAAAAAAATAATTCCTGTTTTGGCCACTCTTGGAATAAAAAAAAACTCCACAACAACATCTGGCATGAGCATGAAATTGTATGTATTTAACATGGTCCTTTCAATTAAAAAACACAAAAGAGTAAACATGACCAAAATGTTTTCAGTGCACATAAAACAGATATCAGTAAGAAAACTTTTTGTTTCTCGAATATGCAGAAGAGCTGCGTATTATTGCATTAAGAAGAAACGTATAGATTAAACCCCCCCCCCCCCCCCCCCAAAAAAAAAAAACACACACACACTTACACAGCTTGCGCTTGCAGCCCACAAAAAAACAAATAAATGGGACGATAAAGAGAGAATTGAAATGGCAATTATTTGGTTTTAAATGGTATAATTCAATAAGAGTTGAAACATATAGAATGTAAGTTACAGCTATTACCTTTCCAGCTCTACATGCCTTGATGAGCAACCATGAATATTTGCTTTGATCTAGGCAGTGATGAGATAGAGCCATCTCTCTATACACATATTCGAAGTACTCCCACTGTTGGGCAGAGGCAGATGCTTCAAGCATAGAGCTGTACGTATATGTGTCTGCTTTAAGTGACAAATGTTCATGGATATATGTCTCAGAATTTGAGAAACAAGCCTTGGTGGTTTCAAACAAGTCCTTTGCCTTCCCAAACATATCACAACGTCCATAAACTTTTAACATGACATTCACAGTCCCAATATTTGGCGTGCAGTGGTCCTTCATTGACTCAAATATAGAGATACAATCATAGATATATCCACCATTAAATGAGGCTAAGATCATTCCAGTAAATGTGTACTCCAGTGGTTTTGTGAGGGGAAGCTGTTTCAGCTTCTCAACCTGAACGAAAAAACATATCTTAATAAACACAATTTGTATGTTTAGATTCCTTATTACTTTCCTATAAAGGGGACTTTACCTGGTGATAAAAGTGTGATGTGGACATTGCCATAGTAAATATTGTTATGTTGATTGTGGAAAAGGGTACAAAATTGGGCAAGTAGACAACTCTGTGACAAAGAACTTTTAAGAGAATCTAATGGAGGTCAACTGTCAAACCATAGTAAGAATAATTAAGTTTGACATTACTAAGTAAAATGTAGCACAACTTGTGCAAAGTCATACTGTATTGTCTCTTTAAAACCAAACATTGACTTGGTAAGTGGCAAAGAACCATGTTAACTATTTTCCATTCCATAAGATTAGTGAGCTTGATACATGACAAGAGGATCGAAATAAGAAGGATCGTCTTTCAAGTGTCCAAATGAGTGCAGATAAACTCCTGTGCCTAAACATAACATTAAAATTTATAGTGTACAGCTGCTGACCAGTATTGTAAAGCTTGCAATAAATTATTTGAAATGATGAACCCATCTATCAGCACTGTTCCTAAGTTTCCTCTCTTTCTGACATTGGTGCGAGGATATATTGTTTGAACAAGCACTATGTGCGACCATATTTGCACCAAGGAGTGTCTATACTCCTGCCAAGGAGGGCATGAGCAACCATAATTACGATGCAAACTTTTAATACCAAAGGTTTTATGCATATCCACACGACAAATGCACACACCCACAGCATACATAGAGAACATGCACAAAAGAAAGATGGGGAAACTGGGAGAATCTTAGCATTGATGCCAAGTAACCAACAGACATCTCTACCCTGCTAGATGCTTGAAAGATGGGGACGAAGAAAACAAAGAGGGAAGAGGAGAAAAAAGGTGAATCCATCTTAGCTTGTACTGCCAGAAAACCAACTAGGCAGCCATGTAGGAAGGTACAGAAAAAAAAATTAAGTTGCACACATGGGCTTTTTAATATGGTATTTACATTGCAGAAAAATAATTGAAAAACTTAATGACTTGAATGTCAATAGAATTGGATAAAAGTTGAAGGACCAAACTGGACTTTCTTTTCACACTGAAATTACTAATAATTAAATTTACCCTTGCCACTTCTGTGGACAAAATAATGGTTCATGAAATAAATATTCACTAAGAAAATGAACAGAGATGCATAATGCATAGTTTGACAAATGAAGGTGAAGTATGTGTTGCATATAGCAGCTACAAACCTGTAACATAGCATCTCTCCACCTTCCATTATTGCAGAGACAGCAAGCCAATTCATAGTAAACACTTGCTGCTCCAACAACTCCTCTTTGTTCCATGTCATTGACTGCTTCAACAGCTTCATTAATTTTACCCTGCTCCCAGAAAGCTCTTACAAGCACTGAATGGAAAACAATTATTCTTTGTATCAGTTTTAGAGACAAATATCATAGCTCATTATGCATACATAATTCTCGTTCCGTTCCAAAATATAGGTTGTTTTAGTTTTATCCTGAGTGAAACTTCTCTAAGTTTGACCACCTTTATATCAAAACACACCAACATCTACATCATCAGCAGTTTCATCAAATCCAGCATTCAATGTCTTGAGAGTGCATTTATTTCATATTGTAGATGTCAATATATTTTGCTATAAACTTAAGTCAATGTTAGAGAAGTTTGATTTAGGAAAAAACAAAAAACAACCTACATTGTAGAACGGAGGGAGTATTACCTTTGTAAGTTATTGCCCTTGGAGGTACACCATTTTTCTGCATCTTCTCATAGAACTTCTGGACAAAGTCATACTTCTTGGCTTTCAACATGACCTTCAAATAGTAGCCTTAATTATTATGGTAAGTCACCACAACACATGACCCTCCTTTTTGAGAGGGAAACATATGAACATATTAACTAAGCTCTAAGAGTAAAACCCCTTGAATTAGTTGTCTTGGACTCTTGGTTAGCTGTTTTGCCAGAGAGTAGACTTTACTGGGCAAGATATAGCACTAGGAATATTGAAGAAAACTGTTCTGAATGTACCAGCATATGAGATAACAGGCAATGGTACAATGTTTCCAAATTACATTAAAAATAAAACTTACTTCCATGGCCAACCCAAATGTTGCTCCTGTAGGCGGTAAACCACTAATTCTCATTTGCTGGAACACCCAAAATACACCTTTCCATTGCTGTGAAAGAACACAGGCATTAAGTACCTACAACATCAAGGGACAAGACAAACGTATTTTAAGAAAAATATAACCGAAAAGAGGGAATTAGGTAAAAAGAAAGAAAACAAAAGGGCAAGAGGGAATCCTTACCGAGTTATAAACAAGTACATCAGGCTCCAATGAAGGATCCCAATCCTTGCGCCGCAGCTTCATTATTCGCTTTGAGGGCTTCTGTCTCATATACTCAATAATCTTGATTAACTCCTTCAGAAGACCAGCTCGACCAAGTGTAACAGCAATACTATGGTATGCAGGCATATCAGGGTATATTTGAGCATCTCCCTGAAGTAAAATTATGGACCAAAACTAAAATGTTAAGCCATTAGCTTTTCTATTTTCTGTACAAACAAATTGACTGTTTATTTAATTGTAGAGAAAAAAAGACTATACCCGCATGATGGTGAAAACTCGAAGTGCTTCAGTTGCCCTTAACGATTTCCCAAGGATTGAGAGTAATTTTGTATACACAAACCTAGTTAGGAAAAATCCATTACTTATGGTAAGTATCAATGTACCAGATCTTTTTTTTGTCAAAATATGCTACTCACAGTGGCAGGTAAGCAAGCAGAGAAAAATGAGAAGGAAAAACCTACCTGCTTTTCCGATGCCTGTAGCTGTTTTCATTGTAGACCCACTCAATAACAGCTAAAGCCTGGCTCCAGTTTCCTCGAGCCTCAAGCCCATCTAGAATTCTTAGTAGATTATCTTCACTATATATGATGTCAGCCTTTTTCATCACTCTAGTAAGCCTCCAATCACGAAAACTTAGGTAATCTCCGTTTAACCTAATGGGAAAATTTGTGTATTCAATAATATATCATCATTGTTATTATTTCTGATTGTATAGAATCATGCACAGAGCACAGAAAAAAAAATCAATAAAAACATAGAAATTTGAATCTCTCAAGAACATATGTAAACACATATTATATGAAAGCTTCTTACCTATGCAAACAGTAAACTAACCATTTCCCCTTATATGACTGCTTCATGGAGCAAACCATTCTTCTCTGGAACTAATTTTCTAACTTAACAAAATAAGGTATAGTTCTTTTGCTCTTCAGAAGCTTTAAAGCAAACCATAAACAAATTGTTTATAGTAATACACTAGAAAAAAAATATTTCAACAGGAAAAGAAGTCTAATGCAACTATTTTTTTTATGGTCAATCAATATAGTTTTGTATACATTATTCTTCAGAATTATAAGTTGAATTCACAAATCTAAGAGGGACCTGAATTTAGTGAAGGAGTATTCCTTTCACATATTTCTTCACAGGTCAGTGTCCAATCCCTTGTCCTGTTGTCCAGTTTTTCTTATCACTATTAATAGTATGATATCTTCTGCCTATCATTGTTCCGCAATGCAATCATTCACAATAATTTCGATTCTATATGCAGCTTAACCAATTATCCCATCTCTCATGGTATTGGCGCTGTGGCTATGTAGTCAGGGTATGATCCGAGAAAACCTGAAAAGGCAAGAGCAGAAATACCTGCTGACGAGCAACTGAATCCTCCTGTCCTCGTCGTCGGCCTCCACATCCCAGCCGGCGCCCGGACGCTTCTGCTGCTTCCTCTCCGCTGCCTCCACCTCGATGTCGTCGTCCAGTAACCAACGGAACCCATCGCCCCTCCTCGCCACGAGCATCTCCCTCAGGCCGTCGAGCGCGCCGTCCTCCCCGTCCCAACCGCGCGGGGGCGTGACGCCGCGGGCGCCGGCGTCCCACGGCCGCCCCACGAGCGCGCGGTACTCCGCGGCGGCCGCACGGAAGCGGGCCTCCTCCTCGTCCTCCGCCCCAATCTCCTCGCCGCACGGATTGAGTGCCGCAGCGGCAGCGGCGGCGGTGTCCTTCCTTGCGCGGCGGAGGGCCTTGAGCGCCTCCTTCTTGCGGAGGGTGTGAAGGATCTTGGGGGTCGGCGAGACGCCCCGGCGTTGGAGGCGGCGGCGGAGCGTCTCGGTTGTCGGGGCGGGGCGTGTCGTTTTGCCGCTAGGCGAGGCCGAGGGGTTCTGGGGCGGGTTTCGAAGGTGGAGGGAGTAGAGGTGGAATCGAGGAGGCGGCGGGGAGGAGACTGCCATGGCGGGATGGGATGGGGATGGGATTGCGCGGGAGTGAGGATTACCTTGACACTCGACCGTGAGAGGCAGAACGGCTGACGGTTTATCACCCACATCTCCGTCAGTTATGTTTTCACACTTTCACAGGTACTCCCGTTATTTCAGCTAGCAAGTGTATAGGTCTGTTGCAACAGATCGTTAGTGTACTTTCACACCCTGTGTCCACTTTTACAATATGCTCGACTATGATTAACTTGAAAATATCACATAAAGTATTGACATGAAAATATCAACGAGAAAAGAAAAGGCCACGTCTTACGGTTCAGGGGTTCTGGCATATCGTTATGGGTTGATAGTCTAAAAACTAATATCTCTGTTCACCTGAGCTAAATTTCGGCTGGATTAAATTCTACAGCTGGTTTTTTTTAGAGAGAAATACTGTTACGTGGATAAAAATAAGTTAAATCTAGCTCAAGCGAGCAAACTTAAACTGAAGTTTTCGAGAAATACTACGTGGTAACCGGTTGTTTTTTTGTTTGACTAACCGGTTTTTGGGCCGTCAGATGTGTTTTCGATTCGTGTGTCTCGTTCGTTCGATCTGGTGGGTGGACTGGCATGCAGGTCCTGCTCTGCGTTAGCAGTAGACGAACTGCAGCGGCACCCGCTAAAGTTTCCTGCAGGACGTTTTTGCAGGAAAAAACACCGCAGCGGGGGCCTCTAGGACGTTCGGGATGGATGCGGACTGGCCTCCATCCAGCCCTTTTGCGGGAGGTACGGAAACTCCGGTAAAGGACGGTGCGAGGCCCGCTCGAGGAGAGAGAAGACTGGGGCAGAGCTACGCCCGCCCGCCCGCCAGCGCCGCCACCGGGAGCACCGCGCCATGCAGACGCGCTGACCGGGGAGAGAGAGCAGAGGGGAGGGAGAGAGAGGACGGCGACGGAGCAAGGAGCCGGAGCAGGAGTTCCCCCGCCATCGACGCGAGCCCCGCACGCGCATGCCGGCCGGAGCCCGCCGCGCGCTCGCCTGCCGAGGCCACGCGCGCTCGCCGGATCGCCACGCCGGGCCGCGTCCGAGCTCGCCGTTGGGAGAGGGAAGGTGCGGGGAGAGATAAGGTGCCGGGAAGGCCGCCTGCCGCGCCGTCGTCATGGCCGGCGAGGAGGAGGAGCGTCGGAGCCCGCGCGCCACCGCACCTGCCCGCCCGCCGAGGCGCCCTCGCCTGGGAGCCGCCGCGCCTCCCTCCCCGCGCCCGCGCCGGCCAGGGAGGTCGAGGCCGTGCGCGCGCGCGCCGCCGAGGCGCCCTCGCTGGGGAGCCGCCGCAGAGTAGGAGAGAGAGAGGAGGAGGAGGAGATGAGAGAGTGGGGAAGGTGAGAATAAATAAAGGAAAAATAATAAATATAGTAGAGATATAGAGGATAAATGGATGCGACAGAAAGTTGTATAGAGGAGAGAATCTAGATGAGCAGGACAAAATATGAATTTAAAGGATGATGAGTGCGGTTGGTTTACTGAGTTTTGGTTTTTGGGGACGCACGCCCGAAATTATCCCATTCCTTCGACTCGCCTTCTTTCGCTCTCCCGCGGTGTTGAGTCGTGGCTGCTCACGGCGGCGGCGGCTCGCCGCTCTCTCCCCGACGGTGAGTCTTGGATCCTCCTGGCAGCGGCTCGTCCTCCTCCTCACCGCCGCCGCTATCGGGTGGGATGTACTCCTCGTCCTCGTCGGCGGTACCGCTTCTTCTGCTACCTTTGGTCTCCCGAGGACACGGGCTGCGGAGGAGAGGGGACGCTACAAGGCTGCGGAGGCCCAGAGCCTCAAGTCGGGCCTCGTTCTCACGTATCCCCGATAGGCGCTGCTTCTCGTACTCGGTCAGCTGTTCGTCGGTTTCTCTTCCCACCGACATGGTTCAGTGTTGATCTGTGTTGCTTTTGGTGCTATGGTTATAGTATCCTTTTGATGTAATAGATCAGGTTTTTCGGTTCACGTTTTTTTTTTTGTTTTTTAGGTTTTTGTGTGAAATCTCGAGTGACCTCTTTCTTTCTGTGATCTATGCTAGATGTTAGTGGTTCAGATTATTGGTTGGATGGGGTTTTACGGAGCATTGGAAGTATGCTATGATATATGTTTTCATGTGACCTGACATGAGCTTGCATGTGAGTTTTGCCTGACCTTTGTTCAATAAGGGGTTCAGATTGGTTGGATCCGGGTTTGCAGAGTATATGGAGAGATGCAGTGGTAGAGAATAAGGGGTTCAGATCTAGGCACTAGCAACCATAAGCAGCATGTTTGTAGTTGTCGCCTTGTTTTGAGTATGGCCAGGTAAAGCTAATTAGATTTGGTGACTGAAGATCCTTGTCACTTCCACTTCACTAGTAGAACTGGCAACAGGGGTACCGAGGGGTTACCCTACTCCGCAGTCCGCACCACTTCCGTAACTTCAGTGTTTATGGTTGCTAGTGCCTAAACTGATCTTAATTTCCAGAACTGGATAAAAAAATTATGAACTAATCTGTCATATGTAAGAGCTAAGAACTACTATACATTAAACAGTTTTTTTCTTTTGTGAATGTGATTGCTATCATTGTCTTCATGCTTTATGACAGAGCGTATGGTCTCCTTTGATGTAGATGTATGTAGTGGTCTTTTTTTTCCCCTGAATGTAATACTGGATGGAGCTGGCAAATTATATATTCTTAGTTTTCATGGGTGATGTTAATCTGCATGGTAAGTGTTTCTATCTTTTGTTGTTTGGAAAGGATGGTCATGGAAGTTTCTTTTAGTAAATAGATATGTTTTGTCCTTTTGCTTGTGCTGAATTAGGAAACATAAATGTTTTGGCTGTTGGCACGTTAGTTTTTGTTGTGCCTTAATGTACTGATTTTTGTCAGGTGCATTTTTTTATTTTATTTTCCTTTTTTTGTTTTGTGATTCTCGTGTCTGCAAGTAGATTCGAGTTTTCTATGACCCGTAGATGCTTATGTAACTACATAGAGATACATTTCTGGATACAACACAGTTAAACGCGCTATGATGCACATTCTAGAACTAAAGCTTTCTATTACAGTTTGTTCAGCTCTTTTTTTTTTTCTTTTCGGATGCTTTTGAGGTACTTGCCAGTGCCAAAGCTAGATCAACTCTGAGAGGTGTGCGTTTGTTCTCCCTGTTAGAGCATCATTAGTTGGCTTACTTTTGTGTCATCTTGATGGTGTATATATGGTGAAATTTTTGAGATACAATTGATGTTGTGCAATATTCATCATCTCACTATTAAGTAGTAGCAGTATGGCCACAAATGTAAGAACCATTCATTAGAAAAGGAACTAGATATATAGGATTCACATTCAATTTGATGAGTTGCAGTTTCAGCTTTCTAATGTCACAGTACCATGTTTCTAGTGCCACTGGCTTTACCTGCAGACCTGTTGGCATGGGGCTGGAGCCACCTGCAGTCAGGTTGTCATGCAAGCATCTGGAATAATATCTCGTGGAAGAACTATGATTTTGCCTTGTTTCAAAAAAACCTTTGTCATGTGCAACTTTGATTTACTTGAAACTAAAATTCAGACCTGTTAGCCTTTTTGACATGTTAGTGAAGCTGGGTTCTTTCCTCTTTCTTCTCTACATTTCTTTCACTATTTAGTAGCAGTATGGCCACAGATGGAAGAACCATTCATTAGAACTTATTTTCAGTTCTATTCAGTTTTAGACTGTTAAGTATTTGAGTTTTATTGCGTTCATTATGTTCGTTATGTGGGTTTGTTTTTCCTCTAATCCTCATTGCAGCAGCAACCCTAAAAGTAGACACTGCCCAGTGCCCAGCTGCATGTTTGTTTTATCTTCTAGAAGAAGGGGCTGCAGCTCACTTTTGGTTTTTGTTATGTGCAGGTAGAGCAGGTTAACAACACATAAATATTTGTGGTATGTGCACATCCTTTTCATGCTCTAGAGAGGCAATTTTAGCGCATCTTATTCATAATTTCTTCCATGTTTATGTCACTTAATTATATACTCAGTATAAGGTTTTGTTTTCTTAGTGTATAGTATTAATACCAGTGAGGTGTGCATGTTTTCTGTTCTAAGCTAAGCTAGGGAGCTTTAGTGCTTTTTTAGTTGTGTTGGATTAATTATTAGAATCAAATAATAATTAAATGTAGTATAGTCTATTTTTAGTACAAGTTCAGGTTCTTTTTTAGTGGAATGTAAGTTCAATTTAGTCCAGCAACCTGCCTTAGAGTTTCAGTCATATTTTGTTCAGTGGCATTTTTTTCCTATAATGCGTAGTACAGCAGCAACCAGTCTTTGTGTGTTTTTCAGTTTTAGAATGTTTTTCTTTTATTTTAGTTTCATTTTCAGTTCACTCTGTATGTCACTCGATCATTGTGGGTATTTAAGGTTTAGAAATTTTCTTTTAGTTTTAGAAATTTTCTTTTAGTTTATTTTAGTTTCTGTATGTCTCAGTCTTATTGTGCAGAGGATAATATACAGTTATCAGTCTTAGTTGTGTGTGTGTGTGTGTGTGTGTATCCTAATTCTACAGTTAATTGTCTTTCTCTGTGTGAGTGTGTATTCGTCATTGATTTATGTTTTTTTTCTTGAAATGCAGATGCACAATATCTTCCTGCAGCCAATTCTAAAGTTACTGATTTTTTGTTGCTACGATTGTCAGGCAATCAACCAGAATTTTTTTTATGTGCGTAGCCACTGATGTTGAAGATAGCTTATCAAGTTGTAGTTTGTGTTTAACTTGTCACTAATTAAACAATTCTTTGTAAATTTTTTGATGAAATGATTTTTTTTTGTTCTCGTGCTGAACATTCAGCCTAGTGAATTTGTGGTCGTTTTGTTCTTTTTGAAAAAAAACTAGTTATTTTGATGTGACAAAACAACTGTATATTAAGATCACAGAATTCGGTTGTTTTGTTTGCTGCCAACAACCGGTTATTGCCAAGTCATTAAAACAATCAGTTGTTCATTAGACAGACCCAAGTTTTCCCGTATTAGATCAACATCGACTTCGGTCATCTTCATCCTCAAGTCAGCTCCCTATCCATCATGATACCCCCACCGCTGCCCTAAATGGTCTGCAGTCACCTTCCCAGTCATTAGGACAGGACCCCCACACCTTCCCAGTCATTGGGGCAGAACCCCATTGGAGACACTAGTGTGTCCATATATCCACGACCACTTCTTTCCGGTTCCTGTTCCACCCACCACTGTTATGTCTTTCTCAAGTCTCAACCCCACCTCAGCACCACGTAAGGCTAAATTAAGCTCCACTTCAATTTACTTTAAACGTATGTGAATTGATGTAGATACAAGTCATGTGTATCCGGTAGGTTTCCTCTACCGCACTTTCAGTGAGGCCACAACTGCCTTGCCACAAAGCACGCGACGGCACCACTACTGCCGAACCGACCTGCCGCCACCAAACACCTTTTGAACATGCCGGATTCTAGCTCGAAACCCAACCCCCATCCCAAACACTGGGATATTTAACTTTTTGCCACCCTTACGATGACACCTCTTCGAAGAGTGCCAGCTTTGTATACACTCCTATATATTTGCCATCGTAAACAGTAAAACGCCTAATTTTTTGTCATTTTCGCTGACGTGGAGCGCCAAGTCAACACGCCAACATGGCTGTGAGGGCATGAATGACTACCGGGCATGGGAAAAAACGGTTTTGCCTCTGCTGCATTGCTGCTTCTTCCCTTCCACTAGCTGACGCATGGGCCCCATATGTCAGCTCCTCCTTCAACCTCTAGTCGGCACCACGCAACACACAGCAAGGGAAGGGAGGGGAGGAGCATGAATCACCACGTAGCGGGCTGCCGGCCGTGTTCGCCGGAGCCGATAAAGGAGCAGTGCGCCCACACCCGCCGTCACTACGCTGCTGCCTCTACTGCTTCTTGTCCTCACTCGATGCTACGGCGCCTCAGCTCGTGCACGCCGCGCGCGAGCCACCATGGGCGAACTATGCCGTGCGCGTGGAAATGCCCAGCAGAGAGCTCATGGACGCCGCTGGGCTGGGGTTCCAGGAGCTCGTGGACGCTGCGCGGACGCCACCATGGTCGAGCTCCGCCGTGCGCGAGCTGCCGCAGGGGAGCTCGAACACGCTCGAGCCACCATGGGCGAGCTCCGCCATGCGCGTGGAAATGCCCAGCAGAGAGCTCGTGGATGCCGCGTGCGAGCCACCATGGGCGACTGGGCGAGCTCCTTCGTGTGCGAGCTGCCGCAGACGAGCACGGCCACACGCGACCCACCATGGGCGAGCTCCGACGTGCGCGAGCTTCCGCAGGCGAGCTCGGCCACGTGCGAGCCACCATGGGCGAGCTGCCGCAGGCAAGCTCGGCCACGCGCGAGCCAATGCGGGCGCTGCCACTAGGTGCGGTTGCCATGGGAGGGAGCACGAGGGAGGGCCGTGGCCACCGGGGAAGGGAGCACGGGCGGCTGTGTGGTGATGGCCGGCTGCATGAGCTCTGCCATGCGCTCACGGTGATAGCCGGAGGTTGAAGAAAGAGCTTACATGTGGGACCTATGCGTCAGCGAGGGGGAATGGAAGAAGCAGCAGGGGTAAATCTTCTTTTCCCATGGTCAGTAGTGGTTCCTACCCTTGTAGCCACGCTGGCGTGCCCACTTGGCGCTCCACGTCAGCGAAAATGGCAAAAAATTAGTCGTTTTACGGTTTTCGATGGCAAAAATATAGGAGCACGCACAAAGATGGCAATTGGAGAGGTGCCATCCATAAGGGTGGCAAAAAGTTAAATATCCCCCAAACACTAGTCTAATAGTTGAGGAAGGCGCGGCCACACGGTGTCTATTCATTGCCCAAAGATTTGTGACAGGAAGTGTTTCAATGGGTACAATATTGCAAATCCATTTACATATCAAAATGCTGCAACCCACGAAGCTAATGGATTGGAAAAATGAAAAAAGCTTATCCAATGGCTTGCTGGAATATGGTGACACCCCTCAGGTTCGCAGCCTCCCGAACGAGCTTTCCTCTTATAATGAGCTGAGTGAGAGCATAAACCACTTGCAACAATCTCCAATGCAAACACACTTGACAAGAATGCCCACATTACACTAGAAATAAAAATCCCCCTATTCTGATATGAATACAATAATATACAACAGAGGCAGCACAACATGTGTTGCCAGTTTGCCACGTAAATATGCTTATATGCTTAGACAAATAATAGAGGTTGATAGACATGGAAATATCCATATCCATTGAGAAAAAACACAGGTTAATTGTTTCGACATCAAGAGTATGAAGTTTCACAAAGGCTCAAAGATAGTTCATTCAGACATAAGCAGCATATTATGATACTACAGCCATACATGATACTCTCTACATATATCTAGCACAAGAAGCAAAATATAGTTCATTCAAACATTCTACTTGTACAAAAGAAACATAATTTCCATCTCTCAACAACCATTCCAACAAGATTGAGTACTTGAATAAATTGAAGATTTGTTGCCTTCTTGTCCATGCAGACCATGCTGGTGGTCGACCTCAAAATATAGTTCATTCAAACATTCTACTTGTACAAAAGAAACATAATTTCCATCTCTCAACAACCATTCCAACAAGATTGAGTACTTGAATAAATTGAAGATTTGTTGCCTTCTTGTCCATGCTGGTGGTCGACCTCAAGATGATTTGGCTTCTTGTTGATGTATCCAGTATGCTGGATGTAAACTTGCACTCTGCTTTCTAGTTCCAGGCAGCCAATGCCTCCGAGAAAAGGGGAACATAGGACAAACAGCGTTTCCAAGTGTAGTCAAGCTCACATCCCATATTGCAAATCACATGCACTTTTCTATTTGTATGGTCCAAATCCGAAACAAAGAATATCAAGTGGCACTCCGGATGGATCGTGATTAGCTTAATACCAAAACTGACCATTCCGAGTAACTTCGAAGTCTTGACACCGTGCTTCAAGATCCACTCATCACTAGCATAGTCCTCAAGAACGTACACTGATAATTTCAAGTCATTTTCATATTGAGATGGTACAAGTGCCCTTGAGAATGCCCAATGAAACCATGATCAAAGCCTTGCGGCACGGGGATGGTTCTCCATGAGATCCCCTTGGTGTCAACCACCAGTACATCTTGATGCTCAGATGCAAGCACATGAAGAAAGCCATTGAGAAATACAGTGCTCATACCCTCCCACAAGGTCGCACCGTAACTCCATCCACTGTCCCTGTGAACCCACTGCCCAGTCTCCGATGAGTAGATCTCAAGCCCATCCACAAAGTAGCTCTCTATAACTTCGTCAACTGTCTCCACGAACTCAAACACATGGAAGTTGGGGGAAACGGCCGGATCGAACCCCACCCGCGCCTGGCGAATGTTACCAGCCTGACTGGATTCAGGCAGCGCCACCCATTCCTCGGTCGCCGGGGTGCAGACGACGTAGCGGTGGGCGCCCGCGGCAGTCGGGCTGCGGCAGAGGAGGATGCCGTTGCAGCAGTCCAAGACGATGATGTCGGCGTAGCCCGGGAGGAAGGACAGGAAGGGGCGGATCAGGGGCGCGCCTCTCCCCGTGACATTGGTGAAGTGGCGGGACGACTCGGGGAAGCGCTCGCTGCTGGTGGTGTGGTAGAAGAAGCCGGCGAGGGTCTGGGGCAGCTTCTTGCGGTGGTCGGGGTCGGAGATGAGGCCACACCAGTGTTTGGACACGCACTTGTAGCAGCAGACCGACTTGACGGGCAGTCGCGAGAGTATCTCCACGATGAGGTCGTCGGTGAGGAAGGTCGCCGGGTTCCTCCTCTCCTTGGAGCCCGCCGCCATGGCTGTCTGCGTGAGGCGCTGTGAGTGGCGGCTGCGGAGTGTGGAGGTGAGAAGCAAGGCAAGGAGGAAGGGTTTCTTCCCTTTTCGCCATGCTCTGTTAAATGCGGCCCGGCCCATTACTCGACCAGAGGAAGCCCAAGGCCCATCTGTGATTTCACTTTGGGGCACAGCGCACGGGCAGGCGGCGAAACCGATGGAGTCCGGTGAGGGCGGCGGCTGCCGTCTCCCGGGGGAGCTCGTCGTGGAGATCCTCCGCCGCCTGCCGTACCGGTCGCTCTGCCGCTTCAGGTGCGTCTCCAGGTCCTGGCACGACCTCTCCTACCACCCCGACCACCGCAACACGCTGCCCCAGGACCTCGCCGGCCTTCTCTACACCAACCACGCCCCTAGCCCCCTCCACTGCGACTTCACTGTCCGGTTCGCGCCGGCCGGCTCGTCCCCGTTCCCCGGCCTCGGGTTCCTTCCATGTGCCGCCCGCGCCCTGCCCCTCGACTGCTGCAACGGCCTCCTCCTCTGCCGCGACGGCGGCGGGGCCGGTGCCGGTGGATGCCACTATGTCTGCAACCCGGCCACTGGCAAATTCACCGTTCTCCCGAAACCGCCGTCTGGGTTCCAGGCGCTGGCCCTGGCTGCCTTCGAGCCTCACGGCGCAGCGCCTCGATTCCATGTGCTCAACTTTGCAAGAACCGAGCCTGTGCGAAGTGTCTTCATTGATTCTGATTCAGAAGAATCCGACGGTGATGGTGAAGGTGGTGGTTACGGCGGCGGCGAATTGTTGGGCTTGTGTGAGGCGACCAATTTCTGTGTGCAGGGCCTTGAGGTATTCTCGTCGGTGACCGGCAAATGGGTGCAGAGCCACGCTTGCCGTGACTCCAGTGTCAGGCTGGTGGAAGGAATGGGCAGCGTGTTCATCAGTGGCTTTGTCAATTTGCTCACCTTTGAGAAGGTTCTTGCTGTCGATCCAGAGGGCCGGACGTGGCGTCTCATTCCCTTGCCTGTATCCAGCAGGTTTGGGTTGGTCGGGTGCCTTGGACAGTCTCAGGGATTCCTGCATTATGCTGTGCGCGAAGGCTGCGGCAGCACCATGATGCAAGTTTGGATTCTCAAGAATTTCGAGGAAGGGGGTTGGATTCTGAAGAGACGCTTTGACTGTGAAGTGGCTCCACATACGCAGATACTGTTCGATTACGCTGGGAATGAACTATGGTCTCAAATTTTCTATGTGGTTGTGTTTCATCCCGACAGGGATCTTGTTTTCGTCCCTGTGGAAGGATACAAGTTGCTCTCCTATAATTTGATCAATGCTGAAGTGAAGGATATATGCATGCTGGAACCTGAAACAAGGCCCAGGTTCCTGGTTTATGTGCCCTCCTATATGGATTTACCAAATCCTGATGTGCAAGTGAAGGAATTGTTCTGATCAGTTCTGCATCGAACTTCATCTCTGGGAATTATGATTTGCATAATATCAACTGCTAATGTAAAGTTTGTAATATATTCTGCTTAATAATCTTGTTATTACTTTGTTTCAGTTTTAGCACATATCTTCTTTTGTTTTTGCTAATCGGGTAAGAAAGTGAAATTCATCCCTTGAGGCAACATGATACTGGTGATATGTATATAAAATGTGAGCAACTGTTTCATTCTTCCATTTTTTTATGATAATGCTCGAGGAAAGCTTAACCATATAACTGATGATACTTGTATGCGAAAGGTAAGTTTATTTCATATGCTCACCTTAACATATGGCTACTGAAGGTGGTCAGTGATCACATTGAGATCTTTATTAGTAGTCACGTTGAAACATCTTTGGCGTGGGGCTGTGGCTGTCTACTTTGCTCAATATGGATCTAAGGATAAGTGTGACTGGGAGCAATGTGATCATAGGATTGCATCATTGCTATACGAGTGAGGTGCATTGTCTACCTTCTGTCCACTTGACACTTTTCCCTTGTAACTTATCCTGAATATCTGTGACACCTGGTAGATCACGGGCTTGCTCAAAATGGTTTGGGCTTATATTGTTATTAGGGGGTATTTGGATAATCAAACAATATTTCGCCTTTTTTTTTTCTAGATCGCGACTTCACACGTATTTCATTAAGAAGACACTGACTGGTAAGTGATAAGGACCTATTCTTGCTTGCAGTGCTGCTTTATTAAAAAAAATGATATTTTTGTCCTTGTTCTGTTGCTGATATTAGAACAGTATATTGTTGACCTAATGTATACATTGGCGTCAAGTAAAGTTTTAAGTTGCAATCAGTTGAATATCTAAGAGACTAAGAACAACCTTCAATTGACATGTAGAAAGGATCTTGCAGGGCTTTTTGGTGAATAGGATTTAACTGGACATCACATCCGAATTTGGAGTTAGGAGTATTTATGTCTTACTGAAATTGCAGTGTATTAATTCATGAACTCGGAATGTTTTGGACTGCATTTATAGAGAATTTAACCGAATATTCAATACAGCAATCTGCTATACTAACTACCCTTCGAAATAATAGAAAAAAGAAACTAGCTTTGTGTGTTCTGGATGGGAGGGTCTATTCTATCAGTTGTTGGTTCATTACTATTCATGGGTACACAATATATTGCAATGCCCTTGAATCTCTGAATTTCACAAATAAGATGGATTTCCTGTATAGCTGTTTGCACCCAGGTCAGATCTATTATATGGCACTACTTTCAGGCTGTAGATTAGAATAGCAGGGAAGTTCTAATATTTACAATAAGCAAATGGAGATGCTACTGTAAATAATAATTGGGTTGGGATCTAATTTACTGTGGCTCATGCTGTTCGGAACAACATAATGATGGCCATTTGTTCTTAGCCTAAAAACACCATAATTTTCTTTTCAGGGAACACTAAATGTGATTGACATGCTGACCCATCAATGCCTCGCTCTGTAAATCAGTTAGCCAAGATAAAGAGCACAAACAAATCAGTTTTTATTTTTGTTCTATTCGCTTGAGCTAGATTTAGCTTGTTTTCAGCCACATAACAGTATTTTTCTCACACAATAATTTAGCCAAGCCGAATTTCATTTGACCGAAATCTTTTTTCCCGGCAGGTGCGGCATTCATCTGACCGAAATGGAAATGAAGGTGGCCACACAAATGATAATTGTCTATGTTTAGAACATGGAACTAAGAGAAAAAAAATTTCTATATAAACATGCATTGGCGAGAAGATACCTACAGAACTTCTTTCAAAATCTTCTCGTTCCAACACTGCTACTAGGTTCTTTTTGGTATTTATGTCCAACAGTACTCGTGCATTCTTTTGGTAAAAAGCCCTGGATCCAATGTAAATACATTTTGGATTTTTTTTAATTTTAATCCTTTTTTAATCAAAATTGCAAAAAAAAACCGCCCTGTAAAATATATTGCACCCCATAGTCCCTTTCCATCGCGCCAAAATTGCTGGCGCGATAAAAGCACTGCGTCGCGCTGCCAGTTTTGGCTCGACGGGCTTTTCACCGTGGCTGGCAGGGTTGACCAACGCTTGCGTGGCATCTACGGGGCCCACCACGTCGCGCCACATGCGTCGGCGCGACTGGAGGACGCAGATTTGGAGATGGGCCGGCCCATCTCTGTTGTCTCGTCGCGCCGGCAGCTTTGGCGCGACATGTCGATATAAATGCTACCACCAGCCCCACTCTCTCCCTCTTCTCCCTCTCCACCCACCTTTTCATGGTTCCCGAGCTCATTCTGTTCTCCATTTTTTTCTCTCTTCTTTTTTTTCCACATTCCAATCCTTGATTGTGTTGGTGTTTGGTGCAATTCTTCAAGTGCTTGAGGTATGCTTCCCCGATCTATACTTAGGTTGGGAGATTTTTGTTCATAATGTCTACATTGCTTAGTTGGTGATTTTTGATTGGAAGGTTGGATTTAGTGTTTTAAGCATAATCTTAGTTATGCAAAGCACTATTATTGTCTTGGATACATTTTGTCATCATGTGGTTCAAATTCTTTTGGATGGAAAGTGTTCTATGGTTTGGTGGAAATGGATGGGAAATGGTAGTGTTCTAGGGTTTGAGAAGGATGGATGCAAAATGATTGGTAATGTTCTTGTGGTTGTAATCTTTGTGGATGCTATTGTTCTAGGGCTTGGGGAAAATGGATGAAAAATGGTAGTGTTCATGTGTTGTAGGGTTTGGTGAAAATGGATGGAAAATGTAGTAAGTTTTGTGCATTGTGATTTAGGTTTCATGTGTACTAAGATCTAACATGTTGGATTTAGGAGTCATGTGTTTTGAATACACGTTTTTGTTCTATGTTTTATGATATAGCGTTTCTTACTATAATTGTTGTCTATTATGTGACGTGGATTGAATTTGTATCTATTTGACTCTATAATAGGTTGGATGGAGGATCCGTTCGTGCACCATCCACCAACTCATGATGATCAAGATCTACACCCACCAGATGAACCGCCACCAAACTGTTATTGCGGTTTGCAGGCATGGGTGAAGCAGTCAAGGCACGAGCGCTCGTCTGGTCGTGCTTTTTTCTGCTGTCAACTTCGGCGTGGCCCGCGCACCTATAATCCTCATGCTATAGAAGGATGCGACTTCTACCGGTGGATCGATGCTCTTGACAAGTGGGATCGCCGCATCATGTACTTTCCGTACGACCTATGGAAGAGTGTTCCAAAGATTGAGTATGTTCCATGGGTGGCTCCACCCGACAATCCTCCACCCATGAACTCTCTTCAGAAGTGGATGGCCGCAACGGAGCGGAAAAAAGATCCTCCTAGATGCCACTGTGGCGAGGAGGCGGTACTCCAAGAACCAAGCAAGCCAGGAATGTTTGAACCCTTCTTCCGTTGTGGTCGACGTGGTGCCGTAAGTGTTCATTCGATTACTATTTCATTTTCTGACGTCATTTGCATTGATGACATTATAACAATTTGGTTGGAACATTATGCTTTGTAGGGTGGTTTCCCAGCTTGTGAGTTTGACGAGTACATCTACGGACCCAAACTGCAGTGACCGTCACCACAAGAGATTGCACAGTTTACACTTGGCGACCTTCCATGGCCTTGCTTGTCGAAGCCTGCCCCAAAGTGCCAGTGTGGCATCTTGGCTAAAGAAGGAGTTGTTCCTTCGCAGTGAGTCACACAATAAGGCCCGTGAACCCTCACGGCATAGTACTGCAAAAAATACTTCACATGCTCCAGCGTGTCAAATACCATTCCCGTCTTAATCTCCATATCCTCACTCTCTGGCACCTCATCTTCCAACATCGACAATCCAGTGTTGCAAAGTGCCTCGTCCACCATACTAATGTCCATGTAGTTTGGAACCGAAGGTACCTCAACATGGACGGCCATCAACATCCTTCATTCAGCGTCATTCAACTTCATTCTCAATGAGCCATCCACTGGGGCTCGTAAGGACTCCTGAGACCCTGCCTCACGACATTCAGTTTCGTCCTCACTACTAGGGTCCAACCGATGCTCCGCACCCTTCAACAAATCATCCGGCAAATCATCCAACATGTCATCGGATGAAGTGAGATCAGCTTCCACCTCATCGCCAACAGCAACACCGTCATCCTCTGATCCTTCGGATATAGTGAAACATCCTCGATTTTCCAGGAAGGGAAAATCCACAGAATGAGTTATAATGCGATCAAATCAAAGTTTGATTCCATCACATTATCATATATCAGTTGAAATCACAGTCATACAGCGTATGATTACAAGCTTTACAATTTTACCTCATTTGAGGATACACCTATTACAGGGTTAATCTAGTAGAAGCGTATCTAGTCGTCATCAGAGTTGGCGGAATATGTTGTCGAGTGGAGGCTCCTCCTTCACGGGTACCATCAGAGTCAATCTTGGCGCAGCATAGTCTTCATCTCCTGAACCAAACTTGAGCGTAGGCACGAGACCTTCTAATACTTCTTATCTCAATATCTCTGTTAGTCAGGTAATCGAACAGTATCTAGCGATCCTAATATTTGGCTGTGGTTTGCATCCTAAGCACATGCAAAGTAGTATCCAGTAGTAAATTTTATAATAGTTCGTCAAATTTTAACACATATCACACCATCCATCAGTCCATCCCAGTTCCATTATCCCACCCATACACCACCTTACACACACCTCGCGCTCAGTCGACAGGCCCAACTCCCTCTCGGGTCCTGTCTCAACGGCACACTGCCACATCGGACACATTGCCGGACAATCATCAACCAGGGGGAGAAAAGAATATATCGCTCCCTAAGAAGTGCAACAGGACTCAGGAAAGGTCCATAGCCGAGGAATCGGCATATGTATCGATCGATCAACCATACACTCTGCAGAGGTTCTACCACTCACAAGATTAGCCATCATAGATGCCGTACGAACATCTAGGCAGAATTCCGGGTGCTTGCTTGCCTAGGTCGATGCCACCCTACCACTCAGCCCTGGGACATTCCGGATCCTACACCATCACGCTGAGACTGGGAGACGCAGTACCGGGCCCAATCAGTGGTACTACACATCTAGAACGGTACGGGAATCTCAACATCCGTTACCGCCCATCCTTATCACCTCTCAACCTAGCAGTAGTGGCATCACCCTACCAAGTAGTCCAGCCGTTCCCCGCCCATCGAAGACAAGTGAGTAGTAAAGGATTCCCGAAGTTCCTGGTCACCGGAACTGTGACTAAATAGACCAAGCAGGCTTTCTCCATCTTAGGGGATACTCTCCCAGTGCCATCACAGCACCTCCGTTCACGGGGTTTCAATCCACGCAGGGTATCCATCCTGGAACCACCTCATAAACCATTACCCGCCACAGGTATCTCTCGTGGGAATGCCCAGGTTGCACCCCGGCAAGACTTGCTTACACAGCTCGTCGTATATAGCCCACTTGGTCGACTCGACCCTGAAAGGTCCTAAATGGCTAGAGGGGGGTGAATAGCCTATAAAAATCTACAAACAACACTTTACAAGACCATTAGTAACAATAGCAAGCTTTGCAAAACACTAGCTCTAAACTATGCTATGCAAGCCACCTAGACAAGTATACTACACTATGATCACTAGTTCACACTCAAAGGCTATGTCACTACTATACACTACTCCTAAGTGAGCAACTAACTAACAAGCTACACACGAGAGTAAGTGCACAAAAGTAAGGAGAGAAGGTGATTTCAATACCCCCGGTGTAGAGAAGAAATGAAGTCCAATATAACCAATCAATCACATATAAAGGAAATCCTCGGTAGAGAGATGACACAAGATTTTTTACCGAGGTTCACTTGCTTGCCGGCAAGTTAGTCCTCGTTGTAGCGATACACCCACTTGGAGGTTCACGCGCTAATTGGCATCACACGCCAAACCCTTCTCAAGGGTGCCGCACAACCAACACAAGATGAGCAATCCACTAAAGATGCCTTTCGCGATCTCCCGCGGGGATAGGCTCAAGAACCCCTCACAACTTCACCGATCGGAGGCAGAGACAATCACCAACTCCCTTCAACGATCCTCGCAGCTCCAAACCGTCTAGGAGTCGGCAAACTCCAAGAGTAACAAGAGAAACCGCTGCGAAATACCACTACCAAGTGCCTCTAGATGATCTCAATCAATGCAATGCACTTGATGCTCTCCAAACTCACCAAATGATGAATACAATCAAGTAGGATGAGTGAGAGTGGAGTGGGAAGGCTCACAAGTATGTTATGATGTTTAAGAGTGCCAAGAGCTACTCCCCAAACCGGCCAAGTGACTATTTATAAACCACACATAAAGAACTAGCCGTTTAGACTTTTCTGCGTACCGTCGGACTGTCCGACGGCCAGACCGTCGGACTATACCGCACAGTCCGACGCCCTGGATGAACGCCACGTGTCACTAGCCGTTTGAAGTCGAACGTTGGATCACAACGGCTATTTCCTCGCGCCAAAACGACCGTTGGACGGACGAACGTCGGACTAAATCAACCGGTCCGACGCCCTCAGCTGACCACCGTCGGACTCAGTCAGACGGAGCCGTCGGACTAACGAACGCGGCCGTCCGACGCTTCCAGAGAGCTCCCCGAGCCCTGAAAACCGTCGGACGATAGTCCGACGCACACCGTCGGACTAACGCCGAGAGTCCGACGCTTACCTGCTCTCCACGTGTCACCTCTTCGTCGCTCTGCACCGTCGGACGCTTCGGACAATAGTCCGACGCTCCAAAACTGAGCGTCCGACGCTCTCAGCAGTGTTAGCCGTCGGACTGAGGCTAATGGTCCGACGCTTTGTGATAATACGGTCCGACGCTAGTTTTTCTATTGTAATGTCTCCGAAATTCGCCGAATCCTGCCTCGCAAGCTCGGCAGGAGGAAGAGAGGACTAAACCCTCTCTAACCCTCAAACTTCACCCCGTTTCTTAAGGCACTAACACTCCAAAGTATCTCTCACTTAGGTGCACGAGTGTTAGCCTTTTCAAAGAGTTTTCCACGGGTCAAGTTAGTGTCACTAGCATCTATATGCATATGCAATGATCATGAACACCTAGTGGCACTTGATAACTGTATTTCATCAACGATTTCGCCCCTCTTGATAGTACGGCTATCTATCCTAAATGTGATCACTCCCTCTATGGAGTCTTGATCACCAAAAGCAAAAGAGTTCCTATGAATTATACCTTTGCCTTGAGCTCCTAGCTTTTTCACCATCTCTTGATGAAGCTTGTGGACTCCTTTTTTATGATGGACTTATACCATTTGCATGGATGCCGTCAATGCCCTTCACTTGTGGCCTCTACCGACCCGGTCCTTTGCTCCATCTTGCCATTTGCTAATCAATTCTCATGAAACACTTAGAGCAATCGTTAGCAAACTAGGTTTCATCAATTACCCAAAACCAAACATGGGCTTTCGGACCCTCACCACGCACCCAAGACATACGCAGCACGCTCACAGTCCACCAGTCTGGCATCCCAAGCCAAACCATTTCCGGGGTTCACCACCGACATCACATCATAGATACAATGCGAGTGGGGTTATAGTAAGTACGGTAATGTAACATGCAAGAAAGCAGGTAAATATATATATAAGAGAGCATGAGCGCCAAGCGGGGCAATATGGTGGAGTAGCTGCAATTTGGATATTAATGGCTTAGGTAGTAGCATGCATCTTATACTAGCAAAGGAATAAATATAAAGCACTGGCAATTCTAAATATGACATGTCTAATAGGATTCTCTAAAAGAAGGTGCTACCATGACACCTGCGTTGTCGGGGAAGTAGTGGTATGAGCACTCCTCAGTTAGTGTAGTTGTTCGGCTGAGTCACCTCCTCCAGGGTGACTCCACTCCACGGTTCCTGTCGTCGTCCAAGTTCTCCTCCTCCAGCGGGTCTCGATTCGATCATCGCTAATCCGGAAACGGCTACTCCGTGAAGCGATTCAATGCAAGAAATCACCCAATACACCGAAAGACGACGAGACGCAAAAACATCCATTAATACCCGAAGAATAATAGAAGGTACACGACTCGGCCCTCTCGGCGTATGTTCAATTTCATCGGGCCAAAGAAAAATTAAGAGTGGGGTTTGCTATGCACAAGCTTATGTCACGGCCAAGCCAATATGGCTTTATAATAAATGGTTTAGGCTAGAGCTGATCCATAGCAACACCACGGCTCACGATCTTCCGATCCGAACGCCACGGAGAAGACGGGGATCGGAGGACGGCCGATCAGAAGGGAAAAACAAGGAATTTCCAACAATAAATGTTGCACAAAATAGTGCGAGTGTTTAATCCATTTGTAGGGTACCAAGGCTGTGATTCAAATGGGTACAATCATACAAGTGCTTAAACACCAAGAATTCAAGAGAGAGCGAGGGGAGAGGGAGGAGCTAGCTAGGCATGTCCATTTCATATTCTCGGTCTCATCTTTAGTGAAGATGGTTTTAAGTTAGTCGATCGGGTCGACTCACATAGGTCCGAGATCTTGATATAGACCATAGCTTTGCTAACTAAAAATGAAGGGTTAGTCCGATCTTTGATCCAATCACCACGAACAAGATGGGATCGAACAGAGCGGGCTATATGGAAATGAAAAGCGAGGAACATAAAAACGTGGTGGTCAACTTCTTCTAACGCGCACGCCACGGCATAGACAGGGTGTGAGAAGAGAGCGACACCCAGAGGAAACAAGTACGCAAACCACTCGTAGGTTACCACGACCTGGGTGCACTGGCACTAAGTCATCTCTCAGATTTGTAACGGCGCGGTTGTCACCGCAGAATCGAAGAAATGCAGCGGTCGCACAGGGTACAGGCATACGAGGGCTTGGGCACGAAGAATCAAAGAACGACACACGGGGTATAGCTCCATGGTCATGGCGAGGCGTGCTCGCGGCCATAAGCTACACCAACGAGAGGTCGAGTTACACCCGGCATTACGATTATGGCAGGACGGATCCCGCGATTGCAACGTCCGAACACGGTACGATCCCTCAGCCGGCTCGAAGGCACGGCACACAGGCAGATACCAAGAACAACCAGCAAAAAGATCCAAAGGCACAACCACAAGACAAAACAACTCGACAGGATAGTAGAGTAGCACAATTCCATAGCTCGAAGATGGATGGATCCTGTATTATAGATACATATACAGAGAGAGTGTAAGGGCAGGATACAACAGATATATGGATAGACAGATCTTAAGGATAGGGTACAACAGATACAAATGCAGACATATTGCAAGGATAGGGTACAATATGGTGGACAGGTGTACAAGAAGTAAGAGAATGGGTTCTCCAATGGTCCAGCATCGTATCACTTTGGCTTTCCAACTGTCCAACGTCATCTATTATTTTGGCTCTCCAATAGTCCAGCATCATCTATGGGGTCTTAAGATCTGGCAACGGGGCAACGGTACGAAGGCCGGACAGGGTTGGTGTCAAAGGAAAGTGGTGAGGCTTGCTGCTACATGTTCCAGCTCCTCTCGGCTAGCTACTAGTAGCTTCTGGCCGGCTGCGGCTTGCTGCGGCTAGCCGTGGCCTGCTGCTTGCTGGCCGCGGCTGGCCGGGTGGGGTTATGGTTGGTCGAACGAGGCTATGGCTGGCCGGAGGCTGGCTGGAGGTGGCGTCAAGTGGCCGGGAGGCGGCGGAGCATGGCTAGGTTCCCAGCAAGGCATAGAAACATAGCACGAAGGCCGATGTCAAATGGCAAGGTTGAAAGACCCTAGTTTGGTTTTGGTAATTGATGAAACCTAGTTACTAATCTAAGTGCTAAGTATGTGTAGCCAAGAGTAGATTAGTGATAAGAAGGAAGATGACATGAGCTAAAGTGAAGATCAAGATGAAATGATCAAGGAGAAAGAAAAGGACTTAAAGAAGGAAAGCTAGAGGCTAAGGTATATTCAAATAGGGCTTTTCTTTTAGTGATCAAGACTCCAAGTGGGAGTGATCACATTTAGGATAGATAGCCGACTATCAAGGGGAGAACTAAGCTATTGGATTACTTTCAAGTGCTCTAGATTGCATCTCATGTGCATTGATCTAACCAACCTAGAGAACCTCTTTGAAAACCCTTGAAAAATGTTTGTAAAATGCTAACACACTGTGCACAAGTGTTGGAGACCTTGAGTGTTAGCACATAGAAGCAAGTGGTGAGAAATAGACTTGAAAAACGCTGAAAAAGGAGCATCGGACCGTTTGCCAACGTAGCGTCAGACCATTGGGTAGCGTCCGATGCCTAACTCTAGCTCTGACTGTTGCCGAGCGTCGGACGCTCGTTCACCAAGCGTCGGACCATTACCTTCTTCAGTCCGACGGTGGAGAGCAGCGAGGCGTGACGCGTGGCACCTTCTGAGAGCATCAGACGTTGGTGAATCATCCGATGGCGAGCGTCGGACTAAGTCCGACGGTGTTTTAGCGTTTCTGAACCTCTCTGGAAGCGTCGGACGCTGAGAATTTTTAGTCTGACGCACTGACTCGCGATCGTCTGACGGCACGCGCACAGTGAACTGCGAGAGCATCGGACGCAAGTGTTTAGTCCGAAGCCCTCAGTCCGACGGTTTGAAAAAGCGCGCGATGAGGTATCCATTGCGATCGGACGAACGTCGTTGAATCCAGCTGACACGTGGCAAGATCGTGAGCGTCGGATGCTATCGGTTAGTCCGACGGACTCAGTTCGATGGTGTAAAAATGTGGTTAACGGCTGTTTTGAGTGGGGTAACGGCTAGATTTGCACTTGGGGGCATTTATACTCCCTCCCTGGTCACTTGGTGACACCCTTGCACACTTGGATCATTGTCATACACTTTGTTGCATTCTAGCCTCCCACTCTCTCACTAGTTCATCATCTTGATCATCCTTAGTGAGATTGAGTGAACCTCAAGTGCATCATTGCTTGTGATTTGCATCCTAGAGCACTTGAGAGCAAGCCTTGGTTCAGTTCTTATTCTCTTGGGACATTGCCGTGTCCCTAGATGGCTTGGAGGAGAAAAAGGTGTGGAGGAGCTTAGTGATTGTGCTTGCCCACATCCGGCAATTGTGAGGGGTTCTTGTGCCTTCCCCGAGCGGAGTGCTCAAAGGTAAGTCTAGTGGATTGCTTGTTTCTTTGAGTTACTTCCTCCGTGGTAGGTTCTTGTGGCGCCTAGTGTAGGTTCGGTGTGTGATACCGATTAGCCACCGAACCACCGGTTGAAGTCGACACAACGAGGACGTAGCGTGGCGGCAAGCACGTGAACCTCGGGGATAAATCTTGGTGTCTCTATTGATTTTCTCACCTTCGAGTGAGTGACTTATTGATTGTCCCGGTGATTGGCTTTCTCACAAGGCAAAGGTTTAATCGACGATCATTCCTTTCTTATTCTTGTGCAAAGTAGCTTGTTTTTCTTGTCTTGTGTAGTTACGTAATCTTTTAGCTTTTGCTAGCTTGCTTGTGTGGCTTAGAACTAAGAATTAACTAGAATTGTGTAGGTTGGTTGCCTAGGTTAGTAGTTGCACTAGCATTGCACATTTAGCCATATTTGTTACTAACCTCTTGGCCTAAGTTCTTTGTAGAAATTTTATTAGGCTATTCACCCCCCTCTAGCCATACTAGGACCTTTCAAAGGTGTACACGACGGTGGTGCCCGTCGTGGTTGGGTATCTACAACACGCGGGAACGCCGTCAAGACGGCGACGCCCCTGGTGCACGCGACGACGATGCCCGTCGTAAGTGTTCATGGTGTGTCATCCGGTTGGTTAGGTTTAGTGCAATGTATGTGAGTGCGTTATGTCATGCCGGTGTCATCCGAGGCGTGAGTGCCACGAAAGGACATGACGAGTGCGTGAGTGTACATCGTGCCTACTAACGTCAGCTCCACACGGTCGACGAGGTCCCTGCAGAAAATACGGCTCGAAGGCCTGACACATGGAGGGATCATCGACCTTGGACCGGCAGCAAGTGGGTAGGGGGTAAAGGCAGAAGGTTTATCGGCATCTCGCCGGCAGCAAGGGTTGGATAGGTTTGGTCTTTGGTCAGCTCACTGAGGGCTTGCGGATGGCAGGTCACTTGACGTGGGTAGGGCTCGTTGCCGGCAGAGCGTTCATGACGGCGGGGCTGCAGACGAGGAGAGGTTGGGGCTCCACAGCGCGACGTTGCTGCTGTAGAGGCGGCACCGGGCGGGGCGCACGATGACGCAGCTCAGAGTGGTGGCTCCTGCGATGAGCAGCAGGGGTGCACGAGGCCGGTCAATCGGGGTCATCCTCCCAGTGGCGCCGTTCTGGGTCGACGCCGTTGCTGCAAGGTGGGTTACCTCCCGGCGAGGTGGTGGTGGTGCTGTTGCGGTCGTGTTTCCATGGTCGCGTGCACGGACAAGGCGAAGCAGGAGCTCGCGGTGGCGTTCGCGGGCTCGGTTCTAGACTCGGTCGTCGACGCGGGTAGCAGTCCGGCATTGCGTGGCTCCGGTGGCCTGGTGTCGACGTTCTGTGCGAGATGGAGGCCGGTGGTGGTCCCGCCGGTGCGGCGGTGGCGAGGTCGAGTGGCGGCGTTCCAGCGACGGTGCTCTGGGCTCGTCGTGGCAGCGAGGTGGCTCGGTAAGGTGTGGGCAGCCCATCGGATGTGCGCGCACACGGGGTGACGGCTGCAGCCGCGGTGAAGACGAGCAGCAGCGGCGGCCATGCCCGACTGCGCGGGTGCGGCTGCGAGCTGCGGTGACCGGCATGGCGAGGAGGCACCGGCCGCGATGGTGAAGTTGCGCGCGGTCGAGGATGCAGAGAGGAGCGCACGCACAAGCGGAGCAGAGGGTGGCGGCGGCTTCTCGGGGAAGATGAACAGGGACGCGGCGGCCACTCGAGCTTCTTATATGCGGGCGAGCTAGGGCTCGACAGGGGCAGCAGCCATCCTAGGCGTCCGTGCCATCAGTCGAACACGCGGCAGGCATCGCATGGAGGAGCAGAGCAGGTGGTGGAGGCGCGACGTGCGCGGCTCTGCTGCTGGCGGTGGCTGCGGCCAAGGGCGCAGGGACGCCCGTCCCCATCCTAGGGTTTGGCGGGGTGTGGGCCAGTTGGGCTGCGTGCTGGTGCGGGCTTGGGAACCCAGGTGGGCCGCGCGATCGGGCCAAGGCGGGGGCGAGCCAGCTGGGCTGACTAGGCGAGGAACTGGGCTGTGGTGCTGCAGCTGTGTACGTGGCCTGCTGGGCTGTGGGGTGGAAATAGGAGGGGTGCTGGTATGGGCTGCAGTGGTGAATTGGTGGGCCGGCAAGGCAGAGGGCTTGGTTGGGCCGAGAGGGGATGGAGGAGATTTGGTGGCCTGGTTTTGGGTTGGAGAGGAAGAAGTGAGTTTTTCTCCAATTTATTATTTGGAATAAATATTTGATTTTGAGATAGGAATTTGAATAGAATCTGTGACGGGATTTGTTTTGCCATTCAACAGAATTATGAAATGGGACGCGATGATTATTTCCTTTCCCATTGCATTTATAGGAAGACGATACTGTGTTGAACATAATAGGAATTGGGGAGAGCGGGAAAGGAAGGTGAAGATGATTCTCCGGTTCCATGATGAATCGAGATAATCACAAAGTGGGCTTGCGGAATTTTATTATGACTGATATTTCGGAAGAAATCCGAGATTGGAGGACGAAGGATTCGGAAGAGAGTAGCTACGGACTTGTGCACTCCAACACAAAACCCTAAGCCGACTAAAGAATTCCAGTACAATCCCACAAACAATTTCCACATGAATGCAACGATCGTTAGCAGGTTAGTCACGGTTCGACCTAGAAGATACATGCTTCACACACATTGCAGGAAAAATTTTAAAAAGCTCGTATTTTTGTCTATCGGAAAACCCGGGTTGTTACATATAGTGTCATACATTGCATCTTCATCATAATACCCTTCTTCATCCAAGTCATCACCAATGGCACCGAGGTCACTCAATCTATCAACTTCTCTAACTGGACTTGGTTGCAACTCTTCTTCTTGGGTAAGGTTTTCAACGACCTCTATAGCAACACTATCATCCACAGGCACAACCGGAGGCCTAGATCCCTTCTCCACCACAACTTCCAAGCACCTAATGTTGCTACTCTTCACAACGTCTAAATAGTCCTTTCATTCATCCTCACAAGAGAGTGGCATCAGGAGATAATGTGACCATTCCTTCCTGCAGTCAAATCTCCCTCTCATACTTAGTGGCCACCCAAATTTTTCACGACACTTGCTGACCAATGCAACAAACGTTGGAGGTCCACTAAAGAACTCAACTTCTTTTTTCATGCATTCAAACTCTCCATTTTCTCTGACTTTGCCACCATAATAGAAACAAACTAACCTTTCCATCTACAAAATAAGAATGCAAACATCAACACCAAATGAAAGGAAAGGTGTGTGTGTGTGTGTATAGATATATATATGTATGTATGTATATATATGTATATGTATATATATATATATATATTATCACCAAACTGGTATAGAGATATAAAATCTAAGAAAGATATAGGTAAAATTGTACAAAAATTAGAGGATATCCAAATAACTGGAGAAATACCAATGAAATATTGGGATAAAAATGGTATAGTATGTAAAATCAATATAATAAATTCTGACTATATAATTAAGACAGGTCCGATAGAAGCAACACCAAAGGACATAGAGGAATTTAAGATGCATATTGAAGAATTACTAAAATTAGGAGCCATCAGAGAAAGTAGAAGCCCTCATAGATCAGCAGCTTTTATAGTAAGAAATCATGCTGAAATAGTAAGAGGTAAGTCAAGAATGGTTATTAATTATAAAAGACTAAATGATAATACTATAGATGATGCCTATAATATTCCTAATAAACAAGAATGGATAAATAGGATACAAGGTACTAAATATTTCTTAAAATTTGATTTAAAGGCTGGGTTTTGGCAAGTAAAAATGGCAGAAGAGTCAATAGAATGGACTGCATTCACATGTCCTCAAGGACATTTTGAATGGTTAGTAATGCCTTTAAGATTAAAAAATGCCCCTGCTCTATTTCAAAGAAAAATGCAGAATATTTTTAATGAAAATCAAGAATTCATATTAGTTTATATAGATGATCTGTTCAAGGTAACCGGACTTTTCAGGCTCGGATTCGAAATTTCAAATATTCAAAATTCGAGTTACTATTCATGGCACTATTCAAATTCGGCGGTCACTATTCAAATTCGCTGCACTATTCAAAATAATTGCTGCTATTCAAATTCGGAACATGAACAGTGCGCGAGCACTCACGCGGGAGTGGCTCAGGCACCCAAACTTTGCTTACTATTTGGACACTATTGAAGCACTACTTTGTGCTTTTATGGTGGATGCAGGTGTGCGTGCGTTTATTAACTATGAAATTAGCGTGCGCATGATTAATATGCGTATGCGGAATATTATTCTCAGGATCTTTGCAGCCTGGTGAGACCAAACTTTTTGGACGGGTCTTGTGCTATGCAGTGTGTGGATCCTACTCGGTAGTCACCGTACGCGTCGCCGGCTCGCTTCAGGAACCAGGCTGATCAGCTTTCTTCCCTCGCTATCCCCGAACACGGACACACGGAACTCAGGCTCCATCGTCTCTCCAGGCAGATCCATCCGAAGGGAACACTTCTCTGCGCAAACAGGGTTTTCTAAAATGCCGCTACCATGGGCTAACACGAGAACGGACACACGCAGAGGTTTCTCCTCTGGGGTCCCTAGCATAGAGGCTTCATCCCGCATGAACGAGCTCGAAGGAAGGCAGGGAACAAAACAGGAAAGCTTAATTCATTTCCACGGAAACAGGCTTACGTACGGCTTTCCCTTTCGGGAGACCCCAAGCACTTAGCATAAACCTTAATTACCTTACAAGCGCAAGAAGATCACTGGACTTCCTTTATTCTCTAATTTACAGAGGGGGTGGAGTAATACAGCGGTAGTGGATGGCTATTATTAAGCTAATGGTGGATTGATCTTCAGAGGGGCTCTGAGATCGTGCTCTGCATGGCGTATGAGTGGGATGGTGGTGGAGCGGAGTGTGCGCGATGGTGGTGCAGTGCTCTGCGTCTTCGGAGGCATTCGTGCCCTCTGCTTGCGCCCGGCTTCTCCTTTTATAGCCGCTGAGGAGCCTTCTGGAGTGAAGACACATTCGCACTCCAGAAGATGCTGAAGACAGCAAGGCACTCCAGAAGGCTCCTCAACGGCTATAAAAGAAGCCGGGCGCAAGCAGAAGGGCACGAATGCCTCCGAAGACGCAGAGCACTGCACCACCATCGCGCACACTCCGCTCCACCACCATCCCACTCATACGCCATGCAGAGCACGATCTCAGAGCCCCTCTGAAGATCAATCCACCATTAGCTTAATAATAGCCATCCACTACCGCTGTATTACTCCACCCCCTCTGTAAATTAGAGAATAAAGGAAGTCTAGTGATCTTCCTGCGCTTGTAAGGTAATTAAGGTTTATGCTAAGTGCTTGGGGTCTCCTAAAAGGGAAAGCCGTATGTAAGTCTGTTTCCGTGGAAAAGAATTAAGCTTTCCTGTTTTGTTCCCTGCCTTCCTTCGAGCTCGTTCATGCGGGATGAAGCCTCTGTGCTAGGGACCCTAGAGGAGAAACCTCTGCGTGTGTCCGTTCTCGTGTTAGCCCATGGTAGCGGCGTTTTAGAGAACCCTGTTTGCGCAGAGAAGTGTTCCCTTCGGATGGATCTGCCTGGGGAGACGATAGAGCCTGAGTTCCGTGTGTCCGTGTTCGGGGATAGTGAGGGAAGAAAGCTGGCTAACCTGGTTCCTGAAGCGAGCCGGCGACGCGTACGGTGAGTACCGAATAGGATCCACACACAGCATAGCACAAGACCCGGTAGAAAAGTTTGGTCTCGCCAGCCTGCAAAGATCCTGAGAATAATATTTCGCATACGCATATTAATCACGCGCACGCTAATTTCGTAGTTAATAAATGCACGCACACCTGCATCCACCATAAAAGCACAAAGTAGTGATTGAATAGTGCCTAAATAGTAAGCAAAGTTTGGGTGCCTGAGCCACTCCCGCGTGAGTGCTCGCGCACTGTTCATATTCCGAATTTGAATAGTAGCAATTATTTTGAATAGTGCAGCAAATTTGAATAGTGACCACCGAATTTAAATAGTGCTGTGAATAGTAACTCAAATTTTGAATATTTGAAATTTCGAATCCGAGCCTGAATAGTCCGAGTACCTTGAATAGTGGTATCGGAGCCTGGTTGTTTAAATTTGAATTTGAAGGATTACTATATGTGTCAATATTGAGAAGTTACATTATTTAAATTTGGAAGTAAATACAGGAAAGACTGTCAATACGAAAGAGAATATAAATATTAGGTGTAGAATAAATAGTTCTGAAAAACATATTTGGCATACATCACACGGTCAGATAAACTTAATAGTTGACCTGATACATAATTTTTATATAGCTTGGGGTAAAAGACAAGACGAATTAGAATTAAAATTTGAAAAATTGCAGAAAGAACATAAGCATCTAGTAGAGCAATATTCTATCATAAATAATAAGATAGAATTAGCTTTGCAAGCTTTAGAGGAAAGCAAAAATTCCTTAGGAAGAATTAGTCAAAATAGTGGTTATATTAAAAAGGACATAACTTATCTATATAATAAGCCTGATAATACTATTGATCATAATAAAGAAATTGTGTTATCATCATCAGAAATAGTTGAGTTTACCAGGTCTTTAAATTCAGAAAAATGGAAGTATCTGAAAGCCTCTCTAGAAGAAACAAGTCACTCCAACTAGTACATAAAGACACAAGACATTTGGGTCTCATGGATAAATTAAAAGGAGGATGTGATAATATTGAAATTTTGGAAGAATTAGTAGACGTAGAAAGAGACCTTGAAAGATATCAGAAAGATACTTTAAGAAAGATAAGACCGCAGCAAATATATCAAATGGGCTGGTTTGAGAATAAAAATGGCTTATACAGAATATCTAGAGAAGTTGAATTAAGTGTATTAACAGAACCTGTCCAGTTAAGAATTGTTAGTAAACAATTTGAGAATGGATTAAAATATTCAGGATATAAATACATACATCAAGGAATGTATATCATAGGAATTAAAGGAATGACAAGGAAGAAATTAGGAACTAAGGTTTTAATTACATTATTAGATAAAAGATGGGATTCAGTGAATAAAGCAGCATTAGGATTTTTAGAAGGTGATATGAATGAAAATATGTTAATAACATATATAGCCCCAGATTTGATAATGCCAGTAAATGAATTTATAAATAAAATGGCATTTGGTTTTCAGACCAAAGGTTATGAAGATTTTAGAGGGACAAATATATTAGTAAGCATAGAATTTATAGGAAGGTTAACAAATAGAAGTGGAACTAAGTATAAGGTAAATGTAAACAATGTAATAGAAAGTATGCAATCTAAAGGAATAAAGTTTATGAGTCCTCTTAAAATAAGTTCTGAAGAAAGAGCAGGTGAAGAATGGAATATAGGTGCTTTAATTGAACCAAAGGTTTTAAAGCAATCTAATGATTATATGAGCTATGAAAATAGTAAGGGGTTAACTAGTATCAGATTCCTAAATTATAAAGAACAAAGTTTAGATGACTTAGTAGCATCAAGTTCAGAGTCAAATATAGAAGAAAATAGAAGACATAGTGTATGTGAATTTATGGAAAAATTAGACTTAGATAATGAAATAAAACATTATGAGAAGAAGTTAAGCAAAATTCATGATGAATATAAAACTTGTATGCTCCATAAATGGTCTGCTATAAGAGAAAAGGAACTTTATTTCAGAAGAGAATTATGTAGACTTAATAAAATTAAGAAAGATAGGGAGTTAAACATTAAAATGGTTAGAACTCCTATAGAGAAAAATGAAACTACCATGAAACAGGTAGAAATTAAGGACAATAAATCTCAAAAAGAATTAAAAATAGAGATAAAAATATTATAGACATAAAAGATAAGGCTATAAGTGAAGAAGAAAAGTGGGAGATCAACAACAGATTATTATTAAAAAGCTATGAAGAAGAAGATGAAGAAATAAATGAAATATGCAGTAATAGCTCAGAAACTCATATGCAATCTCCAGAAAATCAAGAATTATACAAAAATAAAAATGCTATAGAAGCAATGGATATAGACCCAAGTCCATCAAAAAGAAGACGAGAATATGGAGGAAGTTCAGGAGTAAAAATTGAGGGCGAAGAAAATAGACAATCTAGAAAGCAAGGAACTTGGCCACCAGAAAAAGAAGAACCTGCATATACCTATATACCTGGTCAATATAAATATATGGGTTCAAGAAAAAGAGATTTTGAGAAAACAGTAAAATTTCAAAACTATAAAAGTGATGGAGCTATATTAAATTTAGCAGCTCATGATCCAATAGACTGGCCAAATATAATCAGTATATGGAAAGGTTTAATAGTTCAAAAATATATACAAAATCAGCATAATATTAGGAATAGAGTAGAAGATATGATTACATATTTAGAAACATTCTTAGGTGAATCAGTCAAAGTTTTTTGGGAACAATGGGTAGAGGCTTTTCCAAATTATTATCAAGAATTAAAAAGAGCTGGTAGCAACCCATATAATTTTGCAAATATCATATCAAGTATTGTAATAGGTGAAAACCCTGAATTAGGATATACTGTTTTACAAAATGAAAGACTAAGAGAAATAGAAAAATTATCATTAACAAATTGGAAAGGAATAAAAGAATTCTCTCAACATTATTTGTATAATGCCACAACTGCTAAGCAAGGCTATAATCAAGGTATAGTTGAAAGATATTTTAATAAATTACCTGACCCTTTAGGTTCTATGATATTTGAAGAATATAAAAAGGATACTTTTGGTAAAGAATATAATATCTCTCAGGCTATAACAATTGTTTTCAAACATCTAAAAAAGATATGTACCAATATACAAGCTCAAAGGTCAATGAAGCATTCAGACTATAACTTTTGTAATAGAATAGTTCAAATACCATTGACATATGGAGAAGAAATATACAGACATAAGAAATATCGAAAGAATTATAGAAAAGGAAATGTTAAAACAAAGAAACGCTATTTTTTGAGAACGTCAGATAATAGAGCACCTTTCCTTCATAAGAGAAATGTAAGAAGATATAATCCTAGAAAGAATTATGATAGCACTTGTAGATGTTTTATTTGTAATTCACCCGATCATCTAAGTAAAACATGCCCTAATAAAGATAAGAAAAGGTATTCTAATAAGCAAGAAGAGCAAGAAAAGGTGTTGATAATAGATAGTGTAAATGAAAATATTTTAATCTGTAATGATGATATAATGGATGATGAATCAATATACTCAATCATAGAAACTGATGAGATAGAAAATGATGAACAAAATGAATCAAGTGATGAAGAATTAGATTTAATTGATGAGCTAGCTGGATTAAAGATAGAAATGATGGATCAATTAGACCATGAGCATATAAAAGGGAAAAACAATGTTTTACCTGATACATTTATCTATTTTGCAGGAATGAATAATATAAGATGTGTATTTTGTATATACTATCAAGATCCAAGAACAAGAGCAGCATGCAGCCTATGTCAAAGACAAGCTCGTATGTTATGCAAGGAAAATGAGCCAGTAGGCAATACAATATATCAGAAAAATGTGGAACCAAAGCCAAATATTTTAGAAAAGGATAAAAAGATGAATGAAGATCTAAACAATATTTCTCGTAAAATTTTTATATCTAGACTAAGTTTTAAAACTAATCATGTTTTGTCATATTTTACGCAAGATATTATAGATTTAGTTTGGAGTAAATATGCTGAAAGACAATACAAAACATTTCATGATATACAAAATTATTTCATGAAATTATATCAAGGGAAAGAAAGACATCTAGAAATATTTGCTAATATAAATATTTACCCTCTACTTCATCTAGATGATAAGTTTATTGTCAAGCCTCATCAACAATTTATAATACTTATGGCTAACATAAACCTAAAATATTTTAGGCATATACAAAGACATACTAGTGAAAATATCACTTTACAAACCATTATTGATCATGGAGTCATACATGATATCTATGGTACGCTTGAAGAAATATTGCAATCAGACCTTAGATTGGCTATCAAAGAAGCATGAAAGAAATTGGCTTCTGTCCAAGGAAAATATAAAATAAAATTTATTTCTAATCCGCCAAAATTTACACAACCTATAAGGCCAGCATGTCATGATATATATATATCACTAAAAGATCATACAAATTTCCTACTACATGGTCTACAGAATCATGGCAAAATTATGAAGAATTATTTGCCAAAGAAACAAACCATGATAATTGGAGGTTGTTCAATGAAGCAAAAGAAATAGAAGGAAATCCAAAATTTGACCCTCAATATTACATGATGTACCAGAATAGAATAATAAAAATATTCTTACGAGAATATTATGGTCGAATTAGTATAATACGAAGAGGAGTAGGAAGAATAATTAAACCAAAGAATGCCAAATGAGGAAAGAATATCGTGAATTGTTGTCATGGTATGAAACATGGCAACCTGAAGATGCTGATAATGAAGAAAGTTATGATGATTAAAATACCAATATAACCTCCATATAAGCATATATGTTCTTATGTGTTGATAAAGAATTATCAACAATTCGGCCGGGGGAAAGAAATAAAGACACATGCTAGGTTTTGATTAATGTTTTTCAACATCAATCAATCGGGCGTGGAAGACCATACCAAAGAATATCCACTGCCACACGTGAAGACAATGCGCGATATCTGACAGCGTAAAAAGAATATACAATATCTCTACTGTAGTCAGGACAATTATTGGAGACAGCTGTACCGTCCAAGTGTCCAGACAACAGTGCCAGAGAATAATTGAAGACACGTCCGCACTCCAGAAGATGCTGAAGACAGCAAGGCATTCTAGAAGGCTCCTCAGCGGCTATAAAAGGAGAAGCCGGGCGCAAGCAGAAGGGCACGAATGCCTCCGAAGACGCAGAGCACTGCACCACCATCGCGCACACTCCGCTCCACCACCATCCCACTCATACGCCATGCAGAGCACGATCTCAAAGCCCCTCTGAAGATCAATCCACCATTAGCTTAATAATAGCCATCCACTACCGCTGTATTACTCCACCCCCTGTAAATAGGGAATAAAGGAAGTCTAGTGATCTTCCTGCGCTGGTAAGGTAATTAAGGTTTGTACTAAGTGCTTGGGGTCTCCCGAAAGGGAAAACCGTATGTAAACCTGTTTCCGTGAAAATGAATTAAGCTTTTCTGTTTTGTTCCCTGCCTTCCTTCGAGCTCGTTCATACGGGATGAAGCCTCTATGCTAGGGACCCTAGAGGAGAAACCTCTGCGTGTGTCCGTTCTCGTGTTAGTCCATGGTAGCGGCGTTCTAGAGAACCCTGTTTGCGCAGAGAAGTGTTCCCTTCGGATGGATCTGCCTGGGGAGACGATAGAGCCTGAGTTCCGTGTGTCCATGTTCGGGGATAGCGAGGGAAGAAAGCTGATCAGCCTGGTTCCTGAAGCGAGCCGGCGACGCATACGGTGACTACCGAGTAGGATCCACACACAACATAGCACAAGACCCGGCAAAAAAGTTTGGTCTCGCCAGGCTGCAAAGATCCTGAGAATAATATTCCGCATACGCATATTAATCACGCGCACGCTAATTTCATAGTTAATAAACGCACGCCCACCTGCATCCACCATAAAAGCACAAAGTAGTGCTTGAATAGTGCCCAAATAGTAAGCAAAGTTTGGGTGCCTGAACCACTCCCGCGTGAGTGCTCGCGCACTGTTCATATTCCGAATTTGAATAGTAGCAATTATTTTAAATAGTGCAGCGAATTTGAATAGTGACCGCCGAATTTGAATAGTGCCATGAATAGTAACTCGAATTTTGAATATTTGAAATTTCGAATCCGAGCCTGAATAGTCCGGTTATATATATAGGGTGCATTTTCTATACTCCCGGGAGTATATGTTCATACTTGCGTATATGCATATTATGGTGCTCCAAATCTTCTTATGCGAAAAAATTTTAAGGGGATCTATACTTTTTAATATATTACGAAAATGCCACTTACTGCGGTATATAAAATAAGTAAGACCATATACTCGATGTATACATGCATACTTGACAAATATACTACCATAGATGGCCTAATATGATCATATACTTCGCATACATATATTTTGTTTGGTCATACATACCCAAATTCTTGAGATATAAACATATGAGTAACTACTCCTTGCGAATAGGAAATAATTTCCATATATATATATATATAGACACACACACTCTGCACATATACAGTTCATACCAAGGTTACAAACCAACCTAACTAAATCCTCCATGCATCAACTACCTACAAACATGCAACACATAGTTTACGGCAAATTCACAGGAACACTAATACATCTACCGACTGTACGCATCAAATCGAATCAACAAACGATTCAATCGTGCAACATTGAACCCAATGCATCCAAACCCTAGCAATAATCACAAATGCAAAATGGAATGAACTCAAGGGGGAGAAGATAGGAATATACCTTGCCGGCTTCCTTGTAGTCGCGCCGTAGGATGGTGGGGAAGGAGCCGCCGGCGGCGGGGCTCACCGGCGAGGCCGCGCCCGGAGCCAAGGAGGGTGCGGCGCGCCCGGCCTCCCGCCCAGCCGGCTCCGCTCCGCGACCGGCCCGACGCGAGGTGGTGGCGGTGGGGTTCGGGGAGGGGCAGGGGAGGCGAATAGAGGACGGGGGAGGTGGTGCGGCCGGCGGTGGCCCCCAGGCGAGGTGGCGGCGGCGGTGTCGCCTGGACGTGGGGGCGGGGTGGAGAAAGGAGAGAGAGAAAGGAAACGGGTCGGGGCCACGGCCACATTATTTCACCTGTCGCGCCAAATCCCTAGGCGCGACGAGGTGAGCCCAGCCGGGAAAAACGATAATGGGCCGGCCCAGTGAAAACCCTAGATTCCACTAGTCGCGCCGACGCATGTGGCGCGATGTGGTGGGCCCTGCAGCCGCCATGCAAGCGCTGGTCAACCCTGCCATCCACGGTGGAAAGCCCGTCGCGCCAAAACTGGCGGCGCGACACAAAGCTTTTATCGCACCAGCAATTTTGGCGCGACAGATAGGGGCTATGGGGTGCAATATATTTTTCAGGGCGGTTTTTTTTGCAATTTTGATTAAAAAAGGATTAAAATTAAAAAAAAATCTGTAAATACACGTGCTGATTGAATACGTGATGATAGTAACTTTTTTTTTTGCAGTAGTACGCCTTATGCCTAATTAGTCGTTTTCAACCTTGACTACCACAAACAACGAATTTTTCAACCTGACGAGTTGTATTTTAATTATCTATGTTTTTTAGGACTTATGTAATCTCGAGAATTCAAACTTGATGACTACGGAACCTTTTTTTAATAATAATATAACACAAATTTATAGATACGTTTTCGTTATATTATATCATTCCATTGTAACGCACGGGCACTCAACTCGTAGGTCATAAAAAGGGAATCTTCCAATCACTGTCACCGTAATCCTAGTCCCAACTCCATCGAGGCTGTTAAAGCCTTAAAGTAAAGGCAATTGTCTATAGGTCATAAAAAGGAAACTTCCAATCACCGTAATCGCTGCCGCCGCGGCCGCCACCGCCAGGTCTGTCTCTGTTCCTCCTAATCAACCCCTACAAATACAAATTGTCTCCCCTCAATGTTTTTCCGAATCTCAGGTTCCATAGCAGATTGATTTCATAGAGGGTTTAGGGCAACAAGTTTCTCCAGGCATGGAGGAGGCTCGCGATGCCAAGAAGAAGCGGAGCCTCGCCGCCACTAGCTCCAACGCACCCGACGGCGTTGGCTTCACCGACGATCTCGTCGTCGACATCCTCTCACGCGTCCCTGTGAAGTCGATCTGCCGCTACAAGTGTGTCTCCCCGTCGTGGCGCGACCTCATCTCCCACCCCGACAACCGACAAGGACGACTTGGTATGCCGAATACAACAGCCTGTTTGAGGGTTTCAACATCTACTCCTCTGAAACAGGGTCCTGGGTTTTCCATCCTCACAACAGCCATTGCTCTCCTGCTGCCCACCGGAGCAGGAGGACCTTCTTCAACGGTCTGCTGCATTTCATCACTGATGGCGATGGCGCGGTAGCCGCACTGGACATGAAAGGGGAGACACATAGCGTGATTCGTGTCCCGCGAAGCGGAGAGGCCCAGCTCATTGGCCATTCTCAGGGGCGCCTGTTCTACGCCAACAGAGATGCTCGTAACGCCTCCAGGCAGTCGATCTATGTGCTGGGGGAGAATGGCGGGTGGACTTTGAAGCACTCCTTCAGCACTTCAGGCTTGTTTACTGACGCTAAAGAGTACTTGCAGTCTAATCTGTTGGTGGAAGTGGCCGCCATTCATCCGCACGGCGATTCTATCTTCCTGCTTGATTCGTTGCAGGGAAGGTTGATGTCATATGGTATGGGTAGCCGTAGAGGTCATGTCATCGGCAGCAGTGTCGAAGTATCCCCGTTGTGGTCATTTGTGCCGTATGTTCCATTCTACTTGGAGATGGCCACTGGAAAACTCGAACTAGATGTGAATGTGATGTCCGGAAGTCTGATATGGACAAATTTGAACTGCACCCGATGCTATTACATTATAGAAGGGTTTTGTGACATCGCCATTGTGCAGTGAGTTATATGCATTCACAACTGAATTTTGAACTGATGTTCAGAGTGTTTACTTAAGTATTTCATCAGTAATAAGTGAGCTTGTTTTTTTTTTTGGGACTATAAGTGAGCTTGTTATTGGAGGAAGTGGACGTTGCTTTATTGCTTATTTACCTGTTCTTATGTTGATCATAATATATATATCAATTGCCCAGGTTCCAACTATGTTTTGTCTCTACTATTGTTTTTTAATAGTCATTGCATTGCTTTCTCCTCCAATTGATAACCGGCACAGATAAAAAAAAGATTAAATTTTGTGCATGTGGTCGAGTGCAATTGAAAACCGGCACTGAGAAAAAAGAATAAATTGTGTGCATTTGGTAATGCAGCACAGCAGCAGTGATATGCTTACAGAAATCCATGTTGATATTCTTTGGATTAGTATTTTTTTCTCGTTCGTTGGAGGGCCTTTGGAGTTCACTAATGGAGCACATGCATGTTTACTCTGCTCTAGTTTCTCTATCTCTATTTGTTAACAAAATAGAATGATGTGGTTTCTTTAGCCGTTTAAGGACCATTAAATTTTTCCCTTTGGGCTACTTGGATTTTTCCTTCTCTGGTCGTCTCTATGTTCTATCTTTGCTTTAGGCTGATTCCGAGACATGGTACATTTTTAAACATAATTTAATTTATATGTTTCCAAACATATAAAATTTGTTGAAACTCAATACATAAGATAATCAACGATACTCGGCAAACCATAAAACAACATAGAAAAGAGAGATTTTAAATTCGGGTGCCTGAATTTAGTTGTCTTTCAGACGACGGTTATTGCATATGTTTTGTATTAAAATTTCAGTTTTAGTTCATTGTAAATAATCTGCAAGTTGCGGTTACGAGAATAAAAAATCCGTTATACAAAATCACAAACTCGATAAAATCTAATGTGTTTGAACAAAGACTAGTAACAAATTTCTATTATTCATAGTCAGATAAAGATAAACATTTGTGTAATGTATGGATATTTCATATTTTGGTATTTTACTAATATTTATGTGTGGTTCCCACTTACCGCTTGTTTCTGGGCAATTTTCGAGTGTATTTACCCATTTATATATTACTATTTATCCCTCTACTGTTTTTGCTACCGCGTGTCCGGTCTCGCTCCCGTTTTTTTTTAAACATGGAAATAAAAATGAAAGAGCAATTTTTTGTTCCTTTTTGTCTATTTTCATCCTTATGAACGAGGTAATATACTCCCTTTTGATTGATAATTTGTTTCCTGAGCGTTAGAAAAACCATGGAAAGAAAAACAAGAAAAAACAAAATAATATGAAGAATTGACCAGGCCCGGGTAAACCTATGGAAGGAAAAAAAAAATTATGGTAGAAGAAAAGGGTGAAAAATGTTACAAAAATCGGCAACCAAAGAAAATACTGAAAAATTGGAATAGAAAAAGTCAGCAACAGATACACAATATTTGGATTGGAAAAAGAGTAGTTGAACACATTGGATTTGGATCGAAAAAGAGGTAGGTAGTTAAAGCTAAATAACGAGCCAAGTCGGCTCGCGACTCGTTCTAACTCAAGATAAGGAGCAACTTCAACATATATGATATCCTTATTAATTATGTAGGCTATATTAAGATTTTTATCCGGAAAAAATGAAGCTCCAACATGTATGCTATCCAATTTTCTAAAAATACTTCCTTTATTTTAAATTATAAGTTGTTTGATTTTTTTCTCTAAGTATGACCACTCATCCTGCTTTATTAATAAAAGCTCTTCAATTATGATTTAAATTTAACTATATTTATACGTTTTTTTAATAAGACGATCAGTCAAATTACGGTAGAAAATTAGGTGGCTTATAATTTAGAATGGAGAAGTAGATAGTATGTTGTCTCTGAAATTTCGCAGACATAAAAAGCAACCCAACACCGGTCGTCATCTATTGAAAAACGCTCCCCACAGGCCACAACACTTCATTCCCGCATGGACATGCGATCCTTCCCCACGTGGCAAGATTTCAACGTAGAAGACTAAAAATAGATTAAATAGCTGTGCTATTGTATCTTATTTTTTAAAACCATTCTATTTTACATAATGCGTAAAACATGCAATTTGGCATATAATTTTGGCCAACCTCTTGAAGTTACTCTTATCTTAACAAATCAAAAGGCTAGCTCGACTTCTTTACAAGTTCAAATTTGTTTAGCTCGCGAGCTAGATATAGAAAACCACATAAAACAATGTGCTTTGCATTTACCTAAAGTTTAAGACTAACAATAATAAAAAATTAACACAACCATAACTTTTAAAACAAACAAATAAAATAATATTGTATGTGCTAACACATAGAATATATATATATATATATATATATATATATATATATATATAATTTTATCTCCATTCTAAATTGGAAATCATTTCAAAAATCTTGGAGGGTCAGAACATCTTAAGTTTGAGTAAAATTATAAAGAGAAATATGAAGATTTATAACACCAAATAAATGTTCTATAAAAATATATTTGATAAAAATCTAATGATACTTAGTTTATATTGTAAATATTAATTGCGTGTTCAGCACGACCTATTTTGGTTGGCTAATTTCTACTACTCATTTGTCGTAATAACAAAATATTGTTCCATACCTGAAAATAAACTGAAAGTAGATCAAATGAACATGTTTGGTCAAAGTTGAGATGATTTAAGCCTTAAAAAATTATTAAAATAACATACAATTAGAATAATAGAATAAGGACGAAGGGAGTACTACACCGTACACCCATAGTTCCCGTTCCGCGCGGGCAACCCGGGAACGCGAGCGCCGTGCCCAAAAAATCCCGCGCTGCCAGTAGCGGAGTAGCCACGGGCCACGACCCCCACGCGCCACGAGCGGGAAACGCAAAATCCACTAGCCCGCCTCCGTTTTGAACCCGAAATTTTCGGCCGTCCAAACTTTTCCCCTGCCCTTTGCCTCCGCCCAGACAAAAAAAATCAAGCACTACAAGTACAAATTCTCTCCCTCTCATCAAGTTTTTCCAAATTTCAGGTTCCATAGCAGATTGATTTCATAGAGGGGTTTAGGCCGGCAATAAGTTTCTCCAGCCATGGAGGAGGCCCACGACGCCAAGAAGAAGAAGCAGAGCCTCGCCGCCACTAGCTCCACCGCAGCCGACGGCGTTGGCTTCATCACCGACGACCTCGTCGTCGACATCCTCTCACGCGTCCCCGTGAAGTCAATCTGCCGCTTCAAGTGCGTCTCCCCGTCGTGGCGCAACCTCATCTCCCACCCCGACAACCGCAAAAGGCTGCCCCAGACCCTCACGGGTTTCTTCTACTTCAAACACAGCTATTCATGCATCTTCGTCAACCTGGCCGCCGAGCCGCCGAGGGGGACAGGAAGAGGATGCCTGCCGCACCCCTCGCCATGCGACTTCCTGCCCGCAAACACAGCCGGTGGGGTGGTGGACTGCTGCAATGGGCTCGTCCTCTTGAACATCGACGGCTCCGACTCCAGCTCCAGCTCCGGCTCCGACACCGACTCAGAGCCCCAAGCATCGTCGTATGTCGTCTGTAACCCTGCTACCGAGAAGTGGACTACCGTGCCGGGATCAACCCATGCCGACAAGACCCTCTCCGCTAGCATCCTGTGCTTCGACCCGGCCGTCTCTGCGCATTTCCATGTCGTTCAGTTGCTGGACCGGGAGGAAGAGGAGGACGACCTGTATACCAACAACAGCCTGTTTGAGGGGTTCAACATCTACTCCTCTGAAACAGGGGCCTGGGTTTTCCATCCTCACTACAGCTATTGGTACCCTCTTGCCAACCATTGCTGTTGGACCTTCTCAACGGCCTGCTGCATTTTATCACTGACGACGGTGGCGAGGTCGCTGCACTGGACATGGAAGGGCAGACACGTTCGGTGATTCCTCTCCCGCAACGCGGAAAGGTGGATCTCATTGGTAATTCTCAGGGGCGCCTGGTCTACGCCAACGGAGATCCTCGTGACGCCTCCAAGCTGTCGATCCATGTGCTGAAGGAGAATGGCGAGTGGACTCTGAAGCGCTGCGTCGACATTCCGGGCCTGTTTGCTGACGCGGACGAGTATTTGCAGTCTGATCTGAAGTATGTGAGAGTGGCCGCCATTCATCCGCACGGCGATTCTATCTTCTTGTTTGATTCGTTGCGCGGAAGGTTGATGTCATATGGTACGGGTAGCAAGAGAAATCATGTCATCTGCAGTGTCGAATGCCGGTCCTCGTTGTGGTCTTTTGTGCCGTATGTTCCACTCTACTTGGAGATGGCAGCACTGGAATACTCGAACAAGGTGTGAATGTGATGTCCGGATGTCTTGACATGGACAGCTTCATATATTTGCTTCGCCGATGCTATTACAGTTTAGAAGGGTCTTGTGACATCATCTAGCCATTGTGTAGTGAGTTATATGCATTCACAACTGAATTTTGGTGTTCTTTTCTACTGTAATAATTCTGGAACAATGTGAACTGATGTTCAAAGTTTTTACCTATGTATTTCAGTAATAGATTAGCTTGTTATTATTGAAGGAAGTGGACGTTGCATTATTACTTATACTTACCGGTTCTTGTGTTGACCATATGGTGTGTGGCCATCAATAATTCCCTAGGTTCCAACTATGTTTTGTCTCTACCATGTGTATTTTAATAGCCATTGTTTCTCCTCCAATAGGGTCTAGACCCCCAGTGCAATATTACCGGCACTTGAGGAAAAAAAAGAAGAAATTTTTTAGTGAACGTGCAATTGTAGCACGTGTTTCATTAAGAGAAAGCAGATAAAGCCGGTTCGAATACAAGCCTTTAGGCGCGAAGCAAACCGGGTTGCCAAGGCAAGCAACCCCAACGAAAGAAAAACAGCAAAACGAAAATAGAGTCAGTTACAGCAAAGCAGCAAAGCCAGCAGAGCACCAGGCGAAGGCTTCATCTCGAATTAAGGACACCAGCGCTGCCGGACGAGAGGCCACATTCCTGAACGTTCGCGCGTTGCACTCCTTCCAGAGGCACCAACAGATGAGCATGACCAAGGAGTCAAAGCCTTTCCGAGCATTCGGCACGACCAACCGACGAGCGCTCAACCACCAGACGAAAATGTCAGCCCCATCACTAGGCGGACGCACAGGCAGACCCAGACGATTGAGGATCCGACCCTAGACCTCACGGTTGTAGACGCAACCAAGCAGAAGGTGATTCATAGTCTCAGCAGTCTGGTCGCAAAAGATGCAGGCGTCATCTGGCTGCAGACCGTGCCGCATCCTCCTCTCCGCTGTCCAGCATTAGCGATGGAGTACCAGCCAGAAGAACTCTTGCTGGCGCCCAAGTGGACCAGATGGCCTTTGCACCAAACGGCTCCATAGAGCCCAAGAACATGGCGCCATAAGCAGAGGCGACAGAGTAGTTCCGGTCCGCGGTGAACCGCCAGACGACGGAGTCAGCCACACCCTGGGTTAAGATAGTCCCGCGAACACGATCCCATAGAGATAAGTATTGCAGAATTACCTGCATAGTGATAGCCCCAGAGATATCAGACACCCAAGAGTTGCCGTCAAGCGCTGAGGCGACTGTACGCGAATTCCTCCTGACGCGTGGTACAATCGCCAAGACCGCAGGCGCAATCACGGCCACCGAAGCCCCTTGCATCCACATTTGGTCATGCAGTAATGATATGCAGATATCCATGTTGATATTCTTTTGGGCCTAAGAATTTTTTGCGCATTCGTTGGAGGCCCTTAGGAGAATTGGAGTTGACTAATGGAGCGCATGTTTACTGATCTGCTTTTGTTTCTCTATCTCTATGTATTAATCGAATGATGTCTGGCCGTTTAAAGACCAAGTAACTTTTTCCCTTTGAGTCAGCTGGAAGTCTAATGGTGTAATGGTGATGAGGCATTTGCTTGGAGTAAGAGATCTAGTTACAGGATTAAGGGGGGAGATTATTGTGTTTAATCCTGCATACAGCATACACTAAGATCGACTGACAGATGGAGCCGCTCACTGACACGTGGTGGCTCACGGATGCAAAGTGTCTAGGCGGGAACTTGCGAAATTTGAATCAGCCGAGACGTGACCGTGCCCACGTTATCTAGTGTTGAATTGCAGTTATATATCTTTATGTGTGTTTTAGCCTATTTTTAGGCGGTGTTTTATCTCGTTTTAGTGTGTGAGTTTGCTACTGGTATAAGTAGCCGGACCAAGCACTCGTGTTAAAACTGCTTGTTTCACTTGTAATCACCATGTACTGATCACAATTTGAGTAAAAGAGCTCTATCAGCCGACAGTTCTCTCATCTCTTTGCACGTTCAGTGTTCGATCTACTTGTGTTCTTGAATCCGGTTAGGTTTAGCCAGCACATAAACGTGTGATCTGTGATCCTGAGTACAACACAGCGGGCTAGGTGACCGGTGAGAAGGCGCTCTCAATGGCGAGGATTGGGCAGCGAGCGCCGCCTGGAGGGCTACGCGGTCATGGAGGCACTACTGAAAACTACATTATTCTTGTGTGCTATGTAAAAATTTTGACGGGCATAGAGTACTCACAGGAAAAAATCGATTCAACCTGTCGATTTTCTTTGCACACAGGAAAATTTGATTTAACCTGTCGGTTTTTATGTAACACAGAAAATTTTGTCTCACAGGGTAATTAAATTAAAATTTTCGACTAAATAGTCGTGTTTAGCATCTTCAGTTTGTAGCAGCTTGCCAACGAGTCTAGAACATGGTTGATAATGTCTTTTCCTTTCTAGGATGAGTATACAGCAAAGTCCCAGGCTGCTCATCCAGAAGGGTTGGAGCAACAAGAGTTGGATGGACAAATTCTGTATGATCTGTCTGATGGCTTGCGCCATGGTCGTGTAGCCATAGGAAATGGTGCTGTCAAATTGGCTGATGTGCGGGCTGCTGCCAAGAAAAAAAAATCTTGCATCTTCAAATGTAGCATCTTATCGACGCATGGCCAAAGATAATCGCAATTTACGTCGTGGAAATAGGTGTTTACATGAGTGCCTTGACCAGATTGGCAAACTTAATAATGACTTGATACTGGTATATGGATGTGAATTTGTGTCTCTATTTATTGATTCAAGAAAGCACACTCCTAATAGTTTATTTTTGAACTACTATACTTGTTTGGATGTAGGATCTTTATCGCAAATTGGGTCAGGAGGTTCCAAAAAATCTGAAAAGGCACCTTGTAGCTCTACAAGCAAATGTAAGTACATTAACTTGGTACTTGTACCTATGAAATAAATATTAATTATGGCAAAAACAAAACAGATGGTCTAAACCATTTTAAGTAGACAACTGATATGTTTTGATGTCAGAATGACAACACGCAGTGCAGCAATGAGGGAGTGGCCTCATGTTGATGGTTACAACTTTCCATCTTAGTATTAACCTCATGGTAAGCTGTACTTCTAGCTGTACTGAAACTTGCCACCTCTACTCAGAAATTTATAATTTAGTCCCACAGGGAATCTGAAGGTTTGACATAGCCCGCAGATGATGAAATAGACTTCAAAATCTTGTGCATGTCTAAATAATTCTTTTAGCTCCAGAATCTTGTGCCAATTCATTTTATTTCTCATGAGGGCCACTATTCACTTGTATGTGCTTCATGTATGGTGCTGGTGTAAAAGGAAATTATAAAGAAGATAATTAATAAATGTTTACAATCCTAAAATCCAATTGATATTTACATGGTATTATCATTTTGCAGCTGCCCACTAGTTCATGTTGGAGAGGACTTAGATGGTGGACATAGATGGCAGCTACATGGAAGGAGATGACGAAGAGGACATGGATGGCAGCTACATGGAAGGAGAGGAGGACATGGAGGACATTAATGAAGAGGACATGGATGAAGAGAACAAAGATCGGACGAAGAGGATTGATATGAAGAGGACATAGATGGCAACAATGGGGGCAGCAATGCTGGATAGAACATCGATGACTTTTGTGATTTAGGTTATATATGGTAAGGATGTTGTTGGCACAAATAGCACATGGGTTGTCAAAGTCACTTTTTGTCCATTGAACAACATAAGCTGGTGGCTGTCTTTTGTCTTTTGAACTTGTATGACCGTGCACGCAGTGGCGGAGCTTGACTGAAGTATTAGAGAGGGCTAGTCCATGTAATTGATGCCTAAACATTAATAAACAGTCTCGAAATTACTGTTTAACTAGTGGAGATTTAGTTGGGCATGGGGGGGGGGGGCATGGCCCACCTTGGCCTCAACTAAGCTCCGCCATTGCATGCACGGTTAACTTAGTAGTAATTGAATGTTAGATGGACTTGGCTAAAACTAGATGTGGTTGTAGGTGACATGGTTGTACATGTATAAATTAGGTGCACCATATGGTGCTAGTAGTAGAATTGGAGATGTAATTTGTGAGGGCAGAACCTTTGGTATGTTGGTCTGTGTTGAATGCTTTGTAAGCTCTTATGGAACCTCTACAATATATGCTTGAATATTGTGCTATGTCTATGATGGTTGTTTGGTGGATCTAGAACATAACATGTAATTGTTATATTTTCTTGTCATCTACTAATTTCTCTATTGGTGATATGAGAAAAAAAACTTGGGATTTCCTTGAGGGGAAACCATCAGGAAAATAAGGTTCACGTCCCACCGAAATATATATGGTTCCTTGAGGGTTGACTGACAGAAAAATTAATATAAACCCACAATGAAAGTAGTAATATCCCTGACAGTAAGCCTACAGGGAAATCAATTAATCTGACGACTGCTGAGAACACGCTATGCTTTTGGACGTTACATTTTTCTGTCAGACATCTGTAAAATAAATTCTGTCAGGAACCTCACAGGTTAATTCAATTTCCCTGTCATGCACTCATGCTATCCCTGACGGGATATGCCTATCAGGCGCCCGGCAGAATTAATTTCCCCGATGGTTTTTGTGCTTTCTTTGACGGTTATTTGGTACATAGGAAAAAGGTTGTTTCCACTGGTGAGGGTGGCCGCAGAGGGTGTCATGATAAATGCCCCTGTCTTGGAGAGCTCACGGTGGCCAGGTTCCTCGATGGAGACGGCATGGATCCGACGAGTCCTTGCCTAGATCCGGGCGACGACTACCTTTCTCCCCTAGATCCGGATGCATCCCTTCTCCCCCATTCCAGCGAGCCTTCCAACCTCCACTTCCAGATTTAGCGTGGAGGGTTTGGACACGAGAGCACTCGTGGCGACAGACACACCGAGAAGGAAGGGGCTGACAAATTTGGTGTTGGGAGCCAACAAATTTGGTGTTGGGCTTGAAAATGGGCTTGTCGGTGGGCTTCTACCTTTTTTTATTTTTTTAATCCACTAGATTTATGCCGTGCGTTGCACCTGGGCTATGGTTTGTTTTATTGAATCTCCGGATGTGAACACGTGACCTCCGAGGACTTCATATCAGACATGAACACATGGATCTCGTCTTCGTACTGAAACAGTGTAGGACTCGGACACATGAGCTTCGAGAACTTTGTATCATACGTGAACACGTGGATTCAGTCTTTGTATCAGAATCAGGTAGGAAGTCGGTGCTCCAAGGAGGATTCCTATGGGACACGGACGTGTGATGAGGGACCGATGGTATCATCGGGTAGACGATAAATATAGTCTTTTTTAAAGTAGAGATTTGCTCGGTGGGACACGCTGATTAAATGGTGATTAGGTGATTAACACATATAGCAATGCACAAACATTTTTTTAAGTAAAGTAAACGTACTCAGGCCCGTCGTCGGTCCGTGAGTAGTTTAAAACGCTCCTGTCCCGTGGGCCGTGGCCATCAACATTTCGGATACGGTGACGATGTCTATCCGGTCTCGTGGTCGTGGCCGCCCGCGAGCTTACTCTGTAGAATCTTCGGCGACCAGCCGCTGCGGTCTATGACTGTGCGGTGGCAACAAACGACTGCAGTGAGCCTCCAGCAGCCACAACCAGCACATGGTTTCAGTTTCAGGAGTACCGAGAAAAAGCCGTGCATGCTGCGGGAGCCAGACACAGACAGCCAGTGTGATGATGCATTGATGCACATGCATGCGATCGAGGGAGCGCCACATGCACGCCGACGTGGCCGCCGGCGTGTGTGAGTATCTGGTTACACTGTACGTAGTAGTCCCACCCCCGGTGCGTGCCACTTCACCTGCGCTAGTGCAGTGCATGCAGCAGCAGAAGATATACATGCGCAGTTGTATGGCTTATCCAATGCGTGCAAGTGCAAACCCATCCGGCGCCTGCCTGGCCGCCACCGCGGCGCCTGTAATGTACGTATACTGTAGTCACTGCCACTGCCATATACGTATAAGCATAGCCTATATATAAGCATAGCCTGCCACTGCCACGACAACAGATTAAAGCGACCAGAGTTCAGACTTCAAGGCTCTTGGTACGTGATTTTAGATCAAGAGAATTCATCGTACGGTGGTAGTAACGATCGCTATCAATGGCGCCGACGGCTCGCCGCCACCAGCAGGACGGGGCCGCCGCGCCGGAGACGACGACGTCGCAGAGGGTCTTCCATTTCGGCAACGGCAGGAGCGACGGCAACAAGGCGATGAAAGACTTGGTACGTAGGAGTACGTACGTGCGGACGATTTTATATATACATGTAAAATTACAGATTAATTAATTAATTGATTAATTATTGGCAGCTTGGCGGGAAGGGTGCGAACCTGGCGGAGATGGCGAGCATCGGGCTGTCGGTGCCGCCGGGGTTCACCGTGTCCACGGAGGCGTGCCGGCAGTACCAGCAGCAGGAGATTGCTGCTGGCGGCGGACGACGGCGGGCCATGCCGGCGGGGCTGTGGGACGAGGTCGTCGCCGCGCTGGGGTTCCTGGAGCGCGCCATGGGCTCCGGCCTGGGCGACCCGCGGCGGCCGCTGCTGCTGTCCGTGCGCTCCGGGGCCGCCGTCTCCATGCCCGGCATGATGGACACCGTGCTCAACCTCGGCCTCAACGACGACGTCGTCGCCGGCCTCGCCCAACGCAGCGGCCGCCGATTCGCCTACGACTCCTACCGCCGATTCCTCGACATGGTCGGAAACGTGGTAACTACTCTCGCTGGTTGCTTCTCTCTTCTTGACGTACAATTCGTATTTCACGTCGTCGTCTTCTTTCTTTGACAAAAAATATAAAGATTCCTTCACGTATTTATTCGGGCCTTGGAAGTTGCAACCACGTTTCCGTTGTGGGCCTTTAACTGGGCCCATAGTGCGATTCTAGTTTCCGTTGCCGGCTTGCCGCTCCCATCCCATCCCGCTGCTCTCTGCCATTTCGGGCTTGGTTGATGTTTAAAATATGGCATGCTATAGATAAGTCAAAATTTGGACAAAAAAATTGTTATAGATTTGACAAGTCAATTGTGAGACTTTGGCAAGTTTTGGTAGGAAATCAAACGCTGGCTAAAATCATAGCTTACCAAATCTTTGGCATGGTAGATTTTGACATTGAACCAAGCAGGCCCATCCTCCCCGCTTTCGCTTCCTCCCTTCCGCTACAGGCTACAGCCTACAGCTATGTGCTGGCCGTGGCTTGTGGCCGTCGTGGCACCGCCGGCTGCCACACGGCTGGAGGAACGGTCCCCACCAGATCTTCAGGGTGGCGCTGCCGCCGAACAAGCGAACCCTCTAGGGTTGCTAGGTCATTCTCCTTCCTTTTTTTCGCTAGGTCGGTTTTGGGTTACAGTTATCCAATAACAACCGAGATCCAAAATACAAGAGTCATTCGTCTTTGCTACAGTCAAAGGGTTTAATACATATTTTGAGCAGGCCGTGGCTTGTGGCCGTCGTGCCACGCGGCTGGAGGAGAGGTCCCCAGCTTCCGTGGCCCGAACAAGCGAGCCCTCCAGTTTAGGCCTGCCAGGTCATTCTCTCTCCTTCCTTTTTTTTGCTGGGTCGGTTTTGGGTCACAGTTAGCCAAGACTGTCTTCAACAATTAAGATCCAAAATACAAGTCATTCAACTTTTTGTAATACATATTTTGGTCTTCTCCAACAATAAAACTAAAAAGATAACCCTTGTTGCAATCTGCAAATGGGTCTCCAGGCAAGGTTATGTCTCTTTGGCACCCAAAATGGATACTCAAATTGGGTTATGTCTCTTTGGCACCCAAAATGGATCTTGTGTATAGGTAGTCCGTTGGAGGCTATATGGATGGTTCTTGTGTATAGGTAGTCCGTAGGAGGCTATATGGATTCAGTTGGAGATCTATTTTGGGTTTAGGTACCCTTAGAGACAACCTTAGGATTGAATTTTGGTTTAGAATCAAACTCCAAATCCGGGCCTACTTCGCATATAAAGTTTGCAAACATCATGTTCAACTAAATGTATGTATGTATGTATGTATGTATATATACAAGCCTGAATTTTCTATGGATTATTCGATTTCACATTAGGGATTTGAGTGTATGCCAAAAGGTATGTTGATCTTAAACATGAGGTCAGGCTCAAAGTTCTTCTAATTGAGGTTTCATTTCTGCTTTATCAAACATTTAAACTGTCAATCTGAGCTGGATTATTGCCTTCAAGCGAATCTCAGTTTTAATTCAGACTCAAAATTTCGACATGATGGAACATTTATCACAAACAATTCAAATTTCATTTTGATTGGATTCTTTTTTTATATATCCAGTGACCATGGCTAGGTGACTGTTGATGTTGCATGGGTTCCATGGTATCGTATCGTATTGTATGAAAATTGCAATTTTAGATTATATATGAAATTTGGTGCCTGTTGACACAATTATGTTTACAGCTTGGCACATCTTCTGTCTGCTTCATATAGTTGCTGAAATAGTTGACTCATCCCCTTCCTCAAAGTTTACCAGTGTGCTGATCTCAATGCTTATGCGCTGTATAATTTTGTCAGGTCATGGGCATACCTCATGCACTATTTGAAGAAAAACTAGAAGCCATGAAAGTTTCCAAAGGTTTGCGGAATGACACTGAGCTGGATGTCAAGGATCTGGAAGAACTTGTAGCTCAATATAAGAATGTCTATGTGGAGGCCAAAGGTGAAAATTATCCCTCAGGTATGTATAGGTGTGTAGCCGCATTTATAACATAATATTAAATCATTATCTGTTATGTTTGGCTATGTCATAACTTGAAAATAGATCCAGAGAGTTCTTATTTTTCATCTTTCGTGCATATCTGTAGATCCAAAGAAGCAGTTGCATTTGGCAATCTTGGCTGTTTTTGATTCATGGGACAGTACTAGGGCAAAAAAGTACAGAAGCATTAATCGGATTACTGGATTGAAGGGCACTGCTGTAAATGTCCAGTGCATGGTATTTGGCAACATGGGTAACAGTCTAACAGATCAGGCACCGGTGTTCTCTTTACAAGGAACCCTAGTACTGGAGAGAAAAAACTTTATGGAGAATTTCTTGTCAATGCTCAGGTAATTATTTGTCATTTTAGTATCTAAAGTCACATAACACATAGCTTTGTTTAAGTGTCATATTTTTATTCCCTGGGTTCAACTTATACTGATTTTTTGAACAACTAACATGTTTCTTTCTTAGGGTGAGGATGTGGTTGCTGGAATTAGAACACCGCAAGAGCTTGATGCGATGAAGAAGTGCATGCCAGAGCCTTATGCAGAACTTGTCACAAACTGCAAAATCTTGGAAAGCCATTACAAAGAGATGATGGTGCAGTATACTGTCCAATTATCGATAATTCTCTCTCTAAGTAACTTAGTATTTGGCTTCTGTGCTTGCATTCCTACACGGTACATGCTACATAAATTTCATGTCTAAAAGGACTTTTCTTTCTTTGTGCTGGAATAAATAGCCCGGAAGTTGTTTGTGCAAATTTGACCTATTTCTGGACCAAGTTACTGCCTTCATTTTCAACTGATTGGATGGTCTGTGGCTGACAGCATGTTCTTAAACAAAATGAATTCTAGGAATATAGTATGGACAATTATGGATTGACTCTTTGACATGTTGAACACGAATACTGATAGGCATAACTACAAGCATTAGGAGACATTATTGCTTCCACAGTGATGTTATGTGCTGACCCTCAAATCGACTGTCATGTAGCATAACTACAGTGGCAGTTTGGAGCTTTGGGCTTGAGTGCTTTGACCACCTAGTTCACATGCAATGCAGGACACTGAGTTCACTGTTCAAGAAAACAGACTTTGGATGCTTCAGTGCAGAACAGGGAAGCGTACTGGCAAAGGTGCTGTAAAGATTGCTGTAGACATGGCCAATGAGGGCCTTATTGATCATCATTCGGCAATTAAGATGGTGGAGCCACGACACTTGGACCAGCTTCTTCATCCACAAGTATATTTATGTAGTATCACAAATCTGTTGCATTCTATACTTAGTACAATTTTATGTTTAAAAAGAAGTAAAGGTAGCAAAAAGCATTTCTATAACTAAACCAATAAATTGCATCCAAATTTAAATTAACATATAATAACTATGTCAAAATACTGCATTTTAAACTTGCCAGGCTACAGAATGAACTATAAATTCAGGACCCAGTTTTCTAGAATAAAAGTCACTTTTTAAATATTTTTCACGTGACCTGTAGTCACTGGTACTTTGGTATCTGTTTTTCTCTGTCACTACAATGTACTTTGCTAGTTAATTTCAATCAGTGTCCTACTTAGAATAAAAAAAAGGATGGCAAAATACCTATTTATTACACTCTTTCTTTGCCTTTTTTTTTTAAACTAGTTTGAGGACCCATCGTCATACGAAGATAAAGTCATCGCTACAGGTTTACCTGCATCACCAGGTGCTGCTGTGGGTCAGATTGTCTTCACAGCCGTTGATGCTGAAGCATGGCATTCACAAGGAAAATCCGTCGTTTTGGTAAGGATCTTGTTAATATTTTAATACACTTGCTAGTCTTTATATTTCAATTTACAAAGCTGTTAGGCATGCTTTTCTTTTCTTATGTTCATAATATAACAATTCTTTTTTACGTGTATAATTTTAAGGTGAGGACTGAGACCAGCCCAGAGGATGTTGGTGGCATGCATGCAGCTGCTGGAATTCTCACAGCCAGAGGTGGTATGACTTCTCATGCAGCAGTTGTAGCACGTGGCTGGGGAAAATGTTGTGTGGCAGGATGCTCAAGTATCCATGTAAATGATGCAGATAAGGTGATTTACATATAAATCATTGCCTGCACATGTTTTAAAGTAGAACCTTTGTTACTGTCATGTTGGCAGTGACATTGTTTAATAAGGAAGACAAACAAAGCTCATCTTATTTGACCATTTTGCCTTTCAAATAAGGTTTGATTACATTTTTATATTGTTTTTTCCATGCAGGTGGTAGTGGTTGGAGAGCAGGTGCTTTGTGAAGGTGACTGGTTATCACTAAACGGATCAACGGGAGATGTTATTTTGGGCAAGCTACCTCTATCCCCACCAGCACTTAGTGCTGATTTAGAGATATTCTTGTCTTGGGTGGATGAAGTTAAACAAGTAAAGGTAAAAAGTTTGCATCGATATAAGTTTATTATTGACCATGATTGACCTTAAATGATTATCAGGCTATCAGCACATTCAAATCAAGCACAGTAAATAAATCAATCTTCCATCATAATACTTGTTTCAAATATGGTTGTTCTAGGTCATGGTCAATGCAGACACTCCTGCAGATGCAATGACTGGAAGGAAAAATGGTGCTGAAGGGATTGGATTGTGCAGAACTGAACACATGGTTGGTACAATGCTTTATGTTTTAGTTGTAGGAATATGTATATGATTGACGATCTGCATAACTGTTTTCTGCTTCAGTTCTTTTCTTCTGATAAGAGGATTAAGGCCATGAGGCAGATGATAATGGCGGATAGTGCTGAACAGAGGCAGAAAGCATTAGACCTTCTCCTGCCATATCAGAGGGTAGACTTTGAAGGGATTTTTCGTGCGATGGATGGTATGTACTCACAGACATACATTTTTGTTGACTTCACAGTTTTTCAAGGGTCATTAATGGCTTTGATAAGACTAAAGCTGCAGTGCTATATTTTCAGTTCAAGTAATGCTGAGTTGCTGACTGCTTAATGCATCTGTAACCTCATGATTGTCACATTATAAATGAACATTGATCTCCTTTTCTTATGGGATGAACATTGATATCCTTTTCTTAAGGAGTGAACATTGATGTCCTTTTCTCATGGGATGAACATTGATCTCTGTATTCAACACTCACACTAATTATTTCTCAAATTAAAATAAGTTTGAAGCATAAAAGTGAAATTACTTATCTGACTATGGACTATTGCATTCATGCTTGTTCTTCAGGTCTTCCAGTAACTATCCGGCTCTTGGATCCTCCGCTTCATGAGTTCCTTCCAGAAGGCAACACTGAGGATATTGTTCACATGTTATCTTGTCACACTAATTCTACTCATGAGGATATCCTTTCAAGGATAGAAAAACTTTCTGAAGTGAATCCTATGCTTGGTTTCCGTGGGTGTAGGTCAGTTTTTCATGTTGTGCTCACTTGCAGAGCATTTGCTTACTAGCCCTTTCCAATATGAAAGAGTAATACTATTCTGGTTCACTGGAATTGTCAAGAAAGCACATGATTGTACTAGTCATTGCTAGTCTTATTTTATATTCCACAGCAGCACTTTTGATGTAGAATCTGCTAAATATTTTCAGGCTTGGTATATCTTACCCAGAACTAACAGCAATGCAAGTCCGTGCTATCTTTGAAGCTGCTATCACTGTGAATGACCAAGGTTTACAAGTTTTTCCAGAGATAATGGTGCCTCTTGTTGGTACAGCTCAGGTATGAAAGTTTCCTTTCAATATTTGGTGGTATTTGACATGTATGGGGGATTTAGATTAAGAACTTACTATTGGAGTGCTACTTCAAAGTTAGGATGTATTGTTTTCTCCTAAACTAGCTCAGTGGAAGGTGCGGATGTATGCCCAGCCCACCCCAAGTTTGAGTCCTCCTCGAGATGAATTTGGGGAATTTGGGTGCCTATTTTCTTCTTAATAAAATGCCACCTAGTTCCTCCTTGGTTGGTCTTTTTTTTTTTTTTTTGTATAGGCACAGGAGATGAGCTTTTTAATTTTTGAAACTCTCCACTTTTCCTTGGTTGCACTAGTATTTCTGGTTCAAACTGATTCTTGCTTGATTTATATTTCATTATATGTCGTGTGCTTCTGGATAGATTCAGAATGTTCGCAGTATAGCATGGATTGGCATCGCTTAGTTGCTTTTATTTTTCTCAAAGTAACTATTGCTAGAGTGATGTGTTTCAGGAACTTGAGCAACAAATGAGTGTGATTCATGAGGTCGCTCACAAGGTTTTTGCCAATTCAGAAACACCTATTAGATACAAAATTGGGTCCATGATTGAGGTTCCTAGGGCGGCTCTTATAGCTGATGAGGTAAATGGACATGAACCTTGTAGTCCATAACTATGCTCAATATGAGCAAGAAAAAACATGCAGTTATGAAAATACGATTTTCGTCATTCGACTATCATGAATACTAATTTATATTTTCTGTGAATGCGACTGCAATGGTTGGCAGATAGCAGAGCTGGCAGAGTTCTTCTCATTTGGGACAAATGACCTCACACAGATGACATTTGGTTACAGCAGAGATGACGTTAGCAAGTTTCTCCCAACATACATATCCCAGGGTATTCTCCAGCACGACCCTTTCGAGGTAAGCTTTACTCCCTGATCAAGCTAAGGTTGTCATAGTCCTGATGTTCTATTTTCTGTTTGCTCTGTATCGTTAAAATGAAGCATGTTTCTATGATCCGATAAAGTTGTATTTGGATCTTCAGGTGTTTGACCAGAAGGGTGTTGGGGAGCTGGTTAAGATTGCCATTGAGAGGGGCCGAAGGTCTAGGCCTGATTTGGAGGTAAATATAGAAGATGCAGAATCCGTACTCCCTTTTAAGTTTACATATATTGAAGCATAAATCTGTCTCTTGTTTATTAAATCAGTATCTTCGGTGTAACAAATTAGTAATAACAGGTGGGAATTTGTGGGGAACATGGTGGAGAGCCGTCTTCAGTTGCATTTTTCGCTAAGGCTGGACTGGACTACGTTTCTTGTTCACCTTTCAGGTCAGGCACTATTGATATTTTCATGAATAATTCATAGGAACGTTCTATTCAATCAAATCGATCCTGTTAGAAACTTAAAACTGATTCTCATGTGCACATGTATCAGATTGGTATTGCCAACACGTGCAGTAAAGGTGCGCATGTTAATGTTTATTAGCCTAAATGATAAAGTGATGATTGATGTCTCTTCTGTTTCTTCATAAAAAATCTTTGGAAAAAAAACTTATATTTCCATAGTACAATCTTATTCTTTAGCAAAATCGAGGCTCTTCATGTTTATGTGTTGGTTGGTTTTGTTGAGAAGTTTGGTAAGCTTTCTGTATCCCTTCTCTGTTTCTCGTGTTCTCGAGTGAATCAAGGGGCGCATATGTGATGTAGGAGTATGGTGATTTAACTTGCAAGGCTCAGTTTTTTTCCTACACTGCTAATTGCACTTTGGTCTGACTTAAACGCACTCCACAACTTGGTTTGTATATTTTTGGATGCAGGGTCCCAGTTGCAAGGTTAGCTGCAGCACAAGCAGCCCTTGAATGAGCGCGACTGTCTGTAGCTTCTCAACAAGCAATCACTAGTGCATCTTGCAAATAAATAATGCACAGACCGGCACCTGTTGAATGCTTGCTTGAGATGTACGATCACTTTTAAATGAAAGTTTGTATACGTATGTAAATTATTAAAGAACCTTTGGAGTAATGCATATCTGAAGCGCTGGACCCAATGTAATAGCTTGTTTGCTTCAGCGCTGTACAATGGTCGTATTGTATCATGGAAGTTTGTACAAAGGTTGTATAACAGTTTGGGAGTATTTTTCTTCTATTGAGGATATTTACTTGCTTTATAATTTAAACTTCAAGAAATGCAAGACCGGTAAAAGTGTCTATGGCGCCTCGCTCTGCAGTTGGTAGCTTGTAGCTTCATGTGAACGTGTGAATGCTCTAGAATTCACTTTTGTATGCACGTTATTATGAACATATGCATTGATAGCCAGCAAATTTCGTTTAAGCATCTGTAGAAATAACTGTTGCGACTTGGAAGCGGGGATGAGTACGACTTCTTTTTTCTTATTTTAGTAAAGGGTCGTTTGTTTCACCTATAATGGCTCTGTTCGCTAAACCTTAAAACCGTTTATTTTTCAGCATTTCTACAATATTTTTGTCTCACAAGAAATCAGCATCAGCACTTATTTTCAGCGGTTTTCAGTTTCAGCGAACAGAGCCAATGTTAGCAAAAATAAAGCAAGTTAAGCCAGCCTGTTCTTTTGGACTGAAAATAAACGCCGATTGATTTGTTTTGAGAGAAAAATACTGTTTCATGCCTAAAAATAAGCGTTGATTGATGCCTAAAAATAAGCGTTGATTGATCAAAAGAAGCGCAGTGGCATCTAACTTGGCGATCACCTTTCCCAGTCAAAGCTTATAAGAGAAACAAATTCAGCTTGGCTTGGTGAGGAATCTGCTGCCCACAACAGAATGGAGCAAGTGTGAAATAAAGGGAAGGACGGAAGCAGATCAGATCAACGGCAGTAACTAACAAACAAATCAAAGGGTATAAAACGAGAATAAACACCGTGTCTTTAAATTTACCATGGCGTGCAACCTAAATCAAAGAGATGTGCACGTCATCATCATACCATTAAAGAAGAAACAAAATACACAGGACACCTCACAAAGAAAACGAAAAGAATTTGACATGCCAGACAAGAGATAAGACGACCTTATTAACGCAAAGCTAACATGGGGGGCACTTGACAAGCGGAAGCTCGTTTGGTCAAGCCCCTCCGTCCGAGCAGAGGGGCGGCGACACTGGAGAACTCGAGCTCGCGCGAGGCTGTGACGCTCTACAGAGGTCAGAGGGCAGGCCGGCAGGGGGCGGACAGCTTCTTGTCTTCTTATGTATTCTTGGTTTTGGTGAGCTTCCTGCTTAAAGCTAGCCCTGTAAGCTAGCTGTTTGTTCCAGCTTTGAGCTCTTTGATGAGGAGCAAAAAGCTCCCAAGAAACCCAGTTAAACAGGCCCCAAACCCATGACCAAGTTCCTGAGATCCTTGGCCACGAAAGAAAACATGTGATTCCCTCATCGATCACCGTCCTGGTCATCACATCTGCTGAAAATGCAAACATTATGAATTCATGATGCTTCCGAAGCTCCGAAGCAAACATTATGAACTTATGATGCTTCCAAAGCTCCGAAGCAATGGGAATGATAAGTGTGTTTGGTCCTTGCACCTCCAGCTGGAGGAAGAGGAATCCGACTGGGGGATCTAAGTTTGCAGCCAAAGCCTCTGAGGAAAAGATGTAACTAGCAAACACATATGAAGTTTAACGGTGATAGCTAGATGGTCTCTGTTGTGAGTTTGATTCTGATACTTAACAGTCTCCTCAGCCTGATCATGACTTATTACTCTAGCTGTTTTGGGTTATTACACATCACCACACGTCTATTTATTGAACAAAATGGGCAATGGAGAAAGAAATGCATGGCAGCAATATTGCAATGCATACATCTAATAAAAATGTCAACAAATACAATAAGAAGAAAAACAAGCAAATTTAACTTGACTGGCATCATTTCTTTGAGAACATAATCAACAGCACATTACAGCATAATAAATAATAAACAGAAATTGAGGGGGAGGGGGGGGGGGGGGGGGGGTACAACAGGCAGAGGTACCCAAGCTGCAGCTGAGGAGTCAGGAGTAATAACTGATAACTGTTTGTCTTCACCCTGCCAGTATGCTTCTAGCCTTGATTAGCTAGTGAATCTGAGAGAAATGGAACGTATGGAAGATATGGAACAAATGGGTCACACAAATGCTCCTTGATATTGCATATAACACAAACTTTCCCTCCGTCCATGTCATATGACATCAGGATATCCTCGCACCGCCAAACGAAGTAAACCAAATTGCATTCTGGATGGATCGCAATCAAAGCGTAGTCCTTTTCAAACCTGAGATTCTTCTCTCCGAAAATATGTGAAGTGCCAATGCTGTACTTAAATACCCATTCACCACTGTCATAGTCCTCAAGAATCCAGACAGACAATTTAGAGGAATCAGGGCACCTCATATTTATATAATGCAGTAGCCCATGAGATTGGCCAATGAATGCAAGAGGACCTCTACACAAGCATGAGGCACACATAGTTTCCAGCCAAGGAATGGTCCTCCATTTCTCCCTTCTGTGTCCACTGTCAGTATCTTGAAATCATACGTCAACAGGTGCATCATTCCATTGAGAAAAACATCTCTTGATTCGACTAGCTGAAGCTCATCACCCCAGCCAGTCCCCTTGTAACTCCAGGTACCTGTCTCTGACGAGTAGATATTTACACCATCAATGTATCCATAATCCTCATCCCCGTTTATAATTTGAAACACATAGAAGTGTGGGGAGATGGCCGGGTCAAAACCCAAAAAGTAATACAAAGGAATAATGTCTGTGTCTGGCTCTGGCAGGACAACCCATTTCTCTGTTGCAGGATTGCATACAACAAAATCGGCTTCATCACGGGGCGATACCTTCCAGCAGAGGCAGAAGAGAAGGCCATTGCAGCAGACCTTTGGAATAATCGACCTGTAGCCGGTCACGAAGGGTAACGAGGAGTCTAAAAATGGCAGTTCTTCGCCCTCCATTATGTTAACGAAACCTGGCAATATTTTTAGTTCCTCGTTGTTGAGCCAGAACCTGTAGCTGGGGTGGAAGAAGCCGGATAGCGTCTGGGGGATCTTCTTGCGGTGCTCGGGGTGGGTGATTAGGCCGTACCAGTGCCGGGAAACGCACTTGAAGCGGCAGATCGATTTGGCCGGCATCCGTGACAGGATCTCGACGATGAGGTCGTCGGTGAGGTCGGCGGCGGCGCTGGTGGTGCCCTTCTTGCAGCTATCCATTTGTGCGCTAGTCAATCTGAGGATGAATAGGGTTAGTATAAATGCAGAATGGAAAGAAGATTCAGATCAGACATAAGTAAAGGGACGGAGGTAAAGAAGAAAACGAAGATGGCACAAGGTGTTACCAGTCTGCCGGAGAGGCGCGTCGCACAACGATGGTGTAAGACTGGAACTGGAAGGCGAGAGATGCTGGCGGCTGCGCGATGCGATCATGTTCAATGGCAAAGGAGACGCAGGGTTCGTGGGAATTTGGGGAAGGGAGGAGGAGGAGGAGGGTATGTGTCAGAATTGCAGCCCGTTGCCCTCCATGGGCCGTGGGCTCGTTAAACTTTCTGGTCCAAACGTTCTGCCTGTTTTGTTATTTTATTTTATCTCTCTGAATTAACAAAAAAAAAAGGTCTTATTTTTTACCATTTCACAAAGAATTCTATATTTTCTCACTGAACTGTAAAATCATATATTTATACATTTATTTTTTTAAAAAAATGTTTAAATTACTTCTCTGTCCAGTCTAGGTTAAAAGTGTTTTCATCTTTTTACTTTAAAATTCGATGTATAAGGTTTTAAACAAAAAAAATGTTACCATGCTTCTGAAAATTCTAATAAAAAACCTAGATATTGGTTAGGACATGAAAAACCAAAAAAAATTTATATATCATTAAAATAGTTGTCAAAATTTTCAAAAACTAGATTGATCTGTAGAAAATATCAGAAAAGTGTAGAAAATTCCCGAGCATTTTAGTTGGTGTCAAAATGAGTTTTAAAAACTTTATGCAAAAATAAGATAAAAACAAGCATACATGAAGCATACATTAATATTGAACGTATTCACGTTATTCATTCACATTTAGGGGGTGAAAGTCAATGGGGCGAATCCCGTACCGACCGATTTTGTTTTCTATATTATGATGCCATTTTTTTTACTATTTTTGAAGTTAGACAAACATAAAAATTACCATTTTTAATTATTTTCACAACCAAATTATGTATTAATTAAGTACTAAAATGTAGAAAATCACATATCAATCATTTTTGTTTTTGATATTGTAATGTTGTTTCCAACCGTATACATGTTAGTTTCATCCATATTCATTAATTACTAAAATGTAGAAAAATCTTATTTTCTATATTGCAATATCATTTCATCTTTATACGTGTTGGTTGGATCTTGTGGGGGTATAAACTCGTATACCCGCACGCCTATACATGGGCCAAGTCATCCGATCAGGCCCGGACTGCCAAGGACGCGTCGTCTACATATTCTCCAGAAGATCACGTATATCCGCCGGCTTAGAAGTCTTGGCGGCTAAGGAAATAGCTTTTCTAATATCTAGCCGATTAATTTCTTTGTTCGGCTAGGAGTGTAATCTGATATATATGGTAAACCGACTTGTAACCCTGCCCCACGGATTATATAAGGTGGGCAGGGGATCCCCTCGAAACAACTCAACTCATAGCAATATAATCCACCAGCACACAAGACGTAGGGTATTACGCCTCACGGCGGCCTGAACCTGTATAAATCTTGTGTCTCGCTCTCTCTGCGCAACGCTTGTTCGTCTCAAGCGCATCTTCCCCGATCATCTACCACCTTGGGCATACCCCTCGGTGGACTATCGACGATATCCCGTCGACAGTTGGTGTGCCAAGTAGGGGGTGTGCTTCCTGATCCCATGATGAACAAGATAGTGAATTTTCAAACTCTATAGAGCTCTCGACGCTAGGCCAGATCTTCACGGTGGGCTTCATCACTTGGGTCATCGGCCCTGACGGCGAAGGGAAGATCTTGGATGCGGTTCAGATCGCATCCGCTCCAGCTCCATCGGCGGCCTCCGCTCCGGCAAGAATGCTGCCACGCTACGTCCGGAGGACCGTCGACAACAGCGACCTGATTGGATCTATAGATCGGGTCTCCCAAGGCTTCACCGAGAGCCTCCTGTTCTTGGAATCGGCCGCAGATCACCTCCAACGCCCATCAGCAGCGAGACTCTCCTCTCCGGCCCGGCGGGATACGACTTTGGTTATCACCGTCACCCCGCAGGGTCGTGTTGTATAAATTTCAACCCCGAGCAGTCACGCTTCCAAGGGCCTCCGACCACGACCTTTCGAGGGGCTACATGCCTTTCGGCCTACGAAGCGCGGCCTCCAGTTTCGCGCATCTACTGCGCCGCCCCGACCACGTCATCTCCGACCACGATGGCATCAGCTCCACCTACATCGTCGCCAACAACGACCACTCTGACCACGACATTGCAGAAGGCAGTAGTCTCACTGATCTGCCTCCCCCCGCTGGTCGATACATTGGTGGGCCCATCCTCGTCATTAGCGACGACAGCGCTCCAGCTCCTAACGAAAATGAAGAAGCCCGGGCTGCTCGAGAAAATAGAAATGTCGACCGAAGATGGCGCCGCGAGCAATGAGTTGAGGCAAGAAAAGGCCCCGTACGCAACCTACAGCAAGAATTCGATCTGGTCGGAAAACACCAGGTCTACAAGACTCCAAGCGTAAACATCGCCGTTACGATAACGGAGGCCAAAAACATGAACCAGACTCCAGAGATCGAACGCCTCATGACTTACCTCCAGGAGGCCCAAGTTCAAATCAATGAAGAACGCTTGCCGCCCCCGTCGCACTCCACTGCGTCGGCCACCGAGCTTATTCCTGAAGACGGTGGCCACTCTCGCAGCGGGCGAAGACGTCGTCGCCAAGACGGTGACCAGGAGGTAAACCAATCCGACCTCCGCGAGAAGCTGAAGACCATGGACCTCCGTGGGTGCATCAAAAATCGAAAAGAAGCCAGGCACTCAGTAGAATGCCACAAGGAGTATGACGAAGCCCACGGTCCTCCGATCAATGACAAGAACGCCCCCGAGCTACCGTTCACAGCAGAGCTTCAGGCGGTGCGCTGGCCGCCGAACTTCAAAGTCGTCGGCGTCGAGACCTATGACGGCACCGCTGACCCCACCAAGTGGCTTACCGTTTACGAGATCGCGGTCAAAGCTGCTGGAGGCAACTCAGATGTGATGGCAAATTATTTGCCTGTCTTGCTCAATGAATCCGCCAACAATTGGTTGCTCAGTCTGAAGCCAAATTCCATGGACACTTAGGAGCAGCTGAAGAAGCAATTCATCAGCAACTACCGTGCCACCTGTAAGCAGCTAGGCATGAAGTACGATCTCGAAAAGCTTCAGCAAGCGTCATGAGAGTCTCTGCGAGATTATATTCGGCACTTCTCGAAGACCAGAAACAACATTCCGGGTGTCACAGATGCTGAAGCCATCTCGGATTTCATACGTGGCCTCTGACCTGATGAAGAACTTTAGAGGAAGCTGTATCGCAGCAGACCGAGCTCCATCGCCGAGATGCTGCGCATCGCCAACAAGTATGCCGACGGGAACGAAGCTGCTCGTCACTCCATCCACAGCCGCCTTCGCTTTCCCGACCGTACACGCCACGAAGACGGAGACCGTCGAGCTGATCGGCGCTGTGACGACCGAGGACCACGACGGGATTATCGCTGAGATGATCGCGATCACTGCGATCATCGTCGTTTTGACCGACGCCGCCACGATGAACCAGAGGGTTCCAGAGCCGGAGAAAGGCGCCGCCACTACCAGGTCTACAACAGCCATCCAGCACCAAAGCGCAATTATGACGAAGCCTATGAAAAGCTCCTCGACAGTCAATGCCCCATCCACAAATTCCATAGCCACACCATGAGAGACTGCTACGGCCTCTCTAGGGCATTCAAAGAAGAAGAGAAGAAGAAGGCCCGTCTAGACTCTGACAAGGACAAGCGCGACGACATTGATAAGCCGCCACCTGGCTTCACCGAGTACGATAGGACGATCTCCACAATCATTGGAGGCCGCATCACGATGGAGTCAAAGAGAGAGCAGAAGCTCATTGCCAGATGCGTCAACTCCGTCGCCAACTACGACGCCTCTATCGCCGTTCCGAAGTTCCCTCCCATTACCTTCAGCAGAGATGACCAGTGGACAGAGATCCCGTCCTTGGGTCATTTCCCACTGATCCTCGACCCAGTAATACGCAAGACCCGCTTCCGCAAGGTGTTGATTGACGGCGGAAGCGGCCTCAACAATCCTTTTCTCCGGAGCCGCCAAAGAGCTCGGGCTCCGAGCAGAAGACCTGGAGCCGACCACAGCTCCGTTCTAGGGAATTATCTTAGGGCAGTCCTCCTATCCCTTGGGACAGATCAATTTGCCCGTCCAGTTCGGGACTCCGCAGTGCTTTTGTATTGAGCACATCGACTTCATGGTGGCTAACTTCGACGCCGCGTACCACGCCATCCTCGTCCGTCCAGCTTTGGCCAAATTCAGGACCATCCCCAACTACACCTACCTCGTCATGAAGATGCCGACGGAGACCGGCATCCTCACGGTCCGCTCCAACCTCCAGACCGCATACGACTGTGAGAAGGAGGCTATCGCCATGGCTGAAGCTACCGATTTCTCCATCCTGATGAACACATGTGCGGTCGACGCGCAGAAGCTACCTCCCAAAGAACAGAAGATCCTAGAGAAGACCCCGCCCAGAACTACTACCAAGAACAAGGAGACAAAGGACGTGGTCCTCGTCCCCGGTGACCCGAGTAAGATTACTCACATCGGGACGGATCTCGACCCAAATAGGAAGACGCGCTCGTCGGTTTCCTTAGAAAGCACGTCAGCGTTTTCGCATGAAAACCTGTGGACATGCCCGGCATACTTAGGGAGCTGATCGAGCACTCCTTGAATGTCTCGAAGACCGCCAAGCCCATCAAGCAGAAGCTCCGGCGATTCTCTCCAGACAAGAAGGAGGCTGTTAGGGTAGAAATAGCTCGGCTCCTAACTGCCGGCTTTATCAAAGAGGTGTATCATCCCGATTGGCTAGCCAATCCGGTTCTTGTAAGAAAAAAGAACAATGAATGGAGAATGTGCGTTGATTACACCGATCTCAACAAACACTACCCTTATTACCCCTTCGGTCTCGTATTTTTTGTTGTATAAAGTTGTTGTAAACTACTCCCACCGTTCCAAATTCTAACACATTTTGGCTTTTCTAGATTTATAGGTTTTACTACATATATAGATATAAATTATGTCTAGATACATAGTAAAATCTATGAACCTTAAAATGCCAAAACGTCTTATAATTTGGGACGGAGGGAGTATTTCGATATCGATTAGATTTCTTGGGAATTTTCTAGACCTTTTTACCATGTTTTTAGAAATAAATATAATTTTTGGATCTTCTACAGATATTTCAAATCCAAATATTGTTTTGATTTTTGGTGTTCTTTCATTGATATTTTTGGAATTTTAGTATCTTAAAGACATTTTTTTGGGTTCACAAACCTTACCAGATATTTACCAAAGTTTTTAACTAAAAAAATCTTTAAACCCACTTCTAACGAGCGCTAAGAGGCAATTTAAATGGCTCGGAGAGTCGAGGGGCTGAGATACCCAGTATTAATGTTTAAAGAGGAAAACTAGAATCCAACAATATTTCAAAGAGGTAAACAAACGGTATAGCAATTCTAAGAGAGGGGCTAAGATATCTACATGAAACTTATGATACACTAATTGTAAGATGAGTGAAATGCATCATGGGTACTTACACTTGTCTTGCATTCTCATTTAGGTATGGACTCCCAAAGTAACCATCTTGGCCCTTTAACTTTTCATGTGATTATTCTAAGTTCACTCTAGTTCAGTCATGGATGTTGGTGGTCATTAACATTAATCATAAACCATCAACAGGTTCTTCATATGTACTTAAAATGGATCACCAACATAGGAATAGTGTTTTACACTAATGAATTCCATGAGTTGTGAATGCATGAGAATTTATCTAGGAAACAGATTACGGATCTGTTGTCATATGCCCTAAACTTGGAAACCGACTTTAGCATGAATATCCACGATGAAAACATGTGAAAGATGACTCAAGAGTCTAGATAAACCCAATGACACAATCCCCGAAGGTAGGGCCCACTGCTCATCAAGTTCATGATTCATTTGAGTGCTTTGATTTTAGTAGCACGCTAGAGTTAAAGTAGTATTCGTTAGTATAAGCATAGTGCTTAGACATACGTTTACTCATGGATTATATTTTGGGTCGGAGGTAGATCGTAGGAGTGACATCCCTGCTGAGTTATTTGTAGTCCTCCTGCCGTATATAGGAAAATTAGGATGTCATTGCCTCACTAAAGTTCAAGTTTTGTCCTTGATTCTCTTTATAATGGACCGAAGGTGAAGAATTGAAACACATTGCTTACAAGAGTTAGAAGTTAAGAGCTTTAGTAGTTCTCTCTTTGCTCTCGTTATCCTAACTCCTAAGCCTTGTCATCCCTGGTTAAGTTAAACTTAGTTAATCTCACACATTTCCCTGAGTTTGATATCCTGGAATACCCCCGGTGAAGAGCTACATCGATATTTGTGCGCTTGCGGTTCTTTTATGTGTGCCCCACAGGTGTCAACAATGGACTTGAATTCACATTTCAAATGAACCACTCGAAAAGTTAAAGAATCTAAATGATCAGTTAGAGAGTTCATGGAATCAGATGAGACTATGAGAAAAGTTTAGAGAAGCACGATGTATCCCACTCTTCTAAGATGATGAAAAACGTGTTGAAAATAGTATTAGGGACCTGAAAATAGTTTAGAGAAGCACGATGTATCCCACTCTTCTAAGATGATTTAAACGTGTTGAAAAACATGTATTGTAGTTAAGTGATTTGGCTAAATAAAACGGTGCAACTCAACCCTCTCACATCTGTGCCACACATATGAAAAATGTTCATGACAATGTTTTTTAACGGCAAAAACTATGGGGGAGATCCCCACAGTGAAATTTTTTAAAATAATCAACAAAAAAGGAAATGTTCATACTAAGCAAAATTAATTAGAGGCATCTAGCTAAACACAGAAGGATGACCTCAAGTCGTCCTTAAGCCTAAACGACTAGAGAAGACGTTGGTTTTTAAAGATACCAAGCCAGGCTGCCGAAGTTGGTTCATGTCTTTGGAAGACCTATTTATTCATGTCAATGTATATGGTGTGATATTTATTGGTTATTCCATAACTCTAGAATAATAAAAAAGAAGTTTTAAGGTAGTATGGGCTATTATTAAAATATTAGTTTCATGGGTTAAAAAAATCTCAAATACACCATGGTGCCAAGCTCACGACCTTCCTTTGTCTCAACCTCTCCTCTTCTCTCACCCAATTTGGGTTTGAGAAGGGAGAACATAGGAGTGACGAGAACAACATAATAAAAAGGGTTTGGGTCTCCACTAGATTCAGAGCATTTTAGTCCATCTTTTAATAATCTCACGTATACCGACAAAAGTGTTAAATTGAGCATAAAAATTAAACCTAATTGACACAAAATAGAAAAGTTATCAAAGTTATAAGAGATAAAGAGAAGTGTGCCAACTTCACAAAGAATTTTGTCACAATAGTGATAAAGGGCGTGCGTAGTTGCACACCACAACCAGCCATGTTTGACTTAGTGGCGCCACAATAGTTTCCTGCACCTTGGTTCATACTTCATACCTAGTAGCAGGCAGTCACATGGAAAACCAGTTTATTTCTACGATGTGGCTCGCCTAACCGTGGTTGTCATTTTCTTATGCCACAGCTGAAACGTAGCACGCATGTGGCTTGGCGGAATACGGCCTGCATCCAAGAAGGCCCAAAGAATTTTCTCGCAATGGAGACATATAGGAGGGTACGTTTGAGAAAATTGCAGCTCATTCCTCTCCATGCCTCCATGGGCTCACTAAAACTTTCACGTTCTAAGCATCCAGTATTAGTCATATTTACTTTCTTCATTGGAAAAACCAGTTTTTTAGACTCCGACTCGTGAAATCATGCAACTTACCTCCTTGAATGGTTTAAAAAATGGTTTTGCCTAACGTGGCACCACATCAACCGCTGAGGGAGGTAATTTCGATTTTCAGGATAGTTCATGGAGGTTAATGTTTACATAAAAGTTATAGAAATATTTTTAAAAAAGTATCAAATATGTTTTCTAGAACAAATATGCATGAAAATACTAAATTTCATCAATATCGAAAACAAATCATATAAAATATGTTTTAGCTCAGAAATATGAATCATGCACTACCTTTTTGTTCATTTCTTATATAGTCTCCTAAGTTTTGAAAATGGGCCAAATCCGAGAACGCAAACCAAGACACATCCTTACAAACCGTAACGTGAACCACCACGGAACCACCCATGCAAATTGCAAAAAAAAAAAAAAAAAAAAGTTTCCCCAGAATCAATGTTCGAGAAGGCGCTAAGGCTATCTTCATTAGGAGTTATGAGAGTTTCGTACATAAATGCTCCGATATGGCATTGAAATAAATGAAGAGAGAAAGGATAAAAGTTTCATGAGGTGAAATGAATTTTATGAAGATGAAACTTATCTGGACAGTTTCCAACATATTGAGTCTTGGAAATTGAGGGATGAAATTCCACACGGAGACTAGTGAAGCGTTTTTTAGACGACGACCCACGACCTAGAGCCTAGCTTAGGAGTTTTTCTAGGTGATGGCTAATACATGCATAAATACTTAAAAGAAAAGAAAAAAAATAGGAGACAAGTGGTCAAGCATAAGGAGAAAGAGAAGAAGGCTCATTTAAGGCCCAACTATCACACGTTACAGCTCTCCCGCATCTCTCTCCCTGTCTCTATCGCTCGCATCTTTCTCTCGCCCACCGTTGCCATGAGGTCCTCTCCCGCATCTCTCTTTTGCCCGCATGGCCGCATCCGTGTCGACTGGTTCCTCTCCATCTCCCGCATCTCTCTCTCTCTCTCTCTCTCTGTCCGTGCTCGTTGCGTCCTGCACCCACGCGCGTTGTCCAATGTCGTCCGAGGCTACTCCTCCCCCACCGGTGACCTCAACCCGCCTAAGGATCCGCCTACCCATGTAGGCCAGGCGGGAACCCTTAGCCTAGCGATTAGGCACGCCTAGGCGGGGATTAGGCGTCACACTACCTAGAATTGTCTTGCTTAACATCAAAACATGCACACGAAATTCAATATAAAAGTATAATTCAAGCTTGGATTGCATCTTAACAACACACATCATGTGGTTTAACTTTGTAGCATGATTGTATGCTCTAGGGACATCACGAAAACGACGTGTACAAACTTATTGAACCCTCCGATGTGCGACTTCTCAGACTCTCAAAATGCCATCTCTCTCAATGCTTTGTTTCATTGCATGATTTTACTTGTTATTTTACCTTTTGTGGGTCCCTCCGTCTCTCTCTCTCCTCTCTCTCTTCCCCACCATTTGCAATGTTTTGGAAATAGGGCGAAGCTCTTAGCGCAAGTTTCACTTTGTTTCCAACGTTTTTGAAACAGTGCGCACTAGTTTCATCCCCATGAACCTTTCTTTTCCTTCTCTTTCTTGCTTGTTTCATGCAAAAAGTGCAAGTCTGCTGATGTGGCGCGCTATTAAATGTGCATGAAACACTCCATGAAACTCTATTGAGGATGACCTCATAGGTTTGCGCACTTACCAAGAGCACATATCCGAGTACGAAGGAATTTTGGATGGGCTCGAGATGCCAAACTTCATGTGTTTCCTAAAATCAATACTGAAAGGATCGAGGATGCCCAAGAGGGGGGGGGGTGAATTGGGCTTCTGCTAAATTTTTCGAAACTTAAAGTAAATCTATCGCAATTTAGCCCAATGTCACCCCGCAAGTGCAGAAGTGATATTCTAGCCTAAAACAAGTTATGCAACCTAGTTTTAAATCCTAATCAAGCATCTCTAAACTAGAAACTGAAAGTGTGGAAAGTAAATGCGAAATGTAAAGCTCAAAGTAAAGAAAAACGAGGGACATACGAGTTTTTCCCGAGGTATTGGGGAGTCGGTACTCCCTACTAGTGAAAGCTCTGTGTTTGGTTTTGGCTAATTGATGACACCTATCATCTAACCATGTGCTTAAGCTATTGATTACTAGTATGGTTAGAAGATCATGTGGGAAGCTACGACGGCGTCCATGCAAGTGGTGTAAGTCCATCAAGATCTTGGATCAAATGCTTCTCAACTTGCAAATTGGATGGAGCTGAAGGCAAAGGTGAAATCATTAGGGCTCTTTTCATTTTGGTGATCAAGACACTATAGAGAGTGTGATCACATTTAGGTTAGATGACCGTACTATTAAGGGGATGAAAGTTTGTTAACAACCTCGGTCATCAAGTGCCTCTAGTTGACAAAGATGAGCATATGCATTTAGATCTAGAGCACTAACCTAAAACCTTGCAAATGAACTTAAAATCAAACTAACACTCGTGCCTAAGTGTTTATACACTTGGTTGTTAGCACCTAAAAGCAAGGTAGTTGAAGAGGGCGAAAACAGCTTTCAGAGGTGCACCGGACGCTGGCCGTGTCCGGTGGGTGCGCACCGGACGCGTCCGGTGCAGCTAGAACCTCTCTGGATGAGCACCGGACGCTGGAACAGTAACTCCAGGGCGTCCGGTGATCATGTTCGAGCGTCCGGTGAAGATTCATGCTTTCTGACTAAGTGAAAGCACCGGACGCTGACAGTGTCCGGTGACCTAACAGCGGACGCGTCCGGTGCAACTTTGAGCTCTTTGGATGCTCTCTGGACGCGCACCGGACATGGGCGTCGGAGCGTCCGGTGTGACGTCTCCGCGTCCGGTCTGTTGGCGGGCTGTGGGAAGTTTGAAACGGCTAGTACACGTGGCAGCGAGCGGTACACCGGACAACCACCGGACGCGTCCGGTGCCAACTTGTTCAGCGTACGGTGTGCACGCAGAAACTGTAAAACGGCTAGTTTTTCACCCTCACTTATAAATGGCCAATCAAACGGTTTTGAGGGTCTCTCTTGTGCATTTCACTCATTGCTAAAAATCTCTTGAGCCTCATAAGCCTCTCCCACTCACTTTAGAGCTTGATTCTCATCCATAGTGAGCTAGGGAGTGATCCAAGTGCATTGTGTCCATCTAGATCATCCATTGGCACTTGTTGATCGTTGTTGCTGCAGATTTTCATCTATTCTCTTGGTGATTGCCGTCACCTAGACAGTTTTGGAGCAGCGGAAGAGTTAGTGGAGTTGGAGATTGTCTCCGGCCACTCCCGAAGGTCTTTGTGAGGGGTTTGCACGTTTTCCGGCGGAGAGCCGCAAGGTAGCCTAATACATTGCTCGTGTCATTGAGTTACATTGCTCGTGTCATTGAGTTACCTTGCTTGTGGTAGGTTCTAGTGGCGCTCATTGGTTGAGCTTGACATCGGTTGTCAATTAGCCACCGAACCACCGAGTAGTGGTCGACACAACGAGGACGTAGCGTGCTGGCAAGCACGTGAACCTCGGGATAAATCTTGGCCTTCATTGTGTTGGGTTTGGACTTCATTGTGATCATCACCATCGAGTGATTGATATATTCGTTTGGTGATTGGTTCATACTACTCTACTCGGCGGTATAGCACTTCTACTCCCCCCTCTTACATTTGAGCACTTATCTTGTGTAGTGGTAGTGTTTGTAGTTTGCTTGTCCACCTAAGAATAAAGTAGTCTCTCAACCTAGAATAGCTTGTTGTGTGCTCCTAGAGATTCTAAGTAGAACGGTTAAGAGGCTTGCACTTTTGAGTAGGCTAGCGCAAAACTCGCTTCGCCATTTTTGTTACTAACCACTTGATCAAGTGTTGTTTGTAGAATTTTAATTAGGCTATTCACCCCCCTCTAGCCTCTTTGGACCTATCAATTGGTATCGGAGCCGTGGTCACCGTTGTTGTAAGGCTTAACATCCTTCGGTGTCAAAATGGATCACAACAACTTGATCAACCATATGGGCAAGCCACCTCGGTTTGATGGCACTAGCTATGGCTATTGGAAGAAGCAAATGAAAGCTCACTTGAAATTAATGAATAGAAAGATGTGGGAAATTATTGAGAAGGACTTTGTTGTGATTGATGTGAATGATCCCACACCAAGAGAAGAGGAGAAGCTTCAATTTAATGATATTGCCCTCAATGCAATATATAGTGCTCTTGATGAGAAGGCCTTTGAGCAAATCAAGGACTTGGAATTTGCTCATGAAGTATGGAAGAGATTGGAGGATTCATATGAAGGCACTACCGCGGTGAAGAGTGCCAAGCTATATATCCTCAAAGATAGGTATGCAAACTTCAAGATGAAGGATGATGAGAGCATACTGGAGATGTTTCACCGGTTGAGTGTTATTGTAAGTGATCTCAAGGCTCTCGATGAAACAATTAGTGATAGATACTTCTCCCACCGGTTCTTGAGAAGCCTACCTCTCCGGTTTGAGACTTTGGTTACTATCATTGTGAGGGAGGATCTCTCAAAGGTGACTCCAACACAAGTGCTAGGTGATGTCATGACACAAGAGACATACCGAGTAGAGAAAGATGGAGGAGTCAAAGAAGAGAAGGATGAAGAGAAGAAGGACAAGAATGACAAGAAGAGCATTGCTTTCAAGGCAACTTCATCAAGACACAAGGGCAAAGCAAAGAAACAAATTTCAAGTGATGATAAAGATAGCTCAAGTGAGGATGATGATGAGGAGATGGCACTTCGTGTGAGAAGATTTGGAAGATTCATGAGAAAGAAGGGCTATGGTGCAAGGAAGAGAAGAGACCTCACCAAGGGTAAGGGTCCAACCATGAGATACTATGAGTGCAAGAGAAAGGACCACTTGATATCCGATTGTCCTCACAAGAATGATAGTGATGATGAGGATGACAAGAAGAAGAAGAAGTCCAAGAAGGACAAGAAGGACAAGAAGATGCAATTCAAGAAGAAGAAGGGGCATTTTTATTGTGTCACTTGGGATAGTGATGCTTCTTCTTCCGATGATGATGATAATAGTGATGATGATCGCAAGATCACCAAGAAGAAGGCCATTGCTAGTCTTGCTATTCCTAGCAAGCCATCTCTATTTGACTCTACACCGACTTGTCTCATGGCTAAGCCATCAAAGGTACAATCCGAATCCGATGAGAGCGGTAGTGAGAGTGAGGAGGACTTCTCCAAGGAGGAGCTCCTTGACATGTTGCGTGACACACACTCCTATCTTAAGAAGAAAGTGAAAGAGTGCAAAGAATTGAACAAGAAAAATAAAATTCTTGAGCAATCCTTTGATGAGCTAAGTGCTTCTCATGAGTGTCTAAAGGAAGACCATGAAAACCTTAAAGAATCTCACTCCATGCTTGAGAAGGCTCACTCTTCACTTTCGGAGTTGGCTAAGATAGAGGATGTGCCCACAACATGTGAAGTAGGTGTCACTTGCGATATTATTGATACACCTATTGTTGTTGCCTCCACTAACACTTCTTATAGCACATCCACCGCTACCTCACCGAAGGATGTTGATGTCACTTGTGATGGCATAATCTTAGTTGAGAACAAGAACCTCAAGAAGGAGGTGCATGAGCTCACTTGTAATTAACCTGCCATGTCATCATGTTTAAATTTAAGCATCTGCATATGATTGTGCTTAGGGTCATTAGAGTGCTTTGATTTCATGTGTTGTGGATTGTGTAATTAAGCCTTTAATTAAAAGTCAAACATTTAATTATAATAAGAAATCAAATTAAGCCCTAGAGTTGACCTAAAACCCTAATTCAAAATCTATAATGAATCTGATGGAAGTACCTTAATGAAATTTGTAGAGTTTTTAAAATGGAACAACTTTTATTTTTGGTGATTTTGAAGTTGTGTCACAGAAATTCAAATTAAACTCAAATTACTATGTTGAAATTTAAATTTGAAACTTCAATTTCAAAAATATTGAGAATCTGATAAAACTTCCTTAAAAAAAGTTGTAGACCTCACTGAGAATAATAACTTTTATTTTGACCATTTTTCGAGTTGTTGAGAAAAATTAAAAGTAATTTTAAAATTTCAGTTTAAAATTCAAACCCTACCTTTACCCCCTTTTCTGTACTTTGAAAATTTGACCGAATTTGAACTTGGTGTCAAAAGAAAAAATGATCTATACAAAATTCTCTACAACTTTTGTATTCAACACTTCCTCAGGTTCTGGCTGGATCAGATCGAATCAAACCGAATAGCATTTGACCTAGATTGAGTAGCACTGTAGCTAGGGGGTCCCCCTGTTCATCTTCTCGGCCATACCGCGCGTGCCGCGCCGTGCGCTGCCGTCGTCCGGCCGGCGTGGGCACGCCGCGGCGCTGTCGAGCGGCCGAGGAGGGGGCCCCGGACGTCCCCGACCTTATCCCTTCACCCTCTGCCCTTTAAAGGCGACGAGCACTCCCCCTTTTCATTTTCCTTCCGCGCGGTCGCCGGTGAGCTCACGTCGGCCACACTCAAAATTCACCCTCGTCAAGTCATCTCCATCCTCTCCTTCTCACAGATTGCATCTCCACTCAATTGTGCCTCGTTTGCCACTGTCCGTGCCAGCTCTAGCGCACTGTGAGTCCCAGAACGCCGTCGTCGTCTCGGCGGATGCGCAGAGCGCCGCCGCAGGTCTCACCATCGAGCCCGTGCCGCTGTGGTGAAGGTCTGGCCTTCTCGCAGAGTGTTCCGAGTTCTTGGTGACTCGGTAAGCCTAATCCGTTAGCCGGTTTGTGTTTTTGCGTCCTAGGTTCGTCGGAACGTGTGGTCGCCGTCGCTGCCGAGCCGTATCAGCCGTCGTTGTCGTCACGCTCACCTCTCCGCTCTGTCTCCAGCCGAATCAATCCGTCCATCTACTCCGTGGTGAGCTCCTGAGTCCACCCGTACCTATTTCCGTAGGGCTACTGAAAGCCCATGTTTGGTTTTGGGTAATTGATGAAACCTAGTGTGCTAACGATTGCTCTAAGTGTTTCATGAGAATTGATTAGCAAATGGCAAGATGGAGCAAAGGACCGGGTCGGTGGAGGCCACAAGTAAAGGGCAATGACGGCGTCCATGAAAATGGTGTAAGTCCATCAACAAAGGAGAAAGCCCTATTGACGGCATCCATGCAAATGGTATAAGTTCATAATCAAAGGTGTCCACAAGGTCCATCAAGAGATAAGAAGAAAGTTTATAAGAAACCGGGAGCTCAAGGCAAAGGTATGACCAATAGGAGCTCTTTTGGTTTTGGTGATCAAGACTCCATAGAGGGAGTGATCACTTTTAGGATAGATAGCCGTACTATCAAGAGGGGCGAAATCGTTGATGAAATGCGGTTATCAAGTGCCACTAGGTGTTCATGATCATTACATATGCGTATAGATGCTAGTGTCACTAACAAAACCCGTTGAAATCTCTTTGGAAAAGACTAACACACGTACACTAAAGTGAGAGACACTTTGGAGTGTTAGTAACTTAAGAAACGGGGTGAAGTTCGAGGGTTAGAGAGGGTTTGGTCCTCTCTTCCTTCTGCCGAGCTTGCGAGGCAGGATTCGGCGAATTTCGGAGACATTACAATAGAAAAACTAGCGTCGGACCGTATTGTCACAGAGTGTCGGACCATTAGCCTCAGTCCGACGGGTAACACTGCTGAGAGCGTCGGACGCTCAGTTTCGGAGCGTCGGACTATTGTCCGAAGCGTCCGACGGTGCAGAGCGACGAGGAGGTGACACGTGGAGAGCAGAGGAGCGTCGGACTCTCGGTATTAGTCCGACGGTGAGCGTCGGACTAACGTCCGACGGTTTTCAGTGCTTGGGGAGCTCTCTGAAAACGTCGGACGCTGGCAAGTTTTAGTCCGACGGCCTGCTTTTTAGAGTCCGACGGTGGATATGTGTAGTGCGTCGGACCGTGAGATTTGGTCCGACGGCCTACCGTCCGACGGTCGTTTTGGTGCGAGGAAATAGCCGTTGTGATCCAACGTTCAACTTCAAATGGCTAGTGACACATGGCGTTCATCCGAGGCGTCGGACCATGCGGATTAGTCCGATGCTCTGGCCGTCGGACAGTCCGACGGTACGCAGAGAAATGAAAACGGCTAGTTCTTTGTGTGTGGCTTATAAATAGCGACTTGGCCGGTTTGGGGAGTATCTCTTGGCTCTCCTAAATATCATAACATACTTGTGAGCCTTCCCACTCCACTTTCACTCATCCTACTTGATTGTGTTCATCTTTTGGTGAGTTTGGAGAGCATCAAGTGCATTGCATTGATAGAGATCATCTAGAGGCACTTGGTAGTGGTATTTCGCAGCGGTTTCTCTTGTTACTCTTGGAGTTTGCCGACTCCTAGACGGCTTGGAGCTGCGAGGATCGTTGAGGGGAGTTGGTGATTGTCTCCGCCTCCGATCGGTGAAGTTGTGAGGGGTTCTTGAGCCTATCCCCGCGGGAGATCGCGAAAGGCATCTTTAGTGGATTGCTCGTAGCTTGGTGAATCCCCGTCTTATGTTGGTTGTGCGGCACCCTTGAGAAGGGTTTGGCGTGTGATGCCAATTAGCGCGTGAACCTACAAGTGGGTGTATCGCTACAACGAGGACTAGCTTGCCGGCAAGCAAGTGAACCTCGGTCAAAAATCTTATGTCATCTCTCTACCGAGGATTTCTCTTGTATTTGATTGATTGGTTATATTGGACTTCATCTCTTCTCTTCACCGGCGGTATTGAAATCACCTTTACTCTTTACATTTGTGTACTTCTCTCTTGTGTAGCTTGTTAGTTAGTTGCTCACTTAAGAGTAGTGTAAAGTAGTAACATAGCCTTTGAGTGTGAACTAGAGATCATAGTGTAGTATACTTGTCAAGGTAGCTTGCATAGTGTAGTTTAGAGCTAGTGCTTTGCAAAGCTTGCTATTGTTACTAATCGGCTTGTTAAGTGTTGTTTATAGATTTTTTATTGGCTATTCACCCCCCTCTAGCCATTTAGGACCTTTCAGCTACCGCACTCTACCGGCTGGAACACGAGTTGCCGCGCCGCCGTTTTGCCATGGGTGAGCTCTCGCTCGTCGGAGGCGCCTAGGGCTAGGGCTAGGTCCTTAGGGGGTCGGCTAGGGTCTCGGGGTAGGCGCTTGGTCGTTTGCGTTCGCTGTTAGGGCCGCCGGCGGCGAGGTCCGCGCCGTGCCGACGCGCACGCGCGCACGGGAGCACTGGGCGGAGGTAGACGAAGGGCCTGACAGGGATGGCCCGCCTGTCAGCGCCCGGAGTGTGGAGTTGAACGCGCTGGCGCGCGCGTGGGCTGAGTTGGGCCGACTCGCTCCTTGCTGGGCCGACTTGGGTGAATTGAGTTTTGCTTTTTCCAGTGAATTATTTAGGGCTTTTTCTTTATAAATTAGAATGAATAGTGCTACTATTTCTCATTTTTAATAGAATTATTTTACTGTGCCAAAAATTATGAAATTAATTGTGGAGGCTCTGTATAGTGTGTAGTATTTTAAAAAAATATTAGATATGATGTTGGGTGGTTTCTGCAGGAGGTAAAAATCAGCACATTAATCGATAAATGGAACTTTGATGATTTTTAATAAATTTTCTGTAGATCCAAAAATCATGAAAATTTATTTGGCACTGTTTTAGGCCTAGAGCTAACTATTGGTGGAATTTGGCATCAAATGAAAATAGTTTAAATATTTATTAAATTATATGTTGGTTTAAATGATTAATAAAAGGAATAAAAAATGAAATAATTATTGAATGTTGTGATTTTTGGATTGATTGAGATTCTAGGTCAATCACCTTTGTGACCTAGGGCATGATGAATTAGAATATTCATGGTTAGCCTGTGGTAGGGTTATGATGATGTGTACTATTTATTATTGGATCGCATCTATCATTTCATGCGCATCGCATTCATGCATTTATTTTGCATACGTGTAGTGACTGAGAACTCTGAGGTGAAAGCTGAGGGTCCATCTGAGGAGATTGCTCAGGAGATTGTGTAGGGCTTTCATATTTGTGGCACCGACCCAGACCCGACTCTCTACGCCATCCAAGGCAAACCCCGGTGCATTTGCCCCTCCTTGCTATTTTAAAATGTTTATCACTTGAGTTAATCTATTGCATTAGGTTAATAGGAGTTGATTGACAACCAATTGATGCATTACCATCCTTTACCACTTATCAATACCTGAGAACCTGATTTATTTAAAGTATTGAAAAATGCTTAGTCATGCTTAATGATTAGATTTGCAAAAATGCTATTTTGAACTGTGATGATACAAATCAAATGAATCACTTTATGGGACTGGTTATGTCCTTGTTGGTTGGCAATGTTCCTAGCTAGTTCATTGTCATCAACGGGGATGGGTTTCCCGTTTGGTTGGCCAACTGTTTGGGTTAGAGTCCCAACTTTCGTCGCCATCGGGAAAGGGATGTGAAAACCGGGTAGTTACCAGTGTACTTGGGTTAGAGTCCCAATGCATGGTTTCTAACGGAAAAATATTAGGGACCGTTCGTTGTCAGGCCTGCTATGATCAAGACTTTGCAACTAGCCACATACTACGGGAAGCCTCTGACTCCGGTGGCTCTACTGCTGGAACCGACAACCACGCACTGGGAGTGGAGAGATGGCGAGAGTAGCGTGTACCCTCGTGGCCGGCGTGCCTGGAGACTAGAGGAGTACTGTGCTCTCGGGTGGCGCAGGACCGGTTTCGGGGTATGAAAAACCGTGGTAGGCGGGGTTGGCGTATGCAAGCTTAAGTGCTACATATGCAGTGTGGATAGGGATCCCCAGCTGGGTATAAATCGATTCGAATCGTCGTTGCTCCTCGGTTATGTGTAACACCCGGAAAATTGCATTCTTTTAAATAGTGGGAATTTATTTAATTATGCAATTAGTTGATCATTCCAATATAGGGAAATAATAATTTTCTCAAATATAAAATCAAACCTAGGTCATACACATGTATGATGCATTCATGCTGGAGCATTTCTTCTTTGTACTGTTGTAGCTTATTTGAATTTTTCAAATATTTCAAAACCCAATTTGAAAATCCTTTTGGAAAATGAAATTAGAAAATAGAAAAGGGAAAAAGAAAAAACCCTCCCCTCTCTGATTTTGGCCCGAGGGCCCAGTCCTCCTCTTCCTTTCGGCTTGCTCCCTCCCTCCTCTTTCTGTTGGGCCGAAGCCAGCACGCCGGCCCAGCTAGCAAGCCAGCCCAGCCGCAGCAGCGCAGTGCCTCTCTTCCCTCTCTGCGGCTGACAACCGGGACCCACACGTCAGCCCTCTTCCCCTTCCCTCTCCTTCACCCGAAATGCTCACAGCAGAGCACGGCCGCGAGACGGGCCGCCGCGGCCGAGCGCGCGCGCGCCCTCTCTCCGCCCTGCGAGACTGACAGCCGAGACCCAGTGCCTTGACTCGCTGCCGCATAGACCCCACTGGTCGGCGTCTTCCCTCCCCAATCCCCTCTGCCGCGAGCAGAGCCCGCTCCCGAAAATGAACGGGGCCGAATTCGATGGAGGAATCGTCTCCGATTCAATCTCCTACGAATCAGCCGTATCCAATCTCCTATCTACTCGCGCCTCGGGTGTATATAAGCTCGGGCGAACCCTACTGCCACCACCACGCAACCCTAGTAGCTGCCGCCTCTCTGCCCACGCACGAACAGAGCCGCCGCTCGAAGCTTTCCGCCGCCGCAACCAATTCGTCGTCCTCGGGATTTAATCCTCGCCGTAAGCCCCTTACTGAGCATTTGCGTGATCTCCCTGAGGTAGCCGACCCTTTTTCTGCTTGAATTGTGCACTAATGCACCCTCGCCGACGTTGTAGGAGATCACCGCCCGCCGGAGCACGTGGAGAGCTACCCCCGAGTCGATTTCCGACCTTCCCATCACCCTAGGTGAGCTTGAGATGCTCTTCCCGATCTATGGGTACCCGTCCCGACCTATTTCATGCACTGCAGCGCCGAATCGCCTTCTCCGGCGATGTGCCGGCCATGGCGCCACCGCGCCCCGCCCCTGTTCCGGCCGGAGCTCCGTCCTCCCTCTCTCTCTTCTAATCTCGATCGTCGGTGTTGAATCCAACGGATCAGAAAAGCCCGTACCCCTTTGGCCATCCGTTTTGCAAAAGAGCCCCCCGTAAGATTTAATGTTGATGGCTGCGGTCCAAAGCGCATTCACCGGTTTACGTTTTCCGAATTAGAAAACGTATTTCCCCGCGGTATATATAAAAATGTGTTATGTGTTTTCAGATTTGAATTCAAAATTGTTTCATTTATAATTTCCACGTTTTAGCTCCGATTTGAACGATTCAAATTGCGTTAGATTCGTAATTTCATAATCTATCTGATGGTACCACTGTTTCATATATTTTCAACTTTTAAAATTCGAGATTATATTTAATCTATTATTATTCTATTATAAATCTTGTAAAATTCATATCTTCCTCGTTTTAAATCCGATTTGCGCAAACTTTATATCGATGTGATCGTAGCAACGTGTAGATTTGTTTTATAACCTTTTTAATTTATTTTCTCTCTATTGGTGTACTGTTCTAATGAAAACTCTTGTTTGTATGCATGATTGCCCCTGTATGCGTGTGTGTTGTTATGATGGATCGAGTATAGACGGTGAGCCTTATGTGGGTGATCAAGATCAGTACTTCGACAACCCGGATCACCAGGAGTTTGCTGATCAAGGCAAGTATTAGTATGGATCATCCTTGTTGTCCTATTCACCAAATAAATAATTGCATTTGCATGTGTCTTCCTTGTTAACCATAGTTACTTCCTAGTTTTGTTATCCTGTTCCTTGCAACCTATGGGATTATGCATATGGTAGTTGATGCTAGTGCGTTATTGATATCATAATCATGTAAACTGATTAATTGAATATGCAATAAGGATTAAAAGATGCCTTTTTAGCAACATGGAACTAGGGGATTGGAGCATAGTTTTGTGATGCTCCATATCCTTCCCCCTTGGTAATGATCTGTCAGCAAAAGCTGGGACTTACAGTGCAACTATGAGGGCTACATGGCTCTGGTTTTAGTAAAGTATAGGTCCTTTTTCTAGCTTCTTAGAGGTTACCGAAAGGCGTGATGGGGCCTGACTACTCGGGTATAGTGCGGCTCCTGTCCGAGTGTGTATAACCTGCGTGACCTTGTGCCACGAAGAAGGGGGGCTCTACATCTGCTTGCCGGGTCCCTAGCGGTCCTAACTTGTTAGACGAAGTATTTTGAAAGACTTCATAGTGAAACCCTGCTCTCTCACCTTGGTAGTGTTATGGGAGTAATTAACCCGAGCAAATGGAAATCACGGCTCATAGTGAAAGTGCACAACCTCTGCAGAGTGTAAAACTGGTATACTAGCCGCGCTCACGGTCACGAGTGGCCCGGAAAACTAATGGAGTAGTTATCTTTCGGGGTGATGTTTACTTGTTGCTAGTCTATTTATTGCTACTCATTAATTGTGTTTACTATGATCATGAGAATGGGCTTATTAACTTGTTGCTATTCAATTACATAAAAGGTGATTAATTAAAAGCAAACAGCTGTTAAACCCGTGTCAACCTTTTGAGCCTCATGAACCCATGCTAGTATTGTTGAGTACGACCTGTACTTACGCTTGTTTATTTTTCATTATTTGGTTAAAAATCCCGGATGGGTAACAGATGGTGATAGTGATGAGGACTACCCAGAGGACTACTAGACTTGTGCTTCACCAGTCGACGTCCCTGTGCTATGGAGCTACCGCGAGAGTTATCTTTATTTTTCCGCTGTGTAATGACTTTGATATTATTCGCTATGTATTAAACATTGGTTATGATACAATTTATGCAATTTGTTGGCTTATGTGTGTGACTGATCTCTGGGCGCACATAAGATTATGCATCCCATTTTATCCTTAAAATTGGGTGTGACATTATGGGGACTTGATCCTCACACCTACAGTGAATAGTGGTTCAAAACTAGGATGTTTTGGAACAAACTTGAAAGAATAATGGTGGATATTTGGAAAGATTTAGAAATATGGTCAATGATTAGTAATATTATGGAAATAAAATATTCAAATAGGACTAGTATTGCTTTTCTACAAAAATTCTTGAACTCTCGCTAAAGCCTTACCTTGACTCCCCTCAGCCTGCATTCCTGAGTCTAATTTTACACCTTTTGTCGGGTAAGTCTTGCGGAGCACTCCAGTACTCAGGGTTTTGTTAACCCCATTGCAGGTAGCCAGCAGGAGCCCAAAGTCTGTCTTGCTCCGTGCTGTGTCACTATTATCCAGGAAAACGAAGAGGAGTAAAGTTGAACCCGTGGGCTGGGTTCATGTATTATCTATTTACCTTGTTCTACCGCTACTGTTACCACTTTTAGTTATGGTCTGTAATAACTGCACTTAATTTCTATTTGAACAACCGGTTTGTAAACTAAGTACTATTTAATCTTCCGTAATTTACTCTGATGTATTTTGTTATGAAATGTTGTAATCCTGTAATGGCTTCGCAATGGGGTCCTGTCGGAGACAACGGGTGCTTATGTAGTCCGGCAGAGCTGCCTAGGACATCTGGAACACGGGCCCGGCTGTCAGATGTCAGTAGTGGGATGACAGGTGCCTGTGGGCCACGTGATTTAGGTGGTTCTGTTACATCACTCTAGCATTAGGCAATGCCTATGGTGGAGATGCCCGCTTGCTTAAGTGTTTGGGTAGTCAAAGGTTCTCCATTAACAAGGAGGGTCTTGGTTATACCCCCGAGAAAGGCAAAGCCGCCTTTATCCCTCACAAGACTACTTTTGTGAAGGGCAATTGTGTGGTTTGCTATAGTTGCAAGCAAGTAGGGCACATGGAGCAATATTGCAAGAAAAGGATGATGAAGCAAAACAAGCCTAATGTGTCATCCATTAGACTTGATTCTTGCTATGTGCTTACAAAGAGTGCAAATGGAGTGAGAGTCAAGTACATTGGTGCACCTAAGAAGAGCCCAAAGAGGAAGGCTATTTGGGTGCCCAGGAGCTTGGTCACTAACCTCCAAGGATCCAAACAAACTTGGGTACCAAAATCTAATTGATTTCTTTGTAGGTAAACTACAAGTCCGGAGGGAGGCATTGGGTGCTTGATAGTGGGTGCACTCAACACATGACCGGAGAATCAAATATGTTCAATTCAATCAAGCCAAATGAAGACAAAAATCTTGATAGCATCACATTTGGTGACAACAAAAAGGGCAAGGTTATTGGTCTTGGAAAGATTGCAATCTCAAATGATATATCTATCTCCAATGTCTTGCTAGTTGAGAGCTTGAACTTCAAAATGTTGTCCTTGGCTCAATTGTGTGACTTGGGATTCAAATGCATCTTTGGTGTTGATGATGTGGAGATTGTTAGTGTTGATGGAAGCAACTTGATGTTCAAGGGATTTCGATATGGCAATCTCTATTTGGTGGATTTCAATGCAAGTGAAGCTCAATTGTCAACATGCTTATTCACAAAATCAAGTATGGGTTGGTTATGGCATAGAAGGCTTGGTCATGTCGGAATAAAGCAACTAAATAGATTGGTCAAGCATGACATGGTGAGAGGATTGAAGAATGTGCAATTTGAAAATGATAAATTGTGTAGTGCATGTCAAATGGGAAAGCAAGTTGGAAACACACATCCTAACAAGAGCATGATGAGTACATCTTGAGCATTTGAGTTGTTGCACATGGATCTATTTAGGCCAACCACTTATGCTAGTCTCGGTGGAAACAAATATGGCTTTGTGATAGTGGATAACTATACAAGATACACATGGGTCTTCTTTCTAGTTGATAAAAGTGAAGTGTTTGGCATTTTTAAGACATTCATCAAGAGAAGCCAAAATGAATTTGAAGTGACAATCAAAAGTGTGAGAAGTGACAATGGAGGTGAGTTTAGAAATGCAAGAGTTGATGAGCTTTGTGATGAGTTGGGAATCAAGCATCAATTCTCGGCCAAGTACACTCCTCAATCAAATGGCCTTGTTGAGAGGAAGAATAGAACACTTATTGATATGGTAAGGTCTATGCTTAGTGAATACAATGTGAGTTTGGACTTTTGGGCCAAAGCAATCAACACGGGTAACTATTGTAGCAACCGGCTCTATTGTCACTGGCTCTTGAAGAAGACACCATATGAACTATTGAATGGAAGAAAGCCCAACATTGCATACTTTAGAGTGTTTGGTTGCAAATGCTATATCTTGAAGAAGGGTGCAAGATTGGGAAAATTTGAGAAGAAATATGATGAAGGCTTCCTAGTTGGCACCCTCCACTTAAAGACCTCGTCAACTTGCAACATCAAAGACCTCGTCAATATCCAGCTTGGGGAGGGCACCCTCCACTTAAATCCAGTTAATTATAAGTTTCCCATCTTTATTATTGTATCATAATGTTTTCCGTGTGTGTTAGTTAGTGAAATAAAATTTGAAAACTAAATAAATAGTGTTTAGGTTAGTTATTGTGTTTGAATAAAATAAAAAGAGGGTGCTTACAATAATTTTTCTCAGACTAGATGGAAACCATGCTCAGGAATTTGATAAGTAGCACCTCACCATGATTCCTCATACCAACTTAGTTTTCAACCTTGAGTCATCACAAGTTTTAGATGCAACCATTTTAACTTGAAGATTTACTTTGAACCTGAAACTTGTGGGTAGCAAATGCTTGATCTGAGTCTAAGTAATTGAGGGATATGATATGCAAAGTTTGATCGGCTATTTATCTTGTTCCTAGTGATACTTGAATTCTGGAGATTTATTTTAAAAATCCTTAAAACTACATGATGAGTTCCTGTATGACAAGAGCTTTATAATCCCACCACAGCCATACATGCTAGATTAGAAAAACATACACATTATATGCTACTTGCTTTGTTTTGAGTTTAGTCAAGCTTTGTTGATACCTTAGGAACTTGTCATACTTTTACAATCAAGAACACATGCACTCCACCCATAATGCACTACTCATATCTGAGTGGGCGCATCTACATTCCACATATTCCATCTAGATCCACCTAAAAATGTTCTACTCTTACACTAGGAGTGAACACTAAAAATATCCCATTGGTTACCCCAGATCAATGCTCCAAGGTTCTTGTTGCTATCTCTCAAAAGAAAAGGAAAAATGAAAGTATTGTTGCAGAGAAGAGGCATGTGACTATGCAAAAGAGTGAGATGAGAGAAAACAATGGATACAAAGATGCCCGCCTGAGAGGTAAAAATGGACAAGTGTCCGAATTTATCAAAACAATGGGTACTCTGATGCCCGCCTGAAAAAGAAAATAAGAAAAAGAAAAGAAAGATAGCCCATGTTGTCCTGCAACACAATTCTCTAGTGTTTGAAAAAGAGAGAGATGTCTCAAGGAGCAAACGAGTAGAATTAGGAATAGCCACCATATATATTCATGTACCACCTCACATCCACATATATGCACATCTTGATTTGATTGTATGACTTGTTCTTTTGGATCCATTGTTTGACTTTACAATATATTCATTGCAAGTATGTATGAGCTGTCTCCTTACCCATAAACTCCACACAAGCTATTAGTTATAGGGTGAGAGAGAGAGAGAGAGAGAAGAGAAGGCATGCATCACTATTGCCTTGGTAAGGATCCACAAATATCACATATTGAGAGACTTGAGAGAGTCATACAAAGGAAACTCTGAGTATTATTTTGAAAACTTGCAAAAGCTCCATGATAAGAGTTGAACAACAGAGCTTGAGACATAGTGTTTAATTTAGACATTCTATCCTTCAATTACCCAAGACTCAAGAGAAAGCTACAAGATCCATGGTAAAGGTAATACGAGTAAGTCTAAAGGTTAGCTTGGTCTACTCTAATCCTTAAGTACTTCTTGGTTTAAAACTGAATACTTGTGAGGAATAGTTATAACTTTTTATATATGCTAAGTTTGGCTTTGCTAAGGGACTAGCAAAGGGTAACCTTGGGGGAACTTGTTGACGGTAGTTATTGCTCATTTTTACCCATCAACTAAACATGAATCAAGGGCATAAAACAATCCACAACATAGTTATAGGGTTTGATTCTAACAAGTTTCACGAGTTTTGGTGTTCTCACTTGTTTTGCAGGGTATAAAGGGATATTCAATTTTTCACCGATTAAAAGTATCTCAAATGAGAAATTGGAGTTCACCGTTGCATAGAGCTCGTCGAGACGATCGAAACGGACCTATGGTTTGCTATTTTTGGAGTCCGAAATAAAGAGATATGGATTTTACAAACACTGGAAGATTCTAGAACCTGAGCTGCGGGATTAATTAAAGGCTGCGGGATTAATTGGGCCTAAATCAGAATTTGGCCCATTAACGCCTATGTGCACATGGTGGAAAGGCTTAGTACTATATTGCTTGCCCAAGGTGGAGGGGAGGCCAGGCGCCCCTATATATACAGCCCCAGGGAACCCCTAGGCTCCATCCCTTTCATTATTATAATTCATATTCTCTAGTTAGGGATTGGATGGAGAGGTGCCCATTGAAGGATAACCTCTCTCCAATGTAATAGATTAGTTCTAGTTGAGAGTTAGGGAGAGCGGAGCCATGCTTCGGTTCTGGAGAAGTCTTCAGGGGTCTGGTATATCTTTCTATCTCACCTTTGTAAAACATGCTTTTATATATATATCTTCTCTATTTACTTATATGCTTTATTATGTGATTGGTTAGTATACTTGTTATACTTTGGCATAGGATCTCCGTTCGTATTGAGTGCTCTAGTTATCACGTGTGATTAGAGTAGTATTCATTGGTGTAGACGTGGTGTCTAGACCAGTGTTTACCTGAGATTGCGCCCAATTCTTACGGTTAGTTGTGGTAGCCCCAGAGGTGACAACTCTGTCGGTCTTCGTATTCCACCACGTCGGAGTTGGTGTTTCGTAGAGCTTTTTGGCAGCCTTCTCCCGATTACCCCTTCCCAGTCTATTCGAGAATCGGAACGGTACTGTTGCTCCAAAGTGCTATTGTGTGATTGCTTCACCTACCTATCCTTTAGTTATCTTAGAACCCAAGTAATAGAGAAGTATTTAGGAACCTTGAACTCTCCCGTTGTCCTCTCACTTTAGCTATCTACTCTTTTATCATAGAATTCTCCTGTGTGTCTATGTCATCTATGCATAACTCCTATCATTTATCACTTACCCCTATTATAGTCTAGTTGGTCTACTAAGTTAGTAGATACATGATGGTAGCTATCAAATTCTTTAACCATTGTTTCCCTGTGGTAAAATATAAATAACGATACCTGGAATACTCCCGGTAAAATGTTACAATGGTATTCTGTGCGCTTGCGGAATCTTTCATATTCTATTTGCACTTAATAAATACCATCAGCCACCATATATACACCTAGCCACCATATTCCATACACATACACATCTTGGTTTGATTGTATGATTTGACTCTCTGTGGATCTATTGTTTGACTTTACAACATATGAGTTGCAAGTATGCTCATATTTGTTATTGCCATTCCTATGAGATCCACTATAATCCTTAGTTGTAGGAAGGCATAATATCAGTAATGCCTTAAGTGAGATCCATAAATACTATATATATTAAAAGACTTGACGGTGTCATACAATCAAGCTCTGAGTTTTATTTCGAAAACTTGCAAAACTCCAGAATATTGGTACTGTGAAGAATTTGAGATATAGCGCTTGACTTGATTGTTCTATCTTTCGATTGCTCAAGACTTATGCAAAAGCTATAAAGCTCCATAGTTAAAAGTAAAATGGGTAAGTTTGAAAGTTAGAGCAGTTTTGTCTAATCCGGAGGAGAATTTCTATTTGGAAGCATGTGTACTTTTTAGGCGTGAAAGCATTGCAGCAACTCCTGATCCAAGTTTATTAGTAATTAGGCTTTGCTCAAGGACTGGCAAAGGGTAAGCTTGGGGATATTGTTGACAGTCGTTAAGTACCAAATATAACCGCCAACTATTGCATAATTTGACATAAAATATATTACAAAGCATAGTTGTAGGTTTTAATTCTAACGAGTTCCACGAGTTTTGGTGTTCTCACTTGTCTTGTAGGAATATGCAATTTTCCATCAATAAAAGTATCTCGAATGAGTAATTGGACTACACCATTGCGACGGGCTCGTCGAGACGATCAAAACGGACATATCATTTGCTATATTCAGAGCTCGGAATAAAAAGATATGAATTTCACAAATAAAAGGAAAAATTCACATCATGGGCTGCGGGATTAATTGGACATAATGTGGAATTTGGCCCATGTGCATGTTAATGATGTATGAAGAAAAGTTTAGTAACACATCGCTTGCCCAAGGTGGAGAGGAGGCCAGGCGCCCCCATATAAGGAACCCAGGACCCCCCGAGTCAAGGGCACCATCCTGACTTGAGAGGCGTCCCTCGAATGGATCAAACTCTCAGAGCTAGCTATCAAGTAGTTCTCTAGGATCTAGTCATGTAGATAATAGTGAGATGGAGAGTGAGGGAAGAGTTTGGAGGAGGCACCGACCTGTCGGCGCTCCCTCTACGGCTTGTACTTCAGCGGATTCAAGTTCTTCATGAGTTTGTCTTCGAGATTTCTTTGGTAATTATCTTTCTGATCTAAGTTTACTTTGTCTATGCTGTTTATCTGGTTTGCGACTCTTTAGAGTACTTTATTCCTATCCTAGGAGGAGTAGAGTATTGATCATAGTGTAAGCGTGGTGCTTAGGCTAGGGTTGATCGTGAATGCCCCCTGATCTTCCGGATCGGTGGTAGATCGCAGGTGTGACAGGCCTGTTGATTCCTTTGTAGTCCACCTCCCATTGATAGGACTTGTAGGACGTGGTTAATGGAGTAGAAAATTTATATCTTTATAGGTGAGGTTTCTGTACTCAAACTACTCTAATTAATGTCCCAAAGTTGAGCAGTAGGCGACATAGTTTACCCAAAATTAGAAGAAGAGAACCATAGTTATCCTCTCTATACTCCTATTATCATCAACCTTAATTGTTACTCACGACCACAATAAACCTTAACTTAGTGTTTATATTAATATAGTCTCTGCCTTCTTACTTTCACCACTTTGTTACCACCCCTAGTTGACTTAGTACGTAGTTAGTCTCACACATTTCCCTGTGGATACGATATTTAAAACCTATGGGTAAAGTGCTATGACGGTATTATATCTGTACGCTTGCGGATAATTATATTTTTTTTGTGTGCATTTAATTTATACCAACAGACACTAGCATCTACATGTATATGCAATGAATATGAATACCTAGTGGCACTTCGATAACCGCATTTCACAAACGATTTCTCCCCTCTTGATAGTACGGCTATCTATCCTAAATGTGATCACTCTCTGAGTCTTGATCACCAAAAGCAAAAGGGCTCCTATTGGTTATACCTTTGCCTTGAGCTCCTAGCTTTTCACCACCTTCCTTCTCATCTCTTGATGAAGCTTGTAGACACCTTTGATGATGGACTTATACCATTTGCATGGATGCCGTTATTAGGGCTTTCTTCTTTTGTTAATGGACTTACACCATTTACATGGACGCCGTCATTGCCCTTCGCTTGTGGCCTCCACCGACCCGGTCCTTTGCTCCATCTTGTTGTTTGCTAATTAATCTCATGAAACACTTAGAGCAAACATTAGCAAACTAGGTTTCATCAATTACCCAAAACCAAACATGGGCTTTCAACGGGCTGAATCTTTGACACTCTGTCACGATGATTCACTCACAACCGCTCATAACATCGACTTGGATCACCTACAAGCTCTCCGGGTGCTCTCCAAGCTTCCGATCACCACCGGGCCATCTAGGTGATGCCGATCACCAGGAGTAGCAAACTTGAACTCTCACTTGACTCACACAAGCCTAGGAGATGGGTGGAATGCACACTTGTTGCTCTTGATCACACTCTAGGGAACATTGCTCACTTGGATTGGAAATCACTCAACCTCTCTAGTGCTCTTGCTCTCTCACAAGGTCTCAAGGTGTTCTCAGCTATTAGAAGTGGCAAGAGACCCTCCATGGACGAGTACAAGGAGTATAAATACCCCTCACACAAGCCCATGGTCGTTAGGCATAAAACACCATGTCTGCGTGTGCACTAGACGCTGATCAAGTCTACATAGGACACGTCTGGTGAGTGTCTGGTGTGCCTCTAACGGTCACTGTACTGGCAGGTTATTCAAACACACCGGATCTGCAAGCGTCCGATGAGGTACCACCCGACGCGTTCGGTGCAGAAAAACCTTTTCAGGAACCTCTCTGCATGGATACCGGACGCTCACCGCAGTGTACGGTGTTGAACCCTTGGGTGGGTTACACACCGGACACGCGAGCACACACTGCTCCACATCCGGCGGCATCGAACATACGTCCGCTGCACTCTGTGACTACACCGGACGCTCTGGCCCATGTCTGGTGCACCATTGTGACCAAAATGTTCACCGAATCGAAAACTTTACAAAGCAAAGTTTGTTCAACATGGTCACCAGACTCTCTCTACAGAACCTAGAACTAAGTTTGACAAGTGTGCACAATACTACCATCTCCAAGTCATGTCTACGTCAAGCTACCCATATTTCAAACCCCGCTTAATAGTATGGCCAAAGGAGAAAACAAAGCCTAAACTACTCTAAGTGCCTCTCAACTTCAATCAGCACTTAGAACTAGTCTGTCCTTAGCCTTGTTTTCCGTCCTTTGAAAACCAAATCGAATTCCATCTTCGAGGGCTTGAACATGCTTATTATTATGTCTTAACCTCTATGTTATCCTGCAAAACACACATTAGTCATAATAATCTCCCGTTGTCATTAATCACCGAAACCACTAGTGCCTAGATGCTACAAATATTATAGTGGCTAGCTCAGAGAAGACATAAAGCACGATTTTAGAAAAAAATGAATCTGGTTTCATATTTTTTTTTGAGTTAAAACAATTCTATATGTATTGTTTTAATATTAAATCATTTTATTTTTTAAAATGCATATTTATTCTATAAGATTTTTAAATAAATTCAAATTGACATCCTTGAGCTATGGTAGAAGTCTACTTCTCTTATGGCTGGCGTGACGCCACGTCGGCCAAAATTGCTTTCAAAACCACTGTGTGAGGTAAATTGGATGGTTTCAAAGGCCCAAGAAGTTTAAATATCGACTTTTCAAAACCACTGTGTGAGGTAAATTGGATGGTTTCAAAGGCCCAAGAAGTTTAAATATCGACTTTCTAATTGAGGGAGGTAAATTAGACTCACACAATAGTTGAGGTAGGTTAGATAGGCTTTTTCCAAGAAAAAAAACAAGTGAGACATGGCCGATTTGATTGCAAGCCATGTGATTTTCGTAATTCCTAGCGAGGGCATTATATATTTATATTACCCTTTCTCTTTTCCATATAAACCACCGTACTGTATGTTCAACAATATTTGTGAACAATGGAGGAAGAAATGTTGGTCATAGCCTTATAGGGATGTGTATATGTTCAACAAAATATGCACAGCTAACAAGGAATAATTGTCAACAAAACTATCTAGTCAAAAAAACAAAAGAAAAATTAATTTAATACGCTATCTCAACAAAGATAAGATATAGGTTCCACATGACACAACATTTCTTTCGAATCAATTCACAAAAAAAAACATTTCTTTCGAATCAAAATAAATCACAAATATTACACTAAAGCACAAACACAATAACAAGGGGTGAAAAGACAGGTACACAAGCTGCAGCTACATTGTTAAAGTTTGTCACAACAGCAGTAACAAATTGCATCTTCACGCTGTTAAAATTATGTTTCTAGCCTTGCTGAGCCCGAGAGAAATGGAACATATGGAAGACAAGGAAGAAATGGGTCATACAAACGCTTCATGGCATTGCATATAACACAAACTTTCCCACTTTGCATGTCATACGACATCAGTATTTCCTCATACTTCCAAACAAAGTAAATCAAGTTGCATTCTGGATGGAGAGCGATCAAAGCGTAGCCCGATTCAAACCCGAGACCCTTCTCTCCAAAAACCTGTGAAGTATTAATGTTGTACTTAAATATCCATTCATCACTGCCATAGTCCTCAAGAATCCAGACTGACATTAGATAGCGATCCCTTTCCCTCATATTGATGTAATACAATTGCCCCCGCGATTGACCAATAAATGAAAGATTACTGGGAAGAATCCCTTGTGTGTCCACTGCAAGTATCTTGAAACAATTGGTGATCACATGCAACATTCCTTTGAGAAAAAAACCCTCTCGATTCAACTACCTGAAGCTCATTGCCCCAACCATTTCCCTTTTGGCTCCAGGCACCTGTCTCTGACGAGTAGATATTCACGCCAGAAATAAATCCATAATCCTCGTCCTCTTCCAGAATCTGGAACACATGGAAGTGGGATGAAACAACCGGGTCAAAGCCCAATCGGTATCCGCAACAGGCCCGGCCCGCCCTGGGGGGTGCCAGCAGAGCAGTCGCACAGGGCCCATGAGGCCGGGGGGCCCACCCCCAAATATGCAAGTACCTATAGTATTCAGCCCAAGAACAGAAGCTATCGTCGATTCAGCTGCTGCCTCCGCGTTCGTCCACGACTCGCCGACTCCCGTGCCCTACCGCCGCGCGGCCACGACTCGTTGCTGCGCTGCGCGAGTGAAGGAGTTTTCGACATCGTCAAATCGACATCGACGATCGTTGCTGTGCAAGTCCGAGCGGACGCCTCCATGCCGGCCATCTGTTTGGCTGTTCGTGGCTTCCTACTCGCCGGCCATCAGGTTCAGGTAAAAAGCTAATTGTCCCCAATCCTTAGTTCTTTACTCTTTACTTTTTTAGATTTGGGATCGCATATGGTGTAGGTATGACATAATTTTATTTAATTGCTTACTCCTTTTATAAACTTACAGTGACCTCATGTTGCCCAAAAAACATGAATCTGGAAGTGCTAAAAGAAAAAAAAAAGAGAAAAGGCTACAGGACTTAGAAGAATCACAAAGTGGAGCTCTTGATAAATTTTATAAGAGAGATACAAGCACTACAATAATTAGAAATCCAGATGAGTAGACAATAGTTCCTGTGGAGGAACAAACTACACATCGAGAAGAGATTATTAGATGAAATTGATATTGAGGCTATCATCAATGACTTCGCAGCAGCCAATGTTAGGAGAAACTTTTAAAATAAGATAAGATGTATTTCTTGTTTAATAAGAAATATTTTTTATGCATTACTTATTAGAGTAGCCATTATATTATAAGATTAGAGTTGTATTAAAGGGCCCATTGCTTATAGATTCGCTCCGGGCCTTTAATTTGACAGGGCCGGCCCGCAAGCATCGTTATCGTACTCAGACTCCGGCAGGACGAACCATTTCTCTGTTGCAGGATTACACACAACAAAATTAGCTTCATCTCGTGGGGAGACCTTCCAACAGAGGCACAAGAGAAGGCCGTTGCAGCAGATCTTTGGAATTATCAGCCTGTAGCCGGTCAAGAAGGGTAACGAGGGGCCCAGAAATGGCAGCTCTTCGGCTCCCGTGATGTGCACGAAATCTGGAAATGTTACTATGTTGTTCTCCTCGGGGTTGAGCCTGTGTCTGGGGTAGAAGAAGCCGGATAGCGTCTGGGGGATCTTCTTGCGGTGCTCGGAGTGGGTGATTAGGCCGTACCAGTGCCAGGAAACGCACTTGAAGCGGCAGATCGATTTGACCGGTAGTCGCGACAGGATCTCGACGATGATATCATCTGTGAGGGCGGCGGCGGCGGCGCACGCACTCTACTTGGAAGGATCCATCTGTGCGTTAGTCGATCTGGGAAATGGGGATTAGGGAAAAAGGAAGAAACAATTAGATTCAGATTGCAGACCAGCGCCCGGGGGGGGGGGGGGGGGGGGGGGGTGTGGAGTTGAAGAACAAAGATGAATATAGAGCCATAGAGGGTACCAGTCTGCCGGAGAGGCGCATCGCACAACTAAGTCGAGGGACGCGATGTTTGGGTGGCTGGCGGCTCTTGGTGCTGTGGCAGGTTCGTGGGAAGGGAAAGAAGCTAGCGCCTAGCAGGGGCCACCCTGGTATATGTTCTGAGAAAGCGCAGCCCGGTCTCCGCCGTCTTTAAGAGCCGTTCAAATTACTTCGTTGTTATGATTTGAAGTGACCTCTAAACAAAGTTTAAATTCCTTCCGACTTCTAATCAAACTAGTCACATCAATTTTTAGACACATGTATGAAGTTTTAAATATAGATAAAAACTGAAACTAATTTGATAGCTTAGCAAAATGTTATCTCACGAATCTCTTAAACCTACTTGGAATATGATTGGACATTTATTGAAAAAATAAAATATTGCTACAGTATTTTTAAATTTCAACTGAGTGTAACTAAACACACCCTTTGTCTTTTTTGTTAAAAAATCAGTAAATGTTTGATATACATAATCATTGAAAATGTCCTTTTAAGATTCCCAAAAAAGATTAGGATACGATAAATCCTAATCAAATATTAAGAGCTATTGAAAATATCTCTAGATGCTTCAAAAATGAATTTGGCTCTAGAAAAGTAATAAAAAAATTTCAATCCTAAAACATTGTAATTCATATGTACACATGTTTTGAAAACACTTGCAACAAAAAGTAAAATAGACAAACCACATGAATGCATAGCATACACTCCTAAAAAAACTTAACCAAAACAGATGTTTTGGCTTAACCGAGGGTTTGCCTGCCTCGGTCGAGAGGTCTTGGTTAATCCAGACCTATCGAGGTGGTTGGTTTCTGTTAATCTATTAACTGAGAAGTGGACGACTTAGAATGTATGCCTTGGTTAATTGTTAAAAAAATCTACTAGGTTTGCCGGTGAGCCCATTCTAGAGCCCACTAGCATATGGTGGTGGAGGCTGTGCGCTGCTGCCGAATCTACCCTCTCATATCACGGACCTCCAGAATCTAGTGGTTGTCTGGGGAGTAGGTCGCGCGCCGCCACCAAATCTGGTGGTGGAGGTCGCCGGCAAGAGAGGAGGTTGCGCGCCACATTCTTGCACTCGGATCCGCCCTCTAGCAACCGATATCTGCCCTCGCCGCGCCAGCACCACCCGCCGACCCTGTGCTCCTCCTCGGGGCGCTGCACCTCCACCGGGGATCTCGCACACTGCTCCACCAAGGATCCCGCATGCCGCTCCTGCCGGCGGTCCTGCTCGCCAAGCCACCGATGAGGGAGCAACAGTGGTGTGCAAGAGGTGGTGAGAGGAAGAGAGCGGTGGTGAGGGAGAGAATCGCTAAGGTCAGAGCGAGGGGCAACCGATGAGGGAGAGAGCCGGGAGTGAAGACCAGTGGTGTGCGGATGTGGGTGAGGAAGGGAGAGAGACATATGTGCGGTCCAAACGGTCGTGTGTGTGTGTAGGGAGATTAGTCCGCTCGGACGTCCGGAACGAGGTGCTCGTCCGGACGCCGCACGCTCCCACGTACCGGTCTGCATGTTGTTGTTGATGGCACTTAAAAAATTTATAGCTCCTAAAATAAATATCCAAATTAAAATCTGATTACACCATCATGTTTCTTATAATAAACTCTTCAAAAAAAGATCTTACATGAATATATTTTGATACTTTCTATTTTTTCATATATAATATCTTAATATATTTTTGTAACATTCATATGAAACACATGCAACATACTTCTGAAACTATTGAAACACTGGATATGTACTTTTGCAATATGAATATTTCAACCCTTCTTCCGGGACGACGCAAAACTGAGGAAGGAAACGACCAGTTTCGGGCCCTCGACGAAGTAGGTAGACGACGGTTAATGGAAAGTTATGCCGGCCAAGCCGAATCGGGTGTCGGAGTTGCCGGAGACAGAGGATGGCCTCTATGAAACACAGAATTATGTAAGAAAGATGAGTATACTGGCAGATGTACAATCACGGTTGCTAAAAATAAGCGAGATCACGCCGGCGGTGGCGGAGGAGAGTCACTGCCAGTGGCGGACCTCCCGATCCGGTCGATTAGCATGAAACATGTATTCAAAGCACTAGCTGCAACACCAAATCTACTTTTGAAACATTCAGATGAGACGCTTGCAACATATATATTTAAATACTAAAACAGTTGAAACATGTGTATAAAACATTTAGAAAAAACAACTAAAAATACTTGGAAACAATTTAAAAGCGTACACAACATTAAGATAAAACAGTTGCAACAGTACATATTAAAACATATGCAACACTAAGATAAACACTTGCAAATATTCATTTAAAAAACAAGATAAAATATTATAAACATACACTTAAAACATACGTTCAAAAAAATGCAACATTTTGAACAACAGTTGCAATACGTGTTTAAAAGCACTGCAACATATGCAAACATTTATTATCTACTTGTACAATATATATAAAAGAAATTTTAATATATAAATGTTAAAAAAATATAAAAAATAGAGGAAAATAAAACAATAAAAATAAAAAATAAATGAAAAACTAAAACAAAAAAACGAAAAAGGTAAAAAAAGCACAGGGGGCGCGCGCTATCGCGCGGGAGGCGCGGCCGCGCAGGTGGGAGTCACGCTTGCACGCGGCGCGGGTGATACCGTCCGGCGCGCGCCGGACGTCAGGATGGTATCATTACCCCGATATATAGTTACCCATATATATATATATAGCATTTTATATACGTCCGGGAGTAGTTACTTCTGCCTTCAATAAATCCAATTATGTATGCGTGCATACTAATTTATCAGTTTGAGTATGTTTAGATACTTAATTTAAGATACTTCAAATTTTAATATGTGAAATTTTTTCGTCAGAACCCATATTTTTAAATATATTACTAAAATACCACTATAGTAGTATATTAAAAAGTATAACCATATACTATATGGATAACAGAAAAGTATAACCACATACTACTGTAGATAGTTTAGTATGACCATATACTTCGTCTATATATATTTTTGGGGACCATAGATGATCTGAATTTAGAGATATAGACATGAGAGTAACTACTCCCTGAGAGTAGGAAATAATTTCCATATATATATATATATGAAATTTCTACCACGGTGGATAGCTGCCCTCCTAGAGGTGGTTGTTGCGCATATCTCAGATCATTGCCATGTGGCGCCATGGACGATCGGATTACAATTAATGTCTCTTGTGAGTAAAAGGACACTACCAACACTTGTCTCGCTCGATTCGGTGGCAATCGAGCACAAGCTGAACATCGGCGTTCATATGAACTTCGCATGATACAGACGTTCAAGTACCATGCATGCAGCATTGCGGTGTGGCCACTCTTGACAGGCAGCACTGGCGATTTGAATTTCAGGTTTCACATGAGTGCCACCATTTGAGCTGTGGTCCACCATTGGTTCTGGGCAAATGACGCAACTTTTGCAGTTTGGCTAGCTTGAGAATATCAACGTAGCGTCGTATTTGGCTTCCTCTCGGCTAATAACTACTAATCTGGCCAAAACATGCTGCCGAGCCCCGCCTTGGTGCCATGCTCCATGCATGGCCAACAAAATAATCAGTGAATTAAGTAAAATATGTCCACCTTGACTGCTCATGAAAACAGGAGCGTTTTAGCTTCACAAATGAAAAAATAGTATTGATATTCTAGTATAGTATTCATGCACGTCAAAAATCATCTTAACAAATCTTATAAAGGTGGTCTAATATGGATGCAGTTAATTGTATTTTGTTGTTATTATTGGTCCAATATTCAAAGTTTCAAACTCTTCAAATATTAGTATTGTGGAAAATTGGTTGGCTTATCATTTGACCTCATTTAATAAATCAGGTTGTGTTCGCTTGTTGGTTTCGTTCAATAAATTACATGATATTTATGTACCTCACCAACGAGACCGTAACTAGTTACAAACCTGCAGCTAAGCCATGCGTTTGCAGCTAGAACTACTGTGTCGAGTGCATGTGGCATGCGTCACCGTAACATCTATGAGGAGGAGAAATTGAAAGCCATAATAGCTATTGATACTTGTTGATGTAGAAAAAACAGAGATAATTAGTAGTCCTACGCATATGGAAGAAAAAAAAAACAAGCGATGGCGACTGCAATAATTTTGTTGGTTTGCCCTCCTCTCTCACTAGCCAGATTAAAGATGGCAACGGGCAAGAAAAACCCGCATACCCGCGGGCACCCGACCCGACGGGCAAGGATACGGGCATGAACTTGTGCCCGGGGGCACGGGCGCGGGTACAGATCTGTACCCAACGGGCAAATACATGCGGGCATAAAAATAGCACGCCCGCACCCGCAAACCCGTCAAACCCGCACTGACAGGTGGGACCCATATACACAGGTATATGAGACTCAAGTTAGGGTTTCCTATCCCATTCGTTGCTCCCACCCGGCCACCCCCAAGCTGCCGCACAGGCACAGGCGCACAGCTCCAACTCCTGAACTCCCGATCCCCACTCCCCAGCCTCTGTTGGTATTTTTAAGTGCACACAGATAAATCCGCAAGCGCACGGATACCGTTGTAGCTTTCACCCGGAGGGTTTTAAATATCGTATCTACAGGGAAACGGTCCTAGTTAACTACGATCTAACTTAACCAGGGGTAGTTAATAAGTAAGGTAAAAACTAAGTTAAAGGTGGCAGTCAATGATGGTGGTAATGGAATCAAGGATGGTGATGTTGCACTGTGGTTATGGCTGTAATCAAGGGTGTTGATAATGTGACTATGGTGATATAGGTTGTAGATAATAGGAGTGTAGAGAGAATAACTAGGGGTTTCTACTTCTGACTTGCGCAAGCTTATGTCTTCTACTGTCTATCTGGGGAAATCACTATAGGGAAAGAGATCAACAGAGGATGTTTCCCTTAGCAAACCTATCCTACTATTCCTTCTAACGGGAGGTGGACTACAAAGGACTCAACAGGCACGGTCACCCCCGCGATCTACCACTGATCCGGCCAGATAGGACGCATTTACGAGTAACTAGTCTAGGCACCACGCCTACACTATAGATTACCACTCTACTCCCTCTAGAACAGGAATAAAGTACTCAAAAGAGAGACATAAACTAGATAAACAATATGAACATAGACTTACGTAGATCAGAAGTTGGTTGCCCGAGACATCTTAAGAGCTAGCTCAAGTAGAGCTAGATCCTACCGAAGTACAAGCCGTAGAGGGATCACCGACAGGCCAGCATCTCCTCCTAACTCTTCCCTCGCTCTCCATCTCTCTAATATCTAGTCTCTAGATCCTAATGAGAAGTTATCCTTTCATGGAACACCTCTCAATTAGGGTTTACATATGATTGAATGAATTCGTCTGAAACCCTGGGGGTCTATATATAGGCCGATGGGATGAACTGTAGCTCTTGGATCAAACCGACTTCGACGGACGGTGTAGATTGCGTGAAATATCGAGATCTGGGTCCACGTCGAAGCGGAGGCGGTTTCATGTCTCTGACAGGTCAGCTGGCCAAGGGGGAGATCGGCCGACCCATTTCAGAGTCCAAACCCGTCCCGTCTTCTCTGGTGAGTCTCTGGTGTCTTCTAGATTCTTCCCGATTTCCTTTCGCGGCGGAATTCGATTTTTATACCGACGTCATTGTTATTTTCTTCTTTTCCTGATAACGTTCTGCAGAAACACAGATTCACCAAAACTCATGGAATTCTGTCAGTTCAACCCCTAAACCTATGTTGGTGTTTGCTTTTATTCCCTTTTCATGTTTAGATGACAAGTAAAATCATACAATAATTACTGTCAACAGCCTCGTGCTCGCCTCGCTCCTCGTCCCTCGTGACGGGAGCCGCCAGCCCGCCATCTGCTCAGCCGCCGCCCGCAGCCTGCCTCCGACCCCAGCGGTCGGCCACCGCCGCAGCAACAGCACCCGCGCGGACGCGCGACCTCGCTCCGCCCTCGCCCAGATCCGCAGAGGTCAGACTCCACCGGACCACCATGACTCACAACCCCCACCGGTTAGGCCATGCCGCCGGAGGACGGACACCGCAGCACGACCAGCACGACCCGCGAGGCCGCGACCCCCACAGGCTATGGCACCCGACTGCCACCGCGCTTGACTCCGCCCCGCAGCACCAGACGCCGCCCTCGGAGGCGCCGCGACGCGACTCCCTGTGACACCATTCAACCGCTGGTGGGTTTGCGGGCATGCCCGCGGATAGCGGGTGCGGGCGTGGAATTCTGCCCGTGGTGGGTGGCGGGCGCGGATACGGGTACAAAAATACTGTCGCGGGTGCGGGTTTGTGACGGTAGTATCCGCGAGGATTTTACCCGTTGCCATCTTTAATCCAGATGGAGTAGAGTGTTGAAAGCCCATGTTTGGTTTTGATAATTGATGAACCTAGTTTGCTAATATTTGCTCTAAGTGTTTTATGAGAATAATTAGCAAACACCAAGATGGAGCAAAGGACCGGGTCGGTGGAGGCCACATGTGTAGGGCATTGATGGTGTTCATGAAAATGATGTAAGTCCATCAACAAAAGGAGAAGGCCCTAATGACGGCATCCATGCAAATGGTGTAAGTCCATCATCAAAAGGTGTTCACAAAGCTTCATCAAGAAAAGAAAAGGAAGATGGAGAAAAGCTAGGAGCTCAAGGCAAAGGTATAACCAATAGAAGCTCTTTTGCTTTTGGTGATCAAGACTCTATAGAGAGAGTGATCACGTTTAGGATAGACAGCCGTACTGTCAAGAGGGGAGAACTCGTTCGTGAAATGCGGTTGTCAAAGTGCCACTAGATGCTCATACTTGGTGCATATGCATGTAGATGCTAGTGACACTAACAAAACCCGTTGAAATCACTTTGAAAAATGCTAACACATGTGCACTAAAGTGAGAGACACTTTGGAGTGTTAGTGCTTTTAGAAACAGGGTGAAGTTTGAGGGTTAGAGAGGGGTTTGGGTCCTTCAGCGCTTTTCGGTGATATCTCTTTGTAGAAAAGTGCACCAGACACTTACCAGAGTATCCGGTGGCTAACTCTAAGTGAAAGTGATAAAAACGTGTGCACCGTATGCTAGGAGTGTTCGGCGGTGTAGCACCGGACGTGTCCCGTGTGAACCCTGTGCTCTCGGGTTGGTTCTGTGAAGTTTTTCACCAGACGCGAAAATTTCTTCACCGGACGCGATGTGAACACTGTTCACGTGTTCGGTGCAACTAACTGAGCACGCAGCAGAGAGCCGTTAGAGCGGCAGACGTTGAGGAGCGTCCGGTGACCCTGCACCGAACGCGTCCGGTGAGCAAATGTGCTTTCTAGAACCGCACCGGACACTTGAAAGCTCTATGTTGGGTTTTGGCTAATTGATGACACCTAGTATCTAACCATATGTTTAAGTATTGTGATTACAAGTGTGGTTAAAAGATCAAGTGTGGAGCTATGACAGCATCCAAGTCATTGGAGTAAGCCCGTCAACATGAAGATCAAATGCTTCAACACTTGGTGCAATGGATGGATCTCAAGGCAAAAGTGAAATAAATAGGGCTCTTTCCATTTAAGTGATCAAGACACTATAGAGAGTGTGATCACATTTAGGATAGATGACCGTACTATTAAGGGTGATGAAACTTCGTTAACAACCTTGGTCATCAAGTGCCTCTAGTTGACATAGTTGAGCATATGCATTTAGATCTAGAGCACTAACCTAAAACCTTGCAAATGAACTTAAAATCAAGCTAACACTCGTGCCTAAGTGCTTATACACTTGGTTGTTAGCACCTAGAAGCAAGGTACATGAAGAGAGGGCAAAAACAACGCTCAGAGGTGCACCGGACGCTGGGCGTGTCCGGTGGGTGCGCATCGGACACGTCCGGTGCAGCCAGAGCCTCTCTGGAAGCTCTCTGAGTAAGCACCGGACGATGGAACAGTAACTCCAGCGCATCCAGTGATTGTTTTCGAGCGTCCGGTGAAACTTCATGCTTTCTGAATGAGTGAAAGCACCGGACGCTGGCAGCGTCCGGTGACCTAACAGCGGACGCGTCCGGTGCAGATTTGAGCTCTCTGGATGTTCTCTGTTCTCGCATCGGACACGGGCGTCGGAGCGTCTGGTGTGACGTCTCCGCGTCCGATGAGTTGGCGCGCAGCGAGGTAATTCAAACGGCTAGTACACGTGTCAATGGGCGGTACATGGGACAACCACCGGACACGTCCAATGCCAACTTAACCAGTGTCCAGTGTGCACACAGAAACTGCAAAACAGGTAGTTTTTTCACCCTCACTTATAAATAGCCGATCAAACGGTTTTGGGAGTCTCTCTTGCACATTTCACTCTTTGTTATGCATCTCTTGAGCCTCCCAAGCCTCTCCCACTCACTCTAGAGCTTGATTCTCATCCAAAGTGAGCTAGGGAGTGATTCAAGTGCATTGTGTTCATCTAGATCATCCATTGGCACTTGTTGATCATTGTTGCTGTGGATTTCATCTATTCTCTTGGTGATTTCCATCACCTAGATGGTCTTGGAGCAGCAGAGGAGTTGGCGGAGTTGAAGATTGTCTCCGGCCACTCCCGGAGGTCTTTGTGAGAGGTTTGCACCTTCCCCGGCGGAGGGCCTCAAGGTAGCTTATTGGATTGCTTGTGTCATTGACTTACCTTGCTCGTGGTATGTTCTAGTGGCGCTCATCGGTTGAGCTTGATATTGGTTGTCAATTAGCCACCGAACCACCGATAGTGGTCGACACAACGAGGACGTAGCGTGCCGGCAAACACGTGAAACTCGGGGATAAATCGGTGTTCGTACTGTGTTGATCATTGGATTTCATTGGACCATCACCTTCGTGTGTATTGGTATATCATTCTCTTGGTGATTGGCTAGCTACTCTACTCGGAGGTATAACACTACTACACTTATCTCTTTACATTCGTATTTCACTTGTTTAGTAGTATTAGTAGTCTTATGTAGCTTGTCCACCTAGGAGTAAAGTAGTTGCAACCTAGGATAGCTTGTGTGAACTTAGATATTTAGGTAGAACGGTTAGGAAGGCTTGCATTCATGAGTAGGCTAGCGCTTAACTCGCTTCGCCGTTTGTGTTACGAACCGCTTGGTCAAGTGTTGTAGAATTTTAATTAGGCTATTCACCCCCTCTAGCCTCTTTGGACCTATCAACACTGGCGTCGAGCGTCCGATGTGATGGCGGACGCGTCCGGTGTGAGCGTGCACAACGGGCAAATTTAATCGCTAGTACGTGTCGCTGGGCGTTACACCGGACAACCACTAGACACATCTGATGTGAACTAACTGCGCGTCCGGTGCCCCCGAAAACTGTGAGGAACGTTTGGATTTTGTGTGGGGGCTATAAGTAGTGGAGTGGCCGGCTTGTGAGAGAGCTCTTGCAAATTTTCATTGACTCTACAAGCTAGTGAGTCTCTCCACTCCTCTCTCACACATCCTACTTGATTGAGATCATTCTTTGGTGAGATTAAAGAGCATGGAGTGCATTGCAGGAGTGTGTTCATCTAGAGGCACTTGGTGATTGGATTTCGCAGCGGTTTCTCTTGTTACTCTTGGAGTTTACCAACTCCTAGATGGCTTGGAGCTGTGAGGATTGTTGAGGGGAGTTTGTGGCAGAATAGGCTAAACTAATTCAAACCCAAGAATACTTGTCTTCCATTAGACACTAAGTACTCCCGCGAATGAATTAATATAGCCAGTATCTGTCGAGCACACCCATAGGAGAACTCGAAAATCCACGTTTTACCTCCAGGATACAGCAATGAGTAGAGGAACTTTACATTTATTCAAACCAATTCATAAAATACCAAGTCTTACAAATTAATTATTACAATACCATTGTTCAGAGTGCGGAAGAAAACATTAATACATAAAATAAAGAGTAAAATGCACCACAGGCCCCTCACCTTTGGCCGCTGTGTCATCTAGGTCCATCACATTTGAAAGTGTAGATTTAAGTCCCTAACCTTTACTCTATGTGTCATATAGGTCCATCACCTTTGAAAGTGCAGTTTTAGGTCCCTTACCTTTGCATGCAGTTCACCGGCAGTCCATTTCTAGTGTAGCAGTGATGTCACCTTTTTGTTTTCTCTAAATTTCTCTCAAATTTGTGTAATAACTTAAAAAAGTCCCAACATAAAAGTTGTTCCAAATTTTATGCTCTACAACTTTACTTTTTAAACCATTTTCATATTCTATCTAGTTTTTGAAATTTTGAATTAGGGCTAAACTGGTGATTTGAATCGAGGTATGCAATTTAAATTTTTATTTAACAATTTCAAAATCTCTAAATATAAAAGTTTCTCAAAATAATGAGATCTACAACTTTAATTTAAGACTTATCACCAAATTCTTAATATTTTTTAAAATAGGGTCTGAATTTGAAACTTTAAGGGTTATTAAATACTTGATTTTAGGGTTAAAACCTAATTCCAAAACTAATTAGAATTTGGGGTTGATCCTAAAATAAAAAAGGTAGATATTTTTAATTGGAACAACTTTCATGTTAAAAGATTTTGAAGTTTCTAAACAAAATCTTGCGCAAAACCCTAAATTTGAATGTAAAGTTTCAAATTCAAACTCTATTTTTAAAAATATTAAGAATTTAGTGATAAGTCTTAAATGAAAGTTATAGATCTCATTATTTTGAGAAACTTTTATATTTGGAGATTTTAAAGTTGTTAAAACAAAATTTGAAATGCAAACCTCAATTCAAATCACCAGTTTAGCCCCAATTCAAAATTGCAAAAATTAGATAAAATCTGAAAATGGTTTAAAAAACAAAGTTGTAGAGCGTAAAATTTGGAACAACTTTTATTTTGGGACTTTTTCAAGTTATTATACAAATTTGGGATACATTTGGAGAAAACAAAAAGGTAACGTCACTGCTACAGTAGAAATAGACTGCCGGCGAACTGCATGCAAAGGTTAGGGATCTAAAACTGCACTTTCACAGGTGATGGACCTAGACGACACACAGAGCAAAGGTTAGGGACCTAAAACTGCACTTTCAAAGGTAATGGACCTAGATGACACACCGGCAAAAAGTGAGGGGCCCGTGGTGCATTTTTCTCTAAAATAAACTAGCGGAAACGATATGAGAATCCAGCTGTGCCCACCAGAATGGATCCTCCAAGCAACCACGCCTCTTATGCAGCACCTGCAATATTTTAAAATAAAGCCTGAGTACACAATGTACTCATAAGACTTACCCGACTAGTGAGAATAATTTCCCGACTCTCAAGAATATGCTGGGGCTATTTGGTTTGCTAGCTTATTTATTTGCGGAAAAGCATATATATAAGTGTATGTCCATTGTCACATTTTTAGCAGTGAGTTTTATGTCATTAACCTGTCCATGTAGATTAGCACCTATGCTAATATCAAGCAAGTGGTAAGCAATCCACGTCCTTTTATCTTTTCCATCTTTCACTTGTTATTACGAAACAAGATAATAGCCAATTCGTTACCGGCTCAAAAGAGACGGCGATTCGCGAACCATTATCCCAGCTGGATACCCCGAAACACACGTCCCGCCTGCACCCTAGGTACAAAGCAAAGACTAGCTTACTCGTATCCTGTCCGAGGCACACAGATCCCAGTCTAACTCGGACTCTAAGCCCCCACCTGCCGGCATTATTCCTCGGCAGTGGTGCTTAGACCTCCAGCTTCCCCGCCTCCATACAGCCGGTCTGGAAGAGTCGGAACCCAAGACAAGATAGAGCCCGCTTTCCAAGCTCCCATACGCAAGTTTGTGCTCGGGATAAATTGTGACAAGGACTAACATCAAGATCGAATAGTTCCTAAGCGACACAGACAGGAAAACAATGCACCCAAGTTAAGTCCCGTGGCCGCGGAAAATAACTTGTTGCACCCACCAAGAACCATACCACATCCCTGCCCAGCCTCGATTTCACTTTCCATCATGTTTCATGAGTAGTAATAATTCCCTATTTGTGAGTAACGTCAGGTTACTCACGCTACCGTTCAACCTATGCAAAGCCACTATCGAACCTGTACTAGTAGGACTCATGGGTAGATATTTATACAGGTGGGTTTCATATAATTCCTGAAACGTAAATGCACAACATATATATATATATATATATATATATATATATATATATATATATATATATATTCGGTAATTATAAAATAGGGGTTATGCACCGGGGCTTGGCTTGGGCAGGCTGAGAATCAGGAAAGTCAGTCTCCTGTAGCTCCTGAAGATTCTCTGGGGTAACAATCTCCTCCTCGTATTCCTCGATGACTTCCTCATACTCTGGGTTCTCCGTCGAAAAGATCTCCACCACTTCGTGATCTATATGCATGCGATGATGAGGATGCAATAGTTAATATTCAAGCAACAGCAGAAAATGCATGAACCAATTATACCAAATGGAAGATCAGAATTTTAGAAAAATAACAAAAGTGGTTTCACAATTTTTGGACAACTACACAATACTTTATGAATTGTTGAAACTCAGTTCTGAAATTAAAATAGAAGAGCAATTGGAAATTCTGAAATAAAAAGGAAAGGCCCACTGGCCCGAGCCGGCCCAGCAGCAACGCAGGCGGCCCACACGCGCGCCAGCCGGCGCTCCCGCGCTTTTCTGGAAAACCCCCTAGGGAAAAGAAGAAACAACCCGTGCCCCTTTACTATCCAACCGACTCACAGACTTATTCACTTAACCCCCCGGCTCCAGTCGAATTCTCGGCTGGAAGCCCATGACTCCTCCCTCACACTACCGTGCGGCGGCAGTGGCGCACCGCGGCCACGCCGGCGACGGTAGACCCGCGGGGTCCTTACCAGCGAGCCGACCTGCAACAATGGCCCTCGAGCCTACTCTAGACGGGGTTCAGGAAGAGGCGGACAAGCAGAGAGGCACAGCCACGGCCCGCGGCTATTCACGGCGGCGGCGCGGCCGTTCCGGCGAGGAAGAGAGAGTAGAGACCCAAAGGGCTAGCACTAAGGAACCAGTGGCTCACCACGAACTCGGAGGTGGTGACGGTTTGGAGCGAGGAAGTCCAGAGAGGGCTGGCCGCGTGCGCCTCGACGAGCTAGGCGACACCCCACAATGGCACAGTGATGTCAGTGATGTCTAGGGGAAAGCAGAGGCTCAACGAGTGTGCGCAGAGGGTGGGGAAGATCGAGGAAAGGCTGAAGGTACAGTCAATTGAGCATGAGAGGCTTTGACGAGGGAGTATTTCACTGCGACCCGTGCACGGTCAAGACATGACCGACGAGGAGAAAAACTCCAAATTGGAGCTGTGCGATGCTTGAGAAAGGACGAGGTGGGGCCTAATGGTGACTGACTCAGAGGCAAACCCGAGGACCCGACAATAAGGATTGAGATGACTCGCCACTGCCGAACGCGACAACGGCGACTCTGCTCTGAACACGTGCATTGATGTCGAGCTTGGCAGACGAGCACAACACGACGCAGGGAGAGCAGTGATTCACTGAAAAGGGAACGTAGGCGAGCAGCTCGCTCGAAGACGAACCCAGCTCGCGACAGACAGCTTGATTCGATTTTCCCCGAGCGGAAAAGACAACAGCGGCTCAGCGGACCGAACGCGCACGCGCGACGACCACGCGGCGACCGAGACGCACAGCGTCGAGAGGGGCAGCGCTCACGGCGCGACCGCGACACAGCAACGACGCGCGACCAGGAGAGCAGAAGATGGCAGCAAGGCCGCAGAGCGCGCACAGGCCAAGGTCGATTCAGGCAGAACGTGCACTGGCCCTTGATCACCGCGAACAGAACTTGCTCTGTGCAAAGCCTGAGTCGTGCATGGTTTTTAAAGTGAAGAGAAATCGATGATTTAGAGAGAGAAAGGCCAAACCGACTTCACAGTCATATAGATGACACCTTGGAGCTTATCCAGAAGCCACAGCACGACACACGCACTAGACAGATTGCCCAAAATAAAATTAAGAACTGAGCCATGCCAACCCGAACTCAAACTCAGGGAAAATGGTTAAGTCAGGGAAGGAGTTGATTTCAAAATCAACTTTTGACTAGCCTCAACCCTTAGCTAACCAAACCAGATTTTTTTTTAAAAATAATTATTTCAACACTATCTACGAAGTCTATACTTCAAACTATATTTAAGAACTCTATACATGTTCTTTATTATTTTTGCAAGATAAAAATTAGGCTACAGACTTAATTGATATTACATGCAATAATGGTTCAAATTCATTTTTATTGTTTCAAAGATAAACACATATAAACATATTTTTATGTTTAGCAATGCATTAACAATTAAACATGATGCGCATGATAGGTTTTAGTGAATTGATTAACGCGTAACACCGTGGGTGTTACAGCTCAAACCCCCTAAAAAAAATCTCATCCCCGAGATTGCAAGTGTAACTAAAGTGCAGAAGGGAAAAGCTAATGGAATTAAAATAAAATTTTAAAATACCTTTGAGATTAAGAAAGGAGATGAGGATAGTTGTCCAGGATATAACTTTCTTGCTCCCATGTGGCCTCTTCCTCAGAATGATTTTGCCACTGAACTTTGTAGAATTTTATCACTCTGTTCTGGGTGACTCTTTCTTTTTCATCCAAGATTTTTACTGGGTGTTCAACATAAGTAAGATCAGGCTTAAGAGACAAACCTTCAATTTCCACAACTTCAGTTGGAACCCTCAAGCACTTCTTTAGCTGGGAGACATGAAAAACATTATGGACCACAGACAAAATTTCAGGAAGTTGAATGCGGTAAGCAACCGAGCCACATTTTCCCAAGACTTTGTATGGTCCCACATAATGAGGAGCAAGATTCCCATGAATGCCAAATCGATGCACTCCTCTCATTGGAGAGACCTTGAGATACACATAATCACCCGCTTTAAATTCCAAAGGCCTTCTTTTCTTATCTGCATAGCTCTTTTGGTGGGCCTGAGCTGCTCTCAAATTTTTCTGAATGATACTGATTTGCTTTCTAGCTGCGTTGACAATCTTAGGGCCAAAATATCCGCGGTCTCCAACCTCGACCCAGTTAAGCGGTGTCCTGCATTTTCTTCCATAGAGGGCCTCAAATGGAGCCATACGGATGCTGCTTTGATAGCTGTTGTTATAAGAAAATTGGGCAAAAGGCAAACAATCAGCCCACTTTTCAGGAAAAGAAATAACACAAGCTCGCAGCATATCTTCCAGAATCTGGTTAACTCTTTCCGTCTGACCATCAGTTTGTGGGTGATATGCTGAACTTCGGAGAAGTGTAGTACCCATACTTTCGTGAAGCTGTTCCCAAAAATGGGATATGAAAACTGATCCCCTATCAGACACAATGGTCTTGGGAACACCATGGTAAGGTAGAATCCGTTCAAAATACAACTTTGCATAATCAATGCCAGTGTAGTTGTTCTTGACTGGAAGGAAATGAGCTGACTTCGTGAGGCGATCCACTATCACCCAGATAGAATCATATCCCTTGGCAGTGCGGGATAAACCCACTATAAAATCCATGGAGATATCATCCCACTTCCCTTCTGAGATAGGCAAAGGTTGCAATTCTCCCTGTGGACGAAGATGATCTGCCTTCACTCTTCTACAAGTGTCACACTGTGCAACATACTTGGCAATATCCGGCTTCATGTTGAACCACCAATATAAATGCCTCATGTCATGGTACATCTTATTGCTACCAGGATGGATGGACACTTGGAATTGTGAGCTTCATTTAAAATTTTCTCTCTAAGCTCTTCATCCTCAGGCACCATAAAACGATTCTTGTACTTCAACACACCATTCTCATCCTCATGAATATGAGGCATACAACCCTCGGCCATTAACTATCTGATTTTTACAATGTCCAAGGTGTTTTGCTTCTGCACCTGAGCAATGCGCTCATGAAGGCTAGAAATCAAAGCAATATGAGCCACAACCTCTGGATGAGCAAAAGAGATTGAGTCATCTTTCTCAACAACATCCTTCATGAGAGAAGAAGGATTGGATGGTCCAGCTTCCACATGCGCCTTCCGGCTCAAAGCATCAGCCACTACATTAGCTTTACCAGGATGATGATGGACTTCTAGATTATAATCCTTTATCAACTCAAGCTATCTTCTTTGCCTCATATATAATTCAGCCTGGGTAAAAATGTACTTTAGGCTTTTGTGGTCCGTATAGATGTGCACCTTATTCCCCAACAAATAATGACGCCAAATCTTTAGAGCGTGCACCACAGCGGCTAGTTCTAAATCATGAGTTGGGTAATTCACTTCATGCTTCTTCAGCTGACGCGAAGCATAAGCTATCACGCGCCCTTCTTGCATGAGGACACAGCCAAGCCCAATCTTGGAAGCATCACAATAAACATCAAATGGCTTCTCAATGTCTGGCTAGGCCAAAATAGGAGCAGTAGTGAGATGTTTCTTCAAAGTCTGGAAAGCTTTCTCACTGGCAGGACTCCAAACAAACTTGACATCTTTTTGCAACAGCCTGGTCATGGGTTGGGCCACTTTAGAAAAATCTGAATGAAACACCGCTAATTACCGGCGAGACCAAGGAACTGCCGGATTTGGTGCAGTGATTCAGGAGACTTCCAGTTAAGCACATCCTGAACCTTGCTGGGATCAACAGAAACTCCCTCAGGGGTCAAGACATGCCCCAGGAATTGCACACGGTCTAGCCAAGACTCACACTTGCTGAACTTGGCATACAACTTGTGCTCTCGCAAATGGATCAGCACAGTCCGAAGATGTTGAGCATGCCCTCTTTATTTTTGGAATAAACCAGGATGTCATCAATGAAGACCACCACAAATTTATCTAACTCAGGCATGAAGACAGAGTTCATGAGATACATGAAGAAGACAGGTGCATTTGAGTCCAAAAGACATGACTAGGTACTCATACAGGCCGTACCTAGTGGAAAAGCTATCTTTGGAATATCTTGTGGACGGATTTTTATTTGGTGGTAACCAGAACGGAGATCAATTTTTGAAAAGACTTTGGCACCAGATAATTGATCAAACAAGGTATCAATGCGAGGCAAAGGATATTTATTTTTGATGGTTACACATTGAGCGGACGATAGTCCACACACATGCGAAGAGTGCCATCCTTTTTTTCTCACAAAAATGGCTGGACAGCCCCAAGGAGATGAGTTAGGACAGATGAAACCTTTTTCCAACAACTCTCCCAACTGCTTTTTCATTTTAGCTAATTCAACAGGACCCATGCGATAGGGACGACGAGAAATGGGAGCATTGCCAGGCAACAAATCAATGGTGAACTCAACTGCCCTATCTGGAGGCAATCCAGGCAAATCCTCAGGAAAGACATCAGGAAACTCCTGAACCACAGGAATGGACTCAAGGGAAGGAGAAGCTTCGACATTAGCAACCACTGACTGGGCATTGATTAGGGTCATAAGAAGGGACATCCTGTCTTCAAAAGAGGGAAGTCTCAACTCAACTACCCGATGCATAAGATTTAATACCACTCCAAAATGCTTCAGCCAACTCATTCCAAGAATAACATCTATGCTTTGCCCAGGTAACAGCATAAACTGGAGGCGATAGACATGAGTGGCTAACACTAGATTAATTGTCTCTGTCCGAGTATTAACGCATAACTACGCACCCGGAGTAGTGATCATGCAGGAAATAGGCATTCCCACAACAGGTATACTGTGCTCTTGTGCGAACCCCATGCTCATGAATGAATGTGATGCACTAGAATCAAATAGCACAAATGCCGGATGGGAGTTGATTGGAAACATACCACCCATCACCGGCTCTCCCAGTGGAATCTTCTCAGCTTCAGTGAAGTTGACATGTCCCGAACGGCTGACTGGGACCTTCTTCTTCACAATCGTCCTTTTCACCAGACGAGAGCTTGCTGAAGGCTGGGACACCTGGTTCCCAGGACACTCGCGTGCATAGTGGCCCTCCTTGCCACACTTGAAGCACGCATTTGGAGGAAACACCCTGTTGTTGTTGTTGTTGTTCCCTTGCATCTGACGATTGGGAGCTTGCTGCCCTTGATACTGCTGAGTCTGCTGAGTTGGCGCACCATACCCCGTCTGCTGAGATTGACGTGGCTATGAAGTCTGATAGGACGACTGCCCCGCAGAAAAGTGGTGCGGCGTCTTCCTGACAATCTGCACCTCCTGGGAGTGCTGATGCCAAGAAGACCCAAGGCTCCTATTGTGCTTGGAGTCAGACTCAGTGCTAATCATCAACCCTTCCAAAGCAATTGCTGCACTCATGAGCTCACCAAAAGTCTTGTAGTTACCAACGTACAACTTCTCTTGCATCACAGAGGAGAGAGCATTAAAGAAACGCTCTCTTTTCTTCTCATCAGTGTCTACATGGTTGCCACCATACTGAGCAAGATGGTTGAACTTATTGACATAGTCCATCACATGCATACCACCTTGTTGGAGGTCCAGAAACTCCTTCAACTTCCTGTTGAGTAGGCCCCCGGGAATGAAATGCTGGCGAAAAACAGTAATGAATTCCTGCCAAGTCACCACATGCCCAGCTAGCTGCATGGCAAGAAAGGTGTTACACCAAGCAACGCCAGGGCCCAAAGGCTGCTGCGCGGCAAAGCGCGCCTTCTGACTATCATCCACCACCAACAGTGCAAACTTCTGCTCTAACACACGAAGCCAATGCTCCGCGTCCAGAGGATCCGCAGTGGGCTTGAAGGTAGGCGGGCGTGTCCCCAAGAAATCCTGATAGGAGCAAGGCCCCTCAGGGTCACGATCACCACCCCCATTCCCACCGTTACCACCACGCTGCATCCCGCCAATGGCTGTAGCAAACAACTCCATGGCACGAGCTGACTCACGACGGGCAGCCAACATCTCGGCCATCGTTTCAGCCATGGTCATCGGAGGCGGTGGCGACGGAGGAAGGTCAAACGGCGGAGGAGGCTGAATTCCCCCACCCATCACCTCCGGCTCTTGGTCATTTCCATTCCCAATTCCATTACTGCCATGAGATGAACGCGTCGCCATCTGCGGACAGGTCACTTGACATTAGAGACAGGGCTTTCAGACCAGATAAGACTGAGAGAACAGACAGCTGCACAGCTAATTTTTAAATTTAAATAGCATAATTTGCTATGTGTGTGGGGTTCAACTTATGCACAAGTTTATTTCATGATGCATGCTCGACCTGTTCGTTCTCTCAGCCAAAAATATATTGGCACTCGTATAACATTTCGGCACATCGCACACTCACTTTCCGAATGCTAGCGAGATATACGCAGCGCATGTTAGTGTACCTATAGAAAATAATTAGATATAATCAAGTGCCGCTATGCTAGATAGACCATATTAATAGGGCTTATACACTTATACGCAAAGGAACCACGTCCTATCATTTTTTAATGCAGTCTTTTATTGGGCAAGTTTTTAATTTAAGAAAAGGGTTTACGTTCCTAATACTCATTAACGCTCTGGTACTAACTGTGGCAGAGTAGGCTAAACTAATTCAAACACAAGAATACTTGTCTTCCATTAGACACTAAGTACTCCCGCGAATGAATTAATATAGCCAGTATCTGTCGAGCACACCCGTAGGAGCACTCGAAAATCCACGTTTTACCTCCAGGATACAGCAATGAGTAGAGGAACTTTACATTTATTCAAATCAGTTTATACAATACCAAGTCATACAAATTAATTATTACAATATCATTATTCAGAGTGCGGAAGAAAACATTAATAGATAAAATAAACTAGTAGAAACGATATGAGAATCCAGCTGTGCCCACCAGAATGGATCCTCCAAGCAACCAAGCCTCTTATGCAGCACCTGCAACATTTTAAAATAAAGCCTGAGTACACAATGTATTCGCAAGACTTACACGACTATTGGGAATAATTTCCCGACTCTCAAGGATATGCTGGGGCTATTTAGTTTGCTGGTTTATTTATTTGCGGAAAAGCATATATATAAGTGTATCTCCATTGTCACATTTTTAGCAGTGAGTTTTATGTCATTAACCTGTCCATCTAGATTAGCACCTATGCTAATATCAAGCAAGTGGTAAACAATCCATATGCTTTTATCTTTTCCATCTTTCACTTGTTACTACGAAACAAGATAATAGCCAAGTCGTTACTAGCTCAAAAGAGATGGCGATTCGCGAACCATTATCCCAGCTGGACCCCGAAACACACGTCCTGCCTGCACCCTAGGTATAAAACAAAGACTAGCTTACTCGTATCCTGTCCAAGGCACACAGATCCCCGTCCAACTCAGACTCTAAGCCCCCACCTGTCGGCATTATTCCTCGGCAGTGGTGCTTAGACCTCCACCTTCCCCGCCTCCATACAGCCGGTCCGGAAGAGTCGGAACCCAAGACAAGATTAGCTCGCTTTCCAAGCTCCCATACGTAAGTATGTGCTCAGGATAAATTGTGACAAGGACTAACATCAAGATTGAACGGTTCCTAAGCGACACAGACAGGGAAACAATGCACCCAAGTTAAGTCCCGTGGCCGCGGAAAATAACTTGTTGCACCCACCAAGAACCATACCACATCCCTGCCCGGCCTCGATTTCACTTTCCATCATGTTTCATGAGTAGTAATAATTCCCTATTTGTGAGTAACGGCAAGTTACTCACTCTACCGTTCAACCTATGCAAAGCCACTATCGAACCTGTACTAGTAGGACTCATGGATAGATATATATATGCAGGTGGGTTTCATATAATTCCTGAAACATAAATGCACAACATATATATATATTCGGTAATTATAAAATAGGGGTTATGCACCGGGGTTGCCTTGGGCAGGCTGAGAATCAGGAAAGTCAGTCTCCTGCAGCTCCTGAAGATTCTCCGGGGTAACAATCTCCTCCTCGTATTCCTCGATGACTTCCTCATACTCTGGGTTCTCCGTCGAACAGATCTCCACCACTTCATGATCTATATGCATGCGATGATGAGGATGCAATAATTAATATTCAAGCAACAGCAAAAAATGCATGAACCAATTATACCAAATTGAAGATCAGAATTTTAGAAAAATAACAAAAGTGGTTTCACAATTTTTGGACAACTACACAATACTTTATGAATTGTTGAAATTCAGTTCTGAAATTAAAATAGAAAAGCAATTGGAAATTCCGAAATAAACTGGAAAGGCCAACTGGCCCGAGCCGGCCCAGCAGCAACGCAGGCGGCCCACGCGTGCGCACCAGCCGGCGCTCCTGCGCTTTTCTGGAAAAACCCCCTGAGGAAAAGAAGAAACAACCCGCACAAACGGCTTGATTCGATTTTCCCCGAGCGGAAATGACGACGGCGGCTCAGCGGACCGAACGCGCACGCACGATGACCACGCGGCGACCGAGACGCACAGCATCGAGAGGGGATCCCCATCTTATGTTGGTTGTGCGGCACTCTTGAGAAGGGTTTGATGTGTGATGTCAATTAGCGCGTGAACCTTCAAGTGGGTGTATTACTACAACGAGGAGTAGATTGCCGGCAAGCAAGTGAAACTCGGTAAAAAAATCATTGTGTCAATCTCTTTGCCGAGGATTTCTTGTTTATTGTGATTGATCATATTGGTATTCATTTCATCATCTCAACGGCGGTATAACCATCTCCCTCTCCTTTACATTTGAGCATTTATCTTTTTGTACTTACTTTTGTGTAGATCTCTTTTGTAGTTGCTTACCTAGGAGTAGAGTAAAGTAGTGACTTAGCTTCTTGTGTGTGAAACTAGAGACAATAGCATAAACAGTTAGGTGGCTAGGGCAAAATTCGCTTCGCCTCGTATTTGTCTAACCACTTTGGTTAAGTGTTGTTTGTAGAATTTTTTTTGACTATTCACCCCTAGCCATTTAGAACTTTCACCGTATGTGTAGTGTCACGTTGTAGAGTTGCCGTTCACCAAGTGGCCAGGGTTACCGTGCTGTAGGTCAGAAGCATGTGATGCTTTCCACTGGACCACACGACATACTTCTAGTTCCTTGTGAATTTAATTTATTAGGGATAAATGCGGTAAGCCTGCATCAAGTCGGTGCTTGCCTGTCCAAATATGGGGTGGTAGTAGCTACCATCCAAGGATGTTAGAATACCCCATTAGTAGCACGATATTTTTGATATAAATATTAAACATAAAGTTCTATATAACGAAATCATAACATAGAAATTATAGTTCATATGCTATGATCATGCTACATAACACATAAACTATATGCTAGTTCACATGTTTGGATTATAACATGAAAACTGTACTCTAGTTCCATAGCACAACTATATGTATGAAATGAGATCATGACTTTGGAAGAAACCATATTCGTATTTATACCGAGAATCCTTTCTTCCAAGGAGACAAGCTTTGCAAGTAGCCCTTGCCTTGCTCCAAAGACTACTACTAACACGCTGTTTGGTTGCTTCCTCCGTAACGTAAATAGAAAACAAAAACAGTTCAAATCCATTTTCAGTTGTAACAAATTTAGCTTTGTTTTATTTGCGTTTGCGTTACCGAATCTACAATCCTGCTTAGCTCCAAATGAGGTGTGCATGAGAGCTGAAGCCTCTCCTTTCTATTTATAGTAGCCTTGATGGTTTGCGGGGAATATTTGTCGCATGTCCGCATGCATTCGTCATTGTGGAGCCATCAGAAAGTGCCACATGGAAGGGGAGAGAAGGGCGACCGTCCTTTGCATGTCGGTTGTTAGGCTATCCGCACTCGTCATCCTCTAAATTCATCCTCTAAAAGAAATATTATGTCCTGGTCATCGAGATTCTCTCATCTATATCACTTTCTCCCGCACCCATCCATTCTCTATATCATTCTCTATCCACAGTAGGTCCCACATGTTTATAAATAAATTTTATCTAAATATATCTATGTGGGATCTTGTTTTAAAGAATTTATTGAAACGAATTTAATGGTGTAATCGGAATTGAATTTGGATTTTTTTTTGAGTTATAACATTTTCTAGCACATCTCTCATCTCTCTCCCGCGCACACGCTCGGCCTGCTCGTGTGCTCTCTGGCTCAGCTCAGTGGTGGGGCCACAGCATACCGGACACCCGCTACAACGCGAAGTACTGTATAGGGGACGGCGTGCTTTTAGCGTAACACATAGAGTACCCGGTGCGCCAGTTTGATCCGGTATATACTCCTCCAGGATGACATAGAGTACACCAGTGCAGATAGTCTTAGCTGAGGTTAATTAGAGTATCTCCAGCATAGCCCCTACTCGGGCCCCTATCCTATTTTTGAGGACTAAGAATAAAAACGTGTCACACCCCAAAATTCTTATTTTGGGATGAGACTAGAAAACACTAAAAACAATACAAAAGATTTTTACCATTTTCTAAAAATACCAACTTAGCTTAAGTTATTTATAATTTAGATGTTGAAAAATGTGTGTTTCTAAAAATTTTGATATTTAATTTAATGATATGTTGCATTCATGCCTTTGCATAGTTCTTTGTATGAAAAATGATTTTAAAAGTTTTCAAACGCGCATAGGGTTTTATTGGAATCAAATTTCTTATGAACTTTGATTAAATTTTCATCCTTGATCCTTAACCTTGATCATTATTCCAAAAACCTTGATGGATCTTCAAATGGTCATCTTGCCATCACCCAAACTCCTGTTCTCTAAATCTCCGTCTAGTCATATCCTAACTTGTTCTCTCTTTTATCCTTTCTTCCTTATATTTGAGCTTCCAATCCTTTTTAATTGAGTCTTGTCCAAATCTTAAAACATATGCTTAATGATCAATCATTGTATCCAATTCCTCTCATGCAACTCTACCATCACTTTGTTCATGTCAAAACAATCACATGTTGTGTACTTATGTTAATCTCAATTCTAACTTCTTCTCCTTTCTTGACCTTTGGGCAACGTATGCATGGACTCTTTCTCCTCCACTCATTCTACTATTGATCAAAGCCAAATATATTTTGAACCATCCTTCAAAAATTGCATGGCTTTGGTGTCCCTTTTTGGAACGCTAAATCTTCCGCAAATAGTAATCGTGTCTCTGGGAATTTTGCGGTTTGAGCTCAACACCATCATTCCATATTGTATTCTTATTTTTGTACAAGCACCTAATATATCCCATTCGTAAACCATCTTCCTAATCTCTCTTTCCTTTGCTAATGGGTCAACCCAATTCATTTCATCCTCCGAAATCGCTTCGGGCCGAATCCGGTCCAAACTTTGAGTTATCTCTCGCCGCGGGTCAAAACCCAAACCATCCTCCTCTCCTTTGTAGTCCAACACCAAGCCCAACCAGCCCTCTATCACTTCCTCTCCCCTATCCCATGTCACCCTCTGAAGTCCCCTCAATATTGCACAAAAATATCAACCAAGAAAATATCAAGACAAGAACCTTTGAATTCCAACCTTTTGGTCTCCCACCCTATCCCCTTCACATATACCTTCCCCACGGCCCCCTCACACCTCCCCCTTCATTTACCACATCAAGAACAGAGGGGAGACGCCCCTGCTCTTCCTCATCCTTCCCCATGGCTGCCCCAACCAATCCCCAACCTTCCTCCCCTTCCCCTCCATGGAAACGATGCATCTCAGCGATTGGAACCCGCATTGCCTCCTTGATTTCTCTTTCCAAGCACCCAACAAGGATTTGGAGGAGAACACCATCACCCTACCTGCTGTTCATGGTGTGATGAAGGCTTCTACCACCATGGATGTCGCCCCGATCAACCGCATCGCGAGAACGATGCGCCATTGAACCGCGTTGTCATCACCGTTCGTCGTTGAAGTGCTTCCCCGCTCCACCACACCAATCCCCATGGTGAGAACCCTTCATAATATCTCCCATCATGTGTTCATGTTCTTCTCTGAATATCAAGTGCCTTTGATGACGTATGGTTGATCCCCGACGAAGTATACATGTTGTATGTCTTGCTGTCCTGGCGGCCAGCAGCGCTGCTATTTGTGGTAACGGCGTTCCTCGCTGTTCCTTTGATCAAATCATAAATCCCTTTGGTGGAATTGTATTTCATATACTTCAACACACCCCTGCAAAATGTTTTTTCCATATGAGTTGAGAAACCAGAGATATCATCATTTCCATGCCCGCTATTCCTGCTGTCCTGGCAGATTGCAGCTCTGAGTAGTTTTTGGCGTTCCCCGCTAATCCACTGTCCAAATCACCAAACCATTGAACCTACTTGTTCATGACATCCCTGCACATTATCCCACAACTTGGTTTGGCTATCTAATCCACGATGACCGAGATATCGAGACCAAATTGTCTACCACTCCTGCTGTCCAAACAGCAATCAACCTGTTTTTGGCAGCGGCGTTCCCGTTGATCCAATAAACCCCTTGATGAACCCTTTGTCTATATTATCTTTTATATAGTTTTTCACACCTCTGAAAAGTTTCATGGCTATAGGATCAAATCTGAAAGAGATATGTTTCTATCTTGTGCTCGCTAACGTGCTGCCCTGCAGCCACGCTGATGCCGGTTGGCATGCGTTTTCTCCATGATTCGTCACTCCGGTGATCAAGCCCTTCAACCACATTGTGTCTCATATACCTACACACATCCCTACAAGTTGGATTGATCATATGAATCATGACACTTGAGTTATAATCATCGCCGTGTCGCTGCCCTTGCCATGCCAAACAACCACATAGTCCTATCTTGCGATCATGTTCTCCGACAAACGGATGATCACAACATCACCTCCTTTTACCATAACCTCCCTCATGAAGTACCTAGAAACCCCACAAAATGTTTTGCCATTTGTCTTTGTTATAAACATGCAATCTATAATCATATTTGCCATTGTCCATCACCGGTTACGCTCAACCGATGCCCAAATCGCCATAGTCTTATTTTCCTTTGATCTAGCATCCACCTCAGTGCATTTGTTGGTCATGACATGTTTCAAAGTAACCTATTCACTTATCCAAAATCATTCCCACATATCTCTAAGGAGTACTCATAACTCAAGACATTTGTGTAACCTCTCTTCCCACCTTAAATCCATGGTCTCCATGCACTTGACATGATCTACATGTCCCAACCACCACCACTATATTTGTCATGTGATGTTCTATAACCAGATATAAATCTTGTCATCAATGTCATAACATGTTATCCATCATCCAATCATTGCCACGTACACCTTTCAACTCTGACATCCTTTAATTGTGGTTCTTGTTTTGTTTAGTTTTTGCGCTCACACGATTATAGAACAAGCCATAGGTTTTCAAAACCTTTATAATTTATTTTTATAATGCTTGGTGTACTGTTTCTAGGTTTGAATGTGAGGCTTGTGCTAGTTGTTGCGATCGTTAGAAGTGAACCTATGCAAGGATGATCGTGAAGAAATTGGAGAGGCCGGAAAGCTTTTGGAGGCAAGTGTAGCATGAGTTCCCATGTTACCTAATAACCATTTAATCACCTTTCATATGAATGTGTCAAATATGATAAACCTATAAGGATTTTACCTAAAATTGTTGATATCTTGTATTCTTGTTACCTATGGGTTATTGCATATGGGTAGATTGGCTTAGTTTGTTATCACCAACTATAATGATTTATAATATTGATTATTTATTTATGCAACTATGGATGAAAGATGCTTTTAAGAAACATGGACACTAGAGAGCTAGAGCATTGAGCCTTTTTGGTCGCTCTAGTCTGCCCTCCGTATGCATCTGAATCTTAAAGTGGCCACCCAGGATTTACTGTACAACCATGAGGACTACATAGATCTGGTCTTGGCTAAGTAACTAGATCTTCTCTAACTTATTAGTAGTTACCGAAAGGCGCTAGAGGGGGTCTAGGTTTAATAATGGGTTCCGAGCCTGTCAAGATGTGTGCTGAGCTGCGGTCACATGGTGTGCAAATCTTGAAGGGGGCCTCCATTCGCCTAGCTGAAACCTTGCGTCTACTAACTTATTAGAGTGACTAGTGAAAGGCTTCGTAGTGGTTCCCTGCCTGCTCACCTTGGAAGTGATAAGAGGTTGGCCGCCTCGGGGCATATGGGAATTCACGACTCATGGTGAAAGTGTACACACTCTGTAGAGTTTGATCAAACTGATATATCAGCCGTGCTCACGGACATGAGCGGTCTGAATCTTTTTCGAGACAGATGGTTTTATGGATGGTTCGGGATGATGAATTAATCTTGATGATAATTATTATACTCTCACCTAGGTGCGAAGTATAATTTAGTTACATAGGCTCTTAATTAGTAAAATGTGACCAACTAAAAGTGCTTATCGTAGTTCAATCGTGTCAGCCTTTTGAGCCTTGCATCCCCTCATGTTATATTTGCTGAGCATGGTGAGCTGACGCTTGTGGTTGTCACCAATAAAAATCCCGGATGGGTACCAGATGGTGGTTCAAGTAAGGCACTTCCATAAGCTGTTCCAAGAGTACTAGGCGAGTGCTCCCTCAGTCAACCGTCCCTGTGGAGTTTGGTGACCCGAAGATAGAAGATGAAGAATAGTTTCCGTTGTGCTCTGATATATTTGTAAGTTTTAATGTAAATATGTTTCGCTATGTAATCAAGCATTGCTTATGATATTGACTATATTTGTCACTATATGTGTTGTGTGGATATCCTGGTCACACATATAGTTAACGCTTGGTATTTTTCGAAAAACCGGGTGTTACAAAACGCACTCCAACAAAGCCTTTATTCTAGCCCTAAAAAATAGGTGGCCCTTGGATCTCACCCCACGACTCTTATTCCTGGGGGCTCAGGAGGGAGCCGCTACTCCTTGGCTTTCGGGCGAAAAAGCTCCGTGGCATGCAGAGCTCGGCTAAGTTACTGTAGCAACATATTTCTCTCATTTTTTGTTTCATTAAATTACTTTCAATTTTATATAATAAGTTCAAAAATTCTAAAAATAAAAGTTGTCCATTTTTTTAAATTGAAAACTAGATTTTGAAATTTAAATTTGGGCAAAGAGGGTTTTAAAATGGGAGTTTGAACAAAAACTCAAAAATCAAAATTTTATATAACAACGTCAAAATCTCCCAAAATAAAAGTTTCTCAAAATGATGAGACCTACAACTTTTATTTGGAGTTTTTCTTCAAATTCTCAATAGTTTTCAAAATAGGATTTTGAATTTAAACTTTCAAACATAATTTAGGGTTTTGTTTACTTTTAATAACTTCAAAATTACCCAAAATGAAAGTTGCTCAACTAAAAGAGAGATACAACTTTGTTTTTGGGATCAACCCTATTCCAAGTAGTTTTGAAAGTAGGGTTTTCAATTTTTGAATTTAGAATTTAGGGTTAATAAATAATTAGTTTTTGATTATTATTTCATGCAATATTTTAACAATACAAATGCAACAATTGATGATCATAAAATCAAAACATAAGACTAATGTGACTGACATATTGTCCACAGAAAAGTAGGGGCCTAATTTGAGGGCTACTGCTGGAGTCAAGCTCAAAAAACAGGCCTCTCAAAAGTAGGGGCAATCCTCAAATAAAAAGTAGGGGGCTGTTTTGAGGGCTATTACTGGAGTTGCTCTTAGCTACATCAGTTGGATGGGCCTTCTTCTTATTTGTTGATTTGGATCAGCGTTACGCTATCTCTGTTTGTGCATTTTGGTTATAATTTCCACATGTTTCTTGTATATGCTCTGCAAAACATCATTCTACAAATACATGTGGAAATATATCAATATGAATAACATATGTGCATAAGATGTGCTAGTTCTCAATTTGTCTGCCTCTTAATTAATTGGCAGTTAGATTTGGTCGATAAGGACCGCCGATAGTTAGCGGCTAGACCTAATTAATTTATAGAGATGGACGCCTTACAAATGCCCACCTCCATAAATGATTTACCGAGGTAGACATTTTTACTGTCTCTATATAGATCGATTTACCAAGGTGTTTATTTTTTACCACCACCGAGATCAACATTTATGACTGCCTTCGTAGATAAAATGTTCGTATAGGTAACTGTATTTTGCGAGACGGTCAATTGTAATCACCTCTGTAAATAAAATGACAGTATTCGCTAATCACCAGTATTAACCGAGGCAGTTGGATTTTGTAAAGGCTTTGTTTAATGTTTGGGCAGTGTCTCGCAAAATCATTTTTGTAATACTGATATGTTCCATTCAAGCTGGTTCATTTTTCATATTTGTTTCCAAGCAAAATTTTTAAAACATGTTTGTGTTAGAATTTGTGGTGATTTTCCAGATTGTTTTTTTTTTAATTTTTTCCATTTTATTGTGACTTAACCTACATTAAAATTACTTAATATGTTTTTATATATTCTAAATGTTTTATTTAGATTTGTCGTATCACAGTCTCTCTATCTCTAGATTTTTTAATAACTTTTAAATGTTTAGACACCTTTTCTGGTTCAAAACTCTTATAAAGTATTTGTCAAATTTTTTACTAAAGAGGATAAACATTTCTTGAAACCACTCCAAAGTAGGACAAGAAGGTAATTTGAACAATTTAAAAGTTCAGTAGTTCTGGTTTAGAAGTTTAAGGAGAAAATAAAATTATGACAATAGTTCAAGGAAATAGAATTGTCTTTTTTTCTTCAGTGTTTGGTAGTGAGACATGAACCCATTTGACTACAAGCGACAAATTTTATGAACTCGCCCTTGTTGTGTTTTGGGGCTTGTGACGGTTTATAATGTGAATCTCATTATGCTCAATTTTTAGCACCCAATCAAGTACTTTCTGTTTCACAATACTTATTATTTTAGGATCTAAACTTTCTCTCAAATTACTTGTAATCTGCTAATTCCAAAGCATCCCTCTTTTTATCAGTGTAGCCACAACCTAATCATGCCCCTAGTCAAATGCTTTATCTGTGTACACTACTATAGTAATTGTTTTGCGCAGCGTAGCAAAACGGTCTCAGAGGCGGGCGGCCCTGTTGCTCGCCTCTAGTATTCGTGGCCAGGCAGCCGAGCCAACAACTGCCTCGGTTAAAGCTTAACCGAGGCGAGCATTATAAAGAAACTATCTTGGTTAATAAACATTAACCGAGGCAGTTGCATTATAACAACAGTCTCAGTTAATAGATTTTTCGAGACAATTATTGTTACGTAACCGCCTTGGTTAATGTATAATAACCGAGATGATTAACCGAGGCGGTTGACTTAAGTTGTCTGTCTCGGTTAATCACTTAACCGAGTCGGTTGTCATAATGAAACCACTCGGTTACGTAGCCTCAACCTAATCATGCCCCCTAGTCAGAATTGTGTTGTACTTAATGTGAAAATAATTGTCTTTTTTTTTCTTATTTTGTATGATTATTAACTAGAATACCAAATATTATGAAATGGATGAAGCAATTTGAGTGGAAAAGTGCAGGTCGTAGCAATAGTTTCGGTGAGAAATCACTGAAACCATTCTTCACTAACACCGTGGCCTAAACTTTGCTGGCGCCGGTTATGAATATGGTTTTTACTGTCGATTCAGCAAAAACTTCAGCAAATTTTAGCCACCTGCTAGCTGTTGTACTGTATACAGTATGTTGAGGGTGTGCAATAAATAAAAAGATGTGTGCATTGATACTAGTAGCAATTTAAACTTGCTTCTGGAGAAGCGAAAACGGCCAAGCTCACCGTAATTGTAACAAACGCCAATCTTTATCGGAGCAAGTTTAGCTCATGAAGTGGGAATAATGCCAAAATTAACAAAAATATGCACGAATTTGTAGTGGAAAAAGTACTACTGTCGTCAACAAGGTACCGTCATTTTATACTGGAAACAAAATACACAGAAGTGGTAGTGATAGTGAGAGCACAGGTGAAAATTCTCAGATAAAGGAACCAAAAGACAAAATTGACCTAACGAGAGCTTCTTCCAAAATGTACGAATCATGGAGGGAAAAAAACTGTCGTACAATGAGAGCTCTGGATCCGACTTGTCTCATCCGTTGGATGACGCTGCATATATCTCATGGCTAGCTCGATCGCCAGCTAGTGGCCGGGACCCCTGGGGCTGGGTCCTGACGGGAGCTGCTGCGTCCACGCCATGGCCGTCGTCCTCGACCATGTCCTCTCCGGCATGGTCGTGTAGGCCGTTGCCGCCGCCGCCGCCGCGTCTTGGTTCTCGACCCGGCCTTCTGCTGGTAGCTGCCTCGCAGCATCTGCAGCAGAGACGATGAGAGCACCGCAAAGGAGTGCAACGGTGAGAAGGATGGTCGCCGAAGTAGCTGTGTTCTTCATAGCTGAACGGCCGGCGTTATTAATGGTGGTTATACAGGCCAGTGTTACGGTTAGCTGCGTGTGTGTGTGTGTGTGTCGGCATATATAAAGCTCAATACTCTTGAGAGAGTAGAGATTCAGTTCGTTTCTAGCGAGATATAGAGTGGCTAAAATATATGCTGTGCTGTTTTGTCCGTTCACAACGGTTCTTTGGTCCGTGAGATTTTGTCAATTGAAGCATGGAACACAGGATTAAACTAGCTACAGCCTACTGGTAGGAGTATTAGCCTACATAACTCATCTTTTGATGCGTGGACATTGGCTTAGAACATGGCACATGGTGAGTAACATGTCATCAAGCTCTGTCACTTGCAGCCACTAGCGAACAAACTAAAGTATACAGTCAATGTTGTTAAAAAAAAAAATCGGATCGACGACCTAACAATTTGGATTTTTTTTCCAAATCAATGAACAATAATCTAATTTCAGTAGCAGAGCAAACGAAACGACAACCAGGTACTCTTTGTTGTACGCTAAATTAGAGAGCGGCCGGTTCCGTCGTCCGTGCACAAATCGATCAGCTTGTCTCATTTTGTTGGTTCGTACCAGTGGCACCACTCCACAAGCATACTAGTATTATGCATGTGAGCTACAGCACGGAACTCGAAGGAAGCCCGTGCGTCAGTAATTTGGACTCTGATCGCAGAATTTAGTCGACGGACTTCGACCAGGACGCGCATCACTGGGATATAGGCATATAGCACTATAGTTTACTCTCGCCAATGCCTCTACACATCGAACCGATTGTTTTCAGCCCGGCCTCTGCCGGCTCCAAGCACGAGGGTCGCAAATTACGCGCTGTGTTATTAGGGTTATTTAATTATCCTACGTTAATGTGGAGTAGAGTATCATGCACCGGGACAGCAGCTATTAAGCTCCAACACCGGCCTACATGTACCATGCACATGCGGGAGGTTAACTCATCGAGGTCAAACTGTCATACCTACCGGCCACTCGAGTTCAGTGACCATTTGATTAGGGCGCGGGGTGTTTGGTTAGGCCAGTCTCAGTTACAAGCGCAATATATATACTACCTCTATATTGATAAAAGATGACGTTTTGAAAAAGATCTTGGTCAAACATTGGGAATATAAATCATGAATAACTTTTAAATGTTATGTTTGAAAATATGAAATCTATATAGATAGATTTGTCTTTAAATATATTTTTATAAAAGTATACATATATCACTTATCCTGCAAGCACAAATCATGGCTTTATTAACTCCACCTTAAAGTACGCACAACGGTGTAGTCAAACTCATAATTCACTTACAGGGCAAACAAAAGTGATTTGAGTGATGTTCAGGTCCTTTCGTTGAAGCATCCTATGCATATCGTGGAAATCAACCATGCAGTCGGCATCCTTGAGCAACTTGAAAGAATCCGCCAGAATTTTGACAACGAAGCTCTATAGGCCCGCTTTCGCCATTTCCATGTACCAATGGTGGAACCTCCTTATCTCCCACGGCTCTTCTACGAGCATACCCAAGGGCATCATGTACTTCACATGCTCATAGTTTTCGGGGCTATCATTTGAAACGCCCCAAATGTTAGCCAGTGACGACGCCCTGTGTTTAAGATACTCTGGAGTGAAGAACAATGCTAGCATCTCGTCATATGGTCTACTACGATAAGTATCATACCTTTCAAACTTAGTTGAGGATTTGAATTGTTTTGCTAATTCAGTGTTTGCCTTTCCGCACCTTCTTGTGGTCGATAGCTATTGGTTCAAGAACCTCCACCTAGCTTCAAGGTACTTGTGGACATTGGGGTCTTCTCTTTTGTACCCTTAGTCAGCGGGGGAGGGCATGGTGGAGCCTGATCATTTGCTTCCTTTGAACCCGTTGTAGTGGTGTCTTAATGTGTACCCGCAGTTCTGGTGCCTACGGTTGACACACTATCTCCTTGTGGATGGTCCGACGATTTTGGAGTGCTCGGATGGGCATTATTGTTGTTGTCATCATCGCCATCGTTGTCACAATCTACATTATGCGGCTTGTCAGTTTTATCATCAAGGCAAATGTCGAGCATCCCTCAAGTACTCGACCCCCTCCTCAATGGGTATCCCGAGTTCATTATCGAGATGATCCTTTTCAATGAACACCTCCACTCTAGAAAAGTCATCTCAGGTATGCCAATCCGGTGCCCACCTCAATCTTTCTGTCCCCCTTTCTATCATACGCCACCATCAACAAGCAACATGCTGGTTCGTCGATAAAGTCAGCTAGGTACTGTGACAGAACCGCCCGAATTACCATGGCCCACGTGCACCTGTCGTAGTCCAACGACCTCCGACTGCTATGCACAGGAGCCTGATAACTCCGGAAGCCCTGTTGGGTGCTCTCGCGAACACCGCAATGCCCCATCGAGGATCATTTCACGGAACAGAAAACAACCATCTTATTACATTCATACATAGAGTTCAAAATACATCAGAGTAAAAAGCGGAAGAGTACAATTATAGTTTACAAATTCCAGTGGTAGTCTTTACATAACTTCTTGTTGATAGAGACAAGATAAGGTAGCTCTTACACTTATAAGTAATATAGATGACATCTTGCCCAAGGAAGTGCTAATAAGCACATGTCATCTACAGCATATGGCAGCTCTTCGGGTGCCACTAGCTTGGCGATAGCCAAACCTGTACTGCTCCTGACTTTAACCTGCAACATGGGGTTAACAAACCCTGAGTACATGGGGTACTCCGCAAGACTTACCCGACTAAAAATTGGGGAGAAGATTCAGGAATGCAGGCTGAGGAGAATCAAGGAGAGGCTTTAGCAAGAGTCAAAGAGTTTTGCAGAAAAGCTCTCTAAATCAGCTTAGCATTTAATCTCGAAGCTAGATTGATTCATTTAGTTATCTTATCATCAACTCCCTTTCCCACATTTACCTAGTTCCGAACCACTCTTCGCTGTAAGTCAGTGGATCAAGTCTCCATTAACCGAGGAGCAACGACGATTCGAATCGATTAAGTACCCAGCTGGGGATCCCTATCCACACTGCATATGTAGCACTTAAGCTTGCATATGCCAACCCCGCCTACCACGGCTTTTCCAAAACCTGAACCGGTCCTGCGCCACCCGAGAGCACAGTACTCCTCTCGTCTCCAGGCACGATGGCCACGAGGGTACATGCTACTCTCGCCATCTCTCCACTCCCAGTGCGTGGTTGTCGGTTCAAGAAGAGGAGCGACCGGAGTCAGAGGCTTTCCGTAGTATGTGGCTAGTTGCAAAGTCTCGATCCATCAGGCCGACAATGAATGGTCCCTAATGGATTCCATTTTGTTTTCTTAATAGACAGTCAGAGACACTACATTGAGATTCCTTTCTCAATGCAAGTCCACTGCCCTGTCAAACAATTATAATAGTTCATGGTAGTATACCCTAAGCATACAAAATATGTTTTTTCATAAAAGCTTAACTATTAAGCATGGCTAAGCATTTTATAAACATTTGCCTTTAAATCAGGTTTCAAGGATAATATATCAAGGCAGGTAAATGCAGCAAGTAGGTGACAATCAACTCCTATCAACCTAATGCAGCAATTTAACTCAAGGTGATAAAGATTTATAAAACACAAGGAGGGGCTAATGCACCGGGGCTTGCCTGTTGCTTGGAGCAGGTACAACCCTGAAGTCTATCACCGAGGAAACTCCACGTCCAGAGAGTGAAGACCGGCTCGGGACTTGCTTCAGATAAGAATTTCCCGCGTTCACTACACGAAATATTAATATATGATGAAATGCATGACATGATGCATAATGGAAACATACTAATACATTATATTAAATAATCAAAGAAAGTTGAATACTACTTTTCTTTATGATAAAGTTGCAAGCCAATAAGACTACCTTGTTGTCCAACAACTTAGGTTAGCGGTTTACGGGTACCTATAAGAAATTCTATACACGACTTAGGGTACGGAAAGGTCCAAAAGAGAAGTCGTTCTACTTGGATGTTTTTACCCATGAAGTTGCATCTTAAAGAAACAACCTCATGACATCACAGGTCAGGATAGCCTGTAATTAGGGGTTACCTGGTTTAGGTACACCCTAAGGTGGTTACCAATCAAGCAAAAAGGGTCATTAAGTTCCTATTAAGATTCTAATATCATGGTGGTTATTATCTCACATAATCATTGTATTAACTATTATTAACCACCACAATACAATAATAAATTATTCTACTAAATAAGTTTCCAAGGGCCATGTAAGGTTTTACGATCCCTGGTCTTCACTCAATCCAAAAACCACAAGACACAATACATTTCATATATTAAGAAAGGAAATAAATAATTTATTTAACTACTCAGCCTCTACTGTTGGACCGGCCCGAATGAACAACACGGTCCAGATTGGCTCCCTTAACACTCCCAATACAACTGGCCCGGTCCAACCCGGCTCCAGCCTACTCTGGCCAAGCCAGAGAGGCGCAGCCATGGCCATCGGCCGGCTAGGCCAAGCTCGGCCAGGGCCGCAAGCGGCCGGAGGTGGCCGAGAGGGCGACAATGGGTCATAAAGCTCCCAGACCCACGACTCAGCTCACGGTAATCTCAGTTCCCTGATTCGAAGACCCAGAACAAACCCTAAAATATTTATTCATTTTATTTATTAGTTAATTAGGGATAATTTACAAAACAATTAAACTTTATCCAAATGAGCTACAGATTTTTGTGGAGGAAGCTCACAGATAATAACAGCTACTACAAAATTTTCATAATTTTTGGAACAATATTTTGAGCTATAAAAATCAGGGAAATGTCATTTATTAATTAAAATATACATTTTTATAGTCTACAGAAAGTACTCAAAACGCCTATATCATATTTTTCATAAATACTACACCACACGAAGAATCTACCACATTTATTTCATAATTTTTAGAGCTGTATAAATATCCATACAAAATAAACAAAACTGAGCACTAATCCTTTAATCCGAAAATAAAAAACCATTTTGTCAGCTCCACTGGACCGGCCCATATGCAGCCCAGCAGAGCCCAACTCGGGCTCTCTTCTTCCTCAGCTCCAAACAGACTAGGGCAGCGCAGGCAGAGCCTGCCCGGCTCGGTCGGCGGCGGGTCGGCCGCACAGGTGGCCGGCGGCGGCCACACTGGCGTGGAGAAAAGCACCAGTGGCTCCCCCACAAGCTAGCGCATCAATCTAATGGCTTGGTTGAGAGGTTTGGAGACCAAAATGTTATCAGTCGCGATTATGGCGGCCATGGCGGAGCTGCAGGCGGCGCAGCCGCGTTCCGACGATTTCGAAGCACCTCCATGCCTACTTAGCCACCACTAGGGAACCACGAAGCTCACCTGACCTTGCTACGCACTTCGGACGAGATGGAGGGGCCCCGAGGGTGCTGGCGACGGTGACCAGGACGGTGGCGGCGAGCTCCGGCGACGTGAGTTCCGTTCCGGAGAACTCTGTAGTCCAAACGGAAAACCATCTTTCGCATGAGCTTCTCGGGATCTCTAAGAGACTAAAACGCGAGAAAAAGAAAGGCATAGCTCACCGCAATGAGCCGGACACGTTGAGGCCGAGCGCGGCGGCGCTCTGGCTGGCTTGGAGATGACTGCAGCGCTGTGGGACTCCGACGCCGAAGAGCTAGCACAAGCGGGTATAGGAGGGCGCAGCAGTGTGGCGAACTCGCGTGCGCACTCAATTTGGATTAACGGTGATCCTCAGTGGCGAATTTTGAAGGTGACCGGAGCTCGGCAATGGCGACGAACGGAAAAAAAAAGGACGAGCAGGATGGAGGTCGTCGTGTTTAAACGAGTAGATGACAGCAGGGGGCTCTCCACGTTAGGGTGAGGCTTGCCACAATGACGGACACGCGCCCACGCGCAGGGAAGCGGCGCTGGGCGACGGCGACAGCCGAGCAAGCAAGCAGCTGCGTGTCACTGGCGACCCTGCTCCAGATTAGGATGGTTACTGTAGCTCTACCATTATCCTGATTTCGTTTTCTTAGATTACTCCAAAATTCGTGTAAGCAGTTGAAAAATGGTCAAAATAAGATTTGTGTAGAATTTTCTTCTGAACAACTTTGGTATAGAAAACATTTTCAAATTTTGAATATCTTTAAAATTATTTTAAAGGGGATAAATGACCCTTTTTTTAAATTTGATTCAAATCTCAAATATTTATTGAACAAGTTCAAAATCTGTAAACATTAAAGTTGTTCAGTTTAATGGGCTCTACAACTTTTATTAAAGGACCAACTCCAAATTCCAAATATTTTTTGAATTAGGTTTTAAATTCAAATTTGAGGACAGAAATTCAAGTTTAATTTAAATTTCCAAACAGTAACTTGAAAAACTTTGTATACCAAAGTTGCTATATTTAATAAGAGCTACAACTTTGCTTTTAGGACCAAAGTCCAATTCTTTTTAGTTTTGAAACTAGGGTTGTAGCCCAATTTAGGGTTTTAAATTAATTCCAAATTTTATTTTTAAGCGGTGATTAATTAATGCACCCAATTAAAAAGCCATCAGAAGATAAAAATTAAATTACTCTAAATTACTTAAGCACAAACAACCTATGAAATTAAATTTGTTTTAATTTCTATGCATATCAGAATTGACTTACACATGCATGTTATGCAATGCATATGATGACATGTCCGATTTTTAGTTCAGTAACACCAGGGTGTTACAGGTACCTTGGATCCCATCTAGTCTCCTATGTGGTGGCTTGCACTTGCTATCTATCTGTGGCCCCACCAAGCCAGTCTCACGTAGGAACTATGACACTGTCTCCACCTGTCGGTGTTTTACGACCGATAGCCCTTCTCGGGGGTACCCGGGATAGTTATTTGTTCGGAGGGGTGTCAGCGTATGCAGGAACTCGGTGGTAAACGCAGGTAGACAACAATTTATACTGGTTCGGTACGCCAGAAAATCACTGCGCCCTACGTCCAGTCTGGGGTGGATAATATGTTGCACCCTGCGCTTCTAGACCGTGAGGTCTGTTGTGATGTTTGTGTAGATGTGTCCCCAGGTGAAGGTTGCCGATCTAGGGAGCCCTGCCCTCCTTTATATAGTCTAGGGGGCAAGATTTCTAGTTGGTTACAAAGTAGAGATCCTAGTAGGATTACAATCTAGTCCTAATAGGATTACATGAAAGGAATTCTAATTGGACTAGATCTTCTTCTCTCTTCCTTGTGGGGAACCTGTGGTGTCCCGCATCGACAAGCCCCTGAGCTTCTTATGGTTGAGCTACAGAGAAACCATGATATGGTCTTGAATTCTTCTTATAACGTGCGCTGAAAAGCGTGCCCATTGGGTGTAGCCCCAGAGTCTCCTGCTTGTTTGGAACAAATAAGTTGGAGGGTCCTTTTTCTGGAAAATTTTGGAGGCTATGTGTACCCTGCAGCCCCTGAGCCTCCTGCTTGTTTTTGTAAAAAAGAAGTTGGAGGGTCTTGAAAACTGTTATCTCCCTTGAGGAAGTCTCGAGCGTAGCCCCCGAGCTTATTGAGCATCTTCTGATGAAGTTTCGGGCGCAGCCCCTGAGCCTGTTGAGTTCTTTTTGATAGAGTTTTGGGCGCAGCCCCCAAGCCTATTGAGTTCTTTTTGATGGAGTTTCGGGCGCAGTCCCCAAGCCTGTTGAGTTCTTTTTTGGCTGTACCAAGTTGTTTGTATATGTCGGCCTACTGATCCGACTTCTTTGGGTGATGATCCAGGTTGTTTCTACGATTGTCCAGGTTCTTTCCGAGGTCATCCGAGTTTTTTCTGAGGTCATCCGGGTTCTTTCTAAAGTCATCCAGGTTCTTTCTGAGATCGTCCAAGTTCTTTCTGGGATCGTCTGGTTTCTTTCCGAGGTTATCCGAGTTCTTTCTATGGTCATCCGTGTTCTTTCTAAGGTCATCCGGGTTCTTTCCTGTCTTGTCGGGACCTATGAGCTGCTGGTTGGGTTCTTTCTTGGTCATGCTGAGTTGTTCTTATATGTGACGGCATGCTGATCCGGGTTGGTAGTTGCGAGCCTGAGGCTTCGGGTGGGCAGTCTCCTCAGCGGAGACACCGTATCAGCCCCACCTCGGAACTCGAAATTACCACACCAAGGGTTGAAGGAAGGGCAGCAGACTGGAACGTGCTTCGTCCGGTGTAGTAGTAGCGGGGTAAGGTAGCCCGTGGAGGCGTGTACTTTATCCAGCAGATTATGATTCCAAACTTGATTCCTGTAAGATAATCATACAAAGGTATGTAATAATTGATATATTCAAGATATCAAGATATCAAGTCGGAAGCGGATCCCAGCATTATAAAATGCATAATTTTTTTTTTCATCTTGCTCTTGCTAGCCCTGTAATTTTTTCGAGTAGTTAGCCTGTTACGTTTATGCACCTGAATCTCCCGCGTACGGTTCAGAGGTTTCATTGACATGACCGATGATCGAAAGTATCTAGGTTTCATGGCTTAAGGCGTGTGCTTACTAAAAAAATTTTAATGGACGTTAAGAGAAGACAAAAAATGCATAATAATGATTTTATTTTCTTCTATTGCTAGATTGGTTAATTTTCCAAGTAGCAGCATGTTACGTTTAAGCACTCGAATCCCCGGCGTATGGTTCAGAAGTTTCATTGACATGACCATGTGAGTCTTATGGGGTAGACAAACTTCACGAATTAAGGCGTGTGCTTACTCAAAAAAAATTAAAAAAATGATCCTTTCCTTCCCGAGCAGCAGTCTGTTACGTTTAAACACTTGAATCTCCGGCGTATGGTTCAGAGGTTTCATTGACGTGACCATATGAGTCTTATGGGATAGACAGGTTTCACGGATTAAGACATGCACTGCACGAGTAAATCGATGACTTTTAAGGGAAAATTAAATAATATGATGATAAGAGGAATATATTTATAAAATTAAAATTATAGCATGACTTAGCTTGATTTGTAGCCGGGTTGATGTTGCGCCGAGTTGGGTTTGACTTGGATCCGATCGTTACCCAGGAGCAGTACGTGTTGTCCTAGTTGAACTCGGCCGGCAGAGGCAGCTGTAGTTGAGCTCGGTCCCTGGTCGGAGACGCAGTCGAACTCGGCCAGCTGAGGCAGTAGTATTTAGACTCGGCAACGACGGAATCGACTGATGCTTGGAGTTGATGGCTGCATGTTTGGGTACACGTGCACTTGCTTATGCACTTGTAGGTGTATTATCTGCTTGTAGTTGTGTTGCTTACGTAAGTCCTCTTGTTTGCTTGTTGCCGCATGTGAGTCTGCATGCGTGGGCATGTGTCGCTCCAACTCGGCTCGTGACTAGCATGTGGTCGAGGCGCTGTTGCCTGTGTCCGATTCGAACTGTTGGCGTAGTTGGTGACCGAAGGACGGCAACTTCTGAAGCCGCAGCAAGTTGGGTTCGACTCCTGTGCGGATGTTGGGTTCGACTCGGAAGCAGAGGCTTGAGCTTGATCTGGCCGTCCGGAACGTTGTTGATGATGCCCGTGAGTATGGCGAGTAGTCGACCGGAGCCGACGAGAGCCGCAGCAAGTTGTCGACGAGGGCCCACAAGTGCCGCGACGATCTTGATCTTGATCTTGAGGTCCACCGAGTCTCGAACGCAAAGCACCGAGAACCCCTACCTGGCGTGCCAGCTGTCGGTATTTTACGACCGATAGCCTACCATGGGGTACCCGGGACAATTAAGTTCGGGCTTTCGGTGAACTCCGGAACTCGACGGTGAACGCGAAGACAAACGATTTATCCTAGTTCAGGCCCTCGTAATCAAGTAATAGCCTTACGTCCAGTCAGCGTGAGCCTTTGCGTTGGATTGTATTATGCGGTTGATTGATGTACAGAATAATCTATCTGAACCTCCTCTTGGTGGGTGCTCTCGGCCTGCTTTTATAGTTATAAGGGGCCGAGAGCATTTTCTAACATTGGTCGGACTCGGTTAGACGTGTCCTACTCTAATATTACAAGGATGACTTTCTATTCGAGTTCACCAGAGTTGTTCGACTCTAGGTCGCACTTACTGATCTGGTCTGGTGAAAAGGGGCCGGCAGGTATCCCGGTTGGTCCCACATCGATAAGCCCCTGAGCATCTCATGTTGAGCTGTGGCAAAGCCGTGAAATGGTCTTGACTTCTAATGACGTGCGTTGAAAAGCGCACCCATTGGATGTAGCCCCCGAGCCTCTTGCTTGTTTAGAACAAAAAAAGTTGGAGGGTCTTTTTTTAAAAAAAATTTGGAGGGTGTGTGTACCCTGCAGCCCCCGAGCATCCTACTTTCTTTAAGTCAAAGAAGTCGGAGGGTTTTGAGTGGTGCTCTTCTCTATGGGCACAGCACTCGTGCTTGACGAGTTGTTGATGGAGTTTCTGTGCGTGATCTCCGAGCTTGGCGAGTTCTTGTCAGACTTTCTGGGTGCAGCCCCTGAGCCTGACAAGTTCTTGATGGAGTTTCTGGGCACAGCCCCCGAGGTTGATGAGTTCTTGACGGAGTTTCTGGGCGCAGCCCCTGAGCTTGGAGGGTTCATCTTTGATGAAGATTTGTCGTCACGGGTTTTTTGGGGTATCTCCCCTTTCGTTTGAGAGATTGTTGGTGGCTCTTTATTGCCCTTGTACCCGTTTTGGATATTATGTTGGATATGTTGTTCATCTTACATCATTGTTTTGTCCTTGTTGTCCTCTTTTTGATTTATTATTGTGTCCTGTTAGTCCTTTGTGAATTATTGCTTCGTCCTTGTGGATTCTTTGTGTCTTCTTGGGTTGGCTGTATAAGGTTGGCTCTTTGTAAACTTGTGCTCGTGCTAGCTTTTGCTTATCCTTCCAATGTCATGATTCTTCCTAGTCATCTTTCTCAGCCTCCGGGCTCTTCTTTCTGTTCCTGGTAGAGATGCGGTTTGGACAAACCTTGTGATACTTTGGTGTCCTTGGGCCTTGTAGCTGCTGCAAACTCCTCGGTATCAACTAGTGCCAGCTCTAAGACTAGTTCTGGATATTGTTGATCCGCGGGCTGTTGAACTTATGCTTGTGGCTGGATTCCCTCTTCGGGCACCTGTTTTGCTGTACACGCTACGCTTTGTGAACTCAGAGCTGTGGCCTCTTGAGTTTCTGCTTCCGAGTTCGTTGGGCTTTGGGATGCCATTGTTTCTCGCAGTGTTGACGCTCTTCGTCGAGTTGTTTTCGCTCTGCGGAGTTGTTGTACCCATGTGTGTGCATTAATGTTCTTTGTCTTTGTTGACACTTCGTAGCGCAATCACCAGAGACAGGGTGTTAGGCTATCTCTGATAACGGCGCCAGAAGTACCTGAGGGTATTTCTTATGTCTATTAGATAATTCCGCAAGCGCACAGAATATACCGCTGTAGCACTTCACCCGGGAGTATTCCAAGGTATAGTTATTTATTTTATCCCAAGGGAAAGCGGTGCTAGGAATGTTAATAAAAGAGAGATCTTTAGGTCTATAGCAAATTAGCAACCAACTAGTGATAGGGGGTAAATCGATATAAAGGAAAGATAATGACATAGAGACATGACAAGGTTTAGGATAACTAAAGATAACTAGTAGAGTATAGCTAGGTGGGAGGACAACAAGTGAGTATAGGACTCCTATGTTTCTTACTTTACTCCTGTGAACTATCCTATCATATGGACGAGGTACACTAAGATTGATACCTTACTCTTTGTGTATAGGGGATAGTCCGAGACAGTAGAGGATATAACCTCTACCCGAAGCGGCTATGCTCTTATGGGAGCCTACCTTTTAAGAACTTGCTTAAAGCACGTAGAGGGATGCTAAGACTAGATAGGGCTGTCACCACCTGCTAGTACCCACTAACAATCCGTGCAGCAAGCGGCATTCAAAGGCAAGACTTAGCTTAAGCACCACGCTTACACTAATTCTCACTACTCTAGCTGGGTACCAAACAATTAGAGCACCTTATGACAGGCGATGAACTACACACGCGGGTTGGTTACAGGATCACAATCTAGTGTAAACCAGCCAAGTAATAGAATAACTCACAACAATACTATTAGAATAGTAATACGCTCAGTAAAGACTCAGTAAAGTAAAGTAAGAATATTATATTGATATAAAGAAAGTCTTACAGAAGAAAAGATACAAGAGCTATACCAGATTCTCCAGAAGACGACTCCGGAGACCCCGAGCGTAGCTCGACTCAACTCTAGACTAATACTACTACCAAGGAGTGGAATTTGACTCTTCCTTGCTTCTTGTGTCTCTTGTGTATCTTGAAGAGGATGGTGGCTGCCTCTATTTATAGGGGGGAGTGGAGAGGTGCCACGTCAGCGATCCGTGTGCTCCTTGCCTCTCCACTCTTGGATAAACCGCCTCATAACCGCCTCAAGATGGACGACAGTGGCGAAACCGTCACGTGGGATGCATGCATGAGTCGGTGGGGAGCCAACTGACCTTGCTGGGCACCAGGGGGGTCGGCCGACCCCCCTATGGCAGGTGGGCCTAGCCAGGTTCTTCTAGAAGCTGTCCCCATCTATCACAGGAAGTGGCTCCACCTTTTGCTAAGTGTTTGTCATGTTGGTTCATTCCTTGATCTTTGTGCTTTGCTTCTCCACCGTTGAATCGAAACACAACTCTGATCCAATGGTGGAAATGAGTTGAGTGGAGTATCACGTCACCAGAGCCCTGTGGGCCCTATACATGGGTCGGCCGACCCATGCATGGGCCCATCTTGAGCTTGCCTCTCTTCCATGTGATGTTGTACACCTTGTGTTGAAGTGTGGTGGCCTGGGGTCACCATGTGTGGGTCGGCCGACCCACACATGTGACCTCCAACTGCTCAGTTTTGTCCTGTTTGATTTTTCCTGCATTCGCAAGCTAAGAGTATAAGTGGAACTAGTTATTGGATAAAATATGTTCATATTATGTTATTCTTTCGTCGAAACCAAGGCTGTTGACGGTGTTAGAGTGTGGAATTTCAGGGCTTATCCACCGTCAACAAGATCCACTAAGCTTAACATTTGCTCGTCCCGAGCAAATAATTAAACTTAGTCTCGGTGGATCAGGAGTTGCTACTATGTTCATATTTTAATAGTACCATGTGCACAACAAAATACTTCTCTTTTGAATGGAAAAATTGGCTATAAAAATTCATCCATATTACCTTAGTCTTTTATGGCGCTAATGGCCTTTCCTTTGCCTTAGGTGGTTGAGAGACAAAACAGCTTGACTTGAGCACTAATTTTCTCATTCTTTGCAAGCTTCATACTGGATGTTTTTGCAATGTTTTTCAAAAGAAAACTTAATGTTTCTCATATGGTTCTCTCATGTCGCTCAAATGGTGTATGATTCCTTACCAAGACACAAAGTAAATGTTGCCTTCCCTTTGTCATCCTACTAAAAATGGGTTATGCGGAGCTTAAGGTAGGAACGAAAGAATATAGCATACTTACTTTGCATGTGTTGTAGAGTCAAAGCTTAGATCCAAAGAGAGAAGTGTCATGCCCTTAGATCAAGATGTGCAAGCGTGTGGAAAAATAGTGGACTATAATGCTCCTCTATTTAAAATTGTACCTCTCTCTAATAAATTTTTGAGACATGGCGATCATTTTTTTTCTTTTATTCATGAGCCTATTGCTCATATTTTCTTTTCTTTTCTACGGACTTCTCATGTCCATCTTTCTTTCTTTTTCTTTTATTTTGTATAGCCTTTTGTCTCTTCTACTATATCAGCTAGGAGAGATATTTTATGAATTTAACACATGGAGCATTTATTTGATGGAAATGAAAGGCATGTTGTTGCGTACTTCCAGTGTAGAAGCAGCATATATATATGGTGTGTATGTGATCTTGATCTTGGGAGCATGATAAGTCTCTCAATAAAGGTCAACAAGACTTGACAAAACTCAATACAAAGCAAATAGCTTATGTGGAAGGGATAAGACATGTGTGACATATATAGCTGTGGTAGGAATTCATTACCATTGAAGAACAATAAGGTTTTGATTGTTTTTAAAAAATTAATCTTCAGTAATCATACATGCTTAGAACAATATTATAGCAGCTCTTGTTTCACCATATCATGTCTCACAACAACTTAGACTTAGTTCTAGCACTTATAACCCACAAAGTTTTCAGGTTCATGATGATTTTAAATGAGTCAACTGATCCATACTCAAAGAAATACCAGGTTCATGATGATTTTAAATGAGCCAAGTGATCCATACTCAAAGAAATACAAAGTTGTAAACTAGGCATTAAAGAACATGAGTAGAGCAGCTATTCATGATTTTCAAGAGGAAGATAAACATTCATGAAACATATAGGATAAGGATTTTTTTAAAAGCAAGAATTAAAACAATACGATAAGCTAGGATAGAATACTTATCTTAGTGGGGGAGAGGATCTTCCCCAAGCTTGGCTTTTGCTCATTGTGGTGGCAGGTAGTATTGGAACCATCCTGCTCAACGCTGTGCTTCTTCATCTTGTATGGCTTGCAATAGTTGGGAATTTTGTTGTTCCACGCTCAGAATTGCGTCTTGCTCAATCTGCAGTGCGTCCATATCGTCAATGAGTTGATCTACTTCTGACCTTTGGTTCCGACGTCCCCTCGCCCGTGTGGACGGGCGGGGAGTACGCACTCTTGGAGTGTGCTGTGGAGGCCTTTCCATGGACCCTAAAATGTTCATGAAACTTGCCTCGTCACCCACTTCTTCATTTCCCCTGTAGCTTGTGAAGTGTCACCTTGCTCAAATTGAGCGGCCTGTGACCTGCTTCTAGTCATCCTGCTTGGTCCTGCAACATGTTGGCTTCTTGCCTCTCGGTCCAGTTTAATGGTTAGTGTGCGAAGCGCATACAACCGACGTCTCTCACATGGGAGAGGGACCTCAGCTGTATGGCCACGATAAATCATTTTAAGGCCACCTTTTGGACCTCTCTTTAAGACTTGAGCACTTATGAAGAAATCTTCAGTTATAGTATCTCTAGAAGAGGCAATGTATTCGAAGTAATGTGTTCCATTTAACAGATCCATTATTTCAGCAATGCCAGTGATAAAAAAAGTAAAGAATATATGCTCTTCTCTTTGGAACACTCCAAGCCAAAAGCGGACTAAAAGCTTAGCAGGTGAAACTTTTATTTTATTGGTTATGGTATAAAGTAATCTAAACTCATCATTGAATAGAATTTGCACGTTATAGCCAGGAAAAAGAGTTATAGCCATCCAATAGTGAAGAAAGCGCAGAGTAGAATTATGAATTTCATCAGAATTAGGATTAGAGCAATCATCGAATGCAGATATGGATTTCCAAAAATCAGTTTTATCAAATCTTCTTGTGGTACTAATTAAATCTAGCTGACAGGTGTTATCAAAACCAAGAGCCACACTAAAAATTTCCAAGTCAAATTATATTCTTTATTAAACATGCAAAAGTGAACATCATCATCTGTGACTTGTAAAGAGCATAGGAATTTTATGGTGAGCTTTTTAATCCCAAGTTCAGGAACTTCCCAAAAGCTTCCCCAACCAATTGTATTAAACACAGTATTAAATTCTGCCGACCCATGTCTAGTCCCCTTTTCACCTTTAATCAATGTGTTTCACTTTGTTCAGCAAAGTAAAGACTAGTGGTGGACCAAAAGTGGTGAAGCTTTGCAGAGATTCCCTTTCTTGTGCTTGGTGAAAGTGAAAGGTGTATGATGAAAGTGGAGACATGCTTTAAAGTGATTCCCATGGACCATGGAAGCACTAATGCATGCCGTGGTGACCACTTTGTAGATTTTGGATAGTGGTGGGTGTTGGATTCTCCTTGGGGCATGTGAAAGTTTAATTAGTGATCGTGACCAAAGGTGGTCGACCAAAATGCAGAAGAAGATGGTGCTTAAAATTTGAGAAATGAATCAGCACACCAGGCCAACACCACCAGAGGTGGGTGGGCCTCATGGTGGGGTTGGTCGACCCCTCCTTGGGTGGTCCTACCACCTCAGATGTATAGGTTGAAATCTTAGTCAAGTTTTAATTGTTTAGGTAATTTATTTTGTCAAAATAAAATATGCAAAATTTAAATATGAAATGCAATGCAAAAATGCAAGAATTGAAAATGCATAAATTAAATATGAGATAACTACTGATTTATCTTATCAGCAAGGGCTCTGTGTTTTAGGTCCATCGAGTAGGACCTCTCCTTTTCGGGTTCATTCTTCGGGTGCATCGGCCGGTCCTGGAGACGGGGACCGTGATGATTTCACCTCTTTCTTCTGCCATTCCTTCTTGGTTAATGCTTGCGACTCGGCGGATTCATCCTTCTTTACCGCCTCAGCTTTACTTACCAGTTTGGCCTTTTTGGCCTTTGGCGGTTGATTTTTCCGGCGGGGTGCATATTGAGGCTTGTTCTTCCATAGGTTCTTCCTTGCTTGTTGCATAGATTTATAACCATCGAAAGGATATTTCACTCTCTTACCTGGGAGTTGGAAGTGGATTCGGCCGGATCCTACGTAGATGACGGCATTAACGGTGTGGAGGAACAGCCTTCCCAGGATGACGGGGACTTCGTCATCGGCTCCTATGTCGAGAATGATGAAGTCGGCAGAAATGTACTCGTCTTGAACCTTGACAAGGATGTCCCTTGCCAATCCCTCGGGGAACCGGATGGATTGATTGGCCATCTGCAATTTGACAAATGTGGGGTACAAAGGTCCCCATAACAGATTTTCACACATTATCTTAGACATGATATTGACCCCAGATCCAAGGTCGCAGAAGGCGTTGTCGGAGGTGTGTGGACCGATCTCGTAGGTGATGGTTGGATGGCTAGGGTCACTCTTCTTAGCCATGAATGGTGGGTCAAAAGGGTAACCTGGGTTTGTCTTGGGTGGAAGCTTACCAAACCTTGTAGATACTAACCTGACACCCTCAACCGGTTCCTCAGACTTCCCTGGGATCTTACCTTGTTCGAAGGATGGGACAGCTGCTGCTATTTGAGCTAATTGTGTTTCTAGCATTTTATTGAAGCTCAATTGATTTTTCATAGCAGTGGCAAAGCTATCCATTTTCTCACTAAGATTTTTAAGAATCATATCATTAGCCATCATTTTCCTGTTTATACTATCATTGATTTTAGATTGGCCTAAGACAAGATCTTTCAGAGAAGGTTCGTTACCATAAGAATTATTGTAATTATTGCTGTAACCATTACCTTGATTACCTTGATAGAAGGGGCGCGAGTTCCATCCTCCTTGTTGCTGGGATCGATACCCATTGTTGCTGTTGTTTTTGTTGATGATGATGAAGCTCACCTCCTCCATCGTTTCGGGACAGTTTGCCCGAATGATTTTCTCCACCACATACTTCGCACCATGGGTCAGCTTCAACGGCTCGTGCGGTGGCATGGGGTCGAATGGCCTCTTGTCCCTTTTTAGAACCTTCCTCAATCTTTTTCATTAAAAGGTCCATTTTGGCTGAGAGCATGTCCACCTCATGCATGGTGTGCATACCCCTCTTCTTGGGCTGGAGACATTCCTCATTCCATCCTTGGTTGATTACCATCTTTTCAATGAGATCTTTAGCATCCTTGATATTATTTTGCAAGAATGCTCCTCCAGCGGCAGAATCAAGATGACTACGGGCTAATCCAGTTAGCCCATGGTAGAAACCTTGGATTAGGAGCCATTCTTCAATACCATAATGAGGACAGGCACAAATGTACTCCTGGAGACATTCCCATGCTTCGAAAATCATCTCATCAGCTTGTGTTGGAAGCTTGAAATCTTTCCACAAAGGACGCTGGTTTTGCCCATCGGGAAGAATTTCTTGAGGAATGCATTGGCACATTTCTCCCAAGTGGTAGATTCACTCTTGTTGGTATAGAACCATTGCTTCGTCTTCCCAACCAATGAGAATTGGAACAGGCGAAGACAGATAGCGTCTGCCAAGACATTTTTTATGGTGAAGATACCACACACCTCCAAGAAGTGTTGGAGATGGGCATTGGCATCCTCGTGAGGCTTCCCACATAACGGGTTGGCTTGCACCATATTGATAAGTCTGCCTTGAGCTCAAAAGTAGCATCCCCCCAAGTTAAGCTGCGGACCAGTGGCGACATTGTCGGCCGACGGTGCAGAGTACTCAGAGATGGTCTTTTGGGCCATGACTTCTTTGAGTGATAGTGCGGAGCCTCTTTCCTCGAACGGATTTAAGTCCGAGATGAACCTTTGAGGGGAAACTTGACGGCGTCTAGTTCTCCTCAACAATTGCTCAGGATCTTCAACAAAGTTTGATGGCAATTGGAAACCGCTCATGCACTGTCTATCTTCACGGTAACGAGAAACATAGACAGGGGATAAGCCCCTAACACTAATTGATAACTAATTTGATAATAGACTCCGGATTCAATTTTATTAATATTCCTACACTGATGCTTTCCCCGGCAATGGCGCCAGAAATGCTTGTTAACACTTCGTAGCGCAATCACCAGAGACAGGGTGTTAGGCTATCTCTGATAACGGCGCCAGAAGTGCCTAAGGGTATTTCTTATGTCTATTGGATAATTCTCCAGAAGACGACTCCGGAGACCCCGAGCGTAGCTCGACTCAATGCTAACTCCCACACTAGACTAATACTACTACTAAGGAGTGGAACTTGACTCTTCCTTACTTCTTGTGTCTCTTGTGTGTCTTGAAGAGAATGGTGGCTGCCTCTATTTATAAGGGGAGTGGAGAGGTGCCACGTCAGCGATCCGTGTGCTCCTTGCCTCTCCACCCTTGGATAAACTACCTCATAACCGCCTCAAGATGGACGGCAGTGGTGAAACCGTCACGTGGGATCATGCATGAGTCGGTGGGGAGCCAACCGACCTGGCTGGGCACCAGGGAGGTCGGCCGACCCCCCTATGGCAGGTGGGCCCAGCCAGGTTCTTCTAGAAGCTGTCCCTATCTGTCACAAGAAGTGGCTCCACCTTTTGCTAAGTGTTTGTCATGTTGGTTCATTCCTTGATCCTTGTGCTTTGCTTCTCTACCGTTGAATCGAAACACAACTCTGATCCGACGGTGGAAATAAGCTGAGTGGAGTGTCACGAGGATCGTGCCATGTCACCAAAGCCCTGTGGGCCCCATACATGGGTCGGCCGACCCATGCATGGGCCCACCTTGAGCTTGCCTCCCTTCCATGTGATGTTGTACACCATGTGTTGAAGTGTGGTGGCCTGGGGTCTCCATGTGTGGGTCGGTCGACCCACACATGTGGCCTCCAGCTGCTCAGTTTTGTCCTGTTTGATCTTTCTTGCATTCACAAGCTAAGAGTACAAGTGGAACTAGTTATTGGATAAAATATGTTCATGTTATGTTATTCTTTCATCGAAAGCGAGGCTGTTGACGGTGTTAGAGTGTGGAATTTCAGGGCTTATCCACCATCAACAGTCTTAGAGACTGAATTTTGACCAGTTCGTATGCCGTCACCATTTACTGCTTGGTAGGTGGTCAGTTTCTTCCTTGGAATTGATGTAAAATTTATTGCCTTTTTATATGCCCCTTCACATTTCTCCGTGGACCGCGTCTACTGAGCTCCCTTTTCCCTATAAATAGCTGCACTGCTTTGTATTCTTCATCTTCATACACTTCTTACTGAGTATCCTCTTTCTTCTTTCTTCTTCCTTATGGCTCTGTTGGTGTGTGAGGTTGAGCAGCCTCCGGGCGTTCAAACTATTCCTCTCTGTTCTTTCTGTAGTTTGAAGAAATCTTGTGATAGGGACCGGTTGTAAGCCGGTCCCATTGTTAGTGGTGGATTTGGAGCTTGGTGGTGCAGTTTGAAGAAGCCTTGGTATCCAAAATTTATCTCATAATCCCATGTTAACTCTTCATAAGGCTCTTCTTCATTCTGGGTCATCTGGTTTCTCTGGGTCTGGTTTTTGCCAGAACCTTAGGTGGACTGATGGTCGATGTTACCCATCCGTCACCGGGCTGTGAGTCGTCTGCCATAAATCCCTTTCTCTCCACCCTCCTATCCCTCCGAGTTCTTCTCTGGGCTGTGAACTGTTGCTGCCAGGGCTGTTCTTCATGCTCCTGACTGACTGTGATGTTGCTTGATGTGATGACGTCGGAGGGCTTCGCTGGCGACAACCTCTGCTTCAGCGCTGGTGATCTCTTTGCTGAAAGCTGGAGATGGTAATGGAGGCTGGAGTAGAATGATACCGAGTTCTTCCTTGGTTGATAGGAAAGGCTGTTCGTCGATCTCTCCTTCAGCTGCAAATATGTTACTTGGGTGGTAGAACTAGGACTTTTATTACTTGCCGAGCTATTTTTTTGGCTTCATGGTTGTATCCTCTAAGAAAGAGTTGTAATCTGATATCATCCAAGTTGCATATATAAAAGAATATGTATCCTTCATCTGGGTTGTTTGTAACGCCAGTTTGTATCGAAATATCATCCGAGTTGTTGTAGTAGGCTGAGAGTTACGCTGTTCAGAGCTATTGGTTTCGGAGAGTGAGCTTATGGTCCGAGTTCTTTTAGCTTGTATCAAGTCTTTCTTCCGAGTTGTCTGTAACTGAAGTTGCCTCGCTTGTCATTGCGAGTTGTTTGGGATTGGCCTGAGAGCTCTTTCTTGTATTTGACCAGCCACTAGTGTTGCCAACTTAAAATCTTTTTCGCGTCTTGTATGGTGCTCTTGTCTTGGTTGGGCCATTTAAATGGGCCTTTGTGCTTGATCGGCCTTTTCTCTCTATAAATATAAAGTGGTTTTCCCTTCTTCCGCTATCGTCTTTCTGCTAAAACGAACAAATCCTAGTTTTCTTGCCACCATAAACCCTAGTTTTTGTGCCGCCGTCTTTATTCCGCTGCCCTCAAAAAATCTGGGTTTCTTCATCATTTGATGGTCCATGCGAAGAAAGGGTCTTCTGCTTCTGGTGAGGGGAAGGTTGAACAAGAGGAAAAAATCAACAATCCTAAGTATCTCGCCATGGTTGTTGCAGAGGAGATTTGGCCTGAGCCCAAGATTGAGGAAGCTCAATTGATGGCCTTGGAGGTTAACGGGTGTATTCATCCGAAAGAACTCTCTGGCTGGGTTCTTCCTGGTGAGCATCGAGTTCCTGTCGCACAAGGCGACACGATTGTCCGTTTCTATCATTTTGTTCTTTGCAGTCTATGCCTTCCTTCTTCCGACTTCTTTCGTAGTTTTCTTGATTACTATGGGATTAGTCTTTATCAGTTGTCTCCGAATGGGGTTCTCCATCTATCTATCTTTGCTCACTTCTGTGAAGTCTTTCTGGGGATTCCTCCCTCTCTTACCCTCTTTCGTTACTTCTTTCGCCTGCGGCCTAACAATCAGGGTGGTGGTGCTGCCCCTGTTCTTGGGAGTTGTTGCGTTCAGTTCCGTCAAGGTCAGAAGAGCGAATTTTTTAATTATACTCTTCTTGAGTCTGTCCATGCGTGGCGTTCTTACTGGTTTTACGCCATCAACTTTCCACCTCCCTTGGCTGTTCATTCTAATGCTGCCCCTGATCAAAATCCTCGATGGGATAAGGAGTTTCTCTCTGATAGTGATATGACTAGGCTGCAGCCCTTGTTGGATCGCTTCCATGTTCTTAAACAGCAAGGGTTGACAGGTTTCGGTATTGTTGCCAGTTTTATTCGTCGTCGAGTTCAACCTCTTAAGCAGAGGGAGAATTTTGGCTTTGAATACATTGGTCCTGATGACTCAAGTCGTTTGCTCCACTCTGAGTTATCTGAAGATCAAGTTCTCGAGCGCTTGAAGGGTATCCTAGAATGTGTGCTTGTCTTGCCTGTTCGGGTTGAGGAGTACTCTGCTGACAACCCGCCTCCTGCTGTAGGTGTTGCTTCTTCTTTGCTCTTTGTTTCTGGCCTTCTTGAAATTTTATGCCGACTATGTTTCTTCTTTTTTCTTTCCAGGAACTTGGGCAAAACTTTGTTGATCCTTCCCCCTCAGAGAATGTTACTGCTCCGGGTACGGTTTCTATTCCTCGTACTGCTTCGGGTGCAATTTTCATTTCTGGGTTCTCTCCGGGTTCTGGAGATGAATATGTGGAATATACTCCCCGCATAGGATCTTTGTCTGGTCGTACGAGACGGTCAAGTATTTCTGAGCCATCTGCTTCGGCCTCTGGTTCTGCTTCTACTTCTGCTGTTAAGAAGCCTCGGATTACTAGTTCTGTTGCCACAGGTAACATTCTTATAGGTGAGCCTTTTCCCTTTTCTTTGTGTTTGGGTGATTGTTTTTGACTTTCTGTTTTGTCGATATTTAGACTCTGTGGTTCATGTTCTTGAAGAGCCTGTGGATGAGGAAGATACCACTCCTCTTATGCACCAGATGTGAGCTCTTTTCTTTGTTCATTCTGGTATTTCTTTGTTCTGTTGTTCTCTTTCTCATCTGCTTCTTTTTTATTCTGTAAGAAGACTTCAGTTGTTCAAGAATCTGTGATTACTCCTCCACCTGCTGTGTCGAGAGTGCCTGACCTGTTTTCTGCTCGGCCTCCTCCCGTTGCTTCCTTTTCTAGGAAATTTGGGAAAAATTTGATGGGGTAAGGTTGTTTTCTTTTTAGGCTTCTTTGTTTTGGGTTTCTCTGCTAATTCTTCTTTGCAAATCCTCTCTGCTTTCCTCTTCGGGTCCTTTGCCAGGCTCTTCTTCTGCTAAGGGAGATCCCCCTCTTAGGGTGAGTTCTTCTCAACTCGCGGACTTTGAGAAGACTGTCAGCGCCGATGCTACTCGGGATTATGGTATTGAGCACGAGTTTGTTATCCCCGTTGCTATCCCTCTTTGGAGATCTTCAGGTTTTGATTCTACTTCTTTACATGGATGGCAATTTGAAGAAGATGCTTTGTTGGAGTTTGACCCTCGTCATCGAATTTCTGAGTTGATGGCTAGTTGGGAGGATTTCGGAGAAAAACTAAAGGTGAGTTCTGTTTGCTCCTTCTTTGTTCTTCTCTGATTTTTCCTTAATGTTTTTCTTTTTATCTTGAAGGGTTTTTCTCAAGATCAGGACAGTTTGTTTTGATCTGTTGAGGTTGGGGGAGTCGTCTTCGGAGATTCGAAGTTTAAAGGACTCCCTCGCTGCTGAGATTTCTGCTCGAGAGAAAGCTGAGGCTGAAAAGGTTGAGTTGAGTACGCATCTCCGAAATGCTGCTGTGAGCTTTGATGAGATTCGAAAAGACCATGCAGGTAGTTTGCTGAATCCCTCTTGTTTTTTGACGTTTTGCATGCTCTAATTGTCTATAATTTTTGCTTCAGAACTCACACAGTTGAGGAATAAGCTGGTAACTGAAGTTGAGTCTTTGAAAGCTTCACTTTGTATTGAGCGTAGGCGTTCTGAAGAGGTAAAATCTCAAGCTGAAGAAGAGCTTTCTCGTGCTCGCTTGATTCGGCGAGGAGCTGATCATGATCTTGCGCAAGCTTCGAAGACTATTACTGATCTTAATGCCCAGTTGACGAGTGCAAATAAGAAGCTCGACCTCCTTTGGAAATCTTTTGAGAAGGTTGCTAATGTTGTTCGTATTGCTGCTGATGATCAGACATTGACTTCGGCTGATCTTATTTCAGCTTTTCCTTTGGTCACCCGAAACTTTATAATCAATGTCATTCGTTGTGGTATTAGTAGTACTCTTGGCAGGATTCGGGTTCTTTTCCCGACTGTGCGTCTTGATGACCTTGATACTGCGCTTCATGAGGGTCAGAGAAGTGCCGCCGAGAGTGCTGGAGATGCCTTGGAGGATGTTGCAGGTCGCTTAACTGATCAGCTTGCATTACCTTTGCCCCCTGTTGACGACGAGGCGACTGGCCCTTCTCGTGCCCCTTAATGGGTTGTAAGAGACATTGTTCTTTTGTGATAACCAACTTGTTTTTATGTTCTTATATTTTTGAATTTCTGCTTTTGATTCCTGGTGGAGATGCTTTGAGCTTGTTCTGTTGTTATTGCTCATCAGTTGCGACTCCGATGTCTTCTTTTGTTGTAACCCAGTTACGGCTTTTGGAGAAGGTGAGTAGTTTATTGCTCTCATCGGGTCCCGGCTCAATATGAGCTCGTTTTTTGGGTTGTCTTCTTTAGTAGGAACCCAGATACAGCCCTTGACGAAGGCGAGTAGTCTATTACTATCATCGGATCCCTGATCCGGAATGAGCTCGTTCTTCAGATGTCTCCTTTAGTAGAAACCCAGTTACGGCCCTTGAAGAAGGGGAGTAGTCTATTACTCTCATTGGGTCTCGGCCCGGAATGAGCTCGTAACTAGGGCGAGTACTACGTACTCTCATCGAGACTGCCTTGGAGCCCGGACACGGCTCTTGAAGAAGTCGAGTAGTCTATTACTCTCATCGAATCCCTGATCCGGAATGAGCTCGTTCTTCAGATGTCTTCTTTAGTAGAAACCCAGTTATGGCCCTTGAAGAAGGCGAGTAGTCTATTACTCTCATGGGGTCCCAGCCCGAAATGAGCTCGTAACTGGGGCGAGTACTACGTACTCTCATCGAGACTGCCTTGCAGCTCAGACACGGCGCTTGAAGAAGTCGAGTAGTCTATTACTCTCATCGGATCCCTGATCCGGAATGAGCTCGTTCTTCAGGTTGTTTCTTTAGTAGAAACCCAGTTACGGCCCTTGAAGTCTACGAGTAATCTATTACTCTCATCGGGTCCCAGCCCGGAATGAGCTCGCAACTGGGGCGAGTACTATGTACTCTCATCGAGACTGCCTTGCAGCCCGGACATAGCTCTTGAAGAAGTTGAGTAGTCTATTACTCTCATCGGATCTCTGATCCGGAATGAGCTCGTTCTTCAGGTTGTTTTATTTAGTAGATACCCAGTTGCAGCCCTTGAAATCTGTGAGTTGTCTATTACTCTCATCGGGTCCCAGCCCGGAATGAGCTCGCAACTGGGGCGAGTACTATGTACTCTCATCGAGACTGCCTTGCAGCTCTGACACGGCTCTTTATAGGCGAGTAGTCTATTACTCTCATCGAATTCTTTTGGTCCGGAATGAGCTCGTGGCGAGTAGTCGGTCTGCATTACCTTTACTCTCATCGGTATTGCTTTAGCAACTCGGAAGTAACCCAGCTACGACCCTTGAAGAAGGCGAGTAGTCTATTACTCTCATCGGGTCCCAGCCCGGAATGAACTCGTAGCTATGGCGAGTACTCTGTACTCTCATCGAGACTGCCTTGCAGCCCGGATACGGCTCTTGGAGAAGTCGAGTAATCTATTACTCTCATTGGATCCCTGATCCGGAATGAGCTCGTTCATCAGATAGTCTTCTTTGGTTGAAACCCAGTTACGGTCCTTGGAGAAGGCGAGTAGTCTATTACTCTCATCGGGTCCCAGCCCGAAATGAGCTCGTAACTGGGGCAAGTACTTTTGTACTCTCATCGAGACTGCCATGCAGCCCGGACACGGCTCTCGGAGAAGTCGAGTAGTCTATTACTCTCATCGGATCCCTGATCCGGGATGAGCTTGTGGCGAGTAATCGGTCTGCATTACCTTTACTCTCATCGGTGTTGCTTTAGCAACCCGGAAATATTCATTGTGGCTATTTTCTGATGAGGAAATAAATAGTTTATTGATTCTCGTCGGGTTATCACCCGGTAAAAGTAGCTTCTACATCTTTGTTCCTGACTGAGAATTTTCTAAGAATAGAATCTTTTGAGTTGGCTGATATGCCAAGTATTTTAGACTATGTTGCCATCTTCGTCCATGAGCTCGTAGGTTCCAGGTCTGAGTACTTTTGATACTATGTATGGTCCTTCCCAGGGACTGAGTAGTTTATGCCTTACATCTGCTTTTTGTATTCTTCGTAAAATTAGATCTCCCTGTTGGAATTTCCTTGGGTGTGTGCTTTTATCATAATATCGTCTCAATCCTTGTAAGTATCTTGCATTTTGTACTATTGCATTTATTCTGTCTTCTTCGCTGCTGTCAATTTCTAGTCTCCTTGTTTCTTCGGCTTCTCCTTCATTGTATTGTTCTATTTTTGGTGATGTCCAAATTAAATCTGCTGGTATGACTGCTTCAGATCCGTAGACCAAGAAGAAAGGAGAGTATCCGGTGCCCTGCTGACTAGGGTTCTCAGCCCCCAGACCACCTTTGGTAGTTCTTCTATCCATTTAGCTCCATAATCTTTGAGTTCTTCATATAGCCTTGGTTTGAGTCCTGCTAATATGAGTCCGTTTGCTCTTTCAACTTGTCCGTTTGCTTGAGGGTGGGCGATTGATGCATAGTCGATATTTATTCCACAGTCTTGAGCCTAGCTATTAAACTCGACTGCTGTAAAGGGTGACCCAAGGTCTGTGATTAGTCTATTTGGCATGCCGAATCTCTGCATTATTTTCTGTATGAACTCTACTGCTTTGGTTGCGTTGTATTTGACAAATGGCTTGTATTCTATCCATTTTGTAAACTTATCAATTGCCACATAGATATACTCGAATCCTCCTTTTACTTTCTTTAGTGGCCCTACTTGATCCAGTCCCCAGCATGAAAAGGGCCAGGCTGGAGGTATGCATATCAGATTGTGGGCTGGTACGTGTGCCTGTCTTGCGAACATTTGACATCCTTTGCATTTTCTGACTAGTTGACTAGTTCTTCTGTGTCTTTTAGTGCTGTTGGCCAGTAGTATCCTGTTCGAAAGGCTTTTCCAACTAGCGTTCTTGAAGCTGCGTGATTTCCACAATAACCTGCGTGTATTTCCTCTAAGATTTCTTTCCCTTCTGTGATGGTGACACATTCGAGTAGTACCCCTGACGAAGCCGCTCTCTTGTAGAGCTTGTCACCTACTAGTACATAGTTTCGACTTCTTCTCATGATTTGAGTTGCTCTTTCTTTCTCTTCTGGGAGTTTGTGCTTTTTTAAGCAATCGATGAAAGCTTGTCTCTAGTCTTAGGACCCTAAGGTTTCTTGTTGTATTGTCATGATTTTCATGCTTTCTGGAGTTTCTTCTGAATTTTTTCTGAGCTCTTCTTTCTTTTCTTGTGGGTGCTCAAGTTGTTTTATCGATGGAGTAGAGAGTTCTTATACAAATACTCCTGAGGGTACTTTTGCTCTATCTGATCCCATTTTTGCAAGTATATCAGCCATGACGCTCAAGTCTCTCAACACATGATGGATTTCTAACCCCTGAAAGTTTTTCTCTAACTTGCGTACTTCCATGCAGTAGGAGTCCATGTTTTCTTTTGTGCAGTCCAGTCTTTGTTTACTTGGTTGATTACCACTGCCGAATCCCCGTAGACCAGTAACCTTTTAATTCCCAGTGATGTAGCTATCTTTAGGCCATGGATGAGTGCCTCATATTCTGCTTCATTGTTGGTTGCTTGCCATAGTATCTGAAGGACGTATTTGAGTTGTTTTCCCTCAGGCGATATCAGTAGTATTCCTGCTCCGGCTCCTCCAAGTTTTAGGGATCCATCGAAGTACATTTTCCAATGATCAATTATGATGTCGCTTGGTTGCAATTGTATCTCTCTCCATTCTGCTAAGAAGTCTATTAAGGCTTGTGATTTGATGGCTTTCCTTGGGGTGAACTCTATGTTCAAAGCTCTGAGCTCTACTGCCCATTTTGATATTCTGCCTGTGGCGTCCTTGTTTTGCAGTATATCTCCCAGCGGTAGGTCGGTCACTATCATGACTTTGTGTTCTTCAAAGTAATGTATGAGCTTTCTTGATGTAATTAAGAGTGCGTAGAGTACCTTTTGTATGTGTGGGTATCTCATTTTTGACTCTGACAGAACTTCACTGATGTAGTAGACAGGCCTCTAGACTTTGTAGATTTTTTCTTCTTCTTCTCTTTCCACTATAATGGCTGAACTGACTACTTGATTAGTCGTCGTTATATATAGCATGAGGTTTTCATGTCTCCTTGGAGGTGTAATTATTGGGGATGACATGAGGTAGTTTTGAGTTCTTCAAATGCTTTGTCGGCTTCTTCTGTCCACTTGAAATTTCCTGTCTTCTTTAGAAGTTTAAAGAACGGCAATCCTCTCTCTCCTAGTCTTGATATAAATCTGTTTAGTGCTGCCATACACCCGGTTAGTTTTTGGACCCCCTTTGATATTGTTGGGTGGCTTCATCTCCGTCATTGCCCTTATTTACTTTGTGCTAGCTTCAATCCCTCGGTTGCTTACCAGAAAACCTAGTAATTGCCCCGAAGGTACCCTGAACACACATTTCTTCGGATTCAGCTTCCAGTTCTACTTTTTCAGATTTTTGAAGGTCTGCTCTAAGTCTTCAATTAGTGTATCTAGGTCCTTTGTTTTGACCACAACATCGTCGACGTAAGCTTCTGCATTATCTCCTATCTGTTTATCCAAGCAAGTTTGGATTGCTCTTTGGTAGGTTGCTCCTGCGTTCTTTAGTCCGAATGGCATAGTTTTGTAACAGTAAGCTCTAAATGGTGTGATAAAGGAGGTTTTGCTTTGGTCTTCTTCTCTTAAAGATATTTGGTGATATCCAGAGTAGCAATCCAGGAAGGATAGTAGTGATGATCTTGCTGTTGAATCCACTATCTGGTCAATCCGTGGGAGTCCAAAAGGGTCCTTTGGGCAGTGTTTGTTCAAGTCTGTGTAATCGACGCACATGCGCCATTCTCCAGTCTCTTTTTTCTTCACGAGGACTGGGATTGCCAGCCAATCAAGATGTAGAATTTCTTTGATGAATCCGGCTGCTAGAAGTTTTGTGATTTCTTTCTTTATTGCTTTCTTCTTGTCTGGTGCAAATCTTCTCAGTCTTTGCTTCACTGGTTTTGTGCCTTTGATTATGTCAATGTTGTGCTCAGCCAACTCTCTCGGGACACCAGGCATGTCTGCCGATTTCCATGCAAATATATATCTGTTGGCTTGGAGAAAGTTGGTGAGCGCGAGTTCCTATTTTTCAATGAGGTGAGCACTTATGATTGCGGTTTTTGTAGGATCTCCTGTTGCAAGGTCGATGTACTTGATGTCTGTTTTCTTGGGCGGTGTTAATATGGTTTATTTCTTTGCTGGTATCTCGAGTTCTTCTTGATTGATTCTTTGCAGTTCTTCTGAAATCTCTTGCTTTCCCATGGTCTCTTGAGTCTTTGCTGCTATTTGAATTGCTTGTACGTCACAGTCAAAAGCCTTCTTCAGATCACCTCTTAAATTTAGGACTCCATGCGGTCCAGGCATCTTGAGAAACACATATGGGTAGTGTGGAATTGCCATAAATTTTGCAATTGCTGGTCTTCCTAAGATAGCATGATAAGATGATTCAAAGTCGGCTACTTCAAACTTGATCAGCTCAGTTCTGTAGTTTGTTGGGCTGCCAAATGTCACTGGTAGAGTAACTTGTCCCAAAGGTAGTGCTGCTTTTCCTGGTACTATGCCATAGAATGGTATCCTTGTTGGAGTTATCAGACCTGTTAGGTTTAAACCCATCTTCTTCAAAGTTTCTGAAAAAATTATATTGAGGCCTGCTCCTTCATCTATCAATACTTTGGTTACTGTTAGCCCGGCAATTGTTGGATTTAGGACCAGGGGATAATGTCCTGCGTTTCCTACGCTGGTCCACTGGTCTTCTCTGGTGAATTGTATCGGGTATTGAGACCAGTTGAGGTATTTGGGTGTTGCGGGTTCCGCTGCCATTATTTGTCTGAGAGCCAGCTTGTTTTGTTGTTTACTTCTTGAACCTAGCACGCCTGAGAAGATGACGGCTACTGTTCCTTTGGACTCTTGAAATCCTTCTTCGTGTGACTTGCCATCATCTCTTTTGTTTTCGTCTTCCTTCTTCGTGCTCTTGGTATTCCTCTTCATATAATACTAGAAGGTGTAGCAATTCCCCATTGTATGATTTGAGATTGGATGGTAGATGCACTGCATTGTTTCAATATCTTTTGCTCTTTTTGCATCGTCGTATCTCTTTGGTCTATATGCTTTCTTGCTCTTGTCTGCCATAGCTATCATCTTGTCTGGTCCTCGTTTTCTGTTGTATCGGTCATCATAGTTATGCCGTTTGTAATCTGTGTTGTGGTGTCTGATATCTGGGTTGTTATGCCTTTTGTCCGGGTTGTTATGTCTTTTTTCTGGGTTGTCTCGCATGTCGGGAAATCTTTCTCTTATTTTTTCTTCTGCTGCTATCATTCTTTCAACCGAGTTCTTGAATTCTTCATTCGTTTTTGGGTTCTCTTTGCAGAAATCATGGAATTGCCATCTTGCTAGAATTCCATATGAGAAAGCTTCTATTACTTCTCTTTGTGTGATGTCATGAACTTGAGCTCTTAATTCCCCAAATCGTTGATAGAATTCTCTTAGGCTTTCCCCGTATTTTTGCTTGAGTCCTTTCAACTCGGCTTGCGTGATTGGGTGCGTTATGATACATGCAAAATTTTTGTAGAAAGGTCTCTGCAGGTCTTCCCAATTTCTTATTGATCTTGGCCTGAGTTTGTCGAACCATTGTAGTGGCATAGCCACTAATGCCATTGGGAAGAAGAGGGTTTTGATGTCATCGTCTCCTCCTGCTAGTTCTATTGATTGAGAGTATATCCTTAACCATTGTTTGGTTCTGTCTTGCCGTCATATTTCGAGTGGTTTGATGGTTTGAATTTATGCGGTAGCTTGATTGAGAGAAGTCTGCTGGCAAAGCACGGGAATCTGTCGGGTGCTTCGAATTTTTTGTCTTCATGGGTTGTTTGCCTGGTCTCCCCTACTGTTTGGGTTCTTGTGTTTTCTGTTTCTCCCTTTCCCTCTCTGTATCTTGATTGTAGGGATGGACTGCGTCGGGTTGTTGAAGCTTGCGGCCTTGCTTTTTCAGTTTTCTTGCGATTATCCCGAGTTTTTTCTTCAGTCTGGTTGATGCTTTCGGTGTGCCCTACTGGTTTCTTTGTGTTTGGTCCTCTGTTTTTGGGTGGGCTGTTTGATTTGTTCTTCCATCTTTGAGCGGTCTGAAGGGCTTCTTTGAGTCTTCTGTGTTCTTCACCGAGGCCTTGAGTTGCTCCTAGTTCTTCTATTAGCTCTTGGATTTTAGCGCTTGTTCTTCCTTGGTTCTTTTCCTTCTCTACTCTTTCTTCGATGTCCCTTTCTGCTTTCTTTCTCTTGTAGTCCTCGAGTTCTTTCTCGAACCTCAGTCATGCTTCTTTCCTTTGTATTGCCCTTTTCCGCCTTCCTTGCTTCAGTTTGTTCCTTCTTTCTCGAGTTGTTCTCTGTTCTTCGGTTTCTTCTTCCCTGCTTGGCTCGTCAGCAGATATTCCAGACTCGGTTTCATCGGATGAGTTGATGTCCGGCGCTTGAGGTAGTTGAAGTGGTGACTTTGGTCGTCGTATTGTTAATACTTCTTGGATGTGTTCTTCTTCAGATTCGTCGGATTCGCTGAGTTCTATTCCTTCTTAGTATGGTAACCGTACGATGGGGTTGTATTCTTGTTCTAGCTAGTGAATAGTACAACCTTGCGGTGTGACTGTCATCATCAGACCTTCTTGTGCCCCTCTCAGTGGTATATTGAAATTTTGTCGAGCTGTTATAAGCTTCTGGATTGTTTTGGCCGAATTGTCGAGACCAAACGGGAAAGAACCCGCCGATTTTTTGTAATGAGTTTTTCCGCTGTTGTGGATGCTTAGATTGTCAATGTCGTCGATTAGATTGAAAATTTCTGGATTTTCCTCACTTGGTTCATCTATGTCCATCGAGCTATCCATGCTTCTTTCGGTTTCTTTCTCTTGTAGATGACCTTGGATCTCGCCTTCGTTGTTGATTTTGCATACCCATGAGCTGAAAACGAGAGTTGTTTTGGATGTAGCTTCCATGCTGGTGAGGTCCGCTGACTTCTCGATGATGAACTCACCGAAAGCCCCTACCTGGCGCGCCAGCTGTCGGTGTTTTACGACCGATAGCCCTTCTCGGGGGTACCCGGGACGGTTATTTGTTCGGAGGGGTGTCGGCGTATGCAGGAACTCGGTGGTAAACGCAGGTAGACAATAATTTATACTGGTTCGGTACGCCGGAAAATCACGGCGCCCTACGTCCAGTCCAGGGTGGATAATATGTTGCGCCCTGCGCTTCTAGACCGTGAGGTCTGTTATGGTGTTTGTGTTGATGTGTCCCCAGGTGAAGGTTGCCGATCTAGGGAGCCCTGCCCTCCTTTATATAGTCCAGGGGGCAGGATTCCTAGTCGGTTACAAAGTAGAGATCCTAGTAGGATTACAAACTAGTACTAATAGGATTACATGAAAGGAATTCTAATTGGACTAGATCTTCTTCTCTCTTCCTTATGGGGAACCCCTAGTGTCCGCATCGACACCACCATATTGGAGTCATTACTCCTGAACACATTTGCAATATGTCGATTTGAGAAAGTCCTTCATTGCCTCGTCTTTACCTTTTTGATGAGCTTGTCCTTGTAACCCTGTCTTGTCCTATACGAGCTCGTGTTAGATGTCCAAGACTCCATGTCCTTCCAGCTCATCCTCGAGGACATGCCATAAACACGGCGCTGGCGCTCCAAATTTCCAAGCGCCTCAACCAGTTGGTCCCTCTCTCTATGAGGGTTCAACGGCCCGCTCTTCTCGACCGTAGCAACCGCCAGGATCCTCTTCTCCACCGCCTCGGTCTATGGCTCATTGAATTTGGTCTTGTCCTCTTCTCGCTCTTTTCGCTTGTAGGTATAGAGGAAGTCTCGTGACCTCTTATCGAGGATGGCATACTCACTCGGCCATCCAACCGTAGCTATCGCCCTTTCTTCCTCCCTCCACTTCTTCTTCTTCTTCTTACCGGTACCATGTAGTGCCCAAGTGGTGGTGGTACACGGTCTTCTTAGTGAGCTCAGAGAACTTCTTGCCCTTGGCCTTTGCTTCTTTGCTTTAGCCAGAAAAAATCTTCCCAAGCCTCATTGGTGATGAACTTGTATTCGCTGACCCTTTCTGGACGTAAAAGCCCTATTCACTTGTCCAGATTTCAGGTTCTTTTCATACTATAATAATGTTTTCCTCGTACAACAATCAACATCCGTCGAAATCAGCGCTTCGTTTCATACAATCGAACACGGTCACCACCGGAACTGATGATGGGCTTTGGATGCAACTTGCATCACATGCTTCTTGCACTTATCTTCATTATTCATGATGAACTAAAATGCTTGGTTCCTAAAATTTCTTGAAACCGATCGGTTCCTATTTTATAGGCCTGAATTTCATCACATAACCGAGGAACTGAAACCAAAGCCAAATCGAGAACCGAATGGCCACCCCTAACCCTTCATACGACGTTCCTTCACAAAGGTTGCAACCAATTTTGTCTCATTTCCTAAAAAATACCTTGAGTTTACGACTTAAACTATTTTAACATATAATAGTTTAGTTCATAGCTTCAATCACGTAACTTTTGATCTAACAATTATTTGATACTTAGCGATGCATAAAGTCCTCGTGGCATGATTAGTTCTCGATATTGACCAAATAATTGCTTCTTCACCCTAGCCTTGGTTCTTCAGCACTACTTGCTATTTACCTTGGCTTAGCACCTTGAAACCAAAGGTTTACTTAACCCTTCACCATATTGTTCCATCCTCAAGTCAAGCTTTTGCTTCGCATCAACAATAGGCATTCATTGAATTTCATTCTTCAATAACATGATCCTTACTTGAGTGCTTACTTCTTTACCAATCTTGTGACAAACAAACTTTTCATGTTATGTTTCCTTGAAATAGTACTAATTTGTTGATCAATTTTCTCCTTTCTTATGAAGAATACCATCCATATGACCAACAAACAAGCATTTTTCTTTGATTCACCATTGCTCTTGATCACACATCTTGACATATATTAGTCTTGATCAATACCATTGAACTATCAATATATTCTCATAAATGCAAATAATGTGTCACCGAGACAAACCATACCCATTTACCTTTGTCTCATTTTGCTTTATTAATTTGCTTGCCATTTATTCATTTGGAATATGGCATGAGTTTGATATTATCATTCATAAATCAAAACTCATCAAATTCATTAGTCCTTCAATTGTTTTACAATTCAATCACCAAAAATTTCAAGGACATGCCTAACATTAGATTGTCAAACATATTCAAGAGGATGTTTAGCTTGACACCATATTTTCCTACCACATATGGCCGAAAGTCGGCATCATCAAAATTCTGTCACTAATTTTCCCAAATATTGGCAAAACAAATTATTTTTTTCTAAAACATTAATAAGAAAATTGGTTTGCATGAGAACAGAGAAATAAGCAAAATTTGGTGGTGGAGTACTGGTCCAACCCTCCCCCCCCCCCCCCCCCTCCCAAAAAAAATCACTTTCAAGGCAAACAATTTTAAATTTAACGAAATATATATATTGATTTTATGAAATAATTATAGAATTTATTTATTTGGAGACATAAATATTGATAGTATTTTCTACAAAATTAGTCAAATTTAACATGAAAATCTAGAATTAGATTTTTTTTTTTGAATGGATGGAGACATGGAGTACTATAAGCATGGGCAACATTTGCGTGACCACTTACTAAATGCATGTTTGATCTCATTCTTACATTGAAATTCTAGATTCTATGGGCATGTTTGTTTCAGCGACCCATCAATGCGTGACATTGATGAGCAAATGCGGCTGGGAAGCTGCTTTTGGGATTTCTTCCACCACCCAATTCAGCTGTTCGCGTTTCACTTAGCACACGGACCGTTCAGGGAGTTTTTTTTTTTTTTTTCGTTTGTCTCTCAAACATGTCGCGGACGCGGAAACAAACAGGCCATATACAGTGAACATAGAATCTGGATTAAAATTAAAATTGGCTTCAGATTCTGGGCTAATTTTGATCTCATTTTTATTTTTCTACTACCTCATTTCTTTTTTCTTTTTTTCCCCTTTTTAATGAGAAAATCAAACAAGGCCTAAACAAAGCATCCACAGGCATCGAATGGGATAGAGGCTTTTACCTGTGTAGCATTATAAAAGATGCTACTTACCCATATATCACTAAAAAATTAAATTGCACCTACATACCATGCATACTATCTTCTTTTTTTTTTTGTCTCTCATACCATTCCGTCCACTTTCAAGGCTAACGGTGCGAAACTGCACTGGAAAAAAGTCCAAACTAACCTCACCTCTTAACACCACTCAAAAAACAAAAACAAAAAAGTGGCATGGTATGAGAGGAAAAAAAAATAGTGTGCATGGTATGTAGGTGTAATTTAACTTTGGTACGTGGGTAAGCAGCATCTTCTGTAATGCTACACGGGTAAAAGCGTCAATGAGATAGGGTCCGTTGATTTGCAGAGGAATGGCTGAACACGAGGCTAAGATCCACCACCCTCGTCGCATCACTTTTTCCACTGCAAAGGGGCAGAAAAAGGTGCTTTAAAGTCTATAAACCCCACCGCGGGCTTCCCCTCCGATCTCACCCCACCGCCGCCGGCGAGATCTCCAGGATGGTGTTGGCCGGGCGGCGGGACGGCCCCCTAATGGTACGAGGGGGCGGAGTCGGGAAACCCTTGTCGCGCGGGTCTCGCATCGCTGCGGCCGTCGCTGTCGGCGTCGCACTCGGCTGCGTCTTCGCCTTCCTCTACCCCAACGGCCTCTTCTTCCGCCCGTCTGCCCTCCATTGGCCGCGCCAGGTATTGTTCTTTCATTATCCTTTTCTTGTTTCATACCTGCCCTGAAGATTACTGGAAACGGAGATGTTGGTGGTTAGTGTGCTCGTGACGGATAGTGTTCTACCTCAACTAGGAATGAGGTTAATTAAGGAACTTAAAGGCCAGTCTCTGAGAGCATCCAGTGCATAGATCCATGAAAGTGCTAGTATATGAAGCTGTTTAGTCTACCTTACCTTTTTAAGACTGGTGTTGATGGGAGATTACACGGGTAGTATCTTATTGATGTACTCAAACCTCGTTGCATGGAGTTCCAGTATATTTTTAAAAAAATGTTGTGGCCTTGTGGACATGATTCGATTATCAACAAATTATATTGTCTCTCAATTACTCAGTAGCGTCATTGGTAGGAGTATTGATAAACACGAACGGAGATCAATGATTCTCATAGCCACATTTGCATAGGTCTAATTGAAATTTGATGTTGACAGGAACACTGTCCATGGTTGACAATCTTTCTTATGATTGGCTGCATTTGGACCACTTCACATCCCCATTCCTCATTGGCACATTACCAAAGTTTCGTGCAGTGTCCTTGATTCAGCCCTTGCTACCAGTCCATGTCCATCCCCAAGTATCACATAAATATGCCTCTGCAAAACGAAGTCACCCCTAAGTATCACATTAAGTGAACATTTGATACAGCTTCAACGTTATGGAGGGATGCTAAATCTTCTGAGCACTGGAATAGCATGGCTGTCAAGGATGCATCAGCAAGCCACGGCAGGACATAGTGACAAAATGTTTGAAAATGACTCTTGCTCTCAGGTGTGCAAAGCTAACAGTTTCTGTTGCGGCTTGTGTTTTTATCTACGGTGAGGAATAGGACTGCATGGAGGTCAGCCTAACATTCAAATTTTGTCCTGAGGTTCTTCAGTTACATTTGTTAAGGGCTCCTTTGGATAATAGGAGAGACAAAGGAAAGGAATAGGAAAAATAAAGGATTTGAGGTGTCATGTGTTGTTACTAGGTTCGGCAGGGTCGAAGCGGGGGGCGTCGCTTGGCAGGGTTGAAGCAGCGGCGAGCGTGGTGAGGCGACGAGAGAGGCGCGCAAAGGAGACGGGGTTGTCGCGGTGGGGCGAGCGGGGCGCGCAGCACGCCCGTGTGTGGAGGCGCTGGTGTGGCAAGCATTGGCGGAGCAGGCTCCTGTTCTTCCCTTCCCTTTCGATTTTTCTTCTTCTCTGTGTGCTAGCTGGAAGACGAAGCCGATGCATGCGCCCGCTTTTCTTTCGCGCCAGGAAAAGTTCCATGAAGTTCGACCACATGTTTTATTTCCTATGGATTGTGCTATAGGATTCTATTCCTATGGATTGTTTCCTTAGGTTTTCAGATGAACCAAAGGCTAGGAAAGGAAGAATTCCTTAGGAACTCCAATCCTGCAAAAATCCTGTATCAATCCTGTGAACCAAAGGACCCCTAAGCCTGTTCATACTCGTACTGTGCTTATCAGGACTCAAGGTCAGCTTGAATGGCCTTAAGAGCTGGTTCAGACTTAAGACTGGACCCAAGTTGACCTCAACTTAGATCACAGTTTGAGCCAAGTCTGCGTCTATTTTTGTATGCTAACTAGTAGTATTGTAGAATACGGTTTTTAATTTAAGACTCTGTTGTTCTACAAGAGAACACTTAATTAACGCAGGGCCATTTGAGCAACATCCTGTGCAGTTAATTGGGACTTGGCTGCGTCCCACCTCCTACACTTGTCCATTGCATAAGCTGTGGGATAGTATTTGATTAGGTGGCCACCTATTCTGCTCTTTAAATGGCTGGTTGTTTCGATAGGTGTTGCGTAAAAACAATATTTCCTATATCTGCATTGTTGATTCCTATAGATAATATAAATTCTGCTGCTAACTGATCTCATTTTTTACCGATGAAATGATGTGAAGTTGTGTTTGTATGACTAGGTATGAAATGATGTACAAGTAACTTATAAGTGGTTTCTTGTAGTCTGGATTTGCAATATTCTTGTAGTCTGGATGTACTTAATCTAAAATATAGTTTCAAGTGATCATCAAGTACACTTTACGAAGCTACAGAAATGAACAGAACAAATTCTTCCTGGACATACATTTTCTCAATCATGACTTTACCTAATTTTTTAATCTTGCTAAATTGATTTGCTTTTTCTATGGTGTTACATTAGCAATATAGCTATACAACTAACTGCTGAGTATGCTTATGTCATTGATCCATTTGTTTTCTCTTTGTGCTTTGTTCGTTTATTTTTTTTGTTCTTATTCATTTAGATGTACTATATCTTGGAACGTAATTAAATTCTAATACTAATACCATGTGTATTTTACTCATTCATTAGGTTGACTCAACTGCTTGTGAATCATCAGGACGAGTTACCAACCTTAAATCCCAGTCATCATTGGAGAGAGAGAATGTTGAACTTAGGAGGCAGATTAATGAATTATCCATGAAACTTCAAATAGCTGGACAAGGAAAAGATGAGACTTTGTACAAGCCTGGCACTTTTGGAACTGTCAAGGCTTTGAGAACAAATCCAACAGTAATACCTGATGAATCTGTTAACCTCAGGTTGGCCAAGATATTGGAAGAGGTTGCTGTGAAAAAGGAACTCATTGTTGCATTGGCAAACACCAACGTCAGGGAGATGCTTGAAGTTTGGTTTAGCAATATCAAACGAGTCGGTATTCCAAACTACCTGGTTGTGGCATTGGATGGTAATATAGAAAGCTTTTGCAAATCTAAAGGGGTTCCAGTCTACCGGCGTGACCCTGATGAAGGCATTGACAACATTGCAAAAACTGGTGGAAACCATGCTGTTTCTGGACTTAAATTTCGTGTTTTAAGGGAGTTCTTGCAACTTGGATATAGTATTCTCCTCTCTGACATTGATATTATTTTCTTGAGGAATCCATTTGATCACCTTTACAGGGATTCTGATGTGGAGTCCATGAGTGATGGCCACAACAATATGACAGCTTATGGTTTCAACGACGTGTTTGATGAGCCTTCTATGGGTTGGTCCAGATATGCTCACACAATGCGGATTTGGGTTTACAACTCTGGGTTTTTCTATATAAGACCAACAATTCCTTCTATTGAACTTCTGGATCGTGTGGCTGCTCGCCTTTCTCATGAGCCGAAGTCATGGGACCAGGCGGTCTTCAATGAGGAGCTGTTCCTCCCGTCTCATCCTGGTTATGAAGGCCTTCATGCATCCAGGAGAACCATGGATATTTATCTTTTCATGAACAGCAAAGTCCTCTTCAAGACAGTGAGGAAAGACGCTCAGCTCAAGAAGCTAAAGCCAGTGATTGTGCATTTGAACTACCATCCTAACAAATTAGAGCGAATGAAAGCAGTTATCGAGTTCTATGTCAACGGCAAACAAGATGCACTGCGACATTTCCCTGATGGGTCAGAATGAGGAAATTACAGATTTTGCTGGTAAAGAAACCTATAGCCTCTGTATCCTATTCATTTTGGGGTCGTTCTGGCATTTGGATCTACATGTGGCCAATGTGGGATCTTCACACGTGCGAGAATGTTTGGCGAGCGCAACATGGATGCGTTGACCTTGAGCTATTTGGATATCTCCTTGGTCTCTAGTCCCTACTAACCTCAACAGTTCTGTAGCAAATTTGTACAAGCTTAGGTAGATGGCTGATCACATTTTTTTTCTTTTCCTTTTTTTTTTTGGAGGATTGAATTTAGGAAATCGAGACGGTTGTTTTGAACTAGTGATACGATTTGATGCGCAGCGTTCCTTGTGTGGTGGTTTGCTTGTGATTGTGAATTGAGAACCTTTTGCAATTTCAATTTATTGATTTTGATATTATCCACAGTTGAAAAGCGCTGTCGTGGACAGGATTTGAGCACGGGATTCTTTTGGTCCTCCCGTGGCTGTCATGTATTCTGGGTTTACAGGTAGTACAGCTACAGCTAGTGATGTGATCTTGGTTTGTTTGTTTCTGCCACGTCGCTTGAACAAAAGGCAACGTGGGAAACACGTAGTCATGTATAGATTCCCAGCATATATGCCAACGTCGTCCCGGCGCCTCCTATATAGCGGGCCATGCTATCAATTTGCCGAAGGCTGGCGTGACGATAACGACCCTCCGAGACTCTTCCGCTTCACGGTTTTGAACCTTGGTCTATATTTTCTTAAGCTAAATAGTTGTAGCTTCAAAAACTCTGCTAAATAAATGAAATTGAGAGAGCACCTAAACAGGTGCTAAGATCTTTTTTGCGGAGTTGCTCTATGATGTGTCCGTGAAGCAAAATAGTGGAGCAGCACCAAACAAACTTTAAGTAGAGCTTCCAGAGCTGATTCTCTGCAAAATTCAATAGGATCTCTGTCAAACACTTTTTTAGAGAGAAGTGATTGTTGATTATATGAAGTGATTCTCTAGAATGAAGGCTAGGAGCTAGGAAAAAACTAGCTTCTTCCGTGTCTATAAAATCATTCTTCATTGTGATTTTTGAGAATTTATGCTAGAGAACAAAAAAGAATCACTTCTCTCATAGAATCAGCTTCTATATGGAGAATCAGAAGGAGCTCTAATAAATTGACCCTAAGGGGGTGTTTGTTCTAGGAACTACTTTTTAGTCCATGTCACGTTGAATATTTGATTAATTTTTAGTACTATTAAATATTGGTTATTTATAAAACTAATTAGATAGACCGATGCTACACGACGAGACGAATTTATTAAGACTAATTAATTCATCATTAGCACATATTTAGTGTAGCACCAAATTGTCTAATTTCCATGCAAATGAAAATGTTTGTGCCATTGTGTTATGTTCTTTCATCTTGAAACTCTTTGGAGTCTCTTTCGGTACAGGCCAACTACTTTGGTCTTTACATCCATCAACCATAAAACTTAGGCCAGTCTCGATGAGAGTTTCATCACAATTTTATTTAAATTTGATAAGTTGTCACATAACCACTTTTGATGATGTGTTAACATTTTTAAGAAAAGAGAAGAAATAAGTTTTATGAGAATGGAAATCTTTTGGTATGATGATCGCTTACTATTAAACTGGGTGTTTTATCAATGTTTCATTTTATTTTACCTGATATGGTAGTCTTGAAATCAACAACACGCCGAGACTGACTTTACAAACTCGTGGGCACAATTTTCTTGGTGTATGGCCGGTTCGAACTAACTATAAGTACTTATCACGTGTTGCTGCCGGACTATCTTATAAATAAAACCATTGAGTATATTGGTTCAACCTACATATTCAATTCTTACATGGAATAGAAAAAATAAAGCTAAGATTGAAAGACGATGGAATGGCACACTATAAATAATGATATATGGATAACTTGTATTTAATGTTATCCTAAACGCTAAACGGTAAATAATCGGTCACCCTCTGTTTAGTGTTTAGACCGTTTAAACGGTATTTAAGTGAAGTTAAACGGTCTAAACGGTTTTGTAAAATAATAATAAAATATACATATTTGTGTATGTAAAAATTAAATATACAAGAAACCTTACATATTACACATGTAAAATTCAAATATTCTACCAAATAATCTTTTTGTAAGAAATATAAATCCCACAACACTTCATATAATTACAATATTAGTTAGTTTCGTGTTAGTTCTGATAGTCATAGTCCTCTAATTAACTAGATTATGGATTAAATGGTTGTTTAGCTTATTTAATCAGGTTTAATGTGATTTTGTTTAGACCATTTAGACGGGATTCAAACGGATTTAAATGGCCCAACCGTTTAATTCACCATTTAGGGCCTAAACTACACGGGTGGCTTCTGTTTACCGTTTAAACGGACTAAACGGCCGTTTAGGCGAACAGTATATTTCTTACCTACTGAAAACAGTAATTGCAAATAGTGAAAGTTATATGGTTAACTTGAATTAAGAGATAAAAAGTTAATGGGATGACATGTCATGATTTGAACTTGCATGCTTAGGGTAGAACTTCTAGAGGAGTTTATAAATATAAGATATATATATATATATATATATATATATATATATATATATATATATATATATATATATATATATATATGAGCAAAATGTACCACAGGTCCCTAACCTTTGGCCTCTGTGTCATTTAGGTCCATCACCTTTGAAAGTGTAGTTTTAGCTCTCTAACCTTTGGCATGTATATCATTTAGGTCCATAACCTTTGAAAGTGACCTTTTAGGTCCCTAATCTTTACATGCAGTTCACTGGTAGTCTATTTTTACCGTAGCAGTGACGTTACCTTTTTGTTTTCTCCAAATTTCTCCCAAATTTGTGTAATAACTTGAAAAAGTCCCAAAATAATAGTTGTTCTAAATTTCATGCTCTGCAACTTTGCTTTTCAAACTATTTTCAGATTCTATCTAGTTTTTAAAATTTGGGCTAAATTGGCCATTTGAATTGAGATTTGCAATTCAAATTTTTATTTAACAACTTCAAAATCTCCAGATATAAAAGTTTTTCTCAAAATAATGAGATCTACAACTTTCATTTAAAACTTATCACTAAATTCTTAATATTTTTAAAAATAGGGTTTGAATTTAAAACAAGGCATTCAAATTTAGGGTTTTGCGCAAGATTTTGTTTAGGAACTTCAAAATCTTTTAACATGAAAGCTGCTCCAATTAAAAAGATCTACCTTTTTGCTTTTCGACTCAACCCCAAATTCTAATTAGTTTTGAAATTAGGTTTTAACCCTATATTTTCTAATTTAAGGGTTATTAAATACTTGATTTGGGGTTATTCAAAATTTCAAAAAACTAGATAGAATCTAAAAATAGTTTAAAAAGCAAAGTTGTAGACCATGAAATTTAGAATAACTTTTATTTTAGAACTTTTTCAAGTTATTACACGAATTTGGGAGAAATTTAGAGAAAACAAAAAGGTGACGTCACTGCTACGGTAGAAATGGACTACCAATGAACTGCATGCAAAGATTACGGACCAAAAAAGGTCACTTTCAAAGGTTATGGACCTAAATGACACACATACCAAATGTTAGGGACCTAAAACTGCACTTTCAAAGGTGATGGATCTAACTGACACAGAGACCAGGTTAGGGACTTGTGTTGCATTTTGCTTTATATATATCATATGTTGGAAATATTAGCAATTTAGCGATGCACAAATTAATTCCGACAATGAGGAAAAGATCAACAACATGTATCTACTACTATACCTAAATAGGAGGGATCCACTACATGATTTCTCTGAAATCTCAGCAAGCCACGTCATCTTTTGGGTCCCATGTTCATAAGTTACGGTGTATATGTAACCAAAACGTTCATTTAGTGCTAATCAGTCTCTAGAAGTTCAAGCGATTGGCCATAGCATGCTAGCAAATGGACGAACCACTCAGAATTGAAACCAGCAGTTTCATTGATGTGCTATCATTGACGTGCTAGCAAACCATGTGTATATAAGAACCTCAAGCCTTCCTGTTCTTCCTAATGAATACCTCTGTAATTTTAGGCCACTGGACAATCTGCACAGGCGCGCTGCACAAGAGGGCCATGGGAGTGTCTCCTCGTGGCCGAACCTGCTGCCACCAGAGCCGAAGCAGACATCGTCAGCCGAAGAATTGAAATTGCAGGGAAAAAAAGAGCAGCATCAGGCACATCAGCATAGGGGAAGCCCAGTACGCTCGACTTCAGTGTCCGGCTGCTTCTGCAACTACAATCCGTATGTCCCCTCTCATATTTCTCTATTTTTTATTTTTTCTATCTTGTCAGATCTACTTGAAGGTTTCCTTCTCAGATGAGTTAAAACGTTAAAAAAAGAAATCTCCCTGATGATGCCGATCGTTCTTTATCGATCTCTTGCTTTCTAATTAAAATTTGATTGCTTCCTTCTTAGCTTGAAGATTTGATGGGACACTGGGAGATGCCACACTCACCGTCAATGCCGTTTGATCGGAGCCGCTCCGTGACTCCGTCTCGTGTTCGTTGAGACTTTGACGTGCACCGATGTTGTTTCATCGGTGCTGCTAGCTCCGCGTCAGCCTCCCCTATAAAGTATCTATCGTATAGTAAATTGGTATGTATAGTGTCGTTTATGCTACTTTCTAATTATGCTGTTTTTCTTTTGCCATCACATGAAGCATATGGTCGACAATGCGTGCAACCTTCCCACTGCACTGTACTGCAGAAATTAGAAATATGGTTTTTAATTACAATAAGAAATCTCATTAGCACTCCTATCATATTGATCCAATGATGTATTTTCATTATGACTTATTCCTTTTCTGGATGAATTCCATTTAATTTATCATCACACCAAACACAAAATTATTATATTTTCTTATTTATGGTTGATTAAAATTTAGCTAAACAATAGTTACTCATACTTCAACACAAATCCAAGAGAATCCTCTGTAAAATTCCCGCGGCAACGCGCGGGGCATTATCTAGTTATAAATATGTGATTGAACACTAGCACTACGATCTGAGATAAAATCACGCTATCTAGTGCTCGTAACAGAAAGGATGCGAGAACGAACAAGAGAGAGAGCGCAGACATCCTTACAGTGGGGTTGTCGGTGCTAGTAGCGCGAAGGAAGAGGAAGCAGACCGTCGATGGAGATCGGCGAACACCGGGACGTAGAGGAAAGAAGACGTCCAGCGAGTAGTCGCGACGGCGCTTTCCAAAAACCTGATACGCCCCCTACCTCGTGCAGGGACATGAGAGGACGTCAGCTCCGGAGCGTGCTCTCCCGGCGTCGATGGCACGTCGACGGCGGGATGGGGAAGACGGCGGCAGCGCAGCACTGTGTACTGAGGGCGACGTCTCGCTCTTTATTTATACACGCGTCGCAGCTAAGGAAATTAATTAGCCGCTCAATCATAGCATTATGATAATTGACTTGCCGTTTCAACAATTATCATAATGCGAGAATAATTGCTTAGCAAAATAGGACAACACAATTTTCTTTATGCGTGCAAAAATTTCGAGTGATAAAAGGAAGCCGCGCACCCGCAAGGGTTGGAGCGGGAAATCACCGGACCACTCACGCGCATGTCGTACGTGCGTGCTCATTAGCCCCGCCCAGGTAGGCGAGCGTGCACGTGTGTTTCTTCTTTTCCCCCTCTCACCTAACTTCAACTGGTTGAAGATAACCCACATTTTTTTAAGTTGGTCTCACTCCTTCTAGACTAGCAAGGTAGGACTAAAGTCCCCCACCATATCACGTATGTATACATGTGTGAGTGGACTTTTAGGATTTCTATGGAGATATTTGGGTTATACCCAAAACTTCTAAAATCATATAGCAACTGTTGTGGCAGTACTTTTATTATTCGCAAACAAGAAGCGGCAACCTGAAAATTATAATGCAAAATGTAAGTCACGTTCGACTAATGGACTCTGAACTGGTTCTGAACGTGAAAGCCTAGGTAAGACGCCGCAGGCCACGAGAAATATCAAACAGCTGGATCTTTCTTCCTGGACGCGTGCCGGAAAAATCAAACCGAAAGGTAAAATAAATTGGCACAGCAGTGCAGTGTTACAAAAGAAAGAAGAAAGGAAACCTTTTTTTATAGGAAACTCAACAAGTCAATTAACAGCAGCGGCACATCGGAAGGAAGAGAGAATATTTTTTTAAAAAAAAGATGCGGAGAAACCAAACCAGAAAGTGGCGCGGCCGATAAGGCAACACGTGCGTGGCACGGCCCTTCCGCTTCCGCCCGTCGCTCTCGTCCCCTCCTCCCTCTCGCTGTGCGCCGCGAGCGGAAGGCGTTATCGCCTTCGCCTTCTTCCTCTTTCTTTCCTTCTCCCTGATTTCTATTCCCCTCCCTCCCTTCTCTCCAGAAAAAAAAAAAAAACCGAATCCCTCTCCGGAATCTACCGATCCTCGGCCGCGCCGGGGCCCTAGGCGCGTCCCAGCCGCGGCCGGCCACAGGACCCCAGTCGCCGCCACCCTTCCCGAAATCCCGACCCGGCTCCGCCGCTGGTGCCCAGGTAAGGGGTTCGTCGCGCCGTTTGTTTCCTGCCTCCTCACGTACGTGTGTCAGCAGTTTTGGTTGGCTAATCATCCGTTTAGATTTCACCTTGTGATCCAACCCTGATATTGAGCTTAGCTTGCGTAACCATAACCCAATCAGCTATTTAGGATGCCTGGTTGTTTTCCCTTAACCCTTGGGAACCTGCGTTAGTTAGTCCGTCGGAGGACGGTGGTGGAGTCCAGTATTATTATTCAATTTCAACCAGTGATTTTCCCTACGTTTTCTATGTTGGCCCATTTAGATTTGGTTGGGGATCCATTCGTATTTCCCTTCCTATGTCTGGCTCACCACTGGTTTGGTTGCCTCCGGGGAAATGTAGAGAGAAGATTAACACTATAACATCTATTGGGGCGCAAGTTCATTCACCTAACTAGTAGTTCTGGTATTTGGACATGGCTAGAATCATAAAATGCTGATTGTGATGGACCAGTATGGCTTCAGATCAAATAATAATAATAATGCATTGTCTGAGGTAGCCAAAGTCTTTCTATTCAGCATGTTGGTTAAATATTCTGCAAGTATCTGTAGGAAGGAGCTCAAGCAAACTAAGCGTCAGCTAAATAACTATGGCAGTATTTATAATTTTTGTAGCAGGTTAAATGAGTTTCATAGAAGCAAACATACACACATCACTTATTTATTTTGCCCCCACATTTTCCATAGTATTATTTTTTTCTTTGGAATTATCTGGCCTGATGAACTTGGGGTCTCATTTTCAAAGGGCCAAGCCACTAAAATGAAGCAATCATAGCCATATTGAAACTCCTATCATTGCTCAATGAATGAAGTTTAGTGACTACACTTAGTCTCTTACCAGTTTTGAGGAACACTTTGTTTCTTATGATCTTATTATCTGAACTCCACCATAGCCTTTGTGGCGCTGATGCTCCATCCTTGCAATAGAAATCAAATACTTTATACTCTGAACAATATCATGTAAATTGGAAATTTAACAGTTAAGAAAAAAACACACCTGTTCTAACCTTGTTTGTGTTTCAGGGGTGTAAGCTAGAACACATTACACATCAGTGGCCGATAAGAAACTGCGCCCAGTGGATGTGAATTTCATTCGATTTGAGTTTTGCTTGAGATGGCAGTTGGATTGACATCTCAGCTGTTCCATAGAGCAACTGCTACTGACATATTTTGCCAAAAGAACAAATTTAGGGTACACATCCCTCCTTGCTTTTCTTGTACTAATACATTGCCCTTTTTGATATTATTTAGGATTCTCTCTCTCCGTCTTTTTCAGTGTCCTGAGATGAGGAGTTCTCTTCCCTTGCCATCGACCTCGTTTCCTTCAGTTGCTGATGTATGTCCCATTCTTTTAAATTGCTATGCTAATAGCACAGTACATTCATTTGTGATCAATTTTTGAAAGAGGATAATGACTAGTATGCCTCTTATCATGCAGAAGACATCAAAGTTTTTTTGCGTATCAGTTTTTTCACTGTTCTTTTGTTTCCAAAATTTTAAATATGCCCAGTACAACCAATTTAGATGGAGCACATGGTATCTTCCAAGTATGTGGATGTGTGGCAGGAAAAATTAAGTAATCATTACTGTCTGTTAATCTGTTTCTCTCATGTAGCTGTAATAGACAACTCTCCATGTAGATATCGTTTTAAACCTATTTTTGTTTTGCAAAATTCTTATCTATGTTAGACCTACTCCAAAATAATGAGGTATTTGAGCGTAGTTGGTTTGAGTTATGTAGATCACAGGTCACACCGCCACACACCATACGACAAGGCATTAGCAATACTCGCCAGTCACTAAGAAATACAGATAAAGAATATGTTGTTGCATTTGATTGTCAAGGTGTTTTGTGACCTAAAGTTTATCTGTACCCCTTATGGTCAATAGGCTACACACCATATATTGTATCATTACTATCATATTTTGAAATGACAACTAATTGATGTTGATAACTGTAATTTTTTTTTTTTTGCCATACGAAATACCACTTGGAATCCACAATGTCTGGCTGGGGAAACCCTTTTAAGGACTCTGGTGTCCAAGTTGTACAGGTTAAAAAGTACACTGGTTTTGCCTCCTAATTGTAGATCCTACAGAGTAACTCTGGTTTTCTTTGCAGAGGCGAGACTGTTGGGGTCACAGTGTGTTAGAGAGTAGCTACAGGCCCGTGCTTTATACACCTCGCAGACATAGATCTTTGGGCTTTAGATCTTTTGCCTTGCCAGTTCCTTTGAAGGAAATTCCTCTTGTCAAGAACACATCATTAGCACTAACTAGGTAATTCCTTTGTACATTTCTTTATTTATGAACTTTCTGATTATACACAGACTTGGTAATGAGCAAACAGCAAAACAATAGTTTGGATTGGATCTTACCATTGTCATGTGAGTGCAAACTCAGTTAATCACATTGGAGAAAGTCATCTACTCTATATTATGCAGTACCGCTGGTTGGTTTATCCATTATATTGTAAGTGGTGGCACGGAAACCATACATTCCGTAGGGTGATTACCTATACCTTTTGTTGTGAGTGTTGAGGTTTTGACTCAGTAACCTGTTGAAGTTAGATAATAAACGAAGTATGGCTATGGCAGTAAATTTTATGTTTTGGCATATGATGCAACATATATATCGTGGCAGTGTGTTATCTTTTAAACTTTTGATTACTAAAGTAACATATGAATTAGTCTAACACTATCCACTTGTTAGATAATATACGATGATAGCTAACATAATGGAGCTTGAATTTTAAGCCTGATCATGCTCTTGTGTAGGGTACATTTCTTGGGCAGTTTTAGTTATCTCTTATTTGTTCCTGACACAAGTCTTTCTTGAGGTCATTACTATGACTATGCGAATTCATTAGGTTCATGCTTGAATTGTCTTTAATTTTAGTGAGGGAGATGCAAATACGTGCATGGAAACAGTACCATTGTTCGCGTAGTACAATATTAAAATAATCTTAAAAAATAGAGATGTGAAACATGTTTGATTTTATTTCCTTGGAAAACTGTCCTTTTATGTATTACATTTGAATGTACTCCATATCATTTTTAGTAAATTTTTTTTTTTTTTTTTGCGTTGACAGGTCATGTGATGCTTTACTTGCAAATCCTGCTACCTCACTTGTGGTCCCTGCAATCGGGATTATTGTGTTTGCTCTGTGGGGTTTTTTGCCTCTAGTGCGGGATATTAGAAACCGTTTTGATGTATGTGTTCTGCTACACGTAACAATATTGTATTATTTTTCATTTACATGATCATATACTAGCCTTCTTGAGGGCATATACTATGCTAGTTAAAATATTTCATAATGGACCTTTACAGCATGGAGGCAACTGGAAGAAGAGCCCTGCATATTTGATTTCTTCATCGTACCTTCAACCTCTACTTCTCTGGACAGGAGCAACACTAATCTGCAGGTATAGCTCCACCATATTGTAATGATGCTTTCTGAAGTGGCAACTCCCACTTGATATCATCGCTGCAATGCTATGGCCCTGTTTGTAATATTGAAATTACTCCTGTTTCCATTGGAATTGCACTGCAGACAGTCAGTGTTCATCTGACTGCTAAACGCTAAACAGTCTGTCACCTATCATTGAGCCAACTATCATGCTAAATATCTGTTTAAATGGGGGATGAGTGGCTAGTGTGTAGCATTCAAACCGTGTTTAAAAAGCTAAGCAAATTATGCAAATTATGCACACAGTTCCCACACATTTGTTTGAAATGAGCTATAAACTATAAACATGTTCCTTAGTTTTTTGTTTTCTTTTATTTATAGTTTTTTGTTTTCTTTTATTTATCTTTCTCTTTGTCCATGCAATGTCTTACAGGGGTTTGGATCCAGTTGTCTTGCCTTCAGCAGCAAGCCAAGCTGTGAAAACGCGCCTGATAACTTTTGTGAGATCATTATCAACTGTCCTGGCTGTTGCATATATTCTCACAAGGTGCACATGCTATATCCTCAGAAAAACTTCAGTTGTTTTTTGTAAGTTGTAGCTTTGATTCGATCATGCCCATTTAAGTTATGTGTAGGTAATGACAACGTTTATGCAGTCAAGTACTCAAGATAACTGTAACTGCAAAAATACATGTCGGAGATTATAATTTACAATTTTGGCCATGGACGATTCTTTTCTCCCCAACTTTAGTTTTGTTTACCATCTTCAAGTACAAATGGCTTGCTGGCTAATGACAATCATGATTCTGGTACAAATATAAACTAATTAACTATTGGCAATGGCAATAGAAATATTTACTTAAAAGATGTGGTCAGCGCATAGGGGGGCGGTGCCCGGGGTGGGGGTGGGTGGGGGGGTGTTGCATTAAGAAGAATACCTTCTCACGCTGGTTGAGACTACCCTTGTCCCACTCCCACCCATACACAGTGGCACCATTACCCCAGGTTGGAACGACCACTACCGGGAATGGGGTTCTTTACATCTTTGCTTTGGCATCGGACAGACGAGCGCATTTTTTAACCTCAGCTTGAAATTTGCTCGGGAGTCGAACCCAAACCTAGGACATGAGGAATTCTACTCAAGCCACCTAGCCAACTCAGCTAGAGACCGTTTCCGGCTTGGGCGTTTGGGTTACCTGATTTTTTCGGGTCAGGTTATTCAATTTCTTTTTTAACGAAAATCATTACCCGATATTTATCCTGAAAAAACACTACCCGCAAATTCAGGTACCCGATAATTCAGGTTCAGCGAACTACACAAAGTTTTAGTAGCGATTTATACATAATTTCAACAGCAATTTGTATAGAATTTCAATAGAATTTTGCAGAGAATAGTATATTACAATCACTTGTTCAAACATAGAGAATCTTATATATTAATAAAGTAATAAGTTCAAGTGTTCAACTGACAACACATCACAAACACAAATACAAAGACACATATTCGGGTAGTTTGGGTACTGGGCGACATTACCCGAATTACCCAAACTAATTTCGGGTAATTGGAATTGCTATCTGAATTTGGGATCGGGTACCTCAGGTCCGGCTTTGGGTAATTCGGGTACGGGTAATGGGTATCGGGTATTTTGTCCAGCCCTTTCGCATATATCAAAAATGTAGTTGGTGTGGTTGTGAGAATAAATGAAGATTAGCTTCAGTTTGTGCTATACAAAATTACAAATACATATAGATGAGGAATGTATTGGAGCTTTTTTGTACTTACATCTTGGGAATGCTAGAACTTGTATTGTAACTTTATAAGCATACAAAAGGTAATCAGAAATGAAATTTACTGATGTGCTGGTATATCCGTATATGTGAGTGCCACTCTGTGCTAACATTATCAATCGCGTTGTGATGTGTGTTAAGATAATTTCAACATTGTTATTAAGGAATTAAGGATGTGATATTTGTGGAATTATTTTATTTGCTTTATTGAACATATCCAGATGAAATCAAATTACTAACGTATTAGTTAAGCTACTATGGTGTTTCATGTATTGCATCAAGGACTCAAGGATGTGATATTTGTGGAATTATTTTATTTGCTTTATTGAACATATCCAGATGAAATCAAATTACTAACATATTAGTTAAACTACAATGGTGTTTCATGTATTGCAATGGGAAGGTGTGCAGATCTGTGTTAGTCCTTGCTGCCTTGATTTGTATGAAATTTAAGGTGTCTATATCTATGTTATCGTCTTGTATGATTGATTTGGTTTCATGTTCTGTTTTTATTAAGTTTTGTTAACGCTAAGATAGTTTTTCTTCTTTTTAGCTTGATTCAGCAGGTACAAAAGTTTCTTGTGGACATGCGCAATACCAATGATACAACAAAGGTAAGATCCTTATATCATAACAAGTAAATCTTGGTATCTTTGTTACCCTTCATCTGCTATTTGTTTATCTTTATTCACAAAGGTCCTCCCCCCTTCGTAAGACACAAAAACTTAGGAATGTGTTTCACTGATTGTAGACTGTAGAACTCTTTTGAAGGATCTTCTTGAGTCCTATCTCTAGATCTCTAAATAAGGGTTCAGGAGGCGCCAGATCCAACATAATTACTTATAATACTTCACTGAGGCCACCCTCTTCTAAATTCCATCAGCAGGAATCTTCTTCCCCCGATGACTGGCTTTACTGTCTCAACTTTGACTACCTTATGAGGTTTAGTTCGTCACCAGGATCCAATAAGAAAGACAACAGTGCCCATGTTAGGCTCACTGCCTTTCGCAAAGAGAATGAGCAAGAGGATATAATTAGAAGTTATAAGTGAACATATGGAAGAAACAACATGCAACACAAGATCCTAAGTACAAAGCTACTTTTTATGTAACACATAAGGTACTAAAAAAATTAAGATGCAGCTTAAACAAACCAACTGTTACTAACCTTGGAATTTGAGAAGATAATTACTCCATTAGTGGAGATAACTATATATAGAGAGCCTCATGGGCCATATGGGCCTATATTAGATGGACCTTCATGTACTTAACACCCTCCTTCAAACTCAAGGTGGAAGCAGATGATCTGAAGCATTGAGTTTGGTCAATTGAAGTTAATGCTGCTCTCGAGTTTGTGCTTTAGTGAAGAAATCAGCCAACTGCAGCTCCGAAGACACATACCAAATAATGGTTTTCTCATGACAATGAGACCGAGTAAAGAAAGCATCAACACCAATATGTTTAGTAAGTTCATGCTTCACATGATCATTGGCAATTTGTATAGCTCCTATATTGTCACGGAGAAGAGGAGTGGCGACATCACAAGAAATCCCAAAATCAGCCAACAACCATCGAAGGCATACAATCTCTGAAGTAGTAGTGCCAACTGGCAAGTGCTCGAAGTTCTGCCTCTGTACTAGTGGTGATGTTACTTGGCGAAGGACGAGGTAGATGGCGATGCTGACGAAGCGGGTGATGACACATGAGCGGGAATGTGAGGAATACGCAAGGTGTCGAGAACGTAGAGGCTAGGTGAGCCACTACGGCGATGTCCAGTCCCAAGTATAGTCCTGGTTCGACGATCCTGAATAAAGCAAGACGAGTGATCAAATCCAACAAAACAATTATGGTCAGCAAGTCGACCAACAGAAAGAAAGAGAACCCTGAATCCCTGATGAGTGATATAACAAGATGTACCATCTGCTGTTTGAATAGAAGCACCATCAGCAACTTGCTTGCAGGCAACAAGTTGAGACTGATTAGAAGTCACATGGAAAGAAGCCCCGGAATCAAGCACCCAAGATGAAGACGAAGGACCACCAGCAGCTGCAACTGACACAAATCCTCCAGGAGTAGAAATACCAGACCCCTAGTGGTGCGAGCAGCTCAACGGGCATGGAATTCAGCCAATTTCTCTGGATGATGCAAGAAACAATTATCTGGAGTATGCCCAGTTTTGCCACAATGCGGACAAGGCTCTTGAGAGGCACCCTTTGGTGTACTGAACTTCTGAGAAGCAGCCAACACACTATGAGACACTTGCATGGAAGAGGGCATAGACCGTAGATGTATCTCTTCAGCAAGAAAATCTGATAGTGCCTTTGTCATGGTTAAAGTGGATGAATCATGAAGTAACTGAGTACGTATGGAATCAAATTCCGCTTACACCCATGACAAAATGATAAGGAACTTTTTAATAAATTTGTGGGCTGGACAATCAGCAGCTGTACACGCAGGCACCATAGAGGTCAAGGTTCCCATCAGATGACCAAAAGCTCATCAACAGACATGTCCTGCTGCTCAGAAACATGAGTTTGCTGCATAAGAGTGCAAGAGAGCACCACTGTCCTGAAGATAGCGCTGCTTCTGGCATGACCAGATAGCCTTGGCTGTTTGGCACTTGGACAGACTCATAATCATAGATTGCTTGGTACTGTTGACCATGGCAGCCATCACCTTGCCATCATTAATCTGCCAAGTTTTGGCATCAGCAGCATTACTCTGATCTCGCTGAAGAGCAGGAGGATCATCAGTGAGATGAAAAAGGAGGCCATGGCCCCCATAATGCAGTTTCCACACAAGAGGCCCACTCTGGGTAATTCTGACCATCAAGGGTAATATTGATAACAATAGTATTGATCTGAGACATGACTGAAAACTTCTAGCGGTAACCACAGTGAGAAGAAAACTGTTACCCCCGTGCTTGGAATAGCAGAAGATGGTCTCTGTGGATGCTGAGGATGAGCCGGTTGCAGGAGTATTCAGCAGTAGCCCAAAAATCCACGGAAGGAGGAAGTAGCACTCGTTCGGGTGGTCCTCGGGCAGACAAAGCACCGAGCGAACGAGCAGGAAGCCGCGCGCATAGGCAGCCTGACTGGCACGTGGAACGGAGGGGCGACAGGCGTACATGCGCGAGTTCCACGCGAGAAGCGGCGATGGGCATCCATGCGTGAAGGCCGTGTCCGCGCACGTGATTTCAGCACATGAAGGGGCGACATGCGTCTGCACGTGAAGGCCGCATCTGCGTGACGGCGATGGGCTGCACGCGGGTAACAGAAGACCTACGTGGTGACGGGCCGCAAGCAGAGGATGAATAGGCGGAGAGACGACGGGCCGCCAAGGAAGCACCAGCGACACGACGGGTCGCACGAAATAGAGGAAGGATCCCTTGGGGGGGGAATGGATCGTGGGTGAATTAGGCTAATCTAATCCTAACCATAATCCATGGCTTTGGTACCATGTTACTAACCTTGGGAATTTTAGAAGATAATCACTCCATTAGTGGAGTTAACTATATATAGAGAGCCTCATGGGCTATATGGGCCTATATTAGATGGACCTTTTCATATGCTTTAACACTAACAAGCTTAGCCATTTGAGTGAAGGCTGCCATCAAGATCATATTGCCAGCAGCTAAGCACCACCAACGTGCGCGAGCAGGTTAATTTTCGATATGTGAGCAACTAGGCTATGTCTCTGCTGCATGGGACATTGCGGCCCTATAAACATTTCCTAACTCCTACAGTCCTACCATGTCACATTTCATCTGAAGGGAGAACCTAAAAGTTTCATGGATTATAAGAGTGAAATATATATGGATGCGAGACATTCGCTAAGTTATTGGCCCACTCTTTGCTTCAGTTAACATTTTCTGAATGATTGGTTTATTGGAAGCTCATAATTTTATGCCCAACAGTTACCTAGCAGCAGCCCTAAATTCTACAATTACTATACTTCTGAGGGCCCATTTGTTACTTAACAAGTCTAGAAAATAGTAATGAAGTCAAGATATTGTTCTGATATTTGAATCACATAGAATAATATTAGTATATTTTTCCCTTGAAACTGCAATATTACTTATGTAAGTTTGTTTCTTGCAGATGGGGTTTGATTTTACCATGAAAGCCCTTTATACTGGTGTTTGGATTGCTGCTGTTTCTCTCTTTATGGAGTTGCTGGGTTTCAATACCCAAAAGTGGATAACTGCTGGAGGGTTTGGGACAGTGTTGCTTACACTTGCTGGTCGTGAGGTACTTACAAAACATGTTGCTGATGTGATTGATTTGTGCTGTGGTGCTAACATGTATCATAATTTGGTGTAGATTTTCACTAACTTCCTCTCGAGTATCATGATCAATGCCACACGCCCATTTGTAGTCAATGAATGGATTGATGCAAAGATAGATGGTGTTGATGTCTCTGGCATTGTTGAGGTATGCCTTAATTTAACTTTGGGCTAAAACTACACCATCTAGTTATGATATTATTTGTACCATGCTTTAAGGTTTTATTTGTATGTGCTATCAGTTTTTTCCCATGGAAGATTTGGTCAATACTTTGAATCATTTTTCTAACTTTTGAAGTTGTTTGATTTTCAGCATGTTGGTTTGTGGTCTCCAACAGTCATTAGAGGTGTTGATCGAGAAGCGATATACATTCCTAACCATAAGTTCACAGTTTCTATATTAAGGAATAACACCCAGAGGACCCATTGGCGTATTAAGACCTATCTTGCTATTAGCCACATGGATGCTGGAAAAATTGGGGTAAGTACCACAAGGAATTACTTAACATAGTCCCCTTCTCTTGTCTGTTCGATTTTTTCCTCAGTGTATTAAAACTCTATCTTAGCCTTGCATCTTTGTTTTTCTTTGGCAGACTATAGTTGCTGACATGAGGAAAGTGCTGGCAAAAAATCCGCATATAGAACAACAAAAGCTGCACAGGAGAGTTTTCTTTGAGAAAATTGATCCAAAAAATCAAGCACTTATGGTAATTCCTTGCATCGAGTAATTCTATCTTTTAGTTGAAGTACTATTGCACAGTCAATTCCACGTAGATGTGTTTTGGGCTTGATGTATGCATGAAAATGGGGCAAGAGATGGAAGAAGGTTATTTTTTTCTCAAACACGTAGAAGAGCTGTATATCGTTATATTAAGAAGGAAAAAGGCTATAAATAAACCCTTACAACAGATACCCACACACTCCTAAGGAGCGAGGGGTGACAAATACTTCTACTTGGAAAAGAAGATGAACTACGGTGATATTAATCATAGATACTGATAACACCATTTTGCTTTGCTAAATGCCTAAATTTCCTTTAATTAGCATGGAATGAATCTGACTGTCCCGATGATATTAATCATAGATACTGATAACACCATTTTGCTATGCTAAATTTCCTTTAATTAGCATGGAATGAATCTGACTGTCCGTAAAATGTATAAACGCTTAGCAATTCTTGGGTGCTAGGAAGATCCTGACCACCTGCCTAGGGCCTAGCACTTTTTGAAACATTGAGCTGTCCACTTGTTTGCATTCGACTGATGTCAATATCCTGCTTTCATGCATATTCTATTTGTATACACATTTTTGGAATATACGACTCTTTCCTTCTATTGCTTTTGAGTTTCATATTGGCCAGCAATTTAGTTCATTCCTTTTTTTTTGTGTTTCTTGTAGATTTTCATATCCTGCTTTGTGAAGACATCACATTTTGAGGAGTTTCTCAATGTCCAGGTAATATGCCTTTACGTCGTTAGATATTTGTCTTGCAAGAAAAATATATGGTCTGTCACTTGAAGTCTGCCATTGAACCTTGATATAACAAGGGCTTCTGAACTAATCTGGTTGCATTTGACTTGTTGTGCATCAATATCTTGGGACTTCCTTTGGTAAAACTATTCAAATTTTCATTGGAGAAGCTTAGAATGCCATTTTGGCATGACATCCATTTAAATCGAAGAGTTTCAAGTTGATTTTAGGCTGCATTTTATATAAACTAGGAGGCATCACACCATGCTAAAGAAATAAATAAAACTATACTAAAACATAATTAACATGGATTTTCTGTGTTCCAATTTACACAGGAAGCTGTTATGTTGGACCTTCTTAGAATAGTTGGTCATCACAAAGCAAGGCTTGCTACCCAAATTCGAACAGTTCAGAAATCATATGGCAATGCAGATTTTGATAACATTCCATTTGGAGAGGACATGTATAGTCGCGTCCGGGGCCGTCCAATTTTGATTGATACATCAGCAAGGATCAATGATGACAAATCCAAGCCTCGGCCTGTATCATCACGCGAGGAACAGAAAGTTAAGACAAATGGCTCGGTAGAAATCAAGTCTGCTTCGCCTGAAAGTTCTAGTTTAAGCAACTCTGAAAAGCATGAACAGAAAAAAACAGTAGCTGAAGATGCTCGGGTGAAGAACATTAAGAGTGATAATGTGACGCCAGCAACACCGTCTTTAGAACCTGCTACGTCAACTTCTAAGACTGGTAAAGGGAAGACACATGAACGAGAGCCCACTGAGCGGCAAGGAGATGGGTCTGTCTCGGTGGCTAATCCAAAGAAAGAATCTAGACCAGCTTTTGAAGATAACATTGTTCTGGGCGTAGCCCTTGAGGGCTCCAAGAGGACACTGCCTATTGAAGAAGGAAATTCTCATCTATCCCTATCTGAGACTGAGCTGGACACCGAAGAGGCAGCTTCATCACCAAAGGATAAGATAGGTCAAAGCCCAAAACTTTGAGGTCGAGAAACGAAGCCGTTCAGAGGAATAGGTCATCCGAGTTCAAGCTGTATCCTTGTGAAGATTTGTCACAAAGCCAACCTTTTTTGTGCGCTTGTGCAAATGCAACCAACCTCACATCAGCGTTCTATGTTTAAGGTGTAAATTGCCGCTGATGGTTATTCAGGGACCTGTTGAAATATCAGGCGTATATATAATCGTATTGCTATATAGGCTTGTAAAGAAGCAAGTGCTTCAACAAGCATTTTTGTACAGATTCTGCTATTGCTGATTTAAGTGGCTTCTTGCATATGCATTCGGCCATTCAGCATGCGCTGATGCAACTGTCGTCTCCGTTTCCATGTTTGGCTTACGCTAGTTTTGTTGCCAATGCGGCAATGCCGTCTGCTGCGAACTCAAAATCTTGGTCTTTTTTTTTTTTCTTTTTGACAAAAAAGGCACCGTAGGACAGGTCGTGCAGACACTGTACAATGAATTCGCGGGTTGGCCTATACATCCAGGTAGCCCGGGGCATGGAGGCTCGGCATGGAGCCTGCAAATTTGGCCTGGTCCAAGCACGACCTGGCCTGAGCAGGCTCAGGCTGGCCTGGCAAGGGTAGCAGGCCGTGGGTCTTACCTTAGGCACGACATGCCATCTCGGCATGGCCAGGTTCTCATCCAAGGCCTGCTAAGACTCCCCATCCAAAGGCCTGCGCTACACCTTCGGGTCTTCGGCAGACGACAGTAGCGGCCTCGCACCCTCACCTCCCTGCTCGATCTGCGTCTCCGCTCCCTCCTCGTGGCTGCCGTGGCGCCGTCCCCTTCTCCCTCTCTCTGGCTGGCTGCTCTACTTGCGCTTCCCAGTTCCCTCTCTCTGGCTGGCTGCTCGGCTTGGCAACTCGTTGTGCTTCTCAGGCCGGCTTGGCCCGAACGGCCCAGCAGGCCGTGCCTGGCCATAGGCTGAGCACGATGCCCGCCTCGGCATGGCCCATGACGTGCCTGGCATGGGCCTGTGCCGCCGTGCCGTGCCAGCTCGTTGGCCATCTATAGGTTGGCCTCACCGTGGCCCAATAACACTGATGGCGCGTAGATCAAGAAGAGGGTGAGGGTTGGGTTGAGGTGCCTGTGCATGTGCTTGTTTGGTGATGGCAAAGAGGGGGTCAAAAATTATAAATTCATGGTAAAGGGATCTACTTATAACCATATTTTTGTAGCTCCTCTCCCCTCTCACATTTTACTGTACATCACTGTTCTCGTAACAGTAACAGGCTGATAAACAATGGTAAACCCGAAATGAACACTAACGAGTTAATAAACAATAAACCCGTAATGAACAGTATACTCCCGTTATGAACAACACATATCCGTTAACGTGAACAATATACACCTGTTATGAACAGTAGATACCCGTTGTGAACAGTGAATGAGAACTCGCTTGCGCGAAGAGCAGGCTACCTGCTAGTATACTATAATTTTTATGGCAACCAGGGAACCATTGTAGGGGCACTCACAACCATGAAAGTAGATGATATGTATCTTCATTAATTATGGTGCCAACTAAGAAAAAGATGATGTGACAATCTAATTAAAGAAGAGAGATGAGAAAATGGTTTCTAGATAAAAAAAAAACATCTAAACATCTACACGAGAACTGAGATATGAGAAGATGCAATTGGTAAAGAATGGAGAGAGAAGTTATATAATTAGACAAAAGCTATAGAAATCATCCATTGGTACCATAGTTTCTGTATGTAGTGTCTACGTGAATTAGTAGACATGGAAGTTACATATGGTTTCTAATGTTGGGACTACCTTAAGTTTCAATAGCAAGGAGGAAATTCTCTCTACAACATTATCCAAGTGCATGGCTCTCTGGGCGACTGGTCCTCTGGGTAACTCACCGGGAAACCTGCCGCTGCTCCATTTGAGGTGACATCGATGCGCATGGCTGCTCCAAGGACATTCTCTTTTGGATCGTACTCTCCTTATCAATTTAAATGGTCATCACGTACTTGCATTGATTCTTTTCCGGTCCCCTTTACTTGAATTCAAAATTCCACTGAACAAGTGACCCGCCTCTTGAGCTTTATTAGCCTGTTTTCTGAATATAAGTTCTCTGTCAAAATGTTATTACGTGTGTTGGCAATATAAACTTCAAAAAGAATATATTTCGAGAACTTGTCAGAGCATTATTTTCCAAAGTCTACAGACTTATATTTAATTTAACCCCCTAGCACGTGGAGGTTTTGCATGTTCCATTCATATCTAGTGTGGAGAAACGTGTGTGCAACATTTGTTTTGCGGTGCGGAAAGTGCTGTTTAACTGTTAATGGTGGATTGCAACCCTTCTTCGTGCAAGTATGCCTTCATGTTTATTGTGGGTTCTGGACTTCTGGACGACAAAAGAGGCAACTTATTGGTGCATTTCTGTACAGCTAGGGCCACATGCTAAATGTAGCCTGCTTTGGTCTACTTGGCTGACTACTGCACCGCCACACCATGCATATTTTACGGCAAAAGCAAACAAGGCACTGATGCATGGTCATGCATACAGTCTCACACGCTCCTGAAAGGAAAATATAAACAGTGCCAATGCACAAAGAAAGGTGGTGGTGGACGATGGACCCCAATAAGGCTAGCAGCAAATAAGCCCATGCCCTAAAAGAGATCCTGGGCAAAGTGCATCTTGATTCTTGTGGGTACTACGGTGAAAAAGGGGAGTGCCAAGTTGCATTGTGTCTGTCAGTGTCTCCTCCCTCTCCAAGCCAGCATCACCATGCCCTGCGTGCGTGCCCTGCAGGCAGGTGCCCAACATCTCTCTCTAGTAAACCTAAAAAGGGGTTCCCACTAACTCTTGTTGCTATACTCTGGGCTCCCATGCATGCCGGCCGGGTATATCGTCGTGGTCCAAGCTCTAGCCCACCTGGGCACCAGCCAGCCAGCGATATATGCATCGCGTTGCTGTTGCTACATAGTGCGAGGTAGAACCTCGAAAGCGAGCTATCTGGAGCTCGCTTGCCTTCATGGTGATATGATTGCTACACTTGGCTGGTAATAGTAGCATATGCTGATTTGTTTATAGAAAGATGAAAGAAAAGGGCATCATCATCTAGTAGTAGACAACAATGTTTTTCTCCATGAAATATCCCTTCTTCTCGGAAAATTGATTAGTCCCTGTTTACAATCATTAATTAGTACTCCTATGTCCCAAATGATAAGTCATTCCAGCTTTCTTAGAAAGTTAGAGCGTCTTAAATTCAACTGAATTTATATTTATATATAGTAAAATAATAACACTTATAATATTAAACAAATAACATTAGATTTTTTATCAATTATATTTTAATAGTAATACCTATTTGGTGTCATAAATTTTTATAATTCTATCTATAATTTTAATTAATTTGTGATGTTTTGATTCTTCAAGAAACATGAAATGACTTACAATTTAGAATAGAGGGAGTACCCATCAATTTATACGTAATTTTATTTTACCGCTACTTATCCATTCTTTGTATCTATAGGTATTATTTTGTCTAGATACATAACGGTGTGCTTGGCTCTAGGGATGAGGTGAGATGGGATGGGACGAACCCATGTTTGTAGATGTTTGGTAGGGAGACAATTGGAGTTAGGGACACATCCCACCTGAAATACTAATTCAATGAGTTCTAAGGCCGACTCTTCCCTAGGAAAAAAATGTGGACTTCATCGTCCCTCTTTTACACAGTGCCCTTCCATGAGGATTGTGAGCACTCCTCGCCTACGCCTGCTCCACTCAGATCGCGGACACTAGCGCCAGCCATTGACTCCATCATCCCCACCCCATAGATCTCTATGCCGACACCAACCTAACTCTTGCTCCATCCTTACCCCTCTCTCTGCACCCTGTCTCCCTTGCTTCCAAAGAGAATTAAAGAAATACTAATGGAAACCCTTTGAGTCGACAAATTAATAACATTCTTTGTGAACATATATTGAATGGGGGGTTGGTCGTATTAATTATAGGTCTTGGTGAAATAATGTCAAGTGAATTAGTTGAATTTGCAGAATGAAAGAGGTATTGATATGAAGTTGGGATCTAAACATGTTGGAATCATGTATTAGTGGACGCTAGGTTGATGATGAAAGAGGGAAGTTTTGTAAAACTAGCACGAAGAATTGCTCAGGTACTCGTGAGCAAGGCTTACTTGGTTCATGTTGTAAATACTCGCTAAACCTATTGATGGAAGAGGCAAAGTTGCTGCCTTAGAATTCTAGCTCTGGCACCACCAACCCTGACCTACTCGCCCCTTCCCTGTCCTGGTCTAGACGAGATCTGCTGCAGGTGACCATCGACCTACGCATGGGTGTGGGTGGCAACCTCTAGTGTAGGGGCACAAGGAGCACAACAACCTTAGGTGTGGGCCTATGGGGAGGGCAGCAGTAATGGTGGACGGAGCTGAATGAAAGCGGGGCGGTGCAGAAGCAACAAGGTAATAAGAAGCAAAGAAAGACTAGTACATGATTATGACAGATGGGCCTATGGATCCATGTGTTTACAGTGTCAAAAAACAAAGACACCCAACCTCTCCATCCATCCATTCAACCAAACAAAACACTAGAAAGACTCTATCCCCTCAATCAAATGCTAAGGTGGAACAGTCCCATCCCAAGAATCAAGGGCAAAACTACTACTATCTCATCCCATTTAATTTTATCCAAATTTGTCTCCAAACCAAACATAACCAAGAGGTTGAGAGGCTATTGTGTTTCAACTTTTTTTCTCCTGAAATTTAAAAAATCTAATTTCATTTTGTTGTAAGTCAAAGTCTCAAAGTATCCTAAATGTAAGGATATCTTATAACTTTGGCAATTTAATGCGGATATCTTTGGCTATTCTAATTTATCTTTCACTAGTCATGGTGTTCTTCTCAGTGTGCTTGGTAGTTGTGGACGCAGTTGAGACAAAGAGGTACACACACGAATATCGTCGTCCATATTAGGTTGGTACATTCACTATAGTACACGAGAGCCTTTACAATTGGCAAATTGGCAACTACTCCCTCCATTTTAATTTATAAGTTGTTTGACTTTTTTACCTCAAGTTTGACCACATTAACCTGCTTTATTAATAAAAGTTCTTCAAGAATAAGTTAAATTTAACTCTTTTTACGTAAATTTTTTTGAATAAGACGAGTTGTCAAACTTAGAGTTAAAAAAGTCAAACGACTTTTTTTTATGAAAATTTGGGACGGATTAAGTACAACTTATGTACTAATGATAGTACGCACGGGGTATAATATATGCAGGCAGCCATCCAAGATGTGAAATTTTCACACCTTATTCGTTCGACGTGCCGTGGCGGGTCCAAGTTCCGGGCCGCCGCCTGCAGGTTTTTGTTAAGTGATAACTGATAACTATGTCAGGATATATAATAACCTTTGTAGACTTGTAACTTGTTTTACCCGCCCTAAAATATACCCTCACTAGAACATGCAGCTAATAGAATCCATCCATCCACGCTTGGGCGCCCACAAAGGCTGCCTCCTGTCCCCTGTTCTTCGCTTTGTTGACCTTCATCTTGTACTCTCGTTGGTCGCAGCATTGCCCCTGCCCATTAGAACTGATCCAATGCCATGTCAAGTTGGAATTGTGTTAGATAAAAAAACAACTCAGATTAACAAAAAAACTTTAGCTCGAGTATGACTATATTGGATTTTCCTACTTTGGATTGGGTCATGGGTTGAAAATCATGCATGACTCAAACTTGACCTGATGCACTAGCGGGTCAGATCAGATCAAGTTTTTTTAGGCAGGCCAGGTTGAGTGGCATGATCAATCCACTGTCTAGTCGATTGAAATCTATGAGATAGCGTCACTTGTTAATTAAAACTATGAATATAAAGGGTTTTTTTCTCGGTCATATAGCTAGAAGCATGTTTTTTTCGGTGAGAATAAGACAAAGTAACACATAAGCAATAGTATGCTCTAGATTAGAGAATCTTCAAAAGTATTTCTAAAACCACTATCAAAATCACCGTTTAAAGAGTCATTTGAATAAAATTCTCTTTCTTTATTTCTCAATCTCCAATAACTTTTTATATCTTGTTAGTATTGATCTACTGAGAGTTATTTTCGCTCTCTATCTTTGGCTATCAAGAAATCCAGAAAAGAGAATGATTACATTTATACATTCAATTTAAAAAGGCAAAAAGCTATGGGACAATATATATTTTTGAACCAAAATCTATATTTGTAATCATTAGAAAGGATATAGAGAATATTTTGGAGTTACTCACTCCGTCCCAAAAAAACGTCGTTTTAGAATTTTAGATCTGTTATATGACCATCCATCTTATTAAAAAGTATAAATATTATTTATCTTATTATAACTTATTTTATCACTAGCTAGTGATACTTTTATAATAATTTATTTATTTTATAATTTGTATAAAATATTTAAATAAAAACGACACTCCTTTTGTAACGGAGGGACGACATTAGGTCTGGCTGAAAATACCTAGACTAAAGTGCGCTTTAGCGCTCTAACACTTTAGTGCGGAAGGAAGCAGGGTGAAATGGGCTCGAGCTCGATACTCACTGCACGCGCATGCGCATGAAGGCAGAGGGTACGTAGCGTGTGGCCGGGCATGCAGAGTGCTGCAGTGCAATGCACTCACACACGCAAATGAGTTTTAGCTATAGGATCGAGTAGTAGGAACGTACAATGCTGCGCCGGTGCCAGTGCCACCACCTCCTTTTGTTATATTCCAGCGGCCGGCGTTCGATTGTACTACGTCCAGATGAGATTCGATTCGCCCTCCATCGATCGATCGATCGCTCTCGTCTCCTCAGCTAGTAGCTAGCTAGTCCTCACGCGATAACGACGACACTCCCTTTCTAGTTTTCTACCGTGTGTGTGGCTGTATGGCCCATCCATATCACTGGAAGGCATGCACCATACCTTTCCAATTCCACGAATCACTTGCATATTATTATTGGGGTGTGAGACTTTTTTTTAAAAGAAAAAGGAATATATTAATATCCCAGCTTCTGCATTGATCGATGCATATAGCTGTTCATTATTACAAACTCAACTTAACTCAACTCAAAGCAAAAAACTTAATATACCTCAAACACAAAGTTTTGCAACATTACTGACTCAAACAGTTTGAATAAAAGAAAAGAAACAGAAACTAGATAGCAATTCAATTGCTAAATCTCCAGCCGTATGTAGCAAGCACTTCCATTGCGGCTGTCTCAAGAGTCATGCATCCCATCGACAACATATGATGAGCCTCCTCCTTTTGGAGCAAGGACCAAAAGTGGATCTACTACGTCGCTCTGAATAACACCTGCAAATATGATGGTAGTGTGGTTGTATTAAATACAGCATTATTACAAGTCAGCCAAAGAACCCAGCATATTGCAGCAGCACCTACTAGTACTTTGGCTCTCAATTGTTTATTTACTCGTTGCAACCAACCCGTAAACAAACTATGGACATTATTTGAAGGATCCAGATTAAAAGTGATTTGAACTAATCTCCACGTAAATTTGGCAACATGACAGTCAAAGAAAAAATGTTGTATCGACTCGTCTGAGCAACAGAACAAACACTTCAACTGACCTTGCCAACGGCGTTTGCCAACTGAGACTTTCTATTAACTACCGCTTATTAGGCATATTGGAGTGCCCTTTTGTTCCATCAGGTGTGCCAATGCGGATGGGGACCTTTGCACACCTTGTCTTTTTCATGCACCGCTTTGCTTGCCTGTATATATAATACTCCCCTCCGTTCCGTTTGTGCTTCTCAAGAAACAACTTTAATTAAAAATATTAATATTTATACTACATAATTAGTATCATTAGAAAGATATTTCAATTTATTTTTTAATAAATTTATTGTGAGATACAAATGTTACACGCATTTTCTACAATTCGAGTCAAACTTATAATACGCACACCAATGATGACAAATAAAAAGGAACGAAAGAAGTACTCCCTCCATGTTGTAAATAAAAGTTGTTTAGGACAATGACACGGTCTCCAAAGCATGAATTTGACTTCATATTTCTATAAAAATACTTATTAAAAAGTGATATATATATATATATATATATACTTTTATGAAAGTATATTTAAAGACAAATATATTTATATATAGTTTTCATATTTTCAAACTCAATAATTTAAAAGTTATTCATAATTTATATTTTCAATGTTTGACCAAGACTTTTTTTAAAACGATTTCTATTTACAACATGGAGGGAGTATATGATAGGAACAGTGACACAATGTGGCTTCGTTCTATGTGCACTCGCATATCAGCATATGTGATGTTCGCTCAGCACCTACGATGACATCCTATTTTTTCTCCTTAAATCATGTAGTTTTGCAATTCCTAAAAAAAATATATTAAGAGATAAAAAGAAGGTCATCTCCAAAAGTTTCCAATAACCCACTCCTAAAATATATAAGACAATTTTACATCAGGATCCTATATTATTTCTAAATTATCGTAACCATTTTTATATATTATTTCCCTCTCATATATTTGCATCAGGAACCCTTCCTACTCTGTATTCTTTCCCACACCCTTCTACCTTTAGATTAACCAAGAAAACGGCATGGGGAAGACCGATGTGTGCGAGAAAGGCTGCACACATTTTTACGCACGATGTCGGTCTATTTGCTAATTGCCAAAAGATAGGGAAGAGATATGAAATACTGTTGGAGATGAGTTTTTCTTATTTTTCCTAAAAATTATGGATGGAGAAGGGATATGGGGTAATACAAAAACATATATAGGAACTCTTTAAGATGACAACTAAGAATTTTACTACACAAAAACATATAACTAATTCCTATGAAACATATAACATTCAAAAGAGGCCCTAAGAATTTTACTAAGTGGTTTGAGTGAGGGATGCCAGTTTCCTATATTTTTTTTCCAAAATAGCAAGCGAATAAAAAAGAACATAGCAATCCATTTATGATTTCCAATCTCATGTTTGTCTCTCCATTTTTTCTATGAACCAAATGATACATAACTGTTTTTTCATACACTAGGTGATCGATCAATATATGACCTGTTAATTATCAGGGCTTAGATCTTCGAAACATAGGATTCTATAGTTACAAGAGTAGGACCAATGTAGGAATTGATAAGTGCCCCCAACCTAATGAATCCTATGAATTGAAAAAAAAAAGAAACTAAAAATCGAACGTTTTTGGACGGTGCATAGGAAAAACACAAGAATTCAATTAGATACTTTCCATGAGGTTCAACCTCTTAAGTAGAATTTCACCAAAATTAATATGAAACAAGCCATTATTTCCACACCTCATAGGATTTATAGCAACCCAATCTTTTGTTCCAAATGCCTTAGGAAAATTTTCTATAGGATTAATGCAATCCTCTAAAGTTCCTCTATATTTTTTTTGTTCCAAAGGGCCAATGACTAGTAATAGTTAGTTTTCTATATGGTTGTTAACTGTTGATGAAGTATCCATGGAGATATGAGTTTGTCTGCAATGACGTTGTTGGTGTTTTGTTCTTATCATCACACTCGGAAAAGAAATCATATACTAGAAAAATCTGTCGGCCGTACTAGTACTAAACAATGCTAAAGCCATTGGCCACATAGCTCATGATTAATGCTAAACCAAATGATACATATGCATGGTGACTTAGGGTATATATGCTTGCATTGGATTCTTTGGCCAGCATAATGTAGTCGAGCCAAGCTAGGAATTTGAGTGAATAAGGTGTTTGTTGGATGTGTGGCTATAGCTGGTTGAAGGTAAAATTTTCCTTAGTTGCTGGCTTAGGTGAGCCAAATTGGCCCTCCTGCGTTGGCAAGAATCTTGTTGCTTGTGCTAGATGGTAGACTTGCCCACAACCAAGAATTCCTCTACTAGGTGGCGTTCTTATACCATACTAATATTGGAATTGGCACACATAAAACTTGGGATTGTTATGGTACTAATGCTAGATATTATTGGTAAACAAACTCATCAACTAATTGGTTTTATGAACATTGTCCCTTTTTATCTTTAGTTTAAATAAATTAGCACTGCCCGAGATAAAGAAACAGGAAAAGATTAAAGATGATTCATAGTTTTTAAGGTCAAAATTAAGGTATAAATAACTTCTCTTTGATAGTGATATGTGATACTGATATCCTAAAAAAATATGTCGACACTTGCATTTCGGCCCTGTATGTCTGAATCTTAGCTCCTTCCGTGCTCATATACATGTAGATTTGCAATACATGCAAACCTACATGTATATGAGCAAACAACTTGAAACAATAATACATGTATATCCTTTTTGCATGTATATCTGAATCAAGTTGTTTGCTAGTTTTGCATGTATATTCACTCCTATGAATACACATACCCTACCCTTATTTGTAACTATATATATATGTAAGCAACTAGAGACCGAACCCGCAGATGGCAATGACAATGAGTACAACTGTAAGTCTTCGACCACTCCTATTTGATGTATGCATCAGTATATAAAAGGGAACAAATTAACTAAGACCACTAACGCACATATCCTGTATATTATTATCAAGGCCAGCATAGGCGGCATGCCAATATACTCAAAAAGATCCTCGACTATACAGAACAAAATTGCAAGATCCAACAATACAAACAAAATAGACGACAGATTATGTACTAGCTGTTCGCAACTCAATTAAGTACTATTTAGTCCGTATAGAAAACATATACATATATATGTGCCATTTGTCAAAGGCAAACTACACATATGTATCTTTATTAGTTAATTTGCTCCAAGAACATTGCACATATATAGAATTTTTTGGTACCCTTCCGCATAACATAATCATGGATATATATGAACCAAGCTTAATATTCTTTTATACACCTATAATAATTGTATGGTCGATGATATACTATGCATGTTTTTTTTTTTTTTTTTTTTGGCGAACGTGCCCTAGCACACTCGTGTTTCATTAAGAGAGACAATTACACAACCCGAGTCCGAGAGAATTCTGGTAGCACAAGTTATAGTCTTATGGACCGTCAAAATATTACTCCCTTCATTTTAAATTGTAAGTCATTCCAATAATCTTGGAGAGTCAAAACATCTTAACTTTGATCAAGTTTATATAATAAGATAATAATATTTATAATACCAACTAAATATCATTAAATTCTTTATCAAATATATTTTCATAGTAAACTTATATGGTGTCATAAATGTTTATATTTTTGTTGATAATTTTGGTCAAATTTGATGTTTTGACTCTCTAAAAAGTCTTGGAATGACTTACAATTTGGATGGATCGAATATGGACGCAGTTTTTTTGTTAACTATGTGCTCAGCATGCCTTATCTGAGCCGTTCATATTGCGCTTCGAGATACGTGCAGTTCAATGCAGCAGTGAGAAGCATTAGGAACAATGTGTAGTACGAATCTCAAAGAAGAAATGGACGTCTCATATAAGCAGTTTTAAGCACATATCTGCTCCAACACATTATCGAATACTAGCAAACAACTTGAAACAAACTAGCAAGAGCGCGCTGCGCGCGGCAAGAAAAAAGTTGTGGGACAGAGAGGGATCTACAGTGCATGCATGTCAATTGTCATTTCCGTTTTTATGCACATGTATAGAAGAAGGCCTGCCTCACCATGCACGTGTAGTATACATAAACAAATTAGTGTACAGTACGTTTACATTGCCTAGGTTTCTATTCGATACGATGTTTGAAAAGTATAGAATAATGGAAGTACGTAATCCGTGCAATGTTCGTCCCTGACCTGCAAATCTTGTCAAGACACGGCAAACAGAATCTCAGCTGTATGCCAAACACATCAGATGGAGCGCGACAAGCTACTACGGGTTGCTTGCATCAGTCCAAATGAATGGCATGGCGAGAACCATGCATGCACGACTGATCGAAGAGTCAATTTTTACCGGTAGAAAACTAGAAGATACTAGCACAAATCAACAGAGGATAGTACAAGTAACACATCGAACTATGAAACTCCCTCCTTCTACAAAAAAGCACAATTGTACCACAAAAGAGTACAATTTTAATACATTGTGATGGGTTCAGTATTTTAAGTTTAATCAATTATGAATTAATTATGAAATGTATTTTTATAATAAATTAGTTTAGAGTTATAAATATGAATAGTATTCACTAAAATTTTTTGGTCAAACATTAGTTTTCACTAAAATTTTTTGATCAAACATGAAGTTTTTTTGTCGACACACATCTATAGTTGTATTTTTTTACTGGACGGAGATAGTACCAACTTACTGGCTGCAAAAATGCGTGGAAAAGAATATGAGCAACTAACCTACACACCAACCAAACAATAACCATCTCTTGCCGTCAAAACATGCATGCGTTGCAACAACGCCAATTCCTCCCAAATTTCTAATTTAAAAAAAATTAAACATCTGATCTTTAGCTTCTCTCCGATCCCTACATACTTACTTACGCCTCTGGAAAACCCTAAGTAAGAGCATCATATCTCCAACAGTGCTAAGATCATCCATCCATCCATCCAATTTATAATAATTGAAAAAAGCACGCTACCTGCTCCCAGTACGTGTTACCGCCACTCACACGACACGATCAAGCGAACGAAGCAATGCATGCCCTATGCTGCATTGCATGCTAGCTAGAGCATACATCGATCATCGTCTTCTACCGATCGATCGAGCGAGCGAGCACGATGATCATGGCCTCCACGCACTCGTCCACACCACGGGCTGCTCCTTCCATGCGAGGAACACGCCCGCCGCCGCCGCGCCGCCGCCGTCGTCGGTGCCACCTGGCTCTCGCAGGGTCCAACCCTCCCGATACCGGCGCAGCAGCGACCGCATGTCGTCGGCCACGTCGTCGCTGAAGGCGACGGGAGAAAAACCGGCCGACCGCATGCGGCGCGCCCACGACGCCCCCGTCTCCCGCCGCTCGAGCGACTCCGCCGCCGGGCAGGAGACGAGGTCCACAATGGCGCGCCCCGCCGCCCTCTCCAGAGCCAGCCTCTCGTTGCTCGCCTTGGGGAAGCTCTCCTCCAGGGAGTCCATGTACGCCGAGAAGAAGCGGAGGCCCTCGGCGAACACCTTCATGAACGCCGCCGACGCCTCCGCCTCCGCCGTCTGATCCGCGCCGGCGCCGGCTTCGTCCTCGGCCGCCGCCACGAGGTCGGCGTCCTCCTCCACGACGGTGACCACGCGCGGGTCGAGCCTGCGGAGCGACGCGACGAACGCGCCGCGCCGCCGCGCGCTGACCCCGCGCAGCGCGTTGACGCAGTTGATCGCGAGCGCCGTGGTGCCGTCGCCGTCGCGGAGGCCGAGGCCGTCGAGGTCCAGGTCCGCGAGGTCCCCCGCGTGGTGCACGGCGCGGAAGGCGAAGGGCACGCCCATGAGGCGCGCGAACTTCTCGAGGCGCTGCGCGATCTCCCGCATGACGCGCTGCGCCGCCGCGGACGGCGGCGCGGCCGTGGGCACCACGGTGGTGATGGACAGGTGCGGCGTGTCGTCCGCCGACCTCGTCGCCAGCGCCTCCAGCAGCGTCGGCCACTGCGTGCAGAAGGTGTTGCTCAGGTCCAGGATGTGCAGCCGCGGCGGCAGCTGATGCGAAGAAGACGACGACGATGAGGAGGACGCCGCCGCCCCGGCACCGGCCGCCGCCGCCGCGTCGAGGAAGCACTCGAGGATGGCGCCGTTGGCGGCGACGTGGCCGAAGGAGGCCCAGGGGCTCAGCTCCTGGAACTTGAGCGCGGTGCGGCGCGTGGACTCGAAGGAGGTGTTGCGGTCGGAGGCGGCGGCGAGGGTGCGCAGCGTGCGCGGGCCGGAGGTGGTGAGGCGCGCGAAGAGGCCCTGGAGGAAGAAGGAGGCCAGCTTCTGGTCCACGTCCCCGTACGGCGACGCCAGCTCGTTGAGCATCCACATGAGCTGCTGCACGCGCTGGCTGTCGCGCCCGGCCACGGCGCGCGCGCACTCCAGCAGCAGCTGCGCGGCCCACCGCCCGGCGCCGCCGCCGCCGCCAGAGGACGACGCGGGGGAGCTGAAGTCGAGGTCGATGTCCACCTGCGGGAACGAGAAGTCTGCCGCCTCGAACTGCAGGCCGCCATGGCCGGACGACGTGGACGCGGGCTGGTGCGGCGGCGTGGGCGAGGGAGACGACGAGAGCGGCGGCGGCGGCGCCGGGGCGCGCGACGACGACGACGGCTGGAAGTGGCGGGACGAGGAGGAGGAGGAGAAGTCTTCATCCATGTAAAAGCGGTGGTCGTTGCCGCATTCTTCTTGGTACGGCGCCGGCTGCTGGTGGTCGTAGTAGTAGCCGCCGCCGCCGCTGCCGGCAGGGTCGTAGTAGTAGCCGCCGCCGCTGCTGCTGGTGTAGTGGGAGTGGGAGTGGGAGTAGTAGTGGTGGTTGGGGGTGTGGTAGGAGGAGGGGGAGGAGCGTGAGCCGGTGGAGGTGGTGTTGCTGCGGGACGTGGTGGAGCGGGAGCTGTAGGGGGACTGGTGGTGGTGCTGCTGCGGCTGGTCCGGCGAGGAGGACGCTGCTGCCTGTTGGTGTTGGTGATGCTGGTGGAGGCTGACCAACCTAAACAGTGTATCCATCTAACCCACCGGCGCCAGGATGATAGGAGGAGGAGGAGGAGCCAAGGCCAGCATGCAGATGCAGCATACGGTGCGTGCAAATGGGCTTGTGCTGTTGTTGCGTTGCTACATAAACACACCCATACACACAGATCAAGCAATGGTGGTCATGCATGGGTACAATGCAAAAGGAGAGGATGGCGACCACCACACCACTTTCCCTTTCTTTTTACTATTGCTCATACTGTTCTTGGATAGATAGATAGATGGATAGATAAGGTATAGTAAAATTTGGGTGCTTTTTTGTGCGATCGATGAATGAGGACTGAGGGGAGGGGAGAAACTAAAGCGCAAATGCTGCATGCTCTCTCATCCTATTGGAGGAGGGGGGTTCTTCTTTCTTGGACCTTTTTACCGGGCCGGCTGAGGTGGAGTAGTGCCTCATCTCAGCTTTTTTCATTCACTTGCTTATCTCCCTGCCTTTAGTTCGTGTCTTGATCAGCTTTGGCGAGATAAAGGGGGCTAAAGTGGCCGTGACAGTAGGATTGTGTGCACGGCAGGCAGGCGGATGCAGATACCGACGAGACTGGGATGCATTTCAAAATTCTCTCCTGGCCCAGCCGTGTCTTTATCCCAACACCGTTATTGCATTTGGCGCAGAATATATATATATACACACACACCAGTACAGGCACGATTAAAGCTGTCACCGGAAAATTACAGTGCTTATTGTTATTATTAACAACTGATATGGATATTTATGACCACACACACGGGTGAAAAAAGTCACAGTAGTGTTTTGGCCAAACAGAACGTTCCGTTCAGCAGAGCAGACGACGACAGAGAGAGCGAGCGAGTGCACATGCGCTGGGTCAAATGTTATGTTGTACCCTCCTGCACTACCTTCTAACCTGCTTCATTGGCCTTATGAAAATAAAACTGCTCCATTAGGTATACAACCTGCCAATTATTAACACTAATTGGTCATCAGCAGCTACCTCAGCGCTATTTTGTAACTGTAAACAAGAACTGGCCGGAAAATCACTGTGTATGTCCTTTGTACTTAACCATTGTCGGTTCCCAGTCCAGATTTTGGGACCCACACGTCATCAGGAGAAACTATCTAAATTTCATTCTGTTTCTTCGCTCTATAAATACTCTGATGTGATGATTTTTCATGTGATATTTACAATAACATTTGGATAGTGAATATGATTGACTGCTAGGATTGGGAACCTGAGCAAGCGAGCTTTCAATATACTTTTATCAGCAAAAAGACATAGAACACCATGTTAGGACTACCCTAGATTTCAGCCAAAATTATTATTAGTAGTTCGATTTAGAAAGTTTAAATTGAAAAGTCTAACATTCTTAAGTATCTTAGTCCCCCAAACTATATCTCCTCTCGACTAGTGTTCAATTGCGCTTGGTATCGACTAAGTTTAGATTATATCTTAGATTACGCACCATATTTATTGCAAGATATTTTTGCCAGGACTATCTTTGGTTTAAATCCTGAGTCCGCCACTAGCCAAGGGGTGGGTTGTTCTAAGTTTTAGATAATAAACCAATCAAGTAACTGGTGTTTTACGTTTACATTAATATGCATCCCTTCTCCTTTTTGAAAACAAAACATTCTATGAAGGATGATGATCTTCAATTTTCCTTTATAATTAAGAAATTAACCATTTAGGTGGCTCACTTCGGAATGTATGAATAGAAAACAATATAATAGCAAAAACATATATAGATAGGGTGCAATGCAACTACAGATGCCTGCATCACTACCAGAATCAGATTCGGTATAGGGCAAACCGAAAGCGATGTGTTGGCCCTATCGCTGTTGATTCCATCCAACAGTGATAGGATAATATCATTGTCAATCTAACAACAAACCAACACTACAAAATATGTGTTTCTAGAATTCAAATATAGGACCTCAATGTTCTCTCAAATGTTCATACCCCATCTAATAAGCTACACAAGACTTGTAACTATATAACTAATACTATTCTTTTAGTTACACAATTATGAATCTTATCTTCTACTCCCTCGATCCAATTTATAAGGCGTATAATCTTCTAAATTACAATTTGATCATTTATTTATTTTATATAATATTATTTATGATTATAAAATTGTGATTATTTAATATTAAATTAGATTACAAATCTAGTGGTATCAAATTTGTATTACAATAGTTAAAAATATTGGCTAAAATTTTACTCAAAGATTATAATATTGACTCTTGACTAACGAAAAGCTGTTAACTGTGAAGTTGTAGATCTCATCAAGTACATACTATAAATTAAATGTTGACTTTGTCTCCATTGAATTGTCAACCATCTCAAATCCAATCCAGAAGCATTTCGAATTTAAAAGTTGTCAACTACAAAGTTTTATGTATCTTTATAATAAAAAAATGACAATTTATTTTGGTCCGACTTAATATGAAGAAAATGATGAAATCTTTAGTACACAATAAATGAAAACCAATCTATCACTATCGATTCGTGTGGCTACACTCTATAATGAGTGATTGTCTGCGATGTAGTAGTACTGGAAGCAAGATATGAGTGAGAGTTCAATCAAACTGAAATCCAAGAATCTTAATTAAATACATAGCCATTTGGAAGTAATGCAAAGTACCAACCATAGGTTTGTTCTCATTGTAGAAATCAACTATGGAGCATACATAATCCCCCAGATCCAAGAAGAAGAAGCTATACTATGGAAATTTCAATACATCAATAAAAGTATACCCCTCATGTTGCTACAGGGATCACAGGCAAATCTAGTGGATGAAGGATATGTTGTCATGGACAAATATATACATGTCAGTGGATGATGTTACGTAATAATGTGGATAGGCTACAAGACCAGATAGGAGTTATAATTGCATGCGCTATTTAGTTGCTAATGTGTGGATGGCTTACATGTAGAGATATAATACATATAATTCTAATGGAATCTAGGATTATAAGATATATAGATATAGATATAAATACTAGTATAAACATAAATATAGATAAGAAATATGTAGTTCACTTGCATGATAGAAAAGATGGCATAAAACTGTACACAGTTTTCCAGAACACTTCATTAGTTCTCTACCTAAAAAAAAATTTATTTCACTACTGTAACATTTTGTTATCTTGTAGGGACATTGCAAACCTGATAGTCGGTCATCGGTCTTTAGAATGTTTTATTTCACTGTCAGGATTTTTTTTCTTAGATTGGAAGATTGGAAATATAGTAGCCAATAGATCAATAGTATTTGTCTATCTTATATGACTACTACAACCAGATTTTTTTTAGAGGCGGTGTAGATAGTTTCTAGAGACATTTGCTCTAGATGTCTCTACATATGCATCTCTATAAATCGAGGCAGACAACAAGGCTCCTTTAAATCTCTATAATTTTAAAATAGAGATGCACCTTTAAATCTTAAAATTGAATTTTTGGGCCTTTAACGATTTAAAATGAAAAATTCATCACCGCAAAGTTTCATAACTCTTTGAGTACAACTTTAGTCATTTCTTCATCCGAGACACTTTGAAAAATTTGAAAAAAAAATCAAAATTTGAAAACTTAAAATAGAATTTCTAGGCATTAAATGATTTCAAATGAAAAGACTAAGATAGTCAACACAGTTGCAGGTCCCTTGGAGTACTTCAACTTTTCTTTAGGTATTTTCTACATCTAAGGTCATTTGAAAAAAATGGAAAACAATTAATTTCAAATTTTAAAAACTCCAAATAGATTTTTTTACCCAAAATTAATTCAAATGAATAAGTTATCAACTATAAAGTTTATATATGTTTGACACTATCTTTGATATATAAAGTTTGTATACATCCGACTCGATGTTGAAAAGTTATAAGTTTTATAGTGTGCTACCTATTTTCACATACGGGTCAAATTGCCAACCGGCTATAGAAATGGAGGTAGCTAGAATTGTAGTGGCCTTGCAGCCACCAGCTATAAAAATGGAGGTAGCTAGAATTGTAGTGGCCCTCCATTTCTATAACGCGCCAACAAGGTGAACCGCCTATAAAAATGACATTTTTGTGAGGGATTAACTTGCTAGACGCCATTAAAAAGTGAGTTTTAGAGATAGATGGGCTCAAAAACTATTTCTAAAGACAAAAATTATTTGCCTCTACCTTAAAAAAAGGAGATTCCTCAAAAATTGCATCTTAAATAATGTAATTCCTAGAGTCGATTATTTCTAAGATCCAAAATGATTTTACAGGAACTTTTCGATACAATTTGTCAGCTCAAATTCTTTGGACTCGTTTATTCGATCCTTTCTTTGTTCCAAATTAATGTTGGGGACCTTGAAATGGGACAAACATAACTTTTGATTTTGTTAGAGGTTTAAGCATGTGGCCACTTGGAGTTACTACATAATAGTTGGATTTGTCGACAAAATACTCCTTCCATCGGAAATTTAAGCATTTAATAAAATATGCCATGTAATACGTGGCATTCTTGCCCTTCACCAATAGAATTAGTAGGTTTAGCTTCCAGTTTTATAAATATAGTGCAACTATTCTGTATGTTTGAATTGTGCAGGGATTGAGGCGAAGCTGCCTACCACGCCTCTGGCCAGGGGCGGATCTAAGGGGGGCTGAGGGACTCTAGCCCCTCTATAGCCTGTGCATCGATGGATATATGGTGAGGGTGTAGGGAGAAAAAGAGGTGGAAGAAAGAAGAAAAAGGAGAGATAGAGAGAGAGAGGAAGAAGAAGAGACCAGCCCCCTTTAACGTGTTCTGCATCCGCCACTGCCTCTAGCCATCTATTTCCGTTATCTAGCAGCTAGAATATGTTGCCTAGCAGCCATTTGTCTATAAGGGCGCGAACCAAAGAAGCCCAATATGTCAAGAGGATGGCCAAAGGAATTTCACAGGAAGGAATTTTGTAGGAGTTTTCCCATGCCTGCCCTTTGGTTCATAATAGAAGCAAAGGAGGAATGGAATCCTAGACAATCATGCTCACAAATATAATTTGGTGCAGGCTTTCACGGAGATAAAGCATAAAGCACTCATTGATTAACACATAGTTTGTAGCTAACTCAATAATTCCTATACCAGTTGTATCCCGGTTCCTATATATTTCTTATAGCTTGCGAAAGGGTTTCCCATCTTCTTTCCTGCATTTTCAATTTCCATAGGATTGAGCGTGTATGTCATATGAAATCTTAAGTTTTTCTACCCCTATGACTTTCCTAACACGTGCTTAGCTAGTACACGCCCTATATAGTAAAGGTACACCAAACACTTTTTTTCAGTAGACGACCGAGAGCAGCATGAATTTGGCAGTTTTGGTCACAGGAGAGGTAGCATGCACACGCTCGCACGCACGCACGCAGGCGTCGATGGAGCGGGGCGTGGCTGGCTGGTCGAGGTTGGGACTAATTGGTTGGGAGGGAGAAGAGAGAAGAACGCCCAGACGCCGAGGCCGGCGAAGAAGGAAAAGAGTAGGAATCGCACGAGAGGTAGAGATTCCGAGTCCGAGGCAGTCGGGGGAGGCGCATAGCGCGACAAAAAGCTGGCGGAGGCCGCGCACGCGGGCAACCGGGGTCAGCCTTGGCATCATCACATTCACCTCCCGCTCGCCGCTCCCGTCGTCGGAATCTGCTGTCATCCACGCCCGGCCGGTCCTTTTCTCGCCTTTGTCTGGTGCGGTGCAGGCAGGCGCGCGGCTGCCGAGCCGGTCTTGGTGCCGGCCGCGGGTCGGCGGACTAGAGAAAAGACAGGGCACGGCAGGGCAGGAGGATGTGGATGTTGTTGCCATGCATGCGCTCTGCACTGCACACTACGCTCTCTGTTGACCGCTGCCAGCCTGCCACACTAATGTAGCACACTCGTCTCTGAGTTGTTGATCGAGTGCAACGCTGCCGGCGTAAGTACTAAGTTTGTTTGTCACGGTTGTGTTTGGTTGCTCGGTTATGTGTACTTTGCGCTAGCGACGATTTGATCAACATGTGCTTATTAATTATTGTTAGCAGCTGGGTAGCATGCTTGAGGGTGTGTTTTTCTTTCGACTCATTTGACTCACGAGCCAACTCATCAACTAAAGGAGATAAATTAACTATTGGCTCAGCTCCTTAGAAAATGTAAACCAAGACGAGTCGAGTCGAGCCACTAACAAAGTGAGTCATCGAGTCGTGTTTTTTTGTCAGCCCTAGGACAGGCCAGGGCCGCTAGCTTGAACTATGCATGCACCAATCGTCCAATCCATAGCCACCTCGCGACCGCCAAGTTTTGCTTTCACGGTGCCTTGTTCGTCCTCTCGGCACAAGAGAACGGGGCCCACGTACACGTCGCTAAGTACCGCGGGTCTATTCCCATTGCCATTGGTGCGTTTGGGTGAAGACAAATACTAGTACTAGTAGTAGTAAAGTGAGCGAGGGCTCGACGTTCCAATCATGAAGAGAATCTCCAAAGTGGATTTATGCGGGCATCCGGGACTTGGACACATTCTGTCCATAGTAGCCAAATAATGCTATCCATCCATCCTATGCTCCGGTCCTCGCTCCCGGCCATGGCTAGCTGCTAGCAGCCGTTCCTTTCCTTTCCTTTGAATCCAAGCAAGCAAGGGCCTGCTTCAGTGCTGCTTCTAGTCTATACCCATCGCCATCATCATGTTTTGTCTCGTGCTATGCGCGGAACCATCTCGCTTTAACCGGCCGTGCCATCAAACCAAAACAAAACATACTCCGTATGTAGGATTACGTCTGTTTATGCTAACAAAATCGTCGTTGGTGCTAGCTTGCTCTTTTCTTTCCCCTTTCTCCCTCGATCTGTGTCTATCTCTCTATCTTTTTATTCCGTTGGGGGATGATACCAGATCCAGTGGCGGATCTAGAAAAATAAGCTAGCTAGGAGGACCTTATCTCATAATCTTTCATTGCAGTCTATTACTGTCGGTTTTAGTATCTGTGGACTGTGGTGGTGCTAGCTAAAAACCCGATACTGATGACCCATTTTTAGTGTCGGTTCGTCGCTATAACGGTTAGTGTTGTGAACTGGCAGTGAAGACCTAAATATCTGTGTTGGTTTGTTCTATCACTGTCAATTCGTGGCTCAAACCGGCAATGTTGTGCCAGCAGATACTATCACTACATGTTTCTTAAAATCCGGCATTAGCAGTGCTTGACACCTTGGATTATATTTATTGACTGGACATGCAATCAAAGAAGAGAGTGGACGCAGAGTACTATCAGTCCTAATTATGATACAACTTGGTTTTTTTTTCGCGACTCCATACAACTTGGTCTTGATACCAAGGCTACGAATCCATGTATAAGATTTGGATTACGTAATTTACACTGACTTCTTGTTTCTTAGGTAGGTTACATTTTACAAACCAATAATGGCCTTGTATCTGTATATATTTTTTTATTATCCTTATCCAACCGATAGTCTTAATTATATGATGATTACAGAATAGATACGTGCCTTCCTTCCCTTCTTGCCGACTTTGGTTATAAAAAAAAAAGGCTGGTTAAAGGGCCATACGTTACCGGCCCACTTGCCAAAGCGGAAGCCCAGTCACATGTCGGCTCTTATGTGGGCTTCGATCCGTAATAGAAAAAGATGCACGTCTCATTTAAAAAGTTAATTGATTTGAAATTCAACTAGTTTTGTAGAATTATACTTTCAAAAGCAAGTTTATTTTCAAAAATATGTTACATAATTGATTTAACTGTATTACTTGATATTATAAATATTATTGCTTTTATGAATATTATTTAGTTAAACATGAGAGGCCTTCATAGTTCATATACATGTACCCACACGTGCTTTCCCTTTGGCTAGTAACCTGGCTGTGTCATGTGCGCGGTGTGCCATATGAATCAAATTTGAAATGTTTTCTAACATATGTATTTCTATTGATCACCAAAGCTTTCGAACCGTAGCACCGGAGCTTTCCGGTGGGCAAAACTAGTCGTTGGACGAATAAATATAATACTAAATCCGTTCCAAATTATAGGCTTGTTTGATTTTTTTTATAGCTAAGTTTAACCACTCGTCTTATTCAAAAATTTGTACAAAATATCACTTCTTTTGTTGTGGCTTGCTTTATTAACAAAAATTCTTTAAAAATGGCTTAAATAGATGAATGATCAAATTTGAGGTCAAAAAAAAATCAAACGAACTATAATTCGAAACGAAGGAAGTATCTATTTCTGGTGGTCACCGGAGTTTTTCCGCTGCTCAAGTTTTTAGCATGATGCACTTTCGTACGTTAAGCTTAATTTTTTACTCCAAACTTCGATTTTGATGATCCTAGATTTATTGGAAAGCTAATGAGGAGCTCTATAACTTAAACTAATATTATAGCAATTTGAGGATAACTAAAATCATGAGACAAGACCGACTTCAATTTCTTCGTGTTTATTCATCTGAGTTTCTTATGCTTGATGTCTTGAATTTCTTACTTGTAGTCTAGGGTCTTCAAGACAGCTCCTAATTCTTGCTTGAGATGTTGATCACTTGATCTTCATCGTTGCTTTGTCCAAGTCTATACTAGCAACCATAGGACTAAACCTTCTATACCAGCGCACAATATTAGCCCAAAGATCATATTGTCACCAAATCACCAAAATTGTTGATGGCCATGGCTAGGAGTAATTTTCCTTGCAATGCAAGCATTGGTTCAGGCTTGTACATAAGATTTGTGGTGCTAGAGAGAGATACTGATTGAGACCTGCATCTTGATAAATGAAATAATTAATTTTAGGGAAACTTTCAACCCACAGACAAGGGGTCGTATATAGATTCTGCTTGAAATCTACAACATTGGTAGCTAAATAGATAGCTCATACAATAGGTTGCCTGTGTGTTTATTTAGTGTCTGTCTACAACTCGTTTGATGGTTTATATGTAGACAAGATCAATCTTTTTTTTGATCAATCATGAATATTATCTTATATACCGTTGTATTGCTATTTTATAGAAAATGAATCAAGATTAACTAAGATGAACATGGATATTCAATATATTTTAAAATCATCATTGTACATAATTTCAACATTCATTCAGATATGGAACAGGTAAAACACAGCTATCAGAAACAGATAGCATAGTAAGTTTCTTCAGATAGAGTTCACGCGCATAATTTGGAGTTTAAACAGAGAGTGAGCAGAGGAACCTGGAAGCTTCACAGTGTTGGAGATACAGCAGTAAATGGATTCATTCTTAACAACTCCAAGCCGACCTACATATGTATGACATGCATGCTATTGCACAACAACGTACGGAAACCACTATTTTTTGACTACTCTGGTCTCCAATGCAAGTAAGATTGACACACTCAAGCACTACTATCTGATTGCAAAATCAGGGCTCTAGCAGAACGTGCAATCATGGCTAAGTAACAATGGTGCCGGCGTCCCTGTCCCTGGTGACCTGCCGCTGCGCGTCATTCAAGCAGGCCGGCACGGTGACGACGGCGCCGGCGACGCGGCGGCCGAGGTAGGACTTGGCCATGCATGTCCCGCATCTTGGGGAGGATCCTGGCGCTGATCTCCTGATCTGGACTGATGTACACCTTGACCTCACCGCCCGGCGTGGGCACCTCCACGTACGGCTCGCTGGCTCGCCGCCGCGGTCCACCACCTTGTAGGGCAGGTACGGCACGTCCCGCTGCACCTCCGCGTCGTCGAACCGCCGCCCGATGAGGCGCTTGACGTCGAAGATGGTGCGCCGCCCGGTTCTTGGCGGCCTCGCCCACGAGGCGCTCGTCGTCGGTGAAGGCCACCCACGACGGCGTGATGTGGTTGCCCTGGTCGTCGACGATGATGTCCACGCGCCCGTTCCGGTACACGCTCACGCACGGCACGAGTAAGTTGTGCCCAGGTCGATCCCGACCACCGGCCCCGCGGCCTTCTCCTTCCGCGCCTCCGCGCCATGTGGGCTCGCACAGCCACCTTGAGCAGAGAAGGGAGAGCAGAACGAGAGCTCTCGAAGCTGTTGTCCCGCCGATGATATGATGCCGCTCTCCTCGCGGCGTGCTCCACCTCTACGACGTCGACGGCTTTGCATTGCTCACCATGCTACGGGCCTTCTCCATGCCATGGGGCCGCCGAGGGCGCTCGCCGTGCTCCTGTCCGGGCATATCGCGCTCGCTGTCCGTCGCACAGGGATGGTCGCCAAAGATCAACCTTTTCCGCGGTCGCCACACAGCTTCCGAAGACAACCCCCGTAGGTACACTGGACCCACCCCGTTCACTTGCCGAGGGTCCCGGCGCCCTGAAGCTCAGGCGAAGGTCAGGTAGACAGGCCATTATAGAGTTTGAACACACTAACAGCTGGACCCTGATCACCAATAAAACACAAATCAAACAAAAGTTCCACGAAACGACAAAAACTCGACTAAGTAAAACCGATAAATCTTAAAGTAAGCCACCCATTGGACTCAAAAAATTGCAGCGCCTTTGTCTCTAGGTGTTATCCAGCTAGAATCAGCTGTTCTCGTGAATCATCACGCCGCTGCAGGCTTTGGCCACTGGCGGAGTAAATGTGTTCCTCTGAAAAGCACCTTCAAGAAAGATTTCGGTAAATACTTGTCAAAGACTACTTCATTTCTTGTTAGCCAGATCGTCCAGTATAATGCGGATGCTGCTGTTAACAACAATGACTTATGTTTTCTATCACCCCTGTTTGACCAATTATTAAACAAATCGGCAACACTTTGGGGAGATGATATACCCAACAATAAATGTACAGCACGCCACAGAAATTTAGCATACAGACATTGAAAAAAGAGATGGTGAATTGTTTCTGGAGCATGACAAAAAACTGCACTTCGTATCACCAGTTCAGTTACGCCGTGCAAGATTATCTTTGGTTAAAATTACCTCTCTTTTGAAATACCACAAAAAGACTTTTTTTATGGTACTTTGATCCGCCATATATCCTGTGACACGCTTACTCTATTGTTAATTAACACAGCATACATTGATTTGACTGAAAATTTTCTTGATGAGTGTCAAGACCAGACAAAAGTGTCCTTATCCGCTTGAATGTTCACATTATGTAAATAAGCAATAATTTTGTGCCAATCCCTTAGATTATTACCTACTAAATTCCTTCGAAAAGAGATATTTAGAGGTACCGAGTAGTACTTTTGACACAGAGTTCTGTTTCCTTCTCACAATGTTAAACAAGGCCAGAAATCTGATACTAAGTGGCTTATCTCCTAACCACCTGTCTTCGCAAAAACGGGTTTGCGAACCATCCCTCACATTGAAGGACCCGAGACCTAGGAAAGTATTTTTAACACTCCTAAGGCTTTTCCAAAAGTGAGAATGATCCGGTTTTTTAACACAGCTCCTAAGTGTTTTGTTTTTAATGTATTTATTTCGCAAAAGCTCCTGCCATAACCCATCCTCATTCAGTAGTTTGAAAAGCCACTTGCTTAGCAGACATTTATTTTGTATTTCTAGATTCTGTATGCCTAAACCTCATTGTAATTTTGGTTGGTACAGAATCTCCCACTTTGCTAACCTATATTTTCGCTTATGCTGATCATTTTGCCAAAAGAATCTTGATCTAAAGCAGTCAATCCTCTGTAGCACCCCTTTTGATAGTTCGAAGAACGACATCATAAACAATGGTAAGCTAGAGATGACCGAATTGATTAGAACTAAACGGCCACCTACTGACAGCAATTTTCCTTTCTATCCACTCAATCTTCGTTCAATCCTGTTTATAATTACTTCCCAATCCTTATTGTGCAACTTCCTAATGCTCATAGGTAAACCAAGATACCAGAAAGGGTATTTTCCAACCTCGCAACCGAACAGCTGTGAATAAAACACCTCGTATTCTTTTGCTTTACCAAAACAAAATTTTTCGCTTTTGTCGTAATTTATTTTAAGTTCAGATAATTGCTCAAAGGTACTGAGAATTATTTTCATATTCTCTGCCTTGGCAATATCATGGCTCATAAATATTACGGTGTCATCAGCATATTGTAGGATAGACAAACCCTCTTCGATCAAATGAGGAATTACCCCTTCTACAAGTCCTGCTTCCTTTGCTCTGGCAATAAGTATGGCCAACATGTCCACCACTATTGAAAGGTCCTAAATGGCTAGAGGGGGGATGAATAGCCTATAAAAATCTACAAATAACACTTGACAAGCCGATTAGTAACAATAGCAAGCTTTGCAAAGCACTAGCTCTAAACTACACTATGCAAGCCACCTAGACAAGTATACTACACTATGATCACTAGTTCATAGTCAAAGGCTATGTCACTACTAAACACTACTCCTAAGTGAGCAACTAACTAACAAGCTACACACGAGAGTAAGTACACAAAAGTAAAGAGAGAAGGTGATTTCAATACCCCCGATGTAGAGAAGATATGAAGTCCAATATAACCAATCAATCAAATACAAGGGAAATCCTCGGTAGAGAGATGACACAAGATTTTTTACCGAGGTTCACTTGCTTGCCGGCAAGCTAGTCCTCGTTGTAGCGATACACCCACTTGGAGGTTCACGCGCTAATTGGCATCACACGCCAAACCCTTCTCAAGGGTGCCGCACAACCAACACAAGATGGGGATCCACCAAGCTACGAGCAATCCACTAAAGATGCCTTTCGCGATCTCCCGCGGGGATAGGCTCAAGAACCCCTCACAATACCTTGATCGGAGGCGGAGACAATCACCAACTCCCCTCAACGATCCTCGCAGCTCCAAGCCGTCTAGGAGTCAGCAAACTCCAAGAGTAATGAGAGAAACCGCTGCGAATCACCACTACCAAGTGCCTCTAGATGATCTCTATCAATGCAATGCACTTGATGCTCTCCAAACTCACCAAATGATGAACACAATCAAGTAGGATGAGTGAGAGTGGAGTGGGAAGGCTCACAAGTATGCTATAATGTTCAGGAGTGCCAAGAGATGCTCCCCAAACCAGCCAAGTGACTATTTATAAGCCATACACAAAGAAATAGCCGTTTAGACTTCACTGCGTACCATCGGACTGTCCGACGGCCAGACCGTCGGACTAATCAGCACGGTCCGACGCCCCGGATGAACGCCACGTGTCACTAGCCGTTTGAAGTCGAACGTTGGATCACAACGGCTAACTTCCCGCGTTAAACGAACCGTCGGACGGTAGGCTGTCGGACCAATCGTTACGGTCCGACGCCCACCGCCGTTTCACCGTCGGACTGAAAATACACGGTGCGTCGGATCAAATGAAACCACGGTCCGACGTTTCCAGAGAGCTCCCCGAGCCCTGAAAACCGTCGGACGTTGGTCCGACGCTCACCGTCGGACTAACGCCGAGAGTCCGACGCTCCTCTGCTCTCCACGTGTCATCTCTTCGTCGCTCTGCACCGTCGGACGCTTCGGACAATAGTCCGACGCTCCGAAACTGAGCGTCCGACGCTCTCAGCAGTGTTAGCCGTCGGACCGAGACTAATGGTCCGACGCTCTGTGACTCTACGGTCCGACGCTCTATTTTCTTATTGAAACGTTTCCGAAAATCGCCGAATCCTGCCTCGCAAGCTCGGCAGGAGGAAGAGAGGACTAAACCCTCTCAACCCTCAAACTTCACCCCGTTTCATAAGGCACTAACACTCCAAAGAATCTCTCACTTAGGTGCACGTGTGTTAGCCTTTTCAAAGAGTTTTCCACGGGTCAAATTAGTGACACTAGCATCTATATGCATATGCAATGATCATGAACACCTAGTGGCACTTGATAACCGTATTTCATCAACGATTTCGCCCCTCTTGATAGTACGGCTATCTATCCTAAATGTGATCACTCCCTCTATGGAATCTTGATCACCAAAAGCAAAAGAGCTCCTATGAATTATACCTTTGCCTTGAGCTCCTAGCTTTTTCACCATCTCTTGATGAAGCTTGTGGACTCCTTTTTATGATGGACTTATACCATTTGCATGGATGCCGTTAATGCCCTTCACTTGTGGCCTCCACCGACCTGGTCCATTTCTCCATCTTGTTGTTTGCTAATCATTCTTATGAAACACTTAGAGCAATCGTTAGCAAACTAGGTTTCATCAATTACCCAAAACCAAACATGGGCTTTCAACTATATTAAATAGTATCGGCGACATAGGGTCACCCTGTCAAAGCTCTTTTTTTGTTTGGAAGTAGGAACCCAATTGGTCATTAACCATTATGTTCACATTACCTCCTTGTGTGAAACTAAAGATGGCAACGGGCATGAAAAACCCACGTACCCGCAGGTACCCGTGCCCGCGAGCGAGGATACGGGCACGAACTTGTGCCCGCAGGCACGGGTGTGGGCACGGATCTGTGCCTAACGGACATTTATATACGGGCACAAAAATACCGTGCCCGCACCCGCGAACCCGCCAAACCCGCACTGACATGTGGGGCCATAAGGAGAGGTATATATACTCGGATTTTAGGGTTCCTTTCCAGTCACATCCACTCCTTCGCCCTCTTCCCTCCCAGCCGCCGCCACCAGAGCGAGCGCGAGGCCGCGAGCGCGACCCCCGCCTCGGCGCCTCGGCCTCGGCCTCCGCCTCCATCGGTCCCTCCCCATCCTCGGCTCCTCCGCGTGCGGCGGCTCCTTGACGTCTGCGTCCAGCGGCTCGGCCTCGGCCTCCACCACCCACGAGAGCACGAGCTCAGCGTCCGCGTCCGGTGGCTCGGTCTCAGCCTCCGCCACCCGTGACATGAGAGCGTGACCTCGGCGTCCGCGTCCGCGTCCGGCGGCTCGGCCTCCGCCTTTTGCGAGAGCACAACCTCGGTGTCCGCATCCGGCGACTCTGGCCTCAGCCAGGCACGGCGCTCGGTGCGCCCTCCTCTGTACCCCTCACACGTGCGCGGCCTCCTTTGCGCCCCTCCTCTGCTCCGCGCATGGCGCTCGGGGGCTCGGGTACGCGGGCGTGCCCACGGGCATGTTTTGCCCGTGGATAGCGGGCATGGGCACAAGTTCATGCCCGTGGCGGGTAACGGGTGCATGTGCGGGTGCAGGGATGATCTCGCGGGTGCGGGTTTGTGGCACCTAAACCCGCGCGGATTTAACCCGTTGCCATCTATATGTGAAACGCTGCACCCATGTGCACCACTTATGTGAAAATCCTTTTAACCGTAATGTTTGTTGGAGGAAATTCTAATTTACCTTGTCATATGCTTTCTCAAAATCTATTTTAAAAATTATCCCATCCTGTTTTTTGAATGTAATTCATGGATTGTCTCATGAAGAATTATTGCACCCTCCGTAATATTCCTCCCTAGTAAGAACGCTGTCTGAGTTGGTCTAATTACCTTTTGAGCTATGGTAGTTAATCTGTTAGTTGCAACTTTAGTGAAGATTTTGAAGGAAACATTCAACAAACAGATTGATCTATATTGTTGAATTACCTTCGTATCATTCTTTTTGGGAGCAAAATTATATTTCCAAAATTTAAACTAAGCAAATTTAGCGTTCCCTGGTGGAAATCCGAGAACAGAGCCATGAGGTCTTCTTTTATTACCTTCCAAAAGACCTGATAAAACTTTGCTAGGAATCCATCTGGACCAGGCGCCTTATTATGCTCCATTTGGAAAATAGCTGCCCTCACCTCAGATTCCGAAAAAACATCAGTCAAAAACTCATTCTCCAATTGCGAGACCTGAGGAATATCCCCTATTTGTGACTCCTCCAAGATAATATGAGAGTCGTTTGAGGGGCCAAACAGATTCTTATAATAACTGGTAATATGTCTTTTGAGATTAGCATGACCGCTTATTATAGAATTACCTTCCTCTAACTGGTATATATGAGTTTTCAGATGTCTACCATTTACTAACAAATGATAATACTTAGTATTCGCATCACCCTCCAGTAGGTGCTTTACCTTAGCCCTTTGGTACTACTTAATTTCCTCTTCTCTAAGAAACTCAGCCAGCCTTTCATCCAGGACGTGCTTTAAATTTAATTCTACTGCATTTAGCGCAGACAACTCGGCCTTCTTATCTAACTCATCCAGCTTATCTAACAGGGCCTTTTTTTTTTCTTTCTTATATGCCCCACTAAAATTTTTGGCCCAACCTCTAAGATATTGACGCAGTCTTCTAATTTTAGCCTGCCATCTATCTAGAGGAGTACCCCCAATTACCACACTTTGCCAAACACCTCGTACCACGTCGCAAAAACCTTCCCTCAGCAACCATCCCAGCTCAAATTTAAACTGGGGATGATAAGCCGTGGACGGGTCATTAGTACAACAAAGCAACGGGGTATGATCCGAGATTTCCCTAGACAAAGCTTGCACTATGGTATGTGGGTACTTAAACTCGAAATCAGTACAAATCAATATCCTGTCTAACTTTTCAAAAGTTTGGTCTTGCAAGCGATTAGTCCAAGTAAAATTCCTCCCCAATAACTCTATTTCCCTGAGGTTAAGAGAATCAATAACCGCATTGAACAAGAAGGGCCACCTTCCGTTTAAGTTGTTATTATTTTTATCTTCTGGTTTGTGCAAAATATTAAAGTCGCCACCTATGACCAAATGTAAAGCCTCTTTAGTGCACACCCGTACCACCTGAGAAAGAAACAAAGCTTTTTTCTCAACTTGAGCTGGGCCATATACAGAAATTAAGTTAAATTTGAAGTCATCTGCTCTGTTGCGCAACTTAAAGCGGATTAAAAAAATCCCCTTCTTCAATTTCACCAACATCAAAAGTTCATAAATTAATACCTAGAATCATCCCACCCGACCGTCCGTGCGGAGCCATGCAATGCCACAGATCTCTGCCATTGCAAATATTATTCAAAGCGGATTGCGGAAAGTTAGCTCTGCCAGTTTCTGATAACACAATAAAGTCTAGGTTTTTTTCTTTCATTAGGTCTGATAAAAATCTATACTTCTTCGGATCGCGAACCCATTGCAGTTCCAGAATATGCCCTTCATTATGTCAAAATTTTCTTTTTTATGTTTTTCCTAGCTCTTGTTCCTTTTGGACGTGATACGGGAGTCTGTAAATATGCAAAATCACAGCCCCCATCACCTAGATCTTCAGGAATTTCGGCACAAATAAGATTCAAAATTCTAAGTCCATGTTCTCCTCCAAAGAACATAAAGAAGAATCATCATAAAGTACGTTAAGATTAGTGTGCTCTACATTAAACCCATGAATACCAGAGAAAGGGCATGAATTTTTTTTAATACAATTAAGAGACTGAGAAACCTCATGCTTATTTTTCCCAAGACTGACACCTAAAGAATTTAATGTTTGAATAACGGAGCTATCATCAATAACAAAAGAGGGGTACGTCTGAGGTTCTTTACCTTTGCTAGCAGCAGAGTCTAGATTCTTGCGCGCTTTCAGCTTAGAAGCCCTCTCCAAAGAATCTTGATCTGCCGTCACCACAGTTCTTTTGCTTGCTCTTGATGGCGACACTGTCCCACTAACCAAGGCTCCGGATTTCTTTTTGCCAGGGTCACTACGTGAAAACACCTTATTACCCTTCCACTTTGCAGTTCCATCAGCGGATACTCCCTCTTGAGTAAGCTTGGCACTCTCCTTTCCATGTTCAGCACATCCTGCAAAGCCACGCTGCCCAGCAGCAAGAGCATGCGCAGGGGCCTGTTGCAGTACTGCATGATGCCCAGCAGATGGAATTGGCGCCTGGACCTGCTGCACAACTTGTGCAGCAACATTGTTCTTCCCTGGTGCACCAGAATCTGGGATTTGAGGTCCCGCTTCCTTAGTAGCAGCCGGGTCGACACCAAGTTTATCATCCAGGTCCATGTTTTCACCCTCTTTTTCATTTTCTTTTGATGGATCCTCATCTTTCCTAGGTGTATCCAAATCAATAACCTGAGGTTCACTAGAGGACACATCTTCCTCCACTCCGAACTGCAATTCATAAACAAAATCTCCAATCACAACATCGACCAGGTTTGGAATGATTGCTGGATCCAACACAGCCACCTTCATCCTCACCAGCCCATGTTTCTTGATAAATTTAGTATCCACTGCCTTCGGGACACCTAATATGGAGCCGATTGCCCAAATGATACGGAATTCACGCAGCCCCATAGGTAAGCCCCTAAACTGGACCCAAACTTTATCAATTTCTGACTTGTACACTTCATTTTCTAGTCCTTTTTCCAGACAAATTTTTTCTTTCACTATTTTCGTGTCCATCGGTCCCAATTTATCATTGTGGATACAATTATGCTGATGGGAAATTAGTGGTGAAGGCGTCTTTGTCTTTTTCCTCAATCACCTATTCCTTGTTTTTGCCGGGTAGTAGTTTTTCCAGTGCCACCGCTAGTTGATCAGCGGTAATAGAACCTTCCAAGACACGTACCATAGCTGCCACGGTTGTTTTTTCCTCCGCAATAACTTTAATGTTTGCGGCAACCGGGATATAATAAAAGCCCAATCCTTCAACCGGGTACCCACAAGGAATTGCAGTAGTGTTCATGTTCTTCATATTTGGGCAGATTTTTGTTACGTGTTCGCCAAAGCAAATATCACAATGTAAAGGTACAGTGCAAACCGACATTGTATGACCTTTGGTGTGCCAACGATAACAAAATGGCTTGCCCTTACTCTTTTTTTTCACCTTGGAAAGATGATTCTGGCACATCTCTGGACCCTGTAGTTTGTGGGACAATGTCGGTCTTCACAGCTTCGGGAGAAGTTGCAGACGATGTTGGAGCCGTTGCCGTTGCAGCCTGGATCAGTGGTGCGCCTGGCTGCCCCAGCCGCGTAGAACGGAGCAACGGACGTTCCTGCCCCAGCGCTGCTCGGCGCTGTTGCTGTGCTTGGATGGAGGCCACCCAGCGATCCCTGAACGCACCTTGCGCCATTGCCGGGTTGTGCCAGCTCCGGTTTCTAGCACCGTAGCCGGCACCAGTTGGCCTCCGCCTAGGGCCTGGTACCCTCCTTTGTGCTTGTCATTGGCAAAACCACGGCCACCAAAACCATGGCCGTGACCTCTCCCACGTGAGTGGTCAGGACCACGGCCATGGCCGCCACCATAGCCCGGGTTAAAACCGGACTAGAACCCGGGATTGAAACCTCCTTGCCATCGTCCTCCACCTCGACCACCGTTTCCTCCAGCACCTCGCCCTCCCATCGAGTTTGACGGAAGCCCATTAGGACCGGGCATAAAGTGATATATGTATACTTTTATGAAAGTATATTCCAAGACAAAGCTATTTATATACTTTTCAAATTTCTAAATTCAACAACCTAAAAGTTATTTATGATTTATATTTTCAATGTTGACCAAAACTTTTTCCAAAACGACATGTTTTATGGATATGGAGGGAGTAGTTCAACAAGCAGTCAAGCACACACTAGGGTATATCCAAAGCAAAAGTTCAAAGATGGACAACTCTTCCTCTTCTGGTTTTTCAAATAATTTCTCAACTCACACATTAGTCTACAAACACCAAATCCAAACACATAGCAGTACCAAAACTTGCATCAGCAGCAATATTATGCCATGAACTATCCACCCGCCAATTTGCCTGGTCCCTACCCACAAAATATCAGAAATCCCTTTGGAGGACCACCAAGTTTCCGTCACCTCCTTTTCCCGCCAGCAGCCTACCATGGCTGCCACACCGGCATGTGCGGCATACGGTGACTAGATCGACCAAGGAATGCTATGGATTCACGATTTGGAGGAAGCCAGGCTTGATTTGAGGATGAAGAGATCGATTCACATGGTTCAAGAGGGCCGATTTGGGCAGAGATGGAGAGATCAGGGCATAGGGGCGGAAGGGGAGAAGTCTCTCGCGCTTGAACGGTAGGGATGGTTCTGTCGTCGAGGTCTACACATATGGAAAAGCATCGGCGCCAATGTTGTGGGCATGGAGAGGCTGAGGCATCAGTACCCCAGTCACAGGATTAGAATTTTTTGAGCGCCGATAACACTGTGGACAATCTTAAGACTACCCACAAGGTGGGCTAAGATCGATGCTGAAAACGGAGGGCGAGGCTTCATCGAGTAGAGACACTGCGAGAACGATGTCGGAACAAAAAATTCCCAGCTTCAGGTCATGTAAAATACTAGATGCTTCATGATTAAAAAACATTTTACACTCTGTTCATAGAGTATCCCATAACATGCATAACCATTGATGTGTGCAAAATACTCTCCGACATCAATGGTGAGATGGCACCGACCACACAATGTATAGTCTAACGAGTTTAGCTGGACATATACTACCAACTAATTACACTATTGAATGCATAGAAGGGTTAGCTTGGTATTACGCCTTAGAACACACACAAAGAGAAATGGTAGTTTGGTAATAGTGACAAATACAAATAATTAGAGTCTTATTTTCGGTTTCCTTTCAGACATAGAATAATATTATTCTCTCATAATAATTAGTTTTAGCTAAAATGAGTGATTCATTCCAGACAACTAAATAGGGCCGTCCAAGTTTAGTCAAAAGTATCCATGAAGTAAGTCAGGGTCAAAAAAGTAGGTGCATAGTTTCAAATAGCCGGCTATAACTCCGCTATAGCCTCGATATAGCCTTTTAAGCGTATTGTCGTTAAATGAATTTATGTATAAATTTTCGCTATAACCTTGTTTTCACCTACTATAGTCTTGCTATAGCTTATTGTGAAGGGTCACTACTATATGCTGTATCCCGCTATTTAAAACATTGAGTAGGTGTAGTACTAGTCAAAGTGTCAAACCGTCCTCCTGTCCTGCTTGCCTGCCTGCCTGTCGCTGCTCCAGCTCCCAAGCTCCTCCGATTCCCCCGCCTCCGTTCCTCAGGTGCTCGACGGGATGCCGAAGAGAGCATTCAGATACGCCGTGGTCAGTCGCGAAGCTCTCTGTCACCACTCACCAACTAGCTCGCTCCATTTCTTTTAACATGTTGATCTGTCCCGTTCCTGCAGGTTGATGCCTTCACGGCTGAGCCGTTCAAGGGCAACTCCGCGGCCGTCTGCCTCTTGGAGGACGACGCTGGCGCCGCAGGAAAGCATCTGGACGAGCGGTGGATGCAGGCTGTGGCAGCAGAGTTCAACACCCCCATTACCGCGTTCCTGGTCCGCGGCGATGGTTCCGGTGCCGGCGCGGATGCTGCAGGTGCAGGCGGCGGTGTTACGGCTGTGACTCCCCACTTCCGTATCCGCTGGTTCACTCCAGTTCGTGAGGTGATTATTTTGGGGGTGGTTGATAATATGTTTCATAACAAATCTTCCACTTTCTTACCTTAGAATCTGCTAACATTAAGGTCCCTCAGAACTTGAACTAGAATCATTTTGAGCTGTCGTATCACGAACCACATGAGCTAATATGGCGTGCGTTTCGCATAGGTGCAGAGCTCTAATGCTCTATCTATGACACCAGGTAGTGGAGTACTTAATCACAACACATCCTAGAGTAAAATTATGCCATTTTTAAGTCTTTAGGACGGGCATAGGAGGCTATTGTGCAATACAGATGATTCAATTTAGTGTCATGTGCTGAATTTCACTGTGTTTAGGAAATATAATCCTTTTTTATGCAAAGGGTGGCCTTTATAAGATGTTATGAATTTGCATATGTTTATTATACCATTATGTTTCCTTGCAACTTCTGACATCCCGTTAGTTGCTTGTGACTACTGAAGTCGTTTATCCCCTTAAGATAACAGCGAGACTTTCTTTTCTTGGCACTTGAATAGTTTAAAATTCGAGATCACTTACACAATAATGCTGTAAATCCTTGTTCCATCTAAGTTGTATCAGGTATCCACCTAATCCTGTATTACATCTTTCTTCTGGTTCTTCTGTAGCAGTCTTTTTCTTAATATATACTCTTGATATGAAGCTATTGGAGAAATCTTATTTGACTTTATTAATTGTGCAGAGTGAACTCTGTGGGCATGGAACATTAGCGGCTGCGCACTACCTAATTTCATCTGGCCTTGTGGAGTGTGACTGTATAGAGTTTGTGGCAAAATCTGGACGTCTAACAGCTAAGAAAATTGTTGGATCGGAGGATGCAAGCAATTTATATTCTCCTGCAAAGTATACCTGCTCAAAGTTCTTTGTAGAATTGAATTTTCCTGTTATCCCGGTGGTAAAATGCAATTCTGCAGAGGTGTTCTCACTTTCTGATACTTTAAATGGTGCTTCTGTCATTAATCAGCTGCAATCCGTCTCTGCTTTTTCTGACCTCATTGTAATTCCTTTCCTCCTCTCCACTAATCCAATCTCCATTTCATTTCATAATCAAAACTCTTGTTGCATGCTCTCCAAGTTTATTTCTTTCATTCTAATAGTTAGCTGCACTTTTTTTAACCTTTTTTGAACTCTTCAGGTGGAAGTTAGTACATGTGATGAAGTTGAAAATGTTTGTCCTAACATTGCTGAACTAGTCCAGTGCCCTGGAAGAGGCGTTGCCATTACAGGTCCAGCTCGTGAAGGATCTGGTTATGATTTTGTCACTCGTTTCTTCAGTCCAAAATATGGAATCAATGAGGTAATAATGCAATATAAACATGTGTAGTTGGCAACAAATCTTTCATCTCTCCTCGAAGGACAGGAATGTTAGAATTAGGAATCTTATATCAACAGTTTCTGATCAACTGATTCATTCATAACCATATTATCGTCTTGAGACTTTAGGTGCTGTTTGGTTCACGTTTTATACCCGTTATCCGTTCACAGCATGAGAGCAGAGCACGCGGCGATGGCAGCGGCGCTCAAATTTTCTTCGATGCATCGCAACTCGCGAGTTGGTGCTGGAGCCGATACCACTGGGAAAGGAGCAGTAACTGCGTTTTACTGGGCCGGAACGGTTCGCACTGCAATCTATTAGGGACTTATCTGTCCAAACAAAAACAACAGGACCCTTTCACGCTGTGAATAGATAACGGGTACAAAACGTCAAACCAAACAGCGCCTTAAGTGTTTCATGAATAGCCACAACAATTTTCTGCATCGGCTGTGAGATATATGAACAAACTCTGTATCAGCATAAGATATACTCTTGGGGAATGTACTCAGTTTCTAGCTCCCACATATAGTTATGGCATCAAAGAATCGATGATAACATCTTCCTGCACTGTGTATGATTTGGAGATTGTGCAAGGCACTGATGAAAAAGAAAGCTTTCTTGTAATGTCTCACTTTCTCCCTATTTCTTTGCCAGGACCCAGTCTGTGCTAGCGTACATTGCTCCTTGTCACCTTACTGGGGTCAGAAGCTGGGGAAACATAACATGACAGCTTTCATGGTATTGAGCACAAGCTTTGGAAGTATTGATCCATTGATAGCATCCTTCAGATTGCAACTTGTCATAACCATATACATCTTGTCTGTATGTTGTCACTTGCCAGGCCTCTCCAAGGACTGGAACACTATGTCTGCAGTGGGATGAGGAAACTCAGAGGGTCCGAATCCGTGGAGAAGCTTTTACTGTCATGGTTGGCACCCTTCATGCCTAGAGTCAGTTGCTTCGTGATCGTTGGAGGAAAAAAAAAGTGTATCTGTAGTCAGGAATAATAGGTGCTTTGTTTGGTGGGGAAATGTTATACTTACCTGCCCAACAATGGAATATAGATATTTCAAGGTACATGGCCTATTCATGCATGGATATATACTGAATCGAAGGTAATTTTCTTGAAGCTTTATTATCTTTTGTTTTTGAAATATAATTGGCAGGAATGTTGCCTAATCCATTGGGATGATGGAATACATAATCAAGTTTCAAGTAAAACTCTTCTCATCAATAACATAGAAGGTTACATGGTTCACAACTTCACAGTATATGTGTAACATAATTTTGCCATTTTAGTTACTTGTCTTTCTAAATTGCACGTTGCCTTGTTCATATGTATGAAGATGTTTTCTATTGGTGGAGTGACTTGGCACTTCGGCAGTTTCTATCTCACTTACACGTTGCCTTGTTCATGTCCCTGTATGCACGTTGCCTTATATTCAAAGAGAAGAGGGGAGGAGCCGGGGCGTAGTGATACTCCTAATCCGCAGGCAAACTTGAGCGTAGGCAAAACCCAACATTCTAACGTTTCCTTCAGTCCTTGCATGGCTCCTAGTCCTCGGGGTTAATCTCCTTGTCAAAGTCGTGGTCGTCCTCAGGATTAATATTTATGAGTCAACAACGGATGAACACATACGTACGCAACAAGCCCTAACAAAGGCAGGTATTTAATTAAGTAAAGGTTACGTCCTAGGGGAGCATTTCAATTCTCGCTAGTTCCTGGATTAGTTAAGCAAATTATTTAAATAACAAAGATCTCAAGTTCATTAAGGTGAGTAATTTTAATCATAAGTATCTCAATCCCCGCGGTTGCCTATTTCAAGAACATGGCTATTCGAATATATTCAATATATATTGTCACGATTGTATAAATTTTCGCACACGATAGACCAATCCTATCTAGGTTAATTTGTAAGGAAAGGCCCTAGAGGGAAGGAGGAGAAGGGAGAGAGCTGACAGGCGGGATCCACTGACAGTGAGGTCGTCCAGTCAGTGAGAGGCAAGAGAGAAGGGATGCCATCCACACGCGTTGGGCCGGCAGTCAGGTTTGGCCCAAGCGGGGTGAGAGAGACGGAGTGGAACGTACCGGTGTGGGCCGCCAGGAGAGAGGGAGAGCCTGTTTATTCTTTTTCCCTTTTCTTTTTTTTTTCTCCCAAAGAGCTAACTAGAATTTGGATAGGTGTATTTGAATGAGAGATCAAGGGAGGCACCACCATAGTTCAACAAACAAGGAAACATCCCATCACTCAAATGATTAGTATCCTATTTATTATTTTTAGGTGTGAACTACTCGTTGCAATAAAATAAAACCAACGCGCGTTGTTAGCACATTTTAAAAGTTCTGATTTTTAGTTATTTTTTAAAAGATGATAAAAAATTGAAGTGATACAGAAAACGAGTCGCTGGACCAGGAGAAGGGAGAGAGCGTGGAAGAGGAAGGCTGGGCCTGGCCACCAGATTGGGCCTGAGAGAGGGATGGAGGAGTTTTTTTTTTTATCTTTTCCAAATTTTGTGAAAACAAAAGGATTTAAAATTCAAACCTTTTCAAAAATTGGTTTTTAAAACCTATTTATAATATTTAGAAAATTTAAATTTTGGCACAAACTTTGGACATAAAGTTTAAATTTATTTCCCAATAATTTTCAGTATCTTCTTTTAGAAACAGATTCTCCGTAGCTTAAACGAGTTTTATAATTCATTTGTGGAAAAAGTCTACTTAACCCTTAAGCATTAGAGGTCATCTACTTCGCCCCCTCACCAATAAAATCACGTATTCTACCCTCAAACTATTAAACCCGTCTAAATAATCCTCGAGGTGATTTTGAAGGTTTGTGTTTACTGACGTGGTATATTAAAAGTCTATATAACCCTCTAATGTATGAAAAGTTGACTTCATGACCCTCTCAACTATAAAACATGATATTATAGCTCGTAAAACTTTTAATAATGCTCAAATGATGGTTCATGTAGCGCCGTCGGACACCCTATTCCACCACAATGGCCTAAATACACATGCTTGAAAACATGCCATTGGGTGCCTCCTTCTCTGAACTCTTTCTGGCCTTACCACACCTAATGAGCATCATCTTGTTTCCTACTCCACCTCATGCACTCCTCGATGACACGCTTTAACCCTTATCATCCAGCTCCTCCCACATTCTCGCCCTCTTTGTCTTTCTCCTCCAATGGCTACCTAAAAATTGAAGGGCGACTGGATGGAGGATGTGTAAAGGGTTGAACGATGGCGATGTAGGCATGGTGTGCTTGAGCTCAATGCCATTGACGAGTGATGGGAGGTGAAGTAGGAGACACGATTTCACATGTTGCTCGTTGGGTGGTGGCTCAGTCTAGAAAGAGGGGAGGTGTAGGAAACAAATGGCTTGGGTGCAAGGATGTGTGTTTATGCTAGTGTGGTGGTTACAGTGTCCAAAATGACCCTAACGAGACCATCCGATGAGTCATTCGATCATTATTCGATGTTTTACGTGCTATAATATTATGTTTTACAATTGAGAGGTCATGCAGATAACTTTTCATACATTAGAGGATTATATAGACTTTTAATATGTCACTTCAGAAAAAAAAACCACCTTTAATAACTGTTTCAGGGGGTTATTAGACGGTTGTCATTAGTTGGAGGCGTAAAAATACCTGGTTTTATAGCTGGGGGAGTGAAGTAGACAACCAACAATAGTTGAGTAGACTTTTGCCATTCAATTTTCACACAAAAGTTTATGCAAAGGCATGAATGGAACAAACATACCAATTTCAAGTTTCGAAAGTATGACTGTTTAAATTATATAAGCAATATACTACAAGGAAACAGTGTTTCTCACAACAAATCAGGCGCAACCGGAGTAAGTCCTCCCAAACAGCGCAAAAGATCCTTTGGGTGATGTTCGCAACAATTATGTATTCAATTATCACTCTTTACAAGTTAAAACCAACAAATTGAAATTACAACTCCTCCCCCTCATCCTCCCGCCCCGTTTCATACCATCATACCTCGCACTACTATACCAGCTTCAGCACTCAGCAGGGCTGAATAAGTAGCTTAAGTGAACAGGGTTTATAATAGTACATTAGTACATCACAAGTCTAAACTTGAACATGACGTAAAGGAATCATTGTTTATAATACTACAGCATATATCCAAATTTAAACTTTCTATTACAAAACACGGGATGCATGATCCTAGTGTATTATATATATGCACGAAATAATATTGAACGATAAACAATAGTTGTATAGAGACTCCGTTTCAATTCTTCTCTGCCGCTTTGCAAAATATACACACTATTCCACCACCCCAAGAGGAAATGCACTAAATGTGGTTGTAATTAAGCTAAACAACAATCAATTCACTCTCCGGCAGTTGACCCTGATCTCGCCGTCCGTGCCGGTGAGCGGGCTAAGGCTGCCCATCTTGACCATGGCGGCGGCGAAGTCGGCCCCCCACTGGCCGGCGTCGGCCGCGTAGGTCCTGACCAGGCCGTCCGTCGCGCCGCCGCCGAAGAGCGCCTGGTCGGAGTGGAGCAGGCCGCGCTGGGAGAGCAGGTTGCCGAAGTAGGCGTTGTCGAAGGCGTCCGGCGTGGCGTCGTCGAGCGGCTCGAGCGCGCCGTCGCCGGCGCCGCCGGCCTGCGCCGGGCAGCTGGCCCGCAGCGCCGCCGCGTAGGTGGCGTCGATGTCGGTGTCGTTGTAGATCCGGGCCCGGCAGTTCTTGCACTGCGCCCGCCCGACGGTGTGGGCACCTGCACCGTGGCCCGTGGGCGGTGTGAGAGGCATGCATGCAGTGAAGAAAATCTTGCTCTGCTGTCGCATGCATGCATGATTGCATCGTGGTAGAGAATTGAACGAGGCGACTGGTAGTTGGGCTGTCGATCGCGTGATCGATGATACTATCATGCACCTATGAGTGTGAGTACTCGGTAGGTGACGCCTAGCTACGCGCGTCCAAATGTTGGCAGGTTGCGAGCAAAAAGCGCTAAAAGGTGGTGACTATAGCTAGAACAGAGACCAACAGGACGACGTCATTCATCACCATGCATGTTTGAATTGATCCGAGCGCGCGCATGCAAACGAACAATGATGCATCATGCATGCATGTAGCTAGCGTTTTCCTTGCTAGTACGATGTGTATATATATATATATATATATATATAGATGATGAGCACCGGCCGCGCGCACAATTAATGATAAATATGAAGTCGAGATGAAACAGAACGGAACCAAAAAAAAAAATGGCATGTATGTGTTATGTGTGCACGTACGTAGCGGTACGTAGAGATCTTGATAGTTGTTTTCTTAAGGGCTCGTTCGTTTACTTCGACCAGGTTTCAATCCTGGCCGGAACAGGCCAGTTTTGAATACCGGAGCTGCTCGATCCATCCGGAACGAGGCCCCAGAACGGCCGTTCCAACACAAACGAACGGGCCCTAAATTGTTAAGGCCTCGGTCATTTACTGGCGGGAACGGCTAGGAACGGTTCCGGTCATACTGCTTCTCTTCTGTACTTTCTATAGCGTCAGAAGCGTTCCCGGTCCTTCCTGACCGGGAACGGCGTAATCGAACGAGGCATAAGGAATAAATTGTCTTCCGGACCGGACACCAGTATTTACGAGTGCAAATACTATAGCCGTTGATCTGTTAAGAGTAATATTGTATATTATACAGTATATAAGTAGCCGTATATGTATGCATAAGTATATACATATATAATATATATGGTACAGTTGCTTATATTAATGTGAATCTTTGGCAACTTTTGACTGGAATATAGTGATCTGGAATGAATGCAAGATTAGTTTGCTGCCGCGTCCATTTCAATTGCCTGTGCAATTTAGTTCAATTATTTTTCACTAGGACATACCATGTGCTCGATGAGCTTAGCTAGCTGTAGATGATCTGCTGCCCTGCGGAATGCAGTGTGAGCAAAGATCTACTATCTATGATGGGACGGGCCATCCGCCATCTTACAGCTTGTTCTTTTGGCCAATCAGCGCTTATTTTCAGCCACGAAACAGTATTTTTCTCTCACAACAAATCAGCACGAACCGAAATCAGCGCTTATTTTTCAGCCAAAAGAACAGGGTGTTAGCCTGCCTGCTGCATGCAAATCTATATGCATGCATATGCATTGCATGAAGCAGAAAAAAAAGGAGAGATCTGCCGGATTAATTTCAATCTTCAGTCATGTAATAACATGTGTCAATGTATGATGCATCCTCATGCATGCATGCATGTGTACTAGTACAGTATAGTACAGTACCTGAGAGGGCAACCATGTCGGTGCTGCTGAGACCCTTGTTGGAGAAAGCGTTGAGCAGGCCGTTGAGGTTGCTGGTAGGTCCAGGCAGGTCACTGTTGGCCAGGGACGCGCTCGCCGTCGTCGCGTCTCTCCTGCCCAAGGAAACAGCCCACGATGGCCCTCCCAGCTGCGCCACACCACACGCAGGCCCATAAGATCAACTTTTTCGAGAATCACTTTTAAGCTGTTCGACCTATCTGCTATGACATAAACTAATCATGCATTTTATTTTACTTTTGACGTGTGGGCAAGTACGTAGATCGATCGGAGAGCATCATTCATACACACAGTTGATCGATCGATAGTACTACCAGTGTCGTAATCAGTGGATCGTTGGCTTAATTACTTGTGCAATGGAGTCTCGGGCGGCGACGGCGAGGATGTCGGCGCAGGAGACGGTCTGCGGGCACAGCAGTTCCAGCAGCATCTTGATGTTGTCGATCACGTCGAAGCCCCGAAGCGACCCCGCGTTCGGCCCCGCCCCCTTCTCGCCGGTGAAGTTCGCCGTGTCGTCCAGCAGCACCGACGCGTCGCAACCCTGCCGTAAATCAATATATCCATATGGTCACTCGATCTGCTGGCTACTAGTAGCGTTCTACACTTATTCATCTAGCTAGCTAGGCAGGAAATTATTATGACGATCCGGTGACAGATAGATGGAGATCGATGACACTACTACTTTTACCTCCACGAAGCAGTCGTGGAAGTGGAGGCGAAGAAGAGAGGCCCCCATGCGGCGGTCCAGCAGCACGGCCGTCGAGACGGCGGTCCTGATGGTGAGGAGGGCGGCGGGGCAGGAGGCGTCATAGTAGTCCTCCGACGACAGCTGCGCGCTGGCCACCGCCGCGGCGGCAAGGACCAAGATCAGCAAGCAGTGTTGAGGGAGAGGCCGCGGCCGCGAGAGGTGATGCTTCTTGCAAGAAACTGCAGGACGAGCCATCTCGCACTCGAGGGGTGGTGCCATGGCGTGCACCGTGTCCAATAATTCTGGTTTGGGAACTGGGACGACTATCTAGACTGCAGAGCATCAATGCCAGAGGCCAGAGTTTATACTTTATACTTATAGATATTATATAGGCCAGCAAGGAATATCAGCATTTAGCCTTCTTATTAATCATGACATGCATGACAGTATGACACCGTCGCCCCTGCTGGTCGACAAAACTCCCGACGATGAATTACGTAGATCATATCTTGTGTTCATATCTAACACTATAGTGCTGCTGCTTTCTACAAATCCCTCCTTTCCAAATTCTAGGATGTTTGGTTCTTTAGATACAAATCATGATAATTATAAAACCAATGTGTATGGAAAAGCCAAAATGTCTTATAATTTGTAGAGATTTACTCCTTCTCAGGACGCCTAATTTTCTACTTATCTATCAGTCACTTACTTTCTTTCTTCTCCTCCCGTTGTTGGTTGCTGCACACTGAGAATGGCTGTGGTTGTTTCATGTCCTACTGTGCTTGTTCATGTTTGTGTTTGCTTTTTCTGTGGCTGTGGCTGCCGCCGTCTCCGGGAAGGGGAAGCCCCGCTGCCGCCATCAGCGCGGGGGGGGGGGGGGGGGGGGGGGGGGTCGCCGGCATCGAGGGAGATGAAGGGGAGACCGCCGCTGTCGCCGGAAGGTGCTCGTGGAACCATCGCTGGCGTCGAGGGAGATGAAGGGAAAATCGGGTGGTGTTATTTGTCTATACCTGTGTTACGTCGCCAGCATCGAGGGAGATGAAGGGGAAACTGCCTCTATCGCCACGAGGTGATGGGCTCGTGTCTCTGTCGGTAGCATCGAGGGAGATGAAGGGGAAACTGCAACTATTGCCGGAGAGGTGAGGGGCTCGTGGCTAGATCCAAAAGGCGTGGAGGAAGAGGGTGCCGCTGGATCTGGTCTAACTGGCGATGGGACGATAGGAGTCACCGTCACCCGCTGGTGATGGAAGAGGTGTCGCTGTCGCATGAAAGAGGGGGAGCCGTCAAAAAACAAGCGACTGGATCTCGCCTCCTACTCCATGGATCCACCATGGCCACACCGTCGGGGTAGGAGAGGGCCACCATGGGCGCCGTCGGGGTAAGGAAGGTGTAGTTGCTGCTGTTAGGATGGGGAAGGTCACAGGGGTCACGGGCGACTGCGGAGAATGCAAGGAGGAAAGAAGATGACGGGGCCAGGAGGTTGAAAATGGTTGATGCTTATGCCAAACATCAGGCAACTGTTGTGGAGACACTCCCTAATTTGTAATAAAAGGAGTACTAAACTCATACTTTTTTTTGAACTATCACCGGAGGGGGAGGAATCCCCACCTGAATATATATTGATAAGAAATCAACAACCTCGTTTTTAGGGAAAACAAGGTAAAAAACCCTTTTGTCTAGTTAATTTTAGGAAAACCGGACTAAAACCGAATAACAGCCCAACACAAGGGCGAGAGAGAGGTAAACCCACAGCTAAGAAAATGACAACAACAACAACAACAACAACAAGAATAGCAAAAACTCTATGCTGGTCGTCGCCACACCGCACGGAGCCATTCTCTCGCCCGCGACGGCGGGAGGCGCACACCGACAGGCATCCACGCTCAGAGGAGGGGGGCACCGGTCGCCGCCACACCGCACGGAGCCGATCTCGGACTCGCCCGTGACGGCGGGAGGCGCGCACCGGCAAGCGTCCACGCCCAGACAAGGTGCTAGCCGTCGCCACACCTCACGGAGCTGAAGTCGTACTCGCCCGCGACGGTAGGTGCGTGCCGACAGGTGTCCACGCCCGGATGGGGGGTGTTGGTCGCCGCCACACTGCACAGAGCCAATCTCGGACTCGCCCGCAACGGTGGGAGGCGCGCACCGGCACGGTGCCGGTCGCCGCCACACCGCACAGAGCCGATCTCGGATTCGCCCGCGACGGTGGGAGGCGCGCACCGGCAGGTGTCCACGCACGGACTGGGAGTGCCGGCCACCGCCACACCGCACGGAGCTGATATCGGACTCGCCCGTGACGGTGGGAGGCGCGCACCGGCAGATGTCCACGCACGGACTGGGAGTGCCGGCCGCCGCCACACCGCATGGAGCCAATCTCGGACTCGCCCGCTACGGTGGGAGGCGCGCACCGGCAAGTTTCGACACCCGGACGGGGTGTGCCGATCGCCGCCACACCGCATAGAGCCGATCTCGTAACCCGCCCGCGACAGGTGGGGGGCGCGCACCGGCAAACATCCATAGCTAGCAGGGGCAACCCAGGCGAGAGCCAGTGGCGGGCTGTAGTTGCGCTCCAACGGTGCCTTCGGGAAGGAATTTGACGTCCGCATATGCCAACAACGCTAGAAGCAGATGGGTAGGTCTTTCGACCCCAGCCTGCTCCGACGAATGTTGAACTTCGACGACGCCTCCAAGGGGGTAGTTGACGCGGCTGCGTCACCGTCGCCGGCCCGGCGAACCGGGCAAGGTTTTCACCCAGTTACTAGACGTCGACCTGGCCAAGCACCGCCCGGTCGTAGCCAGGCCCAGCCTGGCCTTGCCTAGCCACGGCCGGCCCGCCCCGGCTGGCCAGCCAGTGGTCCGACCAGCCAGCGGCCCAACAAGCAGACGAGCAGGTCCAGCCCGCTAGCTCCAACGCCGGCCTTGCGGCCGCTGCATCTGCCTCCTCGGGGGGCGCCCTACGGCCACGCCGCCACCGATGTCACGTGCCCAGATCCGAGCAGCACGCTGGTGGACGCCTGGCCTCCTGCGCCTCCCGGCCAATCGCACAACTGCATGCTGGATCCAGGGTGGGGGCAGCCGGGTTCAGGTTCAGAGGCCTCGGATCTGGCATTCCTTGGCCACGGCCGGCCATCCCTGCTCGCGGATCTCTGGAGCTCGAACTGGGAAGATGAACAGGGAAGAGGAGGGAACAAGAGAGAGAGTGGCTGGAACTGCCGCGGGGAGATCTTCTTGGGCTTCGCAGCGGGCCGCCGCCACCGCTAGCTGGAGCAGCGGTGGCGGCGGCCGGAGATGGCGGGGGTGGCGGCGGTTCTGTGGCGGCGGGGTGAGTCGCCCCCGAGTCGCCCCTCATCGCTTCCAAATATGAACTTATACATTTTCATAAAGAATGGTAAAAGGCGACATGATAAATTAAATAAGAGAACATGGATGAATAGAGGGACTAAATCAGTGAAAAGAAATTTAGATAATGGAGGAGAGGTGAACCGCTAATTGTGGTTGGTTTGGTTCATTGTGGTGCAAACCGTCTATCCAAAGTCATCGACTTGCCATGAGCACTGAGCATCTCTATCAGATTGAGAAAACTCAATCTCTTTTTCCCCTATAACCACCGATAAATACAACTTGGTAGAAATAACTCGTTCTAACAAATCCTCTTTCTGAATTCCATTTTCTTAAAATTTTTCTCTATCACTCAAAGAAAGGGAAAGAATCAGGAACTTTTATCAACTCAATTTCTTCTATCGACTTTCAAACAGCATTGGATCCCCACATCGATGGTTAGGCTCGTCCACTAGCAGAGGGCCACTGCACGACCGAGGGAGCGAGCCAGCCATGTCTAGAAGCCGTGGAGCCGATCACTAGGATTCGTTTCTTTCCACAGTATTTCATCATCAGATGTTACTTGTCAACAAAAAGAAAGTAAAATAATCCTTCATTGTTCAATTCACACGTCACCACAATTTCCCCATATAGTCTTTGCTTTCTTCCATCTTTGGACTAACTGCATGCATGCACTACACAGCCAGCCTTGTTGGGTGGTGATTGTCTGCCTGTCTGGTTGATATATATATATATACTGTTCCCGGCCCATAGCCTTTAGCTCTCTTGCATCTTTGGGCTAACTGCATGACGATGCACTACTGCCCAAACTTGCAGGGTGGTTGTCTGGTTGATATGTATAGGGTACTTGATGCAGCACTACAGTCCGAGGAGCTACTATGTTGGCAACTAATAACAACTGCTTAAAACGCCGGCCATGCATGCGTTGCGAACTTGCAATCAAGCAAAGACGAGCAATGCTTCTACATCTCCAAATACACTTTGGTACTCTAGTGAGTACGTAATTGCATACTCCCTCCGTCCCAAAAAGACTGTCATTTTAGACTTTTCAAAAACTATGTTTGACCATCCTTCCTATTCAAAAATTTTGTGCAAAATACAAAATCAATTAATAATTATTAAAGTATCTCTAATGATAAACCAAATTATTATAAAATAAATGATATTGATATAAAATTTTCAAATAAGACGAAACGTGATGTTTGGAAAGTCTAAAACGACAGTCTTTATGGGACGAAGGGAGTAGTCCACAAGAAATTGATCGAAGATGACATGAAACGACAGAGAAGGATAATGAACAAACTAAACAATTAGTTAAGATGCATATATATATATAGGAAATGGAGGAGGAATGGCACATTGCCGATCTATTTGCTGTAGAGTGCTGCTATCACCCATATATCTTCGGACAAAAATAAACCAGCCACCATATAACAGTGTTAAGTCGTTGTAGTATCGTGTAGGCTATGCATATAAGTCATGCGCCTCAATAAATATAACCAGCAAATTAAATGCACATGCATGAACAGCCAGCCAGCCAGCCACCAAGAGGAAGGTGAGGATCACATTCCATCATTCCCTATATGCGATGTATGGTCGTCGAGCTGTTCGTTGTTAGTTGAAATTCAATGCAAGTCTCGCTTCGGCGAGAAGCGATGATGGAGGAGTACTGTACTGCATATCTGATCGTCCTAGTGGGACATCGATTTGACTACAATCCCGAAGGTTAGCCAATGATAGTGCAGTACGTATGCTCATTATTAAGACGCTCTTTTTTTGTGGTGTATCCGTGTATGAACATGGTTCTTGCTTCTGCTTGGCTTACATTCACATATGCATCATCAAGTTCGTCTTGTGTTAGTTTGTCGTCGTTGTCGTTCAAGTTGTCGATCGCAGCAAAACTGGATGTGATAAGACCCGTACGCAAGCTGTTCTGTGGCATGTTAGATCTGTTGACTCGGCGGTACTTGGAGCTGGAGCCATCAGAGCGGAGCGCTAGCAGTCGGAAAATCCAAAACCGCAGCCACATGTACGTAGAATGTCATGGTTCGAGCAAGGTAGCTTCAGGATCCTTGCTCAGGGGCGGACCAGAAGTTGGGTAAAAGTTGAGACTGGGGCACGCCTCAAGCATGGTGAAAATCTGTTCACTCCCATAAATAGCTTTAGAATTGTGAGTGTGGACAACTGCTCTAAAATTAATTTTAGGAATAGGAGAATAGGAGGCAACCTAATTTATTTATTATTATTATTATTGTTTATTTGCAGAGAAGGCAATATCAGCATCAGTTAAAACCAGCGCTAATTTTCAGTCCATTTAAAACCAAGTACGGCGAACCGATTGAAGACACAATGGGGCAACATTAGCCTGACAAGGGTGTGACATCGTCATCTGTAAGGACCGGTTTGATGGCTAAAGGAGCCATGAATTGCCTATAAAAAAAATCTTTCAAGGCACTAAAAAAAATTGGATGCAAACATTAGTGACAAAGGTGATCTCTAATAATCCTACTCACCAAGCCTAGCACACCAAGGTAAGCCTCCTACACAATTATAGCTATTAGCAAGAAAAACAACAACCTAATCACTTGAGCAAACAAGCTACTCTCTACTGCACACAAGGTAAGCAACTACCACTACTAGAGGCGCAAGAATGGTCGACGGTTATTAAATTGTCGATCATTAATTTGTACCATCGGGAAATGAAATTGTTGAGTGTATACCGTCGGCAACCTCTCGTCGGGCATCTACGGTTGGGCATTCCCTCTTTTCCCTGGCGGTTATCAGTTTATATAGTCGGTTGTATGTTTCCGACGGTTGACCCTTGACGATTAGTTAGTAAATACGCCCATTTAGCCTTCGGACCGACATCAATTGCCGAAGGTATCTCGGGTGAGGATTTGTTGCTTGACAGCTTTTTAAATCTAGCAGGAGATATATTAGCAACGGTGTTTATTAATTGTCAAGAATTTGATACTCTTGGTAGAATATATATTTGAAGGTTTGGATTTCTCATCGGCTAAATCAATATGGAACAGTCTAACAATTTGTTGAACTAGTGTGGCATCAAGAAGACATGTATGATTATTCAAGGACTAAGGTACTTGCACTATAAATTGTACTCCTTTAACTACCATATGCTGTCTGTTATGTGGCATGTATTTTTTCTGACTGTGTATGATTTTGCAGAGGCCAGTCAGCCATCATTCTCTCAGTTTACATAAGACACTATACAAATAACAAGCAGTTTGATTTCACTGCTAGATGCATAGGTATGCACACATATGAAACTAACTTGTGCTTTTACATTGAATTTCACAACCTGACTGCACAATTGTACCAGTTCACATAGGTCAACACAGGATGTCTCCATCCTGAAGCTTTGCCTGACTCCGCATTCATCATGTCAAACCTTCCTGCAGCAAGACCTGAAGCACCATTGAAAGCCCATGTTTGGTTTTCGGTAATTGATGAAACCTAGTTTGCTAATATTTTGTTCTAAGTGTTTCATGAGATAACTTAGCAAACGACAAGATGGAGCAAGGACTTGATCGGTGGAGGCCACAAGTAGAGGGCAATGATGGCGTCTATGCAAATGGTATAAGTCCATCAATAATTGGAGAAAAGCCCTAAGGACGGCATCCATGAAAATGGTATAAGTCCATCAATAATTGGAGAAAAGCCCTAATGACGACATCCATGCAAATGGTATAAGTCCATCATCAAAAGGTGTCCACAAGCTTCATCAAGTGATGAGAAGGAATATGGAGAAAAGTTAGGAGCTCAAGGCAAAGGTATAACTTATAGGAGTTCTTTGTTTTTGGTGATCAAGACTCCATAGAGGAAGTGATCACATTTAGGATAGATAGCCGTACTATTAAGAGTGGCGAAATTATTGTGAAATGCGGTTATCAAGTGCCATTAGGTGTTCATGATCATTGCATATGCATGTAGATGCTAGTGACACTAACAAACCCCTTGAAAAATGCTTGTGCAAGGCTAACACACGTGCACAAGGTATAGAACACTTGGTGTTAGCACTTGGGAACAAAGGGTGAGAAGTTGGGTGAAAGATTTGTGAAAAATGAGTGTCGGACACTGAGTTTCAGAGCATCGGACCCTAACTCGGAGAGCGTCGGACCATTGTTCCAAAGGTCCGACGGTGCAGTGATGTTGCTATCGGACACTATAGAGCGTCGGATTGTGCTGGATAGTCCGACGGCAAGCGTCGGACGGAGTCCGACACAGTTTTAGCGCTGTCGAACCTTACTGGAAGTGTCGGACGATCGGTTTCGTTAGTCCGACGGCCCTCTGCAGTTCAGTTCGATGATGGTTTCGTGTAGAGCGTCGGACCGTGAGCTTTGGTCCGACGGTCTACCGTCTGACGGTTATTTTGGCGTGAGAATAGAGCCGTTGTGTTTCAACGGTCGACTTCAAACGTTGCCGGACACGTGGCGACCATCCGAGGCGTCGGACCATGCGAATTAGTCCGACGGTGTCGTTTGTTTCGGTCCGACGGTACGCAGTGAGACTCTAACGGATATGTTTTTGAGTGGAGCTTATAAATAGCCCTTTGACCGGTTTGGGGAGTGACTTTTGGCCACTCTAATCACTCCTACTTGCTTGTGAGTCTTCTCACTCCACTCTCACTCATCCTACTGGATTGTGATCATCATTTGGTGAGTTTGGAGAGAATCAAGTGCATTGCTTTGATAGAGATCATCTAGAGGCACTTGGTAGTTGTCTTTCGCAGTGGTTTCTCTTGTTACTGTTGGAGTTTGCCGACTCCTAGACGGCTTGGAGCTGCGAGGATCGTTGAGGGGAGTTGGTGATTGTCTCCGCTTCCGATCGGTGAAGTTGTGAGGGGTTCTTGAGCCTTCCCCGTGGGAGATCGCAAAAGGCTACTCTAGTGGATTGCTCGTAGCTTGTGAATCCCCATCTTGTGTTGGTTGTGCGGCACCCTTGAGAAGGGTTTGGCGTGTGATGCCAATTAGCGCGTGAACCTCCAAGTGGGTGTATCGCTACAACGAGAACGTAGCTTGTCGGCAAGAAAGTGAACCTCGGTAAAAATCATTGTGTCAATCTCTTGCCGAGGATTTCTTGATTATTGTGATTGTTCTTATTGGTACTCATTTCATCACTACACCGGTGGTATAAGATTCACTCTCTCTACTTTTTACATTCTCGCACTTACTCTTGTGTAGCTTGTTAGGTTAGTTGCTCACCTAGGAGTAGAGTAGAAGTAGCAACTTAGCCTCTCGTGTGTGAAATAGAGACTATAGCTTAGAACGGTTAGGTGGCTTGTATTTTTTTTAGTAGGCTAGTGCAAGAATTCGCTTCGCTTATTATTTATCTAACCTCTTGCTTAAGTTGTTGGTTGTAGAATTTTTATAGGCTATTCACTTCCCTCTAGCCATTTAGGACCTTTCAACCATCCACTGCTACCAAGAACGTAAGATATGTAGTAGGAAAGCACAAGAAGCCTACATCTGCCAAGGAAAAAGTTCAGGTTGCAAAGAAGGCAACTAAGAAGACTTTTTCAACAAAAAAATTTGAGTATGGTCAGGCCACCTCCAGTTGATGTAAATATAGGATGTAGCACCCAAAACAATTTGATTTAAACACTTGGCTGCTGATATCATTTTGGTAGATAGCTGATGGTCCCCTGTTAGTGGTGGTACATTGGTGGTGTTACCAAAATGGTGGTACATTGGTGCTGGTACAAGCTTTTGGTTGATAGTTACCGAAAGATAGGTTGCATCCTTTTGGTTATGTGAGATCAAGTGGTTGCTGATGTTGATTTGGTTGCCATGGAACAATATGTAACACTTTCGCAATGCACAAGTTATATGAAATGCTTTTGGTTGACATAGTATGTACACAATAATGTTGGATTCATATTTTTTTCTCACCTATTAACAACTGTAAATAGCAATGCCATGAAACTAACTCCAATTTCCATTGCATCATTATGGTCAACAAAAGTACAGATTTCACGAAACTAACACATCAACACTACCAGCCCAATGTGGCATTCACTTCACTAACAACACTAACAAGATCATCACCTGTGCAACTAGAATACACATACACACAACACAGACAGCTTTCAATACAACGAGTTCTTCCCTAGACGGTACTGATATTGGTGCTAACTGCTTCTTCACCATTGGTTCTTCCTCCCTGTGTGGTACCAGTCCAAAATCCATCATCTCAGCTACTACTACCTCCACATTGGAACCTCCAGTGCTCTGCTCTCCATCAGTGCCCAAAAAGGAAGGCAACAGTCCTTTCCTAGATAGTGTCTGTAGATGCTCTATATATTCATCTTCCCAGTAGATAAAAGGATAGCCCGAATTCCTCTCTAGCCAAAATAAAATCAAGATTGAGATGCAGCTGTAAATCAACCAAGAATCAAACTTTGAGATCCCTAACTTACCTTATGGAAGGGGCAACACCGCAACAATAGAACACTTGCCCTCGGCTGTGCTCCTGCGTTGAAACCTGCCGAGCCACCTTCTGCCGCCTACATTTTGAGCATATGATGAGGGGAAGGGTATGGATTGCCCGATTCGAGTCCCAGCCACTACCTTGCTGCGCCATGGAGGAGATCTAGAGAGCAGCTGGCGCAAGGAACAGCACTTAGCGGCAAGAGCAAGAGGAGCAGGGCAGCGACAGCCCATGAGAGAGCAGGGCACCGGGGGGCCTTTCTGCAAAATGGGACCGCACCCTTATGCCTCACGCGTTGGTCATGTGACCAGGGTGGTGAGGGTTCAGCCACGTAGACACGCCACATCAACGTAGAAGTGCTAATATGACAAGATGGACTTAGAGTAAACCAACACTCAAGATTAGTGTGTCAAAAATAAATTTTTAAAGTTTATGAACCTATACGTGGCACTTCTGCGCAAATTTGTGGACCTATAATGCATTTAACTTCAAGAAAATTGAAGGAGTTTTTTTTTGACAAAACCGTTCCATCGACGACGAGCGGCGTCAACCAAGATTTGCACGTTGCTGGACCGCTGGTGGTGACAGGTTCGTGTGGAGGGACGGACGACTCCGCCACCATTGACCATCCACCACCTCTCGTCGACAAGGAAAGGAAAACGAGAGGAAAAGAAAAACAAGCTAGAAAAATCTCCTCTCCCTGTCCCTTGCTCCGTTCGTCCGCCCCTCACCATCGCCCAATCTCACATGGCTCGGCGTCTCCACGGCCAATCCGACCTCACCGACGGTGCGCGCCTCCGTTTCTCCACCTCCAACTCCAGTTCCAGCTCTTCCTCCCGGTTCCTCCTCGCCGCCCCCGCCGACGACGCCTCCCTCTGTTGGATCCACCGCTGAACGCGCGCCGCCACGTCTGCGCCTGATCACCGGCCGGTTCTTGGCCTCCTCGCTTCCTGGACCGCCCAGACGTTGCCATGGGCAAGAGTACGCATCGCCCCGTCCGTTTCTTGATCGGTTGGTTGTTTACTGTTTGGCTGCTGATTTGTGAATTGTGGGTGGTTTGGTGTCCTTTGTTATAGGTAAGAGGAACAAGGCCGGTCGAGGTGGTGGTGGTGCCGATGACCAGCTTGACGGCGGCAGCGATGCCGATAGCGTGACCTCCATGTCGACTGCCCTGTCTGACCTTCAGCTCGCGCAGGCCACCGAGCATGTTAGCTCGCAGGAATTCGTTCTTGACAAGTACATCGACGCTCTCTATGAGAAGAGGTTCTTATTCCTTGTCTAGCACCTTGGTGGTTGCTACTGCTGTCTGTTAGTCAGTGTTTCTTTGGTTTTAATGCTCAAAAAAAAGTGTATCTTTGGTTTTGGGCTAGTAGTTGATTGTTTGGGTGTGCAGACTGTTAATGTTCATCCTGGCTTGGTTATCAGCTTATTCATGTTGTTGCCAGAACGTCAAACAATGCATAACAACTTATTTCGGAAGTGACCACTTCATATATATTGACAACACAACTGATAGCCGCTACAATTCATTTTTTCCTGGCACTAAATCCATACATTGCCTAGTTTTTCAGTCGATGCTCCAAACAATGTGTGTTAGAGGGCTTTTACTTACTGCCTTGCTTCTGTTAGTTGTATATTGTCTCTTTGTTCTCGTACCAAGGTTTCTTTTGCGCGAGATTCGGTAGTGTGGCAAGGTTTGGAGTCATTTGAGTATTTCTTTTCTACATGCTGGAATAGCCTATCTGTACCTTACCTTTATGCATTCCCAATTACAGAAATGGCTATTGTTTTTTATAGGTGTTATGAATTGTTAGGATATGTTACCACATAAGAGGAAATCTAGGTATCTCACGTTTCATGAAAATTTTAAGTGAATGTATTTTCTTGCCCATTAAAGTTGATCTTCGATACTGGTCCAAGAGTAGTGGAAGTTGCATCTTTACTCGCCTTTAAACTTGATCCCTGATGCTGATCGACAAATGGTGGAAGTGCATATGCATGCTCTTCTATTTGGTTACATGTTATGCTTAGAATATTTTAACAGGTAAACATGCTACATTTCCTTTCCCTTGTAATAGCCAACTATAATTTTAATTTGTAGCAAATGGAACAACTTCATGTTTCATTTATTCCACCTGTCAAAATAGTTGTCACATTTACTCTACTTTTTGTCTGCAATCTGCTGTTTATCTTGATATATCTTTGAAAGTTGATAGTACAGAACCAAAGCTTATTAAGGCATACTGCTATTCTTTATTATTCATGTTTCAAACACGCTTGATACTGCATATCTCTGCAGTTTGTTTATATGCTCACAGATGTTGAACTTGATCGCCATATTTATTTGTGATTGATGAACCAATGTCCATTGACCATGACATCAATGTTCCTTAGAGCAAATGCATCAAAAGTAGCAAGGAGTGGAGAACCTTCAATAGTTCTATTTGTTGCTTATAGTATACTGAATCGTTTGATTTCGTCTCTCTGATGCTTTTCCTTTCAGTTCTCCACAACTTACATTCGCTTAACAAGGCACTTTTTCTTGAGAATAATAAAAAGTACTCCTTTCAGTGTTGCTGTCATCATAAAGACTTGCTTGTCGATTCCCTTTTGTAATATTTGTCTGATATTGATGAGAATTTACCAATTGGTGATGTGAATGACCAAATAACATTACTAACTGCTTTGTTACTGTAACATACATGACTGGTGCAGGGGATCCACAAGAGAGAAAGCACTGGGCGTTCTCACCGATGCTTTTGAAAGTTTTGTGCTTCTTGGTTTAGTGGAAAACAAGTAAGTTATTATGATTCTTTAGTGATGCCTTCTTAGCATTGTATATAACTAGACCAGTGAAAAGATGGGATATATTATGTTCTGTGCACCCATGGGTGTGTAATTTGTAACCTCATAATGACAATCATGCTTTGGGTTTTTTTTTTTTAATAGTGACTTTACATATGCGTGCATGAGTGGGCAGGATCATAGTTTGCTTGGGAAATGAGGGGGGGGGGGGGGGGGGGTGGTGTTTGACTCTAACTGATGAGTTCTTTTCCTCTTTAAAGATACGTCACACTATTGAGCCAGTTCACCAATTCAATTAAAAAGGGATCTACAAAGGAGGTGTGTTTGGCTTGTCGCTGCATTGGTTAGTATTCTTCTCCACACAGAGTCATTTTCGCTGCAGCAGAATATATGATATGCTCATATTGTTCCTTTTCCCTTCATTTTGTACCTGCAAGGCTTACTGGCAATTACACTAGGTGCTGGAAGTAGTTCGCACGAAATAATGGTTGAGTCACATCCTCATCTTTTGAGAGTTCTCCAAACTTGGCCTGATGCACCAAAGATGATCTCTGTATGTTGCAATTTTCACTGTTTTGTGTGTGTGTGTGTGTGTGTGTGTGTGTGTGTGTGTGTGTGTGTGTGTGGTTCTAGGCTTCTAGCAAATTTATCATCTAGTTAAGTTAAATCGAATGATTGTAGGCACTTGATTGCTTAGCAGTTGTCACATTTGTTGGTGCAACTGATCTTGCTGAAACCCAGCTATCTCTGAAAGCTATCTGGGATGTCATCCATCCAAAATCAGGATCAAATGTAAGGCCAACTGACCTCCATTTTTTTGGATGTATAGCAGTAAACAGAAAGTATGGCATCCAGTTTATTCTAAACTTAATTATTTTGGGTGTGTTTATAGGTTGGCATTGTCAGAAAACCAAAGCCTCCTTTGTTAGCAGCTGCTGTATCTGCATGGGCATTTCTTTTAACAACTGTTGGTTCATCTAGAAGAAATACCGATTCTTGGAAAGAGTTAGTGAAAGCTTTGTCAATCACTGTTCTCTGTTATATGTCAATTTGCTCATGAAACTATATGCCCTTCTGCATGTAGGCCAATTACATTTCTCTGTAGCCTTCTAGAAGCAGAGGATCGTGCGGTCCGTATTGCCGCTGGTGAAGCATTAGCTCTGTGTTTTGAGCTAAAACTGCTTGATGTTTCCTCTAGCGATGAAGCTGGTATTGACAGTGACCCTAGAGAGACAAGTGGTTCTAAGCATCAACTTTTCTTGAATATGCAAGCATTGAAGGCCAAAATATCTGGTCTAGTCTATAGTCTATCTATGGAGGCAGGGGGCAGAGGTGCTGACAAGAAAAATCTTAATGATCAGAGAGACCTGTTCCAACGAATCTCAGATTTTATGAAGGTCTAGGTTTATTTAATTTTCTTTCCTTGAATTCTTCTATCTCAGAAAGATCAGATCTGAATTCTCTTTCTCCAGAGTGGTGAGTGCCCTGAAGAATCACTTAGGATTTCAGGCAAGAATGGCATTTTAAAAGTTACATCATGGCGTGAATCAATACAGGTACCGGTTTTTCGCATTGATTTCATAAAATGTTGTGCTCCAGATTTGTAAGTTTTCTGAGATTTGGTCATTGCTTAGTTGAACTATATGAGGCGGTTTCTTGGGCGAGGATTCCTGAAGCATTCACAGGTTACTATAAGCAGAACCATGCACGTATTGATTTATCTGTGAAATATTGGATTTTGGTAAAATAGTGTTAAAACTTGTTTGTGCAGGACAATGATTTGCTGCATGAAATCTTTGACATCAAAATTGATCGTACTGAAAACATGTCAACCACCGAAAAGGTAACCTTTTCATAGCTTGTATGGACTTACCCCATTCTGCATATAATTTGTCGAATATTTAGAGCTAGGTTAGTTTGTTTGTTTGTTGTTGACAAAGAGATTAGTTTGTTATGGTTATGGTAGTGTTATTCCACACCTTGAGTTTTATGGAACCAGAATATCAGGATTACTGTCACTTCAGAAATAGTTTCCAGTGATGATCATCAATAACGAGTACTTATGATATTAAGTAATTTTCAGTTTTCAACTTTTCTGCTTAGTAATCTTGCGGCTCTAGTTGCACCCCACGTTAGAATAGTATGTTTGATAACTACTGCTGAAACATATTATTGAAGTATTATCAAGATGAAGCAATGTTGGATTTTTTTAACAAGTTGTGCTGCCAAGAACACTGATCACCAGTATTGGGCATATTATATTGTATTATTTTCTAAGTTCATTGAAAAAACAATCACCAGTAAGATAGGCATCAAGGCATGGCCATAACTATAATTCTCTATGGAATATGTTTGCATTCAGAAAATGTTCAGATCTGAAGAAGAGAAAGGAAGAGCTCTGAAGTTGAATAAAGAGCGTCGTCTAGCTCAGGTAAGCCGGACTTTAAAGGAGCACCCCTTGCATTTTTGTTGACCTACATAACTCAGCAAATGCCAAACATGGATGTTCTCCATCGTTTTTCCTTTCCTTTGGGTCTTTTAACTGGACTATCGTAGTTTGACAAGGATTGGAAATTCTTGTTCAGTACAAAGTCTTTTATTGGAAATTATGTAACATGTTTGATTATTCGCTTGTGTTCTAGTGTCAGAATGTGAGCATATGCTTCTTGTAACATATATCATGAGAGTGTAATCAGATGATCATTAACTGTCAAAAATGTATCTTTCTGCACGCTGGCAGGAGAGGAAACAGAATATCTTGGACGAGCAATATGGATAGAACCTACCAAGACTGGAGTTTTGTGTAGTCGAACTGTTAGCAGATACTGAGTGCTGTGCATATGGCGGTATTCATGCATTGGTGAGGTATTGATGGGTAGTGCAATACAATTTAATACCGAGGAACATGTACAGCGTCGTCATGTTTGAAATTGCTTGCTCGAAACATTGAGTTTTCTAGAAAATTTCATAGATTGCCCTGTACTCTAGTATTTCCTCTGCATGCGCAAAGGAGATCTTGAGTTTAGTCAATCACAATTGTACAGTTCGATGATTCGGCTCATGGGTAGCGAGGAATACAGTATGTTGTTTGTGAATAGCATAGAGGCCTTCTCCACCCTTTTTTTATCAAAACCCTGTACGTACACAATTTGTATTCCTTTGCGCGAGTTTGCATTCAGCAAGGAAGTTAGGAGAGAGCGTTGTCTCCATATATGACTCCCGGCCACCTGTTTCGCTATGCTCTGATCGGGCCAATAATTGGGGAAGTACTCTTGTTCCTTTAGCCGCATGATTCAAGTATAATCGAGTTGCAGCGGCCCCTCAACGAAACGAAACGAATCTATGGCTGCCTCCCTCGGCGATCGACCTTTCCGTACATCAAGTGCTCTCCCATCAAGTCTCCCCTCGCAACGAAAAGTGCGTGGCATACTGGCATCCAACCATCCAAGGCTAGCTAGCGCAGCCTAGCGCCGTGATGCACCCGCTTAACTTTGTTAGGCTAGGTATAGATACTGTCAGACTGTGTTGTGGCCTGTGAGAGATTTTCCAAACTAAAAAGGCGCTGGCATGCTCTCGTTCGTCCTGAGTTTTTTATCTTTTTTATCTCCAAGCACAGTTTAATTTTAGGCTGGTTTCATCATCATCATCATCTAATTATCTGTTGTTCCAAAGAATCGTCGCGATTGCAATGATGCTGGGTGGCGTCTGCGGGCTTCGGCGTGGCATATGTGTCACGTCCCCCACACCACACTTCTGCCTTGCTTTACTGTATGTCTGTATGTTGTGGAGAGCGCAGTGGGAGTGGGAGGACGGACGCTACGCTCGTGTACGTCCGTGGTAGCAGTACTAGTAGTACTCCCTCCGTCCAAATGCAACTTTAGAATATTACCATATTTTAGCATGTCAACTTTGATCAATTATAGATTAAAAATTATAAATATTTATAATATTAAATAAACATCATTGGATTCACTACGAAATATATTTTTATAATATATTAATTTAGAGACATAAATATGAATACTATTTGTTAATAATTTGGTCAAATGTGATCTACTTTTTCTGGCACGCAACGCATAGTTACATGTTTTTTGAGATGGAAGTAGTAGTAGATAGCAAGAGCTTCTGGATCACAGCTTCGATTCTCTGCTTGGTCATGTCGTACGGCACAGGATTCGTGTGCTTTCCATCGATGCCCCACGGGTGGCAACTGATAAACACCCTAGCGCTAGCGCTAATTCCGTTGCCTTTTTCATAGGCAAATCTGGAGAGATACGCTAACCACGCTTGCTGTGACTTCCTCTATATAAACGGATAAAAGCCTCTTTCAGAAGCCAGATTTCATCATCTCTTAGCAGGTGTCATTTTCTTTTCGGAGGGGCCCTAGGGCGAAGAGACGCCAGATTTGCATGTGTACAGTGTGCTATACCACTGTGCACCGAACCAATTCATCCACACCCTCATGTTAGATATAAGAGCAACTCCAACGTCCAACCGCCTATCTAAACAAATATCCTATATTTAGGTAGTGATAGGAAAAGAAACTAGTTCAATAGTCTACCTATGAGGTTACCTAAATTTGTTGGCTCAATAAATTTTTCATTCCACTACCCACTTCTGTTGCCCCAACAGATGAGCACATATTTTTCTTCCATCATCCTCCCCGCACACGACGAATCTTGGCCAGTTTCGCCCGAGCGACTTCTTCCATGGCGGCCCTATCTTTGGCGCCGCCCCTCACAGCTCTCCCGGCGACCCCCCTCCCCCCCCCCCTTCACTCGTGCCGGTGGTGGTCCTCTCTCCCTCGACACCGGCATTATTCCTTCCCAACTGCAAGTGCCCAGGGCATGCGCCCTCCCATGCGAGCGGCCCTCCACCGCCACGACGGCCTGGCCCCGACGTGGCTCCCTGAACCGGCGCATCTCCGTTGCAAGCACGACCTTACTCGGTGGCGTGAGCCCGATGGCGCGATTTGCCCGTGGAACCTGCCCTGGCAACGCTTCCCTACCCATGCGGCTTTCCCTCGGTGGTGTTGCCCTGCCCACGCAGCCTCCCCATCTCTGCTCGGCTCCGTCTGGAGGAACAAGAACCCGTCTGTCATTCAATACTATGATAGCTTTAGGTAGTCTGTTTTAGATAGCATTGTTGGAGTCGGGAGAAAAAAAATGAGTAGTAGAAAATTAGGTGCCTACCTAAATAGACATTTAGGTAGTAGTGCTGGAGATGCTCTTAGGACACAATCAACGGAGGCTAACACTCTTAATAGTTACAATACAAATAAAGTGCTTCACGTAGATTAGAAAATATTGACACTACTATTCACACAATGCAAACTATCACTACTTATGGTTTGCAAATAAACCTTTTCCTTTCATCATTTTCCACCCTTTTATTTTTTTTATTATAGATCACCTTCTCTCTCCCTAAGCATGCTCCCTTCTTCTCGTAATATTTGCACATCCAAAACTGGGCGCGGAAACCAAGGTGTATGTGAAAGAGTTTTACTCTTATATATACTCCCTCAGTGGCTTGGTCCCCGAATACAAAGTGTGATTTAACTTTGCGTGGTCTTCAAAAACCTATTTAATTTGATCTTCAATTTCTCTTATAATACATAATTTATAGGAACAAAAGTTTGATCGTCGAAAAGTAATAAATACAAATCTAATAAAACTACTTTTGGAATGTAAATTTTTTATATAATTAGACTAATTATTAGTAAAAATAGTCTGGACCGTCCTTGTTTCCGGAGAGGGAGTATACAAAATAAACTCCCAATGATAGATCGATGGACGCAAATACCAAACAGTGCCGATGTATATCCACAATGCGACCTTTTCAAGTCTCAACCGGTTAATGAAGTGCACCATGGTGGCCAAGCCACCAAGGTATATGGAAAAAGATGTGCATAGGATTTTCCCTTGATTTAACCCGCTTTTCTTGGGCAGAAAGAAAGAACCGTCTCCATCCTCACTAGTATTAGCCGGTAGAGCCTAGTCTTGAGCCGTTGAAAAATTTCCATCAAGAAAAAGATGGCCACTACACACTAGCGAGCAAAGCGCCAGTTGATAATGTGGCCACGTACGCCATCCAAAACTTGCCGTATGTAGTTACGTACGAAAATTTTGACGGTGTTCGTGTTCCTCCAAAGTATATATAAAAAAATTGTAAAATACTACTAGCTCTTACTCCCTCCGTCCTAAAATACAGATCGCTATGTAATACGTGTTGGTCAAATTTTTTAACTTTAACTGAATTTATAGAAAAATACGTGCATCATTTATATCTTCAAATAAATATATTGTAAAAGTATATTCAAAGATCTATCTAATGATAGTAATTATATACTCCCTTAATCTCAGAAAATATGGAATCCTAAGGTTCAAAATTTGTCTCATAAAGCATATAAACCTACTCACTCCTACTGCAGACATCAGCTTTTGATGAGTACGGTGCCATTTTTGCTTCCATATTTTAAAGTTGCTCTATTTTATTGTGTGGTTGTGGTTACGCCAAAGTCAGTCGATGGAATAAAATATTACTCATTTCTGAATGTGTGTGTGGAGGTGTCTGGATGCTTCTTTGAAGCAGTGCATGGAAAACAAGGTACGAAGAGCACATCAACGTTGTACTAGTAGAAGGGCATATGCGTAATTTTACCTCTATGCTAATCTGGCCTTAAAAACCGAGATTCACATGATTTTGAGGACGGAGGGAGTATTATAAATATTAATACTTTATATATATTTGATCAAAGGTATAAAGTATTTGACTTTTCGAAAAATGAGAATAACTATCTATTTTAAGACGGATGGAGTACCGATGAGCCCTACATACAACTGATTCGATCGGACGATGAAACAAAATTCGTAGTCCACCACGAGATAAGGTTCGGCGGCCAGAGCACGGTAAACGTGAGTGCGCGTACCGCACCACCGCACATATCCAACCAAACCAGCCGGACCCTGATTCGAAGAAGATCGCCGTCACATCCGCGGTGGCCCGAAGCCGATCGAGCCGACGATTGCGATGCGACCCTGGTTGCCTCCAGGCATGCATCGTATCAGGAACAAGGCGGCAGGGCCAGGCCAAGGTGGGTCCAGCCGCAAACTTGCAGCGCACAGGGAAATGCTTACAGTATGCGGCAGAAAAGGACGAGATGCCCTCGCAAGTTGCGGCTGGGGCTAGCTCAAAATATTCCCAAGGGGCAAAAGCAGCGGGCCCTTGAAAATTCTCGGAAAATCAATCGGATCGACAGGGGGCTTGTTTTGTTTACGTGCAAGAAACAACCACCGGGAGGGAGGCAAGAGGGCATAGATATATGGCGGTGATGTAAAAGAAAGCCGCAAAAGTTGGAGGAGGGCTTTGCTCTGCTTACATTACATGCTTTAGGTTCAATGCATCCAGGAGCTGGGTGAGGCTATTTGTTGGGAGCAACTAGTAGTATTATAACTAGAGATTGGTTGGTCCAGCATCCCTTTGAGCTTGTGGTTTGTGGGGCACATATATGTACTAGCTTTATTGGAAGAGCAAGCTTAGCTGCACATTCTTTGAAACTGTATGCAGCAGCCGTATAACTTGGTACAGTGTTCATCTTTGAAACTTTGTTTGGTTGATATCATGTCACAAGAATCAACAACAGTTAATTACTCCCTTCATCCTAAAAAAAAAAAATTGTAGGACCGTGCGCAGAAATCAATATGAATGTAAAATGAAAAAAATATACCTCTAACTTACATGCTACTGCTTGCAGTCTTGTTTTTAATCTTGAGCATGCTGCCCAAATCCTTCGGCAGCCCCTGGTGTGGAGATTTTTTTTTTACATCTTCTTGGCTTTAAGTAGCAACGAGTGCATTCTTTGTAGGACATTTTTTTGAACTTCAGGATTGCATTTTTCTTTTGTGGGACGTAGGGAGTAGATTCCATGTGCCAATGACACTAGTAGAGAGCAGACTTTTGATCCACAGCCGATTTCAGCTTTAGTACCGGATTTTTTTCGCCTGAAAAGAAAGATATCTTTAATCCCGGTTTTAAAGAACAACCAGTATTAAATGTTTCTTCCCAACGGCTAGATGTTCTGGGAGAGCTTTTAGTCCCGGTTGGGGTCAAGAATCGGGACTAAAAGTCAAGCTTTAGTCCCGGTTGAAGCTAAAAACCGGGACTAAAGGTTTAGTCATGGTTTGTGGCCAAAACCGTGACTAAAGCTTGAGTTTTAGCCCGGGTTACTATCCAAAACCGGGACTAATGTTCCTCTCTGTATTTGAATCTTCTTCTCCCCCGAGCCCGAGCCATTCAAGCTCAGTGTTCTTGCTCTCTCAAGCTCAGTTTCTTGCTCTCGCTGTTCTTACTCTCGGTGTTCTTGCTCAAGGAGTCAAGTAGGGTTTGGAGCTCGGTCTACATTACTCCAAGTTCTGTTCTACGGTTGTAAAGATTACTATCTTTATTCTCTCTTGTTTAGTTACTATCATATCTCAATTCTTGGCCTAGAAAAAATTAGATCGATATATATATATATATATACATGCATGATTCTTCCCTCTATTTTTATGTGTCAAGCTCAAAATCACTTGATAGTTTGCATTTTTGGTTGAAGGAAGATTAAATGAGCCGGTATACATATTTCATTGCTAATATACATATCACACATTGGTTGCTCAAATATTGGTTGCATATGTTTTAACTTTTAGGAATTTTTTAGTTTCACTTGTTAAAATATATTATTAGGAATTTAAGTGCTTTACAAATTTGAGTCTAGAGAGTAAAGAGTAGATGACGAATGCTTCCGGGTCGTTGGCCTATCATCGGGTTCAAAAGAGGCTGAGACCAGACCTCCCTCTGATTGAGTGCGACGAGTGCAAGAAAAAGAATGTGCTTGAGTTTCAAGTGAAGAAGGAGGGTCCCAACAAGGGGACGCATCTTCTACAAGTGTCCGGATCGTAATGTGAGTTACTCCATCGGATTTGATGATTATATATAATAAATTATGTATTTTTTTACTAAACTTATATATTTTTTGTCTTAATTTCAGTGAGATGGCAGTGGATGTGCAGGGTGGTACTGGGAAAAAGAGTATGCCAAACACGTGTTTGGAACTCTTGTAGAGGCGGCTGCGGTGGGTGATGAGCTAGCTGATGAGGCACTGAGCCCGCGAACGAAGCCCATTGATGTTGAACAGACGAATGATTTGTCTGTTTTAGTTGAGATCGGTCGTGATATTCTTAGACTGTTCAAGTGTATTTTAGGTTTAATTAATTTAGTGCTAGTTGTGACTGTCTACATTGCAGCGATGCTTCCATAAATTAATGTCCAGTATTGTGATATATGTTCATTTGTCTTGTAATGTAGATGAGTCGGCATTGGATGTACAACACTGATCGTCGCTCCAAAGATTTCATTGAGGGCGTGCATATTTTCTTAAATGTGGCCGAGTCAAACAAGCGGGATGGATTCATGTGCTGTATGTAAGAATTTGAAGGAATATTCTTGCTCAAGGATTCTTCATTCTCACTTGTTCAAGTCGGGTTTCATGCCAAACTACATCTGCTGGACCAAACACGGAGAAAGAGGTGTTATAATGGAAGAAGACGAAGAAGAACAATGGGACGATGGTGACATTATTGCTGACTATGGTATATTAAACAATGATATTCCAATGGAGGAAGCTGAAGAAGAGGTACCAGCAACAGATGATCCCGTTGATGATCTTGCTCAGGCTATTTGCGATGCAAAGAGAGAATGCGAAAGTGAAAAGGAGAAGATCAAGTTCGAGCGTATGCTAGAGGATCACAAGAAGTTGCTATACCCAACTTGTGATGCAGGACAGAAAAAATTGGGTAACACACTAGAGTTGTTGCAATAGAAGGCAAAGAATGGTGTATCCGACAAGGGATTTGGGGAGTTGCTTACAAAAATAAAGAAGATGCTTCCAAAGGATAACGAATTACCAGCCACTACCTATGAAGCCAAACAAGTTGTCTGCCCTCTGGGATTGGAAATCACAAAGATACATGCATGTCCTAATGATTGCATCCTCTACCATGGCGAGGAGTACGAGAAGTTGGATTCTTGCCCGGTATGCCATGCATCACGGTACAAGATCAGGCGAGATGACTCTGGTGATGTTGAGGATGAAAGAACCAGAAAGAAAATCCCTGCCAAGGTTATGTGCTATGCTCCTATAATACCACGCTTGAAACGTTTGTTCAGAAATAAAGAGCATGCAAAGTTAATGTGGTGGCACCAAGAAGACCGTAAGATAGACAATATGCTGAGACACCCGGCTGATGGGTCTCAATGGAGAGCAATCGATCGAGAGTTCCCAGATTTTGCAGGCGACGCAAGAAACATAAGGTTTGCTTTAAGCACGGATGGTATGAATCCTTTCGAGGAGCAGAATAGTAGTCATAGCACTTGGCCTGTTACACTATGTATCTACAACCTATCTTCATGGTTATGCATGAAGAGAAAGTTCATTATGATGCCCGTGCTAATCCAAGGACCAAGGCAGCCTGGCAATGATATCGATGTGTCCCTGAGGCCACTAATTGAAGAACTACTGCTTTTGTGGAACAAACCAGGTATACGTGTTTGGGATGAGCACAAATAGGAGCACTTTGACCTCCGTGCATTGTTGTTCGTAACAATCAATGATTGGCCTGCTCTAAGTAATCTTTAGGACAGTCGAACAAGGGATATAATGCATGTGTGCACTGTTTCACGGACATTAAAGGTATATTTTTGAAAAAATGTAGAAAGGTTGTCTACCTTGGCAATCGTCGATTCCTGCCTACGAATCACCCTGTAAGAAAGAAAGGCAAGCATTTTAAAGGTAAGGCGGACCACAAGTCCAAGCCTATCAACCGCACCGGTGAGGATGTACTCGATATGGTCAAGGACATGAAAGTAGTCTTCGGAAAGGGACCTGGCAGTGAACCCGTTCCGAACGACGCTAGCAGTCATGCACCTATGTGGAAGAAGAAGTCCATATTTTGGGACTTACCATATTGGAAAGTTTTAGAGGTCCGCAATGCGATTGACGTGATGCACCTAACAAAGAATCTTTGTGTGAACCTGCTTGGCTTGATGGGTGTGTACGGGAAGAGCAAGGACACACTTGAAGCACGAGAGGACCTCCACTGTTTGAACAAGAAGACAGCTGATGGACGCCAATACTTAGGATCTGCTAGTTACAGTCTTAGCAAAGAAGAGAAGGAGAGCCTGTTTGAATGCCTAGACAGCATCAAGGTACCATCCGGATACTCCTCAAATATAAAAGGTATAATAAACGTGCCAGAGAAGAAATTCCAAAACTTAAAGTCCCATGACTGCCACGTGCTCATGACACAATTGCTTCCAGTTGCATTAAGAGGAATTCTACCTCCAAATGTACGTCTAGCCACCGTGAAGCTATGTGCATTCCTCAACTCAATTTCTTAGAAGGCAATCAATCCTTTAGATCTTGCTAAGCTACAGAATGACGTGGTTCAGTGTCTTGTCAGCTTCAAGTTGGTTTTCCCTCCATCCTTCTTCAATATCATGACGCACCTCCTAGTTCACCTGGTCAAGGAGATTATTATTCTGGGTCCTGTGTTCCTATACAACATGTTCCCCTTTGAGAGGTTTATAGGAGTCCTAAAGAAGTACGTTCACAACCGTGCTCGGCCAGAAGGAAGCATCGCGAAGGGCTACGAAACCGAGGAGGTCATTGAGTTCTGTGTTGACTTTATTCCTGATCTAGACCCAATTGGTGTTCCAGAATCATGACATGAGGGGAGGCTAAGTGGAAAGGGGACACTAAGGAAGAAACCATATATCGGTCAGGGTGACGATTATTTCAATAAAGCACACTACACAGTTCTGCAAAACTCCACCTTGGTGGAGCCATATATGGACAGACACAAGGAATTCCTACTATCACAGTTTTCAGACAAGTCTGAAGCTTGGATTTCGCGCCATCACATGGAATCTTTTAGCGGTTGGTTACGAAAAGAATGTCAGGGTGATGAGAGTATTTTGGAGCAACTATGTTTGTTGGCTAGACAACCATCATGGCATATCCTCACATACAAAGGGTACGAGATAAATGGAAATACATTCTACACAGTAGCCCAAGATAAAAGGAGCACCAACCAAAATAGTGGTATCCGCATAGATGCCACAGACCCGAACGGGACTAAGCAAACATACTATGGCCGCATAGAGGAGATATGAGAAATAGACTATGGACCTACTTTTAAAGTTCCTTTGTTCAAATGCCAGTAGGTAAAGATGTCCGGAGGCGGGGTAACAGTGGACAACCAGTATGGAATGACAATAGTGGACCTCAATAACAGTGGGTTCAAAGACGAACCATTTGTGCTTGCCAAGGATGTCAATCAGGTATTCTATGTCATGACATGTCTTCGAAACCGAAAAGAGGGAAAAACGATAAGAACCCATTTAGCAATGAGCCAAAGTGTCATATAGTTCTTTCAGGAAAAAAAACATTGTGGGAATTGAAGATAAGACAGACACATCAGAAGATTATGAGAAGGATGATCGAATCCCACCCTTCATGGTCAACAAAGACATAAGCATCCTATTGAACAATGAAGACACCCCATGGCTGCGTCGATTATGATCAAGGGATATATATTTAAAAAAGTTCACTACTGTGATTGTTTAGAGCGAATTGAGCTATTATGTAATAATTGTGAGACATTAGATCCATGAATTTACGTTGAAATAAATTGAAAACAACTTTTCTGTCAAATACCAACCATTTTATTTATATTTGTTGAGCACTATATTTTTGCATTAATGAATTAATGATTATTACCGTATATTACTTTTAATATTTGTAAAGAAATCAAGAAATATAGGTAAAAGATTTTTCTTTTGTATAGTATGCAGTAAAATAAAGCAGAAACCTTTTTTTAAAATTTTTTTGTCAACATTTCCATTTACTATTGAATTATTAAGGTTTATAAGTATTATAAAGTAAGACAAAAAGAAATGAAGAAGTTGGCGGGAGATGAACAGAAATTTCACTTTTAGTCCCGGTTGTAGGCTGCAACCGGGACTAAAGGTGGGCCGAAATTTGCAGGCCCGCCAAAAACACACTTTTAGTCCCCTACAACCGGGACTAAAGGTGGGCCGAAATTTGCAGGCCCGCCAAAAACACACTTTTAGTCCCGTTTCCTACCAAGAACCGGGACTAAAAGTATGAGATTTAGTCCCGGTTCCTGGTTGGAACCGGGACTAAAACTTTATGGTCCCGGTTTTGGATCAGACCCGGGACTAAAAGTCTCGACCTATATATAACGCTCGCCTTCAACGTCGATCCATCTCGGACTTCTTCGATCTCCCTGTCCGCCGTTCGCCCTCGACGCCGCCACCGCCTCTCGGACCGCTGCAACCGACGCCGGCCGCCAGTGCCCCGCCGGCGCGACGCCCCGCCGCCCGCGCGCCGCCCTGACCTGCTCGAGCTCGCCACCGCCGCGCGCGCCGCCGTGTCCCAGCGCCCGGGATCTGGACGCGCCTCGCCGCGCCCTACATCGACACGCCGCCGGCCTCCGTGTTGCCGGCCGCCGCCGCCGCGGGCTGCCTGCGAGCCTCGACGCCGGCCGCCGCAAGTTCGGCCGCCGGCCCGGCCCTCTCCCTCTGCGCGCGCCCCGGCCCGAGCTCTGCTTCTTCGTCACGCCATCGTCGTCCGGCCGCCCCTCTCTGCGTGTGTGTGCGCGCGCTACACTAGCTGCTAAATCATAAAAGGTAGCTCCACATTTCTTTTTTTTCATTTATTTAGTTACTTAATTATTGTATTACTCAATTAGTTTTATTTTTAGTTAGTTACTTAATTATTGTATTACTCAATTAGTTTTATTTTTAGTTAGTTACTTAGTTAGTTAGTTTTATTTTTAGTTAATTATAGTTTTTATTTTTACTTAGTTAGTTAGTTAGTTACTTAATTTGTATTACTTAATTATAGTAATACTTAGTTAGTTAGTTTTAATTGATTACTTAATTAGTTTTATTATATTAGTAATTAATTAGTTTTAGTTTTAGTTTAGTTTAGTTTTTTTAATTAGTTAATTATTAGTTAGCTTATATTAAGTTTTGTATTTGGGCTAGTGTTAGGGTTTAGGCCGGCTAGGGTTTAGTGTTAGGGTTTAGGCCGGTGTAACAGAACCGCCTTAATAATGTGGCCCACAGGCTCCTATCAAAGTCACTAATGACTTCTGACAGTTGGACCCATGTTCCAAATGATTAAAGCAGCTCTGCCGGGCTACATCAGTACCCGTATTCCGACAGGATCTCCATTGCGATGCCATTACAGAGTTACAACATTTCATAATAAAATACATCAGAGTAAATGCGGAAGATTTAATAGAACTTAGATTACAAAACGAGTTCAAATAGTAATTAAGTGCAGTTATTACAGACCATCTTGAAATAGTAGCAGTAGCATGGAACAACGGTACAACATAAATAGATAAATAGATACACGAACCCAGCCCACGGGTTCTGTCTTTACTCCTCACCACTCTCCTCCTGGATCACGGTGGCACAACAGGGGCCAAGGCAGACTTCGGGCTGCGACCCTCCTGCAACGGGGTTAACAAACCCTGAGTACGGGGTACTCCGCAAGACTTACCCGACAAAGTAAAAATATTTGACTCTTGGAATGCAAGGTTATAGGTAAGGCTAGCAGAGATAGGGATTTAGCAGAAAAGCATTACTAATCTATCATAATATTTTATTTCACTTAAATTCAATATTATCATAATTCATTCTTTATCCTCTCTCTAAACATTGATCCTTTATTCTCAAACATCCTACTCTTAGAACCACTTTTCGGTGTAGGGGTGAGGATCATGTCTCCATAACCGAGGAGCACGTCGATTCGAATCAAGTAAAGTAGACCCAGCTGGGGTTCCTATCCACACTGTATATGCAGCACGCCGGCATACATATACCAACCCGTCATCTCAGCTTTTCTATCCCGGAACCGGTCCTGCGCCACCCGAGAAAACGGTACACCTCCAATCCGGGACTCTAACCCACGAGGGTACTCACTATTCTCGCCATCTCTCCACTCCCAGTGCGTGGTTGTCGGTTCCAGCAATAGAGCGACCGGACTCTAGGCTTTCCGTAATGGTATGTGGCTAGTCTGTTCATCATGATCACAACAGGCCGACAACGAACGGTCCCTACTGCTTTCCGCCGGAAACCATGCATTGGGACTCTAACCCAATACCCTGGAGTCCGCTCGGTTTTCAAATCCCTTTTCCGTTGGTGACGAAAGTTGGGACTCTAACCCAAACAATTGGCCAACCACCCGGAAAACCCATCCATAATGATGATCGTGAACCGGCCAAAGTACCCCAATCATCATACATGGACATATATACCCTTCACTTGATATTTCTTCATAATGATTCTCAAGTTAAAATAATATTTTGCAATTCTATTATTTAAGCATGACTAAGCATTTTGCAATTCATTTAAAAATCATTAGGTTATCTTGGTAATAGTAGTCAAGGGTGATAAATGCATCAATTGTTTTCATCACACAACTCCTATCAACTTAATGCAATAGTTTAACTCAAGTGATAAAGCATTTGTAAATAGAGGGTTAAATGCACCGGGGCTTGCCTTGCAGAGCAAACAGAACTGGGGCAGGAGTGGCACAGGCTTCAGGCTCAGGAGCTCCTTCCACTACCTCCTCTTCAGACACCTCGAGCTTCACCTCCTCAGACACGGGAACTACACGGGTGCAATATTGCATGTATGAATGCGATGCAAAAAGTAAACATGTGCGGAAAAGGAAGCTAACCCTAGCACAACACATCATGACTACACAATGGTGTCCTAGGTCTTAAATGGGTTGACCTAGAACCACATTTAATCCAAAATCACTTAACACTCCTAAATTCAAATTCTAATTGAATTTTTATTATTTAATAAACCAACATAATTCAATTACAGAAGCAAACTAATTCATTTTGGGACCAAACTTTGCCAACAGTTAGATCTTTACTAGTAACAGTACCAATTAAATTTTTGTGATTTTTGGAATTACCTAGAATTAATTAAAAATGTGTAAAGGCCCACTTTCCATTTTATTTAGTGATTTTTAACCACTACAGAATGTACCCAAACATGACAAACAATATTTTTATAAAATTCTACACTACATATATAGCATGTGTAAATTATTTCACAATTTTTGGTTGCACAGAATTAATCATGCAAAAATAATAAAACAGGCTACTATTCAAACCAAATTAAAATAGAAAAGCATTCAAAATTCACCGGAAAAAGACAAACCCTTATTCGGCCCACTCGGCCCACAGACCGGCAGGCCGGCCCAGCAACACCCGGGCTTCCCTTCTCTTCTTCCCCGGACGCTGACAGGCGGGGCCGGCCTGTCAGGTCCTTCTTCCTCCTCCGGCCGAGCGCGCCGCGCGCGAGGCGCACGCGGGCCGACACGACCCTCGCCGCCGGCGAGCCGACGGCGACGCGGACACGACCTACGGCTACCCTACGACCTAGCGGTCACCCTAGCTCACCTATCCCCGAACCTAGCCGCCTCCGACGGGGTCTATCCCGTCCATGGCGGACGCCAAAGCTCGGCGAGCATGCGCCGGCCACCCGAGACCGGTAAAAGACGAAAGGAGGGCATGGGGAGGATCGGTAGCTCACCCCGGGGCTATTGACGTCTATGGTTGGAGCTGAAACGGGCTAAAGAGGTGAGGTTGACGGCGGCGGCGGACGAAGTGGCTCGGCTCCGGCGGTGACGGCTTGTTCCGACGAACCTAGACCACCACAAGGCCAACCGACGCGCACATGAGAACTAGAACATCACCAAGAAGCTGTAACACGAGGATTTAGGGGCTAAAGCTCACCCGAGAAGCTTGGCCCGCGATCGACCTAGCGGCGGCGCTCCGGCGAACGCACGCGCGCGGCGATGACCACCCTGGAACACACGAAGCGTTAGAGAGAGTCCTGAGAGCACCAAAGGATGCGCAAGGAGCTACTCTACTAACCGGCGAGATGGAGAGGATGGAGGCCAACGGAGGGCGGCGAATTTCTTCGCGAACCGCGGCGAACTCGACGGCGATCGGCGGAGAGAATTGAGCTGTGAGAGGGAGCTCGGGGGGGTTAAATAGCGGGGAGACGGTGGGGAAGGACGTGGGAGGTACTCAGCTCCATGCTGCGCGTACCACGGACGGAGCTCCGGCGTCAGAGGACGCGCGGCGCTGACGCGCACGCCGGCGACGTGCACGCCGCGGCCGGACGCGCGCGTGACGCGTGAACAGTGCCACCGGTACAGTACTTGTTCAGGGAAAAACGCTTAAATTGACTGGCCAAACGACCGAATCCGAGGCCACGCCCAAAAGCAAAGTTGTAGATATTTTTGTGCTGGACAACTTTTGTTTTGGTACCAATTCAAAATTCGGTCAGGATTTGAAAATATTCAAAAGGGGGTAAAAGGTGGTTTGAAATTTCAAACTGTAATTTCAAAATTACTTTTGATTTTTCTGAAGAACTTGAAAATTGGTCAAAATAGAAGTTGTACATCTCATTGAGACCAACAACTTTTATTTAGGAAGTTTTGTCATATTCTCAATAATTTTTGAAATATAGTTTTAAATTCAAATTTTGAACACTGTTTTGAGCTTAATTCAATTATTTTCAACATAACTTCAAAATCACCCAAAATAGAAGTTGTTCTACATTAAAAACTCTACAACTTTTATTAAGGGACCTACCTCAGATTTGATCAAATTTTAAAAGTACACTTAAGGGCCTTTAATTAGGGTTTTTGGAAAAATTTAAAATCAACAAGAAATAACAACTCAATTAGGGTTCCTTCAAGCACACACAAGAGTTAAACAAGCTAATCACACTATTAGCCCTAATGACAAGCAAATGCTCATGATGATATGATGACATGTCATTTTAGTTAACAGTAATACCAGGGTATTACAGCCTTCCCCCCTAAAAGAAATCTCGTCCCGAGATTAGGTAGACAACATTGTTTTTACACAAAGTAGAGGAAAAGAAAATGTAACAGTACATTCAATACACACCCAGAGACACAAACAAAACACTAGGCGGGGAGAAATTGCATTTACAGGGTAGCATAGAACTCAGGGAACTTTTCTGCCAGAAAATCCTCTGACTCCCAGGTGGCTTCATCCTCAGATTGCTGACTCCACTGTACTTTGTACCACCTGGTTGAGGTTCTGCGGGTAACACGATCTTTGATGTCAAGAATTCGGACTGGGTACTCAGAGGTTGTCATATCTGGCTCTAACTGAACCCCTTCCACTTCAACTACTTGATCTGGTACTCGCAGACACTGTTTCAACTGTGACACATGGAACACGTTGTGCACTTCTGACATATGCTCTGGCAGCTGTAACCTGTAGGCTACTTTCCCCACACGTTCGATGATCTCAAAGGGTCCAACGAAACGTGGGGCTAGCTTGCCTTTAACTCCAAAACGGCTCACTCCTTTCATTGGTGACACTTTAAGGTACACAAAATCTCCCACTTTAAACTCTAGCGGTCGTCGTCGCTTATCAGCGTAACTTTTCTGCCTAGACTGTGCTATCTTTAAGTTCTCTTGTATCACTCGAACCTTGTCTTCAGCCTCTTTTACCAGATCTACTCCATAGTACCATCTTTCTCCTGGTTCGGACCAATTCAAAGGTGTGCGACATCTTCTACCATACACGGCCTCGAATGGAGCCATTTGGATGCTTTCTTGATAGCTGTTGTTATATGAGAATTCGGCCAAGGCCAAACACTCGTCCCACTTGTCCGGGTAATTCAACGCGCAAGCTCTCAACATATCTTCCAATACTTGATTGACTCTCTCAGTCTGCCCATCGGTTTGCGGATGATACGCAGTACTATGCAACAGTTTGGTACCCATTGACTTATGAAAGGCCTGCCAGAAATTTGATAGGAACTGGGTTCCTCTATCGGAAACAATGGTCTTTGGTACACCATGCAACTTCATAAAATTCTCAATGTAGAGCTTTGCATACATAGATGCCCTGTACTTTTTCTTGACAGACAGAAAATGAGCTTGTTTTGTCAGACGATCCACAATGACCCAGATGGAATCAAAGCCTCGAGCTGTATTGGGCAATCCCACAATGAAATCCATACTGATATCTTCCCACTTCCATGCTGGTACTGGCAGTGGTTGGAGTTCTCCACCAGGTCTCATGTGAATGACTTTAACTTTCTGACATGTGTCGCACCTTGCCACATACTGAGCAATTTCAATCTTCATCTTGGTCCACCAGAATTTTTGCCTCAAGTCCTGATACATCTTATTGCTTCCTGGATGAATAGAGAATTTTGTGGAGTGGGCTTCATCGAGGATCGCTTGACGTAAATCAGGAATCTTGGGGACAACCAATCGATCCTTGAACCATACCACACCATCGTCATCAACCCTGAAACAGTCGGCCTTGCCGGCTTGGATCTTTTCTTTGATATGCCTGATCCCTTTACTTTTCTTCTGAGCGGCAATGATCTGTTCTCGGATTGAAGTTTCAATTCTAATGTTGGCTATGCTGCCCTGTGGCACCATCTCAATACCCAATTCTTCCAACTCATGACATAAGGTCAGCGCATATGACTTTACATTTAAACAATTGCAGTGAACCTTGCGACTGAGCGCATCGGCGACTACATTCGCCTTACCAGGGTGGTAGTGTACCTCAATGTCATAGTCTTTGATCAACTCGAGCCATCTTCTTTGCCTCATATTTAATTCTTCTTGAGTGAAAATATATTTCAGACTCTTGTGATCAGTGTAAATGTTGCAGGTACTTCCCAACAAATAATGACGCCATATCTTCAGTGCATGAACAACGGCTGCCAACTCTAGGTCATGGGTGGGGTAATTTTCTTCATGACGCTTGAGCTGCCGCGAAGCATAGGCGATGACACGGCCCTCTTGCATCAGCACACAGCCAAGACCAGTTCCCGAAGCATCACAATACACATCAAACGGCTTCTCTATATCTGGCTGAGCTAACACCGGTGCAGTAGTCAACAACTCTTTCAACTTTTGGAAAGCTTCTTCACATTCTGGCGACCAGACAAACTTCACTTGATTCTTTAGCAAGTTGGTTATCGGCTTAGATATCCGGGAGAAATCCGGGATAAAGCGACGATAGTAACCTGCCATGCCCATGAAACTACGGACCTGATGTACCGTAGTGGGTGGCTTCCAGTTCAGAATTTCTTCAACTTTGCTTGGATCCACGGACACTCCCTCAGCAGACAGAATGTGACCAAGGAATGGAACTCGGTCCAACCAAAACTCACACTTGCTAAACTTGGCATAAAGTTGGTGCTCTCTTAGGCGGGTTAGGACAATACGGAGGTGGTTAGCATGTTCCTCGGGGGTTTTGGAGTAGACAAGGATATCGTCAATGAAAACGACTACAAATTTGTCAAGCTCAGGCATGAACACGGAGTTCATTAGGTACATGAAGTAGGCAGGTGCATTGGTTAGGCCAAAAGACATTACTAGGTATTCGTATAGGCCATATCTGGTGGTGAAAGCTGTTTTAGGAATATCTTGCGGACGGATTTTTATTTGGTGGTATCCCGATCGAAGATCAATCTTTGAAAAGACCTTAGCCCCAGATAACTGGTCAAATAGAAGGTCGATGCGGGGTAATGGGTATTTATTTTTGATGGTGACCTCGTTAAGAGGACGATAATCAATGCACAGCCGGAGAGACTTATCCTTCTTTTTCACGAAAATAGCAGGACAACCCCAAGGTGATGAGCTAGGTCTGATAAAACCCTTGTCCAACAATTCTTGCAACTGAACTTTCAACTCTGCCAGTTCCTTTGGTGGCATCCGGTACGCCCTACGAGATATAGGGGCCGTACCAGGCTTAAGCTCTATGGCAAACTCAACATCACGGTCCGGAGGTAACCCAGGTAACTCCTCTGGAAAGACATCCGGAAACTCACAAACCACTGGAATGTTATGGATTTCCAGGACTGAGGTGGCATTAACTTGCTTCACATTTCTCAAAGGTAAGGGAAGTTGGATGAGAAGTTTGGACTGACTATCAGGTATGTTAACTTTGATTGTCCTATTCAGCACATCAATCACAGCCTTGTGCTGATACATCCAATTCATCCCCAAAATGGCATCTATGTCCTGATTCTCTAGCACTATCATAGTGGTCGGGAACTTATGCCCTCCCAATTCTATGGGTACCCGAAATACCACTTCCTTAGTACTGATACGCCCCCCGGGCGATTGTATGATAAAATTTTCATTAACCTCCCCTATTTGAATGTCATGCTTGACGACAAAATTACGGTTGATGAATGAATGTGATGCACCAGAATCAAAGAGTGTAATTGCAGGGTTACCAGCGATAGGGAACCTACCGAGCATGACGGGCTCTCCTTCCGGGATATCAGCGATCTGGGTGTAGTACACCTGGCCAGCCTTCTTGACCACCTTGCCCTTCTGGGCCTGCTGCTGCTGTCCACGGTGCTGTCCCTGCTGCTGCTGCTGCTGTCCACCAGCGCCCTTCTGTGCATTCTGATTGGACTGTTTGGGGAAAGGGCAATTGCGGGACCAGTGTCCCATCTGACCACAGTTGTAGCATGGTTGATTGTGGGCGAACTGCGGTGAGGTGACACGAACGCCAGGGGCATTCGGCTGAGTGGTGTTTTGCTGGTTTGAGGTGTGGGAGGTAGCGGCGGTACGCACAACTACCTGCTGCTGTGGGTACTGTGGGCGGTTGTGGTGGGTGGGATGGTAGATGATTTTCTGGCGCTTTTGGCTGCCAGAGAAAACAGCCTTCTTCTTCTTCTTCTCTCCCTGAAGTTGGCGGTCACTTTCTTCAAAAGCGAGCGCGCTGTCAACAGCTTCATGATAGGTACAGTGGCGGTGGTTGGATAAGCTGCGCTGGATCTTGTAGTTCAAGCCTCTGACAAAGCAGCTCCTCTTCTTACCATCAGTATTCACGTACTCTGGGGCATACAGAGATAATTGGTTGAACTTGGTCACGTACTCCATCACAGTGGAGTCCCCCTGCCGCAATGCCAGAAACTGGTCGAGCTTCATTCTCATTATCCCTTCAGGGATGTAGTGGGCACGGAATGCAGTGCGAAACTCTGCCCAGGTAAGCTGGTGTCCTGCGGGCTGTGCTGCCAGGAGATTAGCATACCAGGCACTTGCGGGTCCACGCAGCTGCTGTGCTGCGAACTGTGGCTTCTGGATTTCGGTGCAATGGATCAAACCGAACTTCTGCTCCATGGTACGGAGCCAGTCATCCGCCTCAAGCGGCTCATCCGCCTTGGTGAACACCGGTGGACGGGTGTCGGTGAAGTCCACATAGGTAGTTTCCTGGTTCCCGTTATTGCGCCCACGGCGCTCTCCACGCTGACCCTGATTCTGAGCGAAAGCATTCGCCGCATTAGCAAGTGCGATAATGGCATCAGCGAGGCTTGGTGGCACGGGTGGTGCCTCAGGAAGACCGTCCTCTCCCTGGTTGCTGGACTGACCACGGGTCTGAACCATCTGTGATTTGCACACTTAACTCAGAACTTGGGCTTGACATTACTAAATAGAAACGGGGTAACAGCACAAACTAAAAATTACAACAACACAAGAAACATAGTCTTAGCGACATACAGCACATAGACCCCCAACCACAACTAAAGTTCTAAGGTTCATAAACTACGACACAGAGATACAAGCAACTGCCAACACTGCAGCACGGGCAACTAGTCGTCGATGACCACGATCTCCTCCTCGACGTCGTCCTCCACCATCTGGTCCTCAGGCTCTGCTGGGTCCTCGGCGAGTGGTACGGGCTCGAAGTAGCCCAACTCCTCGGACTCGCTCTCCTCGTCCTCAGGCCCGACAACCACGCCACCCTCCGGGTCCTCCTCACGGGGAACCAAGATAGGGTTAAGCAGGTTGTTAAGCCTGTGCACCTCTTCATGCAGGGTGTTGATGTACGCCTGCATGTTGCCATTGTGGGCTTCCACCCACTCCACACGCCCAAGGGCGGCCTGCTCGCGCCCCAAAGCCTCGTCTCTCTGCTGGACTGCTACCTGCTCACGCTCCAGCGCTGCCGCCTCCCGCTCCATGGCCGCCTGCGCCTCGGCCTCGACCTGGTGAATCTCTCGGTGCAGATCGCGGTTGGTGCGCACATCCCTGTAGTGGTTACGCACAGCTCGGTCAAAGTCCTCCTCCATCAGTCTCGCCTCGGCCTTGAGTGCCCTGATCTCCTCTTTGAGTTCCCTGCGGCTGCGACGACGGCTGCCAGAGCCCTCGCCCTCCTCATGGCTAGGAGCGAGCTGGTGACGAGGAATGCCACGCGGTCCCACCATCTTGCGTGCGGTCAGCTTCGTGCGAGCCAGCTGGACAAATAGAGGGTAAGACAAGATAGAACAGGCTAGCATGAACAGGTTGGTAAATCCTATCCCAAAACCCAAAATTAGGGAGGAAGTTATTAACATGTGAATCAACATGATGCATGATTCGTTCTTACGCAAATTTTAAATCAATGCAGGTAAATAAATATTAATAACATACTTCAGACATAGGGCTTAACAATAATAATAGTAATAACATTGTTCCACATGCCACCCTACTCCTAGTACAGAGTAAGACAAGAAAAGCAGTTTTGGACTCAAAATAGTTATCTTAAATTTTTGATCCAAAATATTTTGAAGTTTTCGAAAACAACTCCGTAATGATTTAGCAATAGATCTCTCTGATACCACTTGTAACAGAACCGCCTTAATAATGTGGCCCACAGGCTCCTATCAAAGTCACTAATGACTTCTGACAGTTGGACCCATGTTCCAAATGATTAAAGCAGCTCTGCCGGGCTACATCAGTACCCGTATTCCGACAGGATCTCCATTGCGATGCCATTACAGAGTTACAACATTTCATAATAAAATACATCAGAGTAAATGCGGAAGATTTAATAGAACTTAGATTACAAAACGAGTTCAAATAGTAATTAAGTGCAGTTATTACAGACCATCTTGAAATAGTAGCAGTAGCATGGAACAACGGTACAACATAAATAGATAAATAGATACACGAACCCAGCCCACGGGTTCTGTCTTTACTCCTCACCACTCTCCTCCTGGATCACGGTGGCACAACAGGGGCCAAGGCAGACTTCGGGCTGCGACCCTCCTGCAACGGGGTTAACAAACCCTGAGTACGGGGTACTCCGCAAGACTTACCCGACAAAGTAAAAATATTTGACTCTTGGAATGCAAGGTTATAGGTAAGGCTAGCAGAGATAGGGATTTAGCAGAAAAGCATTACTAATCTATCATAATATTTTATTTCACTTAAATTCAATATTATCATAATTCATTCTTTATCCTCTCTCTAAACATTGATCCTTTATTCTCAAACATCCTACTCTTAGAACCACTTTTCGGTGTAGGGGTGAGGATCATGTCTCCATAACCGAGGAGCACGTCGATTCGAATCAAGTAAAGTAGACCCAGCTGGGGTTCCTATCCACACTGTATATGCAGCACGCCGGCATACATATACCAACCCGTCATCTCAGCTTTTCTATCCCGGAACCGGTCCTGCGCCACCCGAGAAAACGGTACACCTCCAATCCGGGACTCTAACCCACGAGGGTACTCACTATTCTCGCCATCTCTCCACTCCCAGTGCGTGGTTGTCGGTTCCAGCAATAGAGCGACTGGACTCTAGGCTTTCCGTAATGGTATGTGGCTAGTCTGTTCATCATGATCACAACAGGCCGACAACGAACGGTCCCTACTGCTTTCCGCCGGAAACCATGCATTGGGACTCTAACCCAATGCCCTGGAGTCCGCTCGGTTTTCAAATCCCTTTTCCGTTGGTGACGAAAGTTGGGACTCTAACCCAAACAATTGGCCAACCACCCGGAAAACCCATCCATAATGATGATCGTGAACCGGCCAAAGTACCCCAATCATCATACATGGACATATATACCCTTCACTTGATATTTCTTCATAATGATTCTCAAGTTAAAATAATATTTTGCAATTCTATTATTTAAGCATGACTAAGCATTTTGCAATTCATTTAAAAATCATTAGGTTATCTTGGTAATAGTAGTCAAGGGTGATAAATGCATCAATTGTTTTCATCACACAACTCCTATCAACTTAATGCAATAGTTTAACTCAAGTGATAAAGCATTTGTAAATAGAGGGTTAAATGCACCGGGGCTTGCCTTGCAGAGCAAACAGAACTGGAGCAGGAGTGGCACAGGCTTCAGGCTCAGGAGCTCCTTCCACTACCTCCTCTTCAGACACCTCGAGCTTCACCTCCTCAGACACGGGAACTACACGGGTGCAATATTGCATGTATGAATGCGATGCAAAAAGTAAACATGTGCGGAAAAGGAAGCTAACCCTAGCACAACACATCATGACTACACAATGGTGTCCTAGGTCTTAAATGGGTTGACCTAGAACCACATTTAATCCAAAATCACTTAACACTCCTAAATTCAAATTCTAATTGAATTTTTATTATTTAATAAACCAACATAATTCAATTACAGAAGCAAACTAATTCATTTTGGGACCAAACTTTGCCAACAGTTAGATCTTTACTAGTAACAGTACCAATTAAATTTTTGTGATTTTTGGAATTACCTAGAATTAATTAAAAATGTGTAAAGGCCCACTTTCCATTTTATTTAGTGATTTTTAACCACTACAGAATGTACCCAAACATGACAAACAATATTTTTATAAAATTCTACACTACATATATAGCATGTGTAAATTATTTCACAATTTTTGGTTGCACAGAATTAATCATGCAAAAATAATAAAACAGGCTACTATTCAAACCAAATTAAAATAGAAAAGCATTCAAAATTCACCGGAAAAAGACAAACCCTTATTCGGCCCACTCGGCCCACAGACCGGCAGGCCGGCCCAGCAACACCCGGGCTTCCCTTCTCTTCTTCCCCGGACGCTGACAGGCGGGGCCGGCCTGTCAGGTCCTTCTTCCTCCTCCGGCCGAGCGCGCCGCGCGCGAGGCGCACGCGGGCCGACACGACCCTCGCCGCCGGCGAGCCGACGGCGACGCGGACACGACCTACGGCTACCCTACGACCTAGCGGTCACCCTAGCTCACCTATCCCCGAACCTAGCCGCCTCCGACGGGGTCTATCCCGTCCATGGCGGACGCCAAAGCTCGGCGAGCATGCGCCGGCCACCCGAGACCGGTAAAAGACGAAAGGAGGGCATGGGGAGGATCGGTAGCTCACCCCGGGGCTATTGACGTCTATGGTTGGAGCTGAAACGGGCTAAAGAGGTGAGGTTGACGGCGGCGGCGGACGAAGTGGCTCGGCTCCGGCGGTGACGGCTTGTTCCGACGAACCTAGACCACCACAAGGCCAACCGACGCGCACATGAGAACTAGAACATCACCAAGAAGCTGTAACACGAGGATTTAGGGGCTAAAGCTCACCCGAGAAGCTTGGCCCGCGATCGACCTAGCGGCGGCGCTCCGGCGAACGCACGCGCGCGGCGATGACCACCCTGGAACACACGAAGCGTTAGAGAGAGTCCTGAGAGCACCAAAGGATGCGCAAGGAGCTACTCTACTAACCGGCGAGATGGAGAGGATGGAGGCCAACGGAGGGCGGCGAATTTCTTCGCGAACCGCGGCGAACTCGACGGCGATCGGCGGAGAGAATTGAGCTGTGAGAGGGAGCTCGGGGGGTTTAAATAGCGGGGAGACGGTGGGGAAGGACGTGGGAGGTACTCAGCTCCATGCTGCGCGTACCACGGACGGAGCTCCGGCGTCAGAGGACGCGCGGCACTGACGCGCACGCCGGCGACGTGCACGCCGCGGCCGGACGCGCGCGTGACGCGTGAACAGTGCCACCGGTACAGTACTTGTTCAGGGAAAAACGCTTAAATTGACTGGCCAAACGACCGAATCCGAGGCCACGCCCAAAAGCAAAGTTGTAGATATTTTTGTGCTGGACAACTTTTGTTTTGGTACCAATTCAAAATTCGGTCAGGATTTGAAAATATTCAAAAGGGGGTAAAAGGTGGTTTGAAATTTCAAACTGTAATTTCAAAATTACTTTTGATTTTTCTGAAGAACTTGAAAATTGGTCAAAATAGAAGTTGTACATCTCATTGAGACCAACAACTTTTATTTAGGAAGTTTTGTCATATTCTCAATAATTTTTGAAATATAGTTTTAAATTCAAATTTTGAAACACTGTTTTGAGCTTAATTCAATTATTTTCAACATAACTTCAAAATCACCCAAAATAGAAGTTGTTCTACATTAAAAACTCTACAACTTTTATTAATGGACCTACCTCAGATTTGATCAAATTTTAAAAGTACACTTAAGGGCCTTTAATTAGGGTTTTTGGAAAAATTTAAAATCAACAAGAAATAACAACTCAATTAGGGTTCCTTCAAGCACACACAAGAGTTAAACAAGCTAATCACACTATTAGCCCTAATGACAAGCAAATGCTCATGATGATATGATGACATGTCATTTTAGTTAACAGTAATACCAGGGTATTACAGCCGGCTAGGGTTTAGTATTATGGTTTAGGCTTAGGGCTACGGTTTAGTGTTAGGGCTAGGGTTTAGGTTTTCTGTCTCTTTTGTTCCACATGCAATATTAATATTAACAATTTTTCCCCTCTAGATGGCCAGAGAAAGAGGCAATATGGAACAAAAAATGATGGACATTATCAACACTGGCCGGAGGGAGAAGACGACAGGAGTCAGTACTTAGTGGATGATAGGAATGTGCAGCAAGACAATGTTGCAGATAATACTACTGGCGAGGTATTTGTTTATTGTGAACACATGGTTACGAAATCATTATATGCGTGGTTACCGATACTTATTAAATATTTGTTTTTTAACTTAATTTTGTAGCCATCTGGAACGACGACATCTATGGGCAAGAACAAAGGAGTCCGGGACCCGAAGAAGCCATTAGAGGGTCGCTTTGTGATCACAGAGTTCAACACAGATACGGACGAACCATTAGGACCACATGCAAAGAAATTCGTGAACCATTGTGGATACCTTGTAAGGGACAATCCTGATCAGTGCACAAGAATGGAAGGCAAAGTCTAGTGCTCCTGATGTCAGATTTGTTTCTGATGTTGACAAGAATCTAGTGTGGAATGATATTCTTCAATATTTCACGCTAGAAACGGATAATTATCCAGAGTTCAACAGCGAAGACTTGAAGTCGCTAGTTAGGCGCTGGGCAATGAAGAAGATGGCCACACAGTTTCAGAGTTGGAAGAAAAGTCTCTACAAGACATATGTGAAGGAGAACAAGACGCCAGATTTTGACCGAGCCACTGGTCCGATCACAAAGTGTAGGCCCTACTGGGATGAATTTGTACAGTACAAGTTATCGGAAGAGGGTGAGACACGGGTCAGAAGGAACACTGGGAATGCTCGCAAAAAGGAATACCACGATCACTTGGGATCAGGTGGTTACCCTTCTACCATTCCCAAGTGGGAAAAATTGGAAGTTGATATTTTAGCCAAGGGGCTTGTACCAGAATCAGCTGCATGGCCTGTACGTGCGAAACAATGGTTTTTTGGTCATGGGGGAAGTCTTGACCTGCAGACCGGGAAGGTAGTTCATGGCCAGAAACTTGTAGACGCAGCAGAAAGATTGCAATATATTATGCACGCTAAAGAGAAAGGGGTATCAAGTCGAAGAGAGAGAAGGACGAACTGACATATGCCATTGGTACCGCTGAGCACCCTAGCCAAACCAGAGGCTTGGGACCGGGTGTGACGTGGGAACATGGTTTTCCTGAGGACAAAGATAGCTACAAAAGCCGTCGAAGAAGGAAGGAAGAGGAGACAGAGCGGATGCGCAAGTTAGAAGAATATGTTCTCGAGTCACGTGAAACGCTACGTCAGTCTCATGAACGTGAGAAACAACTTGAAGCAAGAATGCAAGAGGAAATAGCAAGGCAGTTGGAATTAGCATTGAGTAGACATACATCAGAAGGAGTTAGCCAACCAGAAAATCTTGCAAAAAGCAGTTGTGCTTCTACTGAAGTGCCAAATCAGCAAGATGACGGAGCGTTGCGCTTCCCCGTGGATGATATCATTAATACACTTACATCGTGTGAGCTGCACATTGCACAGGGGAACTCCACAGGTATTGTAAACCCGGTAGACCCGACCAAGACACCCACTATCCATGGGAGAATAATACCACCTAGATATGCTAGCGTCTCGGTGGATAGAGTTACCAAAGGTTTTGGTAATGTGCCTCTTGAAATTGAAGGAGGTGATGGGGAGAAGACACTAGGAGAAGCTGAGAAGACATTCATTGTATGGCGCAAGCGATACATTATTATTCCAGGGGCGCCACCGCCGCCTCGTCCTGAAGAACAGAAGCAAAGGCCAAGTCCAATAATCCATTCCCCAGACCATCAGAGTGCTCTGGGCTATGAGTACAAAGATGTGTTTACACCAGACAGGGCGCCATCACCTCCACCAACAGCAAAGCCGTCATCGCCGCCACGAGTTCCAACACCTCCCCCACCTACCAAGCCATCTACTAAGAGGCCTTCACCGCAGGTGGTGCAACCAACCCTACCCGCAAAGAAGAAAGCCACCAGGCAAACAAACCAGCCCATTCCTCAGAAACTGTCCGGTGAAAAGACTAAAGAGGAATTAGATGTTGCGGTGAAAAAACAAGTCACATATAATATATATATACATATATATATATTTTACATATATATATATATGTAAAATATATATATATGTATATATATATATATAATATGTGTGTGTATATGTGTGTGTATAGATAATTTTAAATCGAAACCATAATTTAAAAACAAAACGAATAATGAACCGAAAAACACAAAAAACAAAAAAGGAAGGCTTTAGTCTCGGTTGTTTATACAAACCGGGACTAAAAGGTTCCACAGACCCGAGGACACGTGGTCTGGGCTGCAGACCTTTTAGTCCCGGTTTGTGTTTCAAACCGGGACTAAAGGTCCACTTTTGATCCCGCTTCTGGACCCGGGATTAAAAGGGGTGACATTTACTCCCGGAAGCTTGTTCCCGGTTGGGAAACCGGGGCTAAAGGGGTTTCCCAACCGGGAACAAAGCCCATTTCTGTACCAGGAATGATAAAGCACTGGAAACAAATGCAGGATGATAAAGCACTGGAAAGGAAAAAAATATAGGAATAGAATAGGATAGGGATGCAAGTGCAAAACAAGAATTTCTCATACCTATGTGTTTGGATAGGCAAAGGAGAAACAAATGAATCTTAAAGGATTTTTAGGAGCAAATAGTGCTTATTTTATTATTCAACCTAATTTATTCTATCCCACTTCTATTATTAGACACAAGCTGGTCTCATAAATCCATTTGTGCCTTGTTCCTTGTGCATAGGATTTTTCTCAGAAGTCCAAGTGGATTGTTTTGTTTTCTATACCTTTTCTATGGAGTTGAAGGTAAAGAAAAGTTTCGTTCAAATTCCTATAAATTAAAGGCTGCTAAAGTACTTAAATCCTGTGGCATGGCTATGCATGGGACAAGTCATCTGATCAGGTCCAGACTGCCAAGGACGCGTCAGATACACGCTCTCCAGAAGATCATGTATATCTGCCGGCTTAGGAGTCTTGGCGGTTAAGAAAATATCTTTTCTAATATCAAGCCAATTAGTTTCCTTGTTCGGCTATGATTGCAATCTGATATATATGGTAAACCGACTTGTAACCCTATCCCCCGGACTATATAAGGCGAGCAGGGGATCCCCTCAAAACAACTCATCTACTAGCAATACAATACAGCAATACACATGACGTAGGGTATTACGCCTCGCGGTGGCCTGAACCTATATAAACCTCGTGTCTCGCGCTTACTGCGCAACTCTTACTCGTCTCAGGCGCACCTTCACCGATCATCTACTACCTTGGGCATACCCCTCAGTAGACTATCGCTGGCATTTCGTCGACAAATCCTAAGTTGTTTTTATGAAACTGGAGGGGCGTAAGCCCAAACAAAGAGGAGCTTCTTAGGCCCTGTTTGGATCCCTTTGGTTTTTTTGCCCGTTTTTAACAATTTAGCGTTTGAAAACTGGGTGTGATCCAAACGGTCCCGGTTTCTTCTGTCAGCTTTTGCTAGATTCTTAAAGACCAAGAAGCTATAGGTAGCTACATTTTGCCAGCTTTTGTGACCTATAGAGCAGTAAATGAACTCAAATTCTTAAAAACTGAAGGATCCAAACATCCAATAATTTTTGCTTAAAATCTAGATTTTAGAAACTAGAGGCAAAAACTAGCTTTTAAAAATCTAAAACTCATCCAAACAGGCCTATAACGTTTCCGATACTGCATCGTGATTTTGCCTTAGGTCCTGTTTACTTTTCAAAAAAAATTTCTCTTTTCCCATCACATTGATTGTACTTTTACGTCTGCATGGAGCATTAAATGAAGTAGCAGCGGTTGTATGTTTGTACTTTTTGTCTGGCTAACTCGACATGAATCTTTTGAGTCTATTTAGGTCATGATTAGATAAAAGTTATCAAATACAAACAAAAGTGTTACAGTATACTTTTTCAACCTTTTTTCACCAAGTAAACAGGGCCTCAGGTGAATTTGGTAAAATCAACCGCACGTCCGTACCATACACATAGGGGTAATAAACGAACGACAAACCCAAATGCTAGACATCCTTCTAGTATGTTCGAGTTGGAGGCTTATAGTGACTACGAGTAGAGTCTAGAAGATGTGAATCTATAGGAGTATCTATGGTGTCTTCTTACTCAGACAAGCTGTAAAAAAACAAGCTACTACTACAATAAATGACCTGAAGTTATTATATTAGTGTTTCCTTCACTGTCTTGAATTCACCTACTTGTACTACTAGATAATACCCCGCGTGTTGCTGTGAAAATCCTTATAATGCCTTACGTAGATACCCTGAGTATTGATGCAGAAATTTTTATAGTGATTTTGAGATGAAAATTTATGGAGTTATAAATATAGAGCTCTGTTTAGAAGAAACATGTTATAATATACTCTGGTTTTGCAATCTTCAAAATTGGTAGGACAATATGTGGTTAATGATTTAAAGGATCGAGTTAGTTGGAATCTTATCTTCAGATGCATAGATCATGGTTTCACTTCTGTCTCATAACTACCAATAAGTAAATTGGATACAAAATTATTATACAACACTTTATGAAATGAAATGAAATGAAATGAAATGAAAAGGATAAGAATAGATCTTTGGTTAGAGCAACTTTTAAAATTAAAGTTGAAAAACAAAAACAGAAAAAGTAAAGAGAGAAAATTGTTGACCAGCTAGCCACTTTCTTCGGACCTTTTTTCCGAATTCCTTCACGTGAAGAAAATCCTTGACCTGTCAGATGAATTTACGTGAAACAAAATCAGCAATCGATCTCCAAAGCTCCAACGAAATCAAGATATATGCCTTCCGAGATTTTGGCCACTTTATAACGGAACTCCAGCATCCTGTCCAAATCGATCCCGTCCACAAGCATCAACAGCGCGTCGGCGACCCCAGGCAGTAGCAGCGACGCTCGCAGGCGAGGCACGAGTGGCGTCCTTCTTCTTGTCATCGCCAGGGGAGGGGCAGCAGGACCTGCTGTAGCGGCGGATGTAGCGGTGAGGAGCAGAAACGCCATCTTACGGAGCCTGGCCTTTTATTCTCGTCGCACACCTGCTGTGAGATGCGGTGGATGCAGTGATGAGGATGGCTAGGTACCATTCAGATTTAATAGAGGCAGCTTATTGGTGCTTGTCGAGGAAACGGAGGTATACCAAACACGATGACCGATCAGTTCATCATTTTGAGAATGAAGAGCCGGCGCCGCTTGAACTGTTAACATGCGCATGCATGGAATGAGATGAACATGCGGTGGTAGGACCCTCTGATGACGTGGCTTCATAAAATCGTAGAGAAATCTTACTAGTGGGTTTCTCCTACAGTAGATTAGAGTAGCATGCAAATGTTATAAGAGATCGTCAATGCGCCCGGTGGAAGCCCTGATGAAGGGGGTTTAATTGGATTTTACTCCAGCTTACAGGTCGATAACAATGAGCTAGAGCCATCCAGGTGGCGGGTTCCAAGCACATAACAAGAAGCACAGTATACTAGTGTAGTAAAATTAAAAATTAATCCCCCCCCCCCCCCCCCCCCCCAACTCTTTCGGTCCTTTGGTAGCGCCGGAAGAATGATATTTACCATGAAAATGCTGGCACGCAGATAAGATTTGCACATACGTACAAGTACATTATTACAGCTAATGCGCTCGCAACAAAGAGACAGAGGCAAAGATTACAGCTCGTTGCCATGTGTCGAGCACCAATTAGGACATGCATCTATCTCGTGGGACGGATGAGAGGAAAGGCGAGACGAGGGGATGCGGGGCAAAAAAAACAACAAACACCAAGCGAAGTTTCCGATAATACTCCATCCGTCTCATTGATTATGCAATTCTAACACCGTACCATGTTTCAATGTACCAACTTTAACTAATTATAAATAAAAAACTATAAATATTTATAATGTTAAATGAACACTAATAGATTAATTATAAAATGTATTTTCATAATATATTAATTTAGAGCTATAAGTATAAATACTATTTATTAGAAATATGATCAAACATGAGATATTTTATCTGGCACGTAAGGTGGAGCTGCGTGTTTAGAGGGACGGAGGGAGTAATATAAACCCCACGCCGCTGCCGCTGCGTCAGAAAGGGAGGGCGGACGGAGTTCGTCGCAATCAGCGGGCGAGCAACGAAACGAATCCACGGCACGCTGAGTCAGACGCACCGGGGGCTGCCCGAGACGCGAATCCACGCGCCCCCGTCTCTGTCCATCCCCTCAACCCCGGCGCGGCGCGGTGGGCCCCGCGCAAAAGCGGCAGGCCCACCCATCCGGATCCGGTGGTGGCACGGGCTGACGGGCAGGCAGGGCAGAAGCGGCAAACCGCCCACCACCGCGCGAGGGCGACGCGACGCGACGACTAGGGAGGCGAACGCGCGGCGCCCCGGAACGCGTGGCGGGAACCGTTCCGCCCACCGCGAGGGTCAGGAGGATGCGATCCGATCCGACGGCCCGCGGGTGCCCGACCGGCCGCGGAGACACGGAGCCGCCCCCGCTCCCGCGCACCCCAGGTCCTTGGAACTTCCTCGCACGACACACACCCTCCCCGGTCACCGCACCACCTGGCGGGCCCCCCTCTCGCTCTCGCTCTCGCTCTGACCCTGGTCAGAGCCTCTGGTTACCTAACCTAACCAACCATGGTTGCTCGTTCAGCTCCAGCGTCTCCCACGCTACGCTGTGCCTGCCTATATATCTCCTTCCCCGGCAGCGAGGCAGCCGATCTCGCAGTGGCAGCGGCGGCGAAGTACTACTAGCTGGAGGAGCTAGGAGTGTGCTGTATGAGCTTGGTGGTGCCAAGAGCAGGAGGAGGAGCCGGGACGAGGAGGAGGGTAGTAGTATGAGCTGCAACGGCTGCCGCGTCCTGCGCAAGGGCTGCAGCGACGCCTGCGTGCTGCGCCCCTGCCTCCAGTGGATCGACGCCGCCGACGCGCAGGGCCACGCCACCGTCTTCGTCGCCAAGTTCTTCGGCCGCGCCGGCCTCCTCTCCTTCATCTCCGCCGTCCCGGACACGCAGCGCCCTGGTATGCTTCCGTTTCCCGTCCGTCGTCGTCTTCGTCTTCGTCTTCGTCCCCGTGCATGAATTATGAACCACACCATCCTCGCTCGCTCGCTTGGTTGCAGCCTTGTTCCAGTCGCTGCTGTACGAGGCGGCGGGGCGGACCATCAACCCGGTGCACGGCGCGGTGGGGCTTCTCGGTACCGGCAACTGGCACCTCTGCCAGGCCGCCGTCGACACCGTGCTGCGGGGCGGCGCCATCGGCCCGCTGCCGGAGCTCGGCGGCGCCGGCGGGACCGGCGACCTGTACGGGCCCCCCGCCCCCGCCGGCAAGCGCGCCGGCGGCTGGTCCACCTTCTCCACGGCGAAGCGGGTGCGGAACAAGGCTGGGGCGCAGCAGGCGCCGCCCGCGGAAGAGGCGTCGTGCGACCTAGGGCTGTGCCTCAGCAGCCCAGGGTCCCCGCCGGCGGCGGGGGACAGGAGGGCTCCCCTCCTGCGGCCGGGCACGCCGTCCATGAGCTCGGACGACTCCGTCACCACCACCACCGGCGGCGACAGGGAGCCGGTGCTGCTCAACCTTTTTGCCTGATCGATCGATCGACGTGAAGCATCCTAGCTAGGCTACGCCACACACGCACAGCGGTTTCTTGACCACCGTACGTGTCATGTTTGTTGGTCAGGATGATCGATCTATCCCTTCCCGGCGGCCAGGTGTTTTCTCTCGTCGCCGGCGAATGGCAAGGCCATTTTTTCTTCGTTCCTGGCTGCGGCCTTAGATTTTTTTTTAAGTAGCAGTAGTAGACAAGAAATAGCAGCCGGCCTGGAAGCCCCCGTTTGCGTGTGGCCGAGATGAGAGCGCCGGTGGCCACCCAACCCCAGTGACTATTTTTTTCCCTCTTTTTCCCCTCTATCCTTATTGAACAAATACTAAATAAATAGTAGTATAGTGCTAGTCCACTTTTGTGCTCTCCATCTCATCTGAGCTTCGGTGGAGGGTTGATCGACTGTGCACGTACGTGCAATCGGTTCTGCGCCTGCATTTGGGACGGCGTGGGGTTTTCAGTTGTAAAACAGTATTTCTTCTCATAATAAATTAGTTTCAGTCAAAATCAGATTAGCTGAAACGAGCATAATTGCTGATGACGTTACGACGGTAGGCCGCCGTCACGACACACGGAACAGTGACGTGCGCAGCAGATGGTGACGACGGACTGATCGGCCCAAGCCCCAACCGTGTTCTCGATGCGTTTGCGAGGCAAAGAGAGGGAAAAGGGTGTTGGAGCACGACACGTACGGGTACGGTGCCCCGCGTCTCGCGGGTACGGAGTTGACGAGGGATCAACGCAGCGCGGCGGGGCGCGCCTCGTCCGCCGCGCACTAGAGCCTCTTGCCGTGTGCCCTGATGAGACGAGAGTGACGAGGAAAGAGATACTCCTCCGGGGCAGTGGCCGACATGGATGCACCAAAGTCCATCGGGGTTTTTGTACCGATTTACAAGGACAAAAGCGGGCACGTCGCACGATGCACCATCATCGCTGATTCGCTGTGTCACACTGTCACGGCACCGTGTGACATTGGACGGACCACGGACGGGAGACACTGGCGTGGGCAGAACGGGGGTCCGATTATTGCATGGGCCTCTATGGCAGCTTGTGGAAGCTAGTACAAGCTAGGGTCCCTACTCACTCATCTACAGTAACATACTACTAGGACTAGTTTAGTGGCGTTGCAACGGATTATTTCTACGATCCATATTATGAAAATAAAACGACAATATTTTTTAGTAGTTTAAGTCTCAAACAATTGTATTTGACTATGTACATAATGCACATAGTAGGAATGATTATAACATCATCGCGTAGATCCTACTTCAAGGCACAACAAAAGGCTAATTATAGACCCACTGGATCCACGCAGACATCTAGGATCGGATCTATATATGCTTCACAATAGTTATGAGCTATGAAAATAATTGTGGTTCAAGTCAATTTACATTTATGATTTACCATACATCCACACCTGATGAAATAGCATAACTGTTATCGGTGTGTGAAAAAAAAATAAACGCAGGCAATTTGTTAGAAAGGAAAATGGTATACTATATATATACAACACAAAACCAAAGGCCATTGTGGTAGTCAAAGCAAAATGTGTTAGGCAAAAATAGGAAACTTTGCTTTCACATATTCATTGTTGCCAGGCTCTTGACCATCAAATTGATTACATGGGAATGCAAGTATCCGAAGGCCTACAGGTAAGAGTGAAAGGAAGCCAATGAAAAGGAGACAATTTCATTTTGAAACATATATATATAATTCTAATTTTGAAACATATGCATGAGAACGCTATATATAGTCAAAGAACGAACCTTTCTGTGTACTTTCTCATACATGACAGTAAGTTATTTGTTTCTTCTTTAATTTCATTTGCTTGCTCGCTGCCACTCTTGACCACTCCTTAGCTAGATCTGCTGGATGGGATCTACAAAAACAAAATTGCTATTAGTGCTCATGCTCTTTGCTGTCCTATTTGTGGTACTCAGGCACATAGTAATTACTCCAGAAGCAAGAACCAACCAATAATTATCAGAACTCTGGAAAATAAAAATTATAAGAATTGTTACACTCTCATACAACTGTGAGTTACAAAAGGTTAGTGCTCACATAACAGTTATAGTAAAACGAAAAAGAGGAAGAAAATAAGAGTAAGTCAGTGCTCACACTACAAATGGCTTTGATTCGATTACTGGCTACAGTGACATGCAATCCCGGCAAGCTCATGGAGGTTCAACCATAGATCAACACTGTAATTGTTAGAATAACTAATAAGTGCTTAGGTCTTCGGTATTCCTAGCCTGGATGGAATAAGGCCACCCTTTTCCTAGCATGCCCAACCCGAAAGGTGATCAGGTGTAAGTAAAATAGCTGCTGCTAATGTTCTTCTAGATGCCTTGATTACCATTTTCTTCTCATGGGGAAAGGAAAGGAAAGGGAGGTACTAATAAGCATAATACAGCATACTAAGCACCATGACCATACTAATGCTGAAAATTCAGAGCTTCTGTTTATACGCAAATTAGAAAGGACCTTAAATTTGGATTGGACCAGTGTTTTACTATGTGTTCTTTGCATAGGAAGGGAAACAGGGTGCATGCTGCTAGCTTCTTCTTTGTTATTGCTATGAGATTACAATTGCAGACATACACTAATTTTGTGAGGATGAATGGAATCAACCAATGCAAAACCACAAATTGGCACTAAAAATACTAAAATATGTGATAATTTGGTTACAATGGTTGAGTCATCCATCCAATAAATTGGAACTCAAGATTGGCGGAAATATCGTCAAATCAGAAGCAAATTCATATGTTGCATCAAGGCATCTACTCAGTCACATGGTGTGAAGGCAACATTTCCAAATTGTGTCAAGGCATTTTTGTCAGGCACTTGGTGTGAAGCCAACATTTCCAAATCCATTTGTTTCCCAAAAAGTAATTAAATTAGGGGATAAGATATATGTGAATTTGAATCCAGAGATCACCTTTGGGGTCACAATAATGATATGCCGTAGCTCCTTACTGTTGGTGTCTGATTCGATCGAGCTGCAGCATGGGTTAACTTCAGTTCTTGACATAAAGTATACAACAGTGACAAAATGAAATATGGTTTGACTTCACACAAAAACACATACAGCCACACAGGTTAGTGATAGGCTTTTAGAAACACCCTGAGCAAGTCATTGGACTACATAAATAGTGTCAGAGTTTCGGGGCATTCTATATAATGTGGAACTATACAGAGCCTGGTGTTGATGATTCTAAATTTCTAATATTTGGAAACTCAAATCAAGTGGACAATACACGGTGGAGGAAAAATCACTATCCCAGTCTAACTGGATGAAGAGTGCCTTTTTCTTTGTATAAAGGGACAGGAGAGTTAACAACTCGCAGGTCCCATTCACTCAACCTAGCCCATCATACCATTATGTAATGTCTATTTTTTTACTTCGATTTTCTGAAGCTTGGTTCCCCTCAGAGAAAAGGTTGGTACATGTTTGATAATAGGAAAATTATATAGCACACCATGAAGAATAAGATTAGTTGATTGTTTGAAAGGAATATCTTGTTGTGCTGCAACGAAAAATTATGCTTTTGATAATCAGACTTGTAGTATCTAGACATATAGATTGTCAAACATCATACTAACAATGAAGAAGTCAAATAAATGCACAATGAGTCAATATTAAATGAGAAGCTAAAATAAAAATACATTTGGATGTGTACCTACGGCAATCCTGCAAATGGAGGCAAGAGTCTTTGTAAATCTTGTCTCAGATGGAGATATATAACATCAAAAGGTCATTCCTCCTTGTAGGAAATAGACACGATTTAAAACCGAAATCTGCCATTGAGGCTCACACATCTGAATCCACGTTTCCAAATCAGGTACCAAAACAGTATGCAGACATGGATATATTTATTTACCTCAACTGAGACAAAAGAGTACACAGACATATGGATATATTTTATTTACCTCAACTGAGTCGAAAGGAATGACAACATAGGTGTAAGTGCAATCAAGCCCTAATGTGGGTTTTGGTGATAATGACCACGCGATTAGAAGACTAATGTGGTTTATTGAGATGATGGACAGGCAAGGGTATTAGGAGGATGTATTCTTATGCAGGTGGACCCCTAACAACTTATGGATGCGGCATCCAGCTCAAAGGAAGTTTAAATTCGTTTTTATTCTGAATTTAAGTATAAGAAAAGCCGTACTATTAAGGGGGATGCAAAAGACAGGTTTGAAAGTGTGACCAATTGCAAATATTCACACCAAATATCTTAATTTTCACTGCCAAAACCAGCCACAAAATTCCATATGATTCTGATCTGTTTTGGCAGCGCGGCACTGCCGGCCTTAGGCGCGGCACTGCCGGGGCCCGGCACTGCCGGCCTCTGGCCCGGTACTGCCGTGACTTATTTTGACCGTTAGACTCGGGGGTGATTCAAAATCACCTCCCCGTCGCCCCCAACGGTTATCTCGGCCATTTGCACGATTCTAGAACCAGAGAAGGCTCTCTCTTGCTCTCTCTCTCTCACTCCCAAAGCTCTCAACTCCTCCCATTTGGAATCCAACTCAAATCTTGAAGAGTGTGAGCTCATCTTGAGCAAGAATAAGCTTCTCGCTGTGATCTTCATCTTCTCCAAGCACTTGGTTCGCGTTCAAGCCGGTGGTTTGCATTTGTTACTCTTGGAGCTTGCTCCTAGCCGACTAGAGCGTCGTCCGGAGAGCTTGCCAATCTTGTGGCAGCCCCGGTAGGTTTGTAACCACCCTCACAAGCTAGTGAAATCACCCCTCTTTTCAAGGATTAACTTCCTTGACTTGAGAACGAGGATTGGGAGTTGTGAACCCAAGTTTCCTTTGTGGAGCCTCAACAACGTGGAGTAGGCAAGCCTTTGTGGCGAGCTGAACCACGGGATAAATCTTGTGTCACTTGATTTGGTTCACTTGCTCTCTACTTGTTGTAGTTTCTTGATTTCTAGGGTTTGGCTCCGATCTACTTTGCGGTGGTGTTCTAGCTGTGAAGAAGTTGTGCTCTAGGCTCTACACAACCCAGGGAACCTCAGTAAATTATTAGATCTAAATTTCGTTGGTTAAATTTTGAACTGTGTAGTTTCTGCTCTGCGAGGTCCAGCACTGCCGCTCTAGGAGCAGCAGTGCCGGGCACCCCGGCAGTGCCGCTCTACAGGCCGGCACTGCCGCACCTGTGTTTGATCTCCGTTTGCGAAGAAATTTTGCAGGCCTATTCAACCCCCCTTCTAAGCCAGCCAGTGATCCTACAATAGGACAACTTAGCAATGTGTTGTAATCAATAATTTGAGAAAAAGATAGCATCTGTTCAATCTATTGATGCCCGAAAGATGAAACCTCTACTCTAATAATAACCTCCAAATAACTATTTAATGAACTATTGAAGCTTCCCTATATAACTTCACTGATAAGTGCAACTGCTGAATGCAATGCAATGATGGCATATACAGGAAAGACAAAATGTCTTGTGTGAGAAGGTCCCCAGCGACTTCCCAGCCTTGCCTGCTCACGCATGCATCTCTTAAGCTGTGGCATGCATTCTGATCCGAACAACTACACACCAGATTCCTCTTAGTATGCATCTTTTGACAGTAGGAGCCAAAGTTCTGTATGGTTGAGAACGAATCTAAAAACAGATGGCAAAGAGCAACCATATCTGGCAGGCTTCCTGAAGGCCGTTGACGACCCTGACATGAACTCATCGGACAACCACTAAGGAGCAAGAAAAATAGACGTCGTTGATAAACTCCCGGATGATTTACTCATCCTGCTATAGCCAACAGGCTTGATTAATCTTGTAGTAATGCAACAGAAATTGCAAATAAATAATTGCGGAACAAGGAAGATTATTAGATTGTAGATTTTTAGTAGCAAATCTTCTCGCACCTGCTGTGTCGCTGCTCTAGTGTAAGGATTCTTGGGCGTGTTGGTCTGGCACTTCGGCTGTTGTGTCAGAGGTTGTGGTTGACGCTCGACGGCAAGAGGGTGCAGGTTGAGGAGGCACACTCGATGGCGGAAGCGAGACTGCAGGAGGATGGCCTGCACCGGTCCAGTGGGAGCCAAGCCGGCGAGGCGGGTCGCTGGTAGGCGCATCCGCTGGTGGCGCGACGAATCTAGCTCCTTCCACCGCCGATCCCACGAGCGGCACTGCAGCAGGATCGGGGAGCACCACCCAGCTCAGGGCGCAGCGGGTGTAACAACCCTAAAAATCCACACAACCTAAAAATCCCAACCAATTAAAATTTTTCATTTATTTATTATGAAAACCCATTTTTCTTGTGCAAGCATATAGGTTTCATTATAATTTGGTAATAAAGGAGTATAGCTTGTATTTTAATTCCATTCACATAGAATAATAACTTATGCATCACATTTGGGATTTATTGCAATTTATGTTTGTATTTACTCAATATTTAAAATGGGTAATATATGTATTTATACACTTAAGTGAAAATAGAAAAAAAAAGAAAAAGAAGAAGAGAGAAAGAGGATGAGCAGATTCGGCCCAGCCAGCCAGCTCGTCTCCTCTTTATCACACCCGCGCGCGCGTTGAGTCACTGCCGCAACGACCCCACCCGTCAGCGTTTTTCCTCTCGCTACTGTTCTTCTTCTCACCTCGCGAAAGACGGTGGCCGACAGAGTCATGCAAATGGCGTGACCGACAGCGCCACGCATGGCAGAGCTCTGGCCCCGCTGTCCCTCGCCTGTCCCCTGCCTTGCTCGCCAAGAAGCCCGCGCGCACCACCGAAACCCTAGCTCGGGAGCACCGATGGTCTCCACGTGCCCCCTTCGCCGCTAATCATCGTCCGCCGCCACGCCATGTCCTGGCCGTCTATAAAAGGAGTCGCCCCGAAGCCCTAGACCTCGTCCCACTCGCCGCCGCCGCGCTGCGACACAACCACTACACCACACCGCACAATAGAGGGAGAGGGAGAAGGGAGAAGGGCGGAGCAGAGGAGCAGAAGCTGCCGGAACGCCGCCGCCGCGGAGCACGCTGGAGCCGGACACGGAGGAGAAGCCCGAGCTGCGGACGAGGAGCAGCACGGCACTGCGATCGCTTTGCACGGCTCCGACTCGCCACTGCACCGCCATCCTAGTTTCACCGACACCACGGTGAGCCACCGCACGCCATGTCCGGACCTCGCCCTGCTTTTGCCATGGCGTTCCGCCCACGGGACGCGCAGGCACGAGCCTTTACCGGCTCAGGAAGATCACCTGCTCCATGCACCTCATCCGACCTCGCCGTGCTACCGGTCATGGCGCTCGGCATCACGAGCGTGTAGGCCGCGGGCTGTTTCCGGCCCCTGAACACTTCGCACAACACGCGCACAAGACCGGCCATCAAACCACTGGACATCGGCTATGGACGTCAGGCCACTTCCGACGGGCATCGCCGTCACACGTGCTCGGAGCACCGCCACCTCGGCGGCGTTCCCGCGCACAAGCCGTGAAACCGCCGACGCGACCCGTTAGCGTGACCACCAACTCACCGACCACCTCGGACAAGCTTAGTTGCGGAAGATCGAACCTCCATATCCCGGAACACCGCGAGGTGCGTTCTCGGGGAAATGTGATCACCGCCGACACGTTCCGCCTCGCCAAAAATCCGTTCCAAGTACCTCCGGTCGCCTCGCGCTGCGGAGAAAGGCCGCCGAGGTTCGCCAAGTCTGCCTCGGCACCGCCGCTAGATAGCCGAGCCCCGAATCATGTCTGTCGCCTTGGCTACGTGCGCCTCCACCTCATCGGAGAACCGCCGTATGCCGTGGGATAGAAGGGAACCACACCCGTTCGTGCCAAAACCGAACCCCGGCCACCACACCGCCGCCCGCCTCGCCGGAGAAGCGCCTGTGCCGTGGCCGAGCACCAAAAGGGACCCTGTTAGCCAAATTGGATCCCTTAGAAACGAATATTGGGGCCCGGAGGGGAGAAATTGCCTCGCTGTGAGCTGCAACGTAGCCTACCGGAGCTTTAGCCCTGCGGCAGCTCGCCGCCGGCCGCCATGGCACGCCGAATGGTCGGCCAAGGTCACAAACCACCCCCGACCACCGCCGAGCTCGCCCGACCACCGCTGAGCTACGCCGATGCCCCCCGACCTCTGAGAACCAGCCCCGACCTCTGAGAGCCACCCCCGACCAACGCCGAGCTCCGCCAAGCTACGCCGAGCTACGGCGAGCTACGCCGAGCTCCGCCGAGCTACACCGACGCCAGCGACTCTCTGGGAACCAGCATCGAACACCTGGTGGGCGACCATCGGGTCTGTGTTCAGTTAAGCCGCCACATGCCGCACTACGGGACCCGCGCGCCACGTGGACCAATTCCGAGCTGTCATCCCCTGATTAATCGGCCAATTTCCTTTTTCAGAAAATAGGATAATCTTCGGAAATTCATAACTTATTCATACGATGTCCAAAAATTACGCACCATATATCAAAATTCTCAGAAAAATGAGATCTACAATCTAAGACTATGTTTGTGTGCATTTGACTCTTTATTTTATTGGATTTTTCTGATATACTCTATAGGAGTCGCTGACGCGACTATTTCGTGTTCGATTTCAGAGCCGGAGGAGGATCTGACTAAAGAAGACGACCACGAGTACTTTCAAGAGCTAGGAGACGACTACGAAGGTGCCACGTCCCACCAAATCCTTAGATCCTAATTACGTATTGCAAATGACATTGTTGCTATTGCTTTATGATTATGTATGGATTGGTTGCATGGTAGTATATTTGAATTCCCTGCCTTGATAAGACTTTACCCTGCTGTCCGCTGCTAGGTTAGCTGCTGCTTAATTTACTATTACACTTTCACTACTTACTACTTGCTATATGCTATATGGTGGAATTGGGACGGTGTATAACTGATTATAACCACTGGGAGAGAGTGCTGCGTGCGTCTTGGGTGCGTGGTAAGGGTTGATGTCGACCAAGTGGGATGTGAGACAAGCCCATGGGGCAAGTCGTGCCGGGGGTGCAACCTGGGCATCCCCAAGCGAGATACCTGTGGCGGGTAAAGTTGTTGAGGAGGTTCCGGGTGGGATAGCCTTGGTGGTTTGAAGCCCGTGGACGGAGGTGCTGTGATGGCACGGGGAGAGTATCCCCTAAGTGAAGATGCCTGCTTGGTCAAACTTAGGACGGACTAGTTCTGGTTCATGGGAATCCTTTTCTACTCACTCGCTTCTGATGGGCGGGAGACGGCTGGACTACTTGGTAGGACGGTGCCACTACTGCTAGGTTGAGAGGTGATAAGGTTGGGCGGAGATGGTCGATGGGTTCCCGTTCCGTTCTAGATGCGCAGTACCACTGGATGGGCCCGGTACTGTGTCTCCCAGTCTCAGCATAACGGTGTAGGACCCGGAATATCCCAGGGCTGAGTGGTAGGGTGGCATCGACCTAGGCAAGCAAGCACCCGGAATTCTGCCTAGGTTTGCGCAACACCTATGATGGCTAATCTTGTGGGTAGTGAAACCTCTGCAGAGTGTACGGTTGATCGATCGATACATATGCCAACTTGTTGGCTATGGACCTTTCCTGTGAAGCTTCTACTAGTGTAGTGAGTGTTCTCTTCTCCCCCTGGATGACATTTTCCGGCAGTGTACCCGCTGTGGTAGTGTGCCGCTGAGATAGGCCCGAGAAGGAGTTGGGCCTGTCGAATGAGAGTGAGGTGTGGGTATGTGAGATGTGGTGATGGGAAAAGGGATGATGGTGTAATTGGAGATAAAACTTGACTACTTAAACTTTGATTACAGCTGCATAGGAAACCCCAGCCTATAGGTCTGCTTGTATAGCCTTGCATCCACTTTCCACAAAGCAAATGCTGCATAGATGGGCTCCGTGGCCAGTACATATCGTACTGATAAATTTGCTGTCAGGTGACGAGAATGAGTACGACTTCGAGGAAGACGATGGCGAGGAATAGGGTCACGTGCTACACTCAAGTTGGCCGTGAAGGATGAATCGTTTCCGCATCTTCTAAAGCTTCTCTGAATGTTGAATCCGCCAGTGTGGCGATGTAATAAATGTTTATGTAAAGACTTAATTACCGTTGTATGGATCCTGGTGTCAACTGAGATATGGGTAATTACATGGATTGTCCCAAGCAATCTGTTGAATTACAATTCGAGCATGTGGATTTCCCTTCGCGGAAATCGAGGTCGTTTCAGCGGGCGATGAATCACCTCGCCGATTCGGCGCTGGATCGCCGCCGCCGCCGCCGCCGCCTGATCCGTCGTGGTGACGCGACTCCCCAGCTTCAACGGCACCCCATCCGCTACCCATGCGATCTCTTCCTCCCTAAATCTAGGCAGGCGGGGTGTTGTGGCGGCGGGGCGGACCGGCAGGTCGCGGCGGTGCGCGCTGGTCGCGGCGGGACGGGGAGGCAGGGAGTTGCCGCGGTGGGGCGGCGAGGTGGGCAGGTCACAGCGGTGCGGTTGTGGCAGCGGCGAGGTAGGGGCCGGGGCGTCGTGCGTGACGGTCCCACGCGGTCCAGAGAGGGCAGGGAGCGAGGTTTTTCCGCGTGGTAGGGAGCCGCGATCGCGGCTAGGGAGCGGCGCAGATCGCGGCGGCATGTCGAGGGGCGGCCTTTTTTCGAGCGGGAGTTGTAATTAGCGTGGGAGGCGGGGTGAGCGATGACGTGAGATCTGGAGACTTTGAGCCCTTAGATTTGAGTAAGTAAGAGAATATGGAGGTAGGGGTGTCTTTGGAGCGTTGGATTAAAAGGAGTTAGATTTCTGGGTACATGATTTGAGGTGCGCTTAGTAAAGATTAGAAGAGAGATAGACTGAAGATTTGTTTTGGTGGGGTACGCTTAGCAGAATTCTAACTGGTGTTTTTTATGTTAGTAGAGATTGAGCAGTACCTACGGGGAAATTTGCTTTATACCTACTCGTATATATAGGAGTAACTGGAATTTGTAGTGCAACTACACGTGTGTATAATCATCAACGTTATGCATGGTAGCTGAGTATTTTTTGTTATTACACAAAGCAAGTATGACCAAGAGGCTAAGAGTACCCCTTGAAAGTAAATAGATGCCTTTCCAAGTCAGTGCATCGCATGCGAAGACGGTGGCAACGCGGTTTCAAGCAAGTTCCAGCAAACTTCAGATGGGGTTAAAGAGTGCAAGCTAATCTCGGCCCGGCCAATGCCACACATTATGGGTTGCTGCTTACCAAGTACGGAGTTATTCTGAAGATGGGAAGATAATGGCTCTCTCATAAAAGCAACAAGCTCGGCACAAGAGAGCGCTTAGACCTGTTAGTTATAGAAGCGTTGTTTTTGGCTGTTGTTAATTTTGGCGAAATATATAGAGTAGTTTTCTTTATACCAAAAGAAACACCATATTTTTTTGGTACAATTCAAACAATTTAAACCGTGAGCATTATATTTAAAAATTACCAACATTCATGATACAAAATAAATATCATCAAATTAATTCTAAAAATATTTTTAGTAAATTAGATGTTAATATTATTTAGTAGTACAAACTCCATCTTGAACTTACTCCAGTAGATTCATGGATGAAAGGAATATAATATTTTACACGTGACGGAGTCATCCATTTGCAGGTTGCAAGGGGACGCCGCGGCACGCAGCAGCCGGCGGGCCAGCCCGTGGCGCGAAACTGCGAAAAAAAGGCTCTGGTGTGGTGTGGGTGGGGGGTGTGGCGCGTCGCACGGCCGGACAAAGGGTCGCGGAGACGAGGGAGGGGCGCGCCTGTCCCGTCATCAGAGACGTGCCCTGCCCGCACCCGGCTCCAGGCCCCACCACGAATCCGCGCGGCGATCACCCACCACCGCTTGCGGCGGCATCCGTCCCTTTCCAATCCATATACCCGGGGTGCGCCTACTCTAGCTAGAGTTTTCTTGCACACGGCGCAACAAGTTGCCTCGACGAGGACGCACGCGCCTGGGCCCTCCACGTGTGGGATGGGGTGCGGTGCGGGCTGGGCTGCCTGGGTGGGGTCGCCCGTGGTACGCTCCGCCCCGTGCGTGTCGGTGAAAGCGTTTCGCTTTCGCCAAGGGATGGGATGAGACTTGAGAGAGAGCGGACGGAGGTGGAAGCGGAAGTTTCGTCGCGTCCCCCGTGGTCCGGGAGCTGGCGCGGCGCGGCCCTCCGCCGCAGCCAAGGGCTGGGGTGGGAATGGGACGCCGTCCGGTCTTCGCTTGTGTCGCCCGCCCGCTAGTATTGTACTGTACACGTCTCGGCCGGCAGCTCCCGTGGATGAGTAGAACAGTGCTACTACTACTGCACGACAAACAAGTGGATGTCCATTCGATTCATTTGTATACTGCTCGTCTGCTGCTCCTATCGCCCTTCTACGTCCACATCTACTAGTACTCCATACGATACTCGGCTGCCTTGTCCAAGAACTACACCGAGACAAGATTCTGTTAAGCCCCCCGTTTTCATAACGGACTGCCAGGTGTCGCTAATTTATTGGGGCCAATGTTCGATCCCAACTACTCCAGTAGGAGGGAGTCCGGGCCGGGAAACACCCCGCCCTGTTGCCGTGCGCGGCAATGCAGGGCCCGAGCGACCTGGCGATTCACGTGTGCCTGCCGAGGCCACGGCCTGCCCCGGCCCTCGCCCCGGCGGCCGGCGCGTTTCGGCGCCGAAGTTGCTGACCGCTGGAGCTGGAGGTCGCGCACCGGGACGGCGGCCGCTGTCACCGTACGGCTGGGAATCGACGTGGTCTCGTCCGATTCGGCCCCTGGACACTGGAGGCCCAGGCGCTCTGTCGGTGCATGCACCTGACCACCTGCGACTGCGAGCGTGTCCCTATCCGCCCCACATGTTTTCACGTGGGCAGGGGCGGCTGCGGGTGGCGCCTGCCGCCTGGCCTCTCCAGTCCAGTCCCCGGTGCCCCAGTACTCCGTACTACTACTACTACGTCGGCGTCTCGGGCCATGTGCCGGCACGTGAAGAGGGTTGCCCACGCAGCGTGGCCGCGTGGGTCGGCTTCTGCCTTTGGATGTGTTTGGGTTGTGGGTTCGACTGGAATATCCCGGATTCGACCTGGTTAGCACGCCGTTTGGTTAAGGAGCTACGTAGGTTTGGGTCAGACCTAATAGGGAATATGCTCTCAACTGCAGGTTGGCATGGTCCGTTCAATTCGAGGGGATCAACTCGACCCACGTTGACGCCGTTCTGGTCCATCTCGCATTGGGGAGGTCTTGCTGGGGAGCTCTGGTGGCGTGGGGTGGCGCAGCGCGGCCAGCACGGGCCTGCAGCAGTAGGGACGCGGGGCACGGTGGATCAAGGGTTCGCGTGCCTAAGGGACGGAGGACGGCGCGACGGGGGCAAGGAGGCAGTCCCGCCATGGCCACCGGGACCTACGCAGGGAGCCCATGGCGGGGCAGCGAGGCTGGGCCGCTAGGACAGGGCGGTCCGGCGCGGCGCGAGGAGACAGTGGCCGCCATGCCAGCCAGGCCCTGGGCGGCATGGGAAGGTGGCGGCCATGGTCACGGGGGCTTGTGCGGCACGGTGTGGAGACTGCGGTACGGACGAAACAGAGAGGAAGAAGAAAGGGAAAATAAAGAGAATGATAGGTATACACTACTAATAGCTATAGTTAGCGGTGTGAAATTGCCATCCATTCTATCTTTCTCCACCCCTCCAACCAAACAAAAATCTGGGTTCAACCCAACCCCATAACCAAACATGTAATGAGTTCAACCCAACCCAAAAACAAGGTTGGCTCTGACCCAACCCACGTGACCCCGAAACCAAATACACGGTCTGTTTCTGTTTCTGGGAACGTCGCTGAGATGACCGCTAGCTATTGGTTTGGGTTCGGATTTGGAAGGGAAACGTCGCACAAAGGCATACAGTCAGGGTGTGATTGGTTGTTTCCAAGATAGCGAACCGGGATGCTAGGATGCAGCATGATGTCACACAACATGCTGTGTTTGGTTGCAATTTAGATTTCGATACAAGATAAGGAAGATTGTGTTTGGTTCTCCAATGCACGGACAAGATGAATGGACGGAGGCTCTCGGTCATTTCATCGAACACTCACCATGCATGCCCGTGGTGACGCCGAGGGCCGCTGTCCTCGACGCCGAGAAGCCAGGTCCGGTGATGCCCATGCTTTCTTCCCTCCCGCATAACCTCCCTCCATCCCCTGCAGCTCCAATTGCTCAGCTCGCTCGCAATATCAAACCACGCCGCACTGCTCGATGGCCGAGCAGCAGCAGCCTACCGGGAGCTCGACGAAGCGGGAGCGGAGCAGCTTGGCCGCCTACGCGCCCACCGTTACGACGCACTTGGTGCCGCGGAATACCTCGCCACCGCCCCGTGCTGACCATGCCGCCGCCGACCGTTCTAACCACGATGCCGCTGCCCTCTCCTATGTCGAGCTCCCCATCAGGCAGCAGCAGCTCGCCGGGAGCTTCTGTGCCGCGACGCGCACCTTCCACAGCATGCGGGTAGGCACGAGCGGGGCAGGGCGCCGCGCAGGGGCACGGCGGTGTGGGGTCGATGTTCTTTTTTTTTTAAGGATTAAGCAAACCGTCCCGGCTCGCGAGCGAAGGTTGCGGGGAGAAGACGGAGTGAGGCGGGATAGAGGAGGGCAGGGGAACGAATGGATGCTGGCAAAGAGTACCGGCGTGACAACTAAACATGAGAAAAGTGCATCAAGTCGTGCTGGATGGCTCTTTGCACGGTTCTATCAGGGCTACCAATCACACGCTATCACGTCCTGTTTAGATTCACCACTAAATACTAAAGGTTCTATCACATTAATGTTTGGACACATACATATTGAATTAAATGTTGATGAAAACTAAAGTGACTCAACTTTGCAAAAATATTGTAAGATGAATCTTTTAAGTCTACTTAGGTCATGATTGGATACTTATTACAGAAATTAACATGTTGCTACAGTAAATTATTTTGCAAAATGAGTAATCTAAACATCGCTCAGTTTCCTTTGGTCACGCACCTGTTTCCATAAACAAGTTTTCTGTTGAGCAGAAAGTGTCGACAACGATGGAACGAGAACGGCTCCGCGTTGAGTATAGCATGGGCACCCATGGAAACGATGGGTCTGCCCTGGTTTGCGATTGAGACTAAAATTTATCATGCTACGTAAAAATTTACCAAGCAAAAGTTGGATAAAAATTTGCTAGAGAACTAAGAGGCTAAATATATAAGCGGTTGATAAATCTTTTTAGCAAACCAAATACTTTTGCTTGGTTCGAATAAAGCAAGCCGATATGCCAAATAAGCCATGAACGCGCGAAGCTGTTGTGGTGCTTGTACAGCTAGGCTGGGCTGAGCTGGGCTGCCGCTCGATCAAGCACCCTATAAGCTCGCATTGATTTATCGTGAAAGAAAAACGTTATTTCATAACTAAACAGAGCAACTAGTATGAAAACTTTTGGTGCGTGTAAATAGTCTTGCGAAAGTTTTAAGTACTCAGGTCTGTTTGCAATTGCTCGTGTCAAAGCTACCTGATGCTAGAAGCATTCCCAGGGGTCAAATTTCGGACGCTTGTTGCTGTGATTCTTGCCTTGTGTGTTTAACTTTTTTTTTGACGAAACTGGAGAGGCCGCAGCCCCTACAGAAATTTAATGCTTAAACAAAAAATAAGTACAGGAAGAAAAAGGAAAGAACAAAACAAGGAAAAGATTGAAACAGAGAAAGGAGACATTCTAAAAGAAGGTTCTGAGCCCAAGTATTGAAATGATCCCTAAGGCCATCTTTCATTCTAAGTTTTAGATGATTTAGCTCCTTGCGAAGGATTCACCTGCATCCAGCAGCGTTAAGGTTGATTCCTCTGAAGATGAGCTCATTTCTTGCTGTCTAGATAGTAACAGAGGATGATCACTGCCTTCATAAAAAAATTAATTATTCAACTGAGCTCTTAGCCCACATGCTAACTCTGGAAATTCAGCATTCAATGGAATGTCAATATTAACAATTTCTCAGCACATTTTTGTAAAGGAGCAGTCCAGAAAGAGATGGGAAGTTGATTCTTCAACTACCATATTGCACAGAGCACATTTGTAAGAATCTAGAGGTAGTGTGTAAGTGTGTTTAACTAACTTTTGCAAGCCTATCCGTCTACGTACAACTACAAGGTAGATGCGCAGTGATTCGATCTAACGATTTAGTTTTCAGAGACGTTAATCGTTTGAACTGGCTCTTTGTAAACTGTACTGTCGGAAACACACGCAGCAAAGAAAACATCGCTCCAAGGGTTGAGTGAACCAAGTTCTTTTTCCCCTCTACTAGAAAGTTAGTTTTGACCCGATTTTCTCAGAGTACAATGCTAAGCCATAAAACATTTCTATACCATTTTGGCCCAAGCTATGCTGGTGAGCCCATACATTATCTGAAGCTTGTTCAGTTTTTTAGCCCAATACACTTGCAGTGCCAAATGGCCCAACCCTTTGCTTCTATCCTTTCTATTATACTTTACTACTCATATTTCTAATGAGAAGCTTTGCTACAGCTCTAAACGAGTGGAGCATAACAAGTTCGAATATTGTGGTATAAGGCTGAAGCAGTTTCTCCATCCTGATTATTGCTACACATTCCTCTCCAGTATTTTTAGATAACATTTGACCAATCATAATACATTGACATTGGTATTACACTGGAACATACCTTAGTTCTTAACTTGTTTAGAGCCAGAAACTTACTTTTTTTGTATTCAGCACAAAGTAAAATACGTTGGTGTTCCCTAAATTTGGGAGAAGGGTCATTTAACTCTAAAAACTATATTTTTAATTTCTGAGTCACTATTCACTATACACGTCCTAGGCTCCAGCACACTAATTCAAAATTTCCAATAAGCACACATATATAGGCTTTGACCTGCTCCATATGTTGACATGGCATGCTGACTCAACAGTCAACATTGACGTGGATATGCATGACATATTGGGTCTAGTACATCAACTTGCACAATAATGTTATCTAGGTCTTAAACTTTTAAAAATTACATTTCTATCTATCTAAACTTGCTAAGGAGGTCACACAATGTACCTAAACTCGTATAACTAGTGGCGGACTCAACCCAAAATATGAGGTAGGGCGAACTTCCCATGGCCACCGGTTGACCGCCGCAGCATACCACCCACTGCCACGAAGCCTGGGTACAAGGAGGTGGGACGACTTTGGATCTGGCAGCTTGAAGCTCGATGCTTGGGACTTGGGAGTTGGCCCCTGAGAGCGCGGGGGAGGGGAGGGGAGTAGCTGAAATAAAATAGGCCTTTAAAACCCTAACATATGGTAAAAACGAGGAGTTTTTGCACGTTGAAATAGAAATAAATTTTGAGTCCTTTTTCGGTGATTGGAGGTACCTCTTGGTTACTCCTGGTACCTAGGCACTAAATTAGCTGTAATTTAATTTTTGCGCTGAAGGGCAGTATGGTAATTTTCCTGCAGCGCTCCCCCACCGAGCAACACGGACACCCGAACCCCCACGCGGCCACGCGTTAGTCTCAAAAAAATTCCCCATTCCCCCGACGCCCTTCCTTCCCTCGCCGCCGCCGCAACCTCTCCCATGCCTAGCGCCGCCGCCGCCGCCGCGATCTCGCTGTCGCTCCTCCGTCCTCCTATCTCCCTGTTGACCCCGTGTCCTCCCATCTCCCTAAACCCTGCTGCCGCCGCAGACCGTGGTACCCTGGCCGCCGCCGCCGCCTAGACCTATCTCCCGCCGTCGCGCGCCGCCGCCGACTCGATCTCGCGGAGCCGCCGCCGCCTGGACCTCGCCTTCGTGACGCGCCTCCGCCTCGACCTCTGCGTCACACCGCGCCGCCGCCTCGTACCTCCCCTTGCCTTGGCTGCTGTCACCAAGGCCGTGGCTCCTCCATCCTCCCTCCTTACCGGCGCCCCCGCCTGACGAGGACGCCCCCTGCGTCCCTCGCCCTCGGTGCCGGCGAGGACACCGAGCTTCCGGCCGACTTCCTTGGTGCGAAACCCGATCCCGGAGGCCGGACTCCGGACATGAAGACGCCGGCAACAAGGTCAGTGGGCTTCTTTGATTTTGAGATTTGAAGGGACGATTAGCTAGCTTGCTGTCGATTTTGAACACATGATCAGCTGCTTATTTCTATCATTGCCTACAGCCTACAGTTTGCAACTAGATACAGTGAATCCAATGACAGAAATGACATTTACTCAGATTCACTGATTTAGGACTGTGAACTAATCACAATTTTGGCTACCAATTTCAGTTGGTACTGTTTTCTGTTTATAAATTGAGCTCAACAACTAATGTACCCGTAGTGAATTAACAAACAACATCATAGTGTAATGCCTAGACTATTTGTCTTATATACAGCTTACTTTATATCTTTGCAATTCTAGTTAGGTTCAGCAAAGGGATTGATACACTGGTTCAAAATTGATTAAATAGCCCACTATTTATTTCTATTTGCAGAAACAACTACAAACACAACCTGGAGATACTGTGATGTTTAGGCTTGCTAACAGAGAGATACCGTGATGTGTCTGATCCATCAGCACCGCAACAACAAATACATCTTTGTGTTTAGGCTTCCTAACAGAGAGATACTGTGGTGTCTGATCTATCAGCACTGGAAAAGAAACAATGTTGCTAGTTTGTTTCATCTAGGAGTTAATTCACTTTTATTGCATCTGATTATAGAAAATATGAATTTGCTTCATTGTAAGTTGGCTTATTTTAGAGCCTGTGGAAGCATCTTCTTGAGGAGCGTGAACAAGCTTTCCCTGAGGACGTAGAAGCATACTACTTGTACTGCTGTAAGTGGACACACGATAAGCATGGTCTAATATTTCTATAGCATCAAATCAAATATGTACTTTCCTTGTCTGATTAGCCTTGTCCAATACTTCCTTGTCTGATATTTTGGCCATTCTTGATAAAATGATATTTTCTCAACACTCAGTGGCTATTAGTAGATATATTTTTTTCAGTTCCCTTTGTCAGACAATAAGCAATACTATTGCAGTACTACCTAATGTACTAATGTTGGCATGCACTACTACCTAGTAGCATAGATTAGTTGATTATCTGAATTAGATTACCTAGTAGCATAGTGTTTGGTCCTCAAATGGTAGATATGCAATCAGCATATACACTTGGTATGTCCTGATTGCAGTAGGAAAGTGTAAAAGTCAACTGAAAATAGCTCAAGCTGGAAGTACTTGCATCAAGATTGTAAATTATTTCTTCAAGGCAATTTGTGTAAAGCTATTAGTACTTCACAGATTAAAAAATTGAATCATAAAAATTATATATTTTCCACTTGCTCTTCTGATTTTATTTAATGTCAACCTGGCCAAGAAAAAGGGGAGACGGATTATGTGGTCTAATTTAATCTGGAAAGAATGTGCAATAAGCATTGTCAGCTAAACATATATTGTTCATACTTTGATTTCTCTTATTTGTTTGATCTGTGCTTTGCACCTGGACACCCATGTATTTGTCTTGTTGGTTAGGCAAACAGCGATAGGAAGTGGAAACTGTGATTGGAGCTCCTACTTACACTTCATGGTTCATAGTTTGTCTAAATTAATTATATGTTGTTGTTTTTTATGAAAACTTTCCTATTTTTTCATACACAGACTAGACTTTATTGTGAGGACTTTGCTGCTGAAATATTCAGACTACATTAACATTCCAGAAAAACAATAATCAGGCCTGACATGGGCTGTAAGATTCATATATACTGAGATTATTTATATTGAGGAACTAATCATGTTCAGAGTTGAACTAGGGTTGATGTATACTAAAAAATTCAGACTTAGGTCCTCACATATAATAGCTGGAAGGATAGTTACCTAACATAGTGGCAAAGAGCAGCTGCCCTTGATCTGGGTGAGCAAGGCTGCAGTTTGCTGGATATTTATGAATTTCATCTCTTTATATCACCTTAACCGTTGTTATGCGGGATTTTAATTTGTTTAATGTTTTTGATGGGTAGAGGGGGAAATGGAGGATCTTGAGTCTTTGCTGGAGTACAATGATATTGTTAGGAAGATGTTCGCTAGTGAAGAAGAAGGATTTAAGTTCTATAACAACTACGGTTATGAGAAAGGGTTTAGTATGAGGAGAAGCTACTGTGAGTGGGACAGTGGCCACAATGAGATGACACTTCGGAAGTTCGTTTGCAGCTGTGAAGGTTTCCATGAAGCGAAGCACCTAGAGAGGCCGAATCAGAAGAGGAAGCCACGTGATCTTACTCGTTTTGGATGCCGTGCTAAATTTGTGATTGCACAAGACCAGAACACAGCGCAGTGGTATGTGAAGGATTTCATCGATGAACACAACCATGCGATGTCACCACCAGACCTTACTTGTTTCCTGCGTTCACATAGAAGAATCAGCGATGAGCAGAAACCTGAATATTGTGGAGATGCAGAGTGCTGGGATCCGCAAACACCAGATAAGGGATATTATGAAAAGGCAGTATGGTGAGTATGATATGGTTGGATTTACATCAAGAGACTTGTATAATTTCTGCCATCGCTATAAGGTGGGGAAAATTGCTGCTGGCGATGCTCAAGCGGTCATCCGACACCTGACAGATTGCCAAAATAAAGATGCTGACTTCTTTTTCAAGTACAAGACTGATGGTGACGGGCACTTGGAGGTGTTGCTCTGGTGCAGGCAGTCAATAGTCTGGTTGATTACGCGGCATTTGGTGATGTCGTTGTATTTGACAGCACATACAAGACAAATCGGTACAACCTGCCCCTTGTTCCCTTTGTTGGGGTGAATCAAGATTACAGCACAGTTCTTTTTGCTTGTGGTGTTACTTCTCATGAGGATGCTGAGTCATACTTGTGGATGCTTAGGGCATTCTCAGAAGCCATGAATCAGAAGTTTCCGGTTTCCGTGATCACAGATGGAGACCGTGCTATGCACAAAGCCATCAGGCTGGTGTGGCCGAATTCATCGCACAGGCTATGCATATGGCATCTTGAGTGGAACATTGTGACTAATATTCACGACAAAAAGGTAAAGGAGAAAATTAGGTGCTTCCTTTATGATGTCTGCTCCATAGAAGAGAATGAAAGGAAATGGCAGCAATTCTTGGTTGAGCATGAAGTTACAGATACGGAATCATGGTTGTATCAGATGTATGAGATGAGGGAGGTGTGGTGTGCTGCGTATTACAGTACTAAGTGCTTTTTAGGACTGAGGGACAACCAACGGAGTGAGAGCCTAAACGCTAGGTTTCAGATTAATCTTGACCGGAAGATGACACTGGTTGATGTGGTAACGCACATTGACCAGTGCCTTGAACGGTTGCGCGATAATGAAGCGTCTCAGGACTCTCAAGCAGTGAGTTCTGAGCGATTGCTAACAGCGGATGCTTCAATTCTTGAGGAACAGGCAGCGGATCTGTTCACACTGACTGTTTTTGTCACGGTGCGTTACAGCATAACAAGTGTTATCTGATTGAGATTCTAGATGGTGATAATACGAGTGAGTATATTGTTGGCAGGAAGGATAAAGAAGACGTGATGTTGTATGTAAAATGTGAATTAAGTGATGCACCATCAAGTCATGTACCACATACGTACAGAGCTACAGATACAACTCACACGCCAATCGAAGGCTACATACACAGAATGTCACGCGCCGCCGCAGGGAGCCAACACGAGGTTTTTTCTTCTTTTTCTGTCCACTCATTTCTTTCTCGTCTCATGCTAGGTTGTTGGCCGCGGCCTGATGATTTGCGTGCATGCGTGTTTCTTAAAAAAAACATGTTTGAGTAAAAGTTTGACGATTTCCTGCAGCTTGAAACACTACTTGAAGAGCATTCGGAGGGGATGCTACTGAGGACAGGGCTAACATGCCGGCATGGAATCTATCCAATTCTGTGTTGTTGTTGCTTAAGATTAGCAGCAGCTAATGCATCGAAACTTCAAAAGCAGGGGACACTCAGCTATCAGTCAATCATATTCACTTGAACAGATCTATGTTCTGATAATGAACCATGAATACAAATGAACGGCATAAAAATGTCACATTTTACTACTGCTATGGACATGCTGTAACAGGTTGGGATCTAGGAGGCCAGGGGAGATTCTAGAAGGCGGTACATTGTGATCTCTTGCTGCTTGAAGTACCTCCGATCTTCCTCGTCCACAAGGACCAGATTCAGGTAATATTTGACACTGAATTTGTTGTTTATGTTGCGGTAAGTCGGGGTCAACTCATAAGGTATCAGGAACAGCCTCACTGGAATAGATTCACCTGCAAAACAATTCGATTAAGGTATGCAGCAAACCGACACCAACATCGTTTAAAAATGCTACGGCCTAGTTTGGGCAGGCAACAGGCTAGAATTAGAACAAATCCTGGTCCGTTTGCCAAGATGAGCATCCATGCAGCCAGTTTTATTTCAACTGCAGACAAGACCCACATCTATAGTTCCCAGCAAAAGGGCAAAAGTAGTTTTTTTTTTAGGACAGCAAAAGGGCAAAAGTTGTACAAGGGACAAGCTAACTGAGAGATCTCCAGTTATCAGCATCCGACTATTTAAAACCACAAGAGCATCAGTAGTAAACTCAAAATGAACTAGTTTGTCAGTTCTTCATATATGTTTCAAATTGCTCACATCATTGAGATGGTACCTGGACATAAATGGGGAATATAAGTAACATGCAGGTTTCCAAAGCAGATAGGCATATGGCTATGGTCTTACTTGCTTTTGCTGTATTCAAACTCAATATGTAAGCAATCCTCAATTCCTACTTCCATCTGAAAAGGGGAATATCAGCGTCATAAATTGCACAATGAAATAAACAGTCGTTCACCCTTTTGAGAAAGACCAATCTTACGTAACAGCTTTACCACATCAAAGCGAAACACATGCAGTTAAGTATATCGCTTAATAGACTGATACAGAAATAAATCATTAAATGTCTCAGTTAAAAATCATAAAAGTATCAAGTAACTCTAATGAACTCCACATCAGAGCAGTTCAATCTATATACTTGGAGCAATCAGATTATCAAATTAAAACCATCATGACAGCATTGCTCATTTTACATTATAACACAAGCCACAAAATGGACAGCCATATGTGTAATATAACGATCTCAGAATGGTAGTAGGGTCAGGACACTACAAAGCTTTTGTTTGCACATCTAAACATGGTGGCAGCCTTTCTGCAAGCATAAGTGAACTAATGAGTAAAAGTGTGATGAATCCTATTGGTATTACTCCTAGAGTTCATACTAGCATAAGCATAATCTAAATTTGAAAGCTGTAGAGGCAAAAGCTCGAGCACGTACCGCTCGTGAACCAGGCCCTGAATCCGGCGCGCTCGATGAGGCGTGCGTGCGCTCACGGCGACCTCGCAGTTGGGAAGGTCGTCGGCGCTCTCGTGACCCCCCTGAGCCCGGCGGCCTCTGCCAGTGATGACAACGGCGACGGCGGCGGCGACGACCACGACGGTGCCGAGTCCATGGCGTCGTCGGAGCACAGCCACCTCACGCTGCCGGTGGAGGAGTCGGTCCACTTCGACGATGAGGCTACTGAACCCGCCGGGGACGGGTTCCACGCTCACCACGAGGTGCCCGGGGAGCCGACGAGCGGTAGCGAGAGCCGGGGACACGACGACAGCGCGAGAGGGAGGAGGGGGCGGCGATCTCGCCTCCTCCACTGCCTTCGCCGGATATATGTGCTGCCGCCGTTCGCTGGGGATTGGTGAAGACAGATCTCGCCTCCTCCACTGCCTTCGCCGGATGCAGCCCTGCCCTCGCCCTAACCGCTGCCGCCGCCGCCGCCGCCTCCCCCCCCCTCGTGAACGGAGAGAAGAACGAAGACGAAAGAAAAAGAATTATTCAACTATACTAATGCAATTCATCCCTAAAGTAATTATTCTTATCACGGATTTACCATTCTACCCTTAATTATATAATAAAATTTTAAAAATGGTATAATCATGTTTTTTTTCTAAGCGTTGGTCCCACTAATTTTAATATGTACCAGATACCTACAACCTCAACATTTAGAAGGTATTACCTCTTGGTTACTCTAAAATTAGTACCTCTTGGTTACCTATCCCTTTCTAGCCGTCGGATCGATGATCGTGAGCCGTCTATTTTTCTTCAACCATATTAAAAAATCTCATAAATTTAAGGGATAACGCCTCCACGGATCAGTTTCTTATAGTGGAACCTGTCTCCCCGGGTTCAAGTGCTGTACTTGGCACAAGCGCTTGTATTTTCTTGAATTTATTTTAGAATTTAACGATGCTATACTTTCAGTGAAAAATGACGTCATAGGAAAACATTCAAAAAGTGCTAAAAAAGAGTTCTATAAACAATATTTATTTGCTGGTCTTCTCAACGTACATAAAAAACGTCTCGTTTTTGATAGACATGTCGCCTATAATTGAAATGAAAAGCCGTTAAATTCTAAAATGAATTAGAAAATTACGACTCCCCCGCATCAAGTGAGTTAAGAACTTAAATCTAGGTGAACAAGTTTCACCGCAAGTTAACCAGGTCTCTAACTCAGACTCGGCTCAATCTCGCTTAGTCTCGTGCCTAGCTAGGCACAAGTTCGGCACGCCTTAGCAGCGCGTGCCAGCCTGTGCCTGATCGACAGAGAAGTGAAATTGGACTACGTAGCTTCGGAAGGGGCATAGTGGGCTTTCATTCAAAGAAGAAGGGAAAGAACTGAAGAAACAGCACAGATGAGAAGAAGTATCTGCAGTATGGCATATAAGAATCGAATGGTTTGTACCACGAATACACAGTGAGACCCGGAAGCAACCACCCCTATCGTGCCAAATTCGGGCACTTGTGGAGCCAGGGAGGCTGCGGCAGCCCTTCCTGCTCGAGACGACGCTGGCCCGGCACCGACGACCCGATCAGAGACGGAGGAGGCAGCCGGCGGACCCCGCACTCGGGGCTGCCGGACTCCGTCGACGACGACGAGATGCTCGTCCTCGAGTCCACGCTAGACGACGCCGCCGCCTTCTTCCCGGCCGTCGTCCCGAAACACCCTAGCGCCAGCGTCAGCTCCAGCTCGCTCTCTTGGAGAGGGGCCTCGTTATTTCCCTGCTGCTGCCGCGAGTAGGCGCCATTGTCGTCCCACGACCTGCTCGAGCCGGCGTCGTTCTCCGCGGCGCGCCTGATCTCGTCGTCCTCGAGGTCGCATCGGGTGGCGGCGGGCGTCATTGTTGCCATTATTGCCTCGTTCGCCATCAGTAGCTGCTGGACCTGGTACAGCCGGTGCAGCTCCTGAACCTGAAGATTATATGCATGGACGCGTGAGTGTTGTTGTTCTTGATCTGGTGCTCCAAGCTGCAGCTAGCTGCTTCTTAATTAATTACCTGTTGCCTGAACGTCTCTTCTTGCTTCAGCATGGCCATCTTCATATGCTCCTTCTCGTACTGCCTCAGATGATACCTTGACATCTTCTTGTGCCAAAGTAAATGAAGAGCCTGCTTGGTTGTAGCCACAGAAAGCTGCAAAATTCAGCTGGGAACGTAAATCAACACATCTTTCAGTCATGAAAACTTAACTACCATGACTTGCCAAAAAAATTAAACCAAGGCAAATAACGAAGTGCAGTCTCTCTTTTGAGATGCATATGCATGCTGGAAGGACAAAACGGAAACCATGAGATCGAGAGATCAGGCTTCCACTTACGAGAAGTGAACTGAAAAAAGGTAGGCGACGACCTCTCACTTGGATGCTATGCTTATCGGGATCGAGGCCTCGAAGAACCTTGGGACGACACTAGCTTTTCTGTGTAGGCGGAGGAGGACGGAGGGTAGGGCTAGGCTTATATTAGCTTTCTCAACACTCTACGGCCTGCTGCTATTTTAAAGGACGGAGCAGATCGAGGGGATGCAGATTGGATTGGTCACTGCGTCTTTGAAGCATCTGCGAGCGCCGAGCGCGAGGGGGATCGGAGCCGGAGGAGGAAGGAATGATATATGCCTGCCCTCCCGCACGGCCCACCACCAACAGAAAAAATAAATTGCGATGCGAGCAAAGGACGACAGACTAGAAGGAAAAGCAGGGAACATAGCGACCCCCACTTGCGATAAATATGTGCATTCATCCATGTATCTATCCACAAATAGATTTATTTATTTATGGGCGGGGGCACTAGCACTAGCACTAGGCTAAAGAATCAGCTAGCTGAGAGACAGGCACAGCGAAAGTGGCCAGGGCAGTTCACATGTGTGCATGCCTGCCTGCCCTGGAATCATGCCGCGCTAACTTGTTGACATCACACGCCTCCACTAAGGATTAGTATATAAAATATGGTACGGACTCCCTTTTGATTTCTCAATCTTGTTGAAATGTCATCCCCAGGTCAGTTCAGTTGTATCATCCTCTCTTCTGGATCTGTGGATCTTGTGGGCATCAGTCATCCTCTGAAAAATGACCATGATGTTCTGGCAGCAGAAAGAATTAGCTTATCATATCTATTGGGCTTATAATTAGACATAAGAGTCCATGAACTGGTGCTTTTGTATAGGTTAGAACCTTATAGAACATATAAGTATTAGAAATACGTGTACAACTAACCAAAATTGCTTTTTAGGAAATCAGAGGGAAGGAGCGCTCCCCACCTATAGATTGATCAGGAGCAACAAGTTCCTAAAGATCGTATCTTCCGAGACAACCGAGAAAACAAGTTCTTAAAGATGACGGAGCTAAGCGAGCATCTCGAATAGTTCCTACAAAATAATTAACACATCAATGAGTTTTCTGTGTGTCTAAAAAAATTAGAAGCCCTTTTGTTTGCTTGGCTTCTCCAACAGTTCCTAAAATAAAGTCAATTTTCCATAAGGAATCATTCTAACAATGTTTACACTTTGTTTCTCTCTTGCACTAGAAACCCTTTCTTACTCGTTATTCTTCACCACATCCTTTCACTTCTATATTGACTCATCCATAGGCGCGCGTACATTTACGCACGATCATGTCGATTTTCCTCTCAAGTGCTGAAAGATAGAGAATTGAGATAGGGAGTTGATTGAGAGCGGTTTGCTTTCAGTCTTGCAATAAAATCAAGATTGGAAGTGGGTTTTGAAAACTTTTGAAGATGCTCTAAAGAGTACAATTCAAGGGGTGGAGCTCAGTTGATAAAGAAACTAATTACACAAATAAGGGACAACATAAGCCTATCACATGAATCTTGATTTGGCTTTCGAATTTGATCCTATCAGTTTTGTAATTGCTTTCCTCGTATATTAAGTTCAAAATTTTGGTGGATAGTTTACCTCTCTTACATAGAGTTCCTCTTTGCATTGGTAAAAATAAAGACCCTAAGTCTTAAAATGTATTGCTAATTATTACAATAGAAAAACATGCATTTTATCCTACATGGCACGTGGACATGTTGAATTCTTTCTATCAAAGAATTATAATGTAATAGTACTTTTTATGAAAATGGAGTGCTTACAACTAGATGTAAATGTAGATATGTTATATGCTTCAATTAAAGTGTATATGGACTTGATTTAAGGGAGCAACTTCTGTAATTTAAGATCATGGCATATTATGTCAATATAATTCCAAATGCATTGTTAGTACCATATGTATATAATTTAGGAACATTCTTCAAGATAGTTAAACCATTGATGTATGTAGTACTAATTACTTGTTCATCCATGTATACTTGGTCTCTATGGTGGCCAACAACAAGCATCTTTAGTTAGTTTTTATTTATATTATGATAGTGGTAGAAAATGGATGGTTTAATTAGGAGTATACGACATTCAAAAAAAAATTAGGAGCATACATAGAGGTGGATGATGTTTACTATAGTATATTAGTATACCTAATTGGATATTAAAAGAGGCGCTCGCTTCGTAAAGGTTTGCATCATATCACCTTTCCGCCTTGCATTGTTTGCTTTTTTATTTAATTAATTTTGCAGCATCCATCTCCTTTCTCATCAAGCTAGCCGAATTATTTGTGACCTGACACCGACATTGCTCCCGCAACTGCCCAAGAAATCCGATCACCGATCGCCACCACGTGAGACAACCAGCCGTAATTGGAAAAGAAGAAAAACGAGGGAATAGTGCACCTAGTGTGTCGCCGTGGATGTGAGGAAAAAGGCCCTTTTGCATTAGGGAGATGAGATGAGATGAGAATGAATGATGGCCGGAGATGGAGATTTGGACACCCCAACCAACCCAGCGTGCATGATGGATGGAATGGATTAACATTATTAACACAACTGGAGTGGAAGTGTGCTGTTGTGGCTTGGAGGGACTGTGGGTTTGCCCGGACAACTCATGCATTAACATCCAAGCCGGGGAATCTGGAGACAATGCCATGATTTGGGGGGATGGGGATGTGGCCGCATGTGCCCCATGATCTGATACTCCCCCTCCTCATTGAGCATCCGCACACACATGAGCAGATGAGCTGGAGCTGTCCCTCCTTCCTCCGTGTTTCGGTGATGTATGCATGTGTTGATGTAGAGTCGATCGGTGTGCTGCGTGGAGCAGGTGATGTTACTTTGCAGAGGACGGCATCACAATACGATAAATGGTATTGTATTGGTCACCATGATCAAATTCTGGTAATAAACTGAAACAAAAACTCAACCTGCAGTTTTTTAGGCCTAGTCCCTAGAGGTTCATCCTAATTACTCCCTCCATGTTAGTAAAAGATAACGTTTTGGCAAAAGGATCTTGGTCAAACATTGGGAATATAAATCATGAATAACTTTTAAATGGTTAAGTTTGAAAATATAAAACATATATAGATAGATTTGTCTTTAAAAATATTTTTATAAAAGTATACATATATCACTTTTCAATAAATCTATACCTACTAATAAAATAAAAAGATTTCTGACTCTTTTTTTTTCGTCCAGCCTTCCGACTATCTTCGCCTGCCTTCTCTCTTTTTTATCGCTGTTTTTCCGTTTTTGGACTCCACGCTTTGTCCGAGGTCCCAACCGAGCCGCGTCCCATCTGTTATTAGGCGCGCTGCCATTCCTCCGGGGAAGTCGTAGATCCACCGCACATGTCTCCCTGCTCAGCATGGACGACGACGAGGAGATCGCCGTCGAGTTGCCACCGTCCACGTGGCGCGGCGTCGTCGCGTGGTTCCTCCCGAGAAGTCCTAGATCCACTGCACCTGGCTTCCTGCTCAGCATGGAACACGACGAGGTCACGAGGAAATCGCCTGTCGAGCCCGGGTGCTACTGCTTGGGCGGCGGCCGCTCCGAGCGCGCCGAGCGCCGGTCCTTACAGCTCTTCTTCCCCGAGTGCCACCGCGACCTCGTCCTCGGCGAGTACCTCACCCACGTCCGCCGTGAGGGCCACGTCGTCATGGTCAAGAACCACCAGCGCAAGCTCTTCACCAACATCTCCGGCGGCTCTTCACCAACATTTGATCAATCGAGGACGAAGAATTATTGGAGGGCTGAATCTTGATGCGCCAGCTGGTGGTCGGACAGTGTGTGGAGCCACGTGGTGTTCGAGCACCCCAAGGACGTTCGCGACGCTTGCCATGGACCCGGCGAGGAAAAAGAAGGTGATGGACGACCTGGACACGTTCGGAACGGCATGGGACTATGACGCGCGCGCGCGTCGGCAAGGCGTGGAAGCGAGGGTTCCCCCTGTACGGGCCGCCGGGGACCGGCAAGTCCACCATGATCGTCGCCATGGCCAACCACCTGGACTACGACTGTGTACGACATCGAGCTCACGTCCCTGTGCACCAACACTTCATCGTGAGTTCATGACCACCAGCAAGTCCATCATCGGTTGCCGGGGACGGGTGATGCGCCACCGCAACGAGATCACCGGAGTGGGCCAAATTTTCGTCTGGCCTCCGTCACTCGTACCGGAGTCAGAGAGGAAGGAGCCAATTAGGGAGATGAATAGAACTGACCGGTTCTCGTGCTCATTGCTGACCTGGCCGTGCCTGTTGGATGTTCTGTATGTGCTTCAGAGGAGGAATTCTTCCAGGTAGATATGGTGTTATTTCAGTTGGGTTTGTGGTGGCTTTTTGAAAGGTTATTGTAATTTGATATTGTGTTGATGCTGCTGTCGGTTTTGTGCAGCCAAAGTTGGTCTTGAACAATGTGGAGGCGGCTATAAGATGTGGCTCTTGCTCCGAGTCAATCTGATTTAAGCCGTGTCGGCATCGGAAAAAAAACGTGGTGATGGCAATGTTCCAGTCAGAATGCTAGGAAGGCGAGATCGAGGAATGGTGAACGACATGCGGCTGTTCCAGGTACCCAGTTGTTCCCGAGTCCTGACCATGTCCAACGGGTTATGGGCCCGGCCCCTCCTTTAACACCGGCAAGCTATGTCCTGCAACATGCCCCTCTTCTCGCCGAAGAGGGACAAGCAGTCAAGCACAAGGGCCTGGAGATATTCAGCCTGGAAATCAGGAGCACCACCGTGACGGATGACCTTACCGCCATGTTGACCGATCCCATCTCGCTGCTGCTGTTCGTCCACTCCATGCATGTAGCTCTATGGCGACATCTTCATGATGGAGATTCGACGTGGGCAAGACCAAGGATGTAAGAACTAATCGCTTTGTTGGCTCGAGCTTGATTTAACTTATTTTCAGCCACAGAATAATATTTTTTCTCTCATAACAATTCAGCCGTAGAGAATTCAGCTCAGTCGAACAGAGGAATAATATATTGAATTGTATAAGGTTTGCCTATTTTTTAAAAAATAAATAAATAAATAAATATTTTTCCACTCACCACTACATTTTTTATTAACCACGACGGGCATTTTTCATTAACCGTGGCGGTTTTTACAACCGCCTCGGATCAAAGGTCACGGTTAATCGTGACCTTAACCGAGGTGGTTGTCTGACCGTCATAGTTAATCAATTAAAAAAAAATTTAAAAAAGAAAAACCCGCAGACGAGCCCACCGAGCCCATCCACGGGCCCAACAAGCCCATCCACGGGCCGCCGCTCGCCGCATCGGATCCGGCCACACCGCCACCGGATCCGGCCACGCCGCCACCGGATCCGCGCACACCGCGGTCGCCGGGCTCACAGAGACAGAGGGAGTGAGGGAGACGAGAGGGGCGCCGCTAGCCGGCCGCGGGAACGGGCCGCCGCGCCGCCCTGGCCACCTTGCGCCTTGCCGGCGGTGGGGACAGGCCGCTGCGGGGAGGGGCCGCTGCGCGCCCTGGCCACCTTGCGCGCCCTGGCCACCTTGCGCCTTGCTGGCGGTGGGGACGGGCCGCCGCCTGGCCTCGCCGGCCGCGCCGTCGAGCCGCCCTTAGGGCCGCTCCAAGACAGGATGGAGAGGTAGAGAGAGAGAGAGAGAGGTAGCGTGTAGGGCGGCAGTATGGGGAGAGAGAGAGGTAGCGCGGTCTAGGGAGCGGCTGCGGGAGGGAGTGAATGAAACCCTAAGTGTTACTTATATATGAAGATCGCTAGTGGGCCGGTGCGGGCTAATAGGTTGGGCTTGATTTATGGAGGCGGTTGTATTAGGATGACCGCCTCGGTTAATGATTTACCAAGGCGGTTACGTTACAATAAACCGCCTCGATTAATATATATTAACCGTGGCGGTTCTTTTATGTTGCCCGCCTCCGTAAATCTATTAATCGAGACGGTTTCTTTAACCGCCTCGGTTAATAAAAAAGTGACCGCCTCGGTTAATGCTAGTATTAACCGTGGCGGTTAGGAAGGAAAATCGCCTCGGAAAATAAATTAGGAAGTGCCTCGTAAAAGATTTTTTTGTAGTAGTGACTCTACATATATTGCAAATATTAACTAGCTAATACCACGGATGTCAAGGTTATCAATAAAATAAGTTATATATTTTAAATTTTATAAAAACAATAAAGCATAAATAGATAATTAATATTTTATTGTCGCTTTTCATGATTATTAGATGTTCCTTTTTTACCCGTTGCAATGTAAGGGCATATTTACTAGTATTTTTATAGAAATATGAGGTCAAAGTCATGCATTGAAAGACCGCTGTCGTTGCTCCTAAACGTCATCTTTTACCAATATGGATGGAGTATTAACCAAAACTACAGCGGTAGCATGGACATGGCAGCAGGCACGCCATCAAGACCTAAACACCGGTTTAATTGCATTGTGTGAATCGCAGATCCCGCGTTGACCTGTTTGAAGAAGTACTGTCATCGTTATCTAGTACTACGTCTTATAGATGTTCTTAATTCGATCTCTTGATACCGCTGTATAGGTGTGCGGTGGAGATGACATGTTTGGAGAGAAAATGGAGTCTTGACCAAGGACATGATAGGCAATGACAAGGTAACTACAGTAAATAACCATCGCCACCAATATGCATGTTTTGCCACCACCTCGCTCCTCACTGAGAGCTGGCAGAGAAAGAATCTAACATCATTGCAGAGCCGACCGTCGAAAACCAAAATAACGTCATGGACATGAAAAAGGAGCTACATGCATTCCCTATGTACAACTACACTAGTACAAGAGACGACGTGCCATGCACCGATGCACTACGTACAGCTGGAGTGAACAAGAATCCAAGTTCAATGATTCCCCAGGCAGGCATGGGTACACGGCCCCAACGGCCGAGGTACAAATAATCCCTGGCTAGATCAGCAGGCTCCCTCATGTCTGCTACATTCTTTCTGGTGGATCGGATCCAACTACCTAAGTTGGACATGCAATTAAAATGAACCCAGCAGGAACACACCACACATGCTTGCTTGCCTGCTTGCATCTGCATCGGCATGGATCCAGGGCTCTGTCCGGCCGTGAGAATTTTAATCCCTAGGATACGCATCTTGATGGCCACCAGGGATAGAGAGAGGGAGATCTTCCTTTTGGGGACACTGTCCTTGCTGTACCACTGGAATCTGCCTCGGAAAGGAGGCGGTGCTTACCCAAAAATTGAGACAATGTGAACCACCGGAGTTGTACATTGGCTTTTGGATGATTGAGCAGTTGTACTGCTGCTGCTAATCATCTAGGAATACTACTAGCTTTTCTGTAGGAAGGTACGTACTCAAACTAGCCCAACCTGCACAGCGATTACAGTATATCTTAGAAAGTTCAGGGCTTGAGGCACCATGTGCCACATGGGATTCATACCCCCTTCCTCGTTTTTTTTCTTTTTTGGTGTGTGTAGGGTGATTTGTTGCCTCCAGCTCCAAACTGAAGATCACTATTAGTACATTCTTGATCTGATCGAGAATCGAGATCAGAAGGGCACTAAGCAAGCAGACGCCATACCATTGGCCTTGAGAATCTTGATCTTGTGACTTGTCAGCTAGTTCTACTGTTCCACCAAGGAAAACGCGTCTACTAGTTGCTGGGCTCGGTGGTACTACTAGTAGAATTAGAGCTTCTGTTCTGACAAGTGAGAACCACGCGTCAGCGAGCACTAGTACTGTCTGTTGAGCTGAGCTCTGGGGCAGTGCAAGAAGACCGGCGTCGTCGACAGGACTGGATAACGCAAACAAGAGAAAAGACAGCTTTACCGAGAGGAGAGAGTTGATTATTTTGAGAAAAAACACTACTAAATTGCTAGCTGATGCTAACTGATGGCTAATTCTGGCTTGATAAGTTGAAGCGAACAAAGCCGCATTGATCCTTCCAATCCACGCTCGAGTCTGAAACGCCTCTCCCTCCTCCAGTCCTCTGCTTTCGGCAGGCATCATTGCTGCTGCGTGCTGAGTGGTTCGAGTTTGTGGTGGAGCCTTTTCAGAACAGATAGTACGAACGGACGGACGAACCAGGCGTCTCCAAACACCAAACTTCGGACGGGACGGGAGCATCAGAAGCGCGTGCAGGCCGCAGGCTTCCGACATCGGTGCACGCGTTGCCGGCCGGTCCGGCTCCGATTCATTCTGGCGAGCCCGGCCGCCGAAAGCGGGAGGCACGGGCGCTGGGCACACACCGGACTCCGGACAGTAGTACTGTACTAGATTCTCATGTGCACTGCAGTGGCTGGCAGCTTGTTTGCCTTCTCTTCCACCATGCATTCTTGTGCATGTCTTTCGGCACGCACAGGACAGGTGGGCACTGGGCACGGCGTCTGCAGGCTTTCCTCAGCCAAGCAGGTTCATGCTGGTGCTTGGGGGGGGGGCACTTCCCGCAACCCATATGTTCTTTGTGGCCCGCAAACTGTAACTCACGAAACCCGTTGGGCAAAAGAGAGAGCGCGCAAGAACCCGCAATAGTCACCACCTCCTGATCCTTAGCGTAGCGCTACACCCGTCTCCCGTGAAATCGTCTCCGGCACCGGCAGAGGCCTCCCTTTCTTCTCTCTCCCTCGTTACTACAGGAATACTTCTACGCCTACTCAGTTGGAAGAAAAGAACTAACAGGCCTTTTGAAAAATTTAGAGTCTGAAATAAAACCTCACGAGCGACGAACTCGGTAATCAGTATATAGTATAATAATCAGTTAATCCAATCAGCATCCTTTGGCTGTCAAGAAAAACGCAAAGCTACTGCTCCCCCTAGGCAGTGCCGTTGCTTTGCTTTAAGATGCCAAACAGTTTTTTTCATCTGAAAAGTGAGTCTACGTTGATATATAAAGTTACTATATGCAGTATCTCTATTGACTCGACGACAAACTCATTGTATGCAGTTATCTGCTTAGAGACTTGCATTGAAATTGAAATGCTATATCTTTAGTGTATTAGCTTGCGGACACTTGCAGACGTTAGTGGACTTTCCGCTAGTCCCATTGACTGGTCACGGTGGTAGCCTTACGGCCGGCGGACCCTCACATATCCCGTTTAATATCTTGATAGCCAGCTTAGTGGCTGGTGGACGGTCCACGATCCGCCCCGCCCACAAGCTTAAGCACAACCCAAGCACCAGCAACTTTGAGTTGCGACGGCGATGGCGATGCGACTCCCGATCAAGTCACTGTTTCTGTTCTGGTCAAGTCAGCACTCATGGCGCGCGCCCACCGGCCACCGCCACGGATAGAGCTTGATGGGCACCGTGGCAGCAAGACATGCATGCATAGTGGAGTATACTCCCTTTGTTCTCGTTTTATAATTTTACTAGCAAATGTGCCTGTGCGTTGCAACGAGTTTAAATTAGGTTTCATTACATATTAGAGTTGGAATGTAAACTATCACTGGACACAAGTCGTTGTAATTTCAGATCACATACACAATATGAAAAGTTATTTTAACTCATATGAGCATGAGTCATGAGCCCACATCACACCACATAAGGAATATGAAGAGTACACATTTTTTTTAAAAAAGTAGGTTATTATTATTGTCATCATATTGTTTAGGGAACGTCTGCGCAAACTATAGAAACTCTAATTAAGGCCACACAAATCTAATCCGATGGCTACAGGTGGGGTGGGGGGTTAAGGGCTAAAATAACCCACCTTTAGGATGGGATGAGTGGAGGGGTTTAAGTGCTAAAATAACCACCACCAGCTGTAGCTATCGGATTAGATTTATGTGGCCTTGATTAGAGTTTTCATAGTTTACATAGGAGGCTGGTTTTCATAGCATATGTTCCCTATTATATATATGCATGTACGTGCATTGCAATAAAACGTGTACGACTTGTTATACAGTTACCTCAATAATAATATAATAAGATTGTTTAAGGGTGAATGAATTCGCGCTCTCTCAGGCCTCCTGCTACTGTGCAACACTGTTCATTACAGTGACGCCGGCACTGTTTATGATGACATCAGCAATCGCTGTTGATGACGTCAGCATGCACTGTTCGTTACCGTTCACTGTCGTTTTTTTTTTCTCTTCATGTTTTCCTACCCGGGGCGCACCGTTCGAAGCCAGCGCGGCAGTAGCGCGCCCGCCGTGCTAGTGCTTGTGGCTCGGAAATTTATTCCACGATTATGGCAGTGAATGAGGTTCGGATGGATGAGCACGACAGCCATTGGTTGCACTTGCAGCTGCTTTCTAATCAGAGCTCGGTGTGCAAGACGGCCTCGTCATTCATTCGTGCTGCTCCTCCTCGTCGTTAGCAGTGGTCATCAGGAGCGCCACTGCAGGTGCTGCTGCGGAGGGAGTCGTTGGCGGGTCGAACGCGTCATAATCGAACCCGACGGTGCAGTTGCGCGGTCTGCACCTCGCCATTATCATCAGCGCCGTGCAGGTTGATGTCAGAGCATGATGCCGGTGCAGGGCACGACGTCGCTGCAGGTGAACCTGATGGCCTCGGCGCGCCGCCACGTGCCGCTGATGTTGCGGTACGACACATCGGACACAGCCACGACGGAGGTTTGGTTGGCGGAAGGGGCGCGGCTGCCACCGGGTTTCACATCGCAGTAGAACTGGTCGATGACGATGGGGTGAATGGGTGATCGACGTCATCCATGGTGATGTTGGCGAAGCGCACGCCTTGGACGACATACCTCGTGCCGCCCTGCCACATCTTGATCTGGACCCCGTTCTGTGCGTGGCTCATCCGTGCGCTGTGGCTTCCTCAACCATTGTCTTAGCCTTTCACCTCCTCGGCGGGCAGCACCTCCGTGCTAACCTCCTCAGCCAGGGAATCGGCCTCGGTCTTAGGCTCTTCTTTGGCCGGTTCCTCGGTCTTGGTCTCCTCGGCAATGGGTTCCTCCTTGTCCTTGGCCTTTGGCGGTGGGCCGATCCGTGCAACGATCGCAAGGACCCTAGTAGTATTTATTATTAGTTAATTTGGATTTGGATTGGAAGTCTTGCATCCGCGGTATTTATTATTAGGTAATTTGAAGTTGGATCAGAAGTCTTTCTATTTTAGGTGTAATATATATATGGAAGTACAAGCTTGTTTTTCTTAACGTGGACTCTGTTAGAGTAGACTATCCGACTGAGTGGGACGGTAATTGGGAAGGCTGGATGAAAAAAAGAGACGGAAATCTTCTCGTTTTATTAGTAGGTAGGTATAGATAGATACCTGGTTTGATCATTGTTTTATTCAAAATTTTTTATAAACACTATTTATCTTGTTGCACGAGTATGGGATACAATACAAGGTGATGTGGCGTGTTCGTCGCCGCCGTCTCCCTCGGGCACGGTTCTCATTAACGACCAAGTTCAAAGTTGCTCTCTTCCTCGCCATCGTTACAAGAAGGTGCAAATTAGGCCGCCTCCCGAATTGGGCCTCGTAGGGCCTTGCCTCGGTTGACCCATTTAAGTCCAGTAGCTCTGTTGTTAGCCTTCTCTGTTTCAGCTGCTCTAGTTGGGAAACGTCTTCTGCAGGGGCGTCTTCATCTGCAATGTCTTCTTTTCTCTCCTACATCTTCCCCCTGTGCCATCAACCGTCGGGGCCGAGGTAGGAGGAGTGCCGAATAGGTATAGTAGGAGTAGGTTCAAACCCAACCACCAATAAGCTCCAAGCTACGACTGTGATTGCGATTGCGATGTGGTTCCCGATCAAGTCGTCGTTCCTCTTTTCTGATCATGTCAAGTCAGCACTCCTCTTCATGTCACCCTGGGCACATTTAAACCGAGAACCGATCACGGAACCGAACCGAACTGAAACTTCTGTATCAGAAAACCTCGGTCATCGTCTCGGTGTTCGGTTTCTGCGTGAAGACAAACCGAAAAACCGTAGAACCGATCAGCAAACGAGGAAATGAGCAGGCAGCGCTACGTCGCGTCCTTAACCTGTCCAACCTCCGGCCCAAGTCGAAGTCACCAGCGGCCAGCCCACCAAGCCCGTGTCCTAGCCTACCACGCAGCCCACCCTAGCCGCGACCATGGGTGAGCGCCCGCCCTGTGTGGCGGCGCGGCTGGCACTTGCAGGTTGCGGCGGCGCGGCGGCGTGGAGATGGACAGGCACGGCGACAATACATCAGCTAGTGGCACAGCAATGAAATAGCAAACAGTGGCACGTCGGTAGTTTCTCCAGCAGGCTCCAAGGTTACTACGTTAGTCCTCCGGATCTTCTTGCATCCTTTGTTCTCTTGCTTTCTTTCTTCTCCTCCAGATCTTCTTGCTTCCTTGCATTTGCCTGAGATTCGAGGAACGCCTGGGCTTGTGCATCAGAGGAGCCGTCGAGCAGAGCCGCAGAGGCGTACTTCGGTTAGTTCGGTATAAACCGAAAACCGAAATAAAAAACCCAAAATCGAAATCGTCGGTTTCTAGTTTTCAGACAAACCGATCGGGTGCTGTGGGCTGGAAACCGAAAAAACCGAACCGAATTTGCGGTTTAAACCGAATGCCCAGGCTGATCTTCATGAGACCACATTTCAGATTTCTACAACGACATGGATATATTGTTCACATGTCACAGCTCCTCTTCATCATCTTCCTATATATGTGTGGTCATATTTGGTGAGTTAGCACTGAATAGTTAGCAAAATTTCTTTTACTCAAAAAAAAAAAGCAAAATTTCTTACATATGGGCCAGTGTTGGGCCAACAAGGTTTATGGCCTGGCTGAAATCCTTAAAATTCTGCCAAAATTCCACCCAAATACGGAATTTCGAAAATACGGACGAAAAAAACTCCATTTCTAATTCCGCTCCGATTCTGCAAAACTTCCGTTCATATTTTCGAGGAAAATAGGGAAACAGTTTCTCAGCCCTAACGGTAGGAATGCCCAGAGAATCGTATCCTCAGATCTGTCCCTTTTTTTTTTTTGCATTGAGCGAAGCAGGCCCGGTCTGTGCCGGCCGAAGGAGGCCTTCTCGGCATGCGAACCCAATCGCGCCCAAAGCTCGCTATCAGCAGGCCAAATATGGGCCATCGAAACGCGATCTGGGCCTCCAGTTCCTCCTGGGCCGTGGCACGGGCGAAGCCTCGGGCGAGCCCGTGACGAGTCCTGCTGCAGCCGAGGGCCTACGCAGAAAAGTAGCCGGCCCTTGTTTGCTCCTGCTTCCCTTCCTGCTCGAACAAGGGGATTTCGTTTCGTTTCATTTCGTTTCCTCCCGTTCGTCGAAGCCCCCAGGCGGAGAGGCGAGGCGAGCGGCACGGAGAGGGGACCTCGCGCCACCAGCCGCCGGAGCACGAGCACCCCGCGCCATGGATCCCATCATGAAGCTACTCGAGGACGACGAGGTGCCCCGCCCGACCTGAGCCTCTTCTCGCCATTTTCGAATTCGTGCGGGGGATTTTGACTGGAACGGTGCCCTTCTCCTTGTTCCGAATTGCGCAGGACGAGAGCCTGCACTCGGGTGCCGACGTCGAGGCCTTCACGGCGGCGCTGAACCGCGAGGTGGAGGCCAGCGCCGGCGCCAGCACCAGCACCAGCACCAGCGTCCCCGCCGGCTCCTCCTGCTCCTCGTCCCAGCCCATGGATCACGGTGCCGGTGAGCCCCCAGACCCCTGTTGCCCCCTTTCTGTGCTCTCTTCGAATTCGCGCTGTGCTCTGCTTTTGGCGAGAATTGGGGGTTACAGGAACCAAGAAATGTCACGGGTGGTTTTGGATAATGCGTCTCTTGGGTTGGGGGTAAACAATGACTTCGACCAACGTTTTTTCTGTCCATGGTATCAGAATGCAGCTCCAGAATTGGAAATGTCGGTCTCCATTTTTTCTCTTAGTGTGCTCACTGCATAGACAATCTGAACAAATGCGCCTCGGTGAATCTCTTGTTCAAAATTAGGTTGGCTCAACTCTCTGATGGAGTCTGTGACATCACAAACAGAGTTTGAGTTGAATAGGGTCTGACATTTATTTCTTCTTGCAGTACAAATAAAAATAGCAGGGAAAACAATGCTGAAGTACTGAAACTTGGACATTCTGTCGTAACAAAATAAATTGTGCTTAATGCTTCATGATTGCATTGAAATTAAAAAAAAAAAAGTGCTCAAGATGTTTGGGGTCAAATAATGGTCTCTGGATTTGAAAATTATGTAGGTTTCTGAAGTTAGCCTACGATTTATTAGAAATAGCTATGGGTTCCTGACTTATTCCTGTAATTATCACCAATATGTAGGTCTTTTTAAGACTATCTGTGCCTGAGTTTGAATCAAAGTGGATGATGTTTGTACTGTTGGTCATGGAGATATGAAGTCTGCCTAAAAAACTCATTTGAACTTGAAGACATGATAGGGTTTCTGATTAAATTATTGCAGAGTGGTTTTTATACGAGTGTTTGTGTGGCCCTTGGACTATGGAGATTGGAACAGAGAATGAAATTTACACTTCTATTATTGTTTTGATGGGCTTTGCAACAAAAATAGAACTTGAAAACAACATAATTAGGGAGTTATCTTATGGTATTCTCTTTAGGAGTATAGTATTTATGTTTCCCCTTTGTTTGGAGGATCTGAAATATAATCTTTTCGGTGTTGGTGTTATGAGTGCAATGAAGTTTTCAAACAAAAACAACATTAGGAAGATTTTCAACAAGCAAGCAAAAGTACAGATTTTTGTATCCATGTCTTAGCTTGGCGTGTGATGCTATGTTTTTATATTTCACTGTCCTCAGTTTTTCTAACCTATACTCGCTTATGGAAGCTAGAGTATAGCTATCATGTGAAGGAAGCATATTGGTATATATGTATATTTTTGAAAGCTGGCCTCTTGCAAGTTTCAACATAACTTTTAGGTATATTTCCAATTTAAGGGGTATTATAAAGCTCTTGCTTGTCAGTTGTGACATAGTTGGATCTTCTGATGACTTCAATTGTATTGTTAATACCAGGCCCTACTAATAATAATTACTTGACACCGGAAATCCAGGATGTCCCAAAAATCTAGATTGGTGTCTGGCTTGCACAGAATGTCTAGTTCCATGAGTAGATCACATACATGCACAATGTTCAGCACCCATGATGCATTTTACTCTTTTCCCATGTACTATTATCTTATTAAATGCCCCCCTTTGGTTGCTGACCTATGCTGTGATTGTTTTTACTAATTTAGGTCTAATACTCTGTACTTACAAGGTTCCTGAAACACATTGCATAATTTGATCTCCAATTGCAGGACTTATACCTCAAGAACACAAGTCACTATTAAACCATGGTCATGGTCAGTGGCAAGATCCTGTAAAGAATGAAATTGTAAACCAGGAGAGTCAGCAACAGGAACAGACACATGCACTTAGAAATGATCAGCCGTCAAGACCTGAAATGGTTTCTCAAGGTTCTAATAACAACCCCCTTCCCACTAATACATCAAAAGAATGCGATTTACTGAAGGAAAAGCAAGAGCCAGGAACCACATCTCAACAAGGTATTGTTGCTCAGCAGCAGCCTGTGCAGCAAATGAAGAGTGAACAAACACCAATTGTCACTCAGCAGCAGTCTGTGCAGCAAATGAAGAATCAACAAACACCATGTCACAAACCAAACAAATAGTGCAACTACAGCAGCAAAAACTCCAGTTGTTACATTTCACATGTTAATTCCAATTTTGAGACGCTACCTTGACAAGGACAAGGATATGCAAGTGCAGTCCATTTTCGCCAAGTTGCGGGTTTGTATATTGCTTTTTCTTAATTTTATATTTGGTCATTGCTTTTTACTGGAAATTTTCGGTCAATCTGTCCAAGGACGAGAAAACTCTGAATCACAGAACGATAGAAATATGGATTGCAGTTTTAACTTTTATTTGCTACCAAACATCGGTTTGGATATTTTTATACTACTGCACTAGAGTAATACTAATTTTCTCCTATAACATACATATTGATGCAAGTCAGTAAGCCACAAGTAATCACATGGGATTTTTTTATTGTTTTTTATAGAACTTGCATGAAACCATTAATCTGCTTATCCTTTTTTCTAAATTTAATCTTTTATTTTTAAATAGAAAAATGAAGTCAGCAAGGAACACTTCTTAAAAGTTGTAAGGAATATTGTTGGTGATAAATTGCTTAAGCAAGCTGCTTCACAATATCAAATGCAGGTAAATAATCCCTCCACTTCATTGTGTTATATGTAAACATAGCCTGGCCCTGGCTTGCCGCCATTTATAAGTGCTGCTTAGCTTTCTACTTTTAGTGTGCATGCAATCTTGTTGTAGTCATTCTTACCAGCACATTTTGTTTTGGGGGGGTTGCTTACTCATATTTGTCAGCACACTTCTCAGGCGCAACGAAGCACTCAGAAAAACCCAAGCAACTATTCTTTGTTAGGTCAAGTTTCTGGTCAGCAGACTGCTCCCAGTGGTTCTATGACAGGAGATGAACAGAAGGGACATCCAGGGGCACACGCCATCCCTATGAAACAAGCTATTGATAGCACTCGACCACCTCAATTTCAGCCTTCCTCGTCTGGCCAAATGCAGGGTAGTATGGGTTATCCACCTTCACAAACCAATTTGCATAAGGCTAATGAAATGGGAAACATGTCAGATGGGAAAGGGGTGCATATGTTACAAACTCGTCCACCCAATAACTCCATACCAGTACAAACAATGCAACATCATGTGCAGCGTCCACAGACATCCTCACCAGTGTTTGGGGCAAATAGTATTCATGCACGTCCATTTCCGCGGCCAGTTGGAGGTTCAGCTGCACCATTTAGACCACAAATGGCAGATTCCAATCCAAGAGCACAATTGGTCCAGGGAGCTGTGACCACAGTAGCTGGGAGTGTGCCAACACGACCCATAATGTCTGGAAATGCGCCAAGTAATCAATCTACTAGGCAACAATCAGCAAACAAGGAGCAAAAAACTAATTCCTTTGCTCCAACAGCACATATGAATAAGGAAACTGTTAGCCAAAACTCTGAATCTTCACAGAATTCTTTTGCTGCGATGCATGCAAAACAAGTCAATCAAGCCCTGGGATCTTCAAAAGTCGGTGCTACCACGGAAAGCCAGTCACAACAATTGAGTGCGCCTAAGCCTTTAGCTACAACAAGCTTAAGTCAGACTCAATCTCATGGCATTCAAGAAGAGCCTAAAATTCAGGTATGTATTAATTTGCTATTGTGTTGATATGTTTTCTTGTACTTTTAGTTGCACATAAAGAATCATTTTGGAACATTACTGCTTGAAGGTTTAATTTGTTTGCCAATTTTTTGCATTATCTTTCTTATTAAGTTATACGAAACCCTGAAATGTTATTGGCTGATCTTGCTAATGCCAAACTTCTATCTGAAACTCATATGGCCATATCAAGTTGCATTTGCTAATAACTACACTTGAAACTTGATGTTGATCAGTTTGAGCATGTTCAGCAAGTTCACCAGTTAGTTTTCCGTCTGCTTGCCAACTAAAACAAGGGCAGCTATCATAGATAGAAGCCTATGTATGGATACTACAGAGAAACTTCTATATAGAGTGGAAATAATAGCAAGGGAGGACTATTTAGTGAAAATGCAGAAAAAGCCTTGGCAGCCGATGTAATTTAATGCACATTGCCCTTATAGAGTGGATAGTGCTATTTCTACTTAGGTAATTGGCTAGTTGCCTGTCTATAAGAAGAAAATAATAGCCTATTGGCCTTACCTTGCATTGGAAAAATGATCGGAAAATCATATGGCGCCCTATTTTTCAGCCATCTCATCCCTGACTTGCATCTGTATCTATTGTCCATCTCTCTCGAATGTCCACTTCAGTGCCATTCTTTCTTCTTTTCCCTAAAATACCATGTTAGTATGTTACAAAGTTCCAATGTATGCAGTACACTTAAAGTTAAGTATAGCCACAACAATTCAGTTTAAAATTCATCTTTGATGCTGAGCTTGAAAAAACAGAAGTGTCACTGTCAGCACATGATGAACAGTGTCAGGTTGACTGCTTGTCTATTTTAGCTTCTTGGCATGTAGGATGAATTTCAACCTGAACTGTTGCGGCTATTCTTAACTTAATGTGTGCTACATGCATGATTTCGGTAATGATTTTTGAAACATTGCAACATGGTATTTTAGCTAACAAAGGCGCAATCCCCCGCGGGCACCAAATCTGCACACAACGATCTAACTATGCCTTCTTTATCAGAATGTGTGAAGTGCTCACTAACTTAGCAGTAAGGGAGCAACCTGAAGCTTGTAGAGTCAGTAGTTGGAACGCATACTCACTAACTTATTGTAATACCCTGACCAAAATTCTTTTAAGTCCAAGGTTGCTTCAGGAGCTTGCATTGGGTATTCGGGTGGCTGAGTAGCATAGAACATGGCTAAAGGTGGTGACAGCTCGTGATCTTTATAGCTGGGGGACAACGGTATCTTGTGCTCGTGGCTTCTCCTCGTGCTCATGAGCTCATGGTTGCAGCTATGGTGGCCGTGCAGGATGACACAAGTCAGCTTGCAGTGTCATGTTAGGGTTGGAGCAGAAATCAGGAAATTAACAAGGGGTTACGGCTCGTAAAACGGTCTGGGTTGTACCAGCCTGAATCCTATGAGGGGTTTTTTTTTTTTTTTCATTTCTATTTTTGGGTATGTCGGCCTGTTCAGGCGACCTGAAGTCAGAAATCACAATTTCTGACCTCAACCCCTAAGTTTGCCTGAGATTGAATAATAAAACCCAGGCCCTTCCAAGGACCAAGCCAGAGCCTGATGGGAAAGGTTTTCGTGGTTGGGTTTGCCAGTCCGAGTTGGTTGGGCCCGACTTATGAGCCTTGGATTTCCAAACATAGTACCTCCAGATTAACCTTTTGACATGCAAGGATGAAACTGGAAGCAATGTGCTATGGACACGAGTGCTTGCCCCACATTGGGTTAGGCCATAAGCGAATATTAGACCCCCAGTGTTACAATTGTAACATACCTTCGTAATTTGTTACAACAATATTCTGCATCTGGACTTTTCCTTTTCTTTAAGAGACTAAAAGGTCCTAACGTTGTTGGGTTATAGCTTCCTAACAATTCACAAACCTGAGTGCATCTAAGTGTAACAAGTCCTGGATGTGTTCCCTCTGCAGATGAAAAGCTCAATGTCAAATTATCAATGACTTCACTATAAATCCACTACTCCTTAGTACTTCCATGATCCATGTAGAATTTGTGCCAGAACTCATTAACCTATTCATCCAAGTCCACTACGTACTATATTTGTGATTGTATATGACTGATGACCCATATCAGATCTATCAGAGTGGCTTGTATATGTGTGCAACCACATAACACACAAGGAATCTAATTTATATGTTATGTAAGTGAAAAAACATGCAATTATTAAAACTAGCAATGCAGTAAATATCCTATTGGGCAAGAGCATGGGGCAGATAACAGTAAAAATATTGTAATTTTATGGGGGCATTAATGGTATATTTATACCTTGTTAAACCCATGATGCAAAACAAATATGGGTTTTGCATTGTTCGAGGAAAAAAAATGTTTGCATCTACGGATGCATGCTTGTTTGAGTTCTGTTCATTTCTTACAGAATTTCATGTGTTCACTCATTTTTTTTTTTTTTTGCCTTTTACTGATTCTCGCATTGTCACAATTCAGCATTGTGGGTGATTATTTTGCCATTGTATTCTAATCAGTTTGCTTCTATTGTTAGATCCAATCTTCTGTTCAAGCACCACCTACAGCAGCTTCTAAAACACCTCAGAGGAAGGCATCTTCTGGACAGAAGAAGCCTTTGGAAGTATTAGGCTCATCCCCTCCACCATCTAGGTAAGTTCAATGCCTTTCCTTAAGTCTATAATTACATTCTGTTTTGCCTCTGATGTGTTTTATGTTTTGTCAGCAAAAAGCAGAAGGTATCTGGAGGTTTCCATGAACAAAGCATTGATCAGCTTAATGATGTCACTGCAGTTAGTGGTGTTAATCTGAGGGTACATGACTTCTTATTCACCTGTTATGTTTATTTGCTTTGTGCATGCTAGTTGCTATGCATCGTCTATTATTTGATGAATTTTGAAGGTATAACAGTTTGTGCTTTCTGCCAGGAAGAAGAGGAACAACTTTTCTCTGCTCCAAAGGAAGAGAGTCGAGTTTCAGAAGCTGCTCGGAGAGTTGTTCAACTAGAAGAAGAAAAGCTCATTCTACGGAAGGGACCCCTGACCCAAAAATTAGCAGTAATCAGTTAAGATCTCCATCATTTTCTGTTTTAGTTGATAAAAAAAATCTTTTTTCATCTAATTCTCTGACTACGATATTTTGGCAGTGAGTAAATGTAATTTGAAGGTCATTGGCACTGATGTGGAACGCTGTCTATCCATGGTGAGATTATCCTGTAAAATGCTAAAGCTTTTCGAGTTGTTTTGGCTTATGTATTTCTAACATAAAATTTTACCAGTGTGTTGAGGAGAGGTTACGGGGGTTTATAAGCAGTATAATAAGGTTCTCAAAACAGGTATGGTATCTTTAAATTCGTTCAGTTTTCCTTCCCAAATAAAGTATCTTTGAATTCACTAAACATGTTCTCATTGTCTGTAGAGGGTTGATGTTGAAAAGTCAAGGCATCGTTTTTATCCATTATCCTCAGATGTTCGCAGTCATATTGTGAGGGTGAACCGAGAAGCAAGAGAACAGTGGGAGAAAAAAGCAGGCTGAAGATGCTGAGAGAATTAGGAAACAAAATGATGTTAGTTCTGCATGATGTTTCAGTTTGATTTTTAATCTCTGTTCATATAAATCATGATTGAAATGATCTAAGTTGAATAAGGAATGCTTGCCTCTTTTACTGGAACAGTTTTACCACCTATATATAATACTCATTTGCCAATATGTCATGTGTAAGGTTCTTAAGGAGTCACCTAGCCGACAAGGCATATCTAAAGTAGCCACAAGTGCCTCTTGCCTGCTATGCGTCGCCTAGGTGACAAGGCGTAACCAAATCCCCACAGGATGATTTGCTACGTTCAGAACCTTTGCTATATGTAGTTTAACACTTCTCTAGTATGTGCCATTGTTAATGTCAAGCAAGTTTGCTAGTTAATATAATCACATCCATTTCAAATGATACATTTGTTATCCCACACCAAACTACATGTGACTAATCAGTAACCACATATAGCATGAGGAAGATTCCATTTGGCCACCTTTTTCCCCGTTAAACAAAACTGTTTTGACCTCTTTGTTAAGTGAGATTCCTGTAATCATACTGCCTTAAGAACAATGGCCTCATGCTTCTTCAGTGCATCATCTTTTGGAAGATACTACGACAATTATCAAATGTCTGAATTAGTGTTCTTGGTAGCTTTGAGGATTGGGTAGTTTTAATTTTAATGTGTGTATTTGTATATCAGGGAGATGGCAATGCAAATGTTGATACAGAAAAAGACAAAAACGAGACCCGTGGTTTGTCAAAGCATGCAAAGGTTAGTCTCTGTCTGTCGTAATATGATACTTGCACACTAGAGCTATTGATGATTCTGTTTGTATGCAGACTTACAAGGAGGACGATGATAAGATGCGAACTACAGCTGCAAATGTGGCAGCACGAGTTGCAGCTGGGGGAGATGACATGCTGTCAAAGTGGCAATTGCTAGCTGAACGAAATAAGCAGAGAAGTGAGGGAGGTGATGGTTCTTCTGGCTCTGTACCAGGTAACATGTCTCAACACAGGCCATCACCAAAATCTGGAAAAGACTTAAGGGAAGAACATGAAGTCGAAAAGAGAGGCTACTCCACAATGCTTGGATCTGGTAAGCCTGATCTCCTTTCTCTTGTATTCTTGCTTTTACACAAGAGTGCAGTGCACACCAGTGATCTGTATTCTCTTGTTTTGAATTTTCAACACATAACTTGCAACTTGATGTAAACACTAAATTTGCGTACCATGAGCCCAATTTAGTTGGTCTGTGTAGTTCAAGGTTAGTAGGGTTACATGTGTGTGTATGCTGTCTTGGTGGGCTTGGCCGCTTGTGTATGTCAAGTTGGCTAAGTTTACCTTTTGTATTCAGGTGGTACCATGATATTAGTTGTTGAGACACTTCTCAACAATATAAGATGCTTATTCTGCTATTTGTTTCTACAGACTGAAACTTCAAACTTATAGACTTTCCTGGTAACAGGGAAATGCAGTGCACAACATACTTTGTATCCTTTGTTTTCAATCATTGCTGTTATAAGTGTGCGATGGTGTGGGTCAGCTCAATGTTGTTCTGGGAAGAGCTCTGCAACTCTGTAGAGCTCTGCAACTCTCTCAAGCCTAACATCTAACCTCAATGGTTAAGATTTTGTTTTATTGTTATCAATCATCAATTTGATATTCAAATATTAGCAATAGTGTTATCAGAACACTACGGAACCTAAATTTTGTTTCTGTGCAATTGCAATTATTTTTATTTTCTTGAAGGAATCTGCCTAAGGTATATGTTAATTGGCAAGTTGCAGATGTAGAATTTATAAGCTTCTGAGCGATGGGGCTGATAAACAAAGCATCTATATGCATTGCCATACCTGGATTTTTGTTTTGAAGTTGTGTATACTTATCCATTAAAATGTTAGTGATGTGCCACTCTACCCACGCTAATTCAGTAAAAACTAGAAATATTCTTTAAAATGACCTCATTTCAAATTCAATGGAACCTAAGATGACAATAACATTCCTTTGTTCATCAGGGTACCACCAAACAAGCTAAGTTGATTAAACAAATTGTTAAAATATAAACAACACATATTCTATAGAATGTACGATATGAACAAATTTATTTTAAATACTTAATTTCTAGGTTAGGTCAAACAGAGTAATATCTACCATGCATGCACTAGTTTGTTTTGTTAGTCATGAATCTGTTGCAATTTTTCTAGGTGGTGTTAGAAGGTTGCCGCTAACAAAAGTGGCGCGGAGTGTTTCCATAAAGGATGTGGTAGCGGCACTTGAGCGAGAGCCTCAGATGTCAAAATCCTCATTACTTTTCCGGCTATACGGAAGGCCATTGACAGAACCATCTGCAAAGTAATTTGCAGGAAAATAATTGCAGTTCATATTACAGATGGGCATCTTTTGGTCAATATACGTGGGGCCCAATCACCAAGCGATGGGGCTGATTGGTTGACGATCAATTTTGCTGGGATTTGACGATTACTTGCAAGCCAGTGTTTCCCTGGAGCCATTTTTGTTTTTCAAGGGAACAGTCTGCAAATGTTTCTTTTTTCAATATTTTTTTCACTATATAATTATCTGATGGTCACAATGCCCAGTCAGCTTCAGGTGGCATGAACATCGTGATCGTTTTGTATAGCAGATGGAGTAGGATGTTCCTTGAGATGCTTATAACTTGCTAAGTGTCCTATTCTTTTATCATGCGATAGAAACATGAACAACATTTTTCACAGTTGTACAGAAAACATGAAATGTATGTATTAGAGGCTCAAATTTATTCAATGAACAGCATGTACCTCATTTCTGAATGGTTGTTTTGTTTTGCAAAATATCAATACAGCTGCATAAAAGCAGCTATCCATCAAGACAGAATATCAGGCAAGCAGAACTTGTCTGAATACATTCTTTTTTATGCTGTTGTCTGAACGCACACAGAATATCAGGACCTGCTATGCCACCCTTATCAAATCTTGTCTGAATATTATACATATATGTAGCCACGACATTCTTCAAGCTAGGTTACTATTGGTACTACTGTCTTGTTTTTCCCCCATTCAACTAGGGACGGGTTACATTGTTGATTGTTGTGCATTGGTATCGGCATCTAACATCCAAAGTCATAAGGAACCAATCCTTGTAGCTCTGGACCGTTGAGCCTGCTGTTGTTCTCAAAGCTGGAAAGTAGAGATGTGTTAGCACTTAATCAAAATCATAGGGATTCACATCGAAAGTTCTAGTGGTAAAGGAAAAAAACAAGTTCAACGATCTAGCATTGAAACACGGCAATACCAGTGTATGGTCCTAGGCTCTTAAGCTGACATAGGTCAATCTTGTGCAGTGTTTGAGAATCTATCAACCATCTAGGATAAGATTAGGTCAAAACTTGCAAACATAATAACGTCTAATTTATTTAGTTGGAAACATGTACGATATATTTGTAGATTTGTATCTTAACACACTTGCAAAAATCTCATAAATTTGGAGGATCTTAAGAGCACATTCTCGAAGATAACAGCGGTCAGAGATGTGCAAACTCCGAAGGTAGTATTCCTTTAGGGATGACCTTAGACAATCATAATCTAGCAAAATCCAGCTGTTTTCCACAACATATGTAGCCATATATTGAACACTATTTGGTACTGGCAGTAAGTAAGCTTTGAGGCATACCTTCGGAGAGGAAAGGTTGTGAAAGGTCCATCAACAGGAATAGTTCCACAGAGATCATTGTTAGACAAATCACTGCATGTCAGAGGACATAACAACAATCAGTGACCATTGAAATTAAAGAAACAACCGAATATGATAGAGGTCTACGCTCACATGACTTTCAGGTTGGAGAGCTTGGCAAACTCCCTTGGAATTGATCCTGTAAGCTTGTTGTTGTTCAAGCGCCTATCAAGAGAAACAAGATCAAGTTTGAGTACTCAGCTGAGAAAAGCTTCTTTTTTTTTTTCCTCATTAGAATTATGAGATTGAAACCAAATTCATTTGGACCTGAATTACCACATAACCATTTGTCTATTTCTAACTCATGAATGTCCTAGTCTCCTATAAAAAGAAAGGCGTGATTCCTGTTCCTGTGGTTAGCAAAGCAGCTGTTCACCAGAAGATACATACATGAATCTGAGTGAGTCGAGCTTGGAAAGTGACTTGGGGATTCCTCCTGTGAGCTTATTGGCATACAAATCCAAGCTGATCAGGTTCTTGAGGTTGCCCAATTCCTTGGGGATCTCACCATCAAGATTGTTCCTGTACAGCTCCCTGCAGATGAAAAATCCAATTTTCCATTAACTCGATCAAGCTCCACACTCCATCAGAAATTCTAGAAACCCAGATAGTGCTTACAGGTATTTGAGGTTGACAAGACGGCCGAGCTCAGGGCCGATGGAGCCGGAGATGTTGGAGTTGCCTAAATCCCTGAAACATTTTGTCACATAGGACTGAGTCAGATGACATAATCACCGAATTCTTAACATGTAATCCGTGAGGCGCATAGCAGCTGGCAGCTGGGGTCCTGGATCTCGGAAACATGGGTGGATTTGTCTTCACGCGGGTCGCCGTTCGAAACGAGAGCCGACGGCCGATGGCTTTTCTTCCTTTTGTTTTCCATTCATTCACAAGATAAACGAACCGTCGAATTGTTGCAGCCAAGAACCGAAGCTTCCGAACAGAGACGCTCGATCCAGGCAGGAACACACGGGACCTCCGATGTGTAGGGGGGGGAAGCAAGGGGGAGAGATCGACGCCGCCGCCGCCGGCCGGCGGCCGGCGTGCGAGAAAAGAGAAGAGAAGGAGGACTCACAGGCGGACGACACGGCCGGCCTGGTCGCAGGTGACGTGGAACCAGGTGCAGGCGTTGACGAGCGTGGGGTCCCAGCTCTGCAGCACGCCGTTGGGGTCCGACAGCCGCTGCCGCAGCGCGTAGAGCGCGTCCCCCTCGTCGTTGGACGCCCGCGCGGGCGCCGGGGACGCGGCAAGGGCGGCGGCCACGGCGAGGAGCGCAGCGAGGACGCGAGCCGCCATCGGAGACTAGAACGGGGAGGGAGGCTGCGCTCTGCTGCTCCGGTGTGGAACGAAGGAAGGAAATGTGAATGGGGGCAGCTCAGCTCGCAAGCCGGTTCAGCTTTGAGCTGGTGGTGGAGTGGAGAAAAGGGCAGGAAGCTGCCTGCAACTGCACGGTCGTTCAGCTGTGGGCCTGTGGCTCCGGTGGGCCTGTCGGCGGTCAAGTCAGCACAACTACAGAGTCACGGGCGGCGAGGAGTGCAAGTCCACGGTCCAATGTGGACCAAGCACAATGACGAGACGAGGGAGCAAAATGGGAGGCGTACCCGGGGGTTCGGTTCATGCCTAGCAGTCCGGACGCTGGAGTAACCTATGATTATGAACGAGTTGAGTTGAGTCACGGGAATTGTGGGAATTGTGGTTCGCAGATTAGCACAACTACAGACTAGCGTAGACTGAAAATCCGGGTGGGCTTGCTTGGGAACTAATCACGCATTCACACCATTTTCAGTGTACAGAACCATCAATCCTGCGTCCTATCAGCTATGCAACCTTTTTTCCGCGTGATATTTTCAGGTTGTTCTTAATAAAGAGCAAGGGCATATGTGCTAAAGCTATCGAAAACATTTTTTTCTAGACAATGGTATTGGGTTTGCTACTAAGGGGGTGTTTAGATCCTAAAGTTTTGGGGGGTTTTGGCACTGTAGCAGCGAGGAATCTTTTACAGTAAGTGTCCAATTATGGTCCAAGTAGACTCAAAAGATTCGTCTCGCGATTTACATGCAAACTGTGCAAATATGCAAAAGTTTCGTCTACATTTAATGTTCAATACATGTGCCACAAAATTGATGTGACAGAAGTTTTGAGATTTTGGAGAGGAACTAAATACCCCCTAAGGCACTAAGGCCCCTGTTTAGTTCCATAATTCTGCCAAAAGTTTTGGTATCTTGGCCCATCTTTTCTACAAAATAGATCTAAACATTATGGTGTAAAACAACAAAATTTTTTGTATTTGGCACACAATAGACCTAAAAAAGAGGAAAAAATGTCATACAAGTGTGTGCTATGTCTGCATGGCTAAATTTTTGACATTGCATCAAACACCAAGATGATGTAGAAGGTGTAAAGTTTTTGCACCAAAAGTTTTGGCGAAAAAAGTTTTGGCATTTCAAATGAAATTAAACAGGGCCTAAGTACATATGGCCAAACGGGCCGCCTAGCACGACACGGGCCTAGGCCCGCTAAGGGACAACACAATTGGCTTTGCCCATAGGCTGCCACTTAAGGATGGGCACGACCTTTAAACATCTTGTCGACATAGCAACCCCGACGTGCTCGTGTCGGCCTAGGCCCATGCAGTGCCGAGGAAATGGGGGCTGTGCTTTGCGAGCTAGCCAGGAGGCTGCTGCAACCGCTCGCTTGCCATAGCCACTCCTGCAACCGCTCGCTTGCCATGGCTGCTCCTGCACTTTGCTCCGTCGCTATGTTCTAGTCTGGTCTCTTAAGGGAGGAGAGAAGTCGAGAGAGAAGGGGCGGGTCGATATGATGCGAGAGGGGCCATGGAACCATTGATCCGACAATAAGGTAGTATAGCAACGAGAGGTCATGGGCGTCGGGGAGGCCAGGTGAGTGTTATACATATATGGCGGGTTGGTTGATGACGAATTGACTATTGGTGGAGCGGGTTGGACCCTGCGAACATCCCGTGCCGGGGTTGAGGCCCAAACCTGGCCCTACTTATGGTTCCAGGCTAGCATAGAATCCACCATTGTTCTAGGCCAAAATTTTGTGCCATGAGTGTTTCGGTCAACTATACCACTAAGGACATATTTGGCATAACTTCACCACACATGCTTCATGAGTGAGGCAGGACCATATAGGAGCCCTTTGCACAGAGCCAGTTTTTTGCGCTGTGTCTCGGACGCCAAAATGGCTCTGGCTCAATAGATCGGCGAGCAAAAGCTCTTTCCACTACAAGATGCGGGTTCTTTGCCGAGTGCTTGGGGCACTCGGCAAAGACCTTGTTGCACTTGGCAAAGGGCACTCGGCAAAGAACCTGTCGGCAAAGGTTTCATTGCCGAGTGCTAAATATCGGCCAAGTCAGCACTCGGTAAAAAGGGTCCAACCGTCAACTTCGACGGCTTCTTTGCCGAGTGTCGGCGGAGGCTACACTCGGCAAAGATATTTTTAATTTTTTGTAAAAAAATTCTTTGCTGAGTGCCTAGCCGCTGCACTCGGCAAAAAAATGGCGAGTTTGTTTTTTTTAAAAAAACTCTTTGCCGAGTGCTACGGCCGTGGCACTCGGCAAAGAAATTTATTATTTTTTTAAAAAAAATTCTTTGCCGAGTGCCATAGTCCTAGCACTCGGCAAATCTGAAAAACTAATTCTCTGGTTCTCCAGATTTACCGAGTGTCAGCGCCATGGCACTCGGCAAAGGCCTCTTTACCGAGTGCCACACTCGGCAAAGAGGTTAGAAATGCTGTTCTTTTATTTTTGCTTTTCATCAAAACAAACACACACATCACATATATATCATATACATCATCACACACAGCACATAATATATCACATGCATCATCCATAATCCACGAAATGCACATATATCGTCCGTCCATCGTGCATCACACACACATATCGTCCATAATTCATCATACATAATCCATAATCCATCACATACATATAAATATGTCTATAATGTCTGTAGTGCATCACGAACACAAGTCTAGGTCCTGAACAAGTCCGAAGAACATGAAAAGAGGTACCTACTACCATTCTAGTCCTGGCCACTCGGGCTGTTGAGGTGAGCGCTCGGTCTGTGGAGGAGGGCTAGTTGGCCACACGGAAGTTGGAGAAGGGCCACCGTATGGAGTCGGGGCTAAACCGGCTGACTGTGGCTGCACAAAGAAGAAGCGAAATCATGAGTATGTGCAGGAGGTGCGCAAAAGCTAAAAGAAGCAACAGGTTCACATACTAACCGGAGTCCCTAGAACAGGAGCAGATGGTACAACTGGAGCGAGCAGCGACAGAGGCACGACCACACCTGGCAAGGCCTGCAGGCTCGCCATAAAGTTGAACATGTCCCGCATCCTTTGCTCCTCGATCGCCCTCTGTGCTTGTACAGCCGCCATCTCCAGCCGATGGGCCTCCGCCTGGGCCTCCGCCTGTGCCGCCTGCTGGGCCTGCAACCTCCGCATGTTCTCCTGCAACATTGCAACCGCAAAGACTAAACAATGCAAAGGCAAGGTACATGTGTAAAAGTAATGAACGACGAGTTTCTGAGTTGTAACCTGGAGCTCCATCATCTGCTGTTGTGAGCTCGGCTGCCGAGGCGTATGGGGATGGAGGAGTCCGTGCTCCTTGCTCGAATATCGGCGAGGCTGGCAACAGAGGAGGAGTCGACTGTGCTGTCCGCCATTCAATACCGGTCGTGCTGCTTCCCTCCTCCCAGCCTCATCACGAGGTCCGTGTCCAGGGGCTGGTGGGCCGGATCAAAGTCCTCCCTATGGCGCTGGCGAGCCGCCGAGGTGTACTCGGTAAGCTTGCTGTGGACGCTCGCGTTGGTGTACGCGTCGGGGCTGTTTGCCGGGTTGTAGGTGACGTCCGGGGCCGTCGCCTTGTCCTTGTGTGCTAAGGCGTACGCCATGAACTCATTGCATTCCTGGCCCTAGTGCGCCTGGGACTGTGAGGAAAACACAAAGATGATTACAAGTAGTTAGAATTAAGTGTTAGAATATATAAAAAAGATGAAAACACAAAGAAGTTTTCCCATGTCTTAGCGTACGCGCTGAGGCTCTGGTTGCCTTGGTGGTGTGACGCCCACCCATCTGCAGCGGCAGTCCCAATGGATCTTGTGCTTCTCTGCCCACTCGGACGAGAGGCACCTGTCCACAATGTCCTCCCAGCAGAGGCGGTGCCTGGCGCACCAATCAGAACATTGCTGCATGCCATCAAGTTATTGATATGTCAGAAGATGAAATGAAGCCAACCAGTTGTTCATGAAAGTACTACTTACCAAGAGGTACTGCTCCCTCGTGAGCGTCATGCTCTTGGCATCGCGTTTCCTCACTACCTGTCCAAGAACGTTGGCGTTGTAGTTAATGATGCACTGGAGTCGCGTCTCGTAGTACAGGTCCGAGAGTCGGGACCTGCAGACCTTGTCCTGCACGCGCGCTGCCTGGGCCTCAAACCCAGCGTCGCACCTGTAGAAGTCCTGCATGCAGACATCATGTATTGTTTGAGTGACCAATGAATACATAGTATTGACCAATTTAATGTGACGTACACCCACCCAGAACTCGGCCTTGATCCGCGCCGCAACGGTGCCGTGCTCGCTGTACTCAGTGGCGTGGAAGTGGTCCCACGTCCAGGGCGGCGAGGGGGCCCCAGCGTAGGTGACCATCCCAGGGAAGTGCTGCCGAATCAGAAGAGCCAGCGTGCCATTGATGTGCCGGCCCTTCCCGGACACAACTTCCCAGTTGCTGCAAGAGTCATTAAGAACAATTGTTAGTCATTAAGAGTCAACATGTCATATGAAATAGTAGTGAAATGATATGTACTCGTCGCCCTGGGGTCGAATCACCGGGCGCTGGTGAAGTGGGATCGGCCGCGCCGGGAGCTTCGAGGGCCCGCGCAAGTAGACTCCCGAAGAGGTAGAGCTAGAAGCAGTAGTGGAAGTGGAACCCCCTACTGTCACGGTTGCTTCCTCCTCATGGTCCGATGAGTCAGAGGAGGTGTCACCCCCTCCTGTCTGGAGGTCCACCGCCTGGTCATTCTCGTCCACCGGCGGGGTAGAAGTTGGCTCCACGCGCGTCCTCGGACGGCCGCGGGTGCGGCTGGTCCTCGGCCTCCTCGGCGCCGGCTCCGGCAAAGGCTCCTCCTCAGCGTGGGGTGGTGACCGGTCCCTCATGTAGAGGGAGTTGACCGCACGACGGCACTGCCTTCCGCTCGATATTTTGTCGAGTGCCTGCAATATCATAGAGTAAACCAATTAGCATAGTTATATTACAAAGTACTTATAAGGAGATGCAAAATGAATGGAACATAGTAATAATAATTATAATAATAATAATATAGTATTACATGAATTAGAAATATTCTTCACGATCGACAGCGGCTGGATCATAGTTGTCGTCATCACTATCAATATTGTCAACTTGCACCTCTTCTCCCTCATCCTTGTCTCTATCATTGTCATCATTGTCATCGTCTAACTGTAATCACTTAAGCATTTCTAAGTCCTTCTCATCTTGCACCTCTTCTCCCTCGTCCTCATCTCCATCCCCTCGATCAATGTCATTGTCTACTTCCATGCCCATCAGCGAAAACATGTCTATGTCAAACCTTCCTTCTAGCCCATCTAGTTGATAGAACTCCTGTGTGTGGAGGTCAGAATTGTAATCGTCATCGTTTGGGACAGGTAGTCTACCACGGGACGATACCATCTGCACAAGGTACCAACCCATAAGATTGGGTCTTTTTGGCAGGCCCATGGGAGATAATAAACTTGCGTGGCCTATTGAGCCACAATATAGACATCCTCTCCTTGATATACAGAATCCTGTCGAATTTCGATTTGTCCAATCTCTGAGGTTGTTCTCGTGATGCTAGGATCAAACTAATGGTATTTGATTACGACTGGATTACGAGCTTTGCAACACTCAAAGTTGAGCTCGTATATTTCTTCTACTATGCCGTAGTAGTCATGCCCATCAGTGCTGGGCGTACGAACTTCAGTATTTGTGGTTTTCCGATTGGGCCGACTCCGCTCGTATTTGCTTGTGTGAAAGCGATAGCCATTCACCGTATAGTCGGTGAAAGTCTTGACCTTGTAGGCGAAGCCTTTGGCTAGCCCTTTCAACTCAGCATCCGTTGCCCTATCTTTGCGGGCTTGCAAGGTGGGGCCAGATAGATCGTTACATTACTCGCTCTTATGATCGAAGTGGGAAAGGTAAAGAATTAACCACGTACCTTCGTGTCGAACCAGGAAATGAAATCAGGCACACCATCTTTGACAAGACTATCTTCCTCTTGAGGGGAAGGAGCTCTATTCCCTGTCCAGTATGTATTTAGAAATTCCCTGAAAAAACAAGAGACAAGGGGGTGGATACATGGAGGATAATGCATAAGGTCTTGGTGCAGTATGTAACAAGCTCATTGAGAACTTACTGCACATAAGGCTTCACTTCGTCAAGGTTCAACAACACATAAAACATGATAATGCGCCACTCATCATGCCTTAAGCTCTTGGTGTACGGTGCGCTTGCCTTTCCGAGTTGCCTTTTGAAAAGGCTGTGGTTTGATGAACTATCTTCGGCGTTGTAACGAGGGGGAGGATTGTGCACGCTGGGAAGGCTGTCATTATAGTATGATATTGTGAAGTTTGACACCTCCTTAAGAATGAATGCCTCTGCCATGCTAGCCTCAATTTTGGCTTTGTTTCTACACTTTTTCCGAAGAATCTTTAGACATCTCTCGATTGTATAGCACCAACGAAACTGCACGGGGACCCCCATTCGTGTCTCGTACGGTAGGTGCAAAATTAGATGCTGCATCGCTAAGAAGAAGCCGGGTGGGAAGATCTTCTCCAACTTGCATATCAACACAGGAGCCACTTTTTCCAAGCCATCAATGACGTCCTGAGATAACTCCTTGGCACAAAGCTGGCGAAAGAAAAAGCTCAACTCTGCTAGCACGCGTCACACATGCTCGGGGACGTATCCCCGGGTCATCGCAGGAAGGAGACGCTCAATCCATATGTGAAAGTCATGACTCTTCATCCCTAACACTCGCATGGTGGAAAAGTTCACTCCCCTACTCAAATTCGCCGCATGCCCATCAGGGAACATTAGCAACTGGATTGTAACAACCCTAAAAATCCACACAATCTAAAAATCCCAACCAATTAAAATTTTTCATTTATTTATTGTGAGAACCCATTTTTCTTGTGCAAGCATATAGGTTTCATTATGAAATTGGTAAATAAAGGAGTGTAGTTTGCATTTTAATTCCATTCACATAGAATAATAACTTATGCATCACATTTGGGATTTATTGCAATTTATGTTTGTATTTACTCAATAATTAAAATGGGCAATATATGTATATATACACTAAACTGAAAACAGAAAAGGAGAAAGAGAGTTCGGCCAGCCAGTCAGCCCGAGCCAGCCCGACCTTCCTCTCCTCATCTCACCGCGCGCGGCCCACGTCGCGGCTCGGCAGCGCACGCGCACGAACGGCACACACGCGCTCGCGCCCGCGCTCGCGCTCGCTGCCAACCCGGCCCCGCCTGTCAGCCGCTCTCGCACCCCCCCACTGTTCTTCTTCCTCACGAAGGCGACGCGCCTGCCGGGGGTGTCGCGCGAATGGCATGACCCCGGTCCCACAGCCGACAGCATGGCAGAGCCCTGGACCCCGCTGTTCCCCTCCTGTCCCCTCCTTTCTTGGCCACCAAGCGAACCCGCGCCATCCGGAGCCCTAGATCCACTCGAGCCACGGCCCTTCGATCGGTCGAGCGCAATCAGGACCGTTCGCCATTGGAGCTGGCCAAGCTCGCCTATAAATTGGAGCACCCCGAAGCCCTACCCTCATTTCCCCTCGCCGCCACCGCAGCACAGACCGGCACACCGCACCAAACCGAGAGAGAGAGCGTAGGAGAAGGGCGGAGCAGAGGAGGAGAAGCTGCCGGAGCGCCGCCGCCGCGGAGCACGCCGGAGCCGGACTCGGAGGAGAAGGTCGAGCTGCGGACGAGGAGCGGCACGGCACTGCGATCGCTCTGCACGGCTCCGACTCGCCACTGCACCGCCATCCTAGCTTCACCGACACCACGGTGAGCCTCCGCACGCCATGTCCGAACCTTGCCCTGCTTTTGCCATGGCGTTCCACCCTCGGGACGCGCAGGCACGAGCCTTTACCGGCTCGGGAAGATCACCTGCACCATGCACTCATTCGACCGGCCGAAACCCTCGGACTACAAGCTTGCTAGACCGAGAACGCAGCACGACGCGTTCTCGGCGGAGCGCGCTCACCACCGACGCGTTCCGACGCCGAATCACCCGTTCCGAGCAATCCGTCTAGCAACCGTATAGGTTAGAGCGTCGTGGAGCACCGCCACGACCCCCTCGAGCTAGCTACGCGGATCTAAGCGTTAGAGGAAGCCTGAATCGCCTTGGCCGCGTGCGCCGCGACCTTACCGGAGCGCCGCCGCGAGCCGTCGTCAGAAGAAGGTCATGCCATGGCTAAGTTCGCCACCAGAGTGTTGTATGCCTCTCTGGCCTCACCAATTTGACAAGACCGCATTCGATTGAACCAATACTTGGTCGTAGCCGCGATGCCGCCTTCCGCCATCGTCGGCGACATGCCGCCGCCACAACCGAGCACCTTGGAAAGCTCGGTAGCCAAAATTGGTAGTTGGTATACCACCGCCTTAGACCCTGGACGCGTATACATCTCCTAGAAGACCTCCTTAGCCCCGCCGGAACCTCACCGTCGCGACGACATCGCCGCCGACACGTTCCGCCTCGCCAAAGATCCGTTCCGAGTACCCCCGGTCGCCTCGCGCTGCGGAGAAAGGCCGCCGAGGTTCGCCAAGTCTGCCTCGGCACCGCCGCTAGATAGCCGAGCCCTGTCTTGCCGAAATATGGTCATCGCCGCCCTGTCATCGTCCGCCGCACCGGAGAGACACCGCCGCCTTGAACAGACGCCCTGGAACCCTGCTAGCACCGAATCTCCGATTCGCCCGAGCCTCCCCAGGAGAGCTCGGGAGAACAGCACCCTCGGGCACCCAAATTTCCGATTCGCCCGAGCCTCCCTAGGAGAGCTCGGGAGAACAGCACCCTCGGGCACCCAAATTTCCGAATCGCCCGAGCCTCCCCAGGAGAGCTCGGGAGAGCAGCCCCTTCGGCGCCCAAATCTCCGATTCGCCCGAGCCTCCCCAGGAGAGCTCGGGAGAGCAGCCCTTCGGCGCCCAAATTTCCGATTCGCCCGAGCCTCACCGGGAGAGCTCGGGAAAGCAGCCCCCTCGGCGCCCAAATGCCCGATTTGCCCGAGCCTCCGCAGGAGACCTCGGGAGAACGGCACCCTCGGGCGCACCAAATTTCCGATTCGCCCGAGCCTCCGCGAGAGACCTCGGGAGAACGGCACCCTCGGGCGCACCAAATTTCCGATTCGCCCGAGCCTCCGCGAGAGACCTCGGAGAACGGCACCCTCGGGCGCACCGAATCTCCGATTCGCCCGAGCCCCCCCCCCCCCCCCCCCGGGAGAGCTCGGGAGAACGGCACCCTCGGCGCCGCGAATTTCCGATTCGCCCGAGCCCCGCCAAGGTACGCCGAACTATGCCGAGCCCCGCCGAGCTACCCCCGACCACCGCCGAGCTCCGCCGAGATACCCCCAACCACAGCCGAGCTACCACCGACCACCGCCGAGCCACGCCGAGCTACGCCAACTCCGGCAACTCTCTGGGAACCAGCATCGAACACCTGGTGGGCGACCATCGGGTCTGTGTTCTGTTGAGGCGCCACTTGCCGCACTACTGGTACTGGACCCGCGCGCCACGTGGACCAATCCCGAGCTGCCCCTGATTAACCAACCAGTTTTCTCATTTTCAGAAAATAGGATAATCTTCGGAAATTCATAACTTATTCATACGAAGTCCAAAAATTGCGCACCATATATCAAAATTCTCAGGAAAATGAAATCTACAATCTAAGACTATGTTTGTGTGCATTTGGCTCTTTGTTTTATTGGATTTTTCTGAAATACTCTATAGGAGTCGCTGACGCGACTATTTCGTGTTCGATTTCAGAGCCGGAGGAGGATCTGACTAAGGAAGACGACCACGAGTACTTCCAAGAGCTAGGAGACGACTACGAAGGTGCCACGTCCCACCAAATCCTTAGATCCTATTACGCATTGCAAATGACATTGTTGCTATTGCTTTATGATTATGTATGGATTGGTTGCATGGTAGTATAATTGAATTCCCTGCCTTGATAAGACTTTACCCTGCTATCCGCTGTTAGGTTAGCTGCTGCTTAATTTACTGTTACTCTTCCACTACTTTCTACTTGCTATATGCTATGTGGTGGAATTGGGACGGTGTATAACTAATTATAACCACTGGGAGAGAGTGCTGCGTGCGTCTTGGGTGCGTGGTAAGGGTTGATGTCGACCAAGTGGGATGTGAGACGAGCCCATGGGGCAAGTCGTGCCGGGGGTGCAACCTGGGCATCCCCAAGCGAGATACCTGTGGCGGGTAAAGTTGTTGAGGAGGTTCCGGGTGGGATAGCCTTGGTGGTTTGAAGCCCGTGGACGGAGGTGCTGTGATGGCACGGGGAGAGTATCCCCTAAGTGGAGATGCCTGCTTGGTCAAACCTAGGATGGACTAGTTTCAGGTTCATGGGAATCCTTTTCTACTCACTCGCTTCTGATGGGCGGGAGACGGCTGGACTACTTGGTAGGACGGTGCCACTACTGCTAGGTTGAAAGGTGATAAGGGTGGGCGGAGACGGTCGATGGGTTCCCGTTCCGTTCTAGATGCACAGTACCACTGGATGGGCCCGGTACTGTGTCTCCCAGTCTCAGCATAAAGGTGTAGGATCCGGAATATCCCAGGGCTGAGTGGTAGGGTGGCATCGACCTAGGCAAGCAAGCACCCGGAATTCTGCCTAGGTGTTTGCGCAACACCTATGATGGCTAATCTTGTGGGTAGTGAAACCTCTGCAGAGTGTACGGTTGATCGATCGATACATATGCCAACCTGTTGGCTATGGACCTTTCCTGTGAAGCTTCTACTAGTGTAGTGAGTGTTCTCTTCTCCCCCTGGATGATATTTTTCCGGCAGTGTACCCGTTGTGGTAGTGTGCCGCTGAGATAGGCCCGAGAGGGAGTTGGGCCTGTCGAATGAGAGTGAGGTGTGGGTATGTGAGGTGTGGTGATGGGAAAAGGGATGATGGTGTTAACTGGTGATAAAATTTGACTAATTAAACATTGATTACAGCTGCATAGGAAAACCTCAGCCTATAGGTCTGCTTGTATAGCCTTGCATCCACTTTCCACAAAGCAAATGCTGCATAGGTGGGCTCCGTGGCCAGTACAAATCGTACTGATAAATTTGCTGTCAGGTGACGAGAATGAGTACGACTTCGAGGGAGATGATGACGAGGAATAGGGTCGCGTGCTACACTCAAGTTGGCCGTGAAGGATGAATCGCTTCCGCATCTTCTAAAGCTTCTCTGATTGTTGATTCCGCCAGTGTGGCGATGTAATAAATATTTATGTAAGACTTATTTACCGTTGTATGGATCCTGGTGGCAACTGAGATATGGGTAATTTCATGGATTGTCCCAAGCAATCTGTTGAATTACAATTCGAGCCTGTGGATTTCCCTTCGCGGAAATCGAGGTCGTTTCAGTTGGTATCAGAGCCATACTTGACTGTAGGACGAGACCCATAGAAAATGGACGTTAGAATAAGAAGCCAGACTCTCTTTCGGTTATATTACCGACCTTGCATTTACTTTTTATGCAATGGCTTATCTAATACAAGGACCTGCTAATCCGTTTCTTGAAAAATTGCAGATGACCAGCCTTGGACCACCACTTCGTCCACTGCACGACGGCACTATTGAGATCCCGATCAAATGGCCATTGACCTTATGCACCAGTAGCTTATGGGACCCTGCGTAGCCCTTAGACTAGTGATACCATGAGTTATCCTGTCATTTGGCTATCTGCGCATAGCACGATCTTCTTAGCAGCTAGGAACATCCTTTATGTAATAATAACCATGTGATGAGTGACATTTGGATCTTATGCTTCTTATGGTTCTCTATGCTTCTTTGGTTGAGTGTAGGATAGCATGAAAAATGTTTTAATTCATTTAAATCGTTGAAAACATCTAACTCCTACTTAAACAACTACAAGATTATTACTGCACTGAGCACGTACCTAATAATTTCAGATGTCGATCAGACGTTCTGCGCGTTTGGAGAACCGCCAGCCCTCCCCCGCGCCTGCGCCAGGACGTGGGCGTGGTCGCCACCGTGGACGCCCAGCTGGCAGATGTGCTGGAGTTAACCTGGAAGAAGAGCTGCGCCGGGCAGAGAATGCACCGCCGGTGAACGATCCGCCACCACAAGGCGAGAACGTGCCTCCGCCACCGCCGCCGCCACCGACGTTGGCGGAAGTGATGGCTCAGCAGACCCAGCTGCTGAATGCCATAGCTGCTGGGATGAACAGGCACCACGGGCCACCCCAGAATGACTTCCAAAGGAAACTGGAGGGTTTCCTGAAGCTGAGGCCACCTACCTTCGACGGGACCGACAGCGATCCTCTCGCTGCCGACGATTGGCTTAAAGAGATGGAGAAGAAGCTGGACCTGACCACTTGCTCCGACGAGGAGTGTGTTGGGATTGCTAGCCACCAGCTGACCGGTGCTGCACGGGCATGGTGGGACAACTACACCAGCGCTCACGAGGACCCAGCCCGCATTGACTGGGATGAGTTCACCGAGGCTTTCCGTGACCACCACATTCCTGAGGGAGTCATGGAGGCCAAGGAGAACGAGTTTCGTAACATCTCCCAGGGAGCTGATCGGATCCACGAGTACACCACCCGCTTCAACTGCTTGCTCCGCTACGCACCTGCGTCTTGCGTGAGTTCCGAGAAGGAAAAGATGTACTACTACAGGAAGGGACTTCAGACCAAGATCAGGTTGGCTCTGTCAGGGAACAAGAGCTACACTCTGCGTGAGCTGATTGACCGCTGTATTGAGATCGAGAAGGATCGCATGGAAGCACGACTGGAATTCGAGGCCCAGAACAAGGGAAAGAAGCGCCGCTCTGAGGGACCCGCTCGCACTGCTCCACCCCAGAGACAGCGAACGGGTGCACCTCCGTCTTTTCGGACTCGCCAGGGACCCTCTTCGGGAACGAGCCGTGGTGGTACCAACAGCGGCAACTATCACCGCCCCGCTCAGACCTACCCTGCGCCGACTCGAGCTGTGCAGAACACACCCGCCCCCGCTACCAACACGCCAAGGACAAGCAATTGGAAGGCTCCTGCGACAGCTACAGTAGGCAGTGTACCCTTCACTTGCTTTGGATGCGGAAAGCCTGGACACCGTGTGGCTGTGTGCCCCGACCTCAACCGTGCACCAGCAGCTGCACAGGGCACGCCAAACCGGGGATCTGCTACCCGAGGAAGACTGAACCACATGACCGCTGAGGAAGCTGAAGCTGCACCTGATGCTGTGTACGGTACGTTCCTAATTCAGGGTAACATGGCTACAGTTCTGTTCGATTCGGGAGCTACATGTTCATACATTTCATCTGCATATGCACGTAAGCATAACATACCTGTAACCCCGAGAGCAAACCCCATCCTAACTAGCTCGCCCTTAGGAACCTTCAGAAGCATTCACATATGTAGGGGAGTGATAATCACAATCGAGGGACTTGACTTTCGAGCTGACCTAACCCTACTACCCTCCAATAGCTTAGATGTCATCTTAGGCATGGACTGGCTAACCAAACACTGGGGAGTGATATCTTGTTCACCTAGATATGTTCAGGTAACCCACCCTTGGGGAACAGCTGTCCGATGTGTACCCCAAACCGAGAGAGTCCAAGCCCTCCTATGTGCCCTGGAGACTAAAGCAGATAAAACAGAGCTGACATTCAGAGATGTGCCAGTAGTCTGTGAATTCAATGACGTATTTCCAGAGGAGTTGCCAGGAATGCCACCAGATAGAGATGTGGAGTTTGTTATAGAGCTGATGCCAGGGACTGCACCGATTGCCAAAAGACCCTACAGAATGTCGGCTGATGAGTTGAAGGAACTCAAGAAGCAGCTGGGAGAATTACTGGAGAAGGGCTTCATTAGGCCTAGTGCTTCGCCCTGGGGATCTCCCGTTTTGTTTGTCAAGAAGAAGGATGGCACGATGAGGATGTGCATTGACTATCGGAATCTGAATGCGGTTACAGTCAAGAATAAGTACCCATTGCCCCGCATCGATGATCTGTTAGATCAATTGAGTAAGGCCAAGTACTTCTCAAAGATCGACCTCCGATCAGGGTATCATCAGATGAAGATCAGGGAAGAAGATATCCCGAAGACTGCATTTGTCACTAGATAAGGACAGTATGAGTGCACAGTAGTCTCATTTGGACTCACTAATGCTCCAGCATACTTCATGAACATGATGAACAAGATCTTCATGAATGAGCTAGACAAGTTTGTGGTGGTATTCATTGATGATATATTGGTTTATTCAGCCACAAAAGAGGAACATGAACATCATCTGAGGACCGTATTGGAGAGGTTGTCTCGCAACCAGCTATACGCCAAATTCTCCAAGTGCGAATTCTGGCTTGAGGAAGTTGCTTTCCTTGGACACGTACTGTCAGGAGAAGGAGTCGCAGTAGACCCAGCCAAAATTGAAGCTGTGCAAGAGTGGGAAGAACCCTGTAATGTGTCAGAAATCAGAAGCTTTTTGGGACTTGCAGGATACTATCGCAGATTTATTGAAAATTTCTCCAAGATTGCAAGACCCATGACCAACTTGCTGAAGAAAGAGAACAAGTTTATATGGACTCCTGAATGCGAGAAGAGTTTTCAGACCTTGAAGGAGAAGCTCACTACTACACCTGTACTAGCCCTGCCCGATATTCACAAGGATTTTGTTGTATATTGTGATGCCTCTCGGCAAGGTTTGGGCTGTGTACTAATGCAAGAAGGAAGAGTGATAGCTTATGCCTCAAGACAGTTGAAGGAACATGAGCAGCGATACCCGACTCATGACCTAGAACTTGCAGCCGTGGTACACGCACTCAAGATTTGGAGACATTATCTGATGAGCAACAAGTGTGACATATACACCGACCACAAGAGCCTGAAGTACTTCTTCACACAGGAAGATCTGAATATGAGGCAACGCAGATGGCTGGAACTCATCAAGGACTATGATCTTGAGATCCATTATCACCCAGGAAAGGCTAATGTTGTCGCTGATGCACTTAGCCGCAAAAGCTACTGCCATACCCTCATCACCAACTCTATGCCACCTGAGCTCAGGAGAGAGTTTGACGCGTTCCAGCTCGAGGTAGTCTCCTATGGCATGCTAAATGAGCTTCGCGTCGAGTACAATCTCACCTCACGAATCCGTGAAGCACAAAAGAACTGTCCTGAGATAGACTATATCCGTGGTTTGATGAAGCTGGGAAGAGGCCCTGAATACCGAGAAGATGAGCAGGGAACTGTATGGTACAAAGATAGAATCTGTGTACCGACGGATTCAGCGATACGAGAAGAGATTCTGTCAGAAGGCCATGACTCCAAATATTGCATTCACCCAGGGTCAGCCAAGATGTACCATGATCTAAGGAAGCACTTCTGGTGGGAGAATATGAAAACAGACATTGCAGGGCATGTAGCCCGATGTGATACATGCAATAGAATCAAGGCCGAACATCAGAGACCAGCAGGGTTGCTACAACCAGTTGAGATACCAGAATGGAAGTGGGAGTGCATATCCATGGACTTCATAATAGGACTGCCCCGATCCGAGCATGGATATGATTCTATATGGGTAATAGTGGACCGTCTAACCAAAGTTGCACATTTTATACCGGTCAAAAGGAAATATAGAGTCGAAAAGCTAGCAGATCTGTACGTATCAAACATTTTGAAGTTACATGGGGCGCCTCTGAGTATTATATCTGACCGAGGCTCACAGTTCGTATCACAGTTCTGGAAATCCTTGCACAAGTCCATCGGAACCAAGCTCGACTATAGCACCGCATACCACCCGCAAACGGATGGGCAAACAGAAAGAGTGAACCAGATTCTCGAGGACATGTTACGTGCTTGCGTATTGAGGTACAAGGAAGGATGGGATAGCTGTCTACCCCACGCCGAGTTCTCATACAACAACAGTTATCAGACAAGCATTAAGATGTCTCCATTTGAAGCATTGTATGGAAGACCGTGCAGAACCCCGCTAATGTGGTCAGAACCAGGTGAGAGGACATTCTTCGGTCCTGCTAAGATTGTGGAAGCAGAAGAAGGTGTTGCCCAAGTAAGAGAGAATTTGAGGATTGCACAGAGTAGGCAAAAGAGCTATGCAGATAGAAGACGTAGAAAGCTTGAGTTCGAGGTTGGGGATTATGTCTACCTCAAGGTATCTCCACTTCGTGGCACTGTCAGATTCCACGTAAAAGGGAAATTGGCACCCAGATATGTTGGGCCATACAAGATCTGTAAAAGGGTTGGAAAGCTTGCTTACAAGCTGGAACTACCGGAGGAATTATCTGGAGTACACCCCGTGTTCCATGTCTCGCAATTAAGGAAGTGTTTGAAGCTTCCCGAGGAGCAAGTTCCTACGGATGCATTGGACCTGCAAGACACACTTGAATACAAGGAGCATCCGATCAAGATCTTGGCACGGGATACCAAAGAGACGCGAAACAAAACCATTCCGATGTGCAAGGTACAGTGGAGCAATCACACTGAAAGGGAAGCTACGTGGGAGAAAGAATCGGACTTGCGGATTATGTTTCCTTACCTCTTCGATGGGTACGTTAACTCTGAATCTCGAGGTCGAGATCCTAATGAGGGGGGAGGATTGTAACAACCCTAAAAATCCACACAATCTAAAAATCCCGACCAATTAAAATTTTTCATTTATTTATTGTGAGAACCCATTTTTCTTGTGCAAGCATATAGGTTTCATTATGAAATTGGTAAATAAAGGAGTGTAGTTTGCATTTTAATTCCATTCACATAGAATAATAACTTATGCATCACATTTGGGATTTATTGCAATTTATGTTTGTATTTACTCAATAATTAAAATGGGCAATATATGTATATATACACTAAACTGAAAACAGAAAAGGAGAAAGAGAGTTCGGCCAGCCAGTCAGCCCGAGCCAGCCCGACCTTCCTCTCCTCATCTCACCGCGCGCGGCCCACGTCGCGGCTCGGCAGCGCACGCGAACGAACGGCACACACGCGCTCGCGCCCGCGCTCGCGCTCGCTGCCAACCCGGCCCCGCCTGTCAGCCGCTCTCGCACCCCCCCCACTGTTCTTCTTCCTCACGAAGGCGACGCGCCTGCCGGGGGTGTCGCGCGAATGGCATGACCCCGGTCCCACAGCCGACAGCATGGCAGAGCCCTGGACCCCGCTGTTCCCCTCCTGTCCCCTCCTTTCTTGGCCACCAAGCGAACCCGCGCCATCCGGAGCCCTAGATCCACTCGAGCCACGGCCCTTCGATCGGTCGAGCGCAATCAGGACCGTTCGCCATTGGAGCTGGCCAAGCTCGCCTATAAATTGGAGCACCCCGAAGCCCTACCCTCATTTCCCCTCGCCGCCACCGCAGCACAGACCGGCACACCGCACCAAACCGAGAGAGAGAGCGTAGGAGAAGGGCGGAGCAGAGGAGGAGAAGCTGCCGGAGCGCCGCCGCCGCGGAGCACGCCGGAGCCGGACTCGGAGGAGAAGGCCGAGCTGCGGACGAGGAGCGGCACGGCACTGCGATCGCTCTGCACGGCTCCGACTCGCCACTGCACCGCCATCCTAGCTTCACCGACACCACGGTGAGCCTCCGCACGCCATGTCCGAACCTTGCCCTGCTTTTGCCATGGCGTTCCACCCTCGGGACGCGCAGGCACGAGCCTTTACCGGCTCGGGAAGATCACCTGCACCATGCACTCATTCGACCGGCCGAAACCCCCGGACTACAAGCTTGCTAGACCGAGAACGCAGCACGACGCGTTCTCGGCGGAGCGCGCTCACCACCGACGCGTTCCGACGCCGAATCACCCGTTCCGAGCAATCCGTCTAGCAACCGTATAGGTTAGAGCGTCGTGGAGCACCGCCACGACCCCCTCGAGCTAGCTACGCGAATCTAAGCGCTAGAGGAAGCCTGAATCGCCTTGGCCGCGTGCGCCGCGACCTTACCGGAGCGCCGCCGCGAGCCGTCGCCAGAAGAAGGTCATGCCATGGCTAAGTTCGCCACCAGAGTGTTGTATGCCTCTCTGGCCTCACCAATTTGACAAGACCGCATTCGATTGAACCAATACTTGGTCGTAGCCGCGATGCCGCCTTCCGCCATCGTCGGCGACACGCCGCCGCCACAACCGAGCACCTTGGAAAGCTCGGTAGCCAAAATTGGTAGTTGGTATACCACCGCCTTAGACCCTGGACGCGTATACATCTCCTAGAAGACCTCCTTAGCCCCGCCGGAACCTCACCGTCGCGACGACATCGCCGCCGACACGTTCCGCCTCGCCAAAGATCCGTTCCGAGTACCCCCGGTCGCCTCGCGCTGCGGAGAAAGGCCGCCGAGGTTCGCCAAGTCTGCCTCGGCACCGCCGTTAGATAGCCGAGCCCTGTCTTGACGAAATATGGTCATCGCCGCCCTGTCATCGTCCGCCGCACCGGAGAGACACCGCCGCCTTGAACAGACGCCCTGGAACCCTGCTAGCACCGAATCTCCGATTCGCCCGAGCCTCCCCAGGAGAGCTCGGGAGAACAGCACCCTCGGGCACCCAAATTTCCGATTCGCCCGAGCCTCCCCAGGAGAGCTCGGGAGAACAGCACCCTCGGGCACCCAAATTTCCGAATCGCCCGAGCCTCCCCAGGAGAGCTCGGGAGAGCAGCCCCTTCGGCGCCCAAATCTCCGATTCGCCCGAGCCTCCCCAGGAGAGCTCGGGAGAGCAGCCCTTCGGCGCCCAAATTTCCGATTCGCCCGAGCCTCACCGGGAGAGCTCGGGAAAGCAGCCCCCTCGGCGCCCAAATGCCCGATTCGCCCGAGCCTCCGCAGGAGACCTCGGGAGAACGGCACCCTCGGGCGCACCAAATTTCCGATTCGCCCGAGCCTCCGCGAGAGACCTCGGGAGAACGGCACCCTCGGGCGCACCAAATTTCCGATTCGCCCGAGCCTCCGCGAGAGACCTCGGAGAACGGCACCCTCGGGCGCACCGAATCTCCGATTCGCCCGAGCCCCCCCCCCCCCCCGGGAGAGCTCGGGAGAACGGCACCCTCGGCGCCGCGAATTTCCGATTCGCCCGAGCCCCGCCGAGGTACGCCGAACTATGCCGAGCCCCGCCGAGCTACCCCCGACCACCGCCGAGCTCCGCCGAGATACCCCCAACCACAGCCGAGCTACCACCGACCACCGCCGAGCCACGCCGAGCTACGCCAACTCCGGCAACTCTCTGGGAACCAGCATCGAACACCTGGTGGGCGACCATCGGGTCTGTGTTCTGTTGAGGCGCCACTTGCCGCACTACTGGTACTGGACCCGCGCGCCACGTGGACCAATCCCGAGCTGCCCCTGATTAACCAACCAGTTTTCTCATTTTCAGAAAATAGGATAATCTTCGGAAATTCATAACTTATTCATACGAAGTCCAAAAATTGCGCACCATATATCAAAATTCTCAGGAAAATGAAATCTACAATCTAAGACTATGTTTGTGTGCATTTGGCTCTTTGTTTTATTGGATTTTTCTGAAATACTCTATAGGAGTCGCTGACGCGACTATTTCGTGTTCGATTTCAGAGCCGGAGGAGGATCTGACTAAGGAAGACGACCACGAGTACTTCCAAGAGCTAGGAGACGACTACGAAGGTGCCACGTCCCACCAAATCCTTAGATCCTATTACGCATTGCAAATGACATTGTTGCTATTGCTTTATGATTATGTATGGATTGGTTGCATGGTAGTATAATTGAATTCCCTGCCTTGATAAGACTTTACCCTGCTATCCGCTGTTAGGTTAGCTGCTGCTTAATTTACTGTTACTCTTCCACTACTTTCTACTTGCTATATGCTATGTGGTGGAATTGGGACGGTGTATAACTAATTATAACCACTGGGAGAGAGTGCTGCGTGCGTCTTGGGTGCGTGGTAAGGGTTGATGTCGACCAAGTGGGATGTGAGACGAGCCCATGGGGCAAGTCGTGCCGGGGGTGCAACCTGGGCATCCCCAAGCGAGATACCTGTGGCGGGTAAAGTTGTTGAGGAGGTTCCGGGTGGGATAGCCTTGGTGGTTTGAAGCCCGTGGACGGAGGTGCTGTGATGGCACGGGGAGAGTATCCCCTAAGTGGAGATGCCTGCTTGGTCAAACCTAGGATGGACTAGTTTCAGGTTCATGGGAATCCTTTTCTACTCACTCGCTTCTGATGGGCGGGAGACGGCTGGACTACTTGGTAGGACGGTGCCACTACTGCTAGGTTGAAAGGTGATAAGGGTGGGCGGAGACGGTCGATGGGTTCCCGTTCCGTTCTAGATGCACAGTACCACTGGATGGGCCCGGTACTGTGTCTCCCAGTCTCAGCATAAAGGTGTAGGATCCGGAATATCCCAGGGCTGAGTGGTAGGGTGGCATCGACCTAGGCAAGCAAGCACCCGGAATTCTGCCTAGGTGTTTGCGCAACACCTATGATGGCTAATCTTGTGGGTAGTGAAACCTCTGCAGAGTGTACGGTTGATCGATCGATACATATGCCAACCTGTTGGCTATGGACCTTTCCTGTGAAGCTTCTACTAGTGTAGTGAGTGTTCTCTTCTCCCCCTGGATGATATTTTTCCGGCAGTGTACCCGTTGTGGTAGTGTGCCGCTGAGATAGGCCCGAGAGGGAGTTGGGCCTGTCGAATGAGAGTGAGGTGTGGGTATGTGAGGTGTGGTGATGGGAAAAGGGATGATGGTGTTAACTGGTGATAAAATTTGACTAATTAAACATTGATTACAGCTGCATAGGAAAACCTCAGCCTATAGGTCTGCTTGTATAGCCTTGCATCCACTTTCCACAAAGCAAATGCTGCATAGGTGGGCTCCGTGGCCAGTACAAATCGTACTGATAAATTTGCTGTCAGGTGACGAGAATGAGTACGACTTCGAGGGAGATGATGACGAGGAATAGGGTCGCGTGCTACACTCAAGTTGGCCGTGAAGGATGAATCGCTTCCGCATCTTCTAAAGCTTCTCTGATTGTTGATTCCGCCAGTGTGGCGATGTAATAAATATTTATGTAAGACTTATTTACCGTTGTATGGATCCTGGTGGCAACTGAGATATGGGTAATTTCATGGATTGTCCCAAGCAATCTGTTGAATTACAATTCGAGCCTGTGGATTTCCCTTCGCGGAAATCGAGGTCGTTTCATGGATCTACTACAGTGCCTCCTTCCTTTGGTCCTTTTTCAATACGAAATCGACCGGAGTCCTTTTCCATTTCTTGCCGGGCGCGGGAGGCTTCATCACTTGCTTTGGTCTATCGCACATCGTTGCTAGGTCCAGTCTAGCCTTAACGTTGTCCTTTGACTTATCAGTAATGTCCATGAGTGTTGCCCAAAGCGCCTCGGCGATATTCTTTTCTGTGTGCATTACATCAATGTTGTGTGGAAGAAGGAGGTCATCGAAATAGGGGAGCCTAGTCAAGCCCGATTTATGAGTCCACTGGTGTTCCTGCCCATATCCAATAAAACCACCTTTCTCTTTATCATCTTTGAGAGCCTCTACCTGAGCACGCACCTCGGCATCGGTCATCATTTGAGGTGCAGGGTCGGTAACTTAAACCCCTTTCCTAAAGTTCTTGACGTCTCGCCGGAATGCATGCTCAAGAGGGAGGAATTGATGATGCTGGTCGAACGAAGAAAACTTGCCACCCCTCTTCAGCCAAGTGAACCTCACAGCTGTCTTGCATATTGGGTATGGGAACTTCCCGTGAACACACCACGTGCAGAATAAGCCATACGTCAGGAAGTCATGCAGGGAGTAGTGGTACCAAACATGCATTGTGAAGTTCTTCTATGTAGCTCGGTCGTATGTCAGTACCCCCTTTTCCCAAGCAAGGATCAATTCATCAATGAGAGGCTCCATGAACACTCCCATCTTGTTCCCTGGGTGTCCAGGAATTATCAGCGACAAGAAAACGTTCTTGGGTTGAAACATGACGCCGGAGGAGGAGATTGAGGGGGATCACGAACACGGGCCAACAAGTGTACGGGGCCGCCAGCAATCCATAGGGGTTGAACCCATCTGTTGCCAGCGCTACACGTACGTTCCGAGCCTCCTCAGCTTTACGACGATGTATGCCATCGAAGTGGGTCCATGCATCGCCATCCGATGGGTGTACCATCTTGCCAGGGCTGTATCTTTTGCCTTGTTTGTGCCATGTCATCTGTTTCGCGGACTCCTCTATCATGTACAGCTGTTGGATCCTCGGTATGACAGGAAGGTACCGTAGGACCTTAGCGGGGATACAAAGCTGCTTCTTCTTGCCATCACTAGTGTCGACCTCCAGATAGCTAGAGGATTTGCACTTTGGACAGTGCGTTGCTTTCTCGTGATCTTTCCTAAATAGGACGCACCCATTCGGACAAGCATGAATGTGCTCATACGGCATCTTAAGTGCACGAAGAAGCTTCTGTGACTCGTACAAGTTCTTCGGCAGCATGTGACCCTCCGGAAGCAGGGATCCAAAAACTGCCAACATACCATCAAAGTGGCCTCGACTCATGCTACACTGCGACTTTTACGACATTAGGCGTCCAATGGCATCCAGTTGCGAAACCATTGTCTTTTCGTGAAGGGGCTTCTGGGCCGAATCCAGCATAGCATAGTATGCCTTCGCGGATTCCTCTGGGTTATCCTCCAATCCTTCATCGAACCGTGCCTCGTGAAATGTAACAGAACCACCCACGGGCCGAGTTGGGCCGTGGGTACTGTAGCGACGGGGTTACTGTTCACCGTGAGTACTGTAGCGCCAAATTGGGCTGGGCTCCATGTTGGCACTGTAGCTTGGGTACTGTACACGTCGGTACTGTAGCTGCGGAACACTGTTCACCCGAAACTTAGTAAATCGGAGGTTCGCCAGACCAACTTAAATAGCCAGGCCAAGGACGCGTAGTAACCTTCGGTTAACCGTTTTGAGCGAAGCGAGGACGAAAGCTCAAGCAGGTTGCTACGCAGGTGGGACCACTCCTCGGTAGAGTGGGCCAGAGCCATGCGCCGGGACTGGGGTATTACATGAAAGTCATCCATCCAGTCTGCTACCCCGGCATCTCCATCAAAAGTCTCGAGGCATGGTCTCACCACCTCCTCTCTAATACGATCGGATTCATTATGGTGGATCCAGCAAGTATAGTTTGGCGTGAATCCATACTTGCAATGATCTTCCCCCATGGCCTTCCTAGTCTTTCTTACACGGTTGTCATATTTGCGGCAGGGACACGGCATCCGACTCGACCTGAATGCTCCAAGAAAGCATTAGTCTTAGTAATCCATTCTGGGGTCATACTTGGGTGGCCAGTGTACATCCAATCACGGTTCTCCATACTCTGGCATATACATATATGAGCGAGTAATGTAACCATGGTGCATTTGCTCAGTGTGCCTACCATCTAATAGGTGAGGATAGGCCCTAATCCCATCCGCGTATGCGTAGATGAGATCAGTTTCCATGCTTCGCTCCTATCCGAGATAGAATTTTGGCAGCACCTCCCCGCTGTTCTCCCGATACACATTCTGCAAGGGAGAGTGTGTATCCGGAGAACAACAGGGAGGTGATGCCAAAAGTCTGTCTTGGACCGGAACGAACCATGGAAACTAACCCCATCTATGCATCCGCGGGCCGACCAAAATACATGGACAATCCGAAAGAGATACGGTCACAGATATACAAAGATCTGCATACCTCCTATCGTATCTCTTTCGAACGGGAGACGCCTAACTGGGCTAAGTGAGCATATCAAACATGCATGCAAAGGAGGATGGGGTTATACCTAGGGTGGCGGTGGAGTCAGACTAGCGAGGCAGCGGCGTGTCGGTGCAGTGGCGTGTCGGTGCGGTGCAGGTAGACCAACGACGCCGACAAAGTGCTTCGGGTCCCCTCTGACAGGTCCTGATCTACAAGAGAATAAACACGTCGCTATAAGTTCAAAAATTCGGCAGCACCTCCCCCTATACGGGGAGGTTTCCAAAACCTGCAAGAAAAATTGTCGGCACGAAAGCCGACAACCACAAACCAGGCACGAAGGCCATCCGACTTGGCACGATGGCCGACAACCACAAAGGCTTTACCTTCTTCTCCGAGGAGGGTCAGGGACGACGATGGGCGGGCATGACGACGGGGGTAGGGCGGCCGGGGCTTCTTCTTCCTTCCTTCTCCTTCTTCTTCTTCTTCTTCTTCTTCTTCTTCTTCTTCTTCTTCTTCCTCCTCCTCCTCTTCCTCCTCCTCCTCCTCCTTTTTCCTCTTCCTCCCCTTCTTCTTCCTCCTGCCGGGCGGGGAAGGGGGCATGCTGCCGGGGCTTGGGGAGGCCGGGGTTGCCGAGGCCTGTGAGGCCGGGGCGGGGCCGGGGATGGCCGGTGCGGGGCCGGGGAGGACCGGGCTGGGGCGGCCGGGGCTCGCCGACGGGACGAGCGCGACCGGGGCAGCCGGCGGGCGGGGCTAGGGCGAGGGGGGCCGGTGGCGGCGGCGGCGGGTGGGGCGGGGTGGGGACATGGGCTCGCCTGGGGAAGCTGGGGGGCGGCGCTCCGGCGTGGGTGGCGGCGCTCCGACGGGCAGGGGGAGGAGGGGGGGCGGCGGCGGCGGGGCGGACTGGGGCGCGCGCGGGCGTGTGTGTGTGAGTTAGGGTTAGGGGGCGGGGCCGGCTGGGAGTTATGATCTCATTTTTTATTATTTTTTTAAAAAACCTCTTTGCCGAGTGTCAGGGCCCGACACTCAGCAAAGGAAGCGGCTTTGCCGAGTGCCAACCCTAGTCACTCGGCAAACTGTTTTTTTTTTGTTTTTTTGCGCCCAAATTTTTTTTGAGGTTTGCTACAGTCACACAAACAATATGTTGAAGTTTGGGACTTTTTGATTGCATTTTGATATATTTCTTTAGTTTATTTTGTTTTATTGAATTTTTCCGGAAAATGTAAGTTTGAATTGCAGGTGCATGAAATAATGAAATGTAGCCGTTCAAAAAATGATATTCATGTTGGAGGGTGTCTTTTGAGGCCGTATCCAGGAACTTACTGAAAAATTCGTGGATACAGCCTCAAAAGACATCCTACAACATGAATATCATTTTTTGAACTGCTACATTTCATTATTTCATGCACCTGCAGTTTAAACTTATATTTTCCGAAAAAATTCAAGAAAACAAAATAAACTAAAGAAATATATCAAAATGCAATCAAAAAGTCCTAAACTTCAACATGTTGTTTGTGTGACTGTAACAAACCTTAAAAAAAATTTAGACGCAAAAAACAAAAAAAAAGTTTGCCGAGTGCCAAACGTCTGGTACTCGGCAAAGATAACGGCGCCCGACGGCGTTGGCTCCGGGCATTTTTTTTACCGAGTGCGGGTCTTTGCCGAGTGCGAGACACTCGGTAAAAAAAATCTTTGCCGAGTGCCTGACAGACACTCGGCAAAGAAGGCTTTGCCGAGTGTCAACGTTTGCCGAGTGCGGTGCGCGATATTTGGCACTCAGCAAAGATTCAGACACTCGGCAAAGCGCCGGTTTCCTGTAGTGTTCCGCGCATGCTCCTTTGGTGCGGCTTCCTCTGAGGCGGCCAAGTAATCGATGAGAATGACATGACAAGTGATCGAGTGGAATACACTCCTTTTCTCTCTGGAACTAGGCATTCATCAAGCACAAGTCCCTACCTAAGTTAGTTACTAATCCACGTAATATTTCGTGGAGTATGTATGTGATGGCAACAAGAGGTAAAGCTCAAAGGCGCAGCTAATGTTGACATAATACTAGTAGAGTAGTATACTCCACCCGTCGATAAATATATGTCCTTTTTGGTTTATCGAAAAACAATTTTGACTAAATATATATTAAAATATATTAATAATATTTATGATATATAATAAATATCATTAGATAGATATTTAAATCTATTTTTTCTAATAAATTTATTTAAAGATATAAATATTGTACTTACAAATTAAGTTAAACTTTCGGAACGAAAATCAATGATAACACTTAAGTTGAGGACAAAGGGAGTATAATACATACAATAATTTCTCCACCGATTTGATTTTGGGTTTTTTTAATCTAAACCATTATAATTCTTCAACTTAAAAAATCTGACATTACAATTCACCTATTTTAAAAATTACCATTACAGTTCTTCTTTTGCATGATCAGACATTTCCTATGTCTTCTAAGTCTCTCCGTCCACTGTCAGACTGTATACGTGTACACTCCCGTATGGACCAAAGCTATTCCAGCTCCTTCTCTACCTCCGTTCACTGATGTGTGGGCCCCTACATGTCGGCTTCTTTAACCTCCAGCCGCCTTCCTCCTTCAGTCTCCTGTACCTCCACTATCCAACGAGGGGGAGTACCGGAGAGGCGCTACATGCTTGCCTGCGCAAGGCCGCGGCTCACTGTGCAAGACCATTGGCATTGGTGCGGGAGGGCAGGCTTCGCGAGTGGCTCCATTGTCGAGCAGCCAGGTTAGAAGTAGGAGCGGCAGCGAAGCATGAGCTGCTGCTGGCCATGGCTTCTGGCGTCGGGGAGAAGACTGGCCTCCCGCGTGGGAGGTCGGGCTCGCAACAGCCACCTCCAGTTTCCCTCCCGTCTCGCCGGATGCCGTCCTTCCACGATGGGTGGAGGTTGATGTGCACCCGAAAGACGTATAAAATAGAAAGGATCAGGTAGAAGAAGATTTGTAGTGGTAATTTTTAAAATAGGTGAATTGTAATATTAGATCTCCAAAGTTAAAGAATTCTAATGGTTTGGATAAAAAAATGCCCTTTAATTTTATTGTCCGTCCAATCAATCAACAGCTCTCACACCATAACCTCTTATAAAATGTACTCCCTCCGTCCTAAATTAAACATTGTTTTGGATTTTCATGTCATAATTTTGACTCGATTTATAGAAAATATGTGCAATCTTTATATTTCCAAATGAATTTGTTAAAAAATTAGATTCAAATATCTTTCTAATGATATTAATTACGTACTATAAATATTAATATTTTTTAAAATATATTTAGTCAAAGAGATTTCTGGACAGGCGAAAACGACATTTATTCTCGGACAGAGGGAGTACACGAGGAAATTAAAACGCCTAATAAGCTTGCAGTTGCAGTCCGTGATGGGTCTCTGCTGCTGGATGCCAGTACGTGCGTGCATGCACGGCAGAAACGCTCACACGTACAGCTAGCTCCGATAATCCGGCAAAAACGCTCACCTGCGCCGGGTCGCGCGCAACGTGTCGCGTGGCACCGCGACCGCCTCCACCGACATCGTCGCGGGACGCAGCGCGCGAGCGACCATGCATTTCCTCCGCGCATGCATGTGCATGTCGTCCGCCCCCCTGTCCGGCTGTCCCTATATACGATCGAGGAGAACGATCGAAGGCACAAGAGGTTCGTGAGGACGAAGAAACTCCTGCAGGATGGATGAGGAGTACGACGTGATCGTGCTGGGGACGGGGCTCAAGGAGTGCATCATCAGCGGCCTCCTCTCCGTCGATGGCCTCAAGGTTGCATTAATTGCATTGCATTGGGCGCATGATTTGATTCATTATTCCGAACCGGACGAGATCCAACCGTCAATGTTTTGTTTAATTATTTCTCATAAATTATATACAATTCGTGATTACACAGGTTCTTCACATGGATAGGAATGATTACTATGGTGGAGAATCTTCATCCCTGAATCTGGCTAAGGTTTGATGCATCTATCACATGACCGTGGTGGTTGCCTGTTTCTACTTTGTGTGCAGTCTCTTGAGACAAATTCTATCTAGTAAATATCATCTGGTGGAGAAGATAATAACATAAATTAAGCTCCCAATTCAGCTTCAGCCTTCTCTCATGCGCGCGCATCCATGCATGAAAAGTTTGTCCATCCATTCTACTTGTCTAACGTTTCCCTCCGCTGGTATGGTACATTTAGCTCTGGAAGAGATTCAAAGGCAATGACAGCCCTCCTGAGCATCTGGGTATCAGCAAAGAATACAAGTGTTGACATGGTACCCAAGGTCTGTTATCTGAGATCGCTCTATTTTGCTATAGCGCTAGTTGGGCAATAGAATGTTTGGTGTTGTGCAGTTCAAAATAAGTTCTGAATTTACGTACAGTTCATGATGGCAAATGGTGCGCTGGTCCGTGTTCTGATCCACACCAGTGTGACAAAGTATTTAAACTTCAAGGCTGTTGACGGAAGTTTTGTGTACAACAACGGGAAGGTATATGCATGAGTCTGATATAATCCAACTGTGAAACATATGTGATGCATGCTGATTCACTCTTGTTAATTTCTTTGTTGACACACCGCCGACAGATTCACAAAGTCCCTGCAACCGATGTTGAAGCTTTGAAATCTAATCTGATGGGTCTATTTGAGAAGCGCCGTGCTCGGAAGTTCTTCATATATGTGCAGGATTATGAGGTGGACGACCCAAAATCTCACGAGGGCCTGGATTTGAACAAGGTCACCACCAAAGAAGTCATCTCGTGAGTTGCTTTTCACCTGTGCTGCATTTCAGTTGTTCGACCTAGCTTGAGACCAAGTTAGAAAGCAAACTTGTATTATTTTTGTCACCATTTGTTTCCTAATGCAAAAGCTAAAATGCTATCTTGGATTATAGCAAATACGGATTGGAGGATGATACAGTTGACTTTATCGGGCATGCATTAGCGCTTCATCGGGACGATACCTACCTGGATGAGCCTGCAATTGACACTGTCAAGAGAATGAAGGTACTAAATTTATTGTCGTACTTTGCTATAAATACAGTTATGCTATTTTTAATGATACTTTATTCATCTTTTAAAGAAAATGTCAAAATCCTAAACTATATCACTAGAAGGTAGTTTCAAAGGCGATCTCCTACGATATACTATCTTGGTGCTGTTCTGGATACAAGGGATTCTGAATTTGTCCAAAGTCAACTATCCTACAAAGTTGGCCAAGTATATAGCAAAGAAAAATAATATTTATGGCATCAAATAAATTTTCCTTAGATACATTATGAAATTCGTTTTCATAAATTGCATCTTCAACGTAGTACATGTTAATGCTCTTCTTTAAAAACTCTGTAAAACTTATATTAGGACAAATTAAGAGTCACTTACATTTCAAGACTGAGTTAGTAAAACTACAATTTACTTTGGCATTGAGTTAATCTAGGCCTATTAATTGAAGGTAGGCAAATGACACCATTGCTTTGTGCCCATTCTTGTTTGATGTTTGTTGTACCCTCCCAAAATTTGTGCCTCATAGTTCAATACAATTAACATAGTAGAATATGATTAGGCTAATGTTATGTGTATTGATCAAATGACCTCTAGAAAACATCAATTGTTATATTTATGTTCTAGTTTTTTGTTCGTCGTTCTTGAACTACCATGGTACACTTTTGCAGGCAGTGTACATCTCCAAATGTAGGGGATGTGATGTTTTAATTTATTCCATTATCTAATAAGAAAAGTACATGATTGGATATCCTCTTGTAGTTGCACCCTACATATGTTTAATTGGGAGAAAATTCTACAACTAACCTACATTCCATTTCCATCATTATAAAGTATTCATTAGATTACATATTTGCACAAAAATGTTCCAATGTCTTGAATCATGATGCATGATGATAGGGTTATAAGGAACAAAATCAAAACATGTTCCTTATGTTGGTCCTCTATTTCAATAGCTTTATGCAGAATCACTTGCACGCTTTCAAGGAGGGTCCCCTTACATCTACCCTCTATATGGTTTGGGAGAACTCCCTCAGGTATGCCCTAGAAAACTATGAGAAACAACTAACAACTTTTTAAGCTTCATTACAAACTGAAAAATAATGCATTTGGTGAAAGGCTTTTGCCCGTCTGAGCGCTGTTTATGGTGGCACGTACATGCTGAACAAGCCAGAATGCAAGGTAACTAAAGGATTTCAGCCCACATACAACATGAGATTGCTCAAATAAAATGGTAGTTCAAAAACTTCTGACAATGTGCCAAATTTGAAAACTTTGTGCAGGTTGAGTTTGATGAGGGTGGAAAAGCATATGGAGTCACTTCCGAAGGGGAGACCGCAAAATGCAAGAAGATTGTTTGTGATCCTTCATATTTGCCCGAAAAGGTACAAATATAGAGAATTGGTACTTGGCTTACTATTGAAAGAAAAGCTCATGGAATGCAAGGAGTGCAAATAGTGAGTTTACTGCTATAGTATGTAGTGCTTAATGGCTGGGATGTAAGTACAAGGCTTTAGTTTCTAAAATGGTTGAACCAATGAGCAGGTGAAGAAGGTTGGAAGGGTGGCTCGTGCGATATGTATTATGAAGCATCCAATCCCCGACACCAAGGATTCACACTCCGTGCAGATCATCCTCCCAAAGAAGCAGTTAAAGCGCAAATCAGACATGTAAGTCATCTTAGGCAAGTAGTACAACCAATTTTAAAGAAACTGCAAAATAAGAATATGCTATTGATTTATAGGTGATTCTTGTTCCGCACAAATTTTTACTTGTTTATGATAAGTAGTATATATTAGTATTAGAATAGATCACACACAGATGCCCCCGTTCCAAATAACTTGAATTGTGTTCTTATTCTACAGGTACGTGTTTTGCTGCTCTTATGCTCACAATGTTGCACCAAAAGGCAAGTTCATTGCTTTCGTTTCGACCGAAGCTGAGACTGACAAGCCTGAGATCGAGTTGAAGCCTGGGATCGATCTGCTTGGCCCCGTAGAGGAGACATTCTTTGACATCTATGACAGATATGAACCAATTAACAATCCTGAGGAGGATAGTTGTTTCTTGACAAATGTAAGTACTTGCACCCACAATTTTATAGTAAAAGGCCACAATACATATGTTGGTAAGTAACTGAGTACACCTTCATTTTGTAGAGCTACGACTCAACCACTCATTTTGAGACAACAGTTCAGGATGTACTCGCCTTGTACAACAAGATCACTGGAAAGGTAACTTATTATCATAAGCATACAGAATCACAAATATATATATATATATATATATATTATTCAAGTGATGCTACAATAGAAATTCCATCTAATAACAATTAACAAACCTACACCGGTGCATTGCAGGAGCTTGATCTTTCCGTCGATTTGAATGCTGCTAGTGCTACTGAGCAAGAAGCTGCTTGAACATCCTCTATTTTTGCAGCTCTACATGATAGCTACTTCTATTTTTTTTAAAAAAAAATTATTCCGTAGGTGGATAAGTTTATTGAAATCCACTGTCTCATGCTTTTGGAGTTCCATTTTTGTCACTTCTGAACTACAGTGGCACGGATTTATAAATGTTCCATTATTCACTGGTGAAAAGATAGCTTACATTGCCCAAATTTATTTATTTGAATTACTCTTATTTGTACTAGTCGATTCACCCTAAAGGCAAAAGAAACCTCGCAATGCAAATCAATTATGAAATTGATGTTGATTAAGAGGCAATAGGTAGAGCAACGTTTTTTTCTTGCAATTCATAAACCAAAATTGTACTACTCGAGGGTTCTGCAATTTGTACTTGACTTTATTTTTATTTGAAATTATTTGTTACCTAAAAATTTTGTTTTAAATCTACATATTGAAAATAATTTTAATTTTTTTTCAAAGTACCTCGGATAAAGAAATGGTGTAGAGCAAAGTTGTAGTACTCGAAGTGATGTGCACTTATGTAGTTGACGATACTTCATTAAAAATCATTTAGTGTCGATGAATTTTGTTTCAATATTAATAATTTTTTAAATGGCATATATAGGATCACCATATGATTTGGTGTGACGAGCGTCCGGCATATCATCCAGTAGAGTGATGTTACATCTAGAGTTTCTTTAACGCCTACGAGCCTACGAGGGCATTCACACCCTATGTGTGTGCGCACGCGCGCATGCATGCACTGTGAACTGTGTGGGAGCCATCCAAGCCAAGATGACCAATCGCGAGAGTATGATTCTGTGTGCACTCGGTGCTCTTCGGTTTGTTTTCATCTAGGTTCTATTAAAGACTTGTTATTCTTGGTATCTGTCAACACCTAGATGAACCGTCGGAGGACTAGGTGAGCTTCTTATGGAGTTTTTTTTTATTGGGAGGCTCCTATTAGGGTACATTGTTCTACCCAGTTGTTCCGGACTGGAGAATGGGTATTCACTAGTGGAGACTTGAGACTTCATGACTCAAGGAGCTAAAGTGAATCTTTTTTACTCTTCAGTTGCTCTAAAATGGACAAGGAATTGTGGCAACAACCCAGTAAACCTGGTACAATAGGAAAAAAATCCGATAGACATCTTTTATAATCTTGCATTACTCTCATATCTCAAACTTGTGTGTTGCTACTTAGGTGTTCAAGTTCTTTTTTTTTTACAACTAGAACTACATGTTAGAGTGTGCTTAGTGGAAGGTTTACTTTTTCACACCTAAGAAAACCTCCTCGTGTGAACCTTCATAAAGGACATGTTTTAGTGTGATGGCCCTAAGGGCTTCTTAGTAGTGATCATTTGTCTTACTAGGTGCCTCCATGCAAGCGGGTGAAATAGTTTTTTTGTAGGCTAAGATTATTGTTGCGTTAATATTTTAAGCCCGCATCCCTTTCCTTGGGACTTGGGTCGTTAGGTCCTTTCAAACTTGTCAGCCTTGAGCTAACATGCATTAGGAGGTGTTAACTAGAGATTAGTATGGATGGATGGCCAACCTCGAGAGGACGCACCACCCGCTTATAGAGAGGTTCGTCTTCCTCTAACTACCGGATAATGAAGTTTCTTCCGTCCACACTTATTTTTAATATATATATATATATGTATATGTATATATATATATATATATATATATATATATATATATATATATATATATATATATATGTATATGTATATGGGTACAAAAGCAACCCCCTGCCATATGAAGGCGGATTTTCGAAGAAGAATGAAAACAACACAGAGCTTCAACTCACAAGACATAGTGCTTTTATCCTAATGGAGTCTGGTCAATGTAAACCTCTATGTATGATTTCCATTGAGCTGGATTTGATCTTCGAGCCCCCTCACAAAACATCAAGCCAGCTCCTAGTTTGCCAGTATAGTACACCCAGCAACATTTACCCCTAATTCAATGGTTTTTGTGTCTCCTATTCTTTATAAACTATATAGATCGATTCCCTTATTTTAATAATTTTATGCCAAAGCAAAGTATTTCTGGCGTTCTTTTGGAAAAGTAAATCTTTAACTCTATAGTCTGTGACCTTAACTCATGTACATCACCCGGGTGGACAACACATTTTCCAGCGAGCGGGTCGAAGGGGGCACTTGGGTCCTCGCCGTGGATGTGGCGCCCAAGCGAGTAGGTGGGGCCCAGTTATACAATTCAAAGTCTTCCGATTCTTTATGCTCGGTCGTCCAGTGAGCGAATCCACTTGCGTTGTGCAGCCGCAGCTTTATTCGTCCACTGAACCATCATCGTGCACTGACTCTGCCCGACATGGACAACGTGCTGCGAGCCAGCCTGCAAAATAAAGCAAAGACACCGCAAAACCAAAACATCACGGCAGGCAGAGGCAGCTAGCATACCCAACCAAAGCGCAAAAAAGGCATGACTCTAGAGGGCATAAAGTATTGACTTGCACGGTCTAGTTTCTTTTTGTAACCCACTTACTTTTAAGAGGACAATTGCTAGTGCTAAATGTAACTCCTTTTCTTCTTGGATTCCGAGGGCAGACATTCATGAGATTTTTCATATAGAAAAACAATCGCCAATGGATTCGAGTGCATGCCCTGGTATTATACTAAAAGCAACCAGATAGACTATACACGAGACCCACATAATCTGTTCGCTTACGGCTTCTTTTGAACTCTGAAACAGTATTTTCCTCCTATAAGAAATCAGTTTTCAGTTTTTAACTTTCAGCGAACAGAGCCAATGTTTCAGCCAACAAGTAGTCTGTAAGATGAAGCCCATTGAAAATAAAATATTCTCCATCTATACAATCTTGTGTAAGATTGAGAAAGCGAGAGGGAGGAGTACGAAAGATAAAAAATTTTATTCACTATGAGTATCTTTTTTATGAACTAGTCTTACAGTGTTTTATCTAGCTGATGAGTATTATTTTAATCGCTATGACCGTTTTGAACAACATTATGGTTCCTCTAAAAACGTCCACATATGAAGGGCGTTAACGTCACTTAATTTACTTAGTTAATCCTTATGGACAAATCTAAAATGACTACATCTACAATCAGAGAAAGGAATTTTAAATTTCACACTAGCTGTCCCAAAACAATTGTTATAAGCGTAAAGTGTACTCAGATGTCACTACATATTTTTATTAAAGGAAACGTACGTAATCGGCACCTGAAATATTAAAGGCTGGACATCTGAAGGGTTAAGGGTGTTCCCAAAATAAATGCACGTTAATCATCCTGAAACCGAAGCTTTTTAAAATCTAGCTATAAGATGATAATATTTAGAGACCTAATTTTAACAATTGTTAGTATATCTTTTTTTTCTCTCTAGCTCAAACGTCAAGTTACATTCTTGACCGATGGACCTTAATAATTTCCTTAATTTAAACTAAAACCCTGTTCCACCTTAACCTAGCTCTATTTTGTCCGTTGCCACTTCTGCATCAAGCAAGAACTGCACGTGAATAAAGAAAGAGCCAAATACGAGCAAGTTCTCAACTGACTCGGACGCCACACCACTCACTTTTTTTAGCCGAAAAGGTTTCCCCAGCTTTTGCCCACTTCTCACCTAGGTCTATGAATTTTTTTTCGCTCATCTGGATCCATGAACTTTTCTCCACTTATCATCTAGGTCCAGGTACTTTTTCTTCGCTCATCTGGGTCCATAAACTTTTTTTCACTTCTCATCTAGATCCACAGCAGACCACATAGGACTCTGTTGTCTACGTGGCCGCTGATGTGGCACCACGTGCTCTTTTTTCTAATTTCATAAACTGGCTGAAACCTTGAAAATTTGTATAAAATCACAGAAAAATCTAGTTTTGTTAGACTTAACATGAATAGATCTATGCAATAGATATATAATATGATATGCTTTAATTTAAAGTTTTTGATGTAGCTGTAAATCTATGTGCTCCTGTGTTTAATTCATAACTACAGCTCCTGTGCTCTTGAGCTTTAGATTTATCTTTACATCACATGCTTTGTTGCAATTAAAACCTGTTTTTATTGTAGTAATTAATTTACTAATTTTAGGTCTGTAATATTTTTATACTAGCCATGTTTTGTTATCATCCATCACCATAAAAATCTCAACTTCAAATTAAATATTTGGTACACCAACTATTTATTATGAATTAAACATAGAAACACATAGATGTACAACTATAATAAAATTTTTAAAATAAAGTGTGTCACATTTTAGTGCCACATCAACGGCCACGTAGGAAGCAGAGTCCTATGTGGCCTGCTATGGACCTAGGTGAGAAGTGGGAAAAAGTTTATGGACCCAGATGAGCGAAAGATGAGAAGTGGAGAAAAGTTCATGGACCCAGATGAGCGAAAAAAAGTTAATGGACCTAGATGAGAAGTGGACAAAAGTTTAAGGACCCGCAGCGCATTTTACTCATTAAGAAACTAGTTAGTCCCCCGCGCATTGCGCAGGCTGGAGGCAGAATGGCAATTGATGACCAGGAAAAGAATACCATTTCATGTTCAAATTATCATAAACTAAAAATCTGTCATAATTACAGCAGCCAAATATCGAAATATGAATTTGTGGAGACTGTGCTGAAGTACGCCTTTATTGTGGTTCAATGTAATCACATAAGAGTACGGATAACAGAAGGAAAATACAGGGCCAAAAGAAGGTACTAAGCAACCTGATTGCTCTGGTTGAGCAATGCCCTGGCTCCCTAGGTTCGGATCACATGCCTCCTTGTGCTGCTGATTACAGAAGCAAACACTGAGATAATGGTAAAAATATATGTAGCATAACATTCAATAAAACAATAATTATCTGTTGGTAGCATAACCAAACAAAGGTGGCACTTGAACCAAAAAATGTTGGATGTAAAAATTTTGAAGTATATAAATTGTCAAAAAAAAGTGCAGGACCAAAAGTAGAAAAGAAAGCAATCAAAGTTGTTGTACTGTTTAATTTGCAAGCATTCAAAGGTGTGCAGTACCAGGGAGAAATCAAAATTCTTTCTGTGAATCATCTTCTTGAAAGGAATGAATGAATAATTTAGTAAAATAATAGGATAACATACTGAAATCTATATCCGTAAAGTGTGGACAAAACAAATACCATCGATGTAATACTATAAAAAAGAGAAATTTGCACAGACAAAATTATAGGCCTGCTAAATGATTGTATATATCTACCTGCTAAATCATACATTTAAGATGGCACAAAAGGAGGGACGCGGCATGCAACACTGTAACATCCTGAATCAATAACACATCCAAAATCAATGTTCTTTGTTGATTAAGCCAGAGAATGGGCAAACCAAAGAAAGGAATGAGTTTTATCTCTGTTCTCAGTGAGCAGGTGGTGGCCTATGTCATATCCATGGATGGCACAGTAGGTGGTCATTGCTGCAAATTCAGTGCGCACATGAACCAATTAGCTGAGGTAAAGTTAGAACACATCAAGATCTGACCTCACATAATAGCACATCCTTCTCTAGACCGTCCATGTAGGTTGCACTCTGAGTTTAAATAGTTGTACCATCTGCAGCAACAACCAAAACAAATAAAATGGAATCAAACAAACATCCAAACAAAGTGAGGAATGCGACAATATCAGAGGCTGTGGTGCATGGCAACAGATGCAGCAGCAGTAGCGTGCTGGACTTAGAATCCGTTGTGGCAGCACACTGTATAAATAAAAGCTAGAAACATATCAAAATTTGTATGGTAGGCCTCCCAAGTCTGAGCACAAATGTTCAGCTTCGACTGCCTGGTCCAACTCCCAGTGGCCGGCGTTGGGCAGCCCATGGCACAGAGCGAGGAAAGAGAGGAGGGGCTGGCAGTGGTGTCACCAGATCCGGTGGCTGTTCACGTGCAGACTACTGCATCGGGACGGCAGGAACTGGTGCCCGACCAGGCATTAGTAATGGTGCAGGTCGTGAAGGATGTTCGGTGGTTCTTGATGTCTACGATCCGCTAATGCCTCATCTGATTGTAATTTGGACACAAATGCAAGGAAATAGTCGGATGCGTTCCAAATAAACTAAAAAATCGTGAAGGAAGCAGAATATGTAACATATATGTTACCTTGGGGGCATTTCAGCGAACACATGGTGAGCATCGTCGATGTGGACCTCAGACTGCCATTGATGCCTGCTGCTGCGGCGAATCAGAGCGGCGTGCTGGACTTGGCGCGGGAGGAGCCGAGGTGGTCGCCAAAGAGCCCGGGGTTGTTGGCGTGCGCGACGCCGAGCCGGAGGAAGTGACGACGGAGGAGCAGCTTTGGCCGAAGGAGTGGATGGCCATGGAGGTTGGGCCGGATCCGTCGCCGGCCATGGCAGCCACGGACACCGCGGTGGGGAAGGGCCGGTGGGGGGACGTCAGGTTTGACCCGACAAAAAATTTCTCTCGTCGTGGCGTCGGCGGCGGCGGCGGGTCGAGAGGAGCACACCAAGGTGGTGGATCTGGAGGCGGCGAAGGCCGCTCGGCAGCGTAGGCTGGGGGAGGACTGCGCCGGAGGTTAGATAGATCTTTTAATCAGTTTTTTAATGAATTTATTTAGAGATGCGAATGTTGTTCGCATTATATACAAAATCTAGTTAAATTTGTCGCATAAAAACAAAAAAATGACACATAAAAAGGGATAGAGAAAGTATACAAATAAGATAAAGATATAGATAAAGCGATCCACAGTTTAGCGCAGCGTAACGGCGCGCCCGCCATAGATTAAACCAACAACTGAGAGTTAAAACTCCCGTTAACAGGACCAAGCCCCACACAGTTTATCTGAGCACGCACAGTCTCCCTTTCTTCATCAGGCTGCATCACAGCCGCAAAGTTCTGCGCCGAAGGTTGAAAATCCCAGGATTCCGACCTTGATTGAGTCACCCCATCCAAGTGCAGTCTTGGTGGTTGGTTTGCCATGTCTTCCATCTTCAAGATTATTGCCTCCAGAGCAGCTCCCAAATCCTGGTCCTGGTCGTACAGAGGTCTCCACCTTCTTAGCATTTTTGCAATCCATCTCCACACCATCCCTTCTGTCCAAATAAGACTCTGAAAGTAGATTCTGTTACGACAATTCCAGAGGCACCATAATACAGCAGAGGTAACAATATTGGTCAGCTTATGCTTTTTATTTGCTATCCAAAACGTGGCTATAAACTCAAAGTTCTAGCTGCCACTCAGATTCAAAAGATCAGCAATCCTAGACCAGATTCTACTAGCCACACAACATTCAAAAAACAAGTGATTAATCGATTCTAACTCGCTGCAGAACAAACAAGTCTTATCCTCCAAATCTCTTCTTTTGGCTAAGTTGTCTCTAGTCAGCACCTTATTTTTCATCAAGAGACAAAGAAAAATTTGGACTCTAGGTGGAATTTTGAGCTTCCAGGCAGCAGGTAAGTAAACAGGGGTGACCCCTCTATGATTTATGACAGCATACAGAAATTGGACTAAAAATCTACCATTTGAATTAAGTTCCAAATCATTCTATCACACTCATTCTCTCTTAGGTTAACACCCTCTATTATGCTTAGTAAATCAAACCACATATTCATAAGAGTTTCAGACACGTTTCGCCTGAAAGATAGTCTTAAGACTTCACCATCCCAAACTTGACTAATCGTCCTCCCCTGTTGCTCATTAATAACATAAAGAGGCCAAAATTGGATTGCCAAACTGGAGTTACCAAACCATGTGTCTTCCTAGAATCTGATTGTTTTCCCATCACCTACCAGCCACTTAATCCCCATTTTTGCTGCTCTCATGGCCCACATCAAGGAGAAACCACGGTATCATGACAACAAAGAATGTTAGGACTATTGGTATTATATTTATAATCTACTATTTTGGTCCAGATAGCATCAGAGTTTAAACCATATCTAAAAATCAAAGAACTAAGTAAGGACAAATTTAAATTTCTCATATCTGGAATCCCCAAGCCTCCTAACTCTTTACTCTGAGCCACCAAATGCCAATTGGCTAGATGATATTTGTGACTGTCTTCAGTGTTGTTCCAAAGAAAATGAGACATGTGAGAATTAATCATGGCAATTGCCCATTTAGGGAATTTCAGAATGGACATAAGATAAATTGGAACACTGGCTAGACAAGCTTTTAAAAGAGTCAATCTAGCAGCATAGGAGAGCAACCTCCCTTTCTAACCAGCAATTCTTTTAATGATTTTGTCAATAATAGGTTGCAAATCTTTTTTTCTTAGATTAGTGAAATGTAAAGGCACACCCAGATACTTAATAGGGAAATCTGTAACAGAACCGCCTAAATCACGTGGCCCACAGGCACCTGTCAAAGTCACTAATGACATCTGACAGCCGGGCCCGTGTTCCATATGACCTAAGCGGGCTCTGCCGGGCTACATAAGCACCCGTCATCTCCGACAGGATCCCATTGCGAAGTCATTACAGAGTTACAACATTTCATAACAAAATACATCAGAGTAGAAGTTGCGGAAGAATAAATAGTACTTAATATTACAGACCAGTGTTCGAATAAAATTAAGTGCAGTTATTACAGACCATAAATATAAAAGAGTAGCAGTAGAGTTTGGAACAACAGTACGACAGATAGTTAAATATTACACGAACCCTGCCCAAGGGTTTAACCTTAGTCTTCTTCACTCTCCTGGACGATGGTGACGCAGCACGGAGCGAGACAAACGTCAGTCTCCTGCTGCCCTCCTGCAACGGGGTTAACAAACCCTGAGTACATGGGGTACTCCACAAGACTTACCCGACTAAAAGTGTAAGATTAGACTCAGGAATGCAGGTTGAGGGGAGTCAAGGTAAGGCTTTAGCAAGAGTTCAAGAATTTTGCAGAAAAGCATTACTATTCCTAACTCAATATTTTGTTTCCATAATACTATTCATCATTATCCATTTCTCCAAGTTCTTTCTCATATATCAACATTTCTCATTTGCTTAATCCATTCAAAACAATCCTAGTTCCGAACCACTTTCCGATGTAGGGGTGAGGATCAAGTCTCCTTATCCGAGGAGCAACGACGATTCGAATCGATTAATACCCAACTAGGGATCCCTATCCACACTGCGTATGTAGCACTTAAGCTTGCATACGCCAACCCCGCCTACCACGGCTTTTCATACCCCGGAACCGGTCCTGCGCCACCCGAGAGCACAGTACTCCTCTCGTCTCCAGGCACGACGGCCACGAGGGTACACGCTACTCTCGCCATCTCTCCACTCCCAGTGCGTGGTTGTCGATTCCAGCAGTAGAGCCACCGGAGTCAGAGGCTTCCCGTAGTATGTGGCTAGTTGCAAAGTCTTGATCACAGCAGGCCTGACAACGAACGGTCCCTAATATTTTTCCGTTAGAAACCATGCATTGGGACTCTAACCCAAGTACACTGGTAACTACCCGGTTTTCACATCCCTTTCCGATGGCGAGGATCGCTGGGACTCTAACCCAACAGATGGTCGACCAAACGGAACAACCCATCCATGTGGTTGACAATGAACTAACTAGGCACACTGCCAACCAACAAGGACATAACCAATCCCATAAAGTGATTCGTTTGTTTCATATTATCACAGTTTTCAAAATAGCATTTTTGCAATTCTATCATTAAGCATGACTAAGTATTTTTCAATACCTTTAAATAAATCAGGGTCTTAGGTTTAATATGTGGTCAAGGAAAGGTAATGCATCAATAGGTTATCACTCAACTCCTAATAACCTAATGCAGTAGATTAACTCAAGTGATAAATATTTTAAATAACAAGGAGGGGCTGAATGCACCGGGGCTTGCCTTGAATTGCGTAGAGTGTCGGATCCGGGTCAGTTCCACAAATGTCAAATCCTTGTATAACTTCCTGAGTAGTCTCCTCAGATGGACCCTCAGATTTAACCTCTGGATTCTCGGTCACTACACGTTTGCAATGAATGAATGTATGAATGTGATGCACATGAAATGACAGACGAAATTTAATAACAAATAAATAAACCACACATGAGTATATGACCCTATCTTAGCTAGACATGAATAATCTAATTCATACTGCCCTAGGTCATAAAGGTGATTGACCTAGAATTTCAATCAATCCAAAAATCACACCAATCAATAATCATTCCATTTATTATTCCTAATATTATCATTTAACCTAACATATAATTAAATAAATATTTAACTATTTCCATTTGATGTCAAAATGCACCAACAGATAGGTTTTAATCCCAAACAGTGACACAATAAATCTCATGATTTTTGGAATATCACAGAAATTATTAAAAATCATTAAAGTTCCTTTTAACATTTAATGTGCTGATTTTTAATTAATACAGAAAACACCCAAATCCTGTATTTAATATTTTTATCAAATTCTACACATTACAGAGAGTATCTAGAAATATTTTCATACTTTTTGGTGCAGTATATTAATCCATACAAAAATATCAAAACTTAACACTATTCATTTAAATTAAAATGAAAAAGTAATTGGAAAATCGCTGGAAAAAGGAAACGGCCATTCGGCCCACTACAGCCCATCAGCGTAGGCCGCGGCCGCGCGCGCGCGCGCCACCGAACCGGCCCACACCCCGCACCGGCCCAGCACGGCCCAGCCGCGACCGCGCGCGCTCGCCTCCGCGCCGGGACGCTGACAGGCCGGGCCCAGCTGTCAGCCTCCCACGCGCTCGCGCGCTCGCCCACGCCGGGTTGCTGACAGGCCGACCCCACCTGTCAGATCCATCTCCTACCTCTCGCTCTCTGCCCTTCCCTACGCCCGCGCGCGAGTGACGCGGCGTCTTGCCGCCGGCAGCCTTCCTCCGGCAAGGGAAGCCTACCGGACACCAAGTAGAACCTAGAGGCACCACCCTAGAGCCCTAAAACGGCTAGACCCGACCGGCAACGAGCTTGTCGGCCACACCGGCGGCTCGGCGGCGGCGGCGGACCACGCGCCGGTGAACGCGTAACGAACGCGACCAACTCAAGGCAGGAAACGATTCGGAAACTCATCACGACCCTAAACCACTAGCTGGTTGGGACGGAGACGGGACGGAAGAGTAGGCTTGACGACGTGCCGACCTTCGACGAAAAACACCGGCGACGACCTTTTCCGTTCCGGTGATCCTAGAACACCAAATGGAGAACCATCTAGCACATGAGAAGCTGAGCAACACAAGGACCCTAAAACGCACACAAGTTCCGGTAGAACCTCACCCTACGAGACCGGCCTCGGTTTCCTGACGTGCGGCGGCGCTCTGCTCGGCTCCGGTCGGACGCGGAGACGGCGACCCGCGTTCCCGGAAGCTCGAGGCACCACAGCGCACCCCGATGGCACCAATCGACGCGCAAGGAAGCTAGCGAGCTTGCCTGGAGATGGAAAAGGTAATGGTGGCTTGGTCACGGTGAATTTCACCGTATTCCGATGGAGCTCGACGGCGGCCGCGAGAGGAGAAATGAGGTCGGGAAGGTGCTGTGGTGGCTTATAACCTCGGGAAAGGGAGGGGATAAGCTCGGCTGGGTCCGGGGCCCCCTCTCGGCTGCTCGACAGCGGCACCGGTTGCCCATGCCGGCCGGACGGCGCCCGGCGCCGCGCACGGTACGCGCGTCGCGTCGAGGAAGATGAACAGGGGGGTCCCCCCTGTAGCTACAGTGCTAGTTTGAGTAGGTCACAAACTATTTGATGCAAATTGGAGCTGGTCCAGCCCGAATCCGAGGAAGTGGTGAATACAAAAGTTGTAGAGAATTTCGTGGAGATCATTTTTGCTTTTGACACCAATTTCAAACTCGGCCAAACTTTTGAATTACAGAAAAGGGGGTAAAAGTAGGGTTTGAATTTCAAACTGAAATTTTAAAATTACTTTTGATTCTTCTCAACAACTTAAAAATTGGTAAACATGAAAGTTGTCCTACTCAGAGAGATTGACAACTTCTATGTAGGAAGTGTTTGAAGATTCTTAATATTTTTGAATGAATGTTTCAAATATAAATTTCAATATGTAATTTGAGTTAAATTTGAATTTTTATAATATAACTTCAAAATTCCAAAATAAAAATTTGTTTCCATTTCAAAAACTCTACAACTTTTTATTAAAACATTTCCCATATCATTCGATTTGATTGGGTTTTAGTAACTTTAGGGTTAATTAATTATTTATTTCATTTTTTATTTTTTAAGGACTTATTACAAATAATACTAGCTGAATCAAATATCTAGGCTAAGCTCATCAGATCTTAATTTAAATATGTGAAATGCTTAATTATTCACCAGAGTATACAAAATCACATTTCTTGCAACAAAAGACCTTAGCAAACTCATTACCCCTATCTTCACTAATTCCTATGGTTAACATGTCACTTTTATCAAAGTTAATTCCCATGCCTAACATCTGCTCATAGCAAAGCAGAAGCCATTTCAAATTATTGGCTTTCTCCAAATCATCTTTCAAGAACAATAATGTGTCATTAGCATATTGTAAGCTGGACCACCCCTCCCTCTATTACTTGTGGAAGCAAGCCAGAAATCAGGTCATGGGAGGCTGCTTTCATAAGCATCCTAGTAAAAATATCTGTAACAAAGTTAAACAAAAGGGGGGACAGGGGATCTCCTTGTCTAAGCCTTTTCCCAGGTTTTAAGTATGTGCTGTTTTCATTATTGATTCTCACACATAAAGATCCTCCCTTCACCACTTTCATTATCCAACTAATCCATTTCTCAAAAAAGCCTCTAGAGCGAAGCATCTCCTGTAAAAATGACCAATTCACCCTATCATAGGCTTTTTCATAATCTAATTTCAGAATCACTCCACTCTCTCTATTAACATGGACATCATGAATTATTTCATGAGCAGCTACAACACTTTCAAGGATGAATCTCCCTTTAATAAATGCTGTTTGATTTTTCGAAATAAGTCTATCTGCAACTTTTATAAGTCTATTGTTCAAGGCTTTACCAAAAATCTTAAAGCTACAGTTAAGAAGACTAATGAGTCTGAATTTCTTTAGCTGTGTGGTCTCTGGTTCCTTAGGAATTAGGGTAATCAGGGCATAATTAAGCCTCTCAAGGTTCAAGTTTCCAGTTTCAAAGTCCCTAACAACTTTCATAAAGTCATCTTTAATCACCTCCCAAAAAGTTTGGTAAAAAAAAAACCATCAGGGCTAGGTGCTCCCTCAGCATAAGACTCAAAAACTGCTGACTTAATCTCCTCTTCAGAAAAAGGAGCTTCTAAGAAACTATTCTCAAGAATAGTAATTTTGTCCTCCTCTGACCAGAAGTTAGGATCAAGCTTAACTCCACTGTCAGGTTCTACCCCAAAAGGGTTTTTGTAAAACTCAACAGCATGCTCTAACATAGCCTTGTTATCCTCTATTACCCCTTGACTAGTTTCAAGACAAGAGATCCTTTTTTTCCTATTTCTTTGATTAGAAATAGCTTGCAAATAAGCAATATTCCTATCTCCTTTAATCTCTCTATCTCTGGATCTTTGTCTAGCCTTAATTTCTTCCATTCTCCAAATACTCCCTAAATCTGACAGAATAGCATCCATTCTGTCTTTTTGGCCTGGCAACAGGCTACCCTTCTCATAGTTCAGGTCCAGTAACTCAAACTCCTCCATGAGATCCTTTTTAATTTTTCTAATCTCAGCGTCCACATTTTTTGCCCACCCTCTAATCTTTTTTTTCTTAGCAATCTTATCTTGAATTGCCATATTTCAATAGGTTCAGTAAAGATACAATTTGTTTTCCACACTTTTATCACAAAAGGTTTAAAATCTGGGTGGCTTAGCCACCACTTTTCAAATCTGAACATGCTGGGTTTTTTGGGATCACTAACCCCAAAATCCAGAACTAGAGGAACATGGTGGGATAGAGTGAGCAGTGCTACTAATGATATATATTTGTAAGGTATCAATTCTCTCATCATCCTCGGGGCATGGACTATATGGAATCATCGCAACAGGTGTGTTTTTAATGGAGCAGCCCCTGATATTGCAAGAGCCCTGATCATTGCCATGAGAAGATCGACAACTTTGGTCGTTGGCTGGAGCTCGAGGAATTTCCCTCTTGATTGCTCCCCTTTCGGCAACTTAGGATCCTAGTCTTGGGTGGGTCGCCCCTTGTAACTGACAGGCAATTTTGTATACTTAGGATTCAGAGAGTTCGTGGAGGAGTTTGTGTGAGTTGGCGTGAGTGCGTGGGCTTGTTGTTGGGGTTCTTCTTTTTTTTTCTTTCTTTTCTTCTTAATATAATGATGCGCGGCTCTCTTGCGTTTTTTGAGAAAAAAGAGGAACATGGTCACTACCAGCTCTAATCTTACAAGTGACAAAAGCTAAAGGGTATTTTCGTTCAAACTCAGTGTTACAAAGGAATTTATCAATAGCCGCCATGACTGGTTGCTCTTGATTATTTGTCCAGGTAAAGTTTCTAGCGGAATTCTTCAATTCTACTAAACCATGACAGTTTATCCAATCTTTAAAGAGATCAACCCATTTCATATTAACTATACCATTATTCTTTTCTTTTAGATTGGCTACTAAGTTGAAATCCCCTCCCAAGAGGGTTGGACCAGACTAATTGTTTATAACTTCACGCAACTCATTTATAAATTCAGCCTTCCCCTCATCATAAGAGGAACCAAAAACACAAACAAACCTCCAAATAAAGTTGTCACTAGTGTTCTTAATCATAATAGAGACACAAGACTCTGTGTTTCTCCAGGCTAAAGCCTCAAATTTTCTATTATCTAGGCCAACTAAAATCCCTCCTGCTGTACCATTAGCTGGTAAAAATTGCCAGTCAAAGTTCCTATTCACTTGTTTCAAGAAAGAGACTTCAAAATTCTCCTTTTTAGTTTCTAAAAGCCTACAAAGTCTAGTTTATTATCACTCATAAAATTTGTAATGCACTGTAGTTTGCCTCTCTTATTGAGGCCTCTTCAAACTGCACAGCCTTGGCTTCAGCTTCATCATGCACCTCACAGTCCTCCATCGACTCCATCTCTTCTTCTTTCGAATCTTGAAGTTCCATTCTTTTCAATAACTGAGAACACTCTTGATTATCTATATCATCTTTAGCCAGCCTTCTGAATTCTTCCCACTTCGAGTAATTAGTTTCCTCACTACCCAAGCTGTTTTTCTTATTTCCCACAATGTGACATTCTGAACCTCTGGATATCAAACACTCTGCAGTCACCCAATCATCATTTTCTTCATAGTTATCCATCATTTCATCCCTCTCACAATAGGACACATTGATTGGTAGCTCAATCTCTTTTTCCACAGGTTTACCACCTGGAGTTAAAACTCCATTTGTCAAAAGGTCATTATTGACTTTTTGGACAACATTCCCACCATAAGGATTTTCAACCTGCATCTGAGACAGAGAGTTTACCATCATAGCTACTAGCTGTTGTTCCTGTCCTAAAGGGTCACTTGATGCACCAACTGACTTACTCCCTATTCTCTTAACTTGCTTAGCTTTTGGTGTTATCAAACTTGTTCTATTTGTAGCTGATCGATTTTCCTTATCTGATTTCTCCTCCTCAGTATCATATAGATCATCTTCCTCATCTTTCTCTTTTTTTTCCTCATCTTTCCCTCCATATCCTCCACCATCATCATCATTATCATCACCATTATCTTGTTCTCCTTTGCTGATTTTCATCTCTGCTTCTACCACAAATGACACAATATGAAGCTTCTTGTTCATCTCAAATAACCTTTCATTAGGAATCTTCTTGTAGTCTTTACAAGCTACCTTCACTCTTACAGTCTCATAAAAGGATTTGAATAGAGTTGCCCAATCAACCTCAATCATGAGCCCAAAACCAGATGCAATCTGAGCAAAGACTTTCCAATACACCATCTTGGGGGAATCCCTTGTATCTGAACCCAAACTTCTTGTAATTCACCATAAGGCTGTAGTTCCCCAATCCATTCAAGCACTTCAACTTGCACACCCTGTTTCCTCAAATTGAAGGAGGGATAATTTTGATGTCAGCTACCTTTTTGTTAGGAGGAAAGCGAACTAGAAAATTCCCTTTCTCCAATTCCCTTATCTGCCATGGCCAATCTTTGTCATATATTTCAAAAAGTTCTTTCTCCAGGTCTAACAGACCAATTTCACCAGTTATGACCCTCACCACTCCACAGTTGGTCAAATTTAGCCACTGAAATGACTGAGTATCAGGGATTTCTAGGTGATAAAAACCTAAACTTTGATTAGCACTACCAACATAAGCAGCTATTGGGTGGTCATCTTTCCAGGTTGGGCACACATTCATATAGTGACCGGGAATACCACAGATGAAGTAGACTTTCGGTTTAGTGCAGTTTCCAACAAAGTGACCAGGCTCTCCGCAATTGTAGCAAATCATGTTCCTATATCGCGGATCGATAACAAAGGCAGGAGGATCAGTATCATTACCATGGCCAACCACCTGCTGGGGAACACGCTTTGGAGGGGGCTACTTGGTGGTGGTGGCGGCTGCCTTGTTGGTGGTTGTTGCCGTGGCGGCTGTTGCCTCGGCTACTGTTGCCACGATTGCTGCATCGTTGGCCGAGTACCTTGACCACGATGTACTTGTACCTGCCACCCGGGGTGAGGTTGGTGAGGATGTATTGGAGGGTACCTCGCCTGATTCTGCTGCACGGGGCATTGAGGCCTTGTTTGGGTAGGGCGCCGCAGTTCCAGCTGCCACACCCAACGCCCTTCTTCCGCCATGGCTTTCCTCAACACCTCTGCGTATGTCTCCCTCGCTTTCTCCTGGCTCCAGATCTCGTGAAAGCTGATACAGACTGGCTCTCTCTGTAACCTCTCAGATCTGCTAACAGGGAAGCAATCCGCTGGGCTGAAACTTCTCATCTCCACTAGATCCTTCTGTATCCAAAATAGTTGGCCGGACTTCTCACTGGATCTCGTGGGCGGGTGACATCTAGACTTGCCTGGCGGCGGAGGGGAGTCTATGGCCCAGAGTTGGCCGAAGAACTTCGTGACAATTTCCCCCTCCTCCACCCCACCAATGTCGGGATTAACCCTGACTTTCGTGGGTAACCCCACTCCCCGCTTCCTGGACAACGAGCTCTCCCTTTCGTTTGCCTGACTCGCGGATCCCGTCTCAGGATGGGGCCACGTGGTCAGCCATGGTGGATGTGGCCACACCACTCACTTCACGAAAAGTATTATAAAAAGTCATTGTAGCACATGAAGAATCTTCTTCAATAAGTGTCTAATCCTGGCCCAAGTAGATTCAAAAAATTCATCTCGAGAAAAACAGATAAACTATGCAAACATGTAATAGCTGCTACTCTATTTAATGTTCCATGCATATGTCCAAAAATTCGATGTGATAGTAAATCTGAAAAATTTTTGGAAACTAAACAGGGCCTCACACGACTGGCAAAAAAAAACCCATACTATTGCAGCAATCATACGCAGAAATATATACTTTATCAATACTTGCACACTGCCTTGTGTCATTTTATTAGTCACTTTGTAATTACAATTTCATTACTGGCTAACTTTTTTCATCATATGATCTCTCGAGTTGCGATTACAATTTACATCTCACAAAATAAGGTCGTACACTGTTATAAGCTAGAACTCTAGTCGACCTGCTCGACATTACAGCTATGCAAACAGTAACTATTACGCAATTATACACTAATAATAAGCTATTTGGAAAAAAGTAAAAAAAACTGCATCATAACACACGTGCATGTTTATAGACTATACTCCCTCTGTCCCTTTAGAGCAAGGATAATGGATACGCCCACTCTCGCCGGTGAAATAAACTCCAACGTGGCTTCTAATTAATGCGGCAGTGGTAACTATAGCTCTGCAACATCATATGCAGCCAATATGGAGTGAGCGCAGCAGTAGAGTAGCAAATGGGAACGCAGTTCGCACGTATCCACCCGCTTCAAGTCGGCGTTTTACGAGACGCCGGCTCTGCACTCTCTCCTTTACTCTCTCTCCGCCAGCTCGGATTCAGCCGGCTCCATAATACTTGCTCTTAAGAGAGTCGCTTTGGAGCTGGACATGGAGACCAAGGAGAAGCCTATACTGCTAGCTCTGCATGCATGCATGTTCTGTCCGATGCCAGGGTGGGGCACTATTTATAGCGCTGAAGCTTGTGCCAACAGCCCCGGCCGCTAGGGTGGGAACCAGCTGTCTGTGAGGAGCAAGCCAAGGCCCCGTGTGCGCGACGGCATTTTCCACGGGACAACATTCCATGCGACATTTTTCCTGAGACGGAGGGAGCAGTTGCTAAATAGGGTCAGGCATATCTTCAGAGCAAAACTACGAGAAATTGTATTTGCAAAGGAATTCTTGCGCTGGGCAGGAAGCACATATGAAGACCATGCAAGCTGGCACAATTCTCAGACCAGTAATCTGTTTGCACATGAAATCATCGTTCTGAAACCAACCAGGTTTTAACAGAAGACAATAGTTTCACTGGAATTGGACACCACATCACTTTCTTATGTAGGCTAACATAGGACAGGACGCATGATTGATGGCGGATAACACGGAATGAACACCCTCGACACAAGGAAAGCTCCTGGCCTCTTGTACTGATTGTGACCAAACCGCACAGCTAACAGACACATTTCCTCTCAAGTCCATGACCGCACTGGTTGCTAGTTCAGGCTTTTCACTTCTTCAGATGGGGGAAGCACTGGTACACATCTGTCTTCGGATGCTTAGCCTCAGCATGCTCCCGGCACTTCACTTCAGTCGTGGTACACATGAATGTTTGCATGCATACTTTGCACTGGGTTCAGGTTGGCCAAAACAAATTGTATCAGTATTCAGTAAAATACTTCAGACGCCAGCTTGTGAAAAATATGCAAGAGACTAAAAACTTGCTTCAGATTGATTACATCTAGAATTTTGAGCTCCTCTATAAAACGTGAACTCAGACAAGAAAATTAATACAGCTTTCATGGAACTACCGGTGCTAAACAGTGGTCCATGGTGTCATCTAATGTCCCCTGACTACTAAAATGCACATCTAGGCACAAATGTGACTAGACCAGTTAAATATGCCAAGTCGAGGTCCGTCATGTAGGCAAAGGCAAGTACATATGAATTAATGAGACTTTGGACCTCAACAGTGCAGGTAAACTTCAAATTTAGACATTCACAATTTGAGAGTTTAGGGATCTTAAACAGTTCAGGGCAGCAGACAGGATTAGTGTTTTGCCTGAGAAGAAAATAAAGCACAGTCCAGTACTCCAGGTTCAGTTCAAATTCCAATTCCAAGCATTGGATAGGAATCTAGTGCCTGATGTAGTTTGCACAGACAAACCAATTGGACTAGTTTTTCATGGGCAATAGTTGGGATTAGTACAATAGTGCAATTTCTGAAGCCAAATTTCACTACAGACAACTGATTTTTCATCAATCATCAACATGATAAAATAATAAATAAGCATATCTGTCAACAACGCCGTTAGCACTATAAGCTAAGCCAGCCGCTGGATTGGTACCAAATGAACAAACATAAGGGTCTGTTCCGATACACATTGCTAGTTAGCAGTAGGGGCTAATAATTAGCTCAAATTAAATATGGTTGGTTAGCTAGTTGGATAACTAGTTCAAGACTTGGCTAAAAAATTAGCCCTCCTCTTTGGATGCACTGTGGCTAATCTGAGCTAAAAAGTAGGCCATGGTATCCAAACATGCCCTAAGATAGGGCTGTAAAATTTGTAGACACACAAACGGTGTTGCCTGCTTGACTGATCAGATAAGCCCCATTAAGGGGAAGGATGACATTATGACTGGTTATGTTCTTTGCCACGTAAAGATACAGCTTATTTTATTTTCAGGCTCCAATTCGAGCGGTAGCCACATAGCACTATGTAAAATTACATCGTTCATCGCATCCCCCCACGTAAAAAATTCACAACTGATCGTCTGATACTAACCATGGAGAACAAAACTCCAGTCTAAAAAATTACAGCTGCAGTCACTAATCCAGCAGGCTATTCTATGAGCACAACATACAATCCATCAAGGAATTCCAACAAGAGACATCAAAACGTAAGAGCAAGGACGCGGATCTAGACAGGGTACCTGGATGCTCATGGCCTTCTTGTTGGTCTCAAGCTGGCTCCCTGCACAGCGGAAACACGCGGATCCATCAGATCGGAGCACCCTCCCAGAGCAATCGCACGTAATATCCAAGAATCGGAAGGGATGCGGAGGGGCTTATTGAAGGAAGAGGGGCGCACCCTTGGACGCCTTGTTCTTCTCCAAGTTGCGCTCGCGGGCCATCTTGGACTTCTGGCCGTTGCCACCGCCCATGGTGGTTGGATGATGGATGCGGCGACGATCGACGGCAGCTACGCCCGGCGGCCGGCCCGCGCCGCTCCGCGTTAGGTTTGTGGTTCACGGGAAGGAGCGAGTGGGGATGGCAGATCTCTCCGATGGATCTGTGGACGGACGCGGAGCGGGAGCCGCCCAACCAGAGTTTTTAATTGGAAAAAGAAAAGAAGCCGTGCCCGTCGCGTCGGTGCCGTGCCGGGAAGCCACTCTTTTGAGCAGATCTCGGCCGTCCATCCAGCCGCGACGAATTATTAGACAACGGAGAAGAGAAATGGTTGCATACACCTTGAGAGGATATATAGAAGCATCTTTTTGCCAGATGATTTGTTTCAAGATTTGTGTACCAAATACTCCCTTTCGTTCTAAATTGTAAGTCATTTTTAAAATTTTATAAAATCAAATCATCTCAACTTTAACTAGATAAATATGAAGATCTATGACACCAAATAAATATAGTATGAAAATATACTTCATTCGTATAGGATTTAGATTGTCGTTTCGGATAAGGGTCAACATTGAGAATATAAATCATGAATAACTTTTAAATTATTGAGTTTGAAAAATATGAGAATTATATAAATAGATTTGTCTTTAAATATATATTCATAAAAGTATCTGTGTGTGTGTCACTTTTTAATAAATATTTTTATAGAAATATGAAGACAAAGTCATTCTTTGAAGACCGTGTCGTTGTCCTAAATCACATCTAAATCCTATACAAAGAAAGTATTTGAAGAAGAATCTAATATACTTATGCGATATTGTGAATATTTTATCTTATTATATAAAATTGGTAAAAGTTGAGATGTTTTAACTCTCCAAAATTCTTTGAATGACTTACAATTTGAGATGGAGGGAGTAAATTTTAAAAGAAAAAATCTTCTTTTTTGTAGCTTAAATTTTTTTTCTATTTGCACTAAATACAAATCAGGTCTCCTCCCTTAGGCATACCATGTGATTTGTGCATACATAAGATCCAAAATTCTTCAAACACATCATACATCTAAATCACATATCATAGGATTGAAAATGTTACATGGCAAACTCTAGTTTGAAGCAAGCATGGTTGGTTATTAGGCTTATTCTTGCTTTTATAAAGGAAAAAATATCAATACTCTAAATTATTTAGTATAACAAAATATTCAGTGTCATATTAGAATCTTCCTGCCATAGTTCATCTAGGCGCTAAGCGGTATCTAGGCGCTGACCCTCCCCCTAGAGCCTAGGCGGGATTAATCGTGCCTAGGCGTTCCTACGTGTTTTCCTAGGCATTTTGGCAATATAGCCATAATATATATATATATATATATATATATATATATATATATATATATATATATATATATATATATATATATATATATATATATATAGAGAGAGAGAGAGAGAGAGAGAGAGAGAGGGGTAGCTGCCCCATAAGGGCTGGTAGCTACGCGCGTTTTGGATGCCAGCCACGTGGACAGTTGGACGGTCGGCAAGTGATATGTATTTGTGGCAACCAAAACATTGCTGCAGTGCTGCTTGCCCCTGTCTGCCTTTTTTTTTGTTCGTTATGGACCACAAGGTGATCTTTTTGCGTTGTGCCCCGCTATAAATTATGGTTTCCAGTTCTCCTGCTGCTTACTAGAGTTTTAAACAACTGAGTTCGTCCTGATGGGTTCAGCTTGTTTTGGCTGCACTCGTCACGCATTGTGATGCGGCGTCTCTGCACGCAGTAAGTGGCTGCTCCCAAGTGTAGTCCATCAGTAGCTTTATTTCCTTCAGGCTTACAGTACTTTACAAAATGGAATCTGTGATGTCAGTGTGCATGGTGAAATTTGAGATTTGAAGTATCTTAAATTGAGTATCTAAACATACTCAAACCAATAAATTAGTATACACGCACGCGCTCGCACACACATATACATACATACATACATACATACATACATACATATATATATATATATATATATATATATATATATATATATATATATATATATATTATAGCAATAATTAATAATTCAGGTTACAGTAAATATAAAAAGAGGGCCAGTAGACATATCTGACTCCTTGGTGGCTTATTCTTCCATATTCATATCTCCTACAACACATTTTGACAGCTGGTAAATACTAAATTCTCACTGGACAACAAGCTATTCATCAATAGAAAATAGAAAACACCAAGTTGTCACTTATCTGAATAATTTCAGCTACCTCCCATCCATGAGCACACCATATCAACAGCTGTTACTTACAAATTTTAAAGCACAAACAAGTGGATAAGATAGCAATACAAGTGCACGACACAATTTATAAATAAAGGACAGTACAAACACATAGTTCCTAGTTCTCGGCACAAGCACAGACATTTTCACACAACTAACAGCACAAGCACAAGCACCACAAGCACAGACAAGTCATACAGCTGCAGTTCAATAGGGTTCCTCACACATGTCATCCTCATCTTCATCAAACTCTTCTTCTTCAGACTCAAACTCTTCTCCTATATAGAGCTGCCTCACTCTTGCACTTCTACGCGGCTGAAGCTGTTCATCTGCTCCCATTGCGTTTCCTTCATGGGCCAAATGTTGCTTCAACCGATAAATCCCTCCTTGCATCACCTTGTCACGAGTTTGCACATCACCTTGTCCTTGTTTGCAGGATCAATAAGAACCCCATATTCCCATTCCGACATCATCTGAATTCCTTTTCAGGACATTCACTGCCCCACTTTCAGTTTCAGGTGCAGCTGCAACCTCTGTTTCAGTTGTTGACATCCTACTCCTACATTCAGTTAACCAAGTAACAATACATTCAGTCATCCTACTTTCAGTTTCAGGCTTTCAGCTGTAGCCTCCTTTATATTATATAACTGTATTTATATAAAAGAGGCTGAATAATAATTAATAAGCAGAATGAATCTGAAACCTCTTTTATATACACTCAATCTACTCGACAATCTATTTACTGGAGTACTGGCCCAATCTGAAATCTCTAAGTATCAGATTGTACTCAATCTGCCTATGCCTACCTATCAGACTGTACCCAAGCAGTCAGACTGTACCCAAGTAACATTCAGAGTTTCATAGTTTCAGACTGTACCCAATCACTTTCATAGTTTCATTCATTCAGAGTTTTAGACAAATAGCAGTCACAGAGAGAGGAGCCGGGACAAATGAACAGAGGAGAGGAGCAAGGGAGGACAGAAGTTACCTTGGGGATTTTGGCTGGTGGGGAGGACTTCCGGCGAGGACGACTTCCGGCGGGGAGGACTTCCAGCGGGGAGGACTTTCGGTGGGGAGGAGCAGCGGCTGGTGAGAGCAGAACTTCCGGCGGGGAGGAGGGAGTTTGGCAGGGAGGGAGTTCGGGGGAAGGAGAGAGTTCGGCAGAGGAGAGCGACCGCGACGGCGGGCACGGGAGCACACCGTGAAGCTTCTGTCCGCGCTGCCTTTTCCCGCGTGGCCGCGCGCTCTTCTCTTTTATCCCGCGCGATTTTTCCCGCGCGCTCGTGCCGTGCCAGCCTTTCCCGCGCCCGTGTTTTTCTAGCGCCTCCGCGCCGACTAGGGAGCCTGGGCGCCGGCGAATCGCCGTTGAGGCGCCGCCTAGAGCCGCTGAGGCGCTCCGCTCGCCTAGGAAGCTGCCTACCCCTAAAGGGGGGGCGGTGACCCGACGCCTCACGCCTAATCGCGCCTAGGCGGCCGCCTAGGAGCGCCTACCGGAACTATGCTTCCTGCTCAATGTAGATGTTATTCAATTCCGTGTTTTAAGCAGAAATGCAATCACAGTTGGGAACCTAAGTAGTATATAAGCAATTAAGGGGGTGTTTGGGACTGCTCCGCTCCTATTTTTCCAACTCTGCTCCACGAACTCCACCATGGAGCAGCTCCACTGTGAAGTTTGTGGAGCTGGTGGTACTGTTTGGCACACAGCTCTGCTCTAGCTGTAGGAATTAGTTGTTTTCATATAAATGGTTCATTATGCCTCTAATTTGGACGATTCCCCTTCTTAACTCGTTCAGCCATAACTCACAAACAATTGTCACATTTGAATCAGTCCATTCCATTTGATCACCCTAGCATATGTTACAATAAAATAATAGATTCAAGCATTGAAGACAATCTAGTATGACATGATTTCAATTTTGTGAATATATGCATGGAGTGGACAATGAACAATCAACAATCACTAGTGTGCAATCAACGAATAGCAATCCATACAGATCAATACATGCTCATCCTTCTTTCTTGGTCTTGCACGTTTCCTTGTAGCAGCTCCCTGTCCTCTGTTTCCTTGCCGGCTAGCACCCTGGACGTGCCTGCATGCGTACAAGGCCATACGGGCGATGAATAGATGGAAACAATGATTAATGAGTGGCAATATGGGTAATTATGCCCCAACTCTACGAGGGAGTAGAAAACTCAAAAAACTGGAGTACCCCTTGAGGTGCTCCACAAAAAACATGGAGTTGGTCTCTAGCTCCACCTTTTTTGCGGAGCGGAGTTCGTAGAGCTGAACGTGTTTGGCAACGTGGAGCTGGAGCGGAGCTGAGAAAACTGGAACGGAGCAGTCCCAAACACCCCCTAAGCACACACCTGACTTCACCACCCGGCCCATCGACATATGATAGCCATTCAGTTTGTTGATGAGCTCGGGAACCATGAGTCAGTGGCCTTTAATAATGTTCAATGGATAAGCCTCTGACACTTCAATCTATATACCTCATAACTAGAAGAAAAACTAGGAAAACAATGGATTGCATGTGGAACCAAAAAAATGGTAAAATATTGAACCACGAACAACATGCATCAAGATAAAGGAGAGGGGGAAACCTCATCGAGATGTTATTCTCCTTGTCCACTTCCTTTGCTCGCCACGCATGACTACCACATGGATAACTAGTTTCTACAACAAAATAAATATACTTAAAGTGTAAACCGAATCGAAAAAGAAGAGAACTGCAACATTGGTTAAAAAAGGTAGTTATCCAAAGGGATTGGCTAGTGTAAGGATCATGTGACCAAGACCATGATATTTTGAGATTTTTTGTGATGACGGTGAAAATCTAGACTAACGTGTCTGCTAAGATGTGTTAGCCATGTTCTATTTTATCTAGGGATGTAAGGAAACAAATGGTATAAATATTAGAGAACAAAACCATAAAGATAATTAATAATATAGAAAAGATTGACAGGGTCGCATGGTATGGTGATAGAGAAAAGTAACACACATACATATAACAATGGATTAGAACACTAGTCATATGACTTGTTCGAACAGTATAATGAGACGAAAAGATAGCTCTTGAGTATCCAAGAATGGATAGAGAATCTATGGAGAGCAAAGGTCTTGGTAACCATAGTGTATAAAAACAATGGATCAACTAGTCCACATCTCATGGAACTTTATATCATGACCGCATACTTATGAGGTGATACTATTGCCATGTCGGAGTCTTGTTTTCTTCTGAAAGGTCCTTATTTGGTTTTGCTAATTGAGTGACAACTTAGGTGGACCAATTGTGTTTAATGTGAGATACATAGGTAGATGAGTGTGAGCAACTATGCCATTATTGAGTTGAAAATATCCTGTATTCGTTGCTTAGCTCACATATGTGATGATGGAGGAACTTAACGCATGAGATATAACATGGAGTTACGTGGCTAATGGAGAATATCAAGACAAGGCTTGACTTGATGGACCAGGTGCAAGAGTAAAGGGCAAGTCATGGGCTTTGAAGCTGAAGCATCTAGGCCCCTAGTGGGTTTCGGTGATTAATGATAATAAATGATTATATCATGACTAACTTGTGTTTTGTAGCGGCAATTAGAAGTTAGGTTATGGTAACAGTATGTTCATGCCCTACGTTTTGCAGTGGAGATGATGTCGTCGCCATGGAATAATTTTCTCCGGTCTTTTCTCCGTTTTACTGTGGCTAGATCTAGTCACGACGAAGGACAAGGGATAAAAAGCTACAGATTACTTTTCTTCATTCTTCAGCGGCAACAAGAAGAAGGAAGCATAAAAAAGAAGTTTCTCAACTCCATCTGCAAAAATGTTGGTTGTCGTTCGTTGGGCATCTTTTGTCAGCCTTGTTGCCAAGCGTTTGCCTATGCAATCATCGATATGAACCATCAAAAAGATTTGGTTTTAGATTTAGAGCTATTCATAGCGTGAGTACAATTTACATGAAATTTAGTTTCTGGATATGCTTGTAACGTGTTGATGTGCCCACTGTTATTTAATATACAATTCTTCTTTTGTTGCATAAAACTCTGCAATTGTGGAAGCCAATAATAAAAACTTGTTAGACAAAATAACAAACCCAACAAAATTGGATTTGTTTTGAAGGCGGTTTTGTCTTTTGTCTTTTTTATTTATTTCGGCTAAATCTTTGCAAAATCATAATAAATCACAAAAAATCATAAAAATAGAAAATCAAATTTTTTTAGACTCCACATGAGTAAATCTACAAGTGAACATATAATATGGTATGTTTTAGTATAATTTTTTTCTGGAGATTTAGATCTATACTTTTATATACTTAACTAGATTAATTTGATTTTTTGTGATTTATTATGACTTTTTAAATTTTGTTTGATCTATGCTGGGGCCGTAGTCAAATTTTGTTAGACTCAATTAGTTATACATTTTGTTTAGATATACATGAGTTATTCTAATTAATTATAGAAAAGCATAGGTCTAAATTTGTAGCAAAACCTAATATATTATATGTTCACTTATAGATTTACTTATGTGGAGTCCAATAAAATTTGATTTTCTATTTTATGATTTTTTTATTTATTATGACTTTTTAAAGATTTAGCCGAAATGAATAAAAAAGAAAAAGATAAAACCGTCTTCAAAACCTCTTATATAATTAGACTAAGAAGGTAAAATGTACGATTTCAATATTTAAGGGAGTTGATTTATCTAGTTTTGTGGTTTAGAGAGGAGAAGTAGACTTTCACAGAAGCTGAGGGAGGAAAAGTAGACTTATTTTAAAAAAATTTCTACTTTTTCCTTTTTTCGGAGGATTTTTTTCGAAAGTGTGCATTAGCAGGTACTGCTATAAAGGGGAAAAGGAGTTTTGATACAAACTCGAAAGGGCCACAGGCGAGGAGCCGGTGCACGGACGAGCGAAACACACTAACACACGGCACCGGCTAAAACGGTGGAGCTACACTCGCGCACTAACCGCGAAACTCACCCGCTAAGAGAAGAAAAAAGTACACGCGCGTCACTAGGCAACCAAGTACGCAAGCGCCGAAAGACCCCGGTAGCCGGCAGCTATCTAGGAGTCCGCCTCCTCCTTGATACGAAGCAGCAGAAAGGTCGGCGAGCCGGACTGATCGTCGAAAGTCCTCCGGTTACGCTCCTTCCACAACTACCAGGATACCAGTAACACGAGAGTGTCGAAACCTCTACGAGCAGTCTCGGGAACATTGGCCCTGGAACGTAGCCACTAGTCGACGGTGGAGACATCGTCACCGGGGGCCCGCTGCTAAAGACCAGCCTTGAAGAGTAGACGGAACCACACCTCGCGGGAGTAGACGCAGGCAGTTAGAAGGTGGTTTTGCGTCTCTTCCAACTGCCTGCGGAGCACGCAGATCGCCGAGGGTTGGAGCCCATGTTTTGCTCGTCACGCCGCTGTCCACAGTCATCCGTGGTGGGCGAGCCAAAAGAAGAACTTCACTTTGGGCGGGGCTCTGACCTGCCACAGCTCCTGAGCTCCGTGTAGCATGACCGAGGCTGTAAAGAAAGCTTCGTAAGCAGACGCACTAGAGTAGTCTCCGCTCGCAGTCCACCTCCAAACGAACTTGTCTTCGACGCCCTGGGTCGGCTGCACTGAGGCGAGCTTATCCGCCAGCTGGACGGTCTCGAGCATTAAAAACTGAGTCCTGGCGCCAACAATGTCGCGTGTCCATTGCCGACCGGCCATGGCGTCTCTAACCATCCTCGTCCTTCGGCGTTTGCCCACTAAGGCGAAGAAGTGCGGGGCCGATGTCGCAATTGGTCCGTCTGGCAGCCAGGAGTCAGTCCAGAACATGGTTCTAGCACCGTCTCCCACCTGAACTGTCACAGAGGCGCTGAACATCGCCGCGACCACCTTCTCCAACCAGTTAGGAAGCAGCGCCCAAGGGGCATCAGCATCAGTACGCCTGCGCCACTCCCACTGTAGCCGCAGCGCAAACCCAAGTAGCCGTAGGTCCAGGATGCCTAGGCCGCCCAGGTCACGCGGCGAACAGACCACCGGCCAAGCCACACGGCAGCGTCCTCCGGACACCGAATCAGTACGTGCCCAGATGAAAGCCCTTCGCCTTCTGTCGATCTCGCTGATTGCCCAAGGCGACAGAGCGCAGCAGATGGACATGTGCACCGGAATCGTCGACAGCGTCGTCTTGGCAAGAGTAGTTCTACCAGCCAGGGTCGAGAGGCCACCCTTCCAGGTAGGAATCTTGGCGGCCACCGAGTCAATATGGCTCTGCTCATCCGTGCGGCTCAGCCTGGTGACGGAGAGCGGAGCGCCAAGGTACTTCAATGGGAGCTAAAGGACACGGCAAGGGAAGACTTGCAGCACTTCCGCGACCTCTGAGCAACGGATGGGCGTGACCAAGCACTTGTTGATGTTGGTGGCGAGGCCTGACGCTCCAGCGAAGAGGCTGAGGATCTGCCTAATACATGTGAAATTGAGCGACCGGGGGGCGAGGAAGATGACGAGGTCATCCGCATAAATCGAAGCCCTGAGCTTGATGGCGTTGCCCAGCAGCGGCTGGAGTTGTCCCCTATGATCATCTTCGTTGATGAGCGCGTTAAGGATCTCCATGACCAAGATAAAAAGGTACGGAGACAGAGGGTCCCCATGGCAGAGGCCGCGTGCATGGTAGATACGGCATCCCGGGCGGCCATTGATCATAACCTTGGTCGTCACAGTGGAGAGCATGTATGAAACCCAGTCCCTCCAGCGCCGCGGGAAACCAAGGTGCTCTAAAACCTCCAACAAGAAGGGTGAAAGGTCATTGTTTAGTTTTGGTAATTGAGTGACAACTTAGATGGACTAATATGTACTTAAGTGTTGATTACACAGGTGATTAGTCCATAGGTACATGTGTGTGAGCATCTATGCCATGGAGGTGAAAATGGCTTGGAGATGATGCTTAGCTCACACATATGGTATGAAGGAGCTAAACGCATGAGACATGACATGGAGTCATGTGGTTAGGTGGAGAAGATCAAGACAAGGTTTTGCGTCAACGGACCGGTTGCAAGTGTGAAGGGCAAGTCGGGTGATGGCTTGGCGCCGATGGACCAACGCAACGGTGAAGAGCAAGCAAGTCAAGGATCGATGAACCAAAAGCCACGTGATGATATGAAGTGGATCATATCATTCATGAGGTGTTGGTGCATGTGTTGCACCGGCATCGATGGTGTCGGAGACGGTGATCGAAATGGAAAGCGCAAGGCAAAGGTATAACCTAGGGCATTTTCATTTTACCGGTCTAAGGTTGAGTAGAGAAGTGCTTGACCGGATTTAGGATAGATGGCCGTACTATCAAGAGGGGCAAACTTGTTTGCATATCGGTCATCTAGTGCCACTTGAGTGATTTAACTTGCATACGTTGTTAGGATCGAGTGGCGCCGTGAAAAAAGAGAAAAATCCTTTGAAGAATGTTTTGTGAAAAGCTAACACACATGCACAATGAGGTGTACACTTGGTGGTTTTAGCACACTTGCAAAGGTGGTGAAGTTTGGAGTTGAGAGGAGCTCAAAAAGAGCGTCGGACGCTGGCTTGGGTGAGCGTCGGACTATTGCGTTCAGTCCGATGGTAAACCCTAGCCTCTGTGCAGTTGAGTGCGAGCGTCGGACGCTGTCTGCAGTGACAGCGTTGGACCATCCTCGTGCGTCCGACGGTGTTTGGCCTGTGAGCGTCGGATGCTGAAGTTTGTGGGCGTCGGACTTTTGTCCGAGCGTCCGACGGTGCAGATCGTGCGAGAGCTGACACGTGGCGAGCTCTGAGAGTGTCGGACTCTTGGGTTTAGTCCGACGGCGAGCGTCGGACGACCGTCCGACGGTTTTCAGCGCTTGAGGAGCTCTCTGGAAGCGTCGTACCATGGAGTTCGTTAGTCCGACGGTGTTCCGTCTGACGTTGAGCTGAAGCGCGGGAAGCTAGCCGTTGTGATCCAACGTTCGACTTCAAACGGCTAGTGACACGTGGCGGCCATCGGGAGCGTCGGACCGTGGACATTGGTCCGACGGTGGCGCGGCTGAGCGTCTGACGCTCAGTCCGACGGCCGGTTTGAGAGGGCAACGGCTCTATTCGCTTGAGGGCTATAAATCCAAGCACTTGGCGGCTTTGGCCGACTAGCTGAGCACCCTTGGGCCTGTGTGGCTTGTGTAGGTGTGCTTGGGAGCTCTCTATCTCACTAGTGTGCTTAGTGTTCTTCCAATTGATCGCTAGTGAGTGATTCTAGTGCGTTGCATTGTGAGATTGCTTCGAGTGGGACTAGGTGATCGAGTTGCAAGCCGGTGGGCTTGTTACTCTTGGAGGTTGCCACCTCCTAGACGGCTTGGTGGCTTGTGGCTCCGTGAAGCAGGCAAGAAGATTGTGCTTAGCTCCGGAGAAGCTTTGTGAGGGGTTGGAGCTCACCCCGCGGGAGATCGCAAAGAGCATCGCTAGTAGAGCGAGACGTGAAGAGCGACAAGTGGTCCGGCCGAGTCAAGTGCTAGAGCTTGTGGTAAGCACTCCACGTGGGAGAGTGTGACTTGCGGGTCACCACTAGTAAGAGGACCGGCGGCAACCTTGGAGCTTGTCTCAACGGAGGACGTAGCTTGTGGCGACAAGTGAACCTCCGGGAAATAAATCACCGTGTCAACATCTTTCCATCCTTCGCGGTGGTTTCTCCCTTCTACACAAGTTATTTATTTTGTGCATTACTTTACTTGTGTAGTTGAAGTTGCTCTTGTGAGACCGGTTAGCTTGTGTAGCTTGCCACTCACCTTCTTAGCTTGTGTAGCTTAGAAGTAGTTTCTTTTTTAGGTTGTATAACTAAACAAGTTGCGCTCCTTGATTAGGATTGTGTATCCTTGTCATTGAGCACGTAGTGAGCTTAAGTGCTTAGTGCATTTTTGCTTGCTAGTTGGTAGGAGCTCCCCGGTGCTTAAAGTACTAGTGCTTAGGTTTGTGTGACCTTGTGTTAGAACGGTTTAGGGAAGCTCAAGCTAACCTTGCACCTTTACTTCTTGGTAGGATCTTTTGTAAGGTGCTTAGAGTCTTAGTTAGAGGGGTGAATTGTCACTAGAACCGAATAGGTTTCATTTTCGCTGCGATTAATTTTTGTTCGGACTATTCACCCCCCTCTAGTCCGCCATCTCGACCCTACAAGTGGTATCGGAGCTTGGTCTCTCATTTGTGGTCTTAACCGACCCGAGAGGATGGCGACTTATGGGTTAGATGTTGATTGTCCATACACATTTGATGGCACACACTTTGCACATTGGAGAAATTGGATGGAATGTAATATTAAATTTATTTCTCCCCAAATGTGGTGGATCGTAGATGTAGGCTTTTTCCATGCGATTGATGAGGACAATCCTACCGAAGTGCAAGAAAAATGCTTACAACTCGGCTACCAAGCTATTAACATGTTTTATGGAGCTTTGGACGATAGCATCTTTGGAAGGATCATGCATTTTGAGACCGCTCATGAGATTTGGGTGTATCTCAATGAAAACTATGGCAAGCTCTCCGATGATGAAGATGATGCCAAAGACATAAAGCTTGGTGATCCAGAGCACCTCCATGACTCCGTGATTGTGGAGAGTTGCTCCTCCGCTTGGTCAAGTGATGATGATGCTATCACAAGAGCACTTGACAAGTGAGTTGATGAAGCCACAAGTGATGCGGATAATGACGCTACCCCAAGCACACTTGATGATGGCTACGAGAGTGACGCATCAACAAGCTCTTCATGCTCATCACAAAGCTACACGTCACTAGGTGGCGGCAAGGTATCACTTGGCAATGTGATCGTTGATTGTGATGATCCAAACTTTGAGCTTGTATGCAAACTCGCAAATGCCTTAAGGAAAGAGATGAACAAAACAAAGAATTTGACTAATGAAAACTCTTTTCTAAAGGACACATGTGAACAACAAAAGCATCTACTTTATGTCATGAGTTGTTCACATTAGGAGCTAAAATTGACTCATGAGGAGCTTAGTGTTGCTCATGAGAATTTGGAAAAAGACCATGCCTTTCTTACTAAGGAGCTTTCCAATGAAAAATCTAAAACTAGTGAGAGCTCATCACTTGGGTCAAATGATCAATCACATATTGCAACTAACCCTTGTGATGTAGGCATGAAGAATGTATCCGCCTCATGTGATGATATGCTTTGTTCTTCACTTTTACATACTTGTTCTACTTTTATGTCTTGTGAGACTAACCTTTTGAAGGAGAACAATGAGCTCAAAAGTCAAGTGAAGAACATGAGTGACAAAATAGAAAGGTGGAACAACTCAAGTGTCACCCTCAATAACATGTTGAAGAATACAAAAATTGTCGGTGACAAGAGTGGCCTTGGTTACATCAAAAATAAATGGGACATGACCAAAGGTGAAAGAAAGAGAGTTAGAAATGAGAAGAAGCAAGAGCGAGAAAGACTTGCTCATTTCATGTGCTTTATATGCCATGAAATGGGTCATCTAGCTTTGTCATGCCCTACCAAAGAGAAGCCCAAGAAGAAAGAAGAGGAGAAGCTCACACATCCACAATGTCCCAAGTGTAGCACTAGAAGTAATATCCCTTTTACGTGCCTATACAAGAGATTTGTGAGGCCTCAACAAAAGCCACAATACAAGACACCCCAAGATCAAGTCAAGACCAACCATGAAGCATGCTATGGTGACTTGAAGAAGAAGAAGACAAGAAGGGGTAATGGAAGAGGAAGGCATCAAACTCATACTTATGAAGCCAAGTTGATGATGAGCAAGATTCAAGAGAAGAACAAGATGGCTCACATCAAGTGCTTCAAATGTGAAGATACGGGTCACTTTGCCTCAAAGTGTCTCAACAAGCTTGAGAAGAAGGCTCAACCAACCCAAGAGAGGCGAGGCAATGAGAAGCATAACATGAGCAAGAAAGAGAAGGCTCAAGCAAAACAAAAGTGCTACTCATGCCGGGAAAGGGGACACATGGCTAATTCATGTCCCCTAGGTAACACTCTTAAGCCTATTTCAATTCATGCAAATAATTTGCTTAGGAAGGATGACAATGGTACCTCATCGGTTGCTATTGCAAAACATCCCGCTATCCATACTAAGGCAATGCCTAAGTATGTTGCTCCTAACTTGAGAGGACCCAAACTAGTTTGGGTACCATCAAAAAGTGGATGATTGTGTGTAGGTACCATGGCATTGGAGGCTTGATTCAATTGGTATTCATATTGATCATCATATAATGAGTCAAGTCATGACACCTAGTACAAATCCAAACCAATGCTAAATCAAATAAAGTGAAGTCCAAGTGCTATAACATACAAGTGCAAAACTTCAAGTTGTGGGTGATCTTTTGGTTAATCATTTGATGACTTGCAAAGAATGAAGTTGAAGCTTGCAAATGGATGATCATGAACTATCAAGGTATATCCTTTGTTGATCAATCTTATTTGGATGCATATGAGTTGATTGAATTGGATAAATATGCATATGTTGCTTGCAATGAGTTTGAATGGAATAATTGCTTAGTGATCAAATCTGAGTAGATTTGGTTGGATATGATCATAAGATGATATTTAGTAAGTGGATTGAATGGATTTATGCCTTGTGAAAGTATTCAAGCAAGTTTAGTTCAAGTTTGGTTCAATTTGATGAAGATTAGCTCAAATTGATCAAAATCTGTCCAAAATTATGAAACTGAGCTAGCTGAGAACAAAGCCATGTTTGAGTAATCAAAACTATTTGGATTGGCTTGAAAATTGATATACATGCTCTAAACTTACGGTACAAGTTGCTGTGAAGATCTCATAAGAATTGGATAAGGATTACTTTAATTTTGGAGTAGTTCTTGTCAACTATAGTGCAGCAGTTTTTCAGCATGTAGCAGTGTAGAGAAAAATAATGGTTGGCAGTCCATACTTGGTCAAATAAAGCTCAAATTTTTATGGCTGCTAGTAGACTCAAAGAAGGTCATCTTCACAAAATTTCATGGCAATTGGACATGTACGTTGGGAGATATAGCATACTAATTAAAAGGTACAGAATCTGTCCACAAGAGAGAATTATTGGAAATATTTGGTATCTCTTGCATTGAAGGGCTCTCAAGTTGGAATTATGATTACAAGTGGTTGAGAGTCTCAATTGTTTGGTTTTGGATCATGAAGATTGGTACTCAAGTGAAGGTCAAGACCAAGCAAAGAAAAGATGAAGCTTAGGTCCTAGTGATGATTGAAGAACAATTGGATAGAAAGAAAAGGACTTAAAGAAATAGAAAGAAAAAGACTTAAAGAAGGAATTCAAGTTGATCATCATGTTAACTCCTTAGATCAATCAAGCAAAAGCAATTCAAGTGAGTATCGAAGATGTTTCTTTGGAGAGAGGTCACTTCTCCCGGCCGTCGGGGCGTGCCGCCTTATGTAGGTAAACCAAATGGGTGATGCTTGGATGGCTAATATGGAAGTGGTGATCCGGAGAATCATTGAAGATGCTTAGTTGAAGAAATTAAAAGGATTGATCCAAAGAGCAAGCAACAAACCAAATAATAAGTCAAATATTCACAAGTGGTATTCATGCAAATCCAAGTGGTATTCTCTCATGCAAAGCTTGATCAAGAAAAGAAGCAAGTCAACCACAACATTGAAGCTAGCACTTGATCATTTGGGTAAAGAATAGAATTCATGATGATAATTGGTCTTCACCAAGCTCTTCAAATGGACTTCACCATTGCTATTGTTGGAGATTGAATGAAATGACTATCCTCTACTCCGAGATAGCAAAGGTATCATTGTATGGCATATGCATTCATATTTTGCTAAGGACTTGATTAGAGCATATAGTCATACATAGGTGTGCATTCATGAAATATCAAATGTTTTTGAGTTCATATTATGCCACTATTGCTTCTATGTTTTGTTTGATCTAGTGGTTAAATATGACTTGTTCATGAGCATGTGAACCTAGTGTTCGATCTAGTTAAATGAGCAAAAAGAGTCTAATTCAACATAGGCATGATAACCCCTAGTGGCGTGAAGAAGTTTGTCTTTGGTTCAAACCAAGTTAGATTACTTGTGCAAGTTTACCAGTTTGAACTAACCAAGAAAGAAGCTCATGGAAACAATCTAAGTTCAAGAAGCACAAGACAACAATAAAAATGGATATCAAGTTATTCTTTCCAATTGGTATCTAGACTCACCAAATCACTAGTAGCATGCACATGGTTATTCTCTAAGTGGTATCACTACTCTTCAAGTGGTATTACTATACATGGTGTATGTCTACAAGTGGTTCAATTTCAAGTGATACTATGATCATCATGACAGCATCCATGCAAGTGGTATAAGTCCAACTCCATTGGTACTCACAAGTGGTGACTAGATCAAGTATTCAAGTGGTATTCAACAATATGTGCAAATAATCCTCAACTTCAAGTGATCATCAAGATAAAGACTTCCAACAAGGTGTCCATCAAATGTGCAAGAATCTACCCTCAACATCTCTACCACACACACCTTTGTCACAATAGAGCATAGACCTTTTATGGAAATTGATGACAAAGGGGGAGAGATTTGGACAAAGATATCAAATTGTGTGATAAGGGAAAGATATTGGATTATATGATCAAGGGGGAGAGATGATCAAGATGAATGGATGATCAAGATGGATGGAAGAACGCAATGAAACATCATGAAGGCCGATGATGGGAGAGCAATAGGCCAACAAGAAGGATGATCCACAAGATTGACGATTATAAGAGGATCAAAATTCTTGGACAAGAGAAGCACACAAGTAGGGGGAGCAAGCTCATGGACTTGGTTGATTGCATTTGAAATGTGCATATTCATATGCTTGCTTGCATTTGCATTTAGTTTCCTACACGTGGTATCTTACTTGTGTGGTGTATGCTAGTATAGGTTTGATTGATGATTTGATAACTAGCTTGCATAGGTTGTTAGCTAGACTTATGTTTTTCAAGTATTTACTAGAACCTTGCCCTTAATGTTGATCTCACGGGGTATCTAGTATTTTTTTTGCTTGTCTAGCTAATCATGATGCTAAGGGTGGACTTAATGGTGCAACTTCAATTGGCTTCAAGCAATTGGTATCGAGCAATTGGTATCACGCTACAAAGGTTTATTTTGTGCACCTTAGCATCACTTAGTAGTGTTGGCACTCCCACAAATTCCATATTTATGCATGTGTGAAAATTTGAAACCAAACCATTTGAGCACACATGTAGGGGGAGTTAACACTACCAAGTCGGGTTTTATGGAGCTTATCCAAGTCCAAAGTTTTGAGCTTAAAGATGGATAAGTAACATAAAATCCAACCCAAGTTAACAATTTACACTTGTATGAAGAGCTAACTTGGTTAATGCGCTTAATTTCCATATCTTTGAAGAGTTGTCATCAATTACCAAAAAGCGGGAGATTGAAAGGTCCTTGTTTGGTTTTGGTAATTGAGTGACAACTTAGGTGGACTAATATGTGCTTAAGTGTTGATTACGCAGGTGATTAGTCCACAGGTACATGTGTGTGAGCATCTATGCCATGGAGGTGAAAATGGCTTGGAGATGATGCTTAGCTCACACATATGGTATGAAGGAGCTAAACGCATGAGACATGACATGGAGTCATGTGGCTAGGTGGAGAAGATCAAGACAAGGCTTCACGTCGACGGACCGGTTGCAAGTGTGAAGGGCAAGTCGGGTGATGGCTTGGCGCCGATGGACCAACGCAACGGTGAAGAGCAAGCAAGTCAAGGATCGATGAATCAAAAGCCACGTCATGATATGAAGTGGATCATATCATTCATGAGGTGTTGGTGCATGTGTTGCACCGGCATCGATGGTGTTGGAGACGGTGATCGAAATGGAAAGCGCAAGGCAAAGGTATAACCTAGGGCATTTCCATTTCACCGGTCTAAGGTTGAGTAGAGAAGTGCTTGACCGGATTTAGGATAGATGGCCGTACTATCAAGAGGGGCAAACTTGTTTGCATATCAGTCATCTAGTGCCACTTGAGTGATTTAACTTGCATACGTTGTTAGGATCGAGTGGCGCCGTGAAAAAGAGAAAAATCCTTTGAAGAATGTTTTGTGAAAAGCTAACACACATGCACAATGAGGTGTACACTTGGTGGTTTTAGCACACTTGCAAAGGTGGTGAAGTTTGGAGTTGAGAGGAGCTCAAAAAGAGCGTCGGACGCTGGCTTGGGTGAGCGTCGGACTATTGCGTTCAGTCCGATGGTAAACCCTAGCCTCTGTGCAGTTGAGTGCGAGCGTCGGACGCTGTCTGCAGTGACAGCGTTGGACCATCCTCGTGCGTCCGACGGTGTTTGGCCTGTGAGCGTCGGATGCTGAAGTTTGTGGGCGTCGGACTTTTGTCCGAGCGTCCGACGGTGCAGATCGTGCGAGAGCTGACACGTGGCGAGCTCTGAGAGTGTCGGACTCTTGGGTTTAGTCCGACGGCGAGCGTCGGACGACCGTCCGACGGTTTTCAGCGCTTGAGGAGCTCTCTGGAAGCGTCGTACCATGGAGTTCGTTAGTCCGACGGTGTTCCGTCTGACGTTGAGCTGAAGCGCGGGAAGCTAGCCGTTGTGATCCAACGTTCGACTTCAAACGGCTAGTGACACGTGGCGGCCATCGGGAGCGTCGGACCGTGGACATTGGTCCGACGGTGGCGCGGCTGAGCGTCTGACGCTCAGTCCGACGGCCGGTTTGAGAGGGCAACGGCTCTATTCGCTTGAGGGCTATAAATCCAAGCACTTGGCGGCTTTGGCCGACTAGCTGAGCACCCTTGGGCCTGTGTGGCTTGTGTAGGTGTGCTTGGGAGCTCTCTATCTCACTAGTGTGCTTAGTGTTCTTCCAATTGATCGCTAGTGAGTGATTCTAGTGCGTTGCATTGTGAGATTGCTTCGAGTGGGACTAGGTGATCGAGTTGCAAGCCGGTGGGCTTGTTACTCTTGGAGGTTGCCACCTCCTAGACGGCTTGGTGGCTTGTGGCTCTGTGAAGCAGGCAAGAAGATTGTGCTTAGCTCCGGAGAAGCTTTGTGAGGGGTTGGAGCTCACCCCGCGGGAGATCGCAAAGAGCATCGCTAGTAGAGCGAGACGTGAAGAGCGACAAGTGGTCCGGCCGAGTCAAGTGCTAGAGCTTGTGGTAAGCACTCCACGTGGGAGAGTGTGACTTGCGGGTCACCACTAGTAAGAGGACCGGCGGCAACCTTGGAGCTTGTCTCAACGGAGGACGTAGCTTGTGGCGACAAGTGAACCTCCGGGAAATAAATCACCGTGTCAACATCTTTCCATCCTTCGCGGTGGTTTGCTCCCTTCTACACAAGTTATTTATTTTGTGCATTACTTTACTTGTGTAGTTGAAGTTGCTCTTGTGAGACCGGTTAGCTTGTGTAGCTTGCCACTCACCTTCTTAGCTTGTGTAGCTTAGAAGTAGTTTCTTTTTTTAGGTTGTATAACTAAACAAGTTGCGCTCCTTGATTAGGATTGTGTATCCTTGTCATTGAGCACGTAGTGAGCTTAAGTGCTTAGTGCATTTTTGCTTGCTAGTTGGTAGGAGCTCCCCGGTGCTTAAAGTACTAGTGCTTAGGTTTGTGTGACCTTGTGTTAGAACGGTTTAGGGAAGCTCAAGCTAATCTTGCACCTTTACTTCTTGGTAGGATCTTTTGTAAGGTGCTTAGAGTCTTAGTTAGAGGGGTGAATTGTCACTAGAACCGAATAGGTTTCATTTTCGCTGCGATTAATTTTTGTTCGGACTATTCACCCCCCTCTAGTCCGCCATCTCGACCCTACAAGTGGTATCGGAGCTTGGTCTCTCATTTGTGGTCTTAACCGACCCGAGAGGATGGCGACTTATGGGTTAGATGTTGATTGTCCATACACATTTGATGGCACACACTTTGCACATTGGAGAAATTGGATGGAATGTAATATTAAATTTATTTCTCCCCAAATGTGGTGGATCGTAGATGTAGGCTTTTTCCATGCGATTGATGAGGACAATCCTACCGAAGTGCAAGAAAATGCTTACAACTCGGCTACCAAGCTATTAACATGTTTTATGGAGCTTTGGACGATAGCATCTTTGGAAGGATCATGCATTTTGAGACCGCTCATGAGATTTGGGTGTATCTCAATGAAAACTATGGCAAGCTCTCCGATGATGAAGATGATGCCAAAGACATAAAGCTTGGTGATCCAGAGCACCTCCATGACTCCGTGATTGTGGAGAGTTGCTCCTCCGCTTGGTCAAGTGATGATGATGCTATCACAAGAGCACTTGACAAGTGAGTTGATGAAGCCACAAGTGATGCGGATAATGACGCTACCCCAAGCACACTTGATGATGGCTACGAGAGTGACGCATCAACAAGCTCTTCATGCTCATCACAAAGCTACACGTCACTAGGTGGCGGCAAGGTATCACTTGGCAATGTGATCGTTGATTGTGATGATCCAAACTTTGAGCTTGTATGCAAACTCGCAAATGCCTTAAGGAAAGAGATGAACAAAACAAAGAATTTGACTAATGAAAACTCTTTTCTAAAGGACACATGTGAACAACAAAAGCATCTACTTTATGTCATGAGTTGTTCACATTAGGAGCTAAAATTGACTCATGAGGAGCTTAGTGTTGCTCATGAGAATTTGGAAAAAGACCATGCCTTTCTTACTAAGGAGCTTTCCAATGAAAAATCTAAAACTAGTGAGAGCTCATCACTTGGGTCAAATGATCAATCACATATTGCAACTAACCCTTGTGATGTAGGCATGAAGAATGTATCCGCCTCATGTGATGATATGCTTTGTTCTTCACTTTTACATACTTGTTCTACTTTTATGTCTTGTGAGACTAACCTTTTGAAGGAGAACAATGAGCTCAAAAGTCAAGTGAAGAACATGAGTGACAAAATAGAAAGGTGGAACAACTCAAGTGTCACCCTCAATAACATGTTGAAGAATACAAAAATTATCGGTGACAAGAGTGGCCTTGGTTACATCAAAAATAAATGGGACATGACCAAAGGTGAAAGAAAGAGAGTTAGAAATGAGAAGAAGCAAGAGCGAGAAAGACTTGCTCATTTCATGTGCTTTATATGCCATGAAATGGGTCATCTAGCTTTGTCATGCCCTACCAAAGAGAAGCCCAAGAAGAAAGAAGAGGAGAAGCTCACACATCCACAATGTCCCAAGTGTAGCACTAGAAGTAATATCCCTTCTACGTGCCTATACAAGAGATTTGTGAGGCCTCAACAAAAGCCACAATACAAGACACCCCAAGATCAAGTCAAGACCAACCATGAAGCATGCTATGGTGACTTGAAGAAGAAGAAGACAAGAAGGGGTAATGGAAGAGGAAGGCATCAAACTCATACTTATGAAGCCAAGTTGATGATGAGCAAGATTCAAGAGAAGAACAAGATGGCTCACATCAAGTGCTTCAAATGTGAAGATACGGGTCACTTTGCCTCAAAGTGTCTCAACAAGCTTGAGAAGAAGGCTCAACCAACCCAAGAGAGGCGAGGCAATGAGAAGCATAACATGAGCAAGAAAGAGAAGGCTCAAGCAAAACAAAAGTGCTACTCATGCCGGGAAAGGGGACACATGGCTAATTCATGTCCCCTAGGTAACACTCTTAAGCCTATTTCAATTCATGCAAATAATTTGCTTAGGAAGGATGACAATGGTACCTCATCGGTTGCTATTGCAAAACATCCCGCTATCCATACTAAGGCAATGCCTAAGTATGTTGCTCCTAACTTGAGAGGACCCAAACTAGTTTGGGTACCATCAAAAAGTGGATGATTGTGTGTAGGTACCATGGCATTGGAGGCTTGATTCAATTGGTATTCATATTGATCATCATATAATGAGTCAAGTCATGACACCTAGTACAAATCCAAACCAATGCTAAATCAAATAAAGTGAAGTCCAAGTGCTATAACATACAAGTGCAAAACTTCAAGTTGTGGGTGATCTTTTGGTTAATCATTTGATGACTTGCAAAGAATGAAGTTGAAGCTTGCAAATGGATGATCATGAACTATCAAGGTATATCCTTTGTTGATCAATCTTATTTGGATGCATATGAGTTGATTGAATTGGATAAATATGCATATGTTGCTTGCAATGAGTTTGAATGGAATAATTGCTTAGTGATCAAATCTGAGTAGATTTGGTTGGATATGATCATAAGATGATATTTAGTAAGTGGATTGAATGGATTTATGCCTTGTGAAAGTATTCAAGCAAGTTTAGTTCAAGTTTGGTTCAATTTGATGAAGATTAGCTCAAATTGATCAAAATCTGTCCAAAATTATGAAACTGAGCTAGCTGAGAACAAAGCCATGTTTGAGTAATCAAAACTATTTGGATTGGCTTGAAAATTGATATACATGCTCTAAACTTACGGTACAAGTTGCTGTGAAGATCTCATAAGAATTGGATAAGGATTACTTTAATTTTGGAGTAGTTCTTGTCAACTATAGTGCAGCAGTTTTTCAGCATGTAGCAGTGTAGAGAAAAATAATGGTTGGCAGTCCATACTTGGTCAAATAAAGCTCAAATTTTTATGGCTGCTAGTAGACTCAAAGAAGGTCATCTTCACAAAATTTCATGGCAATTGGACATGTACGTTGGGAGATATAGCATACTAATTAAAAGGTACAGAATCTGTCCACAAGAGAGAATTATTGGAAATATTTGGTATCTCTTGCATTGAAGGGCTCTCAAGTTGGAATTATGATTACAAGTGGTTGAGAGTCTCAATTGTTTGGTTTTGGATCATGAAGATTGGTACTCAAGTGAAGGTCAAGACCAAGCAAAGAAAAGATGAAGCTTAGGTCCTAGTGATGATTGAAGAACAATTGGATAGAAAGAAAAGGACTTAAAGAAATAGAAAGAAAAGACTTAAAGAAGGAATTCAAGTTGATCATCATGTTAACTCCTTAGATCAATCAAGCAAAAGCAATTCAAGTGAGTATCGAAGATGTTTCTTTGGAGAGAGGTCACTTCTCCCGGCCGTCGGGGCGTGCCGCCTTATGTAGGTAAACCAAATGGGTGATGCTTGGATGGCTAATATGGAAGTGGTGATCCGGAGAATCATTGAAGATGCTTAGTTGAAGAAATTAAAAGGATTGATCCAAAGAGCAAGCAACAAACCAAATAATAAGTCAAATATTCACAAGTGGTATTCATGCAATCCAAGTGGTATTCTCTCATGCAAAGCTTGATCAAGAAAAGAAGCAAGTCAACCACAACATTGAAGCTAGCACTTGATCATTTGGGTAAAGAATAGAATTCATGATGATAATTGGTCTTCACCAAGCTCTTCAAATGGACTTCACCATTGCTATTGTTGGAGATTGAATGAAATGACTATCCTCTACTCCGAGATAGCAAAGGTATCATTGTATGGCATATGCATTCATATTTTGCTAAGGACTTGATTAGAGCATATAGTCATACATAGGTGTGCATTCATGAAATATCAAATGTTTTTGAGTTCATATTATGCCACTATTGCTTCTATGTTTTGTTTGATCTAGTGGTTAAATATGACTTGTTCATGAGCATGTGAACCTAGTGTTCGATCTAGTTAAATGAGCAAAAAGAGTCTAATTCAACATAGGCATGATAACCCCTAGTGGCGTGAAGAAGTTTGTCTTTGGTTCAAACCAAGTTAGATTACTTGTGCAAGTTTACCAGTTTGAACTAACCAAGAAAGAAGCTCATGGAAACAATCTAAGTTCAAGAAGCACAAGACAACAATAAAAATGGATATCAAGTTATTCTTTCCAATTGGTATCTAGACTCACCAAATCACTAGTAGCATGCACATGGTTATTCTCTAAGTGGTATCACTACTCTTCAAGTGGTATTACTATACATGGTGTATGTCTACAAGTGGTTCAATTTCAAGTGATACTATGATCATCATGACAGCATCCATGCAAGTGGTATAAGTCCAACTCCATTGGTACTCACAAGTGGTGACTAGATCAAGTATTCAAGTGGTATTCAACAATATGTGCAAATAATCCTCAACTTCAAGTGATCATCAAGATAAAGACTTCCAACAAGGTGTCCATCAAATGTGCAAGAATCTACCCTCAACATCTCTACCACACACACCTTTGTCACAATAGAGCATAGACCTTTTATGGAAATTGATGACAAAGGGGGAGAGATTTGGACAAAGATATCAAATTGTGTGATAAGGGAAAGATATTGGATTATATGATCAAGGGGGAGAGATGATCAAGATGAATGGATGATCAAGATGGATGGAAGAACGCAATGAACCATCATGAAGGCCGATGATGGGAGAGCAATAGGCCAACAAGAAGGATGATCCACAAGATTGACGATTATAAGAGGATCAAAATTCTTGGACAAGAGAAGCACACAAGTAGGGGGAGCAAGCTCATGGACTTGGTTGATTGCATTTGAAATGTGCATATTCATATGCTTGCTTGCATTTGCATTTAGTTTCCTACACGTGGTATCTTACTTGTGTGGTGTATGCTAGTATAGGTTTGATTGATGATTTGATAACTAGCTTGCATAGGTTGTTAGCTAGACTTATGTTTTTCAAGTATTTACTAGAACCTTGCCCTTAATGTTGATCTCACGGGGTATCTAGTATTTTTTTTGCTTGTCTAGCTAATCATGATGCTAAGGGTGGACTTAATGGTGTAACTTCAATTGGCTTCAAGCAATTGGTATCGAGCAATTGGTATCACGCTACAAAGGTTTATTTTGTGCACCTTAGCATCACTTAGTAGTGTTGGCACTCCCACAAATTCCATATTTATGCATGTGTGAAAATTTGAAACCAAACCATTTGAGCACACATGTAGGGGGAGTTAACACTACCAAGTCGGGTTTTATGGAGCTTATCCAAGTCCAAAGTTTTGAGCTTAAAGATGGATAAGTAACATAAAATCCAACCCAAGTTAACAATTTACACTTGTATGAAGAGCTAACTTGGTTAATGCGCTTAATTTCCATATCTTTGAAGAGTTGTCATCAATTACCAAAAAGCGGGAGATTGAAAGGTCCTTGTTTGGTTTTGGTAATTGAGTGACAACTTAGGTGGACTAATATGTGCTTAAGTGTTGATTACTCAGGTGATTAGTCCACAGGTACATGTGTGTGAGCATCTATGCCATGGAGGTGAAAATGGCTTGGAGATGATGCTTAGCTCACACATATGGTATGAAGGAGCTAAACGCATGAGACATGACATGGAGTCATGTGGCTAGGTGGAGAAGATCAAGACAAGGCTTCACGTCGACGGACCGGTTGCAAGTGTGAAGGGCAAGTCGGGTGATGGCTTGGCGCCGATGGACCAACGCAACGGTGAAGAGCAAGCAAGTCAAGGATCGATGAATCAAAAGCCACGTCATGATATGAAGTGGATCATATCATTCATGAGGTGTTGGTGCATGTGTTGCACCGGCATCGATGGTGTTGGAGACGGTGATCGAAATGGAAAGCGCAAGGCAAAGGTATAACCTAGGGCATTTCCATTTCACCGGTCTAAGGTTGAGTAGAGAAGTGCTTGACCGGATTTAGGATAGATGGCCGTACTATCAAGAGGGGCAAACTTGTTTGCATATCAGTCATCTAGTGCCACTTGAGTGATTTAACTTGCATACGTTGTTAGGATCGAGTGGCGCCGTGAAAAAAGAGAAAAATCCTTTGAAGAATGTTTTGTGAAAAGCTAACACACATGCACAATGAGGTTTACACTTGGTGGTGTTAGCACACTTGCAAAGGTGGTGAAGTTTGGAGTTGAGAGGAGCTCAAAAAGAGCGTCGGACGCTGGCTTGGGTGAGCGTCGGACTATTGCGTTCAGTCCGATGGTAAACCCTAGCCTCTGTGCAGTTGAGTGCGAGCGTCGGACGCTGTCTGCAGTGACAGCGTTGGACCATCCTCGTGCGTCCGACGGTGTTTGGCCTGTGAGCGTCGGATGCTGAAGTTTGTGGGCGTCGGACTTTTGTCCGAGCGTCCGACTGGTGCAGATCGTGCGAGAGCTGACACGTGGCGAGCTCTGAGAGTGTCGGACTCTTGGGTTTAGTCCGACGGCGAGCGTCGGACGACCGTCCGACGGTTTTCAGCGCTTGAGGAGCTCTCTGGAAGCGTCGTACCATGGAGTTCGTTAGTCCGACGGTGTTCCGTCCTGACGTTGAGCTGAAGCGCGGGAAGCTAGCCGTTGTGATCCAACGTTCGACTTCAAACGGCTAGTGACACATGGCGGCCATCGGGAGCGTCGGACCGTGGACATTGGTCCGACGGTGGCGCGACTGAGCGTCCGACGCTCAGTCCGACGGCCGGTTTGAGAGGGCAACGGCTCTATTCGCTTGAGGGCTATAAATCCAAGCACTTGGCGGCTTTGGCCGACTAGCTGAGCACCCTTGGGCCTGTGTGGCTTGTGTAGGTGTGCTTGGGATCTCTCTATCTCACTACTGTGCTTAATGTTCTTCCAATTGATCGCTAGTGAGTGATTCTAGTGCGTTGCATTGTGAGATGGCTTCGAGTGGCACTAGGTGATCGAGTTGCAAGCCAGTGGGCTTGTTACTCTTGGAGGTTGCCACCTCCTAGACGGCTTGGTGGCTTGTGGCTCCGTGAAGCAGGCAAGAAGATTGTGCTTAGCTCCGGAGAAGCTTTGTGAGGGGTTGGAGCTCACCCCGCGGGAGATCGCAAAGAGCATCGCTAGTAGAGCGAGACGTGAAGAGCGACAAGTGGTCCGGCCGAGTCAAGTGCTAGAGCTTGTGGTAAGCACTCCACGTGGGAGAGTGTGACTTGCGGGTCACCACTAGCAAGAGGACCGGCGGCAACCTTGGAGCTTGTCTCAACGGAGGACGTAGCTTGTGGCGACAAGTGAACCTCCGGGAAATAAATCACCGTGTCAACATCTTCCCATCCTTCGCGGTGGTTTGCTCCCTTCTACACAAGTTATTTATTTTGTGCATTACTTTACTTGTGCAGTTGAAGTTGCTCTTGTGAGACCGGTTAGCTTGTGTAGCTTGCCACTCACCTTCTTAACTTGTGTAGCTTAGAAGTAGTTTCTTTTTTAGGTTGTATAACTAAACAAGTTGCGCTCCTTGATTAGTGTATCCTTATCATTGAGCACGTAGTGAGCTTAAGTGCTTAGTGCATTTTTGCTTGCTAGTTGGTAGGAACTCCCCGGTGCTTAAAGTACTAGTGTTTAGGTTTGTGTGACCTTGTGTTAGAACGGTTTAGGGAAGCTCAAGCTAGCCTTGCACCTTTACTTTTTGGTAGGATCTTTTGTAAGGTGCTTAGAGTCTTAGTTAGAGGGGTGAATTGTCACTAGAACCGAATAGGTATTATTTTCGCTGCGATTAATTTTTGTTCGGACTATTCACCCCCCTCTAGTCCGCCATCTCGACCCTACAAAGGGCCAACCGACGGGTGTCAAAAGCCTTTGCCAAATCCACTTTCAGAAGCATCATTGGGATCTATCGGCCGTGTAGCCATCTGCACGCGAGTTGCACCGTCCAAAAGTTTTCATGAATCCGTCTACCCCTTATTAAAGCTATCTGGTTGACCCGGATGAGAAGTGGCATGTGCGGCTGCAGGCGCAAGGCGAGCGTCTTGGCGAACAAGTTTCCCAAAGGAATGGATCAAGCTGAATGGGCCTGTAGTCTCAAAGTCCTTCCGACGAGCTGGTCTTGTGGAGAAGCACCATGATTGCCTCATTGACACAGTTGAAAGTTCCTGAAGTCCAATTCCCAGAGGGCGTGGAAAGCCCTCACAACATCGCAGGCCACAACACTCCAGGCCGCCTTCAAGAAGGCCGCACCGAAACCGTCCGAACCAGGGGTCCTGTCCGAAGGCGAGTCCATGACCGCCCTCCTGATTTCCTCCACCGAGAAAGGGGAAGCAAGGCAACTCAGGTCTAGGCGCGGGAGATCGAGCATGGCCAGGTTAATCCTGTGTGTGCGAATGAAAGTCGTTCCCAAGATGGCGTTGTAGTAGCTGTACACGAGTTGCTCCTTAGCCTCATGATCCGAGAACGTATGGCCTTCATGAGCATTGGCCAGCATTTAGTTTTTCCTCCGCCGGTGGCACGCTTGCGGGTGGAAGAACTTGGTGCAAGCGTCGCCATCACGAAGCTGTCTAGTGCGGGCGTGTTGTCTAGCCATGGTCCGAGCTATAGAGGCCAAACCCAGCACGAGAGCCTTGAGCTCCCGGTAGAGCTCGAGCTCACCAGGAGACAATAGCCGCGATACTTGAGCGATGTCAAATCCCTGGATGATCACTCGCGCGGCAGCCAGCTGGAAAGAGATATCGCCTACATGCGAGGTGCGCCAACTGCGCAGGGCGCGCACTAGGCCCCGGAACTTGACGTCCAGGTTCTTGCAGGCATCAAATGTTGGGGTTGGGATCTCCCCAAGCAGCAGCGACCGTGTCCAGGAAACCATCAAGCCGGGTCCAAAACTGCTCAAAGCGGAAACGAGGTACCGCCCAAGGCTGAGAATTCAGGATGAGCAGCAGCGGCGCGTGGTCAGAGCAATCCGACGAGAGGCTGCGGAGGTGGTGGTTCGGGGTAGAGCTAGAGCCACTCGACTGATGCAAAAGCACGGTCGAGGCGTTCGAGGGTTGGCTGGTCCCTCCCACTGTACCAAGTGAAGAGGCGGCCGTTGAGGTGCAACTCAACCAGTTGAAGCGAGTCTATCGTGTCCCGGAACGCCCGCATGAGCCCCCGATGCAACCTGCCTGTGTTCTTGTCGGCTGCCTGGTAGATAAGGTTGAAGTCGCCACAAGCCAGCCAGGGCCCAGGACACGTAGCACGGACGTCGTGGAGTTCCTGCAACAAGTCAGCCTTCTCTGAACGCAGGACGGGGCCGTAAACGTTGGTCAGCCACCAGAGCAGCAGAAGAGTGCGAGAGGACAATTCGATTGTAACAGAAAAACGGCGGCGCGTGCTCAAGTTAACCCCCCAGATGTCCCTCCGCCAGGACGTACAGGCCCCGTCGGCCACGCCAATCGTTGAGAGGAAGGCGAAGTCGTAATCGAAACAGGTCATATCAGTGTTCAAAGCAATAGAGAAGTCTAAGACCTTGGTCTCCTGGACACAAATAACAGATGCGCGCTGCTGGAAAACGATGTTGCAGACGTCATTGCGGTGCGCCCGGTTGTTGAGGCCGCGGGCATTACACAGGAGGAGGTGGTTGTCGCTCATGGTCGAACCCATTTGCTGGATTGAGCCAGGACCACGGGGCTCAGAACCTACCCGAGGTAGGCCGAGCCACCCTGCTGCCCAGCATAGGGAAGAGGTCACGCATGGAGTTGCTCCAGTCAGAGGGGATGTCTTCACCGAAAGCCTCCTGGAACCTAACAGCAATGGATGGGTCCGGAGTAATGGGTCCATCACGCTCCGGTCGACCAGCCCACTTATTAACAAGTACCCGGCGAGCCTGCTTCTCAGGGTTTGGGTCCCAGAACGCGGACTTGGCGGCCAGACGCTCACTCCTGTGTGATTGCCACTCGTCATGGGGGATTCTCGAACGTCGGATGGGCGGGGGAGCTTGGAGGACCGGCTCCTCCAGTGGCAAGGTCATGGTCGCGATGAAGTCCTCCACAGAGGCCACAAACGGTGGCCCGTTCCGCGTCGTCAACGTCTGTTCCAGGGAAGGCATGGAGCGGGGCGGGTCCCCGCCCCCCCCCGAACCTCCCCAGTCATGGAGCTGAAGACTGGAGGCGGCATCTCCGTCCCGTTGGAGGTGGACAACGAGCCCATGCCAGGGGCACCAGTTGCCACCAGCAAAGGGGGGAACATCATAGCAGTCGGCGGAGGCGGTTGCGCGAGCTCCGCCTCGACGCACGAAGTCCACCAGTCCCGGATGGAGGGCGATGCGTCGCCGGCCCCACCGACCGGTGGATGCAGGAAGGCAAACTCCGCCTCGACGCACATGGTCCACCAATCATGATCACTCGGGGGGGGGCGTGGAAAAGCACCTGCCGCCATGTAGGAGTTGTGGGGCGACGTTCAGGAAGCGACCCACAACACCTGTAGCCCCCACGCTGGGGCATCGCAGGACCTCCTGCGACGGCGTTAGGAACAGCAGCGCACACTGGCATGAAAGCTGCGACGCCAAGCGCCCGGCGTTCGCCGCCGGAGTATGGAGCTTAGGATTCCGGGATGAAGGTGGTGTCACGGGCGGGGGCTGGGGCGGCCAGCGTTCCGGTGTCCACACCGCGGTCGCCCGGGGCCGAACGGGGCAGAGCACCGCACCGACCTTGACAGCGTGGTCGCTCCCACTAGAGGCATCGGGCGGGTAGTAGCCAGAGGGGTGGAAATTGTTGTGCCTGGGGTCGGAGCTCACGGAGTCATCGTCGGAGTCGCGACGTGGTGTGGGCCAGTAGTCGTCCCCGTCGTCCGTGCCCCCGGCACCACCCACGCCATCTTCTATGCGGTCATTCTCATCTTCATTGCCGCCGTCTTCTTTCATCAGGCGGTCCTTGTGGACCTTGCATGTCCTGGTGCGCTACAAGACGCGCACGCACAAGGTACTAGAGGCCGCGCCTTAGATTGTGCTCCTCAGGATCCGCATTAGGCAACATAGGTTCTGGGATGAAGATAATTTTCTCTGGTTCAATGAACGACGGATTCCAGCACCAAGCTTGGACAAAGAATTCACGGTCATCGTCCTCGGGCCGGTCGCGCAGGTTGTTGAGCTCCACCATGGCAGCAGTAGTCGCCAAGAACGGTTTGTGCAGTGGCCACACTTCACGCGTGCGCGGGGACATTCGGAGAGCAACAATCACCCGGAAGGAGAAAGCTCCAGCGACGCCGTTCGCCACCCTCGTCCAAGGCCTCCAGCGGATGGGCATAAGGGATCCCCAAGGCCACGAAGCGAGGACGCGGTCACTGATCTTCACGGCGGCGGAAACGGACAATGAAGTCCTCCGGCTCATGTTTGCGGATGTCGACCTCTTCATATCTGATTTCATAGCGATTGTAGAATGCGGCGTAGAGCATGGCAGTCGAAATGTGAGGCCTCGTCCCACCAATGATGGCCACTAAGGCCAGCTGAAGCTCATCCTCAGCTGCCTGCAGCTGGGTGGAACGGGGGACCACGACCAGCGAGGCCCGAGCCCGGGGGATGCGCGCTGCATCACCCGCCGCGTACACCGAAGCTACATCACCCGCGCGCCCTCCACGGTCGAACGACGGAGGCAGTGGAGGCGGAGGTGGTAGGGGCGGTGGTGTGGCGCCACCACGGTCAGACGCTGGCGGCGGAGGGGGCGGGGGTGGAGGGGGGAGCAGGAGAGCCGCGGCAGAGGTACGGCACCGAGGTGGAGCGGCCGGTGGAGACGGAATGGGCGGAGAGGGTGTCTGCAGATTCGGCCCGGCGCCGGCGCGTGGGAGAGTGCCATGGTAGTTGAAGGCGAGCCGCGACGCGACATCCGTCCTCTCTCGGGCGCGGCGACCGCGCGCGCTTGAGGCCGTCGCGGGCACGTCGCGCAGGACAGTTCTCCGCGTGGTGGCCCTCAGCCCAGCAGAGGTAGCAGCGGGCAGGATAGTAGCAACGAGCACAGAGATGGCCGGGCCGTAGGCAACGGTAGCATAACCCGGCCAACTCCGGCGGTGCGCGCGTCGGCGAGCGTGGCGGGGACCTCCGAAGAGGGGGGTGCACACCCGACCAAAGCGCTTGCTTTTAACCGGGAAGAAACCATCTTCGTCCCGCGGACCACGCGCCCGGGCTGGATGGGCCGACGGAGAGACATGGTGGCGGGGAGGCTAAGGCTGAGACTCCGGCGGAGCCGGACCCGCCGCGCGCTCCACCTCCAGGAAGGAGGGATGGGAGCGGTGAGCCGTAGCCATGAAGCCCTTAGCACACTTGTGGTGGCGGTGTCGTCGAACACGATGGCGCTTGCGACGGGGGACTTGAGCTTCCTTCCCCTTGACCTCCGGCGGTGGGGCAGGGACGTCCTCCGGCTCCGAGTCCGAGTCCGAAGAGTCCTCCGAGTCACTGAGGGCGACACGGCCCCCAGGACCGCGGTCGAGGAACTCCCGAAACAACCCGGGCGAGCCGGCGAAGAAGACCCCCGGCGGCGGCAGCTCCCCCTCCAAATCGGCCCACGCACGGTGGGAGGACCCCGGTGTGGCGGCCACTCCCTGACCCAGCGCCGCAAGGAGCTGGCCAGGGGAACCAGGCCTCAAGCGCGACCTCCACCTCAGGAGCCCGGCCGTGTGGGGGAGAGCAGTCTCCTATGGCCGCCGGAACAGATCTGGATGTGGCGGTGAGATAGGGAAAAAAAAAGGAGGGGGGGGTAGATGGGAGGGGAGAGGGGGGGCGGGAGGGGGTGAAGGAGATGTGGCTAACCAACAGGCCGGCGGGCTGGCGGAGGGGCGCGCCAGGGGGTGGCGGCGGCGGCGGCGGCCCGGAGACGACGGGAGGGGCCATTGCCTTTAGGGTTACCCCGTCTTTGCTAATGTGATTCACCCAATCCCCATTTTTTTCGGAGGATTGTAGCCCAGGTATTCTGGGTAACGCAGGCCGGGGTCCTTGGCCCAAATCCAAACCAACCGAGAGTCCGAGAGACCGAGACAAAGGCCAATCCGGCAAGGGGTAGGCAGGCCATGAGCCGGCGCGCGCCGAAACGAGCAGGCAACGTGCCACGGGCCACCCGCCACGTGTAGGCCGCGACCGCCAGCCACACGAGCCGTCGCCGGAGCACACGCACCACGTAAACGCCTCGCCCGGTCGCCGCACCGCACACGCACCACACCGTATGGTGCTCTTCCTCCTTGGTCCATCGCAGCACAGATAGATAGGGGGCAAGAACAGAGACAGAGGACGAGGAGCTAGCAGTGACAGACACCCAGGGCCGGCCAGCGGGGCTACGGTGTTTATCCATGCTGCTCCGGCTGAAGATCATCGGCGTCCACTCGGTGGTGCTTCCAATTCCAGGCGGCTACAGCTATGACGACCACGGCGGCGCCTGCTCCGCGGCAGCGCGTCGCAGCCGGAGGAGGCCGGCGGCGGGTAGCGTCGTCGCCGCGAGGCGGCCAAGGACGAGCGCCACGGTGGTGATGGCGCTCAAGGAGGAGCCGGAGGGCAGCCGCAGCAGCGGCTTCGCCGGCGGCGGGCCGAGCTGGGACCCCGGGCTGGAGATCCAAGTCCCCTTCGAGCAAAGACCGGTAACTAACAGCAGCAGATGACACTGATTTCTGGATCCTCTCGTGTGGCCATTCATTCATTAATTATTTGGTGCAGGTGAACGAGTACTCTGCTCTCAAGGATAGCATCCTCTACTCGTGGGCGGAGCTGAGCCCAGGGTCCTTCTTCCTCAGGCTCGGCGGCCTGTGCCTGGTCACCTTCACTGTGCTCGCGGCTCCGATTGCAGCCGCGAGCTTCAATCCAGCAAAGGTTCGATCGAAATCTTTCCTCTTTTCTTTTCTGACAAAACGTAAGACTGTCGTCGTTGAGTAAGTCGAATGGAACTCCAAGCCTGAATAAGGAATCACACGGACACGGAGCAGTCAGCTGTAGCTTAGGACCCAGCCATGCATATATATTGGTGTGTCAGCTCATCAGCTAGGAACTGTCAATTTGCATATATGCGTCATTATGATTTAGCTTTGCCATTTCTTCATCTGTCAAATTCTGTCCAAACTATGCAGGATCCACTCAAGTTTGTGCTAGCAGCTGGGATTGGGACGCTGCTTCTGGTGTCATTGGTGGTTCTCAGGATCTATCTGGTAAGGACACAAGTCACGCTTTACTACAGTTACAGGAACTAGAAGATCCCATCTGCTTGCGCTGTTGCACATTACTTACATTACATATTTACATATATAGGATTATTTATACCGAAACGAAACAATCAAGAATTTGTGGTATCTTTGCCGATGGTTCTGAACTGTGCTAGTCTTAAACCTGTGTTGGCACTACGGTACCATTTACTGTCTCCGTGTGCAGGGATGGAGCTACGTTGGTGATAGACTGTTGTCAGCAGTGGTACCGTATGAAGAAACCGGATGGTACGACGGCCAAATGTGGGTAAAACCACCAGAGGTACTGGCAAGCAAGATTATATAGCAAAGAAAACATATTACAACCTTTTAGCAGTACTCCATTTGATCCAAATGTATGATTGTACTTGCTATTCCTTTCTCTTTCGTCACCGAATGACCGAAAAGTCAGTCAACAAGACGCAACCAGTGGCGGAACCAGGGCGGGTGTGTGTTTTTTTGTGTGGGGGGGGGGGGGGGGGGGGGGGTGTGGGTGCCTGGCCCCCCTAAACAGTGATTTTGATTTAATATTATACATATAAAATTCATTCACATGTTGAAAAAAGTGATTATTTCAGCGATTTTTCTTATGATGTGTTTTTTCTTATGAGTACTAAATATACATGTAAAAGTGTAGAAAAACTATTGTCATATGCACTCGTTATATATATTTTCTATGTTACGATGCATTGTAGTATTTTTCGGCCCTCTTTGATCAAAAGGTCTGGTTCCGCCACTGGACTGCAACATGTTCCCGAACGAATACATCTTACAATTAAACTTTCTGAATACTGATCGAAGGCACTTAAGATGCCACATCTCCTAGAACTACTTGTACAGTACATAAAAGGGTCGAGTTTACATATCTGCATTTCCGTTCGGTGCAGGTGTTAGCTCGTGACAGGCTCTTAGGATCTTACAAGGTAAAATATAGACTTTTTTTGGCTGAGTCTATTTAATTTCTCTACCTAATTTTAGACATGACATGAACAACCCCAAACAAGCTAACAGAGTTCTTCCGTGCACACTCTCACACCAACGAATTTCTGCAGGTAAAGCCAGTGATCAACCTGCTGAAGCAGACGCTGGTAGGCACCGGCGCGCTGCTCGTCGGCGCCGTGTCGCTCTTCGCGTTCGCCGCGCCCGTCGAGGACTTCCTCCACGCCTTGAACCAACCTCCCTCCGCCGCGTCGTCCAAGCCAAGCTTGAGGTGAAGAAAAACTCTTGCAATATATAATTGGTCTCTTGTTACAGCTTCGTTTCATGCCTGCATCCCCTCCCTACTACTACGCAGGAAGGAGGAGCTGCTGCGGCTACCTGTGGAGGTGATGCAGGACGACGACCTCGCCGCAGCCGCGGCGGAGGCTGCCGACGGACGGCCGGTCTACTGCAGGGACCGCTACTACCGGGCGCTCGCCGGCGGGCAGTACTGCAAGTGGGACGACCTGCTCAACTGATAAATACAAATACCTAGTACAGTAGTGTTGTGATATACATCCACAGTATGCCACGTTGATACCACACGGCAAGACAAGATGTATTTTGTCAATGGAAATTTTGCGTTTGGATTTTGCTGCATTTGTAATAGATAGCCTTCTGTGTCGTCATGGCTTAAATTAGTCGCTTGCCATGACACGGCTTCACTTCACCAGTAAAGCTATTATTTTTAATTTCGGTTTCATAAATAACTCCATGAGTGAAATTGAAAACCGTTTTAGTAAATCGTTTGACAAAACGGACCCTGCATGTAAAATTCCTTAAAACATGCTCTCATAAAACCACGTATAAGAACCATCAAAACCTAGTTGAAGCTACTATTTTTTGTTCCACTCTTTATATATGCTCTGTGAGAGCACGATTTAAGAGAGCTCCTTTAGTGAAGCTGTTTAGTTTTACGTCATTTGGTTGAAAACAGCTTTAAACGGCTTCTGAACGGATCGAGAAGGCCCGCTAAACATGGCGTTAGGGTGCACCGGTGCACCACCCAAAAACACGAAGAGAGAGAGATAGCGCACCATATATACCAGGCTACCAGCCTTTTTACGGTCCACCAAGCCACCAAGGTACACCAATTACAACAGATATAGTACGTACCACATTTTTTTTTACTAGTTGGATATTAAAATTCAAGGTACTCCCTTCGTCATAGAATGTAGAAATTTTCAGTACTCTCTCAAATCATGTTGAGAAGAGTAATAGTGTTTTTACGATATACAAAATAGACTTCATTAGATACAAATGAAATGCATTTGAAAATACATATGAAATGGATTTTCATAATCTATCTTTGCGCATGTTAATTTTTTTCTCTACAAATTTAGTTAAATTTATGATAGTTTGACTGTAAACAACTAAAATCCTTTGTATTTCAGAATTAGGAGGGGTATAATTTACTACTTCATGGTTCAAAGTTCTTTATGGTTCTTAAGAAATACAATTATTAACTAGTGAGGTACCGTTTTCTATCCTAGGTACTAAATATGTGCACATTTCACAACATTAATAATTTAACCGACTCATTTGTGATTGGTTAAAACATATAATTATATATATTAGTGGCATCCCTATTATGTAGAGCTTTCACAGTCTAATATTCGTCTACTGCATAAATGAATTTCATATAAGTCAAATTGGACTACCAGGGACGTTTTGAAAATGATCTGTGTCATCGATTATATTATAAAGACCAAGCATTTCTAAGGGCAGACTTGCTATCGCTCGTAGAAATACATCTTCAAGGATGGTTTTCTTAAGGCAACTATGACAACATCTAGAAATCAGTTTTCAATCTTAAGCCAACTACCCTGGTAAATTTATTTTCCACAATTGTTTTGAAACATCACCTCTAAAAATGGCAAATTAACAATCATAGATATCTCTACATGGAAAGAGTAATTAAGCAACAAATAGTGAACAAACTTCAAAACACAATTAGGGATAGCATAATCTCACCCCTTAAAGTAATTGTTCCTTCAAAGATTTCGTGGGTATTCCCTTTGTATTTTTGCAATTTTTTGCTCTGAGTGAACTAAAAAATGGAGGAGCTTAAGGGAAGTTATTGAAAGAAAACACCCCGAAAATTCCCATATTTGGAAGAGCATTGAGTAAGTTTTAGTTACTCAAGGAGATCTAACGCTCATGGAAACGGGAAGGTTTTCTATAAGTGGTTTCATAAGACAATGGTCCATAGAAGTGGATTTCTTTCCATGCTTTCATTAACTTGGGCATTCTAGTGGCAGTTTACTATATATGGGCCCTAAAAAAATACAATCCTAGCTATATCTTTGTAAAACCCTTGGTGTTACGATAATTAAAACTTGCCATATCATCATGATTGCATGCGAAAACATCCCGCATAAACTCATTTTTTCTGTGCAATAACTAAAGTAAAATTTCATTCATGCATATGATTGTGTGTAGGTACTTTAGAGTGATTTGGTTGTAATAATGTTTGTGTATGTATGTGGGATAAAAATAAAATTAACGAAATTTAAAAGAAATCATTTATAAACCCTACAACGGACCCGAAACTCTAATTTGAAAAACTAAAAGGAATTAGGTGTTGGGCCTTAAACAAAAGTTGTAAATATTTAAAAGTTGAGCAACTTCTATTTTTGTCAATTTTGAAGTTATTAAAAATAATTTTAAATAAAACCCTATCCTATGTTTGAATATGTAGGTTTGAAATGCAAATTCAAAAAATATAAAGAATAATACCAAGCACCTATAATAGAAGTTGTAAAGCTTCCCAAATGGAACAACTTTAATTTTTGGAGATTTTGAAGTTATACTGTGGAAATTCAAATTAACCATAAACCAATGTTTTAAAATTCAAATTTAAAATGCCATTTCAAAAACTATCTAGAATTTGGACAAACTCTTTTAATGAAGGTTGTAAGGCTTTTCAAATTGAACAACTTTTATATTTGGGAATTTTGAACTTATGCATTGAGATTTCAAATTAAATCCTAATGAGTGTTTTGAAATTTAAATTAGAAATGCTATTTCAAATTTTATCAAGAATCTGACCAAACTTTAATAATGAAAGTTGTAGGGATTGACAAATAGAACAACTTCTATTCTTACAGATTTTCATGTTATATGGAAAACTTTTGAGAAATTGATTAAATTGAATTTAAAATTCGAATTGGGGATTCACCCCCTTTCTAATAATTTCAAAAATATTCTGAATTTGAATATGGTCCAAAAAAATTGTTCTACACAAAATTCTTCACAACTTTTATTTTTGCACTTCTCTTGTAACCATTTGAAATTTGGAGATAATCTCAAAATAGGCTTTGACCTATACACTCCTACAGTGCTCTACATAGGGGGTCCGGCTCTGCCCCTGCTCGAGTGCAGGACCGCGTGCGCGCGCTGGCCGCCGGCGATGCCCGGGGCTGGCCGGCCGCGTGTCACCGGCGGTGCCAGGCCTATGGGGGTCCTCTCCACGCCGCACACCCATCCAAATGCCCAATAAAAGCCATGACCGGTCGTCACCGTCCTCTTTTTCTCTTACCTCACCACCGGCATCACTTCGGTGGACGGCCGAATTCATGACCACCATCCCATCGTTATCCAATTCACGATACCCACGGCTTAATATCTTCTCCACGCACCCACCGAGCCTCACTTGAGTCACGTCTCGCCATCGGGATTGTCCGCGCGGTCGACTTCTTCCTTGCGGCCGGCAAGGAGCGCCTGCCGTGAGCTTTCCGCGTGGCTGGGCTATTCCGATGAGCCGCGCATCATTTGTTTTTGCACGTCTTAGTTTCCCAATGACTCCACGATGCTCATCGACCAAGTGGTTTCGTCAATAGAGGTGCAGGGAGACCGGAACGGGCTTGTTGTCACCGGTGAACGCTGCGGCACGCGCGGTCGTCGTCAACGTGCCGCCTCCAGCCATTCTCACTCCTATCTAGCTAGCGCAGCAAGTTGTGGTGAGCTCCCTAAACTTTCCCAACACCTCCGCCCAAACTCTACCATGCGTGTACCACCGGAACGCATGCGAGCCGCCGTGCCGGTCGCCGCCGGTCCGCCATGGCTGCGGCAAGTCTTGCTCTGGTCGCACCACCGCTCGAACAAGCACGTAGACGGGTCCGCTGGGGTCTAGGGAAACATGTGTGGGTGCTCGTCCTCGCCGGAAAGGGCCACCGGCAACGAGCTGCCGCTGCTGCGCCGCCAGCTGTGCGCACGGGCCCGGTCTGAGAGTGAGAGGGGGCAGGAGGTAGGAGGAGGCTTGCCTGGACCACGCAGTGGACCGCATGGGCCTGGCCCAATAGCGTGGAGCGAGCTGGGATAGAGTGGGGGAGTCTTGGGCCGCAGTGGGCCGGTTTATTTCTGTGGCCCCAGGGGAACAAGTAAGCTTTTCTATTTTCTGATAAAAGAACAATGTGGTGTTTTGTTATTTTTATACCAAATTCTTGGTGCACAATTAAATCATGAACAATTTCATGTAGCCCCTCTGTGATATTCATGACATAGGAAAAATATGAATATGAAGTTTGGTTATTTTCGATATAGAATAAAAATATGTCTTTTAATAATTAAATAAAGCTTCTAGGATTTTTAAAGCCAATATAATTATCTAAAAATCATGAGATTTAAATTGGCACCATGTTAAGCTAAGACCCATCTGTATAAAAAGTTTGTGTTCAAATAAATATAGTTTATTTACTGTTTACACCAAAATCTGGACTGAGTGCAGATAGTCGACGCCGAGAGCAGATAGCCGATTTTGGGGCAGAGGCCCAGACAGATAGTCGATCGGGTCCCGGAATCGAATGTTGGGCTGAACCGTAGACGATGCGGTTGAAGAAAATAGCCGATTGATGACGTCAGCACAGATCTCCGGCGTCAGGAAATGATCACGTTAGGAGTCCGATAAAGAAAGGAAAGTTTAGGCTCCAAGTTACTTTTAATATAGGAAAGTTTGTTAGTTTCCGTATTTATCTTGAGTTGTAATTCCAATAGGACTCTATCAAAGCCCTGGGTATAAATATAAGCCCCGGCTATTGTAATAGGACACACATCAATACAACACATCTTTCGGCTCCGGCCAAAACTTAGGAGTAGGAGTAACATAGATTTCGGCGAGTTCTTCAATCGGGCTGAGTGTCATCCGGTGGACGCAGACTTGCTTGTAAGTACCGTCATGCCTCGCTAAGCTTTGTCTCTTTAATGTCATCCGGTGGACATGGAAGCATCGTAGATCGGGATTGATTCTTATTTGATATAAGTTTAGCGTCATCCGGTGGACGTGACTTTAGATCAAATAAGGGTTAGTTATCGATTCATGTTTGTTTTCTTGTTTAATCTATATTTAACGTCATCCGGTGGACGAAGGCTTAGGTTAAACTTGATTATGTGCATGGATTAGTTATCGGCTCTAACTAATTTGGCATCTTAGTTAGATTCATTAAGTTATCAAGATGTTATTTGTCATTTATTGTTTATTTATTAATATAACATCTTTCTGTCTGATCAAGATTGCATAGTATTGGCCTCAGATCCACATGAAAAATGTCATTTATGTCTTGTTCATGCTTTGTTATGATATCGCTTAATTCGGCCAATATTATCGTAATCTTGCTCGTACGTGCTGTGGATGCTTGACAAGAGCCGATCTGAATGAACACAGAGCCGCCGGCCTTCTAGAACAGTTCTGTATTCCTTCTAGATTTGCTTGTGATTATTTTCGAGAATATATCCAAACTGGTGCAATGCCGCAGGTCTTCTAGACCAGCTTCGTATTAGTACTAGATTTATACTTGGAAGTAATCACCGCCAAGTTTTCTGCTTCACGGACCCCGAATCGGCTAATTAGCCGATACGGTTGTGCTTTTTCGAGAAAACCAATTAACCGATCGCATTCTGCTAAATCGGCTAAATAGCCGATTTCTGCCTGTTTGACGTTCAGACAATCTGAACTGAATGATTTGACCTGTTTACAGCAATCAATTATGGTTTAATCTATTACAACTATCTGCATAGATTTGTTTAATGTAGATTGTTCTATTTGATCACGCATATCAATCGATTATGTATCAGTTCAGTATCTGTTTCTATAACAAAACATGCATATATGCCGGAGTCGACTCTTTAGTCGATTTCCGATTAAATCGGCTCTCAGAGCCACATAGTTGGAACTACCTGGACACACCGGTTAGTTTCGCCCTGTGATTACTGATTATTATCTTTTCCTTGTCAATTGCAGGTCAAATTGACTGGCACGCCTGAGGGTTATCGGCACTCTCTGGCCGGGTTTGAAGCTAGCTGGATCTTAGAAGCTCTGATGCTCTTGAGATCATATCCGGCTTCGCTGGTGTGTTGAGACGTAAGAACCACATTCTGTACCAACATTTACTTATTATTTAATACTCTATTAATCAAGTAATAAAGTAAATGGAAACCCTAGTCATTTTTAGGGTTTGTGTAACTTTGAGGTTGTATGTTAACCATGGGTCGTTATCCTGTGTTGACCTTTGGTACCTTGCTAACTTGTTTAAGTTCATGCTAATTTTGTTGATTAAGATGTTTAAATGGTACTTCAAGTAAAATATATAAATTGTTAATTAGAAATATTATTAAGTTATGATATACATATATGATAATAGGATTTTTATGGATCACTTAAGTGAGTACTAGCCCATTATTATAGGAGAGCTAATTTCAACTTTCAACAACTGTTAAAATGGTCAATAAACCAAAGTAGTCAATACTCGATACTAATTAGTTTCGTAGGCTTGCAACTTTATCGTGGAGGAAAGTTGTACTCAACTTTCTAATTAAGTTTATTTTCTATTGATCCATGATTTGGCACATCTCTTGCATCATGGCATTCATATCATCATGTTGAGCATTGCATTATTATTTCGTGTAGTCAACGCGCGGTGATTATTATCTGAAGCGTGTCCTGAGTAAGGTCTTCTCTCGGTGGACGTGGATCTTCTCGGCGTTTGACTTCAGAGTTCTATCTACTTCAAGCAACAGGGAAGCACCGGTGCATTCAGCCCCTTCCTTGTGATTTACAAAATGTTTATAACTTGAGTTAATCTACTGCATTGGGTTTATAGGAGTTGATTGATAACCCAATTGATGCATTACCAACCTTGACCACTGAAATACCTTGAAACCATTTTAAAATAAAATGTTTGAAAAATGCTTAGCCCTGCTAAATTAATTTAGTTTTGCACAAAATGCTATTTTTGAGCGATGGTGATATATTAATGATTAATTCATGAAAAAAAGGATATGGTTATGTTCTCGTTTGGTGGCCGTGTACCTGATCAGTATATTGTCACCGACGGGAAGGGATTTTTCCGTTCGATGGGCCATATGATTGGGTTAGAGTCCTAACTTATCGTCACCGACGGAAAAGGGATGCGAAAACCAGGTGGTCTCCAATGTACTTGGGTTAGAGTCCCAATGCATGGTTTCCAACGAAAAAAGAATTTAGGGACCATTCGTTGTCGGCCTGCTGTGATCGAGACTTTTTGCAACTAGCCACATACTTCGGGAAGCCCTATCTCCGGTGGCTCTATTGCTTGAACCGACAACCACGCACTGGGAGTGGAGAGATGGCGAGAGTAGCGTGTACCCTCGTGGCCGTCGTGCCTGGAGACAAGAGGAGTACTGTGCTCTTGGGTGGCGCAAGACCGGTTCAGGGATAGAAAAGCCGTGGTAGACGGGGATTGGCGTATGCAAGCTTAGGTGCTACATATGCAGTGTGGATAGGGATCTCCAGCTGGGTACTAATCGATTCGAATCGTCATGCTCCTCGGTTATGGAGACTTGATCCTCACACCTACATCGAAAAGTGATTCGGAACTAGGGAGTTTTTGAGAATGAATAAGTAATTGGAATTGAGGGATATATGTGAAAGAAATGAGAACTATTGATGTTGATGATAATAATGTTTAGTAAAATACTGAAAGCAGGATTAGTAATGCTTTTTTTCCACAAAATACTTTGACTCTTGCTAAGCCTTACCTTAACTCCCCTCAGCCTTCATTCTTGAGTCTCATTCCTTTTTCTTAGTCGAGTAAGTCTTGCGGAGTACCCCGGTACTCAGGGTTTGTTAACCCCTGTTGCAGGTGAATTAAGTGTACAGTTCTGCGTGGGATCGTGCCGGTCAACGGATCGTGCATGGACGGAGGTGTATATGACACAAACCCTTGGACGGGGTGTCTAGTTGTATACAGCTACTCCACTACGAAACTCTGGTTTGGGAAAATGTAATCTAGCTTTGTAAACTTATATTAATGTAATACTTCCGCACTCTTTACTCTGATTCATTTTAGTTGTGTAAACTGTTGTAATACTGCAATGCTGTCGTTACACTTATCTTATATATCATTTACCCCCACTCTAGTTTAGTTGGTATATTAGTCAGTAGATCATTATGGTTAGCTATCATATTCTTTAACCATTGCTTCTCTGAGGATAAATACGATACCCTAGAATACTCTTAGGTGAAATGCTACAACGTTATTTCTGTGCGCTTGCGAAATATTCTACATACAATGAGATCCTCGGGATGTTAGGGTTTCCTAGGGAACCCGGTAGGCCACCTAGGTCAAAAGAAACTCGTGCAGACTAATCATAGGTCCTTAGGGACGATGACGGTGCACGTGGGCCCTATGATTAAGGCGATTCTGTCACAATCTTTAGCCATTAACGCGTACGGGTAACTGACGAGGATAAAAGCTAATGTGAAATACATTTGGGTCCCTAAACTTTTGTCGTATATTTATATGGATCCATAAACTTCTAAAGTGATCATATGAGTACTTTTACTTTTCAGGCGATTCAATTTAGTTTGCTCTAGTCCAGTCATGAACATGAATTTATAATTTGAATGAACTCTGAGGAAAATATAGAAAAAAGTTTAAAGACTCATGGTACATTCACTACAGGATACGGGTTCTTTGCCGAGTACTCGGGACACTCGGCAATGACCTTATTGCACTCGGCAAAGGCTTTGCCGAGTGCCGTACTTGGCAAAGCACACTCGGCAAAGAAGCCATCGGCAAAGCTTTCTTTGCCGAGTGCCAAATATCGGGCACTCGGCAAGGCCTTTGCCGAGTGCCACGTCAGCACTCGGCAAAAATATGTGAACCGTCAATTTTGACGGCTTCGCCGAGTGCCAGGCCATTGCATTCGGCAAAGAAACTGCTTCATTTGTTTTTTAAAAAACTCTTTGCCGAGTGCCCCGGCCCTACCACTCGGTGAGGAGATTTTTTATTTTTTTAAAAAAATCTTTGCCAAATGCTATGGCTCTGGCACTCGGCAAATCTGGAAAACCAGTTTTCTGCAACCCAGATTTGCCGAGTGCCAGAGCCATGGCACTCGGCAAAGCCCTCTTTGCCGAGTGTAGCACTCGGCAAAGATGTCAGAAATGCTGTTTTTCTTTTTATTTTTGCTTTCCATCAGAACAAAGAAACACATCACATATATATCATATACATCATCACACACAGCACATAATATATCACATTCATCATACATAATCCACGAAATGCACATATATCGCCCGTCCATCGTGCATCACATACACATATCGTCCATAAAACATCATATAGAATCCATAATCCATCACATACATATAAATATGTCTCTAATGTCTCTAGTGCATCACGAACATAAGTGTAAGTCCTAAACAAGTCCAAAGAACATGAAGAGAGGTACCTACTGCCATCCTGGCCACCCGGGCTGTTGAGGTGAGTGCCCGGACTGTGCAGGAGGGCCAGTTGGCCATCCGGACGCTGGAGAAGGGCCACCGTGTGAAGTCGGGTTCGAACCCGCCGACTGTGGCTGCACAAAGGAGAAGCGAAATGATGAGTGTTGACACCAGAAGTGGCAAACGGGTATACCGCAAGCGTACGGTAGTCAATGTAGCCTTCACCGGGAGTATTCCAGGTATCGTATTTTCCACGGCGAACATGAAGTGTTCTGACTAGGTTCAAGACCGTTCAATGATGAGACAAAGGATCTATGATAACTAGGTAGATAGGTTCTTATGTAGCAAAGATATCTGGTCTCGGGGTTCTAAGTATAAAGAGGTTTACCACCTCCTCCCTTTACAAGAGACGATAGGCGAAACAGTAGGAGGTAAAACTCCTACCCGAGACGGCTATGCTATTGTATTGATGCCCTGCTATTTTAATAACTTGTCTTACACACGTGGTGGGGTACTAAGACCAGGCAAGGCTGTACCACTTGCTGGCACCCACAAAAAATCCGTGCGACAAGCGGCCTACACTGGTAAGATATAGCCTAGACACCACGTCTACACTACACTTACTACTCTAACCTTCGTGAGAGACTAGAGCACTTCACTAAGCAAAGCAATGTACAGGTAAAGCAAGTATATACTTATAGTACCAGAACTAGAATATCAAATATTAGAAGGACTCAGATGTAAAATTTACTTGAAAATTCGCATCCACTGAGGTACACTTCGGAGAAGACTCCCGACAGGCCCAGGGCTTTCTCCTGAAGACTTCTCTCACTCTCTCCCAACTAGCACAGCACTATAGCAGAGCTAAAGCTACTACATAGTGGTTTCTCCTATGAATCATGCTCTAAAGTGAAGGCTTATGGGGGGTATTTATAGGGGGAGGTGGAGTAGAGGCTACTCCACTGCCATGTCATCAATCCGCATGACCTCCATCATGCACCGTTGGATCAAACCGCCATATAACCGCCTTAAGATCAAGGGTGGAGCTTTTTCATCACATGTTCAACATGAGGAAGGCGGTGGAGGTTCAACCGACCTGGCTGGGCCCAAGGAGGGGTTCGGCCGACCCCTCTATGGCAGGTGGGCCCAGACAGGGTCTTCTAGAAGGTTTCCTATGATGGTGGAGTGAATTTGAGTTTCGGGGCCCACCAAGTGGGGGTCGGCCGACCCACTTATGTCAGGTGGGACCATGGGTGAGTGTCCCCACATGTCATAGAGTCCATTCCAGGTGTTGGTTACTTTCTTGTCATGTCGGTTCCTTCGTTGTGGGCCCATGGATCCATGCGACTTCATCTTTTACCGTTGAGAGGAAACACACTTGTGATCCAAGGGTGGCACTTGCTTGGGACTGTGCTGGGAGGATCCTGGTTGTCTGGCAGTGGCTGGGAAGGTCCCATATGGGGGTCGGCCGACCCCCCCTTTGGTGGGACCAAAGTTCCATCTTCTGCAAGTGACTTCTCCATGCAATTCTAAGCACAATGGTAGTGCTAGCTCACCCAAGGTGAGGTCGGCCGACCCCATCATTATGTCCATCTTTTGCACATTGTCTCCAGAAGCTATGATATTAATGAGTGTGAAGTTGGTTTCTCATTTGGCCATACTTGGTTGGCAGCCCAACCTTCATATGGAGCTTCCGGCCACTGAAAAGTACCTGTTCTGAATGCTTGCAACCAAATACTGACAAGTACATGTGGAACCAAGTTATTCGTACCTAAGTCACTATGTGTTCGGTGGTTTTCTTCCAGAAAGAATATCTTGTTGATGGTTTTGATGGGGTAAAAACATGGTATAACTACCGTCAACAATGAGTATGTGCAGGAGGGGCGCAAAAGCTAAAGGAATCAACAGGTTCACATACTAACCGAAGTCCTTACAACAGGAGCAGGAGGCACAACTGGAGCGAGCAGCGACGGAGGCACGACCACACCTAGCAAGGCCTGCAGGCTCGCCATGAAGCTGAACATGTCCCGCATCCTCTGCTCCTCGGCCGCCCTCTGTGCTTGTACAGCTGCCATCTCTAGCCGATGGGCCTCTGCCTGGGCCTCCATCGCTAGCCGTTGGGCCTCCGTCTGTGCCGCCTGCTGGGCCTGCAACCTCCGCACGTTCTCCTGCAACATTCATACCGCAAAGATTAAACAATGCAAAGGCAAGGTACATGTGTAAAAGAAATGAACGACGAGTTTGTGAGTAGTAACCTGGAGCTCTGCCATCTGCTGCTGTGAGCTCGGCTGCCGAGGGCGTATGGGGAGGGAGGATTCCATGCTCCTTGCTCGAATATCGGCGAGGCTGGCAGCAGAGGAGGAGTCGACTGTGTTGTCCGCCAACCACTACCGGTCGTGCTGCTTCTCTCCTCCTAGCCTCATCACGAGATCCGTGTCCAGGGGCTGGGTGGCCGGATCGAAGTCCTCCCTATGGCGCTGGTGAGCCGCCGAGGTGTACTCGCTAAGCTTACTGTGGATGCTCGCATTGGTCTATGCCTCGGGCCCGTCCGCCGGGTTGTAGGTGAGGTCCGGGGCCGTCGCCTTGCCCTTGTGTGCCAGGGCGTACACCATGAACTCATTGCATTGCTGGCCCTGGTGCGCCTGGGACTGCGAGAAAAATACAAAGATGATTACAAGTAGTTAGAATTGAGTCTTAGAATATATAAATAAAGATTAAAGTACAAAGAAGTTTAGCCATGTCTTGGCGTACGTGCCGAGGCTCTTGTTGCCTTGGTGGTGTGGCGCCCCACCCATCTGCAGGTGGCAGTCCCGACGGATCTTGTGCTTCTCCGCCCACTCGTCCGAGAGCCACCTGTCCACAATGGCCTCCCAGCAGAAGCGATGCCTGGTGCACCAATCAGGACATTGCTACATGCCATCAAGTTATTGATATGTCAGAAAATGAAATGAAGCCAACCTATTGTTCATGAAAGGACTACTTACCAAGAGGTACTACTCCCTCGTGAGCGTCATGCTCCTGGCATCGCGCTTCCTCACTACCTGTCCAAGGATGTCGGCATTGTAGTTGATGATGCACTGGAAGTCGCGTCTCATAGTACATGTCCAAGAGTCGGGACCTGCAGACCTTGTCCTGCACGCGCGCTGTCTAGGCCTCAAACCCTGCGTCGCACCTGTAGAAGTCCTGCATGCAGACATCATGTATTGTTTAATTATTTTTAGAGCGACCAATGAGTACATAGTATTGATCAATTTAATGCGACGTAGACTCACCCAGAACTCGGCCTTGATCCGCGCCGCAACGGTGTCTGTGCTCGCTGTCCTCAACGGCGTGGAAGTGGTCCCACGTCCAGGGCGGCGAAGTCACCCCACCGTAGGTGACCATCCCAGGGAAGTGCTGCCGAATCAGAAGGGCCAGGGTGCTAATGATGTGCTGGCCCTTTTCGGACACAACTTCCCAGTTGCTGCAAGAGTCATTAAGAAGAATTGTTAGTCATTAAGAGTCAACATGTCATGTGAAATAGTATTGAAATGATACGTACTCGTCGCCCTGGGAGCGAATCAACGGGCGCCGGTGCAGTGGGATCGGCCGCGCCGGGAGCTTTGAGGGCCCGCGCAAGTAGACTCCTGACGAGGTAGAGCCAGAAGTAGTAGTGGAAGTGGAACCCTCTATTGTCGCGGTCGCCCCCTCCTCGTGGTCGGACGAGTCAGAGGAAGTGCCACCCCCTCCTACCTGGTCGTCCTCGTCCAGCGGCGAGGGTGGGAGTCGGCTCCACGCGCGTCCTAGGACGGCCGCGGGGGCGGCCTGGTCCTCGGCCTCCTCGGCGCCGGCTCCGACAAATGGTCCTCCTCAGCGTGGGGTGGTGAGCGGTCCCTCATGTAGAGGGAGTTGACCGCACGACGGCCCTGCCTTCCGTCCGGCATTTTGTCGAGTACCTGCAATTTCAAAGAGTAAAACAATTAGCACAGTTTAATTATAAAGTACTTATAAAGAGATGCAAAATGAATGGAACATAGTAGTAGTAGTAGTAGTAGTAGTAGTAGTAGTAGTAGTAATAATAATAATAATAATAATAATAATAATAATAATAATAATAATAATAATAATAATAATAATAATAATGTAGTATTACATGAATTAGAAATATTCTTCACGATCGGCAGCGGCTAGATCATAGGTGTCGTCATCACTATCAATATTGTCAACTTGCACCTCTTCTCACCCTCGTCCTCATCTCCATCGTTGTCATCATTATCATCGTCTAACTGTAATCACTCAACCATTTGTAAGTCCTTCTCTTCTTGCACCTCTTCTCCCTCGTCCTCATCTCCATCGCCTCGATCAATGTCATTGTCTACTTCCATACCCATCACCGAAAATATGTCTATGTCAAACCTTCCTTCTAACCCCTTTGGTTGATAGAACTCCTGTGTGTGGAGGTCAGAATTGTAATCCTCAACGTTTGGGACAGATAGTCTACCGCGGGGCGATACCATCTGCACAAGGTACCAACTCATAAGATTAGGGTCTTTTGGCACGCCCATGGGAGATAATAAACTTGCGTGGTCCTGTTGAGCCACAATATAGACATCCTCTCCTTGATATATAGAATCCTGTCGAATTTCGACTTGTCCAATCTCAGTGGTTGTTCTCGTGACATTAGGATCGAACCAATGACATTTGAATACTGACTGGATTACGAGCTTTGCAACACTCAAAATTGAGCTGGTATATTTTTTCTACTATGTCGTAATAGTCATGCCCATCGGTGCCGGGCGTACGAACTCCGGTATTTGTGGTTTTTCGATTGGGCCGACTCCCTCGTAGTCGCTTGTGTGAAAGCGATAGGCATTCACAGTATAGTTGGTGAATGTCTTGACCTCGTAGGCGAAGCCTTTGGCTAGCCCTTGATCACATGTGAAGATGTCTAGGTTTTAGGCATCTGACTGTCGCAACTAGTTTGAAACCTTCTCAATTTTTTTTCATCATAGCCTCTACATGCTGATAGCACGACACCTCGACAAGTTTCAATGATTTTCAGGACTTCGTTTAAATTTTATATAATTTAAATACACTTCGACAACAAGCGGGTCACCATGTTTTGCGAATAAGGCGTTTAAAATTTTCGGTGAGTTCCTGAATACGGCCTCAAAATACACCCTCCAAAATGAATATCATTTGTTGAATGGCTAATATTTCATTATTTAATGCACCTGCAGTTCAAACTTATATTTTCCGGCAAAATTGCAAGAAAACAAAATAAACTAAATAAATATGTCAAAATGCAATGAAAATGTGCCAAACCTGAACATGTTGTTTGTGTTGGTGTAGTCAACCTTCAAAAAAAATTGGATGAAAAAAAAATCATATTGCCGAGTGCTTAGGGTTGGCACTCGGCAAAGATGACGGCGCCCGACGCCGACGGTCCCGGGCAATTTTTTGCCGAGTGCTGGTCTTTGCGGAGTGCCAGACGAGTGCCATACCCTCGGCAAATAAGCCTTTGTCGAGTGCCGCGGTTTGCCGAGTGCGGCACTCAGCAAATAGGGCATTTACCGAGTGCGTGATATTTGGCACTCGGCAAAACATGAGACACTCAGCAAAGTACGCGTTTCCTGTAGTGATTGAGATTATTCCTCCATCTGAAAAGTATACAATTCTAACGTAATACTGCCGAACAGTGGAGTAGCTAAGATTTTTCAACTAGGTTGGTTCGATTCAATATAATTTTTTTGTGCTAACACTATAAATTCTTGTTTAACACGTCAACAAATAACTTCGGCTTCTTGCTACAAATACACGGAGGATCAAGAAACGATGAAAACTAATGGTTACACTAAACCCTTATTCATTTTAAGGTAAATAAAAACGCTCCTTGCTCTAGTGCACAAAGTAGCTGAAAATGAAGCCAGTCGAAGCTCTACCATACACAGCCTAAATGTAGCATTTCATTGTGCAAATATATAATTTACTAAAACATAAGAGAAATACATTAAAAAGTGTTACAAACATATTAAAAAATAATAAACTCTAAAAATTACTTAGAATATCTTTCTATCTATAACTACCTATAATACCTTGCTCAAAATTTTAGGGTGGTCCATGGCCCACATGTGCCACCCTCTACATCCGCCATTGCTGCCCAACCATTTTAAGTTTGATCAAATTTATAAAGAAAACTATCAAATATGTACTTGTAAGTAGGGATGAAAATGGTACGAATATTTATCCGACCGTCCGTTCGACCGAATCCGTTTAGAGGTGTTCAGATCGGACTCGTATCCGAGTCCGGATATTTAACGTCCGAGACCGTATCCGTATCCAAATACTTAAATCGTATATTTATAATGTCGACATCTAATCGTGTCCTATCCGGTATGGCTGACACTATCCGTATTCGAATCCGAATCTGATTAGAAATATGAAAACAAATATGTTATCAGTGATATCCGTTCATATCCGATCCGTTTTCATCCCTACTTGTAAGACCAAATAAGTGACATTAGATTCGACTTCAAGTATATTTTCATAGTAGACTTATTTTGTATTATAAATATACTAATATTTTTTCTGTAAATTTGATTATTTTTTGGAAAAAAGACTAGATATAGCTATAATTGTATTCTTTTTAGGCCTGATGTACTGGTCAGTAAACATAAATATAACCATTTCTTTTTTAAACACGCATAAATTTAATATATCCGTTGAAGTGCCATTGGTTTAACGGCTGTGTTCGGTGAAGCTGAAGTGCTGTAGATAAGCGCTGAAGTGCTGTAGAAGTGCTGAAATCTTGTGAGAGAAAAATACTGCTGAAGTGCTGAAAAATAAGCGCTTATAAGCGCTTATACCCTCAACCGAACGCAGCCAACAAAGACCTAATCTCAAAGTAAACAACGGATGTATATCAACTCCACTAGATTCGCTTGTCTGCAAAAGCTAATATCATGCGCGTGCTGCTGGCCTGCAGCTGAACCTAACCAGCAGTTCTATGTCTGCCGACTGCCGGACTAAAATTTGAATCTTCCCTGACATGCATCATATGCAGATGGAATGGAAGCAACAAACAGTGCAAGTCACCCAGACTTGTTCGGTAAACTGGAGTAGTAGTGTTACTATTCGGCAGGTTTTCTTGCGACCATGTGACAGTATTTGCCGACGGTCATGGTCATGGGCGATGTATCAGCGTCTGCAGTGCACGTTGCCGTACCATCGAGACGACACGGATCATCGGACAGGGAGATCGGACACCCTGCAGTTCAGGGCGTCAGACTTTCAGTTAAGCAGCGCGTTGTTTCCTTGACAAATCATACGCTGCATTCCTGGAGGCTTCCTCGATAGTAGATCATTTATGTACTTCTTCTCTGCCCGTTTTCCACGCGCGTATTTCAGATAGCATATCTTTCACGTACGTACTTTGTTAACATCCTAAATAGTAATTAAACAGAACAACAACACTTGTTTTAGTTTTCGTAAACTTATACTCCCTCGATCTTGAAAAATAAGACCTGCACGCATTTCAGAATTCATATTTCATTATCTTTAACTGACAATTGGCCTAATCATATGGAAAATATATACTATATAAAAGTAATTACACAATTTGTATTTAGAAATACTTTCTAATGATCAAATTTTTGTTCCTATAAATTATATATTAATTAAGAGAAATTATAGATCAAGATATGTTGTTGAAGACCACCAAGTTAAATCACACCTTATATCTTATATTTTGATGACCCAGAGGGAGTGATTTGAGTTTTACACAATAATATTTATCCAATGTAATATGGGGGGGGGGGGGGGGGGGGAGCCTGCACGACGAGCTTTGCATCTAAATCCAAATTACCACAATTAACATTTTAAAAGAGGGATGGCATGTGCCTTTTTTTCAGAAGAAACAATAGATATTTCTACCCTCCACCGCCTATATATGAGTTGTGCACTCAACCATATCTATTCTTACAAGTTTCGGCCATGTGCAACATCAAATTAGAACTAGAGAAAACAGAGCAGTTAAAAAAAACTCTAAAAAGAAAAATATCTAAGTTCCAAGCACATTGATATATACATCCACCTAAAAAGTGAATTAGCGTTGAAAGTAATCTCGCCCTTGTGTCAGAGTCATATGAGTGATACCCACCATACATTCTAAAAAGCATAGCACCTTCACCCTAAATATAGTAGAGTCGTAGAGATAAGCCACCAACACATACCTACCAATTACTTAAGGCCTATTCTTTTAAACACCAGTTCCTCTCCCTGTCACTTACATAATCCAACTTAAGTGCTTGCTCAACAAAATACTCCAACTTATATGTCAGCTTATATAATAATAATCTAGCTAGGCCAATTACCTTATATCATGTTATTGTAGACTAGCTTAACTATTTCATTTTTTCTTTTAATTTTATACATAAATTAATTGGATTATATAAGCTACAAGCCCTTAAGTATAACGTGCAACACGAAAATGGTAATATAGGGTCATTTCACTTCGATTTTTTTCTTATCTCTGTTGCTTTCTTAGTCAATGAAAATATAATGCTACCATGCATAAACATAGCACGATTAATTAAGAAGCCAAACTCATGTCACCATTGGACCTTCGACCACCATAATGATTGATGACGTCGCTATTGTTCCAATCTCAAGCTCAAGAACCGGTCTTGTTGGTGACATGAAAATTTTAAGCTCCGATCCAACGTTGGCTTGGTAGCTCGAGAAAAGGTAGACCAATCTTTTGTTTGTGCCCTATGAGGCCATGCCCCAACCATCCTGGAAAGCAACCTTTTTGCAGCTCCCATTGCCCGCTAGTATGGATGAAAATGGTACGGATATTTATCCGACCGTCCGTTCGACCGAATCTGTTTAGAGGTGTTCAGATCTGTCCGTATCCGAGTCCAGATATTGAATATCCGATACCGTATCCGTATCCGAATACTTAAATCGTATATTTATGATGTCGATATCCAATCGTATCCTATCCGGCATGGCCGACACTATCCGTATTTGAATCCGAATCCGACCAGAAATATGAAAACAAATGTGATATGAGTGATATCCGTTCGTATCCGATTCGTTTTCATCCCTACCCGCTACCAAGTCAGTGCTCTCTCTATTTCTTCCTCCCCAGCCTCATCCTGCTATCATGACACCACCCCCAACATGCAAATTATTACTACAAGTTGCATGCACTTTCGAAATTTAAAAGGCAAGGGTGAGAATTGAAAATTGCAACACAAAACTCGAGGCAGCAGTTTTCACAAACGAAGTGCTTTGGCGTGCTTTGCTCGCTGAGACATATTAGACTGATTTCTTGATGATTGATGAATGAACAAGTTGAATTGGAAAGGTGGAAACAAATGGAAGTGGCAAATATTTCCATGGGTGATAGTGACACTGATACAACAGGAGCCATGAATGAAAGAACAAAAAAATGTTGAAAAAAAAAAAACAAGACAAATTTGATTAGGAGACGATGATCTCGGCGCTCTTCTTGGAAACGGAGAGGTCCTCCAGCCAATCGAGAATCCTGCTCCTGCTCCTCCGAGCAGTAGCCTTCCCACTCTGCTCCGCCGTCGCCGACGATCTCTTCTTCTTCTCTTCCGCCGCCGCCTTCTTCTTCCTCCTCCGCCTCGCCTCCGCCGCCGCCACCTCCGCCGAGCCCACCGGCGCGACGGCGTCGGGGGAGCACGAGCACACCAGGCCGGCTCCCAGCAGCCCCACCCCCAGGCCAAGCTGCTTCTTGTCCGCGGCCCTGTGCTGCTCGAACCTCGCGCTGCCGCTGCCGCTCCCGCTCCTCGACGCGGCCGGGCGCGGCGCGTACACCTCGGGAGCGCCGACGACGCCGAGGCGTATGACGCCCCACGACGCCGGCGGCGCGGACCCGGTGCTGCGGCGCCCCGCCGCGGGCTTGGCGGCGCTCCGGCGCGGCGGCGGGCGCGGCGACGGGCTCGGGTGCGCGTAGAACACGCTGCCCGACAGCGAGCGCCGCGGCAGCCGGAGCGGGGCGGCGGCGGCGGAGGACGCGTTCTTGCTGGACGACGACGAGGACGAGCTGCCGGCGTGGTCCGAGGACGACGCGCTGTTGGAGTTGGACGACGTGCTCCGGCTGACGCCGCCGCCGCTGCTGCTGCTGCGGCTGACGGAGCGGGAGCTGAAGCCGCTGCTGGTGGTGGTCGTCGACGACGCCGTCGCGGCGCCGTCCAGCGAGTCCGAGCGCAGCAGCCGCAGCAGGGCGGACGCGTCGGCCGAGGCCGCCGAGGAGAGGCGGAGCGGGAGGAGCTTGCCGCCCGCGAAGACCTCGTCGGCGACGCACATGTCGGCCGTGTCGTCCCCGCCGGCAGGCGCGAGGCCGCCGGACGATAGTATGCAGAACTCGAAGTCGTCGTCGGCACCGCCCGACGACCGGCCTGTGAGTGTCGGCTGGGCCTGGGCTCCTGCTTGCTGGCACGCCATGGATGGTTTCTTGCTGTCTTGGTTGGAAGGGGGAAGAGAGCAAGGGATGGGTTGGGTTTGCTTGTGCATTTCGGTCTCTTCTTCTGTACAGGAAAAGCGAAAGCGAGAGACGAGGCGGTGTTTGTGCACGGCTCTATGCAAGCAAATGCAATGCTCTATTTATACGTGTTTGTTGATCGTTTTGTCGGAAAATATTGTACTATTAAATACTTGCAATTTGCCCGCATGTTGTTTCTAGGTCTCGTAGTTAACTAATAATTATTTTAATCATGACGTGGCCAAATACTTTTTTCGTTACCGCGACGCAGTTTAAGTCATTAAAGATTGTTATTCTAGCAACCACACGTAATTTTCAGATGACCTCTTTTTAACCACCTTCTAGAAAGACACTTTTTTTTTTTTCAAATTATAAGGTAACATGTAGACATTCATGACGTAGGCACATTTAATCTTATGAACACATGTACATAAACCTAATCCTATAAGCATCTTCAAAGATTGGACTGGCAAATCCACCACAAGGATCTGATTGGCTATATTCGCTTGAACTTATCAGCCAGCATCAACCAACTATTCAGCAGTGTTTTTCTCTCAGAATAATCAGCCAGCTAGCCGAACAGAGCCATTGTCGATGCAAACGTCGCATACAGCCTACAACTAAAAGTAAAATACCGTTAAAATCTTGAAAAAATTACTTTCACGGGGAGTCGAACCCAGAAGGGTGCTAGTGAGGCTCTTGCAACCATTAGCCTATAGGTTTTTCTGAAGAGACACACGTAATTTTGCTAAATCAAATAATTACAGGGAGTTTTTTTAAATTGTTTTATAGTACATGGGAACCAGTTAACAGTTGCAACACAAATTGTAAAGCATAATTAAACGTATAGAACCCTGATAGATCAAGAACCAACAAAATATGTCAACAAATAAATGGCAAAAGTCATAATTACATTTAGAATGAAGCCAAACAGTATTCCAATACAGGTGGTGGTGGTGGTGGCAGCCATCATCACAACTCAATGTTCTTTTTCTTCTTCTTTTTTTTGTGTGAATTGCACAAATTAAGATCTATATGTTTATTTTTATTTCCACCTTCACATACTTGGTTCCATTTTGAAAAAGTCTGCCTATTTACTAGGTAGAGCATGGAACATTCGCCAAAAGAGTTTTATTTGCACAAGTCACAAACTAAGTGTATATAAAAAGAGAAATAGAGGCCATCAGCTTGATAATAGAACGTTTCCTCTTCTGTTCTCTTTCCTTAATCCTTATTGCTGGTAGCTGCATACACAAAAATCAACGACAAGGAAAACGATAAATACGAAGAAGACGTCCTCTCCTTGCTCCTTCTCTGCATGACCTTCGTACTCCGTATCACCCGCGTAACATGTCAGTATCTGGATTATTACGTGGTGGTGCCATGGTGGTCTTCTAGAACGGGCACAGGCTGAGTACTATGATTGTCACTTCCGAATATCGTTTTATTGTTTGATGATTTACTTTATTCAAAACATTTTAATAAATTTATCTTATTATGACTTATTTTATCACTAGAAATATTTTAATAATATTATATTTATTTTATAATTTACATAATTTTTTAATAAATCAAACAATCAAACACGATTTATAAAAATTAAAAACAACACTCTTTTTTGGATTTTTGAGACGGATAGAGTATTATATATGCGTGATTGCAGCTGTTTTGATTTGACTCCTATCTGGATTATTACATGGTGGTGCCATGGTGGCCTTCTAGAATGGGCATAGGCTGAGTACTATGATTGTCACTTCCTTTGTCCCAAATAGAATATCGTTTTATTGTTTGAGATGTTCTGCTTTATTCAAAAAAATAATAATAAATGTTATTTATCTTGTTGTGACTTATTTTATCACTAGAGATACTTTAATAATGTTATATTTATTTTATAATTTATATAATTTTTTTAATAAAACGAATGATCATGTCTGAAAATTAAAAACAATATATTTTTTAGGATTTTTAGACGGATGGAGTATTATATATGGGTCGGGAGCGCGATTGCAGCTGCTTTGATTTGACTCCTATTTCGTCTGTTGGTTTGCAAAATACTCCAACATTGTTACGACGAGCCATGCAGAATTTTAACCTTTTCCCCTTATTCTGCACGATTCCCTCGAAAATAAATGTTCCATCGCACATACTTTTATCAGCAACGAGGAATTTAACAACGTAACTTTTTGAATGAACTTTGACGTACTAGAATGAATGTTTGGCAGCATAGGTATATCTGTCTTGATCAGATGATTCTCGAGGAGCCAAGACATGAAGACGATCGGCAATCAGGATAGATAGTGCGGATATAGATGGATCCGAGCAAAGCAAAGCAAAACATGTGGCATTATTATGCGACAGAGATTACAGGGAATCCAGTGGGCTTACCGAGAGATCGTCCAACCCACAGACTGCAATCATCATACCCACACAAATGCATGATCACCGTTACGGCAGCCATTTGGAACAATCATGAATTCACGCTCAGTCTGTGCACCACATGGCACTGTATATACATAATGTTAATCTTTGGGTCAATTCGTGCCAGATTCTGATGCGAACCTGAATCTGCTAATTAAATAGTTTACGTCGTACGATGTATCCTCGGAAGCACATTTGTCGATTCGGCTTGCCGCAGTTAATTTAGATATCATCGAACATGACAAGAAAACCAATCCGGCCGAGTCTTACCCGCAACACGACAGAGATCCGAGACAGCTTTAAACTGACTCGAACCTGTGGATGTTTGTTCTGCAGCAAATCCAACTTGAGTATTTTAGAAGAGTTTATTTATTTATTTATGTAGTACTGCCTCCGTCCCACAGAGAGATTTCGTTTTAAACTTTTCAGACATCACATTTGACCATTGATCTTATTTAAAAATTTTATATAAATATCGATTATCATATTATGATTTGTTATATCATTAGAGATACTTTAATAATTATTTATTGATTTTGTATTTTATACAAAATTTTAAATAAGACAAACGGTTAAACATAGTTTCTCAAAAGTGTAAAACAATATTTATGGGACGGAGGTAGGACCAAAGCTGGAGACGTCACTTCACTTTGTCCTTTTTCTTGATCGAGTTACTAGCGGACAAATGACACACAGGAGGGCATGTTAGCCAGGTCACACTCACAGTTCGTGCTTAGCCAACATTTGTCTTTCAAGTTTGCTTCACCGTAATACTCCAATAAGTGTCGTCTTAAAATTTTAACTATCTTTTTTATTATTTAGTTTTATTTTTATAAAAAAGTTAATTATTTTATTATAAAATGATTTATTATTAGAAGTACTTTAATCTTGATTTGTTTATTTTTATATTTTTGTAAACTTTTCAAATATGACGAATGGTCGAATGTCGATTTTAAAAAATAAAAAATGACACTTATTATGAGACGGAGGGAATATTGTAGAGGTCGATCGGAAAAAGAAAGTGTCCAGGCACTGACACAAGTAATCACGCTTGGCAAGGCCGCTGCTTTATACTACCTGTAACCCACAAATATAAATACACAACCTTATGGAATTATTATATATCAAATCTTTAGATCTTAATGTATTCTACATAAAGTTGTACACATTGGCGACATCTTTGGTGAGCTCCTTCCTATCAGCTCTAACTTCTCTTATGCTCTTAGAGACAATAAGGAACTGTATCTATCTATGGGATACAACGACTTGACACCTTCTGTGATTTTGCCTGCTGGAGAAGAGGAGCCGCTTTAGCCGTGTGCACACGGCTGCTCTGGCTCCTAACTATGGCGGCCGTGCAGTTACAGGTCCTCGATTCAAAGGCTAAAGCTAGTTTGAAATAGTTTAAGCTCAATTAGCTCAAATGTATCCAAATTGGAGGGGTAGAGTAGGTTATTTGTAACTAGCTCACACAAAAAAACTAGCCCCTCCAAGAGGTGATTATTTGGGCTAGTTCAGGTGGGAACCATACTTTTTCCTCACATCTAGTCACACTACCCATGCAAATAATTGGAAAAGTACCTTTTTCTGTCAATCTAACCCTTGCATCCAAACAACACTTGAGCTAGAGTTAGTTGAGAGCTAGTTTGCAGCTACAAACTAACTCTAACCTCTAGCACAGTTAGAGGATCCAAATAAGGCCATAGAGTCAAAACTGAGGAAAGTTAACTAAGGGGTTGTTTAGTTGGGTGAAAATGGGGTGAAAAGTGCACTGTAGCACTTTCGTTTGTATTTAGCAACTTTTGTCCAATCATAGCTTAAGCAGACTCAAAAGATTCATCTCGAGCTAACCAGGTAAAAAGTACAAACATGCAACCGCTGCTACTTCATTTAATGCTCCATACAGGTGTAAAGTACAATTGATGTGATGGAGAAAGAGAAAAAATTTTGGGAAGTAAACAGGACCTAAACGTATCCCAAGATTACTACACTTAAATTTTACCATGAAAAATACTTTGATCCATATTATATAAATATAGGACTTTTATACAAACATAACATTACGGGTGGATCTAGCAAGTTGTCATCAGCCTCAACACCCTCCTTCCTCACTAGGGATGAAAATGGTACGGATATTTATTCGACCGTTCGTTCAACCGAATCCATTTAGAGGTGTTCAGATCTATCCGAATCCAAGTTCGGATATTCAATATCCGATACCGTATCCGTATCCGAATACTCAAATTGTATATTTATGATGTCGACATCTAATCGTATTCTATCCGGCATGGCTGACACTATCCGTATTCGAATCCGAATTCGACCAGAAATATGAAAACAAATATGATATCACTGATATCCGTTCGTATCCCATCCGTTTTCATCCCTATTCCTCACTTATATTGTGAGTGAAAAAAATGAAGTGCGACATAAGGGGGTTCAATCGTTGTGGAGCAAGTACGGGCTTCTTTAGATCAACTCCAAGAGGAATGGTAGGAATAGAGATTTTGGTGAAAAACTATTCTCCAATAGCTTGTCTAAATTGTTATCTAAATATAGCCATATTCTATTTCGGATTTTTCGCTAGCTAAATATAAAAGGCGAGAATGACTCTCCAGAGTGCGTATGAGATATAGAATAACTGTTGGAGAGTCAAGAGATATAGAAAACGATTTTTATTAATTGACTCTCTAAATAATGATTTAGATAGTGAGATTTAGACAGGCTCTTGAAGATGCTCTTATGGACTGTTTGTTATATATATAGGTCAACTAAATACTTTTTTAATAGAGAAGTGGTTCTCCTAAAATAAACTCGGAAATTTTGGCCTAGAGAGTGAGTAGGAAGAAGCAAAGGAGTAAGACAAATTTCATTGCTTTGCTAGCTTCTAATTTATTTGGGCTAAAAATAGGAAAAAGAAAAAAAAAGAATTATTCTTGATATGGAGTTTGTATAAACCGAAACCATTTTAGGGGTCGTCTAGTTGACACGAGACCATTCATGATACGTCGGCTGTATTTTCGCAGCAGCACACCAATACATATGGGATAGATACCGATCGATGATGTGTTTGAATTCAAGCCAACGATCGATGGTGTATATGAATATGATGATAACGGCGAGTGGGGGCAAAGGCGGACAGGACAGGAGCAAAGAAAGGTCCCATGCGCCATCAAAATGCTGGCGATCGATATGATCATCGACCCGCCCGTCTAGCACCGGCGGCGGCGTCCCCACCTTTTCCGTGCGCCCGCGCGGCCGTGGCCCGTGGTGACTGCTAGCTGCTGACTGCCGAATTGGAAAGAAGAACAGGGGCACGAGCGAGCGCGGGGCGGCACCTTTTGGTTTTGAGTCCTCGCCTCGTGGGGAACAACCGAACAAGGTGGCCATCACCTCCTTTCGGCTCTTTTCCGACGAAAAGCGGGACATGCATGGACGCTGGCTGCTGCCCTCCTCCATCGATTATATTGCTCGCTCTACTCTACTAGACACACTACACTCTCCTAGCGATGGAGCTTTCTCTCTGCAGGTGAGACGGCGGCCGGGTCGGAAAAGGAGGCTAGCTGCTGCATTGGCATGCACCGGCAAAGCGGGGGAAGGGAAGCGAGTGAGCGTGCCGTGGATGATGATGCGTGTCCCGGTCCCCATCGATCGCATCCCAGGAGCTAGCTGATGAGCGACCTAGCTAGCTCACATCCGCTGTGGGTCTTGTTCTTGTCTCTTGCTCGTGCTAGGGCTCCTCCCACTGCCTGTCGTCTCGTCTAGTGTACTGTTGTGTTGGACACGCACGGTACGGGAGCTGAGGTGTTGTGTCGTTGCGTCTTTTTGATAAGTGAGGCTGGTCCGCTGGTGTTGTGTGCGTGTGTGTGTGTGTTGGGTCTTGTTTATTAGAGACTTGAAGGAGGAGAAACTAAAGGCGCCGAGCTCTGAACCATTTTAAAATTATAAAGGTGCTACTTACAGTACGATTCATTACATTGGATTTCTGTACCGCCGTTGGACAACCCTTGCCTAACCTCAAGAGCACAGATTAAATCATACCGAGGACAACAAGCTAAGCAAAGCTAGCAGTAGTCCTGAGAAGTGCCCAGCGCAAGCACTTCTGTATCTGTATCGTTTAAGGTTGATCTCCCACCAGTTGACTCAACGGTCATTCTGGGCCTTGATCCTTGCTCCCTGATCGGAGGAGCCTAGCCTAATAGATGGCTGGTGGGCCCCTGTCGCAGCGGCGCTATAAAGAGGAGGTGGGGACCGGGACACAAGACACGAGGTTCATTACAACCGTCACTCTACCGGGACACAAGACACGAGGTTTATTATAGCCACCACTCTCAACCTCAAACCCTAGACCGATCGAGAGGGTTGCGCTGAAGGCGACGGAAAGCTTCATCGGTCCATTGTCGCCGGACTTCAACTGCACCGACACTCTCTTCCTCGACCGTCCGCTGTCCGAGCGCAGAGCTTCATCAACGATGCTGATGGCGCTCGCCGTTTCGATGGTACAGGGTGTATCGAAGGTATTTACCCACCCGATCTACTGCACTGTCGATCCATTTGATTCAACATCTCTCTCTCTCTCTCTAGCCCATCATGCTCGATCGAACAATAGTCAGCCTGTATGAGTATGCATGACTCGAGTAGTGTGGCGAAGCACACATGTTGCCTGGAGAACTCGGAATATCCGACGATGTTAAGTTTTGGTATAATTTTCGCAATATGCACCAGAGATGGGTTGTTTAATAAAAGCTAGGCGCATGCAGATGGGGCGTCAAATTGATACAGCACAATCAGGGCTACAGCTCGGTAGCCAAAGCTAGTTATGGATCAGCTACAAATGATCTAAAAGTCATATGAAGGCTCTAACTGATCCAGGCCAAATTTCAAACCTGCCAAGAGCTAATGGAAAAAAACATCAATTTTGAGATGGCTAGTCAAAATATTTATATCTGAAAGTGGCCTTTATTCATTCAGAAGGTGCTCCTGCATAATTATATTATTCCAGAGTTTCTTTTTTTTTTGGTCTTGTGTGGTGTACGTAACCACAGTCCACAGGTGTGTCAGCAGCCTGCCCAACTAAGACCTTAGAACCTGTGATTTGTGATATTCATCTTCGAGATGAGGCCGTCCGTCCAGTGGTGTGTAGATTAATAACTTTTCAACGCGGCAAAAGAGGAAAAACGTCTAGATTAATTCTAGAGGCTATGACTAAGTATGGACTGGAGCCAATTAAGCAATGAGATAAATGCTCGTCTCTAGAACTGATGGTTGAAGATATGCTGTGACTAGTGGTGACTACAGTCTCCACAGATTATCAGTCTCACGAAAGGTGCCCTGCCCCTGGAATAGCTGTGTTGCGTCCACACTCGACAAGTCCACAGACTACACCCTACCGTTTTCTAGAAGAAGAAGAAACTGGTACAAATGTCAAGCATGCTAACGTATGGGTTACTTCTGGATATGGCACATTGGCGAGATAATAACATGACGGCAAGAGAAGGCCTAGGCCCTGCCTGACAGCCCATCTATCATGTGAGCCCAAAATCGAAGCAAATGAAAAGGACAAGGGCGACAAAATGGGCCGGTCCATATATATGGATACTGCTCCATGCCGGGCCAGATGAGCTGAGCTAGAATGAGGAGCCGGCTGCTGCACGCTTAAATCGAATCGAACGAAATCCAGCATGTGCAGTATATAAGGCTGCGCCTAACAGGCCTAGCGAAATCAGCAGCTGATTTGAGAGCAGGTGCACAACATAAAGGAACCTGGGCAGAGAGGTTGATACGATGCCCTGTTTAGTTCACAATATTTGACACTATTCACCCATCACATTGATTATACTTTCTAGGAGCACTAAATGAAGTATCAGCTGTTGCATGTTTGTACCCTTTACCTGGCTATGTCGCGATGAATCTTTTGAGTCTACTTGGGCCATGATTGGGTAAAAGTTGTCAAATACAAACAAAAGTGCTGCAGTGCACTTTCCACCCTCTAAACGGGCCTGAGTTTTATGGGAGTACATATACCGTGAGTTTGCATGCATATATACCTTATTTGTTTCTAAGCTGAAAAATTTAGAAGCTCTATATTCGGAGGTGACACGGGGATCCCACCGCCGCCGCCGCCGCCGCCACTCAGGGCCTCTCTAAGGGCCACCCAGGCCGCCGTTGCCTGCTCCTCCTCGGCTTGCGGCGGCGGCGGCCCGTTTCCTTTCCACAGCCCCATCCTTTTCCCCTCCTCGTCCTCCCCAAACTCTCCCGCAGCCGTTCCCTCCCCTCATCCATCTCCATTGACGGCTGCGGTAGCCTACCAGACAGGAGGATCCAGCCCTCCGACGGGCAGTTCAGTCGGCTCCGGGCCTGGGGCAGCCGTGTGGGCAGCGCCTACGGCCGGGGCTTCTTGGGTGACGGCGGCTAGATCTGAATCTGACTGCCAACACCATTCCCCTCAGGCGGATGACCAGGACGGGACCGGTTTCAACAATCGGTGGCCGGTTCACGGAGCAGCAGTTTGGGTGAAAACCCTGCCTGGCATCTTTCGCCAGGGCCAGCGACGGCGGTACCGACTGTGCCACGCTCCTTGTTGAAGGCGTCGCTGAAGCTATTGTGTCCATGGCGTTCAATAACTAGGTGAAAACCTAGCCTGGTTTTCTCTGGGCCAGGCGGCGTGGCGCAGTTGGCGCGTCGTCGAAGTTGTTGTTCGTCAGGGCCAGGGATGTCCCACCGTGTGTTACCCTGCTGCGCGCAGCTTAAGACGGAGGTGGCGCTCGTTGGCGTAACAGCTTGGCTTTTGGTGGGCAGGTTTGCATCTGCACCAAGGGCTCTGTGCTATTACCTTGGAAAAAGCATCCAGTCTTCAATGGTGGTTGGTATTCAACGTTTTCAGTACCTTTTTAGGTCTGACAAACGTGTTTTTGGTGGCTTTGGCTTGACGTTGGTGATCTTATTCTAATGGAGTTGTCATCATTGGTGATCTTATTCTAGTGGAGTTGACATCACGGAGCAAGCCTGCTTGTCACATAGGACTACTTGAGGTCCTTGTTGGGGATATGCTTCTTTCCGTCAGTTTCTTTCTTTTTAATTTTCCAATTGTAATAATTTAGTCTGGTTTTACCCACGGATAGATGAAGCCGGATAGTTTCTATCATTTATCTAAAAATTGATGCATTTAAATTTTTATTATTGTTTGATAAAATCTTGTCCTAAACAACGTGTTTTCATAAGCGGAGGTACTACTCCGTACTTCATATCCGAGCAAAACAACTTCATGAGATCACCACCCATGTACTGAATACTAACTTTAAATATTTTCCAAAATTTAATTAAAATTGAAAATGACTTAAGATAACTCTAGAAGTTGATTTATTTAAGGCTACATGTAGTAGAATAATTTTCTTTTTAAAAAAATTAGTTATATGTGGTTTTATATTTATTTCACTTAATGGCATTTAAAATGGGTCCATGACACAACTAAAATCTCACTACAAGACGTTGGCTCCGTCATTCTTCATAGTCATGGAGTACTACGTATCCGAGCAAAACAACTCCATGAGGTCACCACCCATCTTCCGAATACTAATTTTGAGCTTTTTTAAAAATGATTAAAATGGAAAATTACTTAGGAATTAGGATAACTCTAGAAGTTGGTTGATTTAAGGCTAGAGGTAGTAGAACAATTTTCTTTTCAAATACAAGCAGTTATACATGGCCTTATATTTATTTCACTCAATGGCATTTAAAATGGGGGCATTAAACACCTAAAATCCCACAACTAGACGTTGGCTGCGTCATTCATAGTCATGGAGACATGGAGTACTTCCTATCCGAGCAAAACAACTCCTCAAGGTCACCACCCATATATTGAATAATAATTTTAAGTATTTTCTAAAATTTAGTTAAATTTGAAAATGACTTAGGATAACTCAAGAAGTTGATTTATTCTAAAGGTAGTAAAATTATTTTTTTAAAAAATCAAATATATATGATCTTATATTTATTTGACTCATTGACAATTAAAATAGGGCCATGGGACAACTAAAATCCCACTACAAGACGTTGGTTGTATCATTCTTGTCATGGAGTACTTCATATCCGAAAGAAGCAACTCCATGAGGTGACCACCATCTTCCAAATACTAATTTTGATTATCTTTAAAAAGTTAATTAAATTTGAAAATGACTTAGGATAACAATAGAAGTTGATTAATTTAAGGCTAGATGTAGTAGAATAATTTCCTTTTTAAAAAACAACTAGTTATACATGGCCTTATATTTATTTTCATTGAATGGCATTTAAAATAGGGCCATGACACAACTAAAATCCCACTACATGACATTGGATGCGTCATTCTTCATCGTCATGGAGTACTTCATATCCTGAAACAACTCCATGAGGTCACCAGACATCTTCTGAATACAAATTTAAAGTGTTGTTTTAAAAGTTAACTAAAATTGAAAATGACTAAATATTATTCTAGAAGTTGATTTATTTAAGGCTAGAGGTACTAGAATAATTTCCTTATAAGAAACAATCAATTATATATGGTCTTATATTTATTTCACTTAATGGCATTTAAAATGGGGCCATGACACAATTAAAATCCCACTACAAAACGTTGGCTCCGTCATTCTTCACGGTCGTTGAATACTTCATATCCAAGTGAAACAACTCCATGAGGTCACCACCCATCCACTGAATACTAATTTTATGTATTTTCCAAATTTTAGTTAAATTTGAAAATGACTTAACATCCCACTACAAGACGCTGGCTCCATCATTCTTCAGTCATTGAATACTTCATATCCAAGCGAAATAACTCCATGAGGTCACCACCAATCCACTGAATACTAATTTTAAGTATTTTCCAAATTTTAGTTAAATTTAAAAATGACTTAAGATAACTATAGAAGTTGATTTATTTAAGTCTAGAGGTATTATAATAATTTTCTTTTAAAAAATCAGTTATACATAGTCTTCTATTTATTTGACTCAATGGACCATGAGACAACTAAAATCCCGCTATAAGACATTGACTACGTCATTCTTCACTCATGGAGTATAAGAGCAGCTCCAGTGTAGTGAAAGAATCGAACCGTAGGAAGAGAGAGAAAGAGCAAGGTTCACTTCCTACACTGCAGGTACCGAACTCTGGGGACCGATGCTTTGGTTCGGACTCCAAACTTGGTGCGAACTGTGGGCACTAAACAATGCCAAGAAATACAAAGCAAGGACGGGGTTAGCTGCTATACACACTCACATCCACACAGGGCAGCACTTGTTTATTTTGATCTGACACCATCGATCGAACTCTACACTGCAGTGACCGAACCATGCGAAGCATCGACTTCTACTGGCCCCACAACTTTTTAAAAGCCGAACTTCACACTGGAGGTGCCCTAACTGCGGCCGCCTCACTGAGTTGTGCGTTATAGGGCGAGGGCGACGATGCCCCCTATTCGTTGCGCGGCGGCGCACGCACGCCCAACGGTGCTTGTCTCCCGAGCACGTCGCGGCGGAGCGGCGAACGTGCTCCGCCGGTGGCCGCCGGCGTGGCCTGGTCGCGACAGTGTGCGTGGCTCCACTTTTCCTTGCACCCGTGAAAGTCCCTAGTTTGGTTTTAGAAATTGATGAAACCTACCTACTAATCTAAGTGCTAAGTGTGTGTAGCCTAAAAGAGGTTAGTGGTGTGGAGTAAGTTGACATGAGCTAAGAAATGGAGATCAAGTGAAGAAATGGTGGAAAAGGCAAAGGATCAAAGAGTTAGAGGCAAAGGTATAAGTTAGGGCTCTTTGGTTTGGTGATCAAGGCACTTAGTGAGTGCGATCACATTTAGGATAGTTGGCCGGACTATTAAGAGGAGAATTGTTTCGTGAACCCGGTCGACAAGTGCTCTAGTGAAAGCTCTAGTTTGGTTTTGATAATTAATGACATCCTAAGGACTAACCTAAGTTGCTAAGTGATGATAAGGTTTAGGATTGGTCAAACCATGGAGTGTGGAGCCTAGGAGACTATGTTGATCAAGATGGCTCTACCATGGATCAAGTGAACAAGAAGTGAGGTGATCAAGTGTTAAGCAAAGGCATGAAGGCAAATGTATAATCCAAATAGGTTTTTCTTTTGGTGAACAAGACACTTAGTGGGTGTATTCACATTTAGGATAGATAGCCGACTATTAAGTGGAGAACGAGTGTTGGATTACCTTCAAGTGCTCTAGGTTGCATTTCATTTGCATTGAACTAACACAACCTAAAGATCAAAGTTAGAAACCCTTGAAAAATTGTTTGCAAAATGCTAACACACTGTGCACAAGTGTTGAAGACCTTGAGTGTTAGCACATAGAAGCAAGAGGTGAGAAATAGACTTGAAAAACCCTGAGAAGTGAGCGTCGGACTGTTAGCAGGGGTAGCGTCGGACTATTGTCCAGAGTCCGACGCCCAACCCCAGTTCTGGCCAGTGGCGAGCGTCGGACGCTCGGTTAACGAGCGTCGGACCATTGCCCATTTCAGTCCGACGGTGGCGAGCAATGTCGGCGTGACGCGTGGCGTTCGGGAGAGCGTCGGACACTAGAGCTTCGTCCAACGGCGAGCGTCGGACTGGAGTCCGACGGTTTTGAGCGAGTTGAAACCTCTCTGGAAGCGTCGGACCGTGGTGATCGTTGGTCCGACGGCTAACCTCGCGAGAGTCCGACGGTGGCCGAGCTGTGTCTCGTCTGTGAGAGTCGGACGGTCCGACGCCTGGAGCAGTGCGCGCGTCGGACCATGAGCTTGAGCGTCCAACGGTTGGGAAAAAGGCGCGAGAAGTAGCCATTGAGATCCAGCGGTTGCGGTTGAACGAGAGTTGACACGTGGCAGCCATCCGAGCGTCGGACGCGAAGAATTAGTCCGACGGTCGGTTCGACGGCCCGAAAAACGTGTTAACGGCTATTTTTCAGTGGGTAACGGCTAGGATTGCACTTAGGGGTACTTATACTCCTTCTCTGGTCACTTGGTGACAACTCTTGCACACTTGAATCATTTGCATACTCTTTATGAGCATCCTAAGCCTCCCACTCACTCAATTGATCATCTCTTGTTCATCCATTTGAGTTGAGTGATCCTCAAGTGCATCATTGCTTAGTGAATTGCATTCTAGAGCACTTGAGAGCAAGCCAAGGCTGATTTCTTATTCTCTTGAGGCATTGCCGTGTCCCTAGCGGCTTGGAGGTGATTCTGGTGTGAGGTTGATTGATGTTTGTTCAAGCCCACACCGAAGTGATTGATTGTGAGAGGTTTTATGGTTATCCTCGGTGGAGTGCCAAAACCAATTCTAGTGGATTACTCGTGGTTGATAGCCACTTCTCTTGTGTTGGTGAGCGGCTCCTGGTGAGGGATTGGCATGTGAAGCTTAGCTCGCAATCCACCAAGGAAGACCGGTGCCACAACTAGGAGTAGTGTGACGGCGATCACGTGAACCTCGGTAAAAAATCGAGTGTCTCTTGTCTTCTCCACCATCGAGTGGACTTTTGTCTTTCCGGTATTCTATTGGGTTTGATCTCTTGGTTTTCATATTGGATATCTCCCGGTGATTGGTCTTCACGGCGTGCGGACTTCACTTCAATCAAGTCCATTGGTATAATCCACTCGATCTTTCTTCCTTGCGCTTACTACTTGTTTAGGTACCATCTCCTTAGGAACGGAGGAGTTGGTTTCTTGCGTGTTGAGTGCTTATATTTGTGAGTAGCATATCGTGTTAGGTGGCTTGCATAAAATAGTCTAGAGCTAGCGCTTTGTCTCGCTTGCTTAAACTTCTAACTTGTGGTCTAGTATTTTGCTAAAATTTTTAATAGGCTATTCACCTCCCTCTAGCCTATACGGTCCTTTCATCTAGGTGCATATTAGTTGCATACACTTGATCTAACCTAGAGTGACTAACTTCGCCTTACAAATGCGCTTAAAATCTGCTAACATACGTGCCTAAAAGTGTAAAACACATAGTTGTTAGCATCTAAAAGTAAGGTAGTTGAAGAGAGGGTAAAAGCAGCTCTCAGAGGAGCACCGGACACTGGCTGCGTCTGGTAGGTGCTCACCGGATGCGTCCGGTGTGCATTTGACCTCTCTGGAACCTCTCTGTGAAAGCACCGGACACTGGAACAGTAACTCCAGCGCGTCCAGTGACTTAGTTCGTGCGTCCGGTGTTGAAGTTGAGGAACTGACTCGGTGAGTGCACCGGACGCTGGGAGCGTCCGGTGATCTAACAGCGGACGCATCCGATGCCAGTTTGAGCTCTCTGGAAGCTCTCTGTTATTGCACCAGACACGGGAGCGTCCGGTGTGACTGCTCCGCGTCCGGTGTGAGCGCGCGCAGGAATAAAATTCAAACGGCTAGTACACGTGTCAGTGGACGATACACCGGACAACCACCGGACGCGTCCGGTGCGAACTTAAGGAGCGTCCGGTGTGCACGTTTTCAGAGTAAAACGGCTAGATCTTTGTGCACGCTTATAAATAGGAGTGTGGCTGGCTTGGGGCATCTCTCTTACGTTTTTTGATCTTTCTAAGCCTCTTGAGAGCTCAGCACACTCCCTCCAACTCTCTCCCTTTGATTCAACTCAAGTTTTTGATTGAGAGAGAGTAAATCAAGTGTAGTAATAATCTCATTGCATCCTAGTGCACTTGGTGGCTTGGTGGTGGAGTACTTCTTATTACTCTAATGATTGCCGTCACCTAGCCGGTTTGGAGATGGAGAAGGTGTGGAGAAGCTTGGTGATTGTGCTTGCTTACACCGGTGGATTGTGAGGGGTTCGTACCTACCCCAAGCGGAGTGCTCAAAGGTAACTCTAGTGGATTGCTCGTGTCATTGAGCTACTTCCTCCATGGTAGGCTCGGTGTGTGATACCGATTAGCCACTGGACCACTGGTTGAAGTCGACACAACGGGGACGTAGCGTGCCGGTAAGCACGTGAACCCCGGGGATAAATCTTGGTGTTCATATTGATTTCCTCACCTTCGAGTGAGTGACTTGTTGATTATCCCGATGATTGGCTTCATCTCAAGGCAAAGGTATAATTTTCAAAGCGATCCTCCTTACCTTGTGCAAAGTAGTTACTTCTCTAGATAGTTTAGTTTGTGTAATTGTGTAGTTGCTTTGCTTGCTTGCGTGGCTTAGTTCTACTAGACTTGTGTAGGTGACTTGATTAGACTAATTGTTGCTTTAACATTGCAATTATAGTCTCTTGTGGTACTAATCACTTATTGTAGTGGTTTGTAGAATTTTTATTTAGGCTATTCAAAAGCACCCCCCAACCCGCCATTCGTCGGTCTGGTCCCTCTCTCACCACCCCCCCCCCCCCCCCCCCCCGATCTCCCTCTCCTTGCGCTTGCGAGGCTCACCTCTTCTTCGATGTGACGGTGATCTATACGCAGACGAAGTAAATATTTACCCAAAACCTGTGTCCCAGAAGAAAAGGAAGAAATCACCGATCCAAAAACCTGCGTCTGACCTTCCCTTTTCTCTATCTGACCACTTCTTCCCTGTCCTGCATTTAGCACAAGCACGCGCGGCGGCGGTGGACGCCGGCCACCTGCGCCGCCCTCACTTGGTCTGCGGTTGAGGCGTGCGGCCGGCCAGGCTCACTTAATCAATTTTTCCTCTTTACCTCTCTATTTCTATCTTCCAATGTTTTGTCTGACTGCCTTTTGGGTTTGTCCGTGTGTTTTTTTCCAATAATCATTTTGTTGTTTCTCCAGTACGAATGCTATGGTGATTATTTGTTCCCCTCAATTTTTTGTCAAATATTGTGATATATTTCACTAATGTATTGTTTTTTTTTTTGGTAACATTGTGCATTTTGTGGTTCTACTTGGCACTGGTAGTGTAGAGCAACTTCTTTTGGAATCTGAAAATCAATCCAAGTAGAGGGCTGTGAAGTCTTCTTTCATATGCTTTTTTTCTGTTGTAAACTTACCACACTTTGTTCTTTATTTCTGTTGTGCAGGCCTCGATTACAAGAACATGTAACTGCATCTATGCACTGCTGCATCAGCGGCAGAGGGATATTAAGTTCAGGGAATCAAGTAATGATCAGCGGCAGCGGTGAGCCTTGCAACTGCCATTTCTTTCCATTCTGTTTCATGCTGTAATTTGGATGTTCTTAGTGTCAACCTGTTAATTATGAATTGTTAATAGATCTGGAGGGTAGCAGACTGATTACTGATGCAGTAGTAGCCTACTAGACATCAGGAATCTAAGGTAAAATCTAAGGTAATTCCATAATGAAAATGTATACTGCTGCAAATATTCCGTGTGCTGCCATAGAACAGCTAATGATTGAATTTGGATACATAATAAAGTTGAAGGATTATGTATAATAGCTGCAAATATTCCATAATAAAGTTGAAGGATTATGTTCAAATTGCGCCCGTTACTGTTGTGTGCGTAGTTCTCTGTGAATCTTCATTAGAATGACCTTTTTCTGGATGGCTTTCCCCTCTTGCAGGAAATCTTAGTGCCAAATAGGAAGGCCTTTTGGTCATCCATTTTGACATAGCTGTCTCATTTTTCACAAGCACTGACCATTGATTGACATACTACAAAGATCCTTTTGTTATTCAATCTTTTTCGTGCAATCCACTTAAGGATATGACTATTTTCTGTCTCGACATGCAGTGCGCAGACATTATTATTTGATCGAAGCTTAGGATTCTGAAGGAAAATCAGACCTTGTGCACCGGACATGAGATTGGCGATTCCTCTGCTGTTCATCATCTCCCAAACCTCATGCATATAGGTATTTCACGAACCTTGAGATCCTCTTGCCCTTCTCCTGCTTTCCTGGAGATCGGAGGAACAATCCATGGGGTTTGATCCACCAATGATGGGAAGCTCTGTTTGCTACATCTAACTGTGTTTCAATTCACATTTACATAAATAACTTGTAAGTAATAAAGTGTGATAGAAGACAATTTACTGATTTAACCAAAAAATAATGGCCAGCTAAGAGTCTAAGATATAATGTATATTAATACAAGTAGACAGGCAACAATTCATTCATTCAGATTTTGGTATTAGGTAAAATAATCTGTTGCTATTTGCTATTTCTCATGACGTTCCTTATGGCTAGCATTACTACCTGCTTAGAGCCCTATTTCATTTCACGTAGGAGCAAAGCCATCTTTGACCCGTCTCCAAGGTTCTGGAGCACATAAGAAAGCTGTTGCTGTTCTTGGAACATTAATTTCTATGGACTTAAAATGGGCTAGGACCAAACCTTGCAGTCAAATTTATTACATTAGGAAACATGTTCCTGTAGTAGAAGTCATGGCACATTTTTTATTTCCTTTGTATACTTCAAGTGCATTCATTCTTTTCTATGCACACCCATCTTTTCAATTGCAAAATTGTAGCATGGGTAGCATAAAAAAGAATAGGAGCCATTTTCAGGCATGCAAGAATATATGAACCAATAGCTATGTTGGAAAGTAATTCAGGAACTCATTAGTTAGATTTTCTATTTTTTGGTAAAGTTATGTTTTCTGGGCAATTTTAGTTCATACATTCAAGCCAGTAGCCTTTTGTGAAGGGTCTTCTGGTGAAAAAAATACCTAAGCTAAAAGGGAAAGAATTATGTTCTCACTTTCAATAGACTGCAGTATATAAACTTTAATGTTTTTGTGTGTTCTACAGCTAAGTTGACAATAGGAAAATGGTTGAAATCTTGCTTTTATCTATCCCCATTAGCAAAAATATATTCCATTGCGAATCATGTGCTGTACAAATGTCTTTTAAACTTGTCCAGCAAATAGGAAGCTAAAAAGACAACCCCTTTTACACACCCTTCCCCTTTTTTCTAATATCCTGTCATATGAACACGAATGTTTCCTGTGTTCAATAGCTCAGTTCCGCGATGCTTAAGTAAGCGAAAGAGGTGGCCGAGAAGGAGATAGCTGAATACCGTGTCCAGATGGAGGCTGAGGAATAATATGTCTCCTGTACCTCTAAATCCTTTTCTTAACTACGGAATAAGCACTGGCTCTGCTAATGATGTATTGTTAAATTTTAAACTCTCTTACTCTGACCCATACACACTTATTTGGAGCAACAGTTTCTGAGATGCTTGCAGGGAAATAACATAGTAAGAACCCTGCAACATGATGGCTACGATTAGTCACCTATTTTTTTTTCTTAATCAAGATAACCAGATGTATCTCGATGACTTGATTAATGAATTTAGTACATATAATCCAGCAGCCACAAGGACATGTACATGCTTCCTATGTAGCTACCTGTTATTTCTGTGTGTCCGTGTTGTGCCCACGTAAGGCTTGTTTGGTTGTGAGCCTGTGACACCGTGTTCGTAATTGTGTTAATTTTATGAACTTTGTCTTTTAGATTAAAAATACCACGTTAACATTGGTATTTAATTTCATATTATTCTTATTTTATCGTGCGATTCGTGTGTTTTAGTATAAAAATTTCGTTGTCCCGTAGCCACGCACGGGCATGCTACCTAGTACTAATTTTAAGTATTGTTTTAAAAGTTAATTAAATTTGAAAATGATTTAAGACAACTCTAGAAGGTTATTTATTTAAGGCTATTGGTAGTAGAATAATTTTATTTTTTTAAAAAATCAATTCTATATGATCTTCTATTTATTCCACTTAATGGCATTTAAAATGGGGCCATGAAACAACTAAAATCCCACTACAAGACGTTGGTTGCATCATTCTTCACTGCCATGGAGTACTTCATTCCGAGCGAAACAAATCCATGAGGTCACCACACATCTACTGAGTACAAATTTTAAGTATTTTCCAAAATTGAATTAACTTTGAAAATGACTTTGGATAACTCTAGAAGTTGATTTATTTAAGGCTAGAGGTAGTAGAATAATTTTCTTTTTTAAGAAAAATCAGGTATACATGGCCTTATATTTGTTTCACCAAATGATATTTAAAATGGAGCCATGGCACAACTAAAATCCGCTACAAGACGATGGTTGTGTCATTCTTCACCTGTCTTGGAGTACTTTGTATCGGAGCGAAACGACTTCATGAGGTCACCACCCATCTTCTGAATACTAATTTTAAGTATTATTTTGGAAGTTAACTAATTTTGAAAATGACTTGGGATAACTCTAAAAGTTGATTTATTTAAGGCTAAAGGTAGTATAATATTTTACTTTTACAAAACAATTAGTTATATATGGTCTTATATTTATTTCATTGAATGTCATTTAAAATAGGGCCTTGACACAACTAAAATCCCACTACAAGACATTGGTTGCATCATTTTTCACAGTCATGGAGTACTTCGTATCCGAGCGAAACAACTCCATGTGGTCACCACCCATCTACTCAATACTAATTTTATGTATTTTACAAAAACTTAATTAAATTTGAAAATGACTTAGGATAACTCTAGAAGGTCATTTATTTAAGGCTAATGTAGTAGAATAATCTGCCTTTTAAAAAACATGGTCTTGGACTTATTTCGTGCAATGGCATTTAAAATGGGGCCATGACTATTTAAATCCTAATACACGATATGTTGGTTGCGTCCTTCACGGTTATGGAGTACATTATATCCTAGCGAAACAACTCCACTGAGGTCAACACTATTTTTCTCATAAGTTTTAGATTTTTTTTCTATGAAATGCAACCAAACTTTTTTTAACTTAATACAACTTTATTATTTAATAGTAGATATAGTAAATATACATTTTTAGAAAACAATAGTTATATATGGCGTTGGATTTATTTCATCTAATGGCATTTAAAATGAGGCCATAACCCATTTAAAATACCACTGGAAGACGTTGATGGAGTCCAAGTCGAAGTCAATGTAGTACTTCACATCTGAGTGAAAGGTTTCTACAAGGGCACTTCTAACCATGAAACTACATGGTTTTTATCTTCATTGACTATAGTGTGTAGTGTCAACTAAGGAAAAAAAATGATATGACACTATAACTAAAGAAGACATATGATAAAATGGTTTTCTTAGATAAGAAATCATGTCTATACAAGAGCCAAGATATGAGAGGATATGATCGATAAAGGATGGAGAGAGAAGAGAAGTGATTGAAAAAAAAATTATTTTTTATCAAAACCATCCATTGGGACTATAGTTTCTGTACACCGTGTCTACGTAATTTAATAGACATAGAGACTATTACCAGTTGAGGAGTACTTATTTCGGCTGTAGTTGATTTGTATGGCTAATGGGTTGAATAATCCGAGAGGAGGGAGGAGAGTTGTATCTAAGGTTTCAAGAATTAGAACTGCCCTGAGGTCACCACCCATCCTCCGACTACACTAATCATGTGTCATAACTCTCTTATGGGCCGTTTAGATCATTTTATTTGAAGGAATTAAAATCTATTTAACAACTTTAAGGTATTTCACTTTTAATGTGACGTTCTATCACCTTACAAAGTTCACATATTGGACTAACTTAAATTCATAGGGTGAAAGTTGAAATTTATAGCACGCACTTCAACTCACTCTCACATGATAAAAATATAATACATAAGCATCTCTCGTATAGCCAACAATAATATACAAATATAATTTATATATATTCTTAAAATCAATTCATTTCCAAGGATCCAAACATGATAGTGATACAAAAGGTTTATTTAGAGGTCAAAGATAGTAGAATATTTTTTTTAAAAAAAAGAACAACAAGTTATACACGGACACGGCCTTGGATTTACTTTATTTAATGGCACTTAAAATGGGGCCATGGCCTAACTAAAAACCCACCAGAAGTCGTTGACTACGCCGTTAAGTCAAGTGGAGAGCAGTCGTACGTAGCTCATTTCTTGTTGGAGTGAAAGTGATGCAGCTTCATGAGGTCACCACTCACTCGCCACCACCCATCTGCCCAAATTATTGAGGTCTGGATGGAGTGAATAATTTTCGTGGGATGCGGCATCGGCGAGGGAGAGGACACGAAAGAGACGTGCATGCCAACGCAACACTCCGCGGCCGGACAGTGCGTTCACAAGGCTCGTCCACGCCCACGGTCCACTCCAGTCCAGGATTTCACAATCACTAGCTTAGCCGCCCACGGTTCCTCTCATGGCGAATCTCAGGCAATAAACAAGTGATTTGCTCGTGCACATGCTAAAACAAGTGATTTGCTAAAAGATACTCTGGCTCTTGAAAAATATACTGATGAACACAGTACCTGGTAAGAATATTTTTACAAAATAGATATAAAATTATATAAATACCTAAAAATTATACCATAAAATCTTAAAGACTTTAGATGAGGAGAACTGGACGGTAAAAATATTTGAAAATACTGTTTTGCATCAAAATTGACTATTTTGCCCCTCTTCATGAATAAATAATGTTAACTATTGTTAATTTGTTCATATATTTGTAGGAAACTAAAAATATTGAAAAAAAATCATAGGATGTCTTCAACACCAAATCATTACTATGCTAAAAATATCAGCTGAAAAGACTAAAGTTTAATATATTAATTAACCTTGACAAGAGATAAATCTATAACTCAATCACGTTACATATACCATTCTAAACTTTATCGTTTTGAGTTGGTATTTTTAGCCTACTCATGATTCGATGATATACACATCCTGTGATTTTTTCAAGATTTTTTAGTGCCCTAAAAATATATGAACAAATTAACATTGGTTAACCTTTTTTATTTATGAAGATGGGTGAAATCATCATTTTTATTGCAGAAGATATTTTGAAATATTTTTACTACGTAATTCTCATCGTGTAGAGTCTAGAAAATTTTATAGTACAATTTTTTGGTACTTTATATCTATTTTGTAAAAGTATTTTTATCGGGCACTGTGTCCACCAGCATAATTTTCAAGAACAAGAGTGTCTTTTGGCAAATTGCTCCTTTCGGCATGTTCAGAAGTAAATGGTGGTCACTTTGAATGTCCAGGAGCCAATTCTCCCATAAACAAGAGAGCGCTGGAACTTCGTGCTGAATATGCATATGCATACTACTCCCTCCAGTTCCTAAATAATTATCGCTTTCGCTTTCTAAGAAACGACTTAATATATATTAAATTACATTAATATTCATAGTATATAATTAGTATCATTGGAAAAATCTTTGAATCTAGTTTTTTTATAATTTATTTGGAGATACAAATATTGCACTTTTTTCTATAAATTAAGTTAAACTTGTAGCACGCACACTAACGATGACAATTAAATAGGGACAAAGGGAGTACTAAAGTACATCTCGACCGGGCCCGTGTATCGGATCGGAGTCGGTGATGACTGATCTGCAACCTGCCGACCATCAGGAATTTTTTTAATAATATTTTTTTATTGATTAATTACGAATCTAGTATTTAGAATAGAAAAATTACAAAAATAACACCCTGTCGGCCGCTGGAAAACTGATTAGTGACCTGTCGGCAGCTGAGGAGCCGACAGGACCCTATCGGCCGCTCCACGGCCGACTAGTTCGCCACGTCAGCGGGCCAAGCTAAAGTTGTCGGGCCTGTCGGCCCCTCGCGACCCTGATAGGGACTTGTCGGCTGCCGAGGAGCCGACAGGTCCCTATATCTATCGCGACCTTCTCCTTCCTCCCGACGCCGCTCGCTCGCGCTCTCAGCGCGCTCGCCCCCGCCAGCCGCCGTGCCGCCGCTCCGGCCGCCGTCCGCCGCCCCCAGTAGTCGGATCCGGCGGAGGGGCCCCCGCCGCCGCCCTCCACCGTCCCCGCGCGGGCGCGGAGGCCACGGACGAGCCAGCGCCGTCGTCGGTCGGCACAGCAGGTGAGTTTGCTTTTTTTTTGTTAGTTTTCTGTTTTTTTTTTTCAAATTTGATTATTTTATGTATTTAGTTTAGATAAAATTAGGTATCTAGGGTTAGTTAGATTTAGTTAGATTTAGGGTTAGGGTCAGGGTTAGTTTAGAGGAAGTTGTAATTATTTTTAAATTAGTTTAGAATTTGAGAAAATTGTAAATTATTTTAGAATTAGAGTTAGTTTTAGTGGTACATTAGTTTAGGGTTAGTTTGAGATGTAGTTTCGTTTAGGGTTATTTTTAGTCGTACATTAGTTTAGGATTCGTTTTAGTTGTAGATTAGTTTAGGGTTATTTATAGTTGTAGATTCGATTAGGGTAACTTTTAGTTGTACATTATTGAACCGTGGATTTAGGGTTATTTAGTTTTTTTTATTAGGGTCAGTTAGGGTTAGGTTAATTTCTTTAGTTGTTTATTCACGGTTAGGTTAGTTGATTTAGTTAGTTAGGGTTAGTTTATTTTATTTTTCGGATTAGTTTCTTTGTTAGGATTAGTTATTAGAATTGTAGGAATAGTTACTGTTAGTTTATTTATGCAGTTAGTGTTAGTTTATTTATGTAGTTAGTATTAGTTTATTTTAAGGATTATTTTTTATTTTCTCTAGTAGTACTTGTTTATTTGATTTAGGGTTATTTGAGTTAGGAATTTTTTGTTTACTTATATTAGTTTTTGTAATTAATGTCTTGGTAGGATTTAGGGGTTATACCAATATTCAACTGACAGTGTAATTTTAACGATGGGAGCAGGAATGTCGTCCGATCTAGTTCGTTTCAGAATTTACTATGGCAAGGGTGAAATCAGAACTGGGGATAGCGGTGTAGACCTTAGTCCGTTCCAGTTCTTTGACACACAACTGAACTCACCGCTGGATCACAGCCGGAGACCAGTATTAGCCTGATTGCATGAATGGTTTGGTTTTCCACCGTCACAGCAACGTTTGAAGATTAGTATGTTGGTGCCCAGGTTAAGGGACAATGGATGGAGATGGGAGCTATAAGAGGCAAGCAATACGAAGAAATAGAAGTTTCTTGTCAGTAATGCTTTCGAACGTGGTTATGACAACATCATGCTTGTTGAGTTCATCGATGGTGCCATGCAAGGAGAGAGTAGCAGCACAATTCGAGAAGTAGAGGACTTAGAGGGCACAAACGAAGAGCAGACCTATGTTCACGATTCATACGATGTTCAGTTGGGGACAGAGAATGGAGGACAACAACAATATGCAACAAATGCTGAGCAGATCTTGGTTTCCGATTCTGGAGGGGTTGAGCACTGGGCAGAGGATGCGGAAGAGCAAGGTTTCAGTACGAACATGGAAGCTGACGAGGGCGAGGAGGATGAAAGAATCGTGGAACAGATGGAACTTGACAATGCAGAGCGCCTGACATTTGTGGATGAGCACGCTAGCAAGAGGTTCGAAGACGAGACCGACATCCCCGCGGAATGGACTAACTTCTCACCAGATGCCATGACGGTGGACGATAGTCATCACTCGGCGTGGGAGTGTTCAAGGACGGAGGTGATGCAGGGACAGATGTTTCATAACAAGGTTCATCTGCAGCACGCCGTCAGGCGGTGGGCTTATTGTGACAAGAGGCAGTTTAGGGTTGTCATTTCTAACCTCAAGACGTGGGACGTTAAGTGCGTCAGCCCAGGGTGCACTTGGCGTGTTCATGGTCATATGCCACGTACGGAGAGCAACTTCATAGCTACTATTGTGCAGCCACATAGTTGCTTGCTGGAGTCGACGCTGACCAAGCATCGAAACATGACAGCACAGTTCATGGCAAATGAGATGCATGGGGAGATTGTTGAAAAACTTGGCATTTCTCCTTTCCGGATAATGCTGGCTATACGGAACAGATACGGATATGACATATCTTACGACATGGCTTGAAGAGCAAAACAGTTAGCTTTGGAAGAAGAGATTTGGAACGTACAAGGATTCATATCACCTTCCAACACTCTTACAAACCCTACAAGCTAGAAACCCTGACACCGTAATTGATTATGAGGACTATATCAACGTCGACGGGGGACCGTGTCCTTAAGAGAGCCTTTTGGTACTTCAGGTGCATGAGACGGGGCTTCAAGTATTGCCGAACTGTGCTATGCGTGGATGGTACATTTCTGACTGGGCAATACAGAGGTATTTTGCTAACAGTTATTGGGGTTGATGGTAACAGTCAGGTTGTTCCCATTGCTTTTGGCTTGGTTGAATCGGAGAACAATGAGAGTTGGTTGTGGTTCCTTTAAGTGACTGAAACAAGCTTTGGTGGAAGAAAGGGAGAATATTTGTGTGTTGCATGATCGGAATGCAGGCTTACTGAATGCGGTGCAGAAGTTGAGGAATGGTGACGATGCAGAGGTTCAATGGCCCGATATACAAAGTCGTTGGTGCATGAGGCATTTAGTTGTAAATTTTTATAAACAGTTCAAGAGCAAGCGTCTGCAAGACCTGTTCAAGCGGCTATGTAAGCAGAATCAGAAAAGAAAAATTGACTTCATCTGGGAACGGCTAGATGAGCTTACCCTAGAGCCACATGAAAGATGTGCGCAGGCGACCTGTTGTGGCTACAGAGGAGGAGCTGCAGGGCCTTCCACCACTACCAAGCGAGCCTAGAAACAAGGCTAGCTTATCCGGAGCCACATGAACATGTGTTGTTTTAATTCTATTTTTCGTAGTTTGCAACACACTTCATTTATAGAACAATCTAGCAAGCCACGAGTAAGTTAAGTTTTCGGATTGAACCGTATAACGAATATGAAAATAACGTGAAAATGAACATCAAAATGAGTAGGACATGGTAGTAGTGGCCTATCGGCCTCCGGCGAGCCGATAGGTCTATCGGCTGCCCGAATGCCGACTGGGCCTATCGGCCCTCCAGAAGCCGACAGGACTCCTGTCGGCGCCGACAGCCGCTGCCGACGCTTGTCGGCTGCGAGGCAGCTGACACGTAAGCCTGTTGGCTGCTGAAGTGCCGACAGGTCCCCTATCGGCTGCTGGATGGCCGACAGGGTGCTATTTATGCAATTTTTCGATTCCAAATACTAGATTCGCAATTAATCAATAAAAAAAATATTATTTAAAAAAAAATTCCCGACCATCATGGTGGCTAAAGAACCCGGCCACGGCGGCCGCCTGCCCGTGGCAAGTGCAAGTGCGTGCACACACGCGGCGTGGACCACGCCGTGCGCAGATCTGAAACGGCGGCGAGCTCCCACCATCCCCGACGCTTGCCACCCACGACGCATGTTGTCCTCGTGCCAATTATGGGCGGCGCGCCGCGGACGCCGCGAAAAAGACGACGAGGACCCTAACCGATGCTGCACCGACCGACCACGAAAGCAGGCAGGCAGCAGCAGTTGTTGCACGAGCAAGGACACGAGGCACCTACCCCAGTAGGTAGCTTAAATAAACACCCCACTGACCACTTTGCCTAGAGCCAGTGCCAGTGCGAGTGCCAGCCACCAACACACCACCACCAATTCACGAATTCCCCTCTTCCCTATCGCCATGGCCGCCGCGCTCAGGTCCCCGGCCTCCTCGGCCAAGCTCGTCTCGGGCTCCTCCTCCGCCGCCGCCGCCAAGGCGCGTCAGGCGCCCACCAGGGCCGTCGTCGCGGTGGGCGGCGCCTGTAAGCCGCGGAGCCGCCGTGGGGCCGTCGCCGTGCGGGCGTCGCTGTTCTCGCCCAAGCCCGCGGCGGCGAAGGACGCGCGGCCGACCAAGGTGCAGGAGCTGTACGTGTACGAGATCAACGAGCGGGACCGCGAGAGCCCCGCGTACCTGCGCCTCAGCGCCAAGCAGACGGAGAACGCGCTCGGCGACCTCGTCCCCTTCACCAACAAGGTCCGTCTCCGTCTCCGTTCCCCTCTCTCTCTCTCTGCTGCTCCTTCACTTGTTTGCTCATCACCAATCACCATGCCTGGATGGATGCAGGTGTACAACGGGAGCCTGGACAAGCGGCTGGGGATCACGGCGGGGATCTGCGTGCTGATCCAGCACGTGCCGGACCGGAACGGGGACCGGTACGAGGCCATCTACAGCTTCTACTTCGGCGACTACGGGCACATCTCGGTGCAGGGCGCGTACCTGACGTACGAGGAGTCGTACCTGGCCGTCACGGGGGGCTCCGGCGTCTTCGAGGGCGCCTACGGCCAGGTGAAGCTCAACCAGATCGTCTTCCCCTTCAAGATCTTCTACACCTTCTACCTCCGGGGCATCCCGGACCTGCCCAGGGACCTGCTCTGCACCCCCGTCCCGCCGTCACCCACCGTCGAGCCCACCCCCGCCGCCAAGGCCGCCGAGCCGCACGCCTCCATCGACAACTACACCAACTGACTGACTCATGATCCGGTTGAGTTCCGTCGTCGTCGTCTGTCGAATCCATTCCATCCCTTCCCTCTCTCTCGCGGCTGTCAGAACTGAACTCCATCAGGACTTGATCGAGGAGACAGACAAGCTCATCCCCTGCTTGCTTGCTTCCTTGCTCCTCACTAGTAGTAGACTCGTATGATGTGTGTATGGCGGCTAGCTTCTTCGATTCGTGAGTGCGGCGTCCTAGTACCAAATAAGACTCAGAGGGATCGATCCAGTTGTGTGTGTGCTTACTTGTCTTCTTCTGAATACAGTTGATTAGCAGCAGCTCGTCTCAACCAAAAAAAAAAAAAATGATGGACTAGTAGCGTTGATCGGTAGCTTGGAGAAACAGTGTGATAATTTCTTTGTCGTTGAATCGCATTGCAGACGACGATAGTGATGGGCAACTAAAAGGATGTCGATGATGATTCTGGCGGGATTTGGGAATCTTTGAGCGCTGGGCTGTGATGCAACTGCAGTGATGGCTGGCCACTGCAGTTGCTGTTTAAAGGCCATGTATGCCCTGTTTGGAAGCACCAACTAAACTTTAGCTGGCTAATTTTAACTAAGATGTATATAAACATCTCATAACTAAACCTACCTAAAGTTTAGCTGGAGGCCAAAATGTACATAATCCAATTAGCTGTTTCAACCTAACTAAAACCAGCTAAAAGGTCTAAATGACCAAACTATCATCAACTAAAGTTTAGTTAGAACATCAAACACATTCAGCTAAAGTTTAACTATCTAAACAATAGTATTAATGAGGGGTAGCATGGTTAAGATTTTGAATTAGCTAGAGCATCCAAACATCCTACCTAAAATGATCTTTTGCTAGCTAAACTTTAGCTCTACCAATTAGCTAGCTAAATTTTAGTTAGGGTACTTCCAAACAGGCCCGTAGATGTAGGGCCAACCATGTTCCTATACAATGATGATACGATATCACTTGTTAAAATGGAAAGGATTAAGTACATCCTTGGTCCCTCAATTTTTGTCTTTGACTAATTTTAACGCTCAACTATAAAACTATCTAACTTTGACATCTTAACTACTAAAACAATTTAATTTTGACCCCAGAGTCATTGAAAACCACACCAAACCGTCTCAGGGGTTAAAATTGAATGGTTTTGACAATTGCAGTGTCAAAATTAGACATAACCAAGAGTTGAAGGGCTAAAAATAGACTTAATCAACTAGTTTAGCTTTTAATATTTATAAAAATAGACTTATCGATAAATATTTATATGTACTAAATATTACATACACATCGTTAGATTTTTTTTTATTCTGAATAAGAATCCGAAATTATTTAAAATGTAATGTATATGTTTGAAGTTTTTATATTTTTATTTTTGAAAAAATTATTCAACTAAACTCGGATTGAGAAATGACGAAAAACAAAGTTGCGGATCTCAATGAAATATACAATTCTATAGTTGGTCACCTTTTCATTTGATATCTACTATGTTATTTTTACATTATTAAGCAAACTATCACACAATATTTAAATATTTATCAATATATAAATCTAAATTTTAAATATCTAAATTTATAAGTAAATATCAAAATAATTATGAAAAAATATTTTAAATAAATTCGGATTCTTATTTAGAAAAAAACTAATGATGAGGTAATATTTTAATACACATAAATATTTATCGATAAGTCTATTTTTTCATAAATATTTTAAAACTAAATTAGTTGATTAAGTCTATTTTAGCCTCTTAACTCTTACTTATGTCTAACTTTGACACTTAGTTGAGGTGCTAAAGTTAGACGATTTAATAATTGGGGGTTAAAAATAGACAAAGGCAAGAGTTGACTTGCCAAAAGTGGACTTAATCAAATGGAAATGGTCTCAGTTTGTACAACCAGAGGTTAGAATTTTATAGGTAAAACCGAAAGGGGAATTATAGTTAATTTCAGACCAAATTGTAAAAGACATTGTTTTATCCATATTTTCGGAAAGGGGCATGTTCTCCGTAAATTTAAGACCAAAGTGTAAAAGACCTTGTTTTATCCATATTTTCTTTTACGAACATGCCGCATGAGTTTCAATACCTTAACTTTGAAAAGTGGTAGAACCTCACATTCTAAATAAAATAGTCTAACAATTTCTCCAAATAAAAGGATCCAAATAGCCTCTAAGAGAAAAGTAGTTAAATAAATAATACACAGTCGACCCTCTAGTGAAAGATGCAAACCGAGGCCCCAGTCCGAAAACCCCCCTTCTCCCTTCTCCTGGGCGGCGTCCTGAGGATTCCCCGTTGAATAAGAACCCAACAAACTCATCAAGATCGGCTCTGTTCGCTTGAGCTTATAAGCAGCTTATTCGGGCTTCTTTTCATCTCTAGAACAGTATTCTCCTCTCACAAGAAATCAGCTTTCAGCTTTCAGGCTTCAGCTTTCAGCTTTCATGGAACAGAGCCATCAGCAGCTACGCCATCAACTGCAGCATCCCCTGATGCAATGAAAACTCTTGGGCTCGTACAAAACATCTCAGGTCAACAAAACCTTATAACTTTATACTATATCTTTTTTTTAATGAACAAAACCTTATATATATTGTATGATCATAGTTAACTTGCCTGTATGCTTATTAACTTATTCAGCCATTGGACATGCATTGTGGCAACTCATATATTAGTCTGTTCGGCTGGCTGGATTATTGTACGGCTGGCTGGCTGATTGTTGTGAGAGAAAAATACTGCTGAATGGCTGGCTGATGCTAGCTGATAAGTTCAAGCGTCGTGTATGATAGAAATGGAAATGGTATGAAATGCTCAGTTCTGCATTCAATTTTTTCATACATCGGCCGCTGGTCGGGAGCAGAGAAACAGGCCTTTGGGCACTATATATTCTCGTCCATGTTTGATACTATTCGTTGTGAGTATCTTCATAAAGTTTAGAAATGGATGGACCATCCTTTTTAGCTTTGATATTTGTGAGCTATTGGAGGTCACCAAACTAGGATGGACCGTGAGCGTCGTAATAAGCGTAGAAAGCCAACAACGCAACTTGACCAAGATGGCAAGGTTGAATCTATATAATGTGAACCCTTCTTTGCACAATGAAATTGTACAGAAATGAAGAGCATTACCATGTAACGGGTTGATGACGACGATTGCAAGGTCCTTGTTTTGCCCCGATGGTCTCAACATAGCCCGATCACCAGGTCTTTGGGCTCTCCGGAGGGGTTTGTACTTCGTACTGGAGAATTGGAGCAGTGGAGAGAGTTGCAGCGATGGAGGGAAGAGACAACGGAAGGGAAGAAGGGGCCAACGTGTAGTGTTTCGGGGATCAATAGCTGTATTTGGTGTCTCTTCCAACTCAGTCAACTCATATCTATGTTTGCTTTGCTAGCTTGTGACATGCAAATCACGCCACTGCAACTCAAGCTGGCTGGTGCCTTTGAGCCCTACAGTCATAAGTATATGCAATCTGTCAATGGTTGACATAATTAAATAAAAGAGACATGTAATACTTATTCAAAATACATGTACATGGAAAACTATAACGAGGCACATATTTATTGCGTACATGTATGCCAGTTTTTCTGGTTGAGTGGTTGACATTACTAGTTCCTTAACGAGTGATAAATTGCTGCATCGGCAGCATGTCCACGTGTCCTCTGCTGTAGCGCTGCGTACGGTCCCTGCCCCTCCCTACGTTGGCAATTCCTCCGTGTCTTCCGGGTGGAAAGAAACAAAAAAAAAAAAAAGAAGAAACAGAAAAGGGGGCTCGCCGCTCGCGTCCGTCGCTGCCTCCGCCTCGCTGCGGTGCCCGGCAAAAAAAAAAAAAAGGGCTCGCCTCGCTGCGGTGGTCGGCACAAAAAAAGGGCTCGCGTCGCTGCCTCCGCCTCCGCCTCGCTGCGGTGCCCGGTGATTATCGTCGCGGTCGATCCCCTCCCCCACTCGATCTGCTCTGCCTCGACTGCTTCGTCACGGTCAATCCCCTCCCCCACTCGATCTGCTCTGCCTCGGCTCCTTCGTCGGCCCACGGCGACGCATGCCGCCGCCGGGGACTGTGCTCCCACGAGATGCGGTGCCCCTTCCTATCCAATCCTCTCCTCAAAGATCGATGCCGGTGGATGCAACCGCTTGCTTCCTCGGCACCATCACCGACGCGTGCTGCGGGTAAGCCCATTCCTTTTACTGTCGCTTCTTCACATCCACTCCCCTCTCCCAGATCGAGCTCTCCCCAGAAAATCCGCCCTGCTAGATGTGCGCTTATCCGTCTGCCCTCATCGATTCGGTCGTTTTTTGCTTCGCCGATGTCGTTGCGGGTTGGGCGGGCACTCTCGGTGGGTTGGCCTGCTGTGCCACGCGTGCTCCGTGGCTCCATGGGGTCTTTGTAGGTGGATCCTGCTGTTCCCATTGCCGACTCAGTGTCTCCGGAGAGGCTAGGTGCAGCGCCGTCGGCGGCGTCGGCTGCTACTAAAAGACTCGTGCTGGTCCAGCGCCAACGGCATCTTCACTTTTCTCCTGTCATCGCAACCTTTGATTTCAGCGGAGATCCCTGCCCTGGTGCGTCATGTTCTGTTCAGTTGCTTTTTTTTTTCTTCCCCAATTTAATATGCTTTTGTACACAAGAATTTGTGAATGTTGCTTCCTGCCTTTGTGACTTTGGTGTCTTTTTCTTCCCCAATTTAATATGCTTTTGTAGACAAGAATTTGTGAATTTTGCTTCCTGCCTTTGTGACTTTGGTGTCTGCGATTCTGCATGTACCATTCGATTGTTGGTTCAAAGAAGGTTTATGTGTGGCAACGTTCATGGTTTATTCCTTTATTTTTTTTAACCAATTTGTAATGGAGGCACAATTCATAATGACTGTAATTCACCATTCGTCTTCGTGCTTCAATAGCAGCCAACATACTATATTTTAAACGGAGTGAAAATAGTAGTGACATCGAAACATCATGCTATATGCACATTCTCTTAATAAAATAGTATCACAATTTAATGTATTACATTATATCGTCGCTATGAGGTCATGTTATAATGATATGCAAGTATACCACATCAGGTTTAGAAAACCTTTTTGTTTCTTCTCTTACTGAGTTGCCTTTCCATGCAAATGCTAAATGCTATCAGGATCTTCAGATAATGCTGCCATACTAAGATACAAATTAATAGGGCAAGCACTAGGCACCTGCATAGTGTGCACCAAATCGGCACAGGGTAAAAAAAGAGGTGAATCATCTCAATTTACCTTATCCGTTATTGTTTCCAGTCCAATATGCTACAGAGAAACTACTGCAGTTACCTTTATCGAATCAGGATGCCGAGGCCTTCAAAGCTGAACGCAATTTGATCAAGGCGCATCCCTGGCTCCTTCCAAATGTGGTCTGGATCAACTAGAAGTAAGGTCCTTCTTATCAGATGATGATGTAGCTTTATTCTACCCAATATTTTAGTGTCATATCAAAATGGTAATAATAAACTAGAACTCAGGGGATTGACAGATTCATGCTTATTAGGTTGCATGCCCTGAAGCTTATATTTTATGAAATAGCATTGCTAATTTTTTTCTTTTTTCTATGTTCGCCATAGCCAGAGATGATGTGTATGTGCTTTTGCAATACACCAAGGATGAACAGTTATGAGGCTAGCTGCAATCCCTTTTGGCCTAAACAGACTGTGAGGCTGACCATTCCAGGTATATATATCCTGTTGATATTGTGCTTCCTACCTTTGCAGGATCATCAATTGAGCCAGGAAACATATTTTACTATGACGACTACAATTACTTTGCACATATAATTCACTGAATTGCATCTTCATTATTCACACATGTTAGGGTCCTTTTTTTCCTGATTATGGTATATCATTAGCATAGGTCATAGATCATAGTTCATGTTTATAAGTAGAAGGCAAAGTTTGTGAACATGCATAGACATCTGCTACATCCTGCTTCTTTTTTGTACATCTCATAGTGTTAAATAATATTTCTAACATGCTTCAAATTATAGCTTTAAAATGCGTTTGCATAGTCTATATTTTCTGCAGTGTCTTGCAAAAAGACTAAACAACCTTTTTCTGCCCTCAACGATGTGTGCTTGAGCCAACCAGTCTCAGACGTTTTTTATGCTAAATTGTTTGGGTTAAATTTGAAACATAATATAAAAACTATATGATTATGATTACAGGAAAAAACATGGCATAGCTAGAGCCTTTTATTACAGCCAAACTCTTCCAAATGTGTCACCCGGAAGGCAGGAAGCAAATACTCTTCACTACAAGGGTACTGATTTTCTTCTTTGGTTGGCACTTCCGAAGATATTTGGCTATGGAAGCTGTTACATAGAGGATGAAATATGCAATATTGGTACTGTCCTCTGCTTTTTTTCCCTCAAGTGAGCCTCTATTCATGATCTTCTTAAGTTACCATTGCCTATGCTCAGCACCTATTGATGATGGCTCCTTTCAAAATGTCCTCTTATTTACCTCTCCAATGGTTCGCCACAGGTCTGTTGCGTACCTATGCAGTGATCTCCCTGTACATGGTGAACATCGAGTTACACCTCAGCACTACCGCCGAGCATATCTAGGTACAGAAACGATTTCCAAATTCTTCCATAGGTACCGCTAATCTTCCTTTACAACACATAAGTTAGCTTTACCCTGCTCAGATATGAATTAATTTCTCAAGTAATAATTTCCACAGCCTAAATGTTTTAATTTAATTTAAATGGCGTACAATAATTTCCACAGCATAAATATTTTAATTTAATTGACGTACAAATATTGCTGTGCCTACCATTTTGTGGATTGCTAATATTTGCATGCCATCAGAGATTATTTTACTAAAAAGGTTTGAATGAAGAAAAGATAAATAGCACTGTAATAGGCTTTTCGTCTCTCCATTTCCAATACTTACCCTTGAACCCTTGATAGACCCATGTCTTCAGGATACAAGGAGAGGCTGGAAGTTACAAGCCTTCTAATGACTTTGGTTCCAAATCACTCAATTGAGATGAGTGATAATATATACATTATGCTTAGTGTCACATACACATTGGAATCCTTTAATTCTATAAAAGTGCTTGCTATAATGCAGATACGAAACCACATACTAGACGGAATCTCCAATTGAGCTCCTTCCTAGAGCAGGGGTATGTCAATCATTCCCATTTTCTTTTCCTGTTTAACTATATACGAGTTCCTTTCCATTTCAGATGCACGCTAATCACTGTCCTTATTTGCAGTCCCTAAATGATCTTCATCTTGTTTTAGTTTGCTTTTGCTACTGAAGACTGAAAACCTCACACATGTGGGACTTCCTTTCGACGCCGTCAGGGTTCAATTTATGTAAATCCTATAGCTACCTCCCGTCGGGCACCTACAATTGCCTTAGTATTATGAACTTGGCACTATATGTTCAAATCTGGACTGGAATATGCATATGAGATCTGTGTGTTTTCTTCTGAGTTAACTATTTATTCATTAGTCATGTTATATTGCTGATACATCATACCTGCCACCATCTGTTTCTTGGTTTAACTGGACATTGTGACAAGGTTTCTTTTACTGTCCTAGGCACTATATACAGAAGCAACAAAAACCCATCAAAACTGTAGACAAATCCATAGACTGTGGTTCAAAATCCACGGAGATTAAAAAAACAATTATAAGTACATTATGTTACGGGCGCGGCGGAGCGCGCCTACCAACCTAGTACAAGTATTAAGCATACGTGTATTAATGTGCGGTGCAAGTGCTTGCCCTTACTATTAGTCAGAACCAAATTCAAGGGCTATCTAATACCAACAGTAAGTGACCTCCCAAACATACATATTCACGTGAGAAACTAATGGAAAGTATCATACATGATTGATTTTTGATGAATGGAAATAAAAACTACTCAACGAGAGCAGCACACTGAAATCGCATGACAAGTCATATATCTTGTACTACTATGTTAATGGAAATCCTATGAAATGCTCAGTTCTTCATGTAGGGACAACAATGTTCCTATACAAATGATGATACCATATCACTTGTTAAAATAGAAATGGTCTCGGTTTGTAGAAACAGGGGTTAGAATTTTATAGGTAAAACCGAAGGAGAGTAGTGAAAAAAAGGAAGAAAATAGAATCTTTTTTAATGTTATAAATCCCGGTTCTATGCAAAGGGGCATGTTCTCCGTAGATTTCAGACCAAAGTGTAAAAGGCCTTGTTTTGTCCATTTTTTTACGAACATGCGTCGTCATGAGTTTTCCATTAAGGGGCCGTTTGAATCTTTTTATTTGAAGAAATTAAAATTAAGTTAACATATTTCACTTATAATGCACTATTTTCTAAAGTTCACATATAAGCTTATCTCAAATAAATTTAAAGGGTAAGAGATAAAATTTAATTCTATAGATTATCATACTATATGTCTACCTTATAATTTATAGCACGCTTTTTAAGTTGCTCTCACATGATAAAAATACAACATATAAGTATCTCTCATATAACCAATAATAATATATAAATATTATATACTATATACATATATAAATTAATTAATATATGTGTGAATTATGATTTTAAAAATGAATTTAATTTCAATGATCCAAACGGACGTAAGAGAAGAGTAGTTAAATAAATAATACTCAGTCGACACCTAGCAGTAGCACGCCAGGCCCCAGTCCAAGACCCTTCCCCCTTCTCCTGGGCAGCGTCCTGAGGATTCCCCATTTTTTTTTATGACAAGGATTCCCCATTGAATAAGAACCGAATAAACTTATCAAGACCAGCAGCCATGCCACCAACTGCAACATCCCCAGATGCAATGAAAAATGGCTGGTATAACACATCTCGGTCCCTTTTATTATTGGTTCTAAATCCCTCTTTAGTCCCAGTTTTTCTAACCGGGACTAGGAATCTGTCCTTTAGTCTCCGGCTAGAATAGCCCACACCACTGCATCTTGTGAAATTTGAATATAAGATCTCATGTATAGTCACACGCGTAATTTATCATCCCGTCTACATAGTACATGTGATTTTAGATAGTATGTTTTCCTTTTGAACTGATACGGGACTAAAGAGTCCAGACCTTTAGTTTAGATTGTTAACATGAACCGGGATTAATGTTGACCTTTTAGTTCCAGTTGGTGTGTCCTCTTACAACCTATAAAAGTTAGAACAGAGACTAAAAATCTTCCCTTAGAGCCTGTTTAGAACAGCTCCACCAGCTCCAGATCTACGAAATTTAGATTAAGATCTAATTTTTTTTACCCAAACACCTCTATCTTCACCAGCTCCACTAGTGGATCTGCTTCACCAAATAGGTAGATCTGACCTCAAATTTACTAAATTAGTGGATCTTCTCAAAGGGTGCTCCACTAGATCTAACCTGATGTGAAGTTGAGAAAAATTACTGACCATGCCACTCATTACACAAATTTGCTCGAACCGGTACGTTTGTTTTTTCTTTCTTCGTCACGTCTTCCCAACGCCACGCAGGCCGCTCACCGTACCTCCGGCCGCAGCTTCACGCTCACCATTCCTCCAGCCGCGCAGACCTCCAGCACCTCCCGCGTAGGCCTCTGTTCGAACTGCGCCACCTTCACGAAGAGCTCCGTGGGCGCACTCCACATCCGCCGGCAAACATTAGAGGAACTGGTCCACCTTCGTCGTCCCTCCGGCCGCACTCGCCATGCCCAAAGCACCCGCTAGTAGAGAAAACGGCTCTGTTCCTGGTTGGGAAACCCCTTTTGCCCCGGTTTCCTAACGGGAAAAAAGCTTCCGGGACTAAATGTCACATCCTTTAGTCACGGTTGTGAAACCGGAATTAAAAGTGGACCTTTAGTCCCAGTTTTTGTAACAAACCAAAACTAAAAAGGTCTCCAAGCCAGGACACGTTGTCCCACTTTTGGTCCTGGTTGGTATTGTGAACCGGGACTAAAGGTTATCTTTTTTTTTCCTTTTTTGGTTTATTTTCAATTCATGATTCATGTTGGTTTTAAATTAGGTTTTCGATTGCGGATTCTATGCTGCTAACAATATATGTATATGTGCGCATATATATATATATATATATATATGTTTTGGTTTCGACTGTACCCTTCATATATAAAACATACACACACACACACACATAACATATACATGTGCACCCATACTACATATATATGTGTGTGTTTGTGTGTGTGTACAAGAGTTTAATAGTTTTGCACCCTAAAATATTCAAGTACACCCCTCAAAAAAAAATTCAAGTACACAATGTGACAAAATTGACTCATCATCATCATTAGTCGGCTTCTAAGATTTATTGGGGGTCATTGTAGAACTCGCCGGAGGAATTCATAATTCAAGACTTGATCATTAAGAAACCATATAATATTGTATGATCATAGTTAACTTGCCTGTATGTCTGTTAACTTATTGAGCCATTGGACACGCATTTTATCTCTACAAATATAATTAGAGAAACACGCTAAAATGGTGTGGCAACTCATATATCGTGTATGATGGAAATGAAAATGGTATGAAATGCTCAGTTCTGCATTTAATTTTTTCATGCATTGGCCGCTGGCCGGAGACAGAGATAGACATTTGGGCACTATATATTCTCGTCCAACTTTGATACTATCTGAAAATTTCGCTACCAAATAGTATATCTCTATTGTTGTAGGTTTTGTCGTGAGTACCTTCATAAAGTTTAGAAATGGATTACCATCCTTTGTAGCTTAGATATTTGCGAGCTATTGGAGGTCACCAAACTAGAATAGAGGCTGAGAGGCATAATAAGCATCGAAAGCCAACAATCCAAGTAAAACCACATATGCTTGACCAAATGTTGATGCAAAATGTGGTTCTGCAGCCAACACACTAGCGAAGCCAAAACGATCCACGAGAGCAAGAAATCAGCAGATCCAGCTAGCTTCAAACACCCGAGACTGGATATACCGTTGACTCTAAGGCGTGCTAATCAATTTGACCTGTAATTGATAAAGAAAGAAAGGTAATCAGTAACACAAAGTGGAGCTAACTAGTGTTGTCCCAGAGAGTTCCAAACATCCGGCCATGTAGGCCCATTTTCAAGGCTATCGACTAAAGAATCGATATCCAATAACGAGAACCGATTATATAGCTAAGCGTAGTCATGGATTTCTTTTAATCGATTCAAAGATGTGTGAATGATGACAAACCACATTAATGACCTCTAAACATGTATTACTTTACAAATTAACAATAGAGTTGATCGTAAAGCATGCATGAAACAGACTTCAATTAATGCAGGTTGCAGCAGGAGTGAAGCTTATAAGGAAATCAACTAAATAGTCGATCCGATCATAATACAGGCAACATACAAGCCTATAAAATAAATAATACTTTGACCTTTGACTAATACACTCGATTCTTCCTTTACGTCAGTGAGGATCGAGACAGCTATGGCGCAAACTCCAAATCAAATCTATTATTCAAAGATTCAACCTATATATAACCTATATTACTTTAGTGATGGGCAACTAAAAGGAAGTCGATGATGATTCTGGCGGGATTTGCGAATCTTTTAGCGCTAAGCTGTGATGCAACTGCAGTGTGACCACTGCGGGCGCTTTTTCCAGGCCATGTAGGGCCAACCATGTTCCTATACAATGACGATATGATATCACTCGTTAAAATGGAAATGGTCTCTATCTGTACAACCAGGGGTTATAATTTTATAGGTAAAACCGAAAGAGAGCAATGAAGAAAGAGAGACAAAAATAGAACCCTTTTTTTCAATGTTATAGAACCCAGTTCTATGCAAAGAGGCATGTTCTTCATAGATTTCAGACCAAAGTGTAAAAGACCTTGTTTTATCCATATTTTTTTAACGAGTAGCCCATCGTGAAAGATGCAGACGGAGGCCCCAGTGACCCAGTCCAAGACCCCTTCCCATTATCCTGGACGACGTCCTGAGGATTCCCCGTTGAATAAGAACCGAATAAACTCATCAAGATCATCAGCTACGCCATCAACTGCAGCATATATTGTATGATCATAGTTAACTTGCCTGTATGTTCGTTAACTTATTGAGCCACTGGACACGCATTTTAACTCTACCAATATAATTAGAGAGACACACGGAAATGGTGTGACAACTCATATATCGAGTATGATGGAAATGGAAATGGTATGAAATGCTCAGTTCTGCATTCAATTTTTTCATGCATTGGCCGCTGGCCGGGGACAGAGAAACAGGCCTTTGGGCACTATATATTCTCATCCAACTTTGATACTATTTGAAAATTTCACTACCAAATAGTATATCTCTATTGTTGTAGGTTTTGTTGTGAGTACCTTCATAAAGTTTAGAAATGGATCGATCATCTTTTTAGCTTAGATATCTGTGAGCTATTGGAGGTCACCAAACTAGCATGGAGGCATAGAGGCATAATAAGCATCGAAAGCCAACGACCCAAGTAAAACCATATATTCTTGACCAAGATGGCAAGGTTAAATCCCTACAATGTGCAGTGGTGAATGTAGCCAGAGAATTCACCTACGATGGAGTTCTACTCTTGCAAATTCTCTGCCGCTGGGGACTGCCGGACTAGGATAGCCCGCAGTCGAGCAGGGCCGCAGGGAGCCGGGCTGCGGCGGGGGCCGCTGGTGGCCAGCCGGAGGGGTGGACGGGCGCTGCACGCGCGGCAGCACTAGGGACTGCCGAACTAGGGCAGCCCGCAGCCGAGCACGGTCACATGGAGACGAGCTGTGGCGGCAGCCGGCCGGAGGGGGTCGCGGGGCAGTGCACACGTGGGGGCACCGCGGCAGCAAGTCCTCGAGAAGGGAGCGCGAGGTGGAGCTAGACAGCTAGTGACGGCATTGTTGGGCGACCTAACTGGCCACTTGCTGGGCCTGGGAGACTGGGATGGGAAGCTAGGCTGGCCAACGCGAGCCCATCACTCACCCCTACGGTTTGCAGCCACGGCAGCCGAGCTTCAACATCGACGCGTCATTTGCACGAACTTCAGTGACCTCTATGGTAGGCGGTCGTCCTAGCTTGCCTAGTGGTGCCTCTGCCTACGATAACATGAACACTTCACAAAGAAATTGTACAGAAATGAAGAGCATTACCATAGGTTGATGACGACGATTGTGAGGTCCCCGTTCTGCCCCAATGGTCTCGACGACAACAAGTCTCTAGGCTCTCCAGAGCGGCTCCACTTTGTACTGTATCATTGGAGCAGTGGGAAGAGTTGCCGCACAAGAGGGAGGAGAAGGGAAGGGAAGGATGAGGGGGCATAATCTAAGAGCAACTCCAGCAGACCCCCTATTTGAGCCCCAATAGCTAAATATGGGGGCTCTGAAAAAAAAAACGAGCTCCAGCAGGGCCCCTACTAGAGCCCCAAAAATTAGGTGCGCACCAAAATCCTCCCTCCACCCCCAATTCCTGGGGGGGCAACAGCTCGGCCCCATCCCGCGCCTCCCTCCCGGGAGCCACTTCCCCCGCTGCGAGCGTCGTCGCTGCTCTATGTGCGCTTCCAGAAGAGGCTATGTTCAAAAGTAGACCTGATTTTAGGTGATAAGCTTTTTTTTAGAAAATGGAAGAGGCTATGTTCGGCTAAGCTGATATTCGGCTAGGCTAAATTGTACGGCTGAATTGTTGTGAGAGGAAAATATACTATTCTGTGACTGAAAATAAGCTGAACCTAACTCAAACGAACAAGTAAGGGAAAATATGCATGACCGAGTCTATTATTAAATTTCCATCCATGGAAACCAAACAACTCCAACGCAGTGTCTCTAATTTTCTGATCGTTAATAGGAAAGACTCCTTTGTTTCATCGTCGCGCTACAACAGTGGCCAAAACCGCAACTAATATGTTCCCCGGGAAGTAGCCTGTATAAAAAATGTATATTTGCAATTTTCAAAGATTAGATCATTACATCTCCAAATTATCCAACATAAAGCGGCTATCTCAATTAGAATTTGCATTTTCTATTTTAATTGAAATTTGATAACCAACTTAGTGTTAGGAGGGGTTAACCCTGTGGCTATATAGACAGTCCTCAAGATTGTCTTGGTGTGATGCCAATCAAAGAAAAGATGTTTAATAATTTGGTTACAAAACAACACTTTTAACTACCGTTTCAATTTCTCTTAATTAGGTTGTCCTTTGTTAGAATTAGCCCCCTACCCCCCCCCCCCCCCCCCCCCCCCCGGGGCAGGAAAATCAGACGAATTTTTAACTTCCAAATTAATTGGCTGATAAGCCGAAGCGAACAAGCTGGCTCTATGTTTTTTCGCCCATCTCTGATACTATTTGAAAACTTTGCTATCAAGTAGTGTGCATCTCTATTGTTCGTAGGTTATTTAGCGAGTTAGCCATCTAGCGATGTTGGTCCACCATCAGAATAAGCCTCATCCGTGTGGCTTAGCCCAAATAAGGATTGCGGTCCAGCAACAGCCAGCGACGCCCGTGTCCAGGGCCGCATCTGAAGCCGGCAACGCGGTTCATACCATGGGCTTTGGGTGTTACATCACACCTCGCTTCGAGCAAAGCTCAGTAACTCAAAAATGGGCCCGATAGAGAGAGATCCACTACGTGGGAAGCTCGAAGTTATCTCCCACATGAGGTCTGAACTCCAAGAGGATTAGAACGAAAACAAAACAACAAAAGAAAGAATGCATGATCCATTGCGTTAGCTGCTAGTTGGGCACATGCGCCATGTGAGCACTTCCTTTTCTTATTGTTGTTTGCAACTTTCAACTGTTCAAATCCCAAGGCATCAAGGGTGGATAAGAATCCATCATAATCGCAGGCTTCCTTTTCGAATTATGAATTTGAACAAACGATTTGCTCGCGATTTCAGCAGATCGTGTCCTAGTTGACTCCAAGCTGTCAAACCAAGTTGCCTTGGACTGAGTACCAATATAATTAATTTGCCTGTGTGTCTGTTAACTTATTGAGCCATTGGACACACATTTTAACTGTACCAATATAATTAGAGAAACACACTTAAATGGTATGCCAACTCATATAGCATATATGATGGAAATGGAAATGGTCTGAGATGCTCAGTTCTGCACTCAGTTTTTTCATGCATTGGCCGCTAGCTGGGGATAGAGAAATAGGCTTTTGAGCACTATATATTCTGGTCCATCTTTGATACTATTTGAAAATTTCCCTACCAAATAGTGTATCTCTATTGTTAGTAGGTTTTGTTGTGAGTACCTTCATAAAGTTTAGAAATGGATGGACCATCCTTTTTAGCTTAGATATTTGTGAGCTATTAGAGGTCACCAAACTAACATGGAGGCTGAGTGGCATAAAAAGCCAACAACCCAAGTAGAACCACCGTATGCTTGACCCTTTGCAGTAGTGGAGAGAGTTGCCGCGCGGGAGGGGGAGAGACAAGTGAAGGAAGAGGGGCTAGGATCTAGGTGGACAGTTTCAGGGGATCAATAGTTCTATTCGCGTCTTTTCCAGCTCAATCAAATCACATCTCTACTTGCTTTGGTAGCATGCGAGTCACAATCGCATCACTGCATGGCTAGTTCGTTTTGTGCAAACTCTATTCTCCTCTTAATGAAATACGGATCCAATCCATTCTCAAAAAATAACCGTAATCGGCGTCTCTTCGCCTTGGAGGCCTACAGTCGTAAGTATATGCAATCCCTCAATGGTTGGCAATAATTAAATAAAATAAATATGTAATACTTATGCAAAATACATGGAAAACTACAATGAGGCACATATTTATACCTGTACATGTATGCATGTCTTTCTGATTAAGTGGTTGACATACAAGTATTAAGCATGTGCGGTGCAGTGCTTGCCCTCTCTAATAGCCAAAACCAAATTCAAGGGCAATCTAAGAGCCACCGACAGTAAGTGACCTCCCCATCGTCAGTCTACCTAGAGTAGATCATGATTTTCTCGACATATGGAAAGTTGAACAATAGCTTCCCCCATAAATGTCCCAAGAAGGAAACATGCATATTCACCGGAGAACTAATGGAAAGTATCATACATGATTGATTTTTTATGGAAGGAAATAAAAGCTACTCAACCATGAGCAACACACTGAAATCGCATGACGTCATATATCTTGTACTACTATGGTAATGGAAATTAGATGAAATGCTCGGCTCTGCATGTAGTTTTTTTTGTCATGCATTGGCCGTTCTGTTTGGTAGGATTAATTGTGGATGCGGGTGATTTATACGACTGATTTGGTATTAGAGAAAAACATTGTTATATGACCGAAAAGTAGGTTGGTTTTAGCTGATTAGCTTTTTTAGAAAATGGAAGAGGCTTCCCGCTTCTACGTTACCGCACACAACTTTTACATTATTACATAGTTTCAACGATGTTGCTGAAGAAAGGTCAAGGAAACAAGAAATGAAAAAAATTATGCATGACCGAGTCTATTATTAAATTTCTATCCATGGGAAGCAAACAACTCCAACGCAATGTCTCTAATTTTCTGCTTGTTAACCGGAAAGACTCCTTTGTTTCATCATCGTGCTACAGGAGTGGCCAAACCTACAGCCAATATGTTCCCCTGAAAGTTGCCTGCATAAAAGATGTACATTTGCAATTTTCAAAGATTAAATAATTACGACATCTCTAAATTGCCTAACATAAAGCGTCTTCCCTAACTAGAATATGCTTTTTTCTCTTTTCGTCGAAATTTGATAACCAACTCCCTAACATGTGGGGAAACATAGTTAGGAGGGGTTAACCTTGTGGCCATATAGACAGTCCTCAATATTGTCTTGGCGTGATGCCAATCAAAGAAAAGATGTTCAATAATTACATTATAATTACAGAAACAACACTTTTGACTACCATTTTAGTTCCTTTTTTAATTAGGTTGTCCTTTATTAGAATTTTTAGAGGAATTTTGAACTTCCAAATAAATTGGCTGATAAGCTGAAGCGGACAAGCTGGCTCTATTTTTTCGCCCATCTCTGATACTATTTGAAAACTTTGCTGTCAAGTAGTGTGCATCTCTCTCTCTCTCTCTTTGAGGAACACTGTGTTAGTAGGTTTTGACAAGTCCCTAGAAGGTCCACCATCAGAACAGACCTCACGATCGTGGGTCGTGGCCCATCCCCAGGGCCACATCTGGGGGAGTTAGATCACATCTCGTTTCGAACAAAGCCCAATAACTCAAATTATCTCCCACATGAAGTCTGAACTCCAAGAGGATTAGAACGAAAACAAAACAACAAAAGAAAGAATGCATGATCATCCACTACGTTAGCTGCTAGTTGGGCACATGCACCATGTGAGCACCTCCTTTTCCTATTGTTGTTTGCAACTTTCAACTGTTCAAATCCCAAGGCCTCAAGATGGATAAGAATCCATAATCGCATGCTCCTTTTTTCGAAATATAAATTTGCACAAACGATTTGCTTGCAATTTCAGCAGATCGTATGCTAGTTGACTCCAAGCTGTCAAACCAAGTTGCCTTGGACTGAGTACTATTTATACAAGCTCGCTTATCACGAAATCCCGCTTATGAAGGGACAGTGCAACACATCGAGGTAAGGCTGATGAAAAGAAGCCAAATCATGGACCATAAACGATCTCTTGGATTCTGAACTGACCCAATGGCTATATGTGTATAAACTGGGTCGGAATGATTTGGATCTGAGGTTGCCAGTTTGACTAGATCAAACAAAATTGGACTGACGAACCAATTATCTGGGCGCGCGTAAAGTGTTTTACTATACCTCCCAACAACTGGTGTCGATTGGATCGTTCTTGTTTGGTTGGCGCTTGCAAAATAGGAAGGGAAAATAGCCAGTTAACCCTCCAAAAATTCAGGGCTGCTAAATCGCCCCTTGAGCAGTTTTGTCATCTTATTTTGCTATTCATCAGCTATTACAAAACCCAGGCCAATCACTTCGCTCCGCTATGACACTGTGTTTCCGTATCTACCAATTTATTTAAGATGAAATTTTTGTGTGATGACAGACTATTTTCGATGACTACTTTCACGTATTTCTCATTTCTGAGTGTTAGGTGCTTCTAATCCAAGTTGACTATAGAATGCCTTTTATATTTCGTATTGGTTGGTAATGCACTTCTTTTCTTTCTGTTGGAAATAATAGCAATTTAGCGATGCACAAATTAATTCCGACAATTAGAAAAAGACCAACGACATGAATCATAGATATGTGATTTAACCATATCACTACGATCTGAGGCAAAGTCGCGACATCTAGTGCTAATAACAGAAAGAATGAGAGAACGAACAACAGAGAAAACAGACATCCTTACAGTGGGGTTGTCGGCACTAATAGCGCAAAAGAAGACGAATTCTCTATGTACTGTGTACTTAGGACGACACGCACCCGTAAGGGGTTGGAGTGGGAAATCGCCGGACCATTCACGCGCATGTCGTGCGTGCGCGCCCATTAGCCCCACCCCGCCTGGTAAGGCGAGACGAGCGCGTGTTTCTTTCTTTTCCCTCTCTCACATAGCTTCAACTAGTTGGAGATATCCCACACTTTTAAGTTGGCTTTACTCCTCCTAAACTAGCAAGGTGGGACTAAAGTCCTCCATCATACCACATATGCATGCATGTGTGAGTGGCCCTTTAGATTTTTATGGAGATATTTGGGCCATAGCCCAAAACTTCTAACACTTTCTTGAGTTGTAATTTTGTGAACCGTTGGCTCTTCTTTAATAGATTTAAAGCTAGAACTTCTCTATTATCTGAAAATAAACACGATGCCAAGTAAATTCTCGTGTACATTTCACTAAGTAAGGTTCTTAACATTCACAAAATTCGCGGAAGAGTAACCTATCTTTACTCTTTGATAACATAATAAAGGTGAAAAAGGGACACAAACGGTTTATTTCGAAAATTAAACAAGGTTGAGGGAGCAAAACGGAGTTGTCCAATTTAAAACAAAAGATACTCCACGAACATTAGATAAGCTTGTCAAAGGTTGGCATCGTATGATGAGCTGATCAGCATCACTGCATCACCAGGTTATGTCCAATTACTTTGCTTCCGTTTGTTGCTCAGCGGTACTGGTCCCTATCACTGTCAGCTTTGGCCCTCTTGCATCTTGTTACTTTGTTAGGATGCCATCAAGTTGCTGCTTCCCTCTCTTCCACCACTGGTCCCTAAGAAATTAACTAATTCACTAATCACAAGCTGTGATTTGACGTTTGGGAGCTTAATTACGCAGAAACAAGCAAAGTGCCATGATCAAGTGGCTGTGATATCACACCCTGTACTGTAGAGCACCTCGAATTTATAAAAGGTACGGGATTAATTTATTATAGAACAATGGATGGGGGCCACCGGCCACCTCTCTTTATTTTAATTAACGAGTTCGAATCGGATAGATACGTTTGCAAAGTATTGCAAGATTATCTTGGCCAATAGTACTCCTACTGAGCATTATATTTTTTTTTCTTTAGTTCGTTGGAACACTCATATTATTGTCATCACTCTTTTTTTTCGCTAAAGACAATGGTATATTGCGTGGCATTGCAAAAATCGTAGCGATTGCGATCTCCTAAAACTAGCAGTGAATTTGTTTATGTTTATATATAGATCATACTTCTTCATTACTATATAACAATCATATTTTGAAAAAATCTCACGAAAAATGTAGTACCTTTAGTTTGTTTTACTTGCGTCAGACTTCCATGACAACAGTTCTGTCGAGTCGACTTCACCATCCACTTGAGATGGAGACGAGGAAGGCAGGAAACGACAAGGCGAGTGAGGCAAAGAAAAATGGTCCAGCGCGAGTAGCTAGTAGGGCTCCATCCAAGCTGAGGTGAGGTGTACGTACTCCTACTCTCAATGGAAGATGCCTTGGGTATAGCTAGGGAAGAGACCAAGATCAGGTTCCCGTCACCCGTCATCCACTCGATAAGAAAATCCACGCGATGCAATGATGAATTCGTCGTGTAGATGGAGTCTATTTTGTTTGATGCTGCGTTTTGTGCCGTCAGTGTCGAATATGTGTGCACGTTCAGAACAGTAGCGTACTGTATACTGCTGTGCGGCTCTCGTTCAGTGTATGCACAACTTTCCAGCGCGACTGTTTGGTATAGCTCCTGTTGAAGAATATTTCGACTTAGAGCTCTTTGATAGAGCTCCTACACAATTCAACTTCTAAAGCACGTATTGTTCACCTGAGTTTTTTTTTCTCTCTCTCTCTCTCATCTCTCTTTCTCACCAAGCCGGTAAAGCCAGGTGAAGGGGAAAAAAAAACTAGCTCCTCCAGCTAAGGAAAGAGAAAAAGAGCTCATGTACATGCATGCCTCAAAGAAACTGGAGTGGAAAAGGGGGGACTTAGTCTTCCGTGGCACTAGAAATTCTTGATTGACTATGGTGGGGCACATTGAGAATATTACAAATTATAAAATAATTTGGATTTTGTAAATATATAGTTTTTGCTATGTACATATATATAAACTATATCTAGACACATAGTAAAAGCAATGCATCTAGACAAGTCAAACCATATATATGATCATAAAATTTGGTTGGAAGATATTATTGAGGAGTGCAGTCATTACAAGTGAATAGTATTTCTTGAAGACTTGAGGTAAGCTTATTCATAGAATTTTAGTATTTATCAGCCCACTTATGGTACAGGTGTGGGCGTGGGCATATGGGATGAGGGGAAGAGGAGAAGGGGCATCAACAGAGAGGATGGGAAGGCATAGACGACTGATGACCAACATGATTTGGTTGCGACCAGGATCAAGCAGGAGGTGTTGGCACTGCCAAGCTTAGTGGAGTAATGGGCGCACAGGGCTAGTTCAACCAAAGTCTTGTAGTGTGTCCCTGGTATGTATACGATGATCCATTGATTACCTCTTCTTCTAAACTTGTACCCGCAATAATACGCACAAAGCCCCTCACAATGCTATTCTAGAGTCACTGCACAATCACCAAGAGATATTGGACTGACCACAACATCACCAAGTCGGGGTGGCGGCAACCACCAAGAAAGTCATCACCAAGTGGCACTAGACAACTGGAATCAAATTAGAGCTCCTCTCTTTATAGTACACCTATCTCTATCGTAAGTTAGACCATGTATTCTATTGCACCTTGTCATGTAAAAGGAAAATTCCTTATGCAAATAACTTTGCTTCGGGCTTTGTTTTCCATCTTCTCTCCATGGTTGCGCACTTGCTTCATGGTCTTGATCATTGTCTCTACCGTCTCATAACCTTGCTCAAAGTTCATCTTATGGACCTAGATCAATCATCTCCATTGAAAGTTTTAATCCACTAGTTATCACTCAAATTACTAAAATCAAACAAGACTAAAGTTTTAACCTTTCTTTGTCTATGATGTCAAAAACGGTAGGTTTCTTGGTTTATTTTCTCTCTTCATTTTGTGTGTAGGCCATAAGGCCAGCCTCAGTGGGAGTTTCATGTGATTTGCATTAAATAAGGTGCCACATAAGCAATTTTAATGACATGGCAGAGAATTTAAGAAGAGAGAAGAAATGAGTTTCATCTCTCTTGACACGATTACCAACTCTCTATGAGTCATAAAATTAAATGCCTATGAAGCTTTAGAATGAAACACAACATTGAGAATAAGTGTTTCATCCAAGTTTTATTTTATTTTACGTGACATGGCAATTTTGGTACTCGTATCATGAAACTCGCCACTGAAACTGGCATAAGCAAAATCGTTCATGCTCGTGATTAAGGATTTTATCATTGTTTATATATAATGGCATCATGCATAGTAATATATTTTTTTTGGCTATACCTTGTGTCAAAGAAGTATGAAAACATAATAATAAGAACGACTAATTTTTGGTTAAGTAATTTGAACCACGCATGTCCGCATCTCCTTTAAACAATGACCAATAATCATAGCGGATACATTGTACAGTACGCTGCTGAACAATTGGCGGACAAGAAGACAAGGTGAAGTCAGCGTACAGTACAGTTCAATCACGCACCCCACATCCTGCGATGGATGGCTGTGTACGAATTGCACAGATGACAGATACACCAGCCCATCGATTAAGTCGCTGTCAAGACGTTAAGACCCGACACAAACACATCACTTGCTCATCAACGTGGCCCCACATACACCCCAGCATACGCACGTCTCCTGGTTGCTAATCACACGCATTCCCAACCGTTCGCTCACAGTCACTTGCATAACGCAAGGGACTGACAACGAAAGGCTAAGCGCCTAAGCACCTGTCCGGCTGTCCAAAGCCACCTAATTTTCCCTCAATAAGCCACTAGCACTAGTACTACTGACGGAGTAGTTTGTGAATTTTTGTCTACGTCTACGAACAAAATGATGCAATTCAGTTATGTTTTGCAGCCGGGCCCAAAGTCACCAACTGAGCAGGTACCTCCTCGGTATTTTATCTTCGCTGAATTAAACATTTTTTTACGGAATAAACGTTTTATTATCTTAAAACAATTACATCAAGTTGATACAGACACTTTAAAAAACTGAATTAAACATATCCACTATCTCTGTATTCATAATAAGGTAGAAAAATGTTTTTTTTTTGAGGTGGATGGTTTTAAACATTAGATGGTTTTAAAATCTTCAACCGGCATAACCAAATGGTAGCAAGTGCAACGAAATTTTTTTTCAACATGAATTCACCAGGGTTGTGCATCGGGCCAAACAAGGAATGCTTTCTAATAAGCATTACAGAATGGGCTAAGCGACTTATCTTGGTTTCCAATTTTTTTTTTTTTTTTTGTTACTTGTAGTAATGTTCCTCTTGTACTCTTTTTCTCTCTTATATATACTCCAACTCTGACTTGAAATATAAGCTATCTATGTAATTTTAGGACTATAATATTAGTAAGACAAATGACACATATAAGCCTCCTATAACCATATTTAGTTGATGACAATACATTAATGGTATGTATGTATGTATGCGAATATGTCTTTAAGAGTGTTTGTTCGCTTAGAATTTCTTATAATTTCATAGAATTTTTGAACTCTGGATCCTTTATATCTCTGGACAGAGGGAAATTTTATTATTAGTAGGTGCTTGCCACTCATATGTTCCCCCTATATAAAAAAAAATATGCCAATATGCGGAAGATGAGGTGGTCGATGCAGCATAGTCGATGACGCACCATGACATATGGGTAGAAGCAGGAAGGTCCTACATCAGGTGGCAATGGTGATAGGGAGTTTTGCATGGCCAGATGGTGGCCCAAGATTAGGGTATTATTTTAAACTTCTAAGGATAAAAAGAAAACACTTTTTGTTATATAGTTTAATAAATTCTAGTTTTTACTATGGATTATTGATTAGTTTGAGTTCGATGTTTGAGAACAGCCTATAATTTTGTTCATTTTATTTTTAATACATCTACATATTATATATATACTATACATTTATAACTTTTTGACCAAACTATTGGGTACTCAATTGAGTATCTATGGCTTAAACTAGACCTGCACTTTGCGCATTGCGTGGGGGAGCTAGTAAGATGACATGGTGTGGATATGTGTCCATGCTAGACTTTATTTAGTTGCACTCATATCTTTATCAATCCACATGTATTGGATGGTAAATACTTATTTCACACCAATCCACACTAACACATGTGAATTATTGTGAATATGAGTGCAGCTAAACATGTCCTCATGGACGATGATTGATTTTCATGGAGATGTGATATGCAACATATCTCATTGAATTTGTGAATGTACCGGTGTTGAGTGTATCAAGATGGTCAGAGATAGTAGAGAAGGTCAAGCAAATGGTTGATGTTGAAACCTGGATATGCAGGCTTAGACCAAAGGACTAAAATACCGAAGGATGGACCAAATATGACTAAAGCGTGTATGAGTTTCTTAGGCATGTACTACCATGTTTTTTGTTACATATTTCAACCAAGATATCAAGACGCCTACAGATATGGGTATATGAGACTCGAACATCCAATTCCCCATAAGAGGTAGTTTAGATTCAACCATTCTCCTTGGGGATTGAGGGGGGGGGGGGGGGGGATTGAGCTAATTTCCCCATCAATCCCCTCCAATTCTGATGGGGGAATGATTGATCCAAAGGAGCCGTCATTAGTTCCTAAAATCTCTCTTTTCTTTATCTAAAGTCCATGTCTTAGTGATTTCTTATCTAAAGTCCATCTCTTAGTGATTCCTTTAATTAAGATAGTCGGTTCATGTCGATTCCTGTACTCGATGCAGGTGCGACTTATCTCTTAGTAACATATCTAGGCCTTGCTTTTGATCGATATCCCTTGAAAACCTTGAAACCATCCTCCGGAGTTTTCTTGTAAATGGTGACTTACGTTGGGTGGCGGTTTCATCTGAATCGTTTGGTTGAATCACAGAGCTAAGAGTTTGTAGTTGATCGGTTGTTGTCGTAGCACTAAAGTTATGGGTAGTGTGACACTTCCTAGTTATGTGTTTTTTTCTATCTGGTTTTCACTCAAAAAAACTAGATTGACAATTATTATTTTCTTCTTCCCACAAAAATTGCGGCAAAGCTTTTAAACTTAACCGTTACAAGATCTCTGGGAATACATTCTACATGACGTAGGCAAGCTATATACAAACTCTGTTGAATTTTGGAGTTTTATTTCCTTTGTTTTTCAGTTTGAAATCCGCGAGACCATGGTTGACAAGTACTCTCCCACGTACGAGAACTTATTTGCAATTTGTAGTCTTTTTTGTTTTTGGATTGGAGGACGTACTCCCTTCGTTCCATAAATGAACGTAATTCTTTGACTTCTATGATTTATGTTTGACAATTTGTTTTATTTAAAAAATTTTAATAAATATTATTTATTTTATTATAACTTATTTTATTGTTAGAGATATTTTCATAATAATTTATTTAATTTATTATTTGTATAAAAAATTTAAATAAGACTGAATGGTCAAAGATGAAGGGTAGGAGTTAAAGAATTGTATTTATTCGTGTGATGGAGGGAGCAGTGTCAAACTGACAATGACAAATGACAACTGCCGGGTGTAGTGTCTGTCTGTGTGGGTGCTGTAGGCGATATCCATCCATTCCGTTAATTAATAATTAATGAAAATGAAACAATGGCCCACCGGTGGAAGGCCCGCCGAGGCCGAGCAGAGGAAACCCACCTCCCAGTCCAACTGGCAGCAGCCCGTCCCCCACCAAACCGCCCCGCCGATCGACCCACTCCGTCAGCGACCCACGCCCGCCGAGTCCCCCTGTCGACGAACAGCCGAAGCCCAGGCAGCAGCAGCGGCAGCGGCGTCCGTCCGTCCGGCAGATCCCTCCCCGACCGGCAGATTCGCCGTCCACGGCCCCCGCCCACGCCTTAAAACGCCCGCCATTCATCCGTTTCACACCGTCCTCTCCGCGGCTCTGCTCTGCTCCCCGTACCGCTCCTCCTCTGGGCCTGCCCGCCCCCCTCCGGCTCCCCCTCCTCTCCACCCCCATCCCCACCAACGAACGACGGGCATGGGGATCGTGGAGGAGGCGCACAACCTGCGGGTGGTGGGGGAAGGGAGGCGCGGGGTGATCGTGCTGGCGCACGGCTTCGGCACCGACCAGTCCGTGTGGAAGCACCTGGTGCCGCACCTCGTCGCCGACTACCGCGTCGTGCTCTTCGACACCATGGGCGCCGGCCCCACCAACCCGGACTACTTCGACTTCGCCCGCTACGCCACGCTCGAGGGCTACGCGCTCGACCTCCTCGCCATCCTCCAGGAGCTCGGCGTCCGATCCCTGCATCTACGTCGGCCACTCCGTCTCCGCCGTCATCGGCGCCATCGCCTCCATCTCCAGGCCCGACCTCTTCACCAAGCTCGTCCTCCTCTCCGCCTCCCCAAGGTCAATTTTATTCAATTCAATTTCCGCCGCTTGCTTACTTGCTCCCTCGCCTTGCAGCCTCGTGCTAATTTCCCCTTGTTCTTCTTATAGCTATACGCTCTCTATGAACTAGAAGGCAGCCCCGGCCCTGAGTTTTTTGAGGCCCGGGGCGAAACTAAAATTCGGGGCCTTTATACATACATGACGTTGAAGCCACCCACCTCCTCTATTTCTTGCCTTGCCTTCGTACCCAAGCAGTAAACTTGCAGCAATCAGCATATATATAGGTCCGAAAGCTAGATCGACCGATCAATCGGTGATATATAGCTAGCTAGCGAGCTGATAGATCACATGGCGGTGGAGGCGGTTCATGTTAGGAAATAAAGGAAATAAGATCGAACACGAGACACAGATTTTTACGTGGAAAACCCTTGCGGGAAAAACCACGAGCGCCAACCGGCGATCTTCACTATATGGAGAGAGTTTACATAACGCAGAGAATACAATGAGTCGTCTCTCTCTCAACTCTTCCCGTGTAGTTTATAAGATGTATTTATAGGACGGACTAACTAGAGTCCAATATGGAAACGACAGACTGACTAGAGTTCAATACGGAAACAAAACCGCTAATAAATATAACCCGAACCGCGGGCCTCTAGGCGTCCCCGCATGACTCACGTTAGAATTCGAATCATACTCCAACAAACTCCACCTTGGGACGAATTCCATCTTATAATGAATGAAGTAACAACAATCAACTCACTTCAATAATAAATAATCACCGACGCCAAAAGTCGCTAGGACTTAAACTATAATACCTAAGCCTGAGCATAGCTCCAACATAGCTCCAGGAACTGGCTTTGTCAACATATCACGATCCAGAGATGAAAGATCATACTTGATCGACATGGTGAAGAAATAACAGCAATATCCAGAAGAATGATAATCTGCAGAAAATTTAGGTTCTTTGTTAGGTGTAATCCGAACAGAGAACCTGCAGCTTGGATACAGAATCTGTGTACGAAAAGCAAATAGCCGAAGGAAGAATTCTTCTGGTAAGCCTTCTAGTGTGCGCGTATCAAAACAGCTTTCACCCAAGCAAAATAGCAAAGGATCTGCTCCCTCCTTAATTCGCGTACGTGGCCTGCCTCTTCTCGATTCGTATGCGAATTATTTTCTCCACCTTCTGGTACGATCTGCGGCTCTGGCACCGTGCAGCAGCAGCAGCAGAGCAGGGCCAACGATTCACTACTGGCCCAAATATTAATACACCTGGTCTTTGCATACCTAGGGTGGGGCCCTACCTAATTGGGGGCCCGGGGCGGCCGCCCCGCGTGCCCGCATCCAGGGCCGGGCCTGCTAGAAGGTACCAGCACAGAACCACTAGCCCCGTCCCCATGACGACAACTTCTGGGTTTTGGGAAATTAGGGCTCTGTTCGCTTCAACTAAACAGCACGTATTTTTCAGCTCTGGAACAGTATTTCCCCTCACAACAAATCAGCTTCAGCCCAAATCAGCTCAGCTTTTCAGCTGAAGCGAACAGAGCCTAGAGCCCTGTTAGGGACTTGGAACAGAAACCCTATACTGTATATGGCTGCCAACACATATGGATTGTGGTTTGAGTCTGCGGCTAGAGTAGGACCTCCTAGAGTAGCGTGTGGGCATCTTTTCTGGAAGGATTCACTCTTATCCAGACTCCAAAACTCCTGATAGTTGTAAGTGTGCTCTGTCACTTCCGTCGCATTATTTCGAGCATGAGGATCGCATATTGGATTAGCCTTTCAAAATCAGGTGATGCGGTATGGGCCGCCCAAATGGTTATACCTTTATGGATGATGGTGAATTGGTGATCAATCAATCATCTGCTAGTACTCAGACCTGTTAACACTTTAAATTTGGTTACAGATAGTTGTTGGGTGTTGTACCGTTGGATCTGAAATTCTACGGTTCAGTTATGAAGGAAATAGGTCCATACCACCATAATAACTACTGATAAGGTGACATACACAATATATACAAATTTACCTTTTTCTCTGCCCAAAATTCTAGCTGTAAATCGAATGTTTTAAACCAGTGGGCAATTGGTGGTTACCATAATTCGTTGTAGGTTGTAAAAACTACAGACTGTCGGTTCAGTAAAGGTTGGAGTTCAATATCGGTTCAATTTGGGCTTAATAATAAGAAATTAACCGTGATGAGGTCACGGATCTTGTATAAATAATGATATAAGCTTTGGAGGAGAACAAAACTATGTGTTCCTACTGTAACTAGTACTGAAAGCTAATCCCATTATTAGGTGCAACACGTTAGTACACATGTCCAGTTGACCTTGCTTGGATTTGTTGTTCACCTTGAACTCCGGAGGGCATCTTACTGTCATATTTATTGTGCTAATAATTCCCTGGCGATGATTTGAGTTGAACAACAAATTAACAATGGCAGTGCAAGGTGAGCTTCGTATCATTTCATTAAACAAGAAAGGTCTGAAACACATGGGAAGAAAACCCCAACAGCACTCACACACCCGCAGCGCTCTGAAGACTAAAGCAAAAACTGAAAATAAATACCAAAAGCAACATGACCAGAACAACCACACTATGGTCCTGAGATCCTCCCAAAAGACCTTCCAAGAAGCTCCTGGTGGCCTTTGCTCCAGCCAAGCACTGTTTTCCACCTTAACTATCCATTTTAATATTTTCTTGCAGCTAGGAGTTGTTAAACATTTTTTTCTTCTTAATATAGTGAAAGCATCATGTCCCAAATGGCCTAAATCTGAATAAAGTGTCAGTTAACTCATCAGTAACTGTTTATATTTGAGAAATATGAAAATCATTAACCTTCAAAAGATGTAATGAATTGTAAAAGATGTAATGAGTTGTAAATGGTGCAATGCTGTAGCTAGCACAAATCTGAAGACTCTGTGACGTGTAGAATTCTAGGATCTACTATTCAACATAATTGAAGTACATCCTATCTTTTGTAGTGTACAGACTAGGTATTGCATAATTAATGACGAAGAATAGAAAGATTATTTTAATTCAGCGAATTGCCCATTGGTTTTAACCCAGCTAGCATTTTACTCACATAGAAACTGAATGGGAAAATCATGTGGACTAGATCTGTGATTTAAGTTTGACTAGTACTCACTTGCCAGCAAGGAGTGTGCAAGAGTGTACGCTTCTTGATATGCTGATGTTTCAAGTTTATTTTATTGTGTAATGCAATAACTGAATCCTTTTAGAATGCTCTCTGAGCCATGTTCCATTTTCCTGAGAACTAATGGTCCTTTCCTTTCATTTAATTTCTATCAAATATAGATTGTGTGTTTTTTGAGATGAGACTTAACTACTTGGGTGTGTGTGGGAGTCACTGAATTTGCGCTCGTAGCAAACTCTTAGGAGTTGTTTCTATCTCTGAATCATAGTTCAAGTTCCAGATTTTATGTGGCTACAACAGATATAAACCTTTGTAATAATTTTCTTGTCTTTTTATTTGGATTGAGTAATCCACAGTTTCCATAGTTTACTTGAGTGAAATATTGAAGTTTCATGTTGAATCCTAGTGCCATGCCCCTTTTAGCCTGCCTTGAATCCCTGATACATTTATAGTTTCAACAGTTCAGCTCTAAAGTTCTAGACCAAGTGACACAAATGAGCAAGCATTGGGTCCAAATTACAATTTTCTTGAGAAACAACATGATTTAGATGTGTAGTTAATGCAATGATACGCAGCTTTCCTACTTGTTCAAGAAAAAATTTACATGTGTACTAATTTGCATATGTCATAAGGGTCATTTTTATGAAATTATTCTGAGCTGATTATCCTGAAACAAAATTTAGATCATAGTGAAGCTTGGGCATTTGATCTATAAATTAATGTCATAGCACTAGGGTGGCCCCTCCATATTATATGATTATAGTATGATGGCACATACCAGTGCTCTTTGCAATAAAAGTTAAGTTTCGGTGGCATTAAATCACATTTTTGTCTCAAGCCACAACTTCATCTGAACCTTCCTTAGATATGGTAAAACCTTGAAATGAATTTCACTCAACTTGATAAGTTTTTTCTATAATGAATCCTTTTAGATGAAAAGATACTAGCGTGATCTGGATTCTGCAGTTCATCTTCCACTGCAAATGCAATTGAAGACCATATTTGTCATCTAGTGTAGTGAACATCATCTGAATATGTGAAATATCCATTTTTTTCGTCCCAGATGGACTTTGTTCTTGAATGAGTGGTTCTCTTTGAATCTCTATTCTATTCTGTCTTTTCTGGTTTTGTTTACATAATAACTGCATCTTGTATTTACCCTCACCTATTCAACTGTGTTTTTTTTTTTTTCTTTGACCAAATAGGTACCTCAATGATGTGGACTACTATGGCGGGTTTGAGCAAGATGAGCTTGATCAGCTGTTTGAGGCGATGCGATCAAACTACAAGGCCTGGTGCTCAGGCTTTGCACCCCTGTGTGTTGGAGGAGATATGGAATCAGTGGCAGTTCAGGAGTTTAGCAGGACGCTCTTCAATATACGTCCGGACATTGCACTTAGTGTTGCCCAGACGATCTTCCAGAGTGATGTGCGCAGCCTCCTCCCGCTTGTTAGTGTCCCATGCCACATTGTTCAGAGCACCAAGGATCTCGCGGTGCCAGTTGTGGTGTCTGAGTACCTGCACAAGCACCTTGGTGGCGACTCCATTGTGGAGGTGCTGCCCTCTGAAGGCCATCTTCCCCAGCTTAGCTCTCCAGACATTGTAATCCCTGTCTTACTCCGACACATTCAGCATGATATCGCGGTCTAGGTTGGTCAGTCATTCCTCCAGGACAATGGGCATCCGAAGCTGTCTACTGTCTGTTTGTATCTCGCTTAATTGGTCAACGTAGGATTGCGTCTCTTTGATGTTCTAATAAGATTTCAAAGGTGTTATGTAGTGTTGGCTGTGGAAATTGTAGCATATCTGTCTGTGTAATCCACTGGCCGTGTAATGTAGGCTACCATGTTGGATGCTCTGACATCTTAAGTCCTTCAGAAACTTTTCATGTCATTTGTGTTTTTTTCCATGAAAACTGAAACTATTACCATGCTGTATATGTTGGTGTCGACGATCGTCATTTTGGGCGGTAGGACGTGCTTATATAGTTCTGGGCTTCTATGTGAAGGAGATAGATCGGACCAAATTAGCAAGGAACTCCTTCCATGTATCAAAGATAGAGGAAAAAACAACCTATGTAATTGCAAATTTGTCAACTCAGCTTTACCAAACCTGATTGAAACAGGTTGTTATCGGTCACTGTGATTCGAGAAGTCATTGCCTATGCGGAAGTACTTGTCTTAGCCCCACTTACAGACATGCGACATGTGTGGTCGCAGATTATTGATGTTGTACAGACACAGTGATACATTTGTTTTCATTCCTTTCCTAGAAAAGAATTCTTTCCATTCTCCCGCTTGATTGCAACTTGGGAAATTGTAAATAAAGTACTAATAATTCGGAAGCAACGTACCTGCCCTGATTTGTAATCAGTTCAGCATAGGCAAAACGCTCACGGAGTCGCAATACTTCTGTCTTAACTGAACTCGTCGGCAGATTCGTAGACATCATTTCTGAGAAGACGGTAGTTCTTGCTTAACCCAAAAAACCGTTGGATTTGGGCCTGGGCTGGAGCATAAAAAAAAAAACATCATTGAAGTGTCTGTTAAATTTGCGGCTGGGCTGGACGAGAAACTCATTGAAACAGTATTGTTGTTTGTTTCAAAACTGCTCGACCAATTCTCTTTTAAAATCAAAATTAGCATAACGCTAGGATCAATCTAAAATGGCAGCGTATGGTATGCAAACCAAGGAGCTATGAAAACTATGAAGACCACACAACTCTAATCCAATGGTTAAGGATAAAAGTAGATTATTTTAGCACTTAAACCTTCTCACTCATCCCATCTAATCTCAGCTTTTGCAAATTCCCCCACAGCGCCGTTCGGCTCGTCTCGCGATCGTCTGTCGCCGCCGCCTCGCGAGATCGCGGTCCGCGCGAGTCCACCGCTGCCGCCTCGCGATCCCGCCATGGAGCGAGGAATTGTACAAATTATTTATCGGTGCATTAGTTCATTCAGCGTGAACTTCCAGATTTTTCATTATTGGCGCAGCACTGGTACAAATTATTTCGCTCTTCCATTGTGTAGTAAACTAGTAGTGACTGAACGGCCATCACTCCATCATGGGCGCCTTCACCCACCAGGACTTCGCCGGCTACAAGGGCACGATCAAAACCGGCGACGTCCAATGGATGACAGCCGGCCGGGATTTGTATGGCGGGATCGCGAGGCGGCCGCGGCGGACTCCATGGCGGCATCACCCACCAGCTTCTCCTGTGTCTCCATGGCGGGATCACGAGGCAGCGGCGGCGGACTCGCACGGACCACGATCTCGCGAGGCGGTGGTGACGGACGCGAAGACGAACCTAACGGCGCTGGGAGATTTGCAAAAGCTGAGATTAGATGGGATGAGTGGGAGGATTTAAGTGATAAAATAATCTACCTTTATCACTAGCCATTGAATTAGAGTTCTGTGGTCTTTATTAGAGTTTCTATAGTTTTCATAACTCCTTGGTTTGCATACCATACGCTGTCATCTAAAATTGAGTCTCAAGCAACGCAAAGGACATAATAACTAATACGTAATAGTTTTTTTTTTGAAACGAACTGGCAGGAGAGTTGCCCGATATATTAAAAAGGAGACGCCCAGAAAGGCACCGTACAGCCACACCAAACAATCAAAACAAAAATAAGAGAGGAAAAAAGGCCTCCACAAGGGAGGGGCCGAACAAAATTACAAACCGCGGTGGCTCACAAGTTTGGCTAGATGCTTTGCTCCCACCGTGATCCACACTCTCGCCGCTTCTTTGATTTTCTGAAGTACCTCGAGGTTTGTGGACTCTCTGCGATGAAAAATTCTTGCATTTCTTTCTTTCCAAACCTCCTAGGAAACTAGTATGATGATAGAACATATGACTCTTCTACTTGCACTTGGTGCAGCTGCCATGGCCATCCACCACTTCTCAAGTGTCTCACTAGATGACCAAGCATTCGGATACAAACTAGGGGGTTGCCGTCCAAGAGGTGATTTCACTCCACAAACGCCTCGTGAACCTGCAGTCTTTGAAGAGGTGCAGCCTCGACTCTGCATGTATCCTACAGAGTGGACATGTTCTTTGATTTGGCCAATTACGGGCTTCCAATCTATCAGCTGTCCAGATTCGATTTTGGATGGCAAGCCAGCAGAAGAATTTACATTTAGGCGGCGCCCACGGCTTCCATATAATGGTTTTGAAGTTATTCCGGGTTGCACCTAAGAACTGAGCATGGTATGCTGAAGAGGCGAAATATTCTCTATTTTCCTCGAATTTCCAGCTAAGGGTATCCGGCGTACCCACTATGAGTCAAATGCGCCTGGCCTCACGCCATAGATACATGTACTCGACAAAATGCTGGGCAGAAAATGTTGGGTGCCGAAGGTTGATGTCATGTATCCAATTGTTTGCTTGTAGGGCTTGGTGCAGTGTTCTTTTTTTTTCTTATGGAGATGGAATGGAGATGTGGAGCTACATCACAAGGGCGTTGCCCGTTTAGCCATGCACTCTTCCAGAACGACGCCATTTTCCCATCTCCAATCGTGAGTGTTGTAGATGCTGCAAAGAGGAGCTCATCTACCTTGTTACATGGTGTTCCTTCTCCATCCCAAGGCTTGTCCATATTTGTTGACCAACTTCGCCACAACCATCGTAACCTGAGAGCTCTAGAAAACTTCCCAAGGTGGAGGATGCCTAGGCCTCCAGAGTCTTTGGGCCTTGCTAACCGAGGCCAGTTTACCTTGCACTTCCCTCCAGTTAGCGCCTTAGCTCCCGCCCAAAGGAATTTCTTCCTTTGTCGATCAATGTCCTTGAGTGTTTCCTTTGGGGCACGCAATGAAGTGAGAAAGTACACCGCCTGCGAGGTGAGGACTGCTTTAACCAAGGTCAACCATCCTGCCGGATTGATTTGGCGTCCGTTCCATAGGGTGAGCTTGCCTGCTACCTTGTCCACCAGAGGTTGGAAATCCACTCGTCGTAGGCGTTTGACCGTTAATGGCAATCCTAGATATTTGAGACATCTGTAGGAGAGCCAGCCAAGATGTTGCTTAGATTTAGTCATTCACATCGGATCGGGATGATTGTTGACTTTTGGAAATTTGTTTTCAGCCCTGAAGCCTCGCCAAAGGATGTGAGGAGGTCAGTCAAAGCTAGCATGTCCTCTCTTGTTGGCCTGACAAAAATTGCCGTATCATCCGCGTACATAGACACCCTTAGTTGAGTCGTTCTTCCTCTTAGCCTTGACAGGTATCCTCTTTGGGTTGCTAGGTCCAGTAACTTTTGCAGGGGGTCCATGGCTATGACAAATAGCAAAGGTGAGAGGGGATCTCCTTGTCGCAGCCCTCTGCCATGTTTGATTGGTGTGTTTGGGATGCCGTTCAACAGCACCCTTGTGGAAGAGGTGTAAAGGAGCGCAGCGATCCAGTCTTGCCATCGCCAGGGGAATCCCAAAACGTTTAGCAGGTTCAGTAAATATTCCCATCTCACCGAGTGGAACGCCTTGGTAATGTCAAGCTTGAGGAAAAGAGTTGGCAGCATGGAGTTGTGGTATCTTCTTGCTGCGTCGCGGACGGACATGAAATTATCATGTATGCTTCTTTTTTTTTTATGAAAGCACTTTGTGTCGTGGAGACGATGGAGCTCATGTGTGGCGCTAACCGCAGTGCCAGCATCTTGGTGATGATTTTGGTGAAGGAATGAATCAAGCTAATAGGTCGGAAATCGGTGATGGACTCAGCGCCGTCTTTTTTGGGTATTAAGACCACATTGGCTGAATTTAGGAGGTAAGGTTGCCTGTCCGCAGCGAGTAGAAAGCATTTGCGGCCTTGATAACATCAGCCTTGATGATATCCCAACAGGATTTAAAGAAGATCCCAGTGAACCCATCCGGTCCTGGGGCTTTGTCTGAAGGCAATGAACGGCATGCTTTATTTCCTCCTCAGAGAATGGCACCTCAAGTTCACTCAGAGCGTGAGCTGGTAGCTGCAGCCTGCAGTGCCTCCCAGTTGATGTCAACCTGCCGCTGCGGTGGATGTTTCATGAAGTCTGAAAAATGTTCTTGTATCACACAAGCTTTGTCATCATGGTTTGTTGCCCAACCCTGACCATTCCTTAGCCGCTGTATATAATTCTTCCTTCTTCTTGCATTGACTCTTCGGTGGAAGAATTTTGTGTTAGCATCACCTAATTTGATGGTAGATAGCCTGGATGCTTGCTTGCATCGTGCTCTCTCAATCACAGCAAGGCCGAGCACTCTTCTCTTCAGTTTTGCTCGAAGAAGATGTTCTGCAGGTGTTAATTCTCTATTTTCTTGTGCAATGTCAAGCCTTAAGATCACTTCTTACGCCATGAAGAACAAATTTTTAGCGTCTGAAATAATTTCCTTGCTCCATGCTTTTAGCTTTTGCGAAGTATGTTGCAGCTTGTGGTACAGGACATGAAACGGTTCGTGGTGGGTGTTGCTATTTTTAACATCACTTCACGTTAACTTATCATCCCTAACATATGCCAAAACCCAAAGGTAAAATAATCTTCACTTGCCTCCTAAAAATAATACTATAGAATATATCCACAAGCGTACAGATAATTCTCCCATTGTAGCACTTCACCCGGTAAGTATTTTGAGTATCGTTGATTTGTTTTATGCCAAAAGGATAAAGAGGCATTCTACTCATTAGGATAATCTACTATAATGATTGGAAAGATAAATGTGCAGATCTATGATAACCCATAACTCTAGTGCTTTAGCGATAAATAAGTCAATGATAAATGGTAAATGATAACTGAGTAAATGAGGTAAATAATATTCCAGAGATAGAATATAGAGACTCACTAATGTAGAAAAGACAATCTCGAGATTCGACTAAAATAAAGGAAACCTATGTAATTACTAAATACAAAGTCTACAGCCTACGCCACATTACACATCTTCATGTATAGCATAATCAACTCAGAAAACATCATAAGCAGCATCATCTAATGAGAATATTAAGACACAAGGGTCACCTCCTTCGCGACCGTGCTCTGCTCGTCCTACGTACGGGGGGTGGACTACAGAGGAACCAACGCAGCTGTCACCTACGCGGACTACCACACGACCCGGTACGTCAGGGTGCCTCCGTAGGTACACAATATATCTAGACACCATGTCTACATAATGTATACCACCTAACTCACTCGAGTACTGAATTAGGCGCTTTACGATCATATGACAATAATCATCACTAATCACAACTATATCGAATATGCAATTAGAATAAACTAAGAACTGAATAAGTAGCAATATATTAAAATAAAGCAAAGTCATAATGAGATACAAGATAATATTACCGATCTCTAGACAAACGGATTTGCAATCCCGAGCGTAGCGTCCAACTCTACTTGAACCTTGCTAGACGTCTAAACTATGAACTTGAAGAACTAGAGCCCTATTTCTAATCTCTGAAAACCCTAACTTCTGTCTACTCTTGACGAATGAAACAGGAGGAATGAATTGGTGGTCTGGGAGGAGGTCTACCCCTTTATTTATAGCCCGGTGGGATGAACGTGCGCCGTGGGATCAAATCGACTTGAATCGTGGGGCTTTTAAACTAAGTCTTAGGTAATTGAGAGATAGAATAATCGTGTTTAACCATTGCTCCAGAGAGATTTTTTGAATAAGTATATAATTTTTATTTAGGAAATAATGAGAGCCTTCTAATAAGATTTCAGAGGACTACTAAGTTATACATCATGATTGAATGTGTGATTGTGATTAAATTTTATTTCTGAACTCCTATGCATTATCCTCTCTTTTCTGTCTTCTTGAAGAGTGTGGGTTATCAACCAGCGGATACTTTTTGTACCTATTTTTTTTCTCTCAGACGGGTGTCTTTGCACCCATTGTTTTTCTCTCTCTTTTTTTGCACATACCCTTTTGATATGGCATCTTTCAGGCTCATACTTCTTTGGTATGGTATCTTTTAATTTTATAACCCACACTTTCTGTTAGACTTCTAAGAAAGAGACTTGTGCATAGAGTGAAATTTTTTTGTGCATGTGAATTCAATTATGAATGCATAACAGAATAGTCTAGTTAAATCATATTAGCAGAACAAATTATTATATTTATTTTGATTTTTGAAATGTCTGGAGCTTAGGTGTCACTTAGGATGAAATAAATAGCAACTCAAACTTTCTTATATCATATCCGTCAATTACTTAGAAAAACTGATATCAAGTTTCAGAATAAATTTTCATGGTAGATAAATTTCATGCAATTCCTTAGAGAATTTAAATTTAAATACTAAGCAATTGCAGAAAATTATATTTAAACAGTTTAAATATATTTTTAATTTTTCATCTAACTTCAAGTTCAAATTATTCTACAGACAAACTGAATGTGGAATTTAAAGCAAACTTAATTATACAATCTATTTTTTATTTTTTGGATTTTCATTTTTAAGCAAGCAGAATTTAAATGTAATAACTAAAGAAAGCGGTAAAGAAATTTTTATTTGGTTTTCTTGTTGTTTTTAGTAATATTAAAATTGACAGAATTGAAGACTGAATTAAATACTGAAAGCATATATAAAGGTGAGAGATACTCACCTAGCGGGGATCTCCCCCAAGCTGGATGTTTCTCAGTAATGAGGTGGAGGTGGCGGCGGGTATCCCATCCAAGGTTTTAAATAGCGGGAGAAGGCTCTTAGCTGCTGACCTCTCCAGCAGCTAAGCGCAGCTATAGCGGGAGATATCCCAGCTATGTCATTTAGCTACAAAAAATGAAAAAAAAATCGACGTGACCTTGGCATAACTTCATAACCATTAACAATTGATACATAACCAGTTCAAAGAAGTGCAATACAGATTCATAGGAGCACATTACATTACAGACTAGGTGGATAACAGGGTACTGAAGTCTGAAACATAGGTTTTTCAAAAGTACAACATTCTGAATTCTGAAATAAAAACAACAGTACAACACAAAGATCATGACAAGTCCTGGACAGTGCATACAACATACTAAATTACTAACGAGGCAATATTGCAATCTTCATGTCTGCTAGTCTCACTCATCAGACTCAGAGAAATAGGGAGATGGAGAGGGAGACTTATCAGAGTCAGCGCCATCTTCTAAGTCAGATGATGGAGCTTTAAGCTCAGATCTGGACGGAACAAAGCTTGCCACAGTAATTGCACTTCAGATTTTGCTTCTTGCTCAGGTCTGGACAGGAACACTGAGACCATGCAGGGTGGTCTGAGTTAATAGCAGGTTTTGCTTGGGCTTATGCATCTGCTTCTGGGGCAGAGGCCATGCTAGATGGGTTACCTATGCAAAGAGCATACACAAAAGGCAACAGAACTAAGTACAAAGCTTGAATTAAAGTTAATTGATTGAAAACTAGCAAATCAGAAGAGAAGAAATTACTTTGATCTGCCATGGAGTTTGGCAAGGCAACCTGGTGTTGCTGCTGCTGCTTAGGGTCGAAGAAGAGGAACTGAGGAAGAAAATAACTAAAGATGAAGCCATTGTTTGGGTTAGGGAAGAAGAAGAAGAAGTAGTGAAGTACAGAGCAGGTAGAACCACTTGCCGTCGCCGCAGCTTGAGGTCGAGCAGAATCGCTTGCCGCCGGCGTCGCTTGGGGCCGCTGCTTGGAGGTCCGACTAGCCGCGCCACTTGAGGTCCGCTTCTTCGTGCTCCTGCTGGCCGCGCTGCTTGTGGGGTGGGGTGGGAGGGTGGCACCGACGAGTCGCTTGGAGCTCCGCCACCGTCGCTTGCAGCTCCGCCGCCTTGGGGCCCGACCTCCGGAAGCCGTCGCCGCTCCCCTTGTGGCCCGACCTCCGGCTGGCTGCGCTGCGCGGCGGGGTGGCGATAGAGGCGAGCCGCCGCCTTCAAGCGAGCGTCGGCGTGGGCAGGAGGCTGCGTGCGTGTGCGTGTGTGGAGCTGTGGACTGTGGAGGGTTAAGGTTGCGCTGCCGATGGGGGTTTGGGCTGTGGCCTGTTGGGCTGACTTTATTTCCTTGGGCCATGACCGTTTTGCCGGATAAAATCACAGTCATTTAGCGGCAATCGCCGGATATATCCGGATAATAGCTGCTCTGATTTCATAGTGTTAAAAGTTGAATAGCTTCGCCTTTGCATTGCCCAGCAGCTATCTCCGGCTATAGCTGCAGGTATAGCCGGAGATTTAAAACATTGATCCCATCTGATGTATCAAATATTCTAATCCGCTCTGCATCTGCTATTGTCCCTGATATATCTGATCCAGTCGTTGGTCCGTGCTGTGCTGTCATTGTTCATGCTGGTAGAACCTGTCGTCGACCTGCTGCTGCCACCGCTCGTGCTGCTGCAGTATGTCGCTTATTGCGTTCTGCCCCTGTTCAATGTTAGTGAGATGCATAGATAAAGCTGAAAAATCGTTAGCGGTAGTTGTGAATTGCTGCTCAGGTGGCCGATAGTAATCATCTTTTGATAGTGCATGAAACGGATATGGTCCACCGGCGGTGAAATCCGTGTTCCCGCGTGTAGAAAAAGATGCTTGTCTTCTCTGAAAATCAGTTGCTCCCCAACCTGCTGCTGCTGATGAAGATTCTCCTTGCTGAAATGTGGGCTGTTCCTCCCATCCTGTATGTGCAGTCCATTGCTGTCGTGGCTCCTGCGTCGATACCTGTTCACCAAAATTAACATGGTGAGAATAAACTGGCCCAGATGGTGCTGGGTCAGCTCTAGTGAAGTTAGCTCTCGGCGCTCTGCTGATGCACGCGGACGGACACCTGCCAATATTAACTCTAATAGCTGGAAAAATAAAATTTTAGATAGAATAAATTTCTAACTCCCTGCCTGACAGTTCGTACTCATTGTCATAATTTTTATAAATCATAACTATTTTATTATTTCGGCGTTTTAGCATGTGAGCACGAAAGAAAAAATCATAACCAATAATTCTGCGGGTATCAGAAATATAAACAAGTGAAGCATTCGATAATAAACCTAGCCCTGTAGCTAAACGAGTAATCCAGGAAGTAAAAGAAATACTGCACTTTCTTAAGGAAGGGACAGTTCTCCAATAATTTAACATCATTTTTACAGGTGACGCTTTCCTCTTTTTAATCATGATATATAACAAATATAGCTCATCTTATTTAATAGTATTTAACTTCTCTCTAGAAAAGAATGTAAAAGCTAGCCATTTAAGCATAAATCTCAGTGTGGGATGATGAATTTCTTCAGTAGTATATTTTTGTTTTCTCTCAGGTTTCTTTGCAGTGATACTCTCCCAAAAATCATGTTTATCAAAGTCTTGGAGAGTTTCAGAAATATTGACTACACACTGATTATTAAATCCCAATGCTAAACTAAGAGTTTTCCATGAGAGGGCGAAAGGTTTATTAAACATTTTAAAATTAACCTCATCGTCATCAAAGTCTAGGGTGCTAATAAATTTTATAGTGAGTAACTTGCTACCCTGCTCATTAGTTTACCATGCATTTTTCCATCCAACATTTCTAAAAATAAGCTCAAACTCGGAATTCATTCCGGTTTCATGGAGCAAAGTGGCATCAAAAATTATAGTATGTGTAAATTCCTTGTTTTTAACCACATTTAAAACTTCTCTCTGGGGTCTAGTTGATAATGAATTTTGAGTTATGCTTGTGAGTTCATACCTCTCTTCTGGTTGGAAAGAGGATGACGGGTTGTCATACGTGAAGGGTGACGGAGGATCGATATTCATGTCGGAGCCGACGAATGATGGCACTTGTGATGACGATTGGTTTCTTGTTGTGCGGCGTGAGAGGGCTCTTCCAAGGGATCAAATGGCACCTTTCATTCTATTGCTCATCTTGCCTGAAAAATGAAGAACACGAAGAACACGGCAAGAACGAACAAGAACACAAGAACAAAACAAGAACAAGGAAGAACAAGTGAAGAGAAGGAATTAAAGTGGTGATCTCTCTTCTAGGTCTTCTTGCTAATCTTCTTTTCTACCCTTTTCTTTGCTTAAACTTGAATCAAGTGATAGGATTATGGAAGTTTGAAGTCACGAGCTGCAAAACAACTTGGCTACGTGCTCTCTGGAGTGTGTTTGAGTGAATGAGAGAGTGAGGAAGGAGAGGCAGAGAAGAGGCAGAGGGGCGCCGGCCGGCGTGGCCATGGGGCCGGCCGGCCCCACCTTGTGGCCTTTGGCTCTCTTCTTTAGCTAGTGTCGACACCACCTAGATGTCCTTCCAAATGCATGTGTTTCTCTAGTGAAATGGCTGAATGGATGGATGGTGGATAGTACATGTGTGAATAATGAAGTTTGGATGGTAGTGAAAGGTGGTGGTTGATGATAAGGCTTGAGATGACTTGATGTGATGTATATGGGTCCCAAATATTTCCCGTATTTATACCGTATAATGACACAAGACTCAAAAACTAAATTACTTTTATGAATCTATGAAAAATTAGAATTCTAATGATGGTCTTTTTATAATTTTCTGCCACCACAGTAAATTTCACTGACGGGGGTTTAACACTCCGTTAGTAATAATCACATAGGGCTTAAGCTTTAATCATGCTATGCTTATTTTTAGTTCTTTTTAATAATGCAATTTATGAGAAAGTAAATATGCAAATTTTAATGCAAGAATTAAATTACTGATAACTACCGAGTTACCTCCCGGCGATGGTTCGGGGTTTTTGAACCCGCCGATCTGGACTTTTCCAGTTGAATTATTCTTCATGATTCATCTCCGGTGTCGGAGATGTTGTTGCATCTTATTCTTCATGACACTTCAATGTTTGGCATTGCTCCAGTCTTGGCTTGAATGCGAATCGCTCATCTTGACCATTGATGGTGAATGTGATCTCTCTAGCTTCGACGTTGATGGTTGCATTTGCAGTGTTTAGGAATGGTCGCCCGAGGATGAGGGGTATCTTCCTCTCTTCCTGCATGTCAAGTATTACAAAATCTACAGGAATGAAAAAGTTGCGGATTTTTACCGGAATATTTTCTGCGATTCCTGCGGGATAGCGAACCGATTGGTCAGCTAATTGCAAACATATCGTGGTTGGTGTGAGCGTAGAATAGTTGAGTTTATCGAAGACGGTCTTAGGCATGACGCTTATACAGAACATCTGGTCTCCTATTGAACAATCAATAGTGGGACACCCTGGATCCTTCTTCTTAGTAGGAGAAGAACTCAGAATTGCCTCACTACACTCCGCCGTTAGCTTGACAACTTCACTAGAAGGTAGTGGACCTTTGTTGTTGAGGATGGTTCAAAGATACTTCGCGTATGTAGGTACCTGCATGGCATCTAACAACGGAATATTGACATATAACTTCTGAATTATCTCTACAAACTTACCAAATTGATCATCTGTTTTAGTTCTTCTTCTTCTGCGTGGAAACGGTAGGAGGGTCGTGTCATGAAAATCTTGAGTTAATTCTTGATCTTGTGGTTCTTCTCGGTTGTCCTTCTCAATTTCTTCTTCTACCTGCACTAAATGTGATGGTCTACGTGCCCCTTTTGGGTAAGGTGGATCACGTGTAGACTTACCTCCTCTAGTAGATATTCCTTTTATTTGTTCATGGTTAGTGGTAAACAAAGTAGAAGATAATTGTGCAATTTGTAATTCTATCTTTTTATTAAATAATATTTGGAACAGCAGAAGAGAAATTATCCAATTTACAATTAATTCCTTCTAAAACTTTGTCATTAAAAGCAAGCTTCTTATAAATAATTTCATTAATTCTAGTTTGTTCTAATATTAATTCTCTCAAGGGTGGTTGTTTATGATTTGAAAAATTAGAATTGCCTTGGTACTTATCTTGACTGGTTGACCGAGGTTGATTCCATCCTTGCTTCTGAGAAGTAGACTTGATGACTGTACTAATATCTTCTGAGGGATTTGCAAACTCAATTTCTAAAGATCCTTCATATTGATTCTGAGAATTGAATGCGTCTTGAATAGCTTGACGATCTCTTTTACGATTGGCTCTTTGCTCTAACCAGTTCAACAGTACATCCATCTTGGTTGACAGTGCACACACTTCCTCTGAAATTTCTTCACTCTTATGGCATGTCTGAGTGTTGTTTGTCCAATTCTGATTTTCTATTATCTTTGCCATAATATCTTCAGCTCTTTCAGGGGTGAGTGACATAAATGAACCTTCAGCAGTGGCATCTAGTTGCTCACGTGACCTTTGAGTTAGTCCGTGATAAAATGTTTGCATAAGCGAACCACTTTTCCATTCCATGATGGGGACAATCTAATATGTAACCTTGAAAACGCTCCCAGCCTTCTGAAATAGATTCACCTTTCTGCTGACAAAATTCTGAAATCTTTCCTCGTAGAGCATTGGTTTTGCTTACTGGAAAAAACTTTTGTAGGAAACCTTTTGAACATTCTACCCATGTCTTGACTCGATCTTGATTATGATAAAACCACTGTTTTGCCTTTCCCTCCAATGAGAACGGAAACAAACGAAATAGCACGACATCTTGAGGAATGCCTTTGATGTTGATGGAGTTGCCAATCTCCAGGAAATTCTATAGATGGACACTTGCATCTTCATCTTTCTTTCCAGTAAATGTGATAGCTTGCACCATTTTGATGAGGCTTGGCTTGATCTCATAATCTTGATTTCGAATGTTAAAAGTTGGCCCAACGCGAATATTCTCAGTGCTTGGGGCAGAGAATTCACGTAGAGTCTTCTCAGCCATGGCTTCACAAAATAATGTAAGATCCTTCTTCCTATGGTTGTTTAAATATAAACAAAACACGGGTAAGTCTGCTAAAGCAAAAGGTTATGGTTATCTCCAAGTATTTATGTCTATAGTTATTTTTAATATAATATTATCTATGAAGAACTCTCCTATATGAAATTCTAGAATAAATATCCTGGCGAATAAAATCAACGAACTCAATAAATTATCCTAATGAATACAATTGTCATCCCCGGCAACGGCGCCAGAAATGCTTGTTAGTATTTTTAACATCACTTCACGTTAAGTTGTCATCCCTAACATGATGCCAAAAACCAAAGGTAAAATAATCTTCACTTGCCTCCTAAAAATAATACTATAGAATATATCCGCAAGCGCACAGATAATTCTCCCATTGTAGCACTTCATCCGGTAAGTATTCCGAGTATCGTTGATTTGTTTTATGCCAAAAGGATCAAGAGGCATTCTACTCATTAGGATAATCTACTATAATGATTGGAAAGATAAATGTGCAGACCTATGATAACCCATAACTCTAGTGCTTTAGCGATAAATAAGTCAATGATAAATGGTAAATGATAACTGAGTAAATGAGGTAAATGGTATTCCAGAGATAGAATATAGAGACTCACTAATGTAGAAAAGACAATCTTGAGATTCGGCTAAAGTAAAGGAAACTTATGTAATTACTAAATACAAACTCTACAGCCTACGCCACATTACACATCTTCATCTATAGCATAATCAACTCAGAAAACATCATAAGGAGCATCATCTAATGAGGATATTAAGACACAAGGGTCACCTCCTACGTACGGGGGGTGGAATACAGAGGAACCAACGCAGTTGTCACCTACGCGGACTACCACACGACCCGGTACGTCAGGGTGCCTCCGTAGGTACACAATATATTTAGACACCACGTCTACATAATGTATACCACCTAACTCACTCGAGTACTGAATTAGGCGCTTTACAATCATACGACAATAATCATCACTAATCACAACTATATGGAATATGAAACTAAAATAAACTAAGAACTGAATAAGTAGCAATATATTAAAATAAAGTAAAGTCATAATGAGATACAAGATAATATTACCGATCTCCAGACGAACGGATCTGAAATCCCAAGCGTAGCGCCCAACTCTACTTGAACCTTGATAGACGCCTAAACTGTGAACTTGAAGAACTAGAGCCCTATTTCTAATATCTGGAAACCCTAACTTCTGTCTACTTTTGACGAATGAAGCAGGAGAAATGAATTGGTGGTCTGGAAGGGGGGTCTACCCCTTTATTTATAGCCTGGTGGGATGAACGTGCGCCGTGGGATCAAACCGACTTGAACAAACGGCCCAGATGACTCCAGAGAGGCGGTGGAAGAAGACTCCAGACGGTGGGCCAAAACCCTAGCAGGGGGGCACCGACCGGCCCCACCTTGGCGCCGGCCGGCCCCACCCTGGTGGGTCTCGGGCCCCAGTGATTCGGATGTGTTCTGGATCCTTCTAACTTGCTGATGAAGTATGTTTCCATTGTGATCAAGTTTCGTGGTAATTATGCCCTTTAATCCTTCTTTTAAGCCTTTCTGGAATAATCCCTGAAAAATACACAATTCACCAAAACTCGTGGAATTCGTGAGTAATAACCCCTATGCTTCTATTATTGATCTTCCCTTAGCATTAGTTGACGGTATAAAATTGGTACTTAACGATCGTCAACAGTGGGCGTTCGGAGCATCCCAAGCACTCTTGACAACTTCCTGAAACCCAGTTGGTTTGATAGGAGCAGCGGGCAATGATCGGAGAGCGCTGTCGATAGTGCATTCACATGGTTTCTAAACGTAGCGTCCCACTCTGCATTGCAGAAGAAGCGGTCCAATTTTATCAGCGTGGGTCGTTGCCGCTCATTGCTCCATGTGAATTTTCGGTTTTGAAGATTAATCTCTGAGAGGTCACATTCGTCTAGTGCATCACGGAAGAGTCGCATGAGGTGTGGACTCAGTCTCCTGTTGTTTTTATCGGAGGCTCTATAGATGAGATTGAAGTCGCCCGTGATTAGCCAACGCTCCCCGGACGCTGGCTTCGACTCTTTAAGTTCTTCTAGGAAGCGTAATTTGTCAACCCGTCGTGATGGTCCGTACACCACTGTCAGCCTGAAGGTGACACACTCGACCTTCAGGTGGACGGTCATGGAGATATGGAACTCTCCGATGGTAGTGTCAATACAGTTTATCTGGCATTCGTTCCATAGGATGAGAATGCCTCCCCTCGTTTGTGATGGTCTAGCTGCTGGCTTGTACGTGAACTTGCGCATTCGATATCCGCCAAGGTAAGCGGCATCATATTGGCAAATTTGGTGGAGCTTAGTTTCTTGTAAGCAAGCTATGTTACATGATGTTGCAGCTAAAATTTGATGGACAGCATCACGACGAGCCTGCTGATTTAAACCGCGGACGTTCCAGGATAACAACTCTAGACTTTGTGTACACATTGTTTAAGGGCAAACGCAAAGGTGTGCTGCATCCTGGCCGTAGACAGTAGCATCACCACAACTGAAGTGTGGTTGTCAAATTCTGATTGCCACAGTGGCATACTGAGTATGATCTTACTGGAGGCTAGCCATCGCACCAAGAGTGATTCGAAGTGGACTAACAGCAGCACAAGTCTGAGCATGATCTTACTGAAGGCAAGCAAACAGCGATTACACATGCTGGAGTAAAAAATAAGAAGCTCTGATGGTTCTGGACAGTAGCAAACACTTTGAAAAGAGGCAAACGAAGGTGCTGAAGGCACACTCTGAGACTGATACAAATTTTGGGTGAAGTTTGCTTGATTCATAGAAATGTGGTGGACGCTAGGTGGATGCCCAGGAAGTAGCTTGTGCTGCGGCCGTGACCCTGGCAGCATCTTGGAGTTCTTGGATTCCTTCACCCACCATGCGAATTAGCACCTCCTTAGCTTCATGCGCCTCCTCTGTGCCGAAGTTGAACATCTCTGTGATGGCGGCGATGACGTCTGGTGGCAGCGGCCCGCTGAACATAGCAATGTACTCCTGCAAGGCGGTTTCCACATGTTCAAGATCATCATGCACAAAACCAAGCTTTCGGCAAAGGTTTCTTTGAGCACGCTGCATTTGGGTCATGGGTCGAGCATTTGCAAGGCGGGTGCTGCGCCATACCGAGGACATGTCGAAGACGCACTGGCGTCATTGACGATGTTTAGGGCCAGTCGTAGCCACCGCAGCAGGATGTGTCACTGCATGCAGTGGCTGCTGGAGCACCGGCTCCGGTGGCTTGCTGAACAAAGCTGCAACACCACTGGTCAGCTGCTGGCTGCCATCAGCGTCAGCTGTCGCAGCGTCTTCTCCAACCTGTGCCTGTGCAACAATAGCATTGATAAGAGGCGGCGGCGACGCATTGGCAATGGTCGTGTCGTGCAAGACATGGGCGCCTTTGGAGCTACATGGTTCCAAAGTGGATTTCAGATGTGGAGACAGCATGCTGGGACTCGGATTTGCATGAGGTTTAGAGTTGCAGAAATTTGTGGAACCTGAACTAAGGATGCAAGCTCTGCCGCCAGCTCGATGGGTGCTAAGGCCCTCTCAACAGCAGCTATGGAGTTGTCTTCCTTTGCTGCGGCATCTGGAAGGGTGTTGAGGATGCGGTCGAAGACATCACGGGCAGGAACTGTGGCTTGTGGAGGTTGATTTGGCGTTTCTTGCTGCGGATGGGGATTGGACCAGGCTTCAGTCCCAGCCGCCTGCGCCAGAGTACTAGTTGGTGGTGGAGCTTCCAGCAGCCCCAGTGCCTCTGCCAGCGCGCACGCTTTGTTGATGTAGTCGTGCAAGAGAGCTTGCATGGAGGATGTCGCTTGCTTTCTTCCTTTGGCCGCCAGCCCAATCCAGAACGCGTTGCACAACATCCTGAAGGGCAAGCGCTTGAGTTTTGAAGAGGCGCTGGAGCTCTGTCTCTTCAGCAGCCTGCAGGACACTCACCTAGGGAAGCAATGGAGGCAGCGTGGGCTCCTTTTGGAGAGTAGGAGCCTGATTACCGGGGTCAGTAGCCCGCTGTCGCCCTCCAGTTCTGCTGCCGTGTCCCCAGTCGCGGTGTCGAGTGGAGCGGTCTCGCTCGCGGTAGCCACCAGCCTCGATGCGCTCCCCCCGGCCATACCTGCTAGAGGGGTCTCTCCCACGGCGACCGTAGTTTTTGTCGTCAGTCGTCGTGGTGGCGCCTGTCAAGGCCATTGTAGAAGTCGGGGCAGTCGTTATTGTATCACCCTTTTGCCCCCCTAGAAAGCCTATCCTCGAGCCGCCGGTTGTGCTGACCCTCTCTGTCTGTAGTGTCACGACGCCTAGGCGGTAGCGGGTGGTGTCGAAATTCCAAATTCATTGTCATGTATCACCGTACTTTCTCATTTCTTAAATATTATCAAAAACACCTAGTTCCGAACCACTTTTCGGGGTAGGGCAGTGGATCAAGTCTCCATTAACCGAGGAGCAACGACGATTCGAATCGATTAAATACCCAGCTGGGGATCCCTATCCACACTGTATATGTAGCACTTAAACTTGCATATACCAACCCCATCTACCACGGTTTTTCTACACCTGAACCGGTCCTGCGCCACCCGAGACCACAGTACTCCTCTCATCTCCAGGCACGCCGGCCACGAGGGTACACGCTACTCTCGCCATCTCTCCACCCCCAGTGCGTGGTTGTCGGTTCAAACAATAGAGCCACCGGAGATAGGGCATCCCGGAGCATGTGGCTAGTTGCAAAGTCTCGATCCGGCAAGTCTACAATGAACGGTCTCTAATTCTTTTCCGCCGGCGACATTGCATTGGGACTCTAACCCTAAATACAAGTGTCCCAACGGTTTTCAAATCTCTTTCCCACCGATGGTTAAGCATTGGGACTCTAACACAAATTCACAACCAACGAACGGAAAACCCCTCTCCGTCGGTGACGATGCATTGGGGCTGCTAGCCAAGTGCACAACTTCCGAACGGATTCATATCCCTTTTTCCTTTCTCATGATTCATAAATATCACATTCCCATAGGTTGAAAATATCCTTTTTATGCAAATCTAGATTGATTAAGCAGGGCTAAGCACTTTCGAACATTTTTATTTTTAAACAGGTTTCAAGGATATTATATATTAAGGCAGGTAATGCATCAATCATAGGCGACAAACAACTCCTAACAACCTAATGCAACAATAGCTTCAAGTTATAAATATTTTATAAAACACAAGGCGGGGCTGAATGCACCGAGGCTTGCCTTGAAATGCGAAAAGTGTCGGGTCGGGCTCGGTTCCGCAGATGTCGAATCCCTGGACGACCTCGGGAGTCACCTCCTCCACAGTGGCCTCAACCTTGACTTCCTCTGTGATGGGCACTACACGTATGCAATGATGCATGCTTAGCATGGTGCGAAAATAATGAATACAATACTCAACAGTAAACAATTTTAGTCCTTGAGTACAACTTTCCTTCACGGTAAAGTTATAAACATTTTACAGAAAGTAAAATGGTGTTTTCATACTTTGTTTTTAGTGACCATTTTAATAGTCATAGAAAGCCGCTGCACAGCTTTACTACAACTACCTAGTGACAACATTACTTTGGTCAAGGATCATCAAGGTGAAAGATCCATAAACCCAATCAAACCAAAAATCACACAAACTACAGGGATTATTTGTTTATATCAATTTTATTATCCGATCAATCCAATATTTAATTACCGATGATCAAATAGCTTCCATTTGAGCCTAAACTTAACCAACAGACAAGTCTTACCCTACAACAGTGCCATATAAATTTTCATGATTTTTGGATTAACCTAGAATTTATTAAAATTGCCCAAAGTTGCATTTATTAATTAATATGCTGATTTTTAGTTCCTCCCGAAAATGTTCAAAACACACATTTGGTATTTTTGTAAAATACTACACATCACAGAGGGCCTCCACAAAAATTTTCATGCCTCTAGGTGCACAAAAATATTACTAAAAAAAGGTGAAAACCGAGCACTATTCATTATAAATCAAAATGGAAAAACCCTTTTAAATTCCCCGGGAAATTAGAAAAGGAATTCAACCCGAAGCGGCCCAGCTACTCCCAGGCCGGCCCTTGCGGCCCAGGTGCGCGACTGCACGCTGCTCTCCCTCTCTTAGGGACGCAGATAGGCAGGGGCCCCCTGCCAGCTCCTCCTCTCTTCTCTAGCAGCGCGCTCGCGCGTGCACGCATCTGCCCGCCAGGAACCTCGTCGCCGGCGATCCCCATAGCGAAACCAAGCGCCATAACATAGAGCCTAGAGCCTAACGGACTCCCTCTCCTACCTAGCCCCTACTCTCATCGCCTCCGACGAGCTCCAGCTCGCCCATGACGGATGCGGCGGCACGGTGGCCCTATTCCGGCCGCTAGGGTGCGGTAGAGTTAAAAGAAAAGAGCCGGGGAGGACCAGGAGCTCACCACGGTCCTAAACCGGTAGACGGTTGGAGTAGAGGCAGCGCGGAACGACAAGCTTGACACCGAGCAGTCCCACGGCGGCGTTCGCCGACGGCACTCTCCCCGTTCCGGCGGACCTAGGGCATAAGACGACAAACCACCGCGTGCATGAGCATCACGGTAAGCCAGAGAGTCTAAAACGCCATAGCACTTGAAGAGAAGCACACCGAGACCAGCTAGACACGTCGAGACGACCTGCGGCGGCGCTCCGACCGGACCCGAAGACGACGGCAGGCGTTCCCGGACCAGCGGGGCACGAGCCTATGCACAAGTTGAGGCAGGGAGTGCGCAAGGGAGTGAGAAGGTCAGCTGCTTGGGCAATTTGGAGATGGCGGACAGGTGCTTGCCAATTCGGCCAAGGCAGTGGAGGTGGTCGCCGGCGTGCCGAAGGAAGAAGGGGAGGCAGGGAGGCGACCGGAGGTATATAAGGTGGGTTCGGGGGGCAGCAGCGATTCGGGGCGGCGCGGGGTCCCCTACAAGCACGGCTACGACGGGAGGCACATGGGCGGCCGGCACGGGCGGCGCCGCGCGCGCTCGGCGCGGGCGGCTGCGGGCGCTGTGGCCGAACAGGGGAGCGGGCAAGTCACTGTAGCCACTTGAATGCCCTCAAATCGGTTTTTGATCAAGTCACCCAATTTCTGGGCATCAACTCGAAAAAGTGTAAATACTAAAGTTGTAGGATTCCAAATTCTGAACAACATTGGTTTTGGGACCAAATCCAAGTTTTGAATAATTTTGAAGATATTTGAAAGGGGGTAAAACTACTATTTGAATTCTATTTCTAATCCAATTAAATTCTCCAATTTATTCTCAATAACATGAAAATCTTCAAAGATAAAAGTTGTTCTATTTGCTGAGCTTGACAACTTTCATTATGGAAGTTTTGTCAGATTCTTAATAGTTTTAAAATTAGTATTTCAAATTTGAATTTCAAAGTAGCAATTAGGGTTTAATTTAAATTTCTATAAAATGACTTCAAAAACACCCAAAATAAAAGTTGTTCCATTTAAAAAGATCTACAACTTTTATTAAGACACCATCACCTGATTCTAAGTATTTTTGGATTTAGGGTTTTAGGGTCGGATTAGAGCTTAGTTTGGATTTTTCTTTTGATTTTGTTTTTAATCACCAATTAGGGATTCAATTGCAACATCAACCTCATTCCTAAATAAATCATTCTAAAGTCCCTGAGCACAATCATATGCAAGTACTTAAATTAAACATGATGACATGGCATATTTAATTAGCCGTAATACCCGGGGTATTACATCCCTTCCCCCTTAAAGAAATCTCGTCCCGAGATTTAATACACGACTAGACCTTAGGTTTAAGTAATGGAAAAGAAAATGTCTCAAGTAAGTATAATCCAAATTCGACCATAAAATAATCAGAGGAGTTTATACTTTCCACAACCAGATGCTTTACATTTACAAGGTAGCAAAGAATTCAGGGAAGTTCTCGGCGAGGTAGTCTTCGGATTCCCAGGTAGCTTCATCCTCTGAGTGTTCGCTCCATTGAATCTTGTACCATCTCGTGGTGGTTCTTCGAGTGACGTGATCTTTTCGACCCAGGACCCGAATTGGGTACTCAGGGTATGTCAGGTCAGGTTCGAGTTCCACTCCTTCAACGTCAATGACTTGATCAGGTACTCGAAGATATTTCTTGAGTTGAGATACGTGGAACACGTTGTGCACCACGGAGAGGTGGTCTGGCAATCTCAGTTTATAGGCTACTTTCCCAATACGTTCTAGGATTTGAAATGGTCCAATGTAACGAGGAGCTAACTTGCCTTTGACTCCGAAACGGCTGACTCCCTTCATTGGTGAAACTTTAAGGTAGACATAATTTCCACCTTAAATGCTAAAGGTCGACACCTTTGATCGGCGTAACTTTTCTGTCGTGATTGTGCAACCTTTAAATTATTTTGTATTTGCCTGACCTTTTCTTTAGTTTCTTCTACCAAGTCGACTCCATAGAACCATCTCTCTCCAGGTTCAGACCAATTCAATGGAGTCCGACACCTACGACCATACACAGCTTCAAACGGCGCCATCTTGATACTTTCTTGATAACTGTTATTATATGAGAATTTTGCTAAGTGCCAAACATTCATCCCAGGTATCTACGTAATTGAGTGCACATGCCCTCAACATGTCCTTCAACACTTGGTTGACTCTCTCAGTTTGACCGTCCGTCTGCGGATGATATGCTGTACTATGCAGAATTTTTGTACGCAGTGACTTGTGGAAAGACTTCCAGAAATTAGAGACAAACTGAGTACCTCTATCGGAGACAATGGTTTTCGGCACCCCGTGGAGCTTCATCAAATTCTCTATGTATAATTTTGCATAACTTGCCGCCGTGTATTTGGTTTTGACCGGTATAAAATGAGCTTGTTTGGTGAGACGATCTACGACGATCCAAATGGAATCAAAACCCCTTGTAGTTCGGGGCAGACCTGTGACAAAGTCCATGCTGATATCTTTCCACTTCCACGCAGGGACAGGCAATGGTTGCAATTCTCTCCCGGGCTTCATGTGCACAGCCTTCACTTTCTGACAAGTGTCACATCTTGCTACGTACCGAGCAATCTCTATTTTCATCTTAGTCCACCAGAATTTTTGCTTCAGATCCTGGTACATTTTGTTGCTTCCTGGGTGAATGGAGAATCTAGTTAAATGTGCTTCATCGAGGATCTTTTGATGCAACTCGGGTACTTTTAGAACTACTAGACGATCCTTGAACCAAACGACACCTTCGTTGTCAATCCTGAAGCAATCTGCCGTACCGGCTTGGACTTTTTCCTTGATATGCTTGATGCCCTTACTTCCTTTTTGAGCTGCGATGATCTCATCACGTATGGTGGTCTCAGTGCTAATATGGTTCAAACTACCATGTTCAATTATTTCTATACTTAACTTCTCTAACTCATAGCACAAAGAAAGGTCTCGGGGCTTCACTGTCAAACAGTTGCAATGAACCTTCCGACTGAGTGCATCGGCAACCACATTCGCCTTACCAGGGTGGTAATGCACTTCAATGTCATAATCCTTGATCAACTCAAGCCATATTCTCTGTCTCATGTTCAACTCTTCTTGGGTAAATATATATTTTAGGCTCTTGTCATCGATGTAAATGTTGCAATTACTGCCGAGCAAATAATGACGCCAAATCTTCAATGCATGGACAACGGCGGCCAGTTCTAGATCATGAGTAGGATAATTATCTTCATGGCGCTTAAGTTGTCGCGACACATAAGCAATGACTCGGCCCTCTTGCATCAAGACGCAACCCAGACCGGTTCCCGAAGCGTCGCAGTACACGTCATATGGCTTTTCAATGTCTGGCTGAGCTAGGACTGGTGCAGTGGTCAACAATTTCTTCAAAGTCTGAAACGCCTGCTCACACTCAGGTGACCAGACGAACTTGACCTCATTCTTCAATAGGCTAGTAATGGGCTTGGATATTTTGGAGAAATCCGGAATAAAACGACGGTAATATCCCGCCATTACCATAAAACTACGGACTTGATGTACTGTGGTTAGTGGTTTCCAATTCAAGATCTCTTCCACCTTGCTTGGGTCAACCGATACACCTTCAGCCGATAGGATATGTCCGAGAAACGGAACTCTGTCCAGCCAAAACTCGCACTTGCTAAACTTGGCATATAGTTGATGTTCTCTTAAACGAGTCAGGACCACATGAAGATGTTTGGCATGTTCTTCAGGGTTTTTGGAATAGACAAGGATGTCGTCGATGAACACGACCACAAACTTGTCAAGCTCAGGCATGAAGACGGAGTTCATGAGATACATGAAGTAGGCAGGGGCATTGGTTAGGCCGAAGGACATAACTAGATATTTGTATAGGCCATATCTAGTGGTGAAGGCTGTTTTTAGAATGTCTTCGGGACGGATCTTTATTTGGTGGTATCCAGATCTGAGGTCAATTTTAGAAAACACCTTGGCCCCAGCAAGTTGGTCAAAGAGTAGGTCTATACGAGGAAAAGGGTACATGTTTTTGATGGTGACCTCATTGAGTGGTCGGTAATTGACACAGAGTCTGATGGGAATTGTCCTTCTTTTTCACAAAAATAGCAGGACAACCCCAAGGAGATGAACTAGGCCTGATGAAACCCTTATCAAACAACTCTTGCAACTGAACCTTCAACTCTGCTAGTTCTTTGGGTGGCATTCTATAGGCTCTACGGGAAATAGGTGTTGTTCACGGCTTCAGCTCAATGGCAAATTCTACATCACGATCAGGAGGTAAACCAGGCAAATCGTCAGGGAACACATCCGGAAATTCACAGACTACCGGAATGCTTTGTACCTCTTTAACTGCGGTTGCACATACCCTACCAACTGCTCTTTGAGGTATTGGAAGCTGGATGAGAAGTTGAGTTTGACTATTAGGCAAGTTTACCCTGATGGTTCTATTCGGCACATCTATGAGAATCTTGTGCTGATACATCCAATTCATGCCTAATATCACATCTATATCCTGATCCTTCAGCACTAGTATTGAGGTCGGGAATATATGCCCGCCAAGTTCTATGGGCACCCGATGTACTACCTCTTTAGTACTAATGCGCCCTCCGGGCGACTGTATAAGGAAATTTTTCTCTATCTGCCCAATCAGAATTTCATGCTTGACGACAAATGTACGATTGATGAATGAATGCGATGCACCAGAATCAAAAAGCATGATAGCAGGATGACTTGCGACAGGGAACCTACCTAGCATGACGGGTTTACCCTCAGGAATGTCACCAACTTGTGTGTAGTAGACATGTCCTGCTTTTCTCACAACTTTTCCCTTCTGGGCCTGCTGCTGGTGGCCATGGTGCTGAGTCTGCTGCTGCTATCCACCAGGAGCCTTTTGCGCATTCTGATTGTATTGCTTGGGAAATGGGCAGTTACGGGACCAATGTCCCATTTTGCCACAATTGTAGCAGGGTTGGTTGTAGGTTGTTTGGGGAGTGGTGACACGAACGCCAGGGGCATTCGGCTAGGGTGGCGCTTTGTTGGTTGGAAGTGTGGGAGGTAGCAGCAGTTCGAACAACGACCTGCTGATGGGGATACTGGGGACATGAGTGGTGTGTGGGATGGTAGATGATTTTCTGGTGCTTCTGATTGCCAGAAGAACCAGCTGATCTAGACGTCTTCTTTTTCTTCTCTTCTTGATGCTTGCGGTCGCTTTCTTTAAAAGCTATTGCGATGTTGACTGCTTCATGATAAGTGCAGGGAAGGTTGTTGGCCAAGCTCCTTTTAATCTTATAGTTCAATCCTCTGACAAAAGCAGTCCTTCCTCTTTTGGTCGGTGTTGGTATGCTCAGGGGCTTACTGCGACAGATGGTTGAACTGGGTAACGTACTGCATGACGGTGGATTCTTTCTGTTGCATAGCCAAGAATTGGTTCCAACTTCATTTTCATCACCCCTGCAGGGATGTAATGAGCACGGAAGGCCTCACGAAACTCCGTCCAAGTAAGTTGGTGTCCATCCGGCTAGGCGGACAGGAGGTTCGTGTACCAAGCGCTCGCAGGGCCTCGGAGTTGCTGCGCTGCAAACAACGATTTCTGAGTTTCAGTGCAGCGAATCAATCCAAACTTCTACTCCATGGTTCGGAGCCAGTCATCTGCTTCCAGCGGCTCATCCGCTTTGGTGAACACCGGTGGACGAGTGTTCGTAAAGTCCACATAAGTTGTTTCCTCATCACGGTGGCGGCCACGGTGCCCACCACGGTCATCTCGGTTCTGAGCAAGCAGCGCTGTAGCGTTGGCTAAGGCTGCGATGGCATTTGCCAGAGTAGGTGGAATCGGCGGTGCCTCTGGAATGGCCCCGTCCTCAGAAGTCCCAGCACCAGTCGAGCAGGTGTGAACAGGCATCTGTGCATAATTAAGCCAAACTCAAATCTTAGATTACTTAACCGAGACTTAGTACAGTACACACCATAATATTACAATAACCAGGGTACACAACTGACACTCAACATAGCTCCCAAACCATAGCTAGGGTTTTCATGGCAACGCTGACATTACAATACCCAAAAGAGTGCGATAAACCGACATTCCTAGTCCTACTACTAATCTAGTCGTCGTCACCCACGGTCCCGTTAGAGACGACACCGTCCTCGTCAACCTCCGCGACGTTTCCTCGACGTCCTCCTCGGCGTCCTCCTCGACGACCACCTGGAGAGGCTCAACCTCCTCATCAACGTCCTCCATGTCCTGATCCTCAGGACCAACAACCACTCCATCCTCGGGGTCCTCAACACGTGGCTGCAAGATCGGGTTAAGCTCATTGTTGAGCCTATGCTCCTCCTCGTGCAGTGCATCGTTGTAGTCCTCGATCTGCTCCACGTAGATCTCAAGCTCGTGCAACCTCGCCCTGGTCACGTTCTCACGTGCCCAGGTAGCGTCCCTCTGCTTGATCAGGCGAGCCACAGAAGTCCGCAGCCGGTCGATCGTCGCCACGTCCTGGTAGTGCTCCCGACGAGCGGCGGCAAAGTCCTCGGTCATCCTCCTCATCTCCTCCCTCATCCTCTCTAACTCCTCCTGCAGCTCAGCGTGACTGCGGCGGAGGCAACGACTGCCAGAAGCCTCCCCGTCGCGCGGTGTTAGCTGGTGACGCGGCACACCCCTGGGTCCCGTCATCTTGCGCGTGGTCTGCTTGTAGCGTGCCATGCTGAAGAAGATAAGTTGGGATTAGTGAGGATATAATATAGGCTAGCAAGAATAGGTTTGATAGATCCTAACCCATAAACCATTTTAAGGAGGAAGTTATTTAACATGTGAATCAATTATGATGCATGAATCGTACTTACGGAATTTAAAACCGATGCAAAATAAATAAATGCATAATAATTTTAACATAGGGCTAATAATAGTGCTATTCCACTGACTATCATATCTATAATACAGATTAAAACAAGAGTAAGCAATTTGGACCAAAATAGTAATTTAAAGTTTAAGATCCAAAACATTTTAAAGTTTTACAAAGTAACATGGTAATGATTTAGCAATGGAACGCTCTGATACCAGCTGTAACAGAACCGCCTAAATCACATTGCCCACAGGCACCTGTCATTGTCACTAATGACCTCTGACAGCCGGGCCCGTGTCCCAAATGACCTGGAAGGCCTTGCCGGGTTACATTAGCGCCCGTTTTCCTCCGACAGGATCCCATTGCGAAGCCATTACAAAATTACAACATTTCATAACAAATTACATCAGAGTAAGAGTGCGAAAAAATTTTAAAGTACTTAGATTACAAACATTCGTCCAAATAAAATTAAGGTGCAGTTATTACAGACCACAAATAAAAGTAGGTAGCAGTGGAACGACGATGCAGCATATTTAAATACTTAATAATGAGAACCCTACCCATGGGTCCAACCTTACTCCTCCTCACTTCCCTCCTAGACAACTATCACACAGAAGGGGGCAAGGCAAACCTCCGTCTGCTGTATCCCTACAATATGGGGTTAACAAACCCAGAATACTGGGGTACTCCGCAAGACTTACCCAACTAAAGAAAAAGAAGTGAGACTCAAGAATGCAGGCTGAGGGGGGAGTCAAGGTAAGGCTTGAGCAAAAATCAAAGAGTTTTACAGAAAAGTTTTACTATTCTATCTCCATATTTTATCTCAATTTTAGTTTAATCATAATCCATAATTCCAAATTCATTCTTACGTATCATCATACTTTCTCATTTCTTAATTATTATCAAAAACACCTAGTTCCGAACCACTTTTCGGGGTAGGGCAGTGGATCAAGTCTCCATTAACCCAGGAGCAACGACGATTCGAATCGATTAAATACCCAGCTAGGGATCCCTATCCACACTGTATATGTATCACTTAAACTTGCATATACCAACCCCGTCTACCACGGTTTTTCTACACCTGAACCGGTCCTGCGCCACCCGAGAGCACAGTACTCCTCTCATCTCCAGGCACGCCGGCCATGAGGGTACACGCTACTCTCGCCATCTCTGCACTCCCAGTGCGTGGTTGTCGGTTCAAGCAATAGAACCACCGGAGATAGGGCTTCCCGGAGTATGTGGCTAGTTGCAAAGTCTCGATCTAGCAAGCTTACAACTGAACGGATCCCTAATTCTTTTCCGCCGATGACATTGCATTGGGACTCCAACCCAAATACAAGTGTCCCAACGATTTTCAAATCCCTTTCCCGCCGATGGTTAAGCATTGGGACTCTAACGCAAATTCACAACTAACGAACGGAAAACCCCTCTCTGTCGGTGACGATGCATTGGGGCTGCTACCCAAGTGCACAACTTCCGAACGGATTCATATCCCTTTTTCCTATCTCACGATTCATAAATACCACGTTCCCATAGGTTGAAAATATCCTTTTTATGCAAATCTAGATTGATTAAGCAGGGCTAAGCATTTTCGAACATTTTTATTTTTAAACAGGTTTTAAGGATATTATATATCAAGGCAGGTAATGCATCAATCATAGGCGACAAACAACTCCTAACAACCTAATGCAATAATAGCTTCAAGTTATAAATATTTTATAAAACACAAGGCAGGGCTGAATGCACCGGGGCTTGCCTTGGATTGCGAAAAGTGTCGGGTCGGGCTCGGTTCCGCAGATGTCGAATCCTTGGACAACCTCGCGAGTCACCTCCTCCGCAGTGGCCTTAACCTTGACTTCCTCTGTGACGGACACTACACGTATGCAATGATGCATGCTTAGCATGGTGCGAAAATAATGAATACAATACTCAACAGTAAATAATTTTAGTCCTTGAGTACAACTTTCCTTCACGGTAAAGTTGTAAACATTTTACAGAAAGTAAAATGGTGTTTTCATACTTTGTTTTTAGTGACCATTTTAACAGTCATAGAAAGCCGCTGCACAGCTTTACTACAACTACCTAGTGACAACATTACTTTGGTCAAGGATTATCAAGGTGAAAGATCCATGAACCCAATTAATCCAAAAATCACACAAACTACATGGATTATTTGTTTATATCAATTTTATTATCCGATCAATCCAATATTTAATTACAGATGATCAAACAGCTTCCATTTGAGCCCAAACTTAACCAACAGACAAGTCTTACCCTACAACAGTGCCATATAAAATTTCATGATTTTTGGATTAACCTAAAATTTATTAAAATTGCCCAAATTTGCATTTATTAATTAATATGCTAATTTTTAGTTCCTGCCGAAAGTGTTCAAAACACACATTTGATATTTTTGTAAAATACTACACGTCACAGAGGACCTCCACAAAATTTTTCATGCCTTTAGGTACCATAAAAATATTACTAAAAAAAGGTAAAAACTGAGCACTATTCATTATAAATCAAAATGGAAAAACCCTTTTAAATTCCCCGGGAAATTAGAAAAGGAATTCAACCCAAAGCGGCCCAGCTACTCACAGGCCGGCCCATGCGGCCCAGGCGCGCGCCCGCGCGCTGCTCTCCCTCTCTTGGGGACGCTGACAGGCGGGGGCCCCCTGTCAGCTCCTCCTCTCTTCTCCAGCCACGCGCTCGCGCGTGCACGCGTCTGCCCGCCGGGAACCTCGCCGCCGGCGATCCCCGTAGCGAAACCAAGTGCCATAACATAGAGCCTAGAGCCTAACGGACTCCCTCTCCTACCTAGCCCCTACCCTCATCGCCTCCGACGAGCTCCAGCTCGCCTATGGCGGATGCGGCGGCACGGTGGCCCTGTTCCGGCCGCTAGGGTGCGGTAGGGTTAAAAAAAACAGCCGGGGAGGACCAGGAGCTCACCACGGTCCTAAACCGGCAGACGGTTGGAGTAGAGGCGGCGCGGAACGACAAGCTTGACACCGAGCAGTCCCACGGCGGTGTTCGCCGACGGCACTCTCCCCGTTCCGGCGGACCTAGGGCATAAAACGACAAACCACCGCGTGCATGAGCATCACGGTAAGCCAGAGAGTCTAAAACGCCATAGCACTAGAGGAGAAGCTCACCGAGACCTGCTAGACATGTCAAGACGACCTGCGGCGACGCTCCGACCGGACCCTAGACAACGGCAGGCGTTCCCGGACCAGCGGGGCACGAGCCTATGCACAAGTTGAGGCACGGAGTGCGCAAGGGAGTGAGAAGGTCAGCCGCTTGGGCAATTTGGAGATGGTGGACAGGTGCTTGCCAATTCGGCCGAGGCAGTGGAGGTGGTCGCCGGCGTGCCGAAGGAAGAAGGGGAGGCAGGGAGGCGACCGAAGGTATATAAGGTGGGTTCGGGGGGGGAGGGGGCAGCAGCGATTCGGGGCGGCGCCGCGCACGCTCGGCGCGGGTGGCTGCGGGCACTGTGGCCGAACAGGGGAGGGGGCAAGTCACTGTAGCCACTTGAATGCCCTCAAATCAGTTTTTGATCAATTCACCCAATTTCTGGGCATCAACTCGAAAAAGTGTAAATACCAAAGTTGTAGGATTCCAAATTCTGAACAACATTGGTTTTGGGACCAAATCCAAATTTTGAATAATTTTGAAGATATTTGAAAGGGGGTAAAACTACTATTTGAATTCTATTTCTAATCCAATTAAATTCTCCAATTTATTCTCAACAACATGAAAATATTTAAAAATAAAAGTTGTTCTATTTGCTGAGATTGACAACTTTCATTAAGGAAGTTTTGTCAGATTCTTAATAGTTTTGAAATTAGTATTTCAAATTTGAATTTCAAAGTAGCAATTAGGGTTTAATTTAAATTTCTATAAAAGGACTTCAAAAACACCCAAAATAAAAGTTATTCCATTTAAAAAGATCTACAACTTTTATTAAGACATCGTCACCTGATTCTAAGTATTTTTTGGATTTAGGGTTTTAGGGTCCGATTAGGACTTAGTTTAGATTTTTCTTTTGATTTTGTTTTTAATCACCAATTAGGGATTCAATTGCAACATCAAACTCATTCCTAAATAAATCACTCTAAAGTCTCTGAGCACAATCATATGCAAGTACTTAAATTAAACATGATGACATAATATATTTAATTAGCCGTAATACCCGGGGTATTACACGGCGGAGGTCCTCCTTGCCAGCAGCAGATGGATGCTTGCATCTGGCACTGGTGTGCTTGCAATCCCTTCTCCGGTGGCCGAGTCCGTAGCAGCGAAAGCAGCGGACGGTGTCACGGCAGGAAGCAGCTCGGTGGTCCGAGGCAAGACACACGAAGCACTTCCCCTCCGTCTTGAGGCGAAATGCACGAAGCGCAGTGGACTCAGCTTGTTGGTGGCCTTGGAGACGACGCGGCGCTCGGATTGAATGCCTGTAGCGCCTGGGCACTTCAGGAGTTGGCTCGCGGCGCAATTTACGCCACCAATGCTTCACTTTGGCTTCAAACCACCCAGCTTCAGGCGCATTGAAGCCATTCGCCGGAGGTACAGCAGACTACGCTGCGTGGCGATGTGACGAGTCGTCATGGCGTCGTTGTGGAGGGCCGGCCGCGCGGCGAAGTGACGAGTCGTCATGGCGTCGTTGTGGATGGCCGGCCGCGCGGCGACGAGATGGGTCGGCGCGGCGACGACGCTGGTCGGCATGGCGTCCTCGGGGGGAGCTGTCCGTGCGGCGGCGGGATATGTCTGCAGGGGAGCCGCGCCTGAAGAAATTGCTCCTCCACGGCACCATAATGGCGGATTTGAGAATGCGCGTTGTCGGGGGCTGAGGTAGGTGCTTCACCGATACTTTGGTCGCAGGGCGCTTGACGATGTCCGCGAAGGAGGGCTTGGCCAGCTGTTGGAGCTTGGATTCCGGTGTTGCCGGGACCACCAGGTCGTCATCCGGCTCCCGGCGACGAACGTGGACGGGCGGCGGCGGCAGAGGGGTCACATCTGGAGAGACCGTTCGATCTACCGCTATGGAGTAACTTACCGTCTCGCAGCCGTACGGACGCGTGCGGGTGCTGGTGGGGGATGCAGGAGCAGAGTGGATTTGCGAGCTAGCTGGGGGCGGCGGAGGATCTGCGGCGGCAGCGCGGCGGCGGAAGCTGGCTCCGCCATCGCCCTTGGGGTGGAAGGCAAGACGCAAGGAGTAAAAACGATCAAATTAAAGACAAGTATGTCCTCCTATTTACAAATGAACAAAAATACAAAACTTTAATAAATATGTTTTTAACAATAAAATCATTACCCATCCTAACTTCATAGTACACATGATTGATCCTTTTTCTGCAGAAATGGCGCATCCTGGTCAAGGAAAAAGGGAAAAGTTGACGACGACGGCAACGGAGAGGTTATCACGGCACTTGGTGCAATGGGTGAAAGCTAGTTTATCAAAGTTTTCTAGTGTACTGCCGCTCTTCTGGGTGCTTTTTTTTCTGTTGGTTTCTCGTTCTCTTTTTTGACCAGTTTAGAGGGGAAGTACTCCTGACCGGGCAAAACCTTTTCCACGTCTGAAGCTTCCACGAATTATGCGTAAGAAGACGAACTGACGAAGCATGAGCGCACTGGTCAGAAAGGCGACCTACTCTACACACTGAGGCACGAATTAATCCTTGACTCATATGATTAATTCTTCTTGACAAATCAAGCTAGCTTCCATGATGATTAGTATGTACAGTAACTGAAGATGCGTGGCTGCTGTTCGTTCCCACGTGTAGATGTGACATGTCTTTGCTTCTGCCTGCTGAAATGGACCCCTCTGGAATTTGTCTTGATCTATAAAAGAAGGTAAGAACAGAAAAAGATGCTCTCATCTAAGCTGTCTTGATCGCGGACTTGCATGCGTCTACTGGTAAACCCCAGTGAAAACAGGGCACATAAATTCAGACTGAATTTTATCTGATGAACAGAATGAAGCTTCGTATATAGGAAAGGGGCCTCGAAATACTTTTATATCTGTGAACGTTGATTTTAATTGATTTGAGGCGTGCGCCTGCGCATCAACCACTGTTTGTGACTGCAGTTAACATGCATGGTGTTGGAACTCTTGTAATAATAATCTTTTTAATTACTTGCACCACCTGACAGTTGAGATGTGCAGTCCTCGGTTTATATATGTAGGAGTATGTACCTGGAGCTTTGAAGAGATCGAGGTGTGTTAAAGTGTAAAAACAAAATCAAACACGAAATCTCAAAGATCGTCAATTCAAATGAACGTGAAATAATACCCCTGACAGCTTGAACAAACTGGGATATATGAATAAATATGTCGGCGGAGATGGATGACCAAATAAATACTCACCGAAGCATTTCAATCAATGTAGGAGTAGGATGATTTCAAACTTCATTGAATGGGCATGTGTTTTTCTGTGTAGGAAGCTTCCACGAATTATATGTAAGGTGAACATGATGCATCCAATCCAAACATGAACTAAAGCAGATGTCAAGACACCCAGCTGCACTGAGGTATATGGATTGTTTTTGACTAGTAGCTACTTGACAAATCGAGCATGATTAGTACGAACTGAGGGTGACTATGGCCGCCATTTCGTTCCCCACATGGCTGATGTTGACATTGCTGCTGCTGAAAATGGACCGTACAACGTGTGGAAGTATTCATACACACATATACGGTATGAAATACTCTTCTCCATTCTAAATCTTGGACTTGTTTCAACTGGTATATATAAATTAATTAATTAATTAAACCAAAGAGAAAACAATGCACATGATTTCAGACGTCTTTTTGTACATTATGACTGCTGCTCCTAATGAACTGACTGAAGCTTCTGTAGCCTGTAGGAAACGGGTCTAGCAACACCTTTTTTTACTACTATATACTCGTGTTCTTAGATTGCATCATCGGTTTGAAGCGTCTAGTTCATCAACAACTTGTTAGAGGCGGCAGTTACTTTGAGCAAATGGTGTTGGACTGTTGATAATACGCCACCTGTTCCAGTCCGATGTACAACTACAATAATAAAGAATCGTTGTTTGATGCAGATGGAAGCTAACAAGAAGTAACAATAATCGATCACATGCATGGCATGTTCTAAGCAGCCAGAGAATTATATATATATAATAGTATTACTTGAGCAAGTAGATTGCTGTCAGCCGGCGGTCAGCCGGTCACCATGAGAATGCACGACGCAATGCTCCTTTTTTATTCAATAGTCTGAATATTATATTGAACAGAGATTCAGGTTTTGTTGTACAGGTTCAGGCTAGGACAAGATTGACAATCAACAGATTTGAGTTGAACTCATCCATCACGTACATGATTTAAGTAAATTCTCGCAATTATTTTATTTCTCATAGATGCAACCCACACACACAAGAGAGATTATGATCTTCCTCGTTTCAGCACAGTAGTCCGCAGTCTTGGAGCTGCTTGTAGCTAGGACTGCTTATTATATTATCACTGTTGGAATATGTTTCTTCCTTTTCATAGATGCAATCTACAAAACTAGATTTGGCAACTCCCTCCATTCTAAATAATGGTGCTGTTCGTTTATCTTATCGACCAAGATTTAAACTTCTTTAATTTTCAGTCATAGAATAGTATTTTTCTCTCGCAACAAATCACCATCAGCTAAAATTAGCGCTTATTTTTAGAAAGTCAAACCATATCAATAGAGAGAATTATAAAGATTTATGACATAAAATAGGTATAGTAGAAAAAATATAATTAATAAAGAATCTAATGATACTACGTTGGTATCATAAGTATTATTTTATTTTATCATATAAATTTAGTTAAACTTGAGATAGTTTCACCTAAAAAATTAAAATGACTTATAATAATTTGGGACAGAGAGAGTATTTGTTATAAATATTAATTTAATTTTGAATATATAAATAAACTTGTATAATTCATGGGTTTTCTCCATGCAAATTATTTCTTTTTTATTTAAACTAGTCCGCCAACTCATACTCTCGCATATGGGCTATAATCAACAATAGCTGCGGTCCAGATATCTAATTTGACATTACTATTGATGACCGCCAGGCGCCAATAATACAAGAACAGAAGGGTTTCATGCGTACGCCTCTGCAATACTTGTGTGCACGAATATATAATGGTCATAGCAAAACTAACACCCACATTGGCTAAGGCGTCCCATACACGCGTATAATTTGTGGAACGGACAGGCCCCTACCTGCTGTGTGCTAAGCACATCACGCTATAATTTTTGGAACGGACAGTGCTGTGTCTAAAACCACGACACGGTGAACTGCATGTATGGGCAACACGGCACGAAAATAGCTCATCATTTGTTGGCGTCTTCCTTCTCGTTCTCGACAACCTTAGGGAAACAAACACTAAATAAATATATGTTTTTGTCAGTAGAATGTGCAAGCATTTGTTAGTTATGAAAGGAATAGTATAACATAATGTAGAACAAGTGACGAAGTTGGAGACAAGAACAAGTAGATAGGCACTCCCTCCGTTTCAATTTATAAGTCGTTTAACTTTTTTGGCGCCAAATTTGACCACTCGTCTTATTCAAAAATTTGTGGAAAACATGATATTTTGTGTTATGACCTGCTTTATTAACAAAAGTTCTTCAAGAATATGTTAAATTTAACTCTTTTTATGCAAATTTTTTGAATAAGACGAGTGATTAAACATAAGGTTGAAAAAGTCAAACGACCTAAATTTTAGGACGGATTAAGTAAGTAATATATGACGTCTAAGCTGTCGTAGTTGGATGGAGGTTGGTCATGCATAGCTCAATCAACACGTGCATATGCGTTGTTCCAATCTCCATGCGTATACGCAGGCTGGAATGGGCACGTAAAGGTTGATCACTTCATGAGTGGAAGTCAAAATTCAGGCGCACACAGTAGCTCGCACACCTTTCCTTTTCAGCTTTATTTCCCTCTTGCTCTTGCTTGGTCCGGTGTTCACATGCCAAATAAAAGGTTCCGCGCCACCTGATCCCAACCGCTTACGTTCTAGTCGCCTCGCGCGCGCTGAACCTGAACCTACCAGGCTACCAGCAAACAGGAATAGTACTAGTTTTCTATTGGCAACTTGTATGCCCGGCAAAGAAGCAACGCCGCAGCAGCGGCCTCCGGCCATGTTAATTTGACTCGCGACCTCTTCACTATAAATACACAGCACGAGCAAACCTCTCCTCTTCCATCTCCGATCGATCCACCCATCTTCCACCTCGTGCTAATAACGACGTGCGTCACCAGCGAGTTTCCTTCCTCAGCTCATCACCTGTACGTCGATCGTCGTCATCAGCTAGCTAGCCATGGCCGCCGGTTTCGAAGCTCTTCTTGACCCCACCGCGCTCACCCTCGCGCTGCCGACGACGCAGCAGCAGGTGCAGGGCCCCCCAAGGCTCATCAAGAAGCTCAACAAGGAGGACTACCTCGCCATCTGCCTCGCCGCGCTCGCCGGCACCCGAGCAACCGGCCTCACCAAGGCCGCCGCCGCTGGTGCCGCCTTCGTGCGGCATCAGGGCGGCGATAACAAGCAGTGCTGCCCACCGGCGCAGGAGGAGGAGCTCCGGTTCAGGTGCGCGGTCTGCGGGAAGGCCTTCGCGTCGTACCAGGCGCTCGGCGGCCACAAGTCCAGCCACCGCAAGCCGCCCACGCCGGAGCAGCACGCCGCTTCTCTTGCCGCCGCCGCCGCCGCGCAGCAGACGGTTTCCGCGGCCGACTCCGAGGAGACGACGACGACGTCCTCGGGAGACACCGGTGGGCCGCACCGGTGCACCATCTGCCGGAGGGGGTTCGCCACGGGCCAGGCGCTCGGCGGCCACAAGCGCTGCCACTACTGGGACGGCAGCAGCTCGGTGTCCGCCTCCCTGTCGACGTCGGCGTCGGCGTCCGCTACGGGGTCGTCGGCCGTCACCGTCAGGAACTTTGATCTCAACCTGATGCCCGTGCCGGAGAACGCCGGGATGAAGAGATGGGTCGAGGAGGAGGAGGTGCAGAGTCCACTGCCGATCAAAAAACGCAGGATCGATGTCGGATTAGTTATTTAATTAACTCTGAGATCGTGTGTCCGTCGGTTCATGTAAAAAGGAAGATGCATGATGATTGTTTCATCGATTGTTAATTGAATCGTTCTTTTACACAAGTAAATTATTGGATTAAGCCTACTTCTGACCCCTCAACTATTGGGTTCGTCTAATTTTAGCCCTCAATTACAAAACCGTCTAATGCTAATATAATGCCACAACTGTCAAAACCGTTCACTTTTAACACCTGGGCGCGGGCGGGGCTGTTTTGTCCAACGTAGAGTGGGTTTGACCACTCCACGCTTACATTGACCGCCACACATCAGCCTACATCTCATTGACATGTAGGGCCCACATGTCAACCACTCGTCTCCTCTTTCTCCTTCCAATAGCTCCAGCAACATTCGAACAGGTGAGCTTGGCTCCACTACACCCAGGTTGGTCCACCCTAGCGATAGATGAGGTGGCCGAAGCGTGTGCGCGTGGCCCTAGGGTACTCATGGTAGCAGCCTCGGCAACCAGGCGTGGCCCCGACCACGCGTAGGTCTATGGTAGCCGACGGACTAGGGTGACTTTGACGTTCTCGGCAAACGAGCGGAGTTCCACAAAACCTATATAGAGAGGACAACCGGGAGGTTATGTTGTCACAGAAACGAAGCGAAAGTAGTAAGGAGAGTGGGCGAGATGGGGTTAGTTGAGGTGGAGCTTGAGCTCGGTGCCAATGGCGGCCGCTGCCGGCGCGAATGGCTCAAGTAAGCTTAATACAGGATGACCCATGACTGGATCACACCCAGCACCGACCTTAGAACCCAAGGCTCCTACAGTGGTGAGGAATTGGAGACAGAGGTTGTATACATTGTGAATTTGAGAGAGGGAGAGAGATGGCCATGGCAATTTTGGAACGACTTAGCATTGAGACGGGTTCGGTGAGCACGTTGCCGCCGGGCACATGCTCACAGGTTGCTCCTCGAGGCAGACGTGCTTGCGTAGTTTGTCGAGGCGCCACCACAGTTCTGCTTACCTCATGGGCAGCGTGATGAGTAGGCTATGGCAGCGGGACACACGTCGGGTTGTGGTGCGAGCAATCGGATGCCGGCGTAGGGGCATGGGGGCATGAGCAGCACAACTAGTTGGTTGCCGGTGTGGGGGCGTGGGGGCACAATCAGCACAAAAGCACGACGCCTGCATGGGGGCGGCCATCGATAGCATGGGGGCACTGCCATGAGGAAGGAAAAGGAGGGGATGAGTGGTTGACATATAGGCCCCACATGTCACTGAGATGGAGGTGGATGTCATACGTGATAGTGCTAGGGTGTCGTGGTCAAACCCACTCTACGTTGGTCAAAACAACCTCGTCCGCGCTCAAGTGTTAGAAGTGAACGGTTTTGACACTTGGGGTCACCAACGTTACTCTACCTACGATGGTTTGCCCATAGCCTATGGATGATTTCTAGATGTTGTGGTCAATATATCCACCTAAAATCATATACATAATGCAAAATAAAAATTCCACGGTATAAGTACGGCGGCGTGCCTTCGAGTTTGGCGAGAAATAAGATGGACAGCGAACTACACGTAAGCACAAACATATCTGTGGAAAGTCCGAACCGTGGAGCGCCGGCGGGCTGTTGCAAAAATGAGGTCAAGTACGCAGTCAAAAGGTGGTCTTGTTCACTGACCGGATGCAATGCATGTCTATCGTTCCGTCCGGAAATGGCAAAAACCTACAGGGCCTAAATAAAAGGCTATAGCACGCAGAAATGCAAAAACACGTGTTGTATATAGCCCCAGGTTATAGAAAATGGACAACAGATAGATTTGCCATTTCCGGGAAGCTGCAGGATAGAGTGCCGTGCCGTAGGACGACAGCGAAACAAGTCATATGTATTTGCTACAGAGTACTACTTTTGCATCGACCAGTTAGTAGGCGATTGGTTCACTGGATCCTAGTTAGCTGCAGAAATGTTAAATTGAATAGTAGACAGCTGCATTAAACAAAAACGTTGCATATATAAAATTTTATGTAAATATATACTCTATGGGCAACTTGGCTGCGCTACGAACCAACGCAGCAACGGCCAAACCGCCTGCATGTTTGACTGGATCGCGTGCGTTCGTCCCTGTGATTGCGTCCCTGTTCACTTACTATATATTCATTCACAGGTACAAGCCGCCACCTCCATTCCACAAACTCCAGCTCGCATCACCAACTCATCGCCGGCTCGGCTAGCTGCTAAGTAGTGCTAACAACCTAGGACGACGAACGCAAGATCGATCGAGCTCAAGGACCAAGACCAACACAACACAACACAAGACGCCTGTTCTTCCTCATCAGCTGCTGCTAGCCATGGTTTCCGGCCTGGAAGCTCTTGTTACTGACCCGATCACGCTCTCCCTTGCGCTCCCGGTCCCGGCACCGGCGCCGGCGCTCAACAAGGAGGACTACCTCGCCATCTGCCTCGCCGCGCTCGCCGGCACCCGCAAGTTCGGGCTCGGTCGCGACCAGCACCAGCACGAGACGACCCACGCACCTGCGCAGCAGCAGGAGCTTCGGTTCCGGTGCGCGGTCTGCGGCAAGGCCTTCGCGTCGTACCAGGCGCTCGGCGGCCACAAGTCCAGCCACCGCAAGCCGCCCACACCGGAGCAGCACGCCGCTGCCCTTGCGGCGGCGACGACGGGGGGTAGTGATGACTGCTTCGACGAGACGACGGCGGCCTCGTCAGGATCGGCGGCGGGTGGGCCGCACCGGTGCACCATCTGCCGGAGGGGCTTCGCCACGGGCCAGGCGCTCGGCGGCCACAAGCGCTGCCACTACTGGGACGGCATGTCCGCGGCGTCGGCGTCGGTCTCCGTGTCCGCGTCTGCGTCTGCCTCGGCGTCCGGGACGGGGTCGTCGGGCCTCACCGTCGTCAGGAACTTCGACCTCAACCTGACGCCACCGCCGGAGAGTAACGTCAACGCCGGAATGATGAAGAGGTGGGTCGAGGAAGAGGAGGTGCAGAGTCCATTGCCGATCAAGAAGCGCAGGATCTCGGATTGACTCGTCCATCTCGTCGTGTCTTTCGGCTCGATGTAAACATATGGATCCAAGCCATCATTGTTTCGTTCATTTGGTTCAGTTTCTGAACATAAATTCGTTCAATTCAATTCATTGATTCGTCGTCACTTTTCTTTATTTCCATCTGTTAATTAATTCGTGTGTTGTGGCGCTTTCAGACGTCGGTAATAAATTGTGTCTCGCAATTTTTTTTTCAATGTTTTTTTCCACGTTCCTAATAATTACGTTAGTTGATAATACGACATTTTAAATTATTGCAAATAAAGTGCCTTTTATTCAGTATTGGTCTTATACTGTTCCTTTTGTATATATACAATAGTATATACAAGACTACAAGATTATGTTTTAAAGCAACTCCAACCGAAGCCCTTACTTAAAAATCGTTGTCCTATTTTTTATTTATTATAAGGGCTCCTCTACTGTTTAAGGTATGGTTCTTTTTTATACCTGCTATAACATGAGCTCTCAAATACAATCCAATAGACTAGTATATGGGACTCGCTTCGCTTGCCGTTCGGTCATATCCACCGTCGTTCCAATGAGCTACGGGGGCGCGAGAACAGGGAGCACCAGAGACGACTGACGAGGCACAACAGTGCCTCATCAAGGTACATGGCGGGCGCTGGGAAGGGAAGTTGTCAAGAGATTGGACAGGAGCCAAAAAAGTTCTAGGGTCTAGTATGTTGGAAATGCTCTGCTTAGTTGGTTAGGTTCTTATGAGCAAATCTCTCCACCAAGATCCAAATTATTGACTTCATGCGGGTGCTTGTAATTTGCTAAATTTGTTTCAATATTTAACAACACTATTCTTTAACGACTTGTCTATCAACGATGACATCCCTATGCTGACTTCATCAATCTCAAGATTTGTTAGCCTAGTCTATTAGAGGTGTTTATATAGAATATGCTTTTTTTTAAGAAATAGGAGGGGCTGACCCCTACTGTAATTTATGGATAAAAAAGCAGAAACACAGATGAAGGAGAAGAGGAGGGGAGGTGAGGAAAACAGGGTACAAGGGGCTTAAGGGACTGAGAAGTGATACAGGAAAAATAAGGCAACTTTGATTAGACTTGCGCGTTCAGCCATAGATCAATTTGTGGAGAGTATTTTCTCTTTGTTCTCAGTAAGAGGAGGGCAAATTCTTGCTCGAATATCCTTCTAGCATCTTGTATTGATGGCTCTTTATTGTTGAAAATGAACCCATTTCTAGTTTGCCAAATAGACCAGCACATAAGTATTACAATTTCCGCGAAGAATGGCACTTGTAATTGACTTCTTGCAATTTACCAGCAGTTGAATGTATTGTTGTCATTTAAATCTATTCCCAGCCAGTGCCAGCAAGGTGTGCTAGTGATTCCTCTACCCCAGAATCACAAAGTACACAATTGTAATCCTCGATTTCCATGTTTTTCATTCTTAATAGCTCCCTTGTGCTGAGCCTATCCTTTAGAATCAGCCATGCAAATACCTTGTGTTTATTTTGGCATGAGCTTTTCCAAATCCATTTATAACTTTGATGAATCACACTGTGTCCTTTTAGATGTCTGTATGCCTTAGCCACTGAAAATTTTCCAGAATCCCAAATGCACGTCCACATGTCCTAGAATCATCAATGATCAGATTTTGAATTTCTTGTGAATTGATCCAATGCTTGTTGGGAGACAGGTAGATGGAACAGACTCAGTAGATCAGTCGAGCGTTTTGCATCTGCTAGAATTGTTTTTTCTGACCTTGCAAAAGATAATAACTCAGGGTAAACCAAGGCCGGAACCCTATTACTCTAGAGGTCTGTCCACATATAGCAGGTCTTAGCATTGTGAATGTTAACCTTGGCCATCCCTTTGAATTTATCTAACAACTTGAGGTTATCTCTCCACCAGAAAGACCCCTTCTTAGACATATTGGGCAAGCTCCCATTTTCGTAATATCTCTCCCATATCAATGTAACCCATGGGATGTCTTCTCTGATATAGAATTTTATCAATTTTTTTAGCAGCAAGGCCTCATTTTGTGTCTTGAGGTCGATGACGCTGACGCCTAGTCCACCCTCTTTTTTTTTTTTATTTACAGACATTTATCCATAGAGCTTTTGGTTTTTGTCTTGCATTGATGTTTGCTCCCCCCATAAGCATAACTTTTTGTATTTGTCAAACTGAGAAATCACTGTGTTGTGAATCAAAAAGGTGCTCATACAGAAAGTAGGGAATGATGAGAAGACCGAGTTTGTGAGCTCGAGTCTGCCTGCTTAGTTTAGAAAAGTTGATGTGACCGCTAGTCTTCTTTCACATTTAGTTACCAAAGGGGAAAAATCAATGACCTTTGGTTTTGATAAGCCCAATGGTGCCCCAAGTAGGTGAAACGCAGACTTCCTTTTTCACAGTTGAATGTTCTTGCCAGGTGTTCCTATTTACTTTCTTGCAAGTTTTTGGGATCATCACCGATTTACTGTAGTTAACCTTTAGCCCTGTTGATTCACCAAAGGAGTGAAGCAGGGCCCTCAGAGGGACCAGCTGTCTATAGAAAAATCTCTAACTAGGACTGGACATCTAGAAAAATATCTAACTAATGCCTTGGTCGGTCGTCCAGTTAAAACATGATATCAATCGTGTGTTCAAACAGAAGAAAAGTGGAGGTTTCAACACAGGTGAAATGGATTCATTTATTATAAGTGTTATTAATGTACTTATTTTTTGCTATTTGCTACTGTATGTCTCTACTTCTAAATAAAAAAATATTTAGCACTAGATATGTCAAATGGATTCTACAAAGAAAGGTGTCTCTATGATATCCAAACTTGGAATCAATACGTTTCAACACAGCCCGACTTGTATCAGTAATTGAGAATATTCCAAATAAATTTGTATCTGAATTTGTTTAAGGGCATGGATACAAACGTGGAAAGTGCGCGCAGTCTGATCCACGCATATAACCAGCAGTCTGTTGCAAATTGCAATGCATCTGGATTTACTTGTGAAGAGGTGGTGTTGAGTCATCTTGTGGATTGGACAATTGAACAACCACTCTCGCTTGAACTTGTAATTTGAGATATGTGTGGATCAAGGAAATTAAATAGAGTAAAATAAAGAAAGATTATATATATATATATATATATATATATATATATATATATATATATATATATATATATATATATATATATATATATATATATATATATATAGCATCAATCTGGACAAATGTAGCCAGCGAATTAAATAACACAAATTAACCCGATGCATGGTACAACTGCACACAACAATCCTGATTCGTGCAGACGACAGATTTATTGGTTTAATTACTATATGAACGAGAGAAGAAAAAAAACGAACGATATAGCTTGGCAGAACGGTTATCGTCGTGGGTGGCATGGCGTACTGCATGGACGACGGACGTATGTGCATAATACTATGCAGCTCTAGCTGGCCTGAGCCGTAACCATGGCGATGCCGGCGCCGGCGCGACGGGCACCAAACCTTGCGACGGCGCAGTCGGTGGCGAAGATATCCGATGAGACGTAGCTGGGCGCCCCGCCCATGACGGGCATCTTGGCGCTGACGTCGAGGTGGCTGACGTAGTCGGAGCGGTAGGTCTGGCCGAGGACGCCGTGCACGTCGTCGGTGAGGTCGAAGAACCTGAAGCCGAGGTCCAGGTGCGCCAGGCAGTCGTCCTCCGTCACGCCGTAGCTGTGGACGCGGGATTCCTCCTCGCTGATGGGCACCACGTTGGCGACGATGTCGAAGAGGCCCGCGAGCCGCACCCGGACGCCGTTCGCGGCGGCGGTCCTGGCGACGGTGAGCCCCTGCACGGCGGCGGGACTCCACACGGCGCCGGCCTCGGCCGGGACGATGACGGGCGCGCCGTCGAAGGCCAGCTCGAGGCGGTCCACGTCGCTGCTCCACTTCGCCGTCTTCTGGGCGCCCACGTAGAGGCGGTGGTCGACGCCGGCGCCGGCGCCGAAGCCGATGCCGAGCGCCTGGATCCACGTGAAGTCGCGGCGCATGGACGGGTTGCGCTTGCCGATGAAGTGCGCGTTGATGTGCAGGTTGGCGTCGGAGACGATGCAGAAGTCCTGGTCCTTCTTGCCGTGGAAGTAGAAGTTGTTGCCGTCGCCGCCGGTGAACCGCGGGTCGCCGCACGACACGCCGGGGTAGAAGTCGCACACTTGTTTTGATGGAAACAAATTGAGCGTTAATTAGCGATCATATCTGTGCAATGCAATGCAAAGTATGGAAAATACGTACTGCAGAATGTCTTGCATCCTGGGCAGAGGACGATGCACTGGTTGGGGCAGCGACTGTCGCACTTGGCCATGCATGTGGTCTTGTTGTTCTTGCTATCGTTGCACGCCAGCTGCTGGTCCCTCTTGTACCTGCCCGGGGTGATCAGCTCGTAGTTGGACGGCAGAGGGGGCGGCGGAGGTGGCTGCTCCGCGGCAACACCGAGCGCGGCGGCGCACAGGGCCACCAGGGCGGCAACCACACAGGCTGCGGCGAGCTCCCGGGCCATTGCTGCCGGTGACTAACTACAGGCCTCACCTGGTTGCTTGAAGGCTCTGTGTAATGCTGTGTGCCGTGGGTGGTGGTGGTGATGATCGAGGCTGGTCAGGGGAAGGTGCCAATTTATATATAGGTCCGTCTCCATCTCCGTCTCCGTCTCCGTATGGCCTTGCCTGAAGCAAAAGCGCGGCGTACGTCGCGGCGACGCCAGCATGGATGCACATCGTGCTGGCCGCGTGTTGAGGTTTGGAACACTTTGCGTTCACCTGGATGCATCGTGCATAGTAGCTACTTAATTTGACATATGACATATGGAGTATATCCACGTCCTACGTTGTTTAATTCAGACCTTCAAGATGCTAGCAAGTCGGAAAGCCTAGCTTGTAGGTTACTTACGTAATCGTGGCTGGGTCGGCGCGATTATACTGAACAAACAAGTAATTGGGTTGACTACTCTACTAGTTAATGAGTATAAACTGATGAAGCTAGCGTTTACCTTTTCATCTTCCTAATCAACCTCTGGCCAACTTTTGTATTAGTAGTTCGTAACGAACTACTATTTCCTTCGGATGCAGGTGATTCTATTCTTTCGCTTATCACTCAATTAATATATACTGCACTAGTACTCTACTAGTGCCATACATTTGGAGATCAACTAACTGATGAAACAGGACAGAAATATGCACAAATATCAGACTGCTGGTGGCAAAACGCATTCAGGTAGGAATGCCCTGTACGGGGTGGAAAATGATCAAATACATGGAATCAACCTCGAAGCTGCTGGCATCCTGCAACACGACCTGTCAGCGCTCGATTCATGCTTCTCTGAGTTCGAAATCTGGGCTGCAATTTCAGAAATCCCTGCGGACAAGGCGCCGGGTCCCGATGGATTTACGGGCCTGTTCTACAAGGTTGCTTGGCCAATCATTAAGGATGATATCATCCGGGCCTTCAACGCATTCTGGTCTCTTGATGGCAGAAGCTTCCACTTGGTCAATGACGCCTTCTTGATCTTGCTCAGGAAGAGGCAGAATGCACTTGAAATCAAGGATTTCCGGCTGATCAGTCTAATGCACAGCTTTGGTAAGCTAGTGGCCAAGTGTCTTGCTCGCAGGCTCTCCTTGGTCCTTAATGATCTGGTACACGTGAGTCAGAGCGCCTTTATCCAGGGACGCTCCATCCACGATAATTTCAGGGGCGTGCAACTTGCCTGCAAAGCAGTTCGCAGGAGCGGCAACAGCTGCTTTCTCCTCAAGCTTGACATCGCCAAGGCATTTGACTCTGTTTCTTGGCCATTTCTTCTCGAAGTCCTGCAGCAGCTCGGCTTCAGTAGAAGATGGCGTGACTGGATCTCGCTGCTCTTGTCCACTGCCAGCACCAGGATTCTGCTGAACGGTCGGCCAGGGGGATCGCATATGCCACGCGCGGGGCCTCAGGCAGGGTGACCCTCTCTCTCCGATGCTGTTCGTCATCGTGATGGAGGTCCTTGCTGGTCTCTTCAGATGGGCGGAGGCGCAAGCTCTCTTCTCTCCGCTTGGCTGCCCGGGGATCAGTTCCAGGGTCTCGCTTTATGCGGATGATGTGGTCCTTCTTGCTGTCCCGGCTTGTGAAGACATCCTAACTATAAAGTCCATCTTGAAGATCTTTGGCGAGACCTCCGGCCTCTTCACAAACATCGACAAGTGCATCGCCACGCCAATCAGCTGCTCGCCGGACGACGTACAGCTTGTGGTAGACCACCTCTCCTGCGTCATTGGTGGGTTCCCTTGCATGTACCTTGGCGTCCCTCTCTCTTTGGGTAGTTTACGGCGAGGTGACGAGCAGTTTATCATTGATCGTGTCGCAGCCCGTATCCCTTCTTGGAAAGGAAGGCTGCTCAACCTTGCTGGGCGCACTGTGCTTGCCCAATCCACCCTCTCGGCCATCCCGACACACCTCTCCATTGCAATTGCTCTGTCTCCATGGGCCATCAAGCAAATTGACAAGCTGCGCAGAGCGTTCATCTGGGCGGGCGCTGACTCCGTCTCGGCTAGGAAGTGCAGGGTTAATTGGGCAACCGTTTGCAGGCCCAAGCGCCTAGGTGGTCTGGGGCTGCCTGACCTGCGCCGCTTTGGGACCGCTTTGAGGCTGCGCTGGGAATGGCAGCGGAAGCGAGGAGTTGCCTCCACCTGGGTTGATCTGAAGTCGTCTACTGACAGCACAACCTTGGCCTTGTTCCGGGCTGCGACAATGGTCGCGGTTGGTGACGGCAGGAGTGCGCTCTTTTGGGAGGATGCCTGGCTGCAGGGTGCCCCGGTGTCGTCCCTTGCTCCGGTTGTCCTGGCATCCGTTCCCCGTGCAAAGATTAAGAGCAGAACGGTGGCGTCGGCGCTCTCGGCCAACTCGTGGGTTAGCGACATCTCTGGTGCTATCACTGTGCAGGTAGTCATTCAGTACCTTCGCCTTTGGGACCTTGTGGCTTCCGTTCGGCTCTCGCCCGGGGTGCCTGACACCTTGGTCTGGAGATGGTCGGCGAACCGCAAGTATTCGGTGCAATACGCGTACGCGGCAATGTTCGTCGGCTCGTCGGAGCCTCTGGGGGCGAGAAGATTATGGGCTGCTCGCGCGCCGGCCAGAGTGAAGCTCTTCTTTTGGTTGGTTCTCCATGGGCGCTGCTGGACGGCCAGCAGGAGGATGCGGCATGGTTTGCAGCAGGGCGATGCCTGCAGCCTGTGTGATCAAGCCTCTGAAACCATGGACCATCTTCTGCTCGGGTGCGTGTTCAGCCGGGAGGTGTGGGTTCGCGTCCTCAGCCATCTGGGGCTAGTCTCGTTGGTGGCCTCAGGTGATGCGTCCGTCTTTGCCTGGTGGATTGATGCGAGGCGCTTGGTGCAGAAAGATATGCGGAGGGGCTTCGACACGCTCGTCATGCTTGTTTGTTGGCTGCTTTGGAAAGAACGCAATTCAAGGACTTTCGGTGGCCCTGCGTCCTCGGCGGCGGCGGTTGCCTCTCTCGTCTCGGAGGAGGCGGCAGTCTGGTCTTCGGCGGGCTTTGGCGGGCTCCTGGTTTAGTTGGTTTGGTTTCTTGTTGTCTCTGCTGCTGTTTGCGCCTCCTGCCCTTGGTTGCTCGCCCTGCAACCGCCTTGTTTCGTCTTAATGTTTCCCGTTTAGCTGTTTGTTCCCTTTCGTTTCGTTGTTCATTGTTAAACTTGTTGTTTTCTACATCCTCTTAATGAAATACATGCTCTCTTGTGGCACATTCGCTAAAAAAAAAGAATTCGGATAGCACTTTGTAGTCTGAATTTGATACCGGGTACGAATATATATCCTTACATGCAAATACAAAACGGAAGATCTGAATTTGGGTTCATGTGCTCAAATGTACTCGATTCAACATGAAGCATTTATCCTAAAATTCAACAAATGCAAGAACAATAAAATTCAAGGGCAAGTTGAGAGATAGTTAATCTGAACTAAAATTGAAGTACAGTCTTAATAATTCCTCAGATCGAAATAAACTAAAACCATAAGAAGTAGTTATATTTCATGCAGTGCCAAATCGAAGTGGAATAGAGTCAAAGGGATGGCATGAACTAAAATAAAAGTAGACTCTCCTAATCTCCAAGATAGAAGTGAACTACATTCCTAGGGGATAATGTTCAATACAGTGCCTCATCCGTCTGAAATAAAATCAAAGAACAATGCTGGTCACATTGACAAGAAATCCCAGATCAAATTATATGCATTCAACAACAAATATTAAAGACAACTCTTCTGGTAGTGGGCGGTAGCACTCCCAAGTCCATCAGGAAATGTCATGCAGTAAAGCGATTAGAGATATATTAATGAAACAGAGCATATTTGGACGAGTGCTTCATATAAGGGCAAATTGGGAAATAGTAGTACCTATATATATGGGAGATGACTAGTTGTGAGGACAACCAATGGGGATTAGACTCTCATTTGTTAGGTTGAGAGTTTTTTTATTTGGTTAGGCTCTTTGATTGAGCTTTTCACCATCCTAATCTTTGATCTGCTAGGAGTGGCTTATAATCACACATGGTGAAGTGATAAAGATATAAAATTCGTGCTTTACTTCTTCTCTCCCAAATCTTATTTTTCTTGGTGATTTTGGTTGTCATTTTTTTTATGATGTTTTATCTACTAATGTGGATAGGTTGCAAGTTTCATTTGATTATTTTGGGACCCTTAGAACTTTTCCAAATCATGATATGAACGGACGCTCTCATATCTCAAATTGTCATCCAAACTACTTTTTATTTTTTTTTACCTCTGTTGGTGAAATTCGTGAAGATCTTGGAGACAAAGTTTTTAGGTGGTTATGATTATTCTTAGGTGCTACGAGGGATTAATGATGGTAACGGGGCGGATTCGGATCGGTGGAATGTTTGGGCACCTAAAACCGAAACTCAAAATCACCCCGAACACCGATTCAGATGAAATTCATTCCATCTATGGACCCCTGAAAACAAACGGATAATCTGAAACCCAGAATATCCATCCCCCACTGTGTAATACCTCTGGTATTACAATTCAATTAATCTGCCATGTCATCATATTTAAATTTAAGCATCTGCATATGATTGAGCTTAGGGCCAAGAGTGATTTGATTTCAGCTAAGTATTGATTGTGTAATTGAGTCCTTAATCAAAAATCAAAAATGAAATTAAATAGAAATTGAATTAAACCCTAATGTTGACCTAAAAACCCAATTCAAAATCTATATGAAATATGGGAAAAGTGTCTTAATAAAAGTTGTAGAGTTTTAAAAATGGAACAACTTTTATTTTTGGAGATTTTGAAGTTATATTATAAAAATTCAAATTTAACTCAAATTACTATATTGAAATTTATATTTGAAACTTCAATTTCAAAAATATCAAGAATCTTCAAAAACTTCCTACATAGAAGTTGTCAATCTCTCTGAGAAGAACAACTTTCATGTTTACCAATTTTCAAGTTGTTGAGAAGAATCAAAAGTAATTTTAAAATTTCAGTTTGAAATTCAAACCCTACTTTTACCCCCTTTTCTGTAATTCGAAATTTTGGCCGAGTTTGAAATTGGTGTCAAAAGCAAAAATAATCTACACGAAATTCTCTACAACTTTTGTATTCACCACTTCCTCGGATTCGGTCTGGACCAGCTCCAATTTGCATCAAATAGCTGTGACCTACTCAAACTAGCACTGTAGCTACAGGGGGGGACCCCCTGTTCATCTTCCTCGACGCGACGCGCGTACCGCGCGCGGCGCCGGTCGCCGTCCGGCCGGCATGGGCAACCGGTGCCGCTGTCGAGCAGCCGAGAGGGGGCCCCGGACCCAGCCGAGCTTATCCCCTCCTTTTCCCGAGGTTATAAGCCACCACAGCACCTTCCCGACCTCATTTCTCCTCTCGCGGCCGCCGTCGAGCTCCACCGGAATACGGTGAAATTCACCGTGACCAAGCCACCATCGCCTTGTCCATCTCCAAGCAAGCTCGCTAGCTTCTTTGCGCGTCGATTGGTGCCATCGGTGTGCGCTGTGGTGCCTCGTGCGTCCGGGAACGCGGGTCGACATCTCCGCGTCTGGCCGGAGCCGAGCAGAGCACCGCCGCTCGTCGGGAAACCGAGGCCGGCCTCGTAGGGTGAGGTTCTACCGGAACTTGTGTGCGTTTTAGGGTCCTTGTGTTTCTCAGCTTCTCATGCGCTAGATGGTTCTCCATTTGGTGTTCTAGGATCACCGGAACGGGGAAGGTCATCGCCGGCGTTTTTCGTCGCAGGTCGGCACGTCGTCAAGCCTGCTCCTCCGTCCCGTCTCCATCCCAACCAGCTAGTGGTTTAGGGTCGTGGTGAGTTCCCGAATCGTTTCCTGTCTTGAGTTGGTCGCGTTTCGTTTCGTGTTCGCCGGCGCGTGGTCCGCCGCCGCCGCCGAGCCGCCGGAGTGACCGGCAAGCTCGTTGCCGGTCGAGTCTAGTCGTTTTAGGGCTCTAGGGTGGTGCCTCTAGGTCTGCTTGTTGTCCGGTAGGCTTCCCTTGCCGGAGGAAGGCTGCCGGCGACAAGCCGCCGCGTCACTCGCGCGCGGGCGTCGCGAAGGGCAGAGAGCGAGAGGTAGGAGATGGATCTGACAGGTGGGGTCGGCCTGTCAGCGTCCCGGCGCGGAGGCGAGCGCGCGCTGGTCGCGGCCGGGCCGTGCTGGGCCGTGTGGGCCGGTTCGGTGGCGCGCGCGCGCGGCCGCGGCCTGCGCTGTTGGGCTGTAGTGGGCCGAATGGCCGTTTCCTTTTTCCAGCAAATTTCCAATTGCTTTTTCATTTTAATTTAAATGAATAGTGTTAAGTTTTGATATTTTTGTATGGATTAATATACTGCACCAAAAAGTATGAAAATATTTCTAGATACTCTCTGTGATGTGTAGAATTTGATAAAAATATTAAATACAGGATTTGGGTGTTTTCTGTATTAATTAAAAATCAGCACATTAAATGTTAAAAGGAACTTTAATGATTTTTAATAATTTCTGTGATATTCCAAAAATCATGAAATTTATTGTGTCACTGTTTGGTATTAAAACCTATCTATTGGTGCATTTTGACATCAAATGGAAATAGTTAAATATTTATTAAATTATATGTTAGGTTAAATGATAATATTAGGATTAATAAATGGAATGATTATTGATTGGTGTGATTTTTGGATTGATTGAAATTCTAGGTCAAACACCTTTAGGACCGAGGGCGGTATGAATTAGATTATTCATGTCTAGCTAAGATAGGGTCATATACTCATGTGTGGTTTATTTATTTGTTATTAAATTTCGTCTGTCATTTCATGTGCATCACATTCATACATTCATTCATTGCAAACGTGTAGTGACCGAGAATCCAGAGGTTAAGTCTGAGGGTCCATCTGAGGAGACTACTCAGGAAGTTATACAAGGATTTGACGTTTGTGGGACTGACCCGGATCCGACACTCTACGCAATTCAAGGCAAGCCCCGGTGCATTCAACCCCTCCTTGTTATTTAAAAATATTTATCACTTGAATTAATCTATTGCATTAGGTTACTAGGAGTTGATTGACAACCACTTGATGCATAACCATCCTTGACCAATTACCATTAAATGATAACCTGATTTGATTAAAAGTATTGAAAAATGCTTAGTCGTGCTTGACGGTTAGATTTGCGAAAATGCTATTTCAAACTATGACGATACAAATGAAATAAATCACTTTATGGGACTGGTTATGTCCTTGTTGTTGGCAGTGTTCCTAGCTAGTTCATTGTCATCAACAGGGATGGTTTTCCCGCTTGGTTGGCCAACTGTTTGGGTTAGAGTCCCAACCTTCGTCGCCATCGGGAAAGGGATGTGAAAACCGGGTAGTTACCAGTGTACTTGGGTTAGAGTCCCAATGCATGGTTTCTAACGGAAAAATACTAGGGACCGTTCGTTGTCAGGCCTGCTGTGATCAAGACTTTGCAACTAGCCACATACTACGGAAAGCCTCTGACTCCGGTGGCTCTACTGCTGGAACCAACAACCACGCACTGGGAGTGGAGAGACGGCGAGAGTAGCGTGTACCCTCGTGGCCGTCGTGCCTGGAGACGAGAGGAGTACTGTGCTCTCGGGTGGCGCAGGACCGGTTCCGGGGTATGAAAAGCCGTGGTAGGCGGGGTTGGCGTATGCAAGCTTAAGTGCTACATACGCAGTGTGGATAGGAATCCCCAGCTGGGTATTAATCGATTCGAATCGTCGTTGCTCCTCGGATATGGAGACTTGATCCTCACACCTACAGTGAAAAGTGGTTCGGAAACTAGGATTGTTTTGAAATAGATTAAGTAAAGGAAAGAATGTTGATATATGAGAAAGTACTTGGAGAAATGGATAATAATGGATAGTATTATTGAAATAAAATATTGAGATAGGATTAGTAGTGCTTTTTCGCAAAATCCTTGAACTCTTGCTAAGCCTTACCTTGACTCCCCTTAGCCTGCATTCCTGAGTCTAATCTTACACTTTTAGTCAGGTATGTCTTGCGGAGTACCCCATGTACTCAGGGTTTGTTAACCCCGTTGCAGGAGGGCAGCAGGAGACTGACGTTTGTCTCGCTCCGTGCTGCATCACCATCGTCCAGGAGAGTGAAGAAGACTAAGGTTAGACCCTTGGGCAGGGTTCGTGAAATATTTAACTATCTGTCGTACTGTTGTTCCAAACTCTACTGCTACTCTTTATATTTATGGTCTGTAATAACTGCACTTAATTTTATTCGAACACTGGTCTGTAATATTAAGTACTATTTATTCTTCCGCAACTTCTACTCTGATGTATTTCATTATGAAATGTTGTAACTCTGTAATGACTTCGCAATGGGATCCTGTCGGAGGTGACGGGTGCTTATGTAGCCCGGCAGAGCCCGCTTAGGTCATATGGAACACAGGCCCGGCTGTCAGATGTCACTAGTGACTTTGACAGGTGCCTGTGGGCCACGTGATTTAGGCGGTTCTGTTACACACTGGTACAGAAATGGGCTTTGTTCCCGGTTGGAAAACCCCTTTAGCCCCGGTTTTCCAACCAGGAACAAACTTCCGGGAGTAAATGTCACCCCTTTTAATCCCGGGTCCAGAACCGAGATCAAAAGTGTACCTTTAGTCCCGGTTTGAAACACAAACCGGGACTAAAAGGTCTGCAGCCCAGACCACATGTCCTCGGGTCTGTGAAACCTTTTAGTCCCGGTTTGTATAAACAACCGGGACTAAAGCCTTTCTTTTTTTATTTTTTGTGTTTTTTCAGTTCATTATTCGTTTTGTTTTTAAATTATGATTTCGATTTAAAATTATCTATACACACACATATACACACACATATTACATATATATATATTTTACATATATATATATATGTATATATATGTATATATATATTATATGTGTGTGTATCGGTTTTGACAAAGGGCACAATATGACATAAGACATATATATATTACAAACTACATATATATATACATATACATATACATATACATATATACTAGAGAAGTTTAACACTTTTTTCACTCCAAATATTTTCCTCTCCAAAAGTTTTCACTCCAACATATATATGCCCTTCAGTCATCTTCATCACCACCGTTGCCCGGCTTCCAAGATTCATTGGGGTCATTGTAAAATTCTCCGGAGGAATTCAAAACTTGATCATTAAGAAACCCTGCTATGGTCTCTTGAATTGCGTTGAGCTCGTCTTTTACCAGGACCTTTTTCTTTAAATAATCAGTCTTCAATCAGAGTCAAAGGGAAAGGTATTAATATATATGATTATATATATACATTTGTGTGAGTTAATATGAGATCGATTTAACGTACTTTTAGCTTCTCCCGGTCAGTTTTGACTGAGTACACCCTCATGAACTCGCAGACATATTATCCACAAGTGTTATTCCCGAATTGTTGCCGCAGAACCCACTTTACAAGACAAAAAAGATTGTCATCTGATCCGGACAATACATATATATAGATACATATATAACATGAATGGCCTCTAAGTATATATACTTACCATGTGTGGGATTATAGTCAGTGGTGCTTTGCAATGTTTGAGGTCGTATTTCTCGATGAATCTTTTCCAAACACTGCCAATCAAAATAAAAATATCCAATGATCGATGTGAATATTTTCCAAACACTGCAATTAAAGAAGCTAAGGAGAAATAAATTACCTCTGAAAAATATCTATCATATCTTGGATTTGGTCCAGGCTCTTTCTCATAGAATCTAAGATCTCCATGTGGCTTTGTTGAAGATCGATGACGATCAATATCCAATGATCGTTAAAGTTGTAGGGGAAGAGTATCTGTTTCTTGCCGCGTTGCTTTGCTAAGAACTTCATGAGATTCTTCTCTGTGTCTTCTTTCCATGTTGGGTTGGGTTTAGGGTGTTTGAATACAATATGTGGATCAATGAAACCAACTTCATTAGACCCTCTCTGTTTGCACATTTGCATCTCATAGCGACTTCAAGTCTTCGCTGTTGAAATCTAGATAATTATCCGTTTCTAGCGTGAAATGTTGAAGAATATCATTCCACACTAGATTCTTATCAACATCAGAAACAAAGCTGACATCAGGAGCACTAGACTTTGCCTTCCATGTGACAGAACCGGCTAAATCCCATGGCCCACAGGCGCCTGTCATTGTCACTAGTGACCTCTGACAGGCAGGCCCGTGTCCCAAAAGATGTAGAAGGTTCTGCCGGGCTATATTGCTGCCCGATTTCCTCCGACAGGATCCCATTGCGAAGCCATTACAGAATTACAACATTTCATAACAAATTACATCAGAGTGAAAATGCGGAAAGGTTATAAGGTACTTAGATTACAAACCGTTTGTCCAAATACGATTGAAGTGCGAATATTACAGAACACAAATAAAATAAATAGCAGTGGAATGACGATACAACAATATTAAGTATTTAACGATAAGAACCCTGCCCACGGGTTCGACATTACTCCTCCTCACATCCCTCCTGTACCACTGTTACACAGCAGGGGGCGAAACAAACCTCCGGCTGCTGCGTCCCTGCAACATGGAGTTAACAAACCCTGAGTACTGGGGTACTCCGCAAGACTTACCCGACTAAGAAAAAGGAATGAGGCTCAGGAATGCAGGCTGAGGGGAGTCAAGGTGAGGCTTGAGCAAGAGTCAAAAGTTTTGCAGAAAAGCATTACTATCCTATTTCAATATTTTAACTCAGTTTTATTTTAATCATATCCACAATTTCAAATTTCTTTTCATATATCATCCTACCTTCAAATTCTTACTCATTCTCAAAAACACCTAGTTTCGAACCACTTTTCAATTGTAGGTCAAAGGATCAAGTCTCCATATCCGAGGAGCAACGACGATTCGAATCGATTAGTTCCCAGCTGGGGATCCCTATCCATACTGCATATGTAGCACTTAAGCTTGCACATACCAACTCCGGCTACCACGATTTTTCTACCCCTCAACCGGTCCTGCGCCACCCGAGAACCCAGTACTCCTCTCCTCTCCAGGCACGCCGGCCACGAGGGTACACGCTGCTCTCGCCATCTCTCCACTCCCAGTGCGTGGTTGTCGGTTCAAGTAGTAGAGCCACCGGAGTCAGAGCTTTCCGTAGTATTTGGCTAGTTGCAAAGTCTCGATCACAGCAGGCCTACAACGAACGGTCCCTAATTCTTTTTCCGCCGGCGATATTGCATTGGGACTCTAACCCAAGTACAAGTGTCCCAACGGTTTTCAAATCCCTTTTTCCGCCGATGGTCAAGCATTGTACTCTAACCCAAATTCACAACCAACGAACGGAAAACCCCTTTCCGACGGATACGGTGCATCGGGGCTGCTACCCAAGTACACAATTTCCGAACGGACTCATACCCCTTTTTCCTTTTCTCATGATTCATAATTGTCACATTTTCATGGGTCAAAATAGCCTTCTTATGCAAATCTAAATTGATTAAGCAGGGCTAAGCATTTTTGAATATTTTTATTTTTAAACAGGTTTCCGGGATATTATGTATCAAGGCAGGTAATGCATCAATATAGGAGACAAACAACTCCTAACAACCTAATGCAATAATAGACTCAAGTGATAAATAATTTTATAAAACACAAGGTGGGGCTGAATGCTCCGGGGCTTGCCTTGAATCGTGAACAGCGTTGGGTCGGGATCAGTCCCGCAGATGTCGAATCCTTGGATGACTTCTGGAGTGACCTCCTCAGCAGTAGTCTCGACCTGGACCTCCTCGGGAACGGGCACTACACGTATGCAATGGTGCATGCTTAGCATGGCATGAGGACAACAAATGAAATGCTTGAAAGTAAACCATTAAGATCTTGAGTACAACTTTCCTTCACGGTAAAGTTGTAAACGCTTTACGGAAGGTAAAAGCAATGTTTCCTACTTTTGTTTTATTGACCATTTTAACGGTCACAGAAAGCCGCTGCACAGCTTTACTACAACCAACATGCGACCATAATACTTCTGTCAAGGATCACTATGGTGAAAGACTGTTGAAGTCAATCAATCCAAAATCACACCAAACAACAGGGATTATTCGCTTAAATTAATTCTACTAATCAAACGCCCCATAATTAATAAACAAGTGTCCTAATAGTTTCCAAATGAGCTCAAACTTACCCAACAGATAGATCTTACTCTAAAATAGTACCACATAAATTTTCATGATTTTTGGATAATTCTGAAATTTATTAAAATTGCTCAAAGTTGCATTTATTAGTTAATATGCTGATTTTTAGCTCCCACAGAAAATGTCCAAACCCTATATATAATATTTTTATAAAATACTACATGCTCCAGGGAGTACCCATAATTATTTTTATGATTTTTAGACCAACAGAAATAATACTACAAAAATAACAAACACAGGAACTATTCATAGTAATTTAAAATAGAAATCCAATTGAAATTCCACGGGAAAAATGGAAAACGCCTTTTGGCCCAGGATGGCGCAAGTCAGGCAGGCCGGCCCACTCGGCCGCTCCCGCACCGGCCCGCGTCCAGGTGCCCAGTCGAGGCGCTGACAGGCGGGTCCCGCCTGTCAGTTCCTCCTCCTACAACGGCCGGCGCCCACTCGCGCACACACGCGCACACGCTCGCACGTCGGCTCGCCGCGGAGCTCGCCGCCGCCGACGCCCGGGACGAAACCGAGCGCACCCAAACGAACCCTAAGACCCAGCCGACAACCTAGCACATTAAACCCGGGAGCTACGCGCCTCCAACGAGCTCGAGCTCGTCCATGGCGGACGCGGCGGCGCGGCCATCCCATCCCGGCCGCAAAGGGTACAATAGCGCTTAGGTAAAAGGTTTGGGAGAACCAGGAGCTCACCATGGTCCTAGACCGACGGCTGGCTGAGGCTGAGACGGAGTAGAACGGCGAGCTTGACTACGGCGGCGGACACAGCGACTCGGCCCCGACGGTGAAGTCTCGTTCCGGCGATCCTAGGGAACGAAATGAAAAACCGTCGCGAGCATGAGCTAGAGCATGAGGCAGAGAGCCACAAACGAAATACCGAAGGAGGAGAGGCTCACCACAGCGAGCTCGTCGCGTGAGAGACGGCTGCGGCGGCGCTCCGGTCTTCCGCAGAGACGGCGACAGGCGTTCTCGAATCACAGGGCACGAACCTAAGCCCAAATGGATGCACTAGGTGCGCAAGAAAGCAGGGAGGTTGGATGCTCAAGCGATTGGAGAATGGTGCACGGGTTGAGGCCGATTTGGTCGGGGCAGTGAAGGTGATCACCGGCGCGCCGAGCGGGGCGGGGAAGGAAACGGGAGGGAGACCGTCGCCTTTAAGCCGGTTCGAGGGGGAGACAGAAGCGGCAGAGGACGGCGCGGGGTCCCCTACACGCGCTGCCGCGACCGGGGGCAGGATCCCGGTCGGCACGGGCGGCGCCGCGCGCGCGCCGCGGCGGCCAGCTCCTGTGCGCGAACAGAGTGGGAGGGGGCGGGTTACTGTAGCAGTGCAGTGCCCCCCTCTCGGTTTTTGACTCAATTCACCAGATTTTGAGTACTAACTTGAAAAAGTGAAAACACAAAAGTTGTAGGTTTCAAAATTTTGGACAACTTTTGTTTTTGAACCAAACCCAAATTCTATATGGTTTTGAAACTACAGTAAAGGGGGTAAAAGAGGGTTTTAAATTTCAAACTGAATTTTTAAAATTACTTTTAAATTTCTTTAACAACTTGAAAAATTGTAAAAATAGAAGTTGTCCTACCCAGTGATCTATACAACTCTTGTTAAGAAAGTTTTGTCAAATTCTTAATATTTTTGAATTTGAAGTTTCAAACTTGAATTTTAACATAGTAATTTGAGTGTAATTTAAATTTTTATATTATAACTACAAAATCTTCCAAAATAAAAGTTGTTTCATTTCAACAGATCTACAACTTTTATTAAGGCACTTTCATCAAATTCCAAATAGTTTTTAAATTAGGTTTTTGAGTCAATTTAAAGCTTAATTGGAATTTTTCTTTTGCTAATACCTTTAATCCCCAATTAAAGGTTTAATTACACTATCAAACCTAAACATAATTAAATCACTTTAGAAACCCTAAGCACAATCATATGCAAATGATTAAATTAAACATGATGATATGGCAAAATTAATTAGCCGTAATACCCAGGGTATTACAGCCCTTCCCCCTTAAATAAATCTCGTCCCGAGATTTATAGACGATAAACCTTAGGGTTAAGTGATGGAAAAGAAAATGTCTCAAGTAAACCCACTCTAGTTTCTACCATAAGATAATAAGGGAAGTTTATACCGACTACAACCAGAAACTTTACATTTACAATGTAGCAAAGAACTCGGGGAAGTTTTCGGCAAGATAGTCTTTAGACTCCCAGGTGGCTTCATCCTCGGAACGTCCGCTCCATTGAATCTTGTACCATCTTGTAGTGGTCCTCCGAGTGACGCGATCCTTCTGATCCAAGATTCGGATAGGATACTCAGAGTACGTTAGGTCGGGTTGGAGTTCTATTCCCTTAACATCCACGACTTGATCTGGTACCCGAAGACACCTTTTGAGCTGTGATACATGAAATACATTGTGTACGGCTGAGAGATGATCTGGCAACTTCAACTTATAAGCTACTTTTCAATGACGAGCTATGATTTGAAATGGTCCAATGTATCGAGGAGCTAATTTGCCTTTAACTCCAAATCGATTAACTCCCTTCATGGGCGAGACTTTGAGATAGATATAATCTCCTGTCTTAAACACCAAGGGACGACGCCTTTGATCGGCGTAACTTTTCTGTCGCGACTGTGCAACCTTCAGGTTATCTTGTATTTGCCAAACCTTTGCTTCAGTCTCTTCCACCAAGTCAACGCCGAAGTACCATCTCTCCCCAGGCTCAGACCAATTCAGGGGTGTTCGACACCTACGACCATATACCGCCTCAAACGGTGCCATTTTGATGCTTTCTTGGTAGCTGTTATTGTACGAGAATTCTGCCAGTACCAAACACTCATCCCAAGATTCGGTGTAATTGAGTGCACATGCTCTCAACATGTCCTCCAACACCTGGTTGACTCTCTCAGTCTGTCCGTCAGTCTGCGGATGGTATGCTGTGCTATGTAGAAGCTTTGTTCCTAGTGACTTGTGGAAAGCTCTCCAAAAGTTGGAAATGAATTGAGAACCTCGATCAGAGACAATGGTCTTGGGCACACCATGAAGCTTCATCAAATTCTAGATGTACAGCTTTGCATAGTTCACTGCAGTGTAAATGGTCTTGACGGGGATGAAGTGGGCTTGCTTAGTGAGGCGATCAACCACAACCCAGACTGAGTCAAAATCCCTGGGTGTTTTTGGCAGCCCTACGATAAAATCCATGCCAATGTCCTCCCATTTCCATGCAGGAATAGGCAGTGGTTGTAGTTCTCCACCGGGCTTCATGTGTACAGCTTTCACTTTCTGACAAGTGTCACACTTCGCTACATATCGAGCGATCTCTATTTTCATTTTGGTCCACCAGAACTTTTGCCTCAAATCCTGGTACATTTTATTGCTCCCAGGGTGGATGGAGAACCTAGTCAAATGTGCTTCATCCAAAATCTTTTGTCGCAACTCGGGTACCTTTGGAACTACTAGCCGCCCCTTGAACCATACGACCCCTTCTTCGTCAATCCTGAAACAATCTACAGTACCAGCTTGGACTTTCTCCTTAATATGCTTGATGCCTTTGCTTCCTTTTTGAGCTGCGATTATCTCATCACGGATGGTGGTCTCAATACTAACATGATTCAAACTGCCCTGTTCAACTATTTCTACCCCCAACTTCTCTAGTTCATAGCATAAAGAAAGGTCTCGGGGCTTTACTGCCAAACAACTGCAATGAATCTTGCGACTGAGCGCATCGACAACCGCATTTGCTTTACCAGGGTGATAATGCACTTCACTGTCATAATCCTTGATCAACTCGAGCCATCTTCGTTGTCTCATGTTCAACTCTTCTTGGGTAAATATATATTTCAGGCTCTTGTGATCGGTGTAAATCTTGCAAGTACTGCCAAGCAAATAATGACGCCAAATTTTCAGTGCATGGACCACAACTGCCAATTCTAGATCATGTGTGGGATAATTTTCTTCATGACGCTTAAGCTGTCGTGACGCATAAGCAATGACTCGGCCTTCTTGCATCAAAACACAACCCAGGCCGGTTCCAGAAGCGTCGCAGTATACGTCGAATGGCTTTTCAATGTCCGGTTGAGCTAGGACTGGGGCAGTGGTTAACAACTTCTTCAAAGTCTGAAATGCTTGCTCACACTCAGGTGACCAGGCAAACTTGACCTCGTTCTTCAATAAGTTGGTAATAGGCTTAGAGATTTTGGAAAAATCCAGAATAAAACGGCAGTAATATCCCGCCATTCCCATAAAACTACGGACTTGATGTACTGTGGTTGGTGGTTTCCAATTCAGGATCTCTTCCACTTTGCCTGGGTCAACCGATACACCTTCGGCGGACAGAATATGCCCAAGAAACGGAACTCTGTCCAACCAAAACTTGCACTTGCTGAACTTGGCATACAGTTGATGTTCTCGCAACCGAGTTAGGACTACACGAAGGTGTTTGGCATGCTCTTCCGGGTTTTTGGAGTAGACCAGTATGTCGTCGATGAACACGACTACAAACTTGTTGAGTTCGGGCATGAAGACTGAATTCATAAGGTACATGAAGTAGGCAGGGGCATTGGTCAGGCCGAAAGACATAACCAGATACTCGTAAAGACCATATCTGGTAGTGAAGGCTGTTTTGGGAATATCTTCTGGACGGATTTTTATTTGGTGGTACCCCGATCTGAGGTCAATTTTTTAGAATACCTTGGCCCCCGCAAGCTGGTCAAAAAGTAGATCTATGCGAGGCAAAGGGTACTTATTTTTGATAGTGACCTCATTGAGGGGACGGTAATCGACACAGAGTCTGAGGGAGCTGTCCTTCTTTTTAACAAAAATAGCAGGACAACCCCAAGGGGATGAACTAGGCCTGATGAAACCCTTATCCAACAGATCCTCCAACTGAACCTTCAACTCTGCCAACTCCTTTGGCGGCATCCTATACGCTCTACGGGAAATAGGTGCCGTTTCAGGCTTCAGCTCAATGGAAAATTCTACATCACGGTCAGGGGGTAAGCCAGGCAATTCGTCAGGGAATACATCCGAAAATTCACAGACTACCGGAATGTTCCGCACCTCTTTAACTGTGGTTGCACATACCCTACCAACTGCTCTTTGAGGTATGGGAAGTTGGATAAGAAGTTGAGTTTGACTATTAGGCAAGTTCACTCTGATGGTTCTATTCAGCACGTCTATGAGAGCTCTGTGCTAATACATCCAGTTCATGCCTAATATCACATCTATATGCTGATCCTTCAGCACTATCATTGAGGTCGGGAATATATGCCCGCCAAGTTCTATGGGCACCCGATGTACTATCTCTTTAGTACTAATGCGCCCTCCGGGCGACTGTATAAGGAAACTTTCCTCTATCTGCCCAATCGGAATTTCATGCTTGACAACAAATGTACGATTGATGAATGAATGCGATGCACCGAAATCGAAAAGCATGATAGCAGGATGACTTGCGACAGGGAACCTACCCAGCATGACGGGTTCACCTTCAGAAATGTCTCCAACTTGCGTGTAGTAGACCTGTCCTGCTTTTCTCACAATCTTTCCCTTCTGGGCCTGCTGTTGGTGGCCACGGTGCTGAGTCTACTGCTGCTGTCCACCAGGAGCCTTCTGTGCATTCTGATTGTATTGTTTGGGAAATGGGCAGTTGCGGGACCAATGTCCCATCTTGCCACAATTGTAGCAAGGCTGGTTGTAAGTTGCTTGAGGAGTGGTTACGCGAACGCCAGGGGCATTCGGCTGGGTGGCGCTTTGTTGGTTAGAAGTGTGAGAAGTAGCAGCAGTTCGAACTACGACCTGCTGATGAGGATACTGGGGACGTGTGTGATGAGTGGGATGGTATATAATTTTCTGGCGCTTTTGATGGCCAGAAGATCCCGCTGACCCAGACTTCTTCTTTTTCTTCTCTTCTTGGTGCTTGCGATCACTTTCTTCAAAAGCTATGGCACTGTTGATAGCCCCATGATAAGTGCAGTTGAGATTGTTAGACAGGCTTCGCTGAATCTTGAAGTTCAAACCCCTGACAAAACAGTCCTTCTTCTTTTGATCGGTGTTAGTATGCTCAGGGGCATACTGCGACAGGTGATTGAACTGACTGACATACTGCATGACTGTAGACTCCTTTTGTTGCAGTGCCAAGAATTGATCCAATTTCATCTTCATCACCCCCGCAGGGATGTAATGTGCACGAAATGCCTCACGAAACTCCGCCCAAGTAAGTTGATGCCCCATCGGCTGTGCTGACTGGAGGTTTGCGAACCAAGCGCTTGCGGGACCTCGGAGTTGCTGTGCTGCAAACAACGGCTTCTGGGTTTCCGTGCAGCGAATCAATCCAAATTTCCGCTCCATGATACGGAGCCAGTCGTCTGCTTCCAGCGGCTCATCCGCTTTGGTAAACATCGGTGGACGGGTGTCTGTGAAGTCCACATAAGTTGTTTCCTCATCATGGGGGCGGCCACGGCGCCCAACACGGTCATCCCGATTTTGCGCAAGCAGTGCCGTAGCATTGGCTAAGGCAGTAATGGCATCAGGCAAGGTGGGTGGAATTGGCGGTGCTTGCGGGATGGCCCCGTCCTCCAAGTACCAGCACCAGTTGAGCGGGTGTTAACAGGCATCTGTGCATATTTAAACCAAACTGAGTCTCAGATTACTTAATCAGGTCTTAATACAATACACACCATACAATACGATAGGTAGAGTACACAACCAACACTCGATAAAGTTCTCAAACCATACTAAGGTTTTCATGGCAACACTGACATTACAATACCCTAAGGAGTGCGAACACTGATATCGCTAGTCCTATAGCGAATCTAGACGTCGTCTCCCACGGTCCCGTCAGAGACGACACCGTCCTCGTCAACCTCCGCCACGTGCTCCTCGACGCCCTCCTCGACGTCCTCGTCGGCGTCCTCCTCGACGATCACCTGGAGTGGCTCAATCCCCTCGTCCACGTCCTCCATGTCCTGATCCTCAGGACCAACGACCACCCCATCCTCGGGGTCCTCAACACGTGGCTGCAGGATCGGGTTAAGCTCATTGTTGAGCCTATGCACCTCCTCGTGCAATGTGTCATTGTAGTCCTCGATCTGCTCTACGTAGATCTCCAGCTCGTGCAGTCTTGCCCTGGTCGCGTCCTCCCGCGCCCAAGTGGCATCCTTCTGCTCAATCAGACGAGCCACAGAGGTTCGCAGTCGGTCGGTCGTCGCTACGTCCTGGTAGTGCTCCCGACGAGCGGTGGCGAAGTCCTCCACCATCCTCCTCATCTCCTCCCACATCCTCTCTATCTCCTCTTGTAGCTCAGCGCGGCTGCGGCGGGGGCGACGACTGCTAGAGGCCTCCCCGTCGCGCGGCGCCAGCTGGTGGCGCGGCACACCCCTAGGTCCCGTCATCTTGCGCGCAGTCTGCTTGCAGCGTGCCATGCTGGAGAAGATAAGTTGGGATTAGTGAGGATATAATACAGGCTAGCAAGAATAGGTTTGATAAATCCTAACCCATAACCCGTTTTAAGGAGGAAGTTATCTATAATATGACTTAATCATGATGCATGAATCGTACGTACGAACTTTCTAAATCAATGCAAAAATGAACAACTGCATATTTAATTTCTTTAACATAGGGCTAGTAATAATGCTATTCCACTGGCTACCATAACTATAATACAGACTTAAACAAGAAAGAGCAATTTGGACCAAAATAACAATTTAAAGTTTATGATCCAAAACACTTTGAAGTTTTTAAAAAAAAGTAATACGGTAATGATTTAGCAATGGAACGCTCTGATACCAGCTGTGACAGAACCGGCTAAATCCCATGGCCCACAGGCGCCTGTCATTGTCACTAGTGACCTCTGACAGCCGGGCCCGTGTCCCAAAAGATCTAGAAGGTTCTGCCAGGCTACATTAGCGCCCGATTTCCTCCGACATGATCCCATTGCGAAGCCATTACAGAATTACAATATTTCATAACAAATTACATCAGAGTGAAAATGCGGAAAGGTTATAAGGTACTTAGATTACAAACCGTTTGTCCAAATACGATTGAAGTGCGAATATTACAGAACACAAATAAAATAAATAGCAGTGGAATGACGATACAACAATATTAAGTATTTAACGATAAGAACCCTGCCCACGGGTTCGACATTACTCCTCCTCACATCCCTCCTGTACCACTGTTACACAGCAGGGGGCGAAACAAACCTCCGGCTGCTGCGTCCCTGCAACATGGGGTTAACAAACCCTAAGTACTGGGGTACTCCGTAAGACTTACCCGACTAAGAAAAAGGAATGAGACTCAGGAATGCAGGCTGAGGGGAGTCAAGGTGAGGCTTGAGCAAGAGTCAAAAGTTTTGCAGAAAAGCATTACTATCCTATTTCAATATTTTAACTCAGTCTTATTTTAATCATATCCACAATTCCAAATTTCTTTTCATATATCATCCTACCTTCAAATTCTTACTCATTCTCAAAAACACCTAGTTTCGAACCACTTTTCAATTGTAGGTCAAAGGATCAAGTCTCCATATCCGAGGAGCAACGACGATTCGAATCGATTAGTTCCCAGCTGGGGATCCCTATCCATACTGCATATGTAGCACTTAAATTTGCATATACCAACTCCGGCTACCACGATTTTTCTACCCCTCAACCGGTCCTGTGCCACCCGAGAACCCAGTACTCCTCTCCTCTCTAGGCACGCCGGCCACGAGGGTACACTCTGCTCTCGCCATCTCTCCACTCCCAGTGCGTGGTTGTCGGTTCAACTAGTAGAGCCACCGGAGTCAGAGCTTTCCGTAGTATGTGGCTAGTTGCAAAGTCTCGATCACAGCAGGCCTACAACGAACGGTCCCTAATTCTTTTTCCGCCGGCGATATTGCATTGGGACTCTAACCCAAGTACAAGTGTCCCAACGGTTTTCAAATCCCTTTTTCCGCCGATGGTCAAGCATTGGGACTCTAACCCAAATTCACAACCAACGAACGGAAAACCCCTTTCCGACGGATACGGTGCATCGGGGCTGCTACCCAAGTACACAATTTCCGAACGGACTCATACCCCTTTTTCCTTTTCTCATGATTCATAATTGTCACATTTTCATGGGTCAAAATAGCCTTCTTATGCAAATCTAAATTGATTAAGCAGGGCTAAGCATTTTTGAATATTTTTATTTTTAAACAGGTTTCCGGGATATTATGTATCAAGGCAGGTAATGCATCAATATAGGAGACAAACAACTCCTAACAACCTAATGCAATAATAGACTCAAGTGATAAATAATTTTATAAAACACAAGGCAGGGCTGAATGCTCCGGGGCTTGCCTTGAATCGTGAACAGCGTTGGGTCGGGATCAGTCCCGCAGATGTCGAATCCTTGGATGACTTCTGGAGTGACCTCCTCAGCAGTAGTCTCGACCTGGACCTCCTCGGGAACGGGCACTACACGTATGCAATGGTGCATGCTTAGCATGGCATGAGGACAACAAATGAAATGCTTGAAAGTAAACCATTAAGATCTTGAGTACAACTTTCCTTCACGGTAAAGTTGTAAACGCTTTACGGAAGGTAAAAGCAATGTTTCCTACTTTTGTTTTATTGACCATTTTAACGGTCACAGAAAGCCGCTGCACAGCTTTACTACAACCAACATGCGACCATAATACTTCTGTCAAGGATCACTATGGTGAAAGACCCTTGAAGTCAATCAATCCAAAATCACACCAAACAACAGGGATTATTCGCTTAAATTAATTCTACTAATCAAACGCCCCATAATTAATAAACAAGTGTCCTAATAGTTTCCAAATGAGCTCAAACTTACCCAACAGATAGATCTTACTTTAAAATAGTACCACATAAATTTTTATGATTTTTGGATAATTCTGAAATTTATTAAAATTGCTCAAAGTTGCATTTATTAGTTAATATGCTGATTTTTAGCTCCCACAGAAAATGTCCAAACCCTATATATAATATTTTTATAAAATACTACATGCCCCAGGGAGTACCCACAATTATTTTTATGATTTTTAGACCAACAGAAATAATACTACAAAAATAACAAACACAGGAACTATTCATAGTAATTTAAAATAGAAATCCAATTGAAATTCCACGGGAAAAATGGAAAACGCCTTTTGGCCCGGGACGGCCCAAGTCAGGCAGGCCGGCCCACTCGGCCGCTCCCGCATCGGCCCGCGTCCAGGTGCCCAGTCGAGGCGCTGACAGGCGGGTCCCGCCTGTCAGTTCCTCCTCCTACAACGGCCGGCGCCCACTCGCGCACACACGCGCACACGCGCGCAAGTCGGCTCGCCGCGGAGCTCACCGCCGATGACCCCCGGGAAGAAACCGAGCGCACCCAAACGAACCCTAAGACCCAGCCGACAACCTAGCACATTAAACCCGGGAGCTACGCGCCTCCGACGAGCTCGAGCTCGTCCATGGCGGATGCGGCGGCGCGGCCATCCCATCCCGGCCGCAAAGGGTACAATAGCGCTTAGGTAAAAGGTTTGGGAGAACCAGGAGCTCACCACGGTCCTAGACCGACGGCTGGCTGAGGCTGAGACGGAGTAGAACGGCGAGCTTGACTACGGCGGCGGACACAGCGACTCGGCCCCGACGATGAAGTCTCGTTCCGGCGATCCTAGGGAACGAAATGAAAAACCGTCGCGAGCATGAGCTAGAGCATGAGGCAGAGAGCCACAAACGAAATACCGAAGGAGGAGAGGCTCACCACAGCGAGCTCGTCGCGTGAGAGACGGCTGCGGCGGCGCTCCGGTCTTCCGCAGAGACGGCGACAGGCGTTCTCGGATCACAGGGCACGAACCTAAGCCCAAATGCATGCACTAGGTGCGCAAGAAAGCAAGGAGGTTGGATGCTCAAGCGATTGGAGAATGGTGCACGGGTTGAGGCTGATTTGGTCGGGGCAGTGAAGGTGATCACCGGCGCGCCGAGCGGGGAGGGGAAGGAAACGGGAGGGAGACCGTCGCCTTTAAGCCGGTTCGAGGGGGAGACAGAAGCGGCAGAGGACGGCGCGGGGTCCCCTACACGCGCTGCCGCGACCGGGGGCAGGATCCCGGCCGGCACGGGCGGCGCCGCGCGCGCGTGCGCCGCGGCGGCCAGCTCCTGTGCGCGAACAGAGTGGGAGGGGGCGGGTTACTGTAGCAGTGCAGTGCCCCCCTCTCTGTTTTTGACTCAATTCACCAGATTTTGAGTACTAACTTGAAAAAGTGAAAACACAAAAGTTGTAGGTTTCAAAATTTTGGACAACTTTTGTTTTTGAACCAAACCCAAATTCTATATGGTTTTGAAACTACAGTAAAGGGGGTAAAAGAGGGTTTTGAATTTCAAACTGAATTTTTAAAATTACTTTTAAATTTCTTTAACAACTTGAAAAATTGTAAAAATAGAAGTTGTCCTACCCAGTGATCTATACAACTCTTGTTAAGAAAGTTTTGTCAAATTACTAATATTTTTGAATTTAAAGTTTCAAACTTGAATTTCAACATAGTAATTTGAGTCTAATTTAAATTTTTATATTATAACTTCAAAATCTTCCAAAATAAAAGTTGTTTCATTTCAACAGATCTACAACTTTTATTAAGGCACTTTCATCAAATTCCAAATAGTTTTTAAATTAGGTTTTTGAGTCAATTTAAAGCTTAATTGAAATTTTTCTTTTGCTAATACCTTTAATCCCCAATTAAAGGTTTAATTACACTATCAAACCTAAACATAATTAAATCACTTTAGAAACCCTAAGCACAATCATATGTAGATGATTAAATTAAACATGATGACATGGCAAAATTAATTAGCCGTAATACCCAGGGTATTACATTCCATTCTCGTGCACTGATCAGGATCCTGTCCCTTACAAGGTATCCACAATGGTTCACGAATTTTTTTGCATGTGGTCCTAATGGTTCGCCCATATCTGTGTCGAACTCTGTGATCACAAAGCGACCCTCTAATGGCTTCTTGGGGCCCCGGACTCCTTTGCTCTTGCCCGTAGATGTCGTCGTTCCAGATGGCTACAAAATTAAGTTAAGAAACAAATATTTAATAAGTATCGGTAATCACGCATATAATGATTTCGTAACCATGTGTTCACAATAAACAAATACCTCGCCAGTAGTATTATCTGCAACATTGTCTTGCTGCACATTCCTATCATTCACTAAGTACTGACTCCCGTCGTCTTCTCCCTCCGGCCAGTGTTGACTGCCAGTGTTGATAATGTCCATTTCTTGTTCCATATTGTCTCTTTCTCCGGCCATCTAGATGGGAAAAATTGTTAATATTAATATTGCATGTGGAACAAAAGAGACAGAAAACCTAAACCCTAACCCTAACACTAATTAAACCGTAGCACTAAGCCTAAACCCTAACACTAAACCCTAGCCCAAAACCCTACACTAAACCCTAGCTGTAACACTAAACCCTAGCACTCGCTACAAAAACTAACTGCAAAAACTAACTACAAAATTAATTAGTATAAGGTAATAACTAAACTAACTACAAAAACTAAACTACAAACTAATTTGCATGTGGTCCTAACTAATTAAACTAAACTAAACTAATAATTAGTAATAAAGAAAAAAAACTAACTAAATAAACTAACTAACCTAACTAGCTATACTAACTAACTATACTAACTAACCTAACTAACTAAACTAACTAACTAAACTAACTAACCTAACTAACTATAAACTAACTAACTATACTAACTAACCTATAATTAACTAAACTAAACTAAACCAACTAACTAAGCTAACTAACTAGAAATAGAACTAAAACTAAATAGAACTAATTAATAATATCTAACTAAATAATTAACTAATTAAATTATCTAAACAAAACTAAACTAATTAACTAACTAAAAATAAAACTAAACTAACTAAATGAAAAAAAAAACCTTTTGCTTACCTCGGTGGCCGGCGCTGAGAAAGCAGAGGAGCTGGCCTGGGCGCGCGCGCAGAGGAGAGAGGCAGGGCCGGCGGCGGATCTCGCGGCGGCCGACGTCGAGGCTCGCAGAGGGGCAGTCCGGCGGCGGCCGGCAACACGGAGAGGCCGCGGAGGCGGCGTCGAGGAGAGGCGAGTACGGCGGCGGTGAGCAGAGGGAGAGGGCTGGGCCGGCAGCGGAACTCGCGGCGGCCGGTGTCGAGGCTCGCAGGCAGCCCACGGCAGCGGCGGCTGGCAACACGGAGGCCGGCGGCGTGTCGATGTAGGGCGCGGCGGGGCGCGTCGAGATCCCGCGCGTTGGGGCACGGCGGCGCGCGCGGCGGTGGCGAGCTCGAGCAGGTCAGGTCGCCGCGCGGGCGGCGGGGCGTCATGCCAGTGGGGCACTGGCGGCTGTCAGTCATTGCAGCAGTCGGAGAGGCGGCGGCGGCGTCGAGGGCGAACGGCGGACAGGGTATGAATTGCGGTGATCAAGGTTGAAGGCCACTGTAGAATATATATAGGTGGGGACTTTTAGTCCTGTGTCTCCTCTAAAACCGGGACTAAAAGCTTTTATTCCCGGTTCCAACCAGGAACCGGGACTAAAGCTTAGACTTTTTGTCCCGGTTCTTGGTCGGAACCGGGACTAAAATTGTGTTTTTGGTGGGCCTGAAAATTTCGGCCCACCTTTAGTCCCGGTTGCAGCCTACAACCGGGACTAAAAGTGAAATTTTTGTTCATCTCCCGCCAACTTATTTATTTCTTTTTGTCTTACTTTATAATACTTATAAACCTTAATAATTCAATAGTAAATGAAAATGTTGACAAAAAAATTTTAAAAAAGTTTCTTCTTTATTTTACTACATACTACACAGAAGAAAATTCTTTTACCTATATTTCTTGATTTCTTTACAAGTATTAAAAGTAATATACGGGAATAATCATTAATTCATTAATGCAAAAATATAGTTCTCAACAAATATAAATAAAATGGTTGGTATTTGACAGAAAAGTTGTTTTCAATTTATTTCAACGTAAATTCATGGATCTAATGTCTCACAATTATTACATAATAGTTCAATTCGCTCTAAGCAATCACAGTAGTGAACTTTTTTTAAATATATGTCCCTTGATCATAATCGACGCAGCCATGCGGTGTCTTCATTGTTCAATAGGATGCTTGGGTCTTTGTTGACCATGAAGGGTGGGATTCGATCATCCTTCTCATAATCTTCTGATGTGTCTGTCTTATCTTCAATTCCCACAATGTTTCTTTTTCCTGAAAGAACTATATGACGCTTTGGCTCATTGCTAAATGGGTTCTTATCGTTTTTCCCTCTTTTCGGTTTCGAAGACATGTCATTGACATAGAATACCTGATTGACATCCTTGGCAAGTACAAATGGTTCGTCTTTGAACCCACTGTTATTGAGGTCCACTATTGTCATTCCATACTGGTTGTCCACTGTTACCCCGCCTCCGGACACCTTTACCCACTGGCACTTGAACAAAGGAACTTTAAAAGTAGGTCCATAGTCTAGTTCCCATATCTCCTCTATGCGGCCATAGTATGTTTGCTTAATCCCGTTCGGGTCTGTGGCATCTATGCGGATACCACTGTTTTGGTTGGTGCTCCTTTTATCTTGGGCTACTGTGTAGAATATATTTCCATTTATCTCGTACCCTTTGTATGTGAGGATATGCCATGATGGTTGCCTAGCCAACAAACATAGTTGCTCCGTTATATTCTCATCACCCTGACATTCTTTTCGTAACCAACCGCTAAAAGATTCTATGTGATGGTGCGAAATTCAAGCTTCAGACTTGCCTGGAAACTGTGATAGTAGGAATTCCTTGTGTCTGTCCATATATGGCTCCACCAAGGTGGAGTTTTGCAGAACTGTGTAGTGTGCTTTATTGAAATAATCGTCACCCTGACCGATATATGTTTTCTTCCCTAGTGTCCCATTTCCACTTAGCCTCCCCCATGTCGTGATTCTGGAACACCAATTGGGTCTAGATCAGGAATAAAGTCAACACAGAACTCAATAAATTTCTTCTCTGGCACATTTATTATACCTTTTATATTTGAGGAGTATCCGAATGGTACCTTGATGCTGTCTAGGCATTCAAACAGGTTCTCTTTCTCTTCTTTGCTAAGACTGTAACTAGCAGGTCCTAAGTATTGGCGTCCATCAGCTGTCTTCTCGTTCAAACGCTGGAGGTCCTCTCGTGCTTCAGGTGTGTCCTTGCTCTTCCCGTACATACCCACGAAGCCAAGCAGGTTCACACAAAGATTCTTTGTTAGGTACATCACGTCAATCGCATTGCAGACCTCTAGAACTTTCCAATATGGTAGTTCTCAAAATATGGACTTCTTCTTCCACATAGGTGCATGACCGCTAGCGTCGTTCGGAACGGGTTCACTGCCAGGTCCCTTTCCGAAGACTACTTTCACGTCCTTGACCATATCGAGTACATCCTCACCGGTGCGGTTGATAGGCTTGGACTTGTGGTCCGCCTTATCTTTAAAATGCTTGCCTTTCTTTCTTACATGGTGATTCGCAGGCAGGAATCGACGATACCCAAGGTAGACAACCTTTCTACATTTTTTCAAAAATATACCTTTAATGTCCGTGAAACAGTGCACACATGCATTATATCCCTTATTTGACTGTCCTGAAAGATTACTTAGAGCAGGCCAATCATTGATTGTTACGAACAACAATGCACGGAGGTCAAAGTGCTCCTGTTTGTGCTCATCCCAAACACGTATACCTGGTTTGTTCCACAAAAGCAGTAGTTCTTCAATTAGTGGCCTCAGGTACACATCGATATCATTGCCAGGCTGCCTTGGTCCTTGAATTAGCACGGGCATCATAATGAACTTTCTCTTCATGCATAACCATGGAGGTAGGTTATAGATACATAGTGTAACAGGCCAAGTGTTATGACTACTATTCTGCTCCCCGAAAGGATTCATACCATCCGTGCTTAAAGCAAACCTTATGTTTCTTGCGTCGTCTGCAAAATCTGGGAACTCTCGATCGATTGCTCTCCATTGAGACCCATCAGCCGGGTGTCTCAGCATATTGTCTATCTTACGGTCTTCTTTGTGCCACCGCATTAACTTTGCATGCTCTTTGTTTCTGAACAAACGTTTCAAGCGTATTATTATAGGAGCATACCACATAACCTTGGCAGGGATTTTCTTTCTAGTTCTTTCATCCTCAACATCACCAAAGTCATCTCGCCTGATCTTATACCGTGATGCATGGCATACCGGGCAAGAATCCAACTTCTCGTACTCCTCGCCACGGTAGAGGATGCAATCATTAGGACATGCATGTATCTTTGTGATTTCTAATCCCAGAGGACAGACAACCTGTTTGGTTTTATAGGTAGTGGCTGGTAATTCGTTATTCTTTGGAAGCATATTCTTTATTTTTGTAAGCAACTCCCCAAATCCCTTATTGGATACACCATTCTTTGCCTTCCATTGCAACAACTCTCTACCCAATTTTTTCTGTCCTGCATCACAAGTTGGGTATAGCAACTTCTTGTGATCCTCTAGCATACGCTCGAACTTGATCTTCTCCTTTTCACTTTCGTATTCTCTCTTTGCATCGCAAATAGCCTGAGCAAGATCATCAACGGGATCATCTTGTGCTGGTACCTCTTCTTCAGCTTCCTCCATTAGAATATCATTGTTTAATACACCATAGTCAGCAATAGTGTCACCATCGTCCCATTGTTCTTCTTCGTCTTCTTCCATTATAATGCCTATTTCTCCGTGTTTGGTCCAGCAGATGTAGTTTGGTATGAAACCCGACTTGAACAAGTGAGAATGAAGAATCCTTAAGCAAGAATATTCCTTCAAATTATTACATATAGCACATGGGCAGCACATGAATCCATCCCGCTTGTTTGACTCGGCCACATTTAAGAAAATATGCACGCCCTCAATGAAATTGTTGGAGCGACGATCAGTGTTGTACATCTAATGCCGACTCATCTACATTACAAGACAAACGAACATATATCACAATACTGGACATTAATTTATGGAAGCCTCGCTGCAATGTAGACAGTCACAACTAGCATTAAACTAATTAAACCTAAAATACACTTCAACAGCCTAAGGATATCACGACCGATCTCAATTAAAACAGACAAATCATTCGTCTGTTCAACATCAATGGGCTTCGTTCGCGGGCTCAGTGCCTCATCAGCTAGCTCATCGCCCACCGCAGCCGTCTCTACAAGAGTTCCAAACACGTGTTTGGCATACTCTTCTTCCCAGTACCACCCTGGACATCCACTGCCATCCCACTAAAATTAAGACAAAAAATACATAAGTTTAGTAAAAAAAATACATAATTTATTATATATAATCATCAAATGCGATGGAGTAACTCATATTACGATCCGGACACTTGTAGAAGATGTGCCCCTTGTTGGGACCCTCCTTCTTCACTCAAAACTCAAGCACATTCTTTTTCTTGCACTCGCCACACTCAATGAGAGGGAGGTATGGTCTCAGCTTCTTTTGAACCCGATGATAGGCCGAGGACCCGGAAGCATTCGTCATCTACTCTTTACTCTCTAGACTCAAATTTGTAAAGCACTTAAATTCCTAATAATGTATTTTAACAAGTGAAACTAAAAAATTCCTAAAATTTAAAACATATGCAACCAATATTTGAGCAACCAATGTGTGATAAGTATATTAGCAATGAAATATGTATACCGGCTCATTTAATCTTCCTTCAACCAAAAATGCAAACTATCAAGTGATTTTGAGCTTGACACATAAAAATGGGGAGAAGAATCATGCATATATATATATATATATATCCAATTTTTTCTAGGCCAAGAATTGAGATATAATAGTAAGTAAACAAGAGAGAATAAAGATAGTAACCTTTACAACCGTAGACCTGAACTTGGAGTAATGTAGACCGAGCTCCAAACCCTGGTTGACTCCTTGAGCAAGAACACCGAGAGCAAGAACAGCGAGAGTAAGAAACTGAGCTTGAGAGAGCAAGAACACTGAGTTTGAATGGATCGGACTCGGGGGAGAAGAAGGTTCAAATACAGGGAGAAACATTAGTCCCGGTTTTGGATACTAACCCGGGCTAAAACTCAAGATTTAGTCACGGTTTTAGCTAAAAACCGTGACTAAAGCTTTAGTCCCGGTTTGTAGCCTCAACCGGGACTAAAGCTTGACTTTTAGTCCCGGTTCTTGACTCTAACCGGGACTAAAAGCTCTCCCAGAGCATCTAGCCGTTGGGAGCCGTTGTGAAGAAACATTTAATACCGGCTGTTCTTTAAAACCGGAATTAAAGATATTTTTCTTCCCGGGCACAAAAATATCTGATACTAAAGCTGAAATCTGCTGCGAATCAAAAGTCTGCTCTCTCTACTATTGTCCAAAAGCTGCGTGGACGCCGGTTGGCTTGACGGCTTGTTTCCTGCTGCATGCTGCAACCATCGGGAGGAGAGAGCGCGTCCTGTACAGTGTATGCAGCGGCATTCGGCTAGGCAGAGAGAGAGAGAGAGTGGCCACGCAAATGTTCCTGCAGTGCGTGTAGAGTTTGACTGGAAAGAGAGAGGATGCCGCAAGCACGCAGGAGAGTGGAGTAGGCAGCAACATGGGGGCAGGGGAGCAGGCGCAGCACGCAGCAGAGGCGCAGGCGAGCATGCATAGGGTTGCTAATTGGGTTAAATTCAGTGGCGGAGCCAGCTTTGCTAGGGCCTCTATGAAGCTAAGAACATGATAGGTACAATGAAACGAAAAAAATCCTACTGTATTGTCTAGTGAGGTTGTGCATTCGCATCTTCCACGACACTAGCTGTTCTGATTGTGGCTTGTTCTGTACCTAAAGATGGAGCATCTTGTGCCACAATACACAATGTGATTGCAATATGCGTGGCCTCTTTATTGTGGAGAATTTGTAAATCCATCATCCAATCTCAAATCAATCTAATCCAATTAAAATATAAATTCAGTAAAAAAACTTATCAGGTCTACAGGGTAGGGGACTATACCAGAGGCAGCCAGCATGTCGACGAACGAGTGGACGATGGGGCTAGGCGATGGGGTATGCTCCCGCCTGGAGCTGGGGAGGGCAACGGCCGGCGCGGCACCTTGCTGCCTGCCGAGAGGCGCAGCCACGCAGGGAGCCTGGGATGGGCAGCGGCCAGCTGGGTGGCGGCGTCGTTGCCGAGACCCGCCAGCTAGCTCCTCGGCTCCTCCAATCCCCTCCTCGGTCCTCCCTAGCCCTGCTCCCAGGCACGACCTCGGCTCCTCCAGTCCTCCCGTGCGGGCTTGCGGCCGTGCGCTGGTGTCGAGCAGAGGAGGTTGGGAGGGAAACGAACGCCGACTACCTTGCTAGCTTTGCTCTTGGGCGTTCGGTATTGGGCTGAAATACACATAGTGTATGCAGTGATAGTGGGCCGACGACTAGGGCCTGGGCCCTAGAGGCCTGGGCCGCAGATCTGCCGCTGGTTACATTGCTGAACTCATTCGGGGCCGGAAGTTAATCTTTGTGTAAAATTAGAGATCCGTCCCAAACCCGCTAGAGTTTGGGTATCCAAATCCGCAAAAAATCGTGGGCACAAACTAAGCCCTAAAACCCGCTAGATCTGAGCGCTTCGGTTTCCCTTACCTCACGTCGAGCAATGAGTAGAGGGGCGCACGGTGCTCCAATAAGTCCGTCGTCCATGCAATTGAATTTTTTTTTTTTTTGCATGGACGACGGGCTCATTAGAGTACCGTGCGCCCCTCTACTCATTGCTCGACGCGTGGCAACGGAAACTTTGAGAGCTCAGGTCTGGCTCGGCCTCGTCCATGGCCATGTTAGTTGCGTATTGGTCGGCTCCTCGCGTAGCTTTGTGGTGCTCGGCTCGGCTCTAGGTTGATTCAACAACAAACGTCAAGTGTGCCCTGGCCATAGCGGCTCGGCTTTCACAGATCGATCTAGGTCACGAAGCTACTTGCCGCAAGGGCGCCTGCTCCTTCCTGCTAGGGCAGCACTGCTATGGACGACATCAGCACAAACTCCTATGCAAAAACCACATACTCCTTCCTGGGAGGGCGAGGCCAGCTGCGGCGTTCTCACGAGGTCCTCCGTGCATCCCAACGAGCACACGTTATGATATTAGGCGATAATATTGAGCACCAAAAGCGGCATGACCATGCCACCTGTGGCACTGAGAAGCTCGAAATGCTGTTGGGGGCACACCAGGACGGAAGGGAGACATTTGGATCAATGGAGGATGACGTACGTGATGAGATAACAAAAATATTCATAATAAACATGGACGAAGCGAGCAGGAGGGCTAGGAGGTCTAGCGCCCCTACGGTTGGCGGTGCGAAACCTTGACTGGTGGCAGCGCGGTGTGAGGAGAGCCGGAGGGGGAGGGGGTGGACAGAGAGAGTTGGCCTGCGGACGACGAGGAGAGGGAGATGGGATGGGGCGGCGAAGAGGAACCTTGACTGGGGCGGCGTATAGATGGCCAAACGGGCGGTCCGGGCACGGCACGGCACGGCCCGGGCACGCCGGAGCACGGCCCGCTGAGGCACGGCACTAAAGGAACTTACTCGTGCTGTGCCGTGCTCGTGAGCACGATAGTCCGCTGTGTCCATGCCAGCCCGCCACCGGCGACAAAGCCGCTCCGCAGATCCGGCGAAGCCGCTCCGTCGCTTCCCGCGCATTACGCAGCCGCGACCGTGGCTCGCGTGAGGCCGTCGCGCCGCTGCAGCAACTTGCATGCGTGAACACCGTCACGCCGCAGCAGCAGCTTGCTTGCGTGAATGCTATCCTCGTAGCTGGCTTGGAGGAGAAGACGTAGCTGAGAATAGGAAGGGAGTGCCCAGGACCTGCAGCCACGAGCCTACTGATGAAGCAGCGAGTGTGAGAGGATGCAGGATGTAGCGAGCGAGAGTTGCGGCGGCTGGGATGAGGAAAAATGAGAGGGGTTGTGGAGGAAGTTATTTTTAGGGCTACATCCAATGGTCAGAAATAAAGCAAATCAATTCAACGTCTTAGAATAGTCGAGCCGCTATCGTGCCTGCTCATTAACCGTGCCAGTGCCTGGCACTATAAATTCGTGCCTGGTCCGTGCTAGTGTCGTGCTTTTTCGGACCGAGCCTCTATCAGCCCATCGTGCTTGGCCCATTTGGACATCTATAGGGCGGCGTTTGAAAAAATGACGGAGCGAAGTTTTTGATTTGTTCAGATTATTGAGGAGCGAGATGTTTATCGCAAGCTGCAAGCTGCAAGTAGTGGAGCCAATTGAATGAGCCGAGTTGGTTGGGCCCGAGCCAAGCTGCAAGCTGCGGGAGGGAAGCGGCATGCAAGCTGTGTGCAATGGGGGTCCCATGTCAGAAAGCGGCTAATTAGAAGGGAGCGTTATGCGCCGCGGTCGCATATACAACTGGTGATGATTGTTTATCGGGTTGTGGCGCCGCGTGCGCTGTTAGTTTTCTGGAGCCGCGAGAAGAAAGGTTGAGCCAACTAGGAGGTCGAGCCGCGAACCAGTATGCGAGTAACAGAGCCACGGACGAGACGGAACTAGACGTGAGCGCTTTGTTTCCTTGCCACGCGTCGAGCAATGAGTGGAGGGGCGCATGGTGCTCCAATGAACCCGCCGTCCATGAATTTTTTTTTTCCGGAGCTAAACGTGAGCGCTTCGTTTCCCTTGCCACGCGTTGAGCAATGAGTGGAGGGGCGCACGGTGGTTCAATGAGTCCGTCGTCCACGAAATTTTTTTTCCGAGTTGGGGAGGTAGTGAAGACCCTTGCAGTCAGCCCAAGCGTTCACACTTTGTTCAACAGTGATTTATTTCGACTGCGATTAATTTATACGGCTGATTTATTGTGAGACAAAACAGTATTCCGTGACCATAAAATAGGACTAACCCAGCAAAAGGCAAGAACAGTGTAAAAAAACAGGCAAGGCTTCGAGCGCGCAGTTTCCTGTCACCAAGTGATATAATATAACAAAATGAAAGTCTGTGCCAATGGAACATGAAAAATGCATGCATGGCTAATAAGCCCAATATAAAGTACTATATCCATAATCCATGAATGCACGTGTGCCAATTGCACCCAAAATCCCTAATATACTCACTTTAGTACGGATGCATGTATCATATCCATATCGATTAAGAGTCCGCCCTCGTGCTAATTTGACCCGGCTTCTCACCCTTTTCGGCCACTCATTCCTCGATCCATCATATATATCATATAAAAACATCACTTGTCCCCTAGCTTGGCCCAGCATTTACACGTATATATAGACGCTTTACTTGGTGGTTAGCTCATCGAACTTGCTAAACCTGCAGCAGAACAGAAACCGAACCAGCATTAGCTTTTCAGCAAGCCTCGCCGTGATCGATCGATCGATGGCCATCACCCACGACGACTACGTCTCCCTCTGTCTCATGGCGCTCGCAGCCGCGGGAGGCAGCGGAGGAGGACAAGCTGCTGGCATGACGACGACGCAGCAGTACGCTCTGAACATGGCTGCCTGGACGGAGCAAGAGTGCGAGCTCCGGTTTCGGTGCTCCATCTGCGGCAAGGCCTTCGCGTCGCACCAGGCGCTGGGCGGGCACAAGGCCAGCCACCGGAAACCGACGCCCGTGCAGGCAGCACAGGCGGCGGCGTCGTCAGCCGGAGGCGCGGCGTCCTCGTCGGTAATAACGACCTCGTCGGCGTCGGCCGGCAGCGGCGGGCAGGGGGGGCACAGGTGCTCGGTGTGCCATCGGAGCTTCGCGACGGGGCAGGCGCTCGGCGGGCACAAGAGGTGCCATTACTGGGACGGGCTATCGGTGTCGTCGCTCACAGCGTCGGCATCGGGGTCTGGGTCGACCGTCAAGGTCTTTGATCTGAATTTGGCGCCGGCGCCGGCGACGAAGGCCAGCGGTGCGTCAAGGTGGGGAGAGGAGGAAGAGGTGCAGAGCCCCTCGCCGGTCAAGAAGAGGCGGCTCTCTGGTCCGTCCCTGGACCTCAGTTTAACGATTTAGAGTTCCTTTTGATGAGACATCATGAAGAGTTTTTTTTATAGCGTCATTCTTTAATTGTATGTTGGTTTTGTGTTTGCGTGGTGAATAGACTTGTGTTTTTTTAATTTTGTTATACATCTTCATTTTTTTTATAGTGAAAATATCGGCCAATAGAATCCGAAATTTCCCAAATACCGTTTATCAGCTGGGCTCAAAATTTTTTCGCTATCACCCGAAATTTTCATATTTTCAAAAACATTTTCATTCAAATATATGTCAAAGCCTACCCAATACTCTAACCTTAATCCATATTTTATTTTCCCTTCCCTCGTCTCCTTCAAATTCAAGTTGTCACCGTCTCACTCGCACGCTCCAGCCGTGTCGTTGCGCTCCTCATTAAATAAGCAATTAATGGTATATTTTGTTTAATTTTTATGTTAAGTGGTTTAGAAATGATCTATGTGCTTTCCTGAACAAAATGAGTCATTTTTATCTAAATTGTTTCCGAAATTTTATTTGTATCACCATTAAATTTTCAATATTTCTGATATTCCCGTTTATCCGTGACCTCCGAGATTTTAAAAATATCGGTAGATAAAACCTTGGGCACAAGGCCAGCCACCGACTTAAGTAAAGGCAGATATGGCATCCCAAAGACGGTGGGGAATCAACATACGAAGCATGGGCTATCCTATGGGGCAAGGAGGCCACTCAACCTAGTGGTGGGGTTGGCTGTCCCAACCTGGTAGCCTCTTCCTCTTTGCCTCGGTGTGGTGCTCTCTGGTGTCTTAGAGTCTTCATGTGCTGGTTTTTGTCACAGTTATAGTAATTGATTTGGTGATCAAGTCCTTCTCGGTGGTTTTCTGGATAAACACTACAAAAAATACAGTCACCAAAACTCATGGAATTTGTGTGATTTACTCTTACGCCCTTATTCATATTTCTTTGACGGTTTATAATGGTTGTTAACTACCATTAACAAGGATACCCACCAGAATTTCATTAAGAAGAGAAATGAGAAGACAAAGTCACCAAGTTATCAAACTAAGGTGGTACAAGAGAGCAACTACATACACCAGCGGTGCGCATAATTCCTAATATTGTTAGGGAGAAAATGAGCACTCCACACAACATTAGAATTGCTTACAGTTGATAAAATCTTTCTAGTCGAATACCGTTCATCACAAACAAAAACCTAGTTCTGGCATCCTAGATTCGCCAGAGAGTGCCGAGGAGGACGGAGGACCCAATTTTTTACTAAGGTGAGAGGTACCTTTGAATCTCATGGATCTTCATGAGTGTGGGTCACAACAAATTTCGAGTGATGCTGAGCTATAGAAGTGGCAAGTCTTGTGGCACAGAGCTACCGATGATACGAGTAGATGAGTGGGGCAAGGCATCACCAATAATCACTACTACAAAGAGTTTAATGGAGGCAGGCATAATGGGTTATTAGAGGTGGGTATTGCAATCGCCTCCAATGATAGACCTTCGTTAATCACCAATTAAGGAAGGTGGTTACAACACCCACCTCGGTTAAACCCTTAACTAAGGCGGGCATTGAACCAGTAGCCCCACCACCGATTAAAGTCGAGTCCGCCTGGCTTGCTTGCCTCCATTAATGAAAACCCAATGTCTTACAAAATCAAAATTGTAGCAGTGAAGGGTTGAGCTCGCTGACCTGTGGAACCAAAGATGAAGATCTTTATTAGGGGGACAAGAAGACTAGATGAACAATGGTTGTCATATGGTAGATTGATGTTAAGATGGCAAATCAACTTCCATCCTGGAATAACCTTGATGCGGTTGGTTTTCATGGATTGTTCTCCCGAGTTGATGTATTTGTTTTTGTTTCCCTATTGTGCCACCAGTACTGTTGATGATTAGATATGCTCAATGATGGGTGGTCAACTCGTTTCCTCAGCCGCCATATCTCTATGGCAATGTGACATAACATCCCACCAACTGCAAACCTAACTGAATGTGTAGTTGTTGTGCATGGGGCCAAACTTATTGCATATAACTTATTTTCTAGACTCTGTGGCCTCATTGACTATTTCACCAATAACTTCACAAGCTGTTGTGAACTTCTTTTTTTTTCAAACATCCAATTTCAAAATAGCTTTATGGATGAATCTAATTTTTTTTATGTTTTTACAAAGTAATGGAGATAGATGAAGCTGAAAAGGTACTTTTCTGTCGAGCATGAAGTTAATAGTGAAGTTGTTTTGTCTAAAAGTTTTTTTAAATAAAACAGCTAAGCTTTACTAATAAAGATGCTCATGAACTGTTCAGAGGAGTACAACTATAGATGCCCCAGAATATTTGAATGGCTCGCGTGACGCTTCAGGCTTACAGAACGTTCGAGTACGGCAGCACGGAGGATTATTCCAATAATACTATGTAGGAGCAGGTTAAATCACTGGCGGGCTAACGCCTTCTTCTAGGTGCACGGCGGGAGCGGGCGGTCGCAGAGGCACTTGTTGCCGGCGAAATGCTTGGCCCCGAACCTGTGCGTGTAGCGCCCCTGCGGTATGGGCCCGCAGAGCTGGTTGTAGCTGACGTCGAACGCCAGCCACTTCCTCGCCGCCGCCGCCGCCGGGATGCTCCCGTACACCATGTTATGATCGATCTCCAGGATGTCCATCGCCTCCGGCAGCTCCACGCGGCCGAGGTCGAAGCTGAACCGGTTGCGCGACAGCCGCAGCGCGTTCAGCTGCTTCTTGGCGCCGAACAGCATCGACGCGTCGCCGGTGAGCTGGTTGCCGGCGAGGTCGACGTCGCCGAAGCTGGCGCCGCCGAAGGTGGCCGGGAGCGGGCCCGTGAGGAGGTTGCCGGCGAGGCTGAGGTCGAAGACGGTGGCCGTGGGCGGGACGGTGCCGGCGAGGCGGTTGCCGTCGAGGCGGAGGAAGGCGAGGTCGGGGAGCGCGTGCGGGCCCAGGAACGCCGGGATGCCGCCGGAGAGGTGGTTGTAGGCCAGGTTGACGGTCTGCAGCTTGGTGAGGTTGGCGATGGCGGCCGGGATGGCCGGCGCCGAGACGTTGAGCGCGAAGATGGTCAGCCCCGTGACGCGGCCCGTGGTGGCGTCGCAGGAGATGCCGTCCCAGGAGCAGCAGCCCACGGTGGAGTTCCAGCCGGAGAGCGCCGGAGGGTTGCCCAGCGCCGACTTCACGGCCAGCAACGCTGCCTTGTCGGACTTGTCGCAGAGGGCGCCGTCGACGGAGCGTGCCACGACGGCGGCGAGCAGGACGAGGACGGCGAGGAGCGTGGCCACGGAGTCGCGAGGACGCGTCAGCTCCATGATGGCCAGCTTGTCTCGTTTGAGATTGCTTGGGGTGATGCTTTCATGGTCTGTTACACTGCGAGGAGGACGAATCTTTATGGAGGGAAGGAGCTAGCTGTGCAGTGTGGACTGGTCCGAACCGAATCGTGGGCCATGTCAGGTCCGGCCCGATGCCACCAACGTGTCCTTTTTAGGACCATACGTCCGTCACGTGTGTGATGTGAATGTGATCCACGCTGCGTTAAATACTTTTGAGACGAAACCCTCCGTCCTCGGGGACAAGTTGCCGACATTTTGGCAATTGGCATACTCCAATTTGGGTCCAACCAATTTGTGCCTTGACTCACACCTCCTAGGCTTTGAATCTTCTTAACGTTGGTTGGATTTGTATGTACATCATTACAGGATTGCATGGGCAAAAGGACGTTATGATGAGGACAGCGATGGAAGGGGCGGCGGTGCCAGAATTCTAATCCGCGGACGTTCACTTCATTCGGGTGTAAAACATACCGACTTTGTCCTAGGAAAGAAAAAAAAAGGAATTCTAATCCTAATCCGTTTGTACGTGGGCTATTACCGAAACTCTTAAATTTTAATAGGACTATATATACATGGGAGCTCTATGTTGTAATCACCAATGTTTAGAGAAATAAATAATAGTCTTTCTACATCTTGTGTCTACTTGTTCCACTTTTATCTACTATGTTGATCGTGAGAGACGGAGAGAGGAAAGTCCTAACCGCTGGTAACATGTTTTATCACACGTTATCAGCACAAAAAGCTCTACGTCGACATCGCTGCTGAAGTTGCTGCTGATCCTCGCCGTCGGCGCTTGTGCCAACGTCTCTGCCGCAACTACTTCGACGACGTCGACATCCTGACGTTGCTTAGCGGAACGGATCTGCTACCTCTACGTACAACCAATCTGCACTGCATCGACGTGCATCGTCGCCGTCAAGCAGGCGGTTCTACGACAATGCCAAATGTCCTACGCGGTATGTATCTACTAGACACTGCCCTACGCGGCATGTGAGGTAGATCAATTGGCATCCTTTATCAGGTATGAAAGAAACACATCTCGCAGATTGTGAGTTTGTCTAGCCATTGAGCTAGATCTTGCTGGTCTTTTATTACGTGACATCCGTATATGCAGTATAACATGAAGTACGAACGTACATGCATACATGAGAAACATTACGTACTATGCTTGTACGATGGATCTATAGTAGCAACCACGGTGCCATGCAAATTGGGATTCGAGGCTGATCCAGCGAGATACATCCTCACCGTCATTAAAGTCGCTTGTAGCAATATTACTTGGACTCGAAGATCCATAATAGCAGCCATGAATTTGGTTTGGAATTCATCAAACATATGTCGGCAAGAAGCTGTTAACAATTGTTACCGACGTCCTATTCAAATTCGGGTTGCATCCCGAGTCACACATGGCTTCAAATCCAAACTGTCTTGCTGTCACCTTGGCCTGTACTTCATTGTACAAAAGCAGCCCGCATGACTGCAGCTAACTCACCGGACATTTGCAGTGATCCGCACGGCTAAAAAACCCCGGTTCGAAGCCATTGGCCTTGCAGCCAGCCAACCACCCGTACAGCATGCGGCCCGCACGCTACTAGGAATATGAATTTTCCGTATATGTCCATGTTGAACGATGGGATCATTAATTATATCATCATGTCCATCAAACGCCAGAAGCTAGCATGTTTTTTTTAGCAGCAGGAAACATAAGCAAGCATATGCGATATGTGGGTGTTACGAATTTTGAAAATCTGTGAATATTTTTCTTTTTCTGTAAGGCCTAGAAGAGCAATACGTCCCCTGATCCTGATGTCACCATAACCGGCCTGCAGCCACTAGTTCTTCCGACTTGAACGTCGATCGCTTACTCGTCCATACCAACACACAGGCTCGCAGCCGGCTAGCTCCTTTCCTGGTCAGCAACAGTTCCAAAGGATGTTGCAATACATAAAATGGCTTAGTCTGCAGCAGAGCAGTAGCCTGTGGCCCGTAGTTCTGACCTGCACAAGCCAAACCGAGCAGGCCTACTATGGAATAGAGGGAACGAGGAGCAATCCGGCTACATTAAGAAGTTTTTGCTGGACCAGAAAGAACAATATGAATTTGTAATGTAGTATGGTTCGCCGAATAAGCAAATAAGAAAAGCCTATAGAAAACTTGGATTTTCCAGAAGAAAATTGTACGTAGACATTTTTTTTGGTAATATGTTATTTTGGATGCATTTATTTATGGCATGTTTTGAATTATATACCACATACTTGTAAGAGTAAAATTTTGAATTATTACACTTGAACCATGATATGTAAGGTACATGGGCTCTCTAAATCCTGCAGACCTTAGACCACTTTTGAGAGGCTCATATTTGTTTTTCCTAGCATAATGAATTTTGGGATAAACAAATACTTGGTATTAATTCTGAAAATTTACATATACCACGATCCTAAAAAATGTTAGGATGTTTCTAAGAATATTATGAATAGCCATTCACTATCTTTTTTTCCTTACTACTTGTTTACACGCAGTAAACCTATATACACATGATTTTGTTATAAAGATATATTTCATGAAGAAAGAATATCCTAGGCTTGTCTTGAATGGCATAATTATTTAATATGGTCATTATTAAATCCTAGAAGGATATTCTACTGTCACTAAAGTGGAGTGGACTTAACCATTGTAATTTCTAATTACTCTCTAGAATGACTATTTGGCCATGAGAAGTAACAAATTAAGGCATCGTGGGACTCACTGCATGAGTAAAATTCCAAATTATAATTACAGAATATCATGTTGCATTGAAAGTTAAATTTTTTTAAGCTTAAATGCCTATAGATTGAGATATAATGTTGCTCTATAAATAATAACTTGAAGCTTTATACTAAATGTTTAGAAGACAAGATGGTAAATAAGATTTTATCAATGCATATTCTCGAAGGAATATCTCTTGTGTATAGAATATCATAGAGTAGTGTAATACATAAAGTATTTAAATTTACCATTACTCAAAAAGAAATTGAGTTAAACTTTTAGACAGCTTTATAAATCAGGATATTATCAATTGTAATAACTTTGAATATGTGGCTTGCGTATGTTACACCCTTGAAGGTTTGTGACTATATATCATAACAATTGAATATAGAGCATGAAGCTACCGTTTGTCAAGTATAGAAGTTAAGACATGCGGGAATGATATTATTTGGAATATTTAAGAGTTTTCTTGAAGAAGAACTTAAATCATGTGCTTATAGATTTATTTCTTTTAAATTCATATCCTGAAGTATTAATAGTAGTGGCAGTGGTGCATTAAGTTTTAATTCCCGTTGAATTAAGTGATTAATGGTTAATTTATTAGCTTGAAGGCTAATATGAAATATTTAATATTCTTAGTTGCAATTGTTACATGAAGTAACATGTGATAATTTCTCATGGAATAAATTAGATTTATATGTTTCACATATAAACAATTGCCTATTGCCTATCTAAATAATTTTTTTATTATTTTATCCACAAAAAGAAGTCTCAATTAACCATGAAGGTTATAGTTCTTTGTGCACCACTACCATATAGGTAGAATGGAAACTGAATTTCCTAGATGCACATGAACAATTGGACTATACTGGCATATGAATTGTTTCTAGAAGGACAAATTTCGCCAAGAAATAGTATAATTCTAAAGTATTTAAATATTTTTAGTCCGAGAACTAGAAGTTTTGTTCTACCCTATGTATGTAAATTTTATGCCATAACCAATAAATACTAGAAGTATGATTGGATTCTATGGAGCATTAGAAGTGATTATTCATAGATGATGCAAGAAGCATATTACTACTCGAAGTAACTATGGCATGAAAAAGGGGACAAATTTTTGGGTAAAGACATAAGAAAATATGGTAATATATATATTTAATAGGCATACCCTTCCTAAATCTATCTTTAAGTGCATGTATCAAGACTTGAAGTTTTGCCCGCATCCCTTTCGGCCGAGTTAACTTTCTCTACTGCACTGATTTTAAATAAGCTTGCAGCTTTACATTTTGTTGTTATCTACTATGTTGGACTGAATATCAACATTTCACAGTACACATGAATGTGTATCACTATGTTGTACTCTTGTTGAGCTTACTTTTGTACTTTCCTCATAATTAAATTGACTAGCCAGCATGCTATGTCTATATGGTTCTCGTTGAACTAAAAATTAAGTTGCTTTCAATGCGTTGCATGCATAAGCAATAGATTGGTTTATGGCCAAGTAGCCTAAAATCAGGGGGAGTGAGTTAATATAAAATTTGCTCAATGGAGACTACCCAATTGGTGGGATGTATAATTGTAGAATTAAGATGGTGGATAACATACTTTATGATGATTTGGGATTTATGAAGATAATGCATTAAGGGAATGATAAAGGATGCCAATTGATCTAACTCAGTGCCGCGTAGGGCAGTGGCTAGTAGATATATACCGCGTAGGGCATTTGGCATTATCGTAGAACCGCCTGCCTGACGGCGACGATGCACGTCGATGCAGTGCAGATTGGTTGTACGTAGAGGTAGCAGATCCGTTCCGCTAGCAACGTCAGGATGTCGACGTCGTCGAAGTAGTTGCGGCAGGGACATCGGCACAAGCGCTGACGGCGAGGATCAGCGGCAACTTCAGTGGCGATGTCGACGTAGAGCTTTTCGTGCTGATAATGTGTTATAAAACATGTTGCCAGCGGTTAGGATCTTCCCCTCTCTGTCTCTCACGATCAACATAGTAGATAAAAGTAGAACAAGTAGACACAAGATGTAGGGAGACTATTCTTTATTTCTCTAAATATTAGTGATTACAACATAGAGCTCCCATGTATATATAGTCCTGCCAAAGTCTAAAAGTTTCGGTAAGAGCCCACGTAGAAACGGACTAGGATTAGGATTCCTTCTTTTCCTTTCCTTCTAGAACAGAGTCCGTATGTTTTACAATACTCCCTCTTGGGCGATTACCACGATATGCACATGCCTCATTAAAAACTCCATTCGAAAACCCAGTGGGAAAAACGGTTCTTAGAGAAAAGAGTACATCACATTCGTTAATTGCATTGCACATGTTGCCTCATTAAAAACCTTGTGTGAGAAACCTTCGAGTAAAAACTCACATAGGGAAAAGAGTACAACATTTAACTTTTCCGGTCATATATATATTCTATTATTCGTGAATAGATATTGATCTTCATAATTTATGCATAAACTTCAATGTTTTATTAAATATGATCAATATCTATTGTTGAAGTTTATGCATAAATTATGAAGATCAATATCTATTCACGAAGAATAGAATATACTGAAGAATATATATATGATCGGAAAGGTTAAATGTTGTACTCTTTTCCCTATGTGAGTTTTTACTCGAAGGTTTCTCACACAAGGTTTTTAATGAGGCAACATGTGCAATGCAATTAACGAATGTGATGTACTCTTTTCTCTAAGAACCGTTTTTCCCACTGGATTTTCGGATGGAGTTTTTAATGAGGCATGTGTATATCGTGGTAATCGCCCAAGGGGGAGTTTGTAAAACATACGGACTCTGTTTTAGAAGGAATGGAAAAGAAGGAATCATAATCCTAATCCGTTTCTATGTGGGCTCTTACCGAAACTCTTAGATCTTAGCAGGACTATATATATATATGGGAGCTCTGTTTTGTAATCACCAATATTTAGAGAAATAAAGAATAGTCTCCCTACATCTTGTGTCTACTTGTTCTACTTTTATCTACTATAGTGATCATAGGAGACGGAGAGGAGAAGGTCCTAACCTTGATCGTGAGAGACAGAGAGAGAAAGGTCCTAACCGCTGGGCAACATATTATATATCAATTCGAAACCAGCCAACGGCAGAGCTGTCCGGCCTGTCCCGCAACTTACCATTTTTGACAAAAAAAAAATTGGCAACTTTCTTTATTGGGAAGTTTTCTTTCCTGTCTAGTCTCCCGTCTCATACGCCCACTCACTCTCCTTCGCGCCGCGCAGGGCTACATATGCCAGGTGATGTCATTACTTACGCTGTTACGTAGTTTAAGATAAAAAAACAAAACATTAATTTCAAATTGCTATAACTTTTGAACTATATATCCATTTTAAATTTCGTTTTCATTATTATGTTCTACGTGACCAGGCGAACAAAACTAGATCCCAGTTGCATATGTTTCGAAGAATTTTATATTAGTAGCAAAGTATGTGTATTAACTTGTACCACATAACTTATAACATGCAACTTATGTCACAACTTGAAACGCAAAAGTTATTACACAACCTTTTTAAATTTTTCCCTTTTCTCTCTTTTTATTCTTTTTATTATTTTTTTATAGTAGTATATCAACTTTCCTCTTATACACGATACAAACATATATGTTAATATGTCCTATATTAATTTATGCATCTAAGTTGTATTAGTAACTTATATATACAAGTTCTGATAATAAGTTATATGTTTTATGTTAATATACATAAATTGGTCTTTGATTAATTATTTTTGAAACATATGAAAGTGGGGTCTAGTTTTGTTCATCTCGTTATATAGAACACACCAGTGTAAACGGAATTGAAAATAGATACACCATTCAAACGTTATAGCAAATTGAAATTAACGTTTTCCTATTTTAATCACGTGTCAGACCTCAGCAGAGGTATGGGATGCAACGGGCGCATGCTGGTGACAGTGGAATACGCGCTTCCTAGAAGAGAAAGTAGTGGGATTACTTTTTTCCAAAAAAAAAGAGAAAGTGTTGCATGTCAGAAAACTGATCGCTGAGTTGGAATCGGATGATCGTTCGCTATTTAGTGCTGCCGCAGGCAGTGCCCGTAGTTGGATGAAAAAAAGAAAGACGCCGCCACTTAATTAGACAATGATAGGATAGGCATGTCATGATGACTTTTGTTTAAAATAGCCAGGGGAAGAGGATCCCCACCACAATTTCATTAGCAAAGAAACGAGAAGACATAGTCAATGCTGAGAAGATGACAGCTTAGTGATAATGCCGCTGGCCACAAATTTTTGGGGGCAACACACATGAAAAATGTTTGAATTTCATATTAAATATACATATATCTCGTAAGCCTATTGGACTGCTGAACGTTTATAAACCATTTTCACATTCGAGGGGATAAATCGAACCACAACAATAATCGAGGGAGGTCCAGGAGACTTCCCCCCCTACTACCTACAGGCGGCGATGCACATACTGACATACATGTTTACTGTCATCATCACTTGATATTTATACATGATTCTACCAATGCATTAGGCCACTAGCACAGATTTGTTTCTTTTAGTTCTATATACTATAATGCAAGAAAGATAACAGTACAGTTCTGAGAACTAAATGTGAGGAGCAACATTTGTTGTCAAACTCTATGTTGTTGGCATATGTGGAAGTGAAGGAACTAAGTCCTATTCCATGGAGAGAACGCACTTCTCTCCATGAACTTTTAATATCTTGTGCTTCGGACGCAAAACTTTGGTGTCACAGAATACCAAGGAAACAAAAACATGTGTCTGTGCAAACTATTTGAAAATTTGATAGAATCGAAAATGTAGTCCCCTTTTGCAAAATTTTGTAAATCCTTCTCTATCTATATAGAACGATCATTGTGATTTGGGCTTCAAGCCACCGGTACAAAAATTCAGTTAGGGATCTTACAAACCCCCCTCCCCACCCCCACCCCACCCCACGCGCGTGAAAAAGAGTTATATATTGTTTCCTGTGAAAGGCCTTTAATCAAATGGTTAGGAGAGTCTAGTAGGACACTACCCAGTAGGGTTATGGGGGGCTATAATTTAGCGGGAAGTGATGCAACACATTGTTTTAGCTGTAAGAAAGATACCAGTATGAACTTAGATAGTAGCTGACAAAGAGAATAAAACCTTGGGATTCGGGCTGCAAACACAAAAGAAAGCAAATCCAATATTGTAGCATGGTCAAAGAGTATGAAGTTGAAGTTCCGTATCGGTAATCCAAGTGTTTGCACCCGAATCTGTGCTGGCTGGCGAAACCGGCCTGGCCGGGTTTGTGACCCAGCTTGGCCGGGTTTGGCCCCTGCGCCAACTTTTGGCAGGCTGCCACGTGGCGCCCCGAGAGGCCCCGTGAAAACCGGCTTGGCCGGGTTTGGCAGAGTCCGAGCCGATTAATAGATCTAATCGGTTTTTGGTAGTTTTTGGACGTGGGAAACTTGGAGACTTGCCTAGATACGTGTTTCCTACTGGGATAAGACCACCCTCCTCTATATATATGAGAGGATCATGGCCGATTGAGATCTTAACTATCCAATCGTCAAAACACATCTACCAAATAGATTCTCGCGGTGGTTCATCTCTATCCTGCTGTTCGGCTCGACTCTCCGCGAGTTTAGTCGGCGTTCTAGGTGATCTCCGTGATCCCTAGGGCAACCTCTACGTGCATCTCTCCAACGGATCTTTCCGAGGGGTGTTCAGGAGTTTCCGGTGAAGGACGGGCGCTACATCGACCACCGAACGTCCTCTGCTGCTGAAGACGGTCGTCCCGATGACCAGAAGGCCGGAACCCTAGCTTCCTCGGCGAACCCGAGGAAACCGGCCCAGCCGACTATCAATGTCGGCCAGGCCGGGTAGGCGGCTCGGCCGGGTTCTGAAACCGGCCAGGCCGGGTTTCGCGGGTGTGCTGCTCCGTGCTGTTTCGTTTCGTACGCGACTGTGCGATCTAGCACCTTACTATGTGTTGTCCCGTTTCGGCGTCAACACACTTTTTGACGACTCCGTTGGGGAAGAAGGCTCAATCCCATATCCAATCTACTAGCGACATGGCGGCCGACGACGGAAAGAAGACCGACAAGAACGTCAATGAAGACAACGTCGTCCGCCCCAAAGACTATCGACGAGCTTCCTGAGGAGCTCTAGAAAAAGCTGGAGGCCAAGCTTGCTGCCGATACCCAAGCCTTCCTGGATAGCTGTACTAAAGACCAGCGCAACAAGGTCACCCAAGTCTCCGAGCCTAACTTCGGCGACTCGTCTTCTTCATCCGGTGGAGGAGGCGGGAAGACCGAAGCGGAGAGGGCTACTAAGGAGGAGGAAAAGCTCAAGGCTAAGGTAAATAATGATGAGAACCCCTCCACTACTACCCATGATGGTCTTGCATATTTAGTTGAAGATATGGGTAAGCAAATTAAAATTTCTATTGATGCATCCGAAGCTAAAATCAGCAAGCGCATATCTAAAATTAAGGAAAAGTTAGTTGGTTTTTCAGATCCTGATAATCAACCTAAATTTGGTATGCCTTTCGATTTTTATGAAAATCAACCTGATTTTGCTATAGCTAGCCAACTTCAATCGGGTCCTTCGGCGCATGAAACCGATAGAACCGATCGCGGCATGACTGGCTCTTCAGCTAGGCAGGTGAATCCGACTAGGCCATCAGCGGGTCGTAACACTGTTTTACCTAATCCCCCGCCGTCACCTAGTCAGATTCCAGTGGCTAATAATGCGGTCACCGATTCCTTCAAGACCGATGTAGACGCTATCGTAAATCGGTTCAAAGCTGAGATGACTAAATCCATTGAGAGGAATCTGGGGATAACCATTAAGCATATTCAGAGCTCATACCAAAGACCATATCCTTTCACCTATGATGTTTTGCGGGCATCGATTGGGTGGAAGATGCCCGATTTTCAGAAATTTAATGGTGATGATAGTAAAACCACTATGGAGCATATTGGTATGTATCTGGCTCAGTTAGGAGAAGCTAGTGCTCATGATTACATGAAAATTAGATGTTTTTCTTTATCTTTGTCTGGTACAGCATTTGTATGGTTTTCTTTATTGCCACCATATTCAATTAGTACCTGGAATGATTTGGAGGAAAAATTTTATAACTATTTCTTTACTGGTGTTCAAGAAACTAAACTGTCACATCTCACATCGGTTCGTCAACGGCGTGATTCCAGTACTTGATTATGCTAAACGTTTTAGGGACGTTAAGAACCGATGCTTTAATTTGAATATTTCTGATAGAGATTTGGCAGATTTATTTCTTAACGATATGAACTCTAATATTAGAGAAAAATTGGAGCACTATGAATTCTATAGCATTAATCAATTATTGTAAAAGGCTATTGCTGTAGAATCTCGTTTAACAAGTGAATCCAAGAAATCTTATCGGACCCATGTGTTGGAATACTCTGACAACGAGGACGATGAGAATTTAGAGTGTAACTCTGCTGAATTTGTTTGGTCTCCAAATAAAAAAGGAATTTCTTGCCCATCTCTAAAACCGATTTCTAGAAATCGGCAAGATGAAATTAAATTTACTTTTGATGTTTCTAAATGTGATCGGATCTTTGATGAATTACTTAGAACCGGTAACATTAGAATTACTCATACCTTGCCGTCTAGTGAAGAATTGAAAAAACGGGCGTATTGCAAATTTCATAATTTTTCTAGTCATGCTACTAATGATTGCAACTATTTTCGTCGACAGATACAATCGGCCCTCAATGAAGGACGATTGAACTTAGCTGAGATGATGGTTGAGAAAGTGCCTTTTCCGATGAATGTCATCGAGAAAGGGGAGCCCGCTATTTAGATTCGTCCAGAGCAAGCCGACACCACGCAAGGCAAGAATGTGATTATCGACGAACCACGGGAGGCACCGAAACAAGTTTCGGGGCGTCAAGTGGTGCTTGAGAAGGACGAAGATGGCAAGACTAAATTGAAGATCTCTGCAGGGTCGTCGCAGTACTTATCTCGGTAGCGGCGCTGGGAGGCCACGGCGGCACAGCAGAGGCCGGCCAGGCCGGTTCCAGGAGCCGGCCCAGCTGGCTACAGAAGCCGGCCAGGCCGGTTCTGGCGCCTACCCGGCCAGGCCGGGTACAGTAGCCGGCTCGGCCGGTTTTGTCGGGGTGGCGGCTCTTCTTCCTCTGCTGCTCCCAGGGCTGCCAGCGCTGGTGGTGCCCACGTGATCAGGACGTTCGTCCCAAAGCGTCCAGAAATTGGCACTTGGAAGACGAACGCAAGTTCAAACAAGGGAAAGTTCGTTCCAAAGAAGCTTTGCACGTTTGACCGGCTCATGGAAAAGTACCGGCAAGAAAAGGCCGATTCCCAGAATCGGCCCATAAAAAAAAGAGAGGCTACACCGCCAAAGCGAGATGAGCAACCAAAGAAGATGACAGTGGCTCCGGCAACGTCTCCGGTGCAAGAGGTTGCTCGCCCTCGCGTCTCTCGTTGGGGTCCCCCACCTCCACCTCAGCTGCATTGGGACCCCAACGGGGTGTTCGTGCCGTATCCCTTCCTCATGTAGCAGCAGCCAATGGACGGAGCGTCTTCATCATCGGTGTTTAGCCGATTGGGCTACGGTCAATCGGGCTACGGCGGCCAAGGGGCGTCGCTCACGCCGCCGCCATCGAGGTTGGTGATTGGTGATGGAAGAGAGAAGGCTCCACCGTGACAAGTCTGTGTGCCTAAGAGGGTCGTGGAGTCTCCCATTGTTCCTATTGCTCCTACTGCATCGCCGCCGAAGGAGGCACCTTCGGCAACAATTCTTATCGGCTCTCAAGAGGTGCCTATCATTGACAATGACGAGCCGATGAGGATTGAGGAGCCATCATCCACCGCTCCGGAGGTCGCCGCTAAGGTTGTGGAGAAGAAGCCGATTGATCCAAAATATTTGCAACCGAAGTGGTGCCCGCCGGGATTGACCAAGACGCAGCGGGGAAGTTACAGCGAGTGCGCCAAACTCAGCAAAAGCAAGAGAAGTTGGAAAAAATGAGAGAGGAGATCTTCAATACTGCACACCCAATTTTTCCGCAAACTCAGAAAGGAAGTGATCCGGCGTGCTTCGCAAAATCTGCAGAGAAGGTTGCTGGGCAGAGAGATCTGCCAGAAGCGAAGTCTGCACAGGTCGCAGAAACCGGCCAGGCCGGGTCAGAGCCGGCCCAGCCGGGTTTCCCAGGAACCGGCCAGGCCGGGTCAGAGACGGCCAGGCCGGGTCTGCCTGAAGCCGGCCAGGCCAGGTCAAACCCGGCTAGGCCGGGTTTTGCGGCTTCGTCTCCCGCCGCCGCCGCCGACGCCGGTTCACTGGAATCGGCTGTCGCTGCTGTTTCTTCTGTTGTTGCCGGTTCTGGTGACGCAGAAGATGAGGAGATGGTCGATTATGAGCCGCCGCTACCGCGCGCCGAACTTAATGTCGTTTACCTGTCTTCCGATTACTATGTAATCGATGAAGATGAAGGTTCGGCGACGGCTCAGATTTGCTTCGCCGCCGAGGATGCCGTCTTCAAGAAGCCGGAGGATTCCGTCAACCACCTTCGGCCGCTCCATATCAAGGGGCATATCAATGGCACGCCGGTTCATCATATGTTGGTGGATAGCGGCGCGATTGTCAATCTAATGCCGCATTCGCTCTACAAGAAGCTCGGCGGCACGGAGGGGGAGCTAGTGAAGACCAACATGACGATCACCGGAGTTGGAGGCGGCGAGCTAATTCCAGCTTTGGGCGTAGCGACGATGGAGTTGACTGTCGACAGCAAAACGTTGGCAACCGCGTTCTTCGTCGCCGAGGTACAAGGTAGCTATAATCTCATCCTTGGTCGCGATTGGATTCATGCCAATCGTTGCGTTCCATCCAGTTTGCACCAGACTTTAATTCAATGGGTGGGGGATCAAGTTGAGGTTATTCATGCTGATTCATCGGCCTCCATTGCTACGGCCGATGCTCCTTCGCTCGGGGGGCACGATAGTATTGCTTGCTTATCTGGTTATGACTTGTCTGGCGTTGAGTTTATTAGCGTCACTAAGGAAGGATTTGTGCCTGTGTCATTGAAGTCGATTTATAATCGGCTCAATATCATCGTGTAATTAATTTTTTGCAATGGATGCTAATGTTGAATGGTTGAAACATCGTGTGGATCAATATCGAGCTTCTATGACCGATGTCTGTGAAACAATTGATGATTTTGATGAGTTCAATAAGTTGGGCCAAGGTTTCACGTCGACCGACCCATTGGAAGAAGTTGACATTGGGGATGGTTCTACACCAAGGCCGACGTTCATTAATAAAAATTTGAAAGCCGATTATAAAGCTGAATTAATCGCGCTTTTAAAAGAATATGCTGATTGTTTTGCATGGAGCTATAATGAGATGCTCGGATTGAGCCGAAAGCTTGTTGAGCATCGGCTTCCCATTAAGCCTGGATTCCGGCCTCATAAGCAACGTCCTCGCTTCTTTCATGCTAAAATTTACGACCGCATTAAAGAAGAAATCAATCGGTTGTTGGAAGCGAGATTTATTCGCCCATGCAGGTATGCGGAGTGGATCTCTAATATTATGCCCGTTGAAAAGAAAGGATCGGGCAAGAGATTTGAATAGAGCCACTCCAAAAGATGAATATCCTATGCCTATTGCCGATTTGCTTATTAATGATGCTTCAGGACATAAAATTCTTAGCTTTCTTGATGGTAACGCTGGTTACAATCAAATATTTATGGCCGAAGAGGACACGTCTAAAATGGCCTTTGTTTGTCTTGGGTTTGTTGGATTATTTGAGTGGATTGTCATGACATTTGGATTGAAAAATGCCGGTGCTACCTATCAACGTGCTATGAACTTAATCTTTCATGATTTAATTGGCGTGGTCATAGAAGTATATATTGATGATATTTTAATCGAATCGGCTACCAATAATTCTCACTTGGCCGATTTGCGTCTTACTTTTGAGAGGATGCGCCGGTATGGTTTAAAGATGAATCCGCTTAAATGTGCTTTTGGTGTATCGGCGGGCAAGTTCTTGGGATTTATTATTCATGAGAAGGGCATAGAAGTTGATCCCAAGAGAATAGAGAGTATCAAGCAAGTTCAGGTGCCTTCATGTAAAAAAGACTTACAAAAGTTTCTGGGAAAGGTAAACTACTTGAGAAGATTTATTGCTAACTTGTCCAGGAAAGTTATTCCTTTCACCCCCATATTGAGATTGAAAGATGAGAGTGAGTTTGCTTGGGGGGCAAAGCAACAAGAGGCATTTGAGAAGATCAAGGAATACTTGTCGAAGCCACCGGTTCTTCGTGCTCCAAGGAGAGGAGTTCCTTTTAAATTATATATTGCTGCCGAAGAAAAAATAATTCGTGCGGTTTTGACTCAAGAGGATGATGGCAAAGAGTATGTTATTGCTTATATTGGTCGTCGTCTTCTTGATCCCGAGACAAGGTGAAAGGTCCTAAATGGCTAGAGAGGGGGTGAATAGCCTATAAAAAGATCTACAAACAACACTTAACAAGCCGATTAGTAACAATAGCAAGCTTTGCAAAGCACTAGCTCTAAACTATACTATGCAAGCCACCTAGACAAGTATACTACACTATGATCTCTAGTTCACACTCAAAGGCTATGTTACTACTTTACACTACTCTTAAGTGAGCAACTAACTAACAAGCTACACAAGAGAGAAGTACACAAATGTAAAGAGTAAAGGTGATTTTAATACCGCCGGTGAAGAGAAGAGATGAAGTCCAATATAACCAATCAATCAAATACAAGAGAAATCCTCGGTAGAGAGATGACACAAGATTTTTGACCGAGGTTCACTTGCTTGCCGGCAAGCTAGTCCTCGTTGTAGCGATACACCCACTTGAAGGTTCACGCGCTAATTGGCATCACACGCCAAACCCTTCTCAAGGGTGCCGCACAACCAACACAAGACGGGGATCCACCAAGCTACGAGCAATCCACTAAAAATGCCTTTTGCGATCTCCCACGGGGATAGGCTCAAGAACCCCTCACAATACCTTGATCGGAGGCGGAGACAATCACCAACTCCCCTCAACGATCCTCACAGCTCCAAGCCGTCTAGGAGTAGGCAAACTCCAAGAGTAATGAGAGAAACCGCTGCGAAATACCACTACCAAGTGCCTCTAGATGATCTCTATCAATGCAATGCACTTGATGCTCTCCAAACTCACCAAAAGATGAACACAATCAAGTAGGATGAGTGAGAGTGGAGTGGGAAGGCTCACAAGTATGTTATGATGTTTAGGAGTGCCAAGAGATCCTCCCCCAAACCGTCCAAGTCGCTATTTATAAGACACACACAAAGAACTAGCCGTTTTCATTTCTCTGCGTACCGTCGGACTGTCCGATGGCCAGAGCGTCGGACTAATCCGCACGGTCCAACGCCTCGGATGAACGCCACGTGTCACTAGCCATTTGAAGTTAAACGTTGGATCACAACGGCTATTTCCTCGCACCAAAACGACCATCAGACGGTAGGCTGTCGGACCAAATCTCACGGTCCGACACACTACACGAATCCACCGTCGGACTCTAAAACAGCAGGCCGTCGGACTAAAACTCGCCAGCGTCCGACGTTTCCAGAGAGCTCCCCGAGTGCTGAAAACCGTCGGATGTTAGTCCGACGCTCACCATCGGACTAATGCCGAGAGTCCGACGCTCCTCTGCTCTCCACGTGTCACCTCCTCGTCGCTCTGCACCGTCGGACGCTTCGGACAAAAGTCCGACGCTCCGAAACTGAGCGTCCGACGCTCTCAGCAGTGTTAGCCGTCGGACTGAGGCTAATGGTCCGACGCTAGTTTTTCTATTGTAATGTCTCCGAAATTCGCCGAATCCTGCCTCGCAAGCTCGGCAGGAGGAAGAGAGGACCAAACCCTCTCTAGCCCTCGAACTTCACCCCGTTTCTTAAGTCACTAACACTCCAAAGTGTCTCTCACTTTAGTGTACGTGTGTTAGTCTTTTCCAAAGAGATTTCAACGGGTTTTGTTAGTGACACTAGCATCTATATGCATATGTAATGATCATGAACACCTAGTGGCACTTGATAACCGCATTTCATCAACGATTTCGCCCCTCTTGATAGTACGGCTATCTATCCTAAAAGTGATCACTCCCTCTATGGAGTCTTGATCACCAAAACCAAAGGAGCTCCTATTGGTCATACCTTTGCCTTGAGCTCTCGGTTTCTTATCAACTTTCTTCTTATCTCTTGATGGACCTTGTGGACAGCTTTGATTATGGACTTATACCATTTGCATGGATACCGTCAATAGGGCTTTCTCCTTTGTTGATGGACTTACACCATTTTCATGGACGCCGTCATTGCCCTTCACTTGTGGCCTCCACCGACCCGGTCCTTTACTCCATCTTGCCATTTGCTAATCAATTCTCATGAAACACTTAGAGCAATCGTTAGCACACTAGGTTTCATCAATTACCCAAAACCAAACATGGGCTTTCACAAGGTATGCCCATATTGAAAAATTATGCTTATCATTATACGTTGCTTGTACTAAGATGAGACATTACTTGTTAGCTAGTACATGCATTGTTGCTTGCCAGGCCGATGTAATTAAACATATGTTATATCGGCCAATCCTCAGTGGAAGGATCGGTAAATGGGCATATGCATTGGTTGAATATGACTTGACTTTTGAGCCTTTGAGAGCCATGAAACGTCAAGTTCTTGCTGATTTTATTGTTGAGCATGCAATTGATTTAGGAGATGAGATCAATTACATAACTTTTACACCATGGAAACTTTATTTTGATGGATCGGTTTGTAAACAAGGCCAAGGTTTTGGTAATGTTATTATTTCACCACATAGTGCTGAGATGGATGTGTCAAACCGATTAGAAAATTATTGCACTAATAATCAAGCCGAATATTTAGCTCTTTATTGCGGCTTGGAGATGTTGAATTCCATGGGAGTAAAACATGTTGAGGCTTATGGTGATTCTTTATTAGTGATGCAACAAGTTTCTGGTGAATGCCAATGCTTAGGGGAATCACTTAATGCTCATCTTGATACTTGTCTTGATTTATTTGCATCTTTTGCCGAATTTAAAATTCGGCACATACCGAGACATAAAAATTCAAGAGCCAACATGTTAGCTCAGCGAGCATCAGGCTTTGACGTCGGTGGGTGTAAAGATTTAAAGCCGGTGCAAAGCATCTTTTCTAGTTTCTGTGAAGGTACGTGGAAACCGGCCCAGCCGAGTCAAGGAGTCGGCCAGGCCGGCTCTGGACCAAACCCGGCCAGGCCGGGTACAGAAGGAGGCCAGGCCGGTTCTGGCCAGGAACCGGCCAGGCCGGGTGTTGAAGTCGGCTCGGCCGGATATTGCGGCTTTGATCCAAATCGGCCATAATTGTGCCAAGTTGATGGGCAGGCCGATTTGGAGGATTGGAGGACTCCCTTGTTAAATTTTCTGTGAGATCCCAACACTAAAGCCGATAAAAGTATTCGGCGAATTGCGTTTAAGTTCACTTTGCATAATGATGAGCTTTATCGGAGGACCGCCGATGATTTGTTGCTCAAGTGCTTGGGAACTGATGAAGCTAAAGTGGCTATGGGGGAAGTCCATGAAGGTGTTTGTGGTACTGCATCAATCGGCCCCTAAGATGAAATGGCTTTTGAGAAGGGCTGGTTTTTATTGGCCTACTATGATAGCCGATTGTTTTCGCTACTACAAAGGATGTGAGAAGTGTCAACGGTTTGGTAATATTCAGTTGGTGCCTGCTGCAATGCTTCATCCTATAATCAAATCGTGGCCTTTTCGTGGTTGGGGACTAAACTTCATTGGCCAAATTCATCCCCCTTTTTCAAAGGGTCATTGCTTCGTGTTGGTGGCCACAGATTATTTTACTAAGTGGACCGAAGCGGTGCCTTTGAAGAATATGACACATAAGGAGGTGATTGAGTTTGTGACTGAGCATATTATTCATAGATTCGGCATTCCTCAGACTTTGTCTACAGATCAGGGGAAATCTTTCATATCAAGAGAGGTGCGAGAGTTTGCCGAATCATATAAGATTAAGTTGCTTAATTCATCTCCATACTATGCTCAAGCTAATGGCCAGGCTGAGTCTAGTAACAAGACCTTGATTAAGCTTATCAAGAAGAAGATAGAGGATAATCCAAGAAGGTGGCACGAGGTATTATCAGAGGCTCTGTGGGCTCATCGTATATCTCGTCATGGTGCTACAAAAGTTACTCCTTTTGAGCTAGTGTATGGACAAGAGGTTGTGTTACCCGTCGAGGTGAATTTAAATGCATATCGGCTCGCTAAGCAAAATGACTTGTCTGCCGTTATGTATCATGATTTGATGATGGATAATATTGACGAGGTGACTGACAAAAGATTAGCGGCTCTAAAGGAGATGGAAAAGGAAAAGGTCCGAGTTGCTAGAGCTTATAACAAGAAAGTGAAGATCAAGTCGTTTCAAGTTGGAGAATTGGTGTGGAAGACTATACTACCAATTGGAACAAAGAGCAATAAGTTCGGCAAGTAGTTGCCTAGTTGGGAAGGTCCTTACAAAGTGATCAAGGTGATATTCGGAAATTCATATATGCTAGAGACGTTGCAAGGTGATCGTCTCCCAAGGGCAATTAACGTGAGTTATTTGAAAAAAATACTTTCTAAGTGTTTGGCAAGAAGCCTAAAAGCTCTCCAAGCAATGGCCGATACATGTATCGCCCTTAGAACAAATATGACCGATGTATGCATCGCTCTTAGTCACTAAACATCCGTTGGGTTAAGTATCGTTGCTGCTTAGTTATTTGTTTTCAGTTTCATATGCAGAGAATTTGCCTGAAAACAGGGGGCATATGTTTGCACCCGAATCTGTGTTGGCTGGCGAAACCGGCCTGGCCGGCTTTGTGACCCGGCTTGGCCGGGTTTGGCCCCTGCGCCGACTTTTGGCAGGCTGCCACGTGGCGCCCCGAGAGGCCCCGTGAAAACCGGATTGGCCGGGTTTGGCAGAGTCCGAGCCGATTAATAGATCTAATCGGTTTTTACTAGTTTTTGGATGTGGGAAACTTGGAGACTTGCCTAGATACGTGTTTCCTACTGGGATAAGACCACCCCCCCTCTATATATATGAGAGGACCATGGCCGATTGAGATCTTAACCATCCAATCGTCAAAACACATCTACCAAATAGATTCTCGCGGTGGTTCATCTCTATCCTGCTGTTCGGCTCGACTCTCCGCGAGTTTAGTCGGCGTTCTAGGTGATCTCCGCGATCCCTAGGACAACCTCTACGTGCATCTCTCCGACGGATCTTTCCGAGGGGTGTTCGGGAGTTTCCAGTGAAGGACGGGCGCTACATCGACCACCAAACGTCCTCTGCTGCTGAAGACGGTCGTCCCGACGACCAGAAGACCGGAACCCTAGCTTCCTCGGCCAACCCGAGGAAACCGGCCTAGCCGACTATCAAAGTCGGCCAGGCCGGGTAGGCGGCTCGGCCGGGTTCTGAAACCGGCCAAGCCGGGTTTCGCGGGTGTGTTGCTCCGTGCTGTTTCGTTTCGTACGCGACTGTGCGATCTAGCACCTTGCTGTGTGTTGTCCTGTTTCGGCGTCAACACCAAGTATAGAGAGATCAGAGATATGTGAGAATTTAACACACCAGGATACCATATCTGTCAAAAAGAGGCGGGGTGCCAAAATGAGATGCAAATTGAAGAGGAAGTTCTCAATCTCAGAAGGGCATGCTGCTTGCATGAAAACTAATGTAATAGGTAACTGGAATCAATAGCAACTCCGGTAGTTCACTTTCCTTTCTACTTCCAAAATTCCAAGAATAAGAATCAGTATGAAAGATACATTGAGACATGCTTTCAATTAGAGTTGAATCAATTGTGCTCTCCAAGTGACTACATGAATCAAGACACTATATTATTAGAGTAGTTTTCTGGAGCCAAACAGATGAAATAAGTTTATGAAACAGTCTATATACTCACTCTGTCGCTGAAACAATGAAATCCTAGCAACTTTATGACAGATTAGCACAAATGATATAAGACCATGTTGCCCCTCATTAAATTGTTGAACCTTAATATCTCTCCAGTTACGAGAAACCTAATTAAGTAGTGTTGTTTGGAGTATCCAATAGCAGCATAGAAGAGAAAGGTTATGTTGAAAGTTAAATACAACCTAGATAATGTGGATCAGTGAACCGCTCGCCTCCAGAAATTGATTCTCTTGGAGACAATTTTTTAACCTAGAAATTTGATTCTTTTAGAGACAGACGGAGTATTTGAAATTGATGCAAGAATTGAACCTATGATTTCCTCTAATTAATACTAGGGCAAGGAGCAACCGTAGATCGAGGAGCATGCGAAAAAGGCTATAGTCCGTCGAAAATATTGATCCGAAACAGTTTGTCTCCCGCAAAATATGCTAGAAAAAAAAAAGATGCTACTAGTATAAGATAGCACTAAGGGTAAGGAGTGAAGAGAATACAACAATGCACAAATTGAGAAATATCGATGTCTAATTGCCACAACTAGCCAATTGATCGAGCATCTAACATTGACGGAAACAGAAACAATAAGAGTATTGGACAGTTGATTACTCCATTTCCTTTTTAAACGCTCTCTCCCAAGGTGCATAGAGAAGGATGCATTCTAGGTATCTTTGGACAGCCAAAACAAAAGAGAGCATCAGGGGACAATTCTGCTGGCCTTCATCTTCCTGATACATGTATGGAAGCACCAGACAGTGTCATGGAAGCCGAGGAATCCAAACTCCCTGCTCTTGTTCAAGGTCTCCACATGTTCCTTGTCAGCATTGATCACGGCGTCCACGAGCCACCAGGTGGTGATGTCGTCGATCTCCGTCTCCACGAGCGCATTCTCCTCGACGATCTCCGCCCACACAGGCTCCTTCTTCGCCATGGCCTCCTCCAGCTTGAAGCGCTGGTCCTCCCCCTCGTAGCCACCCCAGCGCAGCCTGAAGTGGCCGGCCAGCATCGGCCACAGCTGCTTCCACTTGAAGACGTCCCCGTTGGCGCAGTTGAATGCCTCGTTAGGGCGGCCGCCCAGATCGCCTGCACGGCGACGAGCTCCGGGTCGCAGGCGTCGCTGAAGCCCTCCCAGGCGATGAGGGACCCCGGCCAGCGCAGGACGGCGCCCTCCTTGCCGCAGACGGCGGCGTAGACGCAGAGGCTGGAGACCAGGTTCCTGGAGCTCCGCGGCGAGAACCCCAGGATGGTGGCGGGGCGGTGCACGGACCAGGTGACGTCGCCCACGCGGCCGGCGGCGGTGAGCCTGTCGATGAGCGCGTCCTCGAGGTCGGGGTAGTCCGGGCACGGGAGGTCCTCGGAGTAGGGGCCGATCGCGAGCCGCCCGTCGCCGTCCTCGGCGAAGACTCCCCTCACGGGCGCCTGGAACGCGTCGGCGGATCGGTTGCGGCCGCTCTGGAGCGCGACGTGCTCGAGGTCCGGGGCGTTGGGCACGACAGCGCGGAGGACGCCGGCGAGCATGCCACGGTTCGCCGCGCAGGCCTCCGCGTTGCTCCAGCCGTGGCACGGGGACCACGTCGTGTAGAAGATGTGGGTGATGTCAGTGAGCGGCGCCAGGGCCTTGGTGACGGCGGCGGCGTCGGCGAGGTCCACGTGGAGGTGGACCAAGATGGCGTTGGGGTCGACGGAGGAGGAGGAGGAGGAGTTGAAGAACGCGGCGGTCTCGTCATACCAGGGCGGCAGCGGGCGGCGGGAGAGTGCGTAGACCTTCTTCCATGACCTCGCGGGGTTTTGGGTGTGCAGCACCAGGAGCATGTCGATGAGGGCGGCGCCGACGATGCCGGTGGACCCGATGACGAGGGCAACCTTCCCCAGCTCCGGTTCCCCGTCGGACGTGGCCTCAGTCCCCTCCCACTCCATGCTATGATCGCAATCGGAATGGGGTGGGAGCGGCATCGGCAGCGAGCGAGGAGAGCAGGTGCGTTGGGTTTTTGGGAATGGGGGTGGCCAAGGAAGCGTGAGTGTGCCCGTAGCGGTGGCTTCTCGGCTTAGGGTGTATTTGGTTCGCTGCCGCAACCGCACCGGCCGTCCATTCCACGCTGCAGTTTCGACGGCCGTTTGGTTGGCTACCGCACTTGCAGCGTGAGTGCGTGGCGCGGCGTGACCAGAGGCCGGTAGTTCATTTTTCACGCCGCAACCTGCCAAAACACACGGCCGAGGAAATCGACCACCGCAGTCTTAGCGCTGCCCCTGCTATGGCTCGAGGAAATGACGTCAAGTAATTTTTCGAATCACTGACTCGAGCCCACCGTCGAATCCTACTCAGCCAAAAAGAGGAACAGGGCACATGCCAAACATGCTCTTATTACCTCAATCTAGGCATGGGTTCGGACTTTGGATGCCAAAGAATTATGTTTCTTCTTTCTGCTCTAGGCTAGTGATGCCATGGTATTTTTTAGTGATACTTTTGTTCAATATAGTATTAGCATAGGTATTTATTTTTCTATATAAAAGAGTATTGATTTTTAGTAATTCATCTAGTGGTAATGGGAAGATCTTCTATGTAGAATTCATAGTCGAATTATTTTAACTAGTTTAGATTAGCATACGTTATTTATACTTACATAGTAATAAAGACAGTACAATTTCTTCCGGAGTTTCGGTACCATTTTTTTCTTCAGTCTCTCTAAGTTTTTCGTTAGTTTTTTCTTTTCTTTTATTATAGCACTTCCGTTCCTTCTGTTTTTTATCAGAGAAATATCAAAGCAAACACCAAAACACACATAACCGACCGACAGATCATAGAAATCCACCGGAACACAAGAGAGCAAACCAAACTCACCATCTTTGGGTTTGATCCCGTGGACCATCCGCCAGACCCCGCGGACCATCTGAGAAAATACATGAATAATTCTAATGCTAAGCCTTAACCCTACGACCGAATTATGTGATGATGTGATGATCGAGTTATGTGTAGTCTTGATGGTTCATGGAATGCAACAACTTTATTTATATATCCTGGTTGGAGGTTTGGATGGCACTGTACGTCCCAAAGATCAACGTGGTTAATTGATTTATGTATAGCGAGTCTGTCAAGCGGATGACACTCAGTTTAAGTAAACTAACGTAGCGACCATATATTCACATCATCAAATATCCTACATGATGTTATATGAGACTGCTCATATGTAGCAATTTACATTCCTAATTTAGGTATTTATTTTTGTGTTTGTCGTTGGTCTATATGATATGTTTTTGGCATGTTTGTGCGTCCCTGGTGGGTTGTGTTCACGTCCCATGTGTTATTTTAGCTGAGTTTATATTGGGATATTTTGGCGGCAATGTATCAGGTGCAAACCACAATTTTCGTGAAAACCTGTGCAAACCATGACAAAAATATCATCTAAATTCACAAAAAATTACACATGTACATGATTTGATGATACACAACCTTATAAAATATCTTGTCCAAACTCAGCTTCGTTTATGAGATAGAAAAATAACAAATTTTTAACAAATCATCTGGACAGCTTTCTGCCTTGATATTTGTTATTGTTATATCTCATAAACAAAGTCGAGTTTGGATAAGATATTTTACAGGGTTATGTATCATCATATCATTCTACATATATGATTTTTTTGATAAATTTAAATGACTTTTTTGCTATGGTTTGTACGGGTTTTCACGAGGTTCCTATTTTGGCTATCTGAGTCGTATAGCGCAGTGGCAATGTAGGCCGTATAGGGGAAAACAAAATACCGGAATTGTAATCTTTTCTTGTGATGTGGACCCAGCCGTGTTGGTCCAGGATTGGCCCAACCCAATGTCCTGAGATAAATAATGGTCCGTTTCCACACTGAAGACTACTTTGTTAAAGAAATTCATAAAGAACACACGTAAATGGGTCAACCCAACCATGGCAAGATGTCACGACGACAACAAGCAGCAAATGAGTTCAGTTGATGGGCTGGGTTTAATTGGGTTGAGGAGGAGTTTCAAAAAAAAAAAAAAGTGAATTTCTACTACCAGGTTAAAGTTGCTAATGTTTGATCAAATTTATAGTAGTTAGTAATTCCTTACCAAAATACAATATATTATTATTATTATTGTTGTTGTTGTTGTTGTTGTTGTTGTTTAAAAGTTCGGTCAATGTTGAACTCGTTTGTCTCTAAAAAAGCAAGAATGTCATTAGTTTTAGAACCCAGGGAGTACTTTTTGTACCATGACAGGCCGTTCGTCTGGGTCGTCAACCTAAAAAGAGGACGCTTGGAGGACCAAATTTTGAAGTTTTTCTATAGGATGTATGTATACCAGCTTGAGGTATTAGGAAATGGCAGGCATGCAGGCGCCTATAGGCCAATCTCAGTAGAGTATAGTAAGAGTTTCATTTATATTTAATATTTTCTTACATATGTATTTTTTTATGACATGTCAATATTTTGATGAAGAGAGAGAAGAAGTGAGTGTCATGAAGATAAAACTCTCTTGACTCAATTACCAACTCTCTCTCGACTCGATTACTAATTCTATATGAGTCATAGAACTAAATATATATGAAATTATGGAATGAAACTTTATATTGAGAGTATGGGTTTCATTCAAATTTCACTTCACTCTATATGACGTGACAGTCTCAAAAACGACTAAAATAAAGCTCTTCATTGAAACTGGTCTAATAGAAAACAAGTAGGTGTACAAGGAAGCTGATTCCTAGGCGCCTATAACATGCTATCACCTTACGAAAAGGCCAAAGAGAGGTAGCAGGTCATGGTCGCAGCTTCTAAGGCCCTGTTTATTTCATAAAAAAAATTTTTTCTCGTCACATCAATTGTACTTTACACCTGTATGGAGTATTAAATGAAGTAGCGACAGTTGTATATTTGTACTTTTTGTTTGGCTAGTTCGAGATGAATTTTTTAAATCTACTTAGACTATAATTGAATAAAGTTATCAAATACAAACAAAACTAATACAGTGCATTTTTTATCTCTTTTCACCTAGCTAAACAGCCCGTGAAAATTGAAGGCATCCTCCGCCGTGCTGCACATGTTCCGGCAGTTGCACGTACAACGACACTAGTGGTGTGACAAACGACACGTCCTGAGGCCGAGTGTTGTTCGCACAAAGCCCGCAAATAGGAGTATGCGATCCTCAGACGGATCACGCAGATGACAAGAATGGCGCCATGACACGGTAAAACAGGAGCCGCGTCGGATCCGAATCGGCTCACATGACAAAATCACAAAAACAAACAAAGCAATTGTCCTTAAAAAAAAAAACAAAAAACAAAAAACAAAGCAAAGCAACCACCGCCGGCCGCCGCGCCACAGCACACGTAGACACCACCAGGCTGCCAGGCAGGCAACACGCGGACACCCCCCAATTATTCACCCAACACCCCCGCAGCCCCGGAGGCCGGAGCAAGGAAGAGCCACTCGCCTCGTCTTTCCACGCTTCCCCTCCCCGCCTGCCTACTCTGCTCCTCCCTTCCCTCCCAAATCCCCCGATCCCAGCCTCCCTCCTTCCTCCCGCCGCCGCCGCCGAATCCAAGCCCAGAGCCGCGATGAGCTGGTGGTGGACGGGCGCGATCGGCGCGGTGAAGAAGCGGCAGGACGAGCAGGCGGCGGCGGCGGAGCCGTCGTACCAGAGCGTGGCCCTCGTCGTCGGATCCACGGGCATCGTCGGCACGTCCCTCCTCGACATCCTCCCGCTCGCCGACACCCCGGGCGGGCCGTGGAAGGTCTACGCCGTCTCGCGGCGCCCGCTCCCCTCCTGGTCCCCGGCGCCGTCCCCGGCCGTCACCCACCTCCACCTCGACCTCGCCGACGCCGCCGCCGTCGACGCCGCGCTGCGGCCCCTCACCGACGTCACCCACGTCTTCTTCGTCGCCTGGACCAGCCGCGCCACCGAGGCCGAGAACCGCGACGCCAACGCCGCCATGCTCCGCAACGTGCTCTCCGTCGTCGTCCCCGCCTGCCCGGGCCTCGTCCACGTCTGCCTCCAGACCGGCCGCAAGCACTACCTCGGCCCCTTCGAGGCCCTCGGCAGGGTCGACACCCCGGACCCGCCCTACACCGAGGACATGCCGCGCCTCGACTGCCCCAACTTCTACTACGACATGGAGGACATCCTCTTCCACGAGGTCTCCCGCCGCGACGGCGCCGTCAGCTGGTCCGTGCACCGCCCCACCACCGTCTTCGGCTACTCCCCACGCAGCGCCATGAACATCGTCGGCAGCCTCTGCGTCTACGCCGCCATCTGCCGGAAGGAGGGCGCCACGCTCCGCTGGCCCGGCTCGAGGGTCGCCTGGGAGGGCTTCAGCGACGCCTCCGACGCCGACCTCATCGCCGAGCACGAGATCTGGGCCGCCGTCGATCCCTTCGCCAAGAACGAGGCCTTCAATTGCAGCAACGGGGATGTCTTCAAGTGGAAGCAGCTGTGGCAGATCCTCGCCGATCATTTCGGCGTCGAATGGGCTGGCTACCAAGGGGAGGACAACAGGTTCAGGCTCGAGGAGGCCATGGCCGGGAAGGAAGCCGTCTGGGCGGAGATTGTCAGGGAGAATGACCTTATAGCCACAGAGCTTGACGAGATCACCAATTGGTGGTTCGTCGATGCCATATTTGCTGTCGAGACCGAGCATCTGGACAGCATGAACAAAAGCAAGGAGCATGGCTTCCTGGGCTTCAGGAACACCGTCACCTCTTTCAACACATGGATCGAGAAGATGAAGGTCTTCAAGATTGTTCCTTAATTTATCCCTGCAATTCACTTCTGCTGCTGTTGTTTCAAATCCTTCCATGCCTTTATCTTGCTCGTTTATCAGCCTTCAGTTAGTCCCATTTCATACATTCCACTATCTTTGCCAGGTTTGCATGTTGTATGTATACTGTTGTATACTAGGAACAAATAAAGATCAACGCAATTGCAAATAAGTCATTCTTGTTCAGCGTCAGTTCGATTAAAACTATGTGTGTATTTAAGAGCATTGCTTTATCTGTGAATCGGTTGGTGTATCAATCAATTTTTCGGCATCTGTGGTGCATTCTTGTAAGGATCTGGTTCTTCCTTCAACATGTTGCGAATAAGTAATTTTTGTTTAGCTGGCCATAATGTCCCTGTAACTTGGATCATTGAATTATTGATTGAATGTTTTCATTACAAGCATTGCTATATCATTGCGTTGGCTGTTAAATCTCAGTAGCTTACTATCAATTTTGGTCTCCCTTTCTACTCTGTAGTCTGTACAACTACAAGTCTACAGTGTAAATGTCATTTGTCTGCTATCGTGGATCACTTCTTTGTTTCGGTCATTATCTAGAGATGGTTCTACATTTGAGAAGCCACTTAAATCTTCTGTTTCGGCATTAAAAATTAGTGTGTTGCTTCTTGTCATATCTTTATGATTCTTGGTGATTATTATACGGGAGCAAACGAAGACACGACAGTTACAAGAAAAGATAGACAACCGAGCAAGAATCAAAGCATTTGCAAGAGTGGAGTAGGATGCAGTAACTGATAAACATTGGCTGCAGCAAGTCTTTCCCTTCTACACATTTTCCTGGAATTTGGTCTCTTCAAGCGACATTGTTACTCCTCTCAGTCACATACAAGACCAATTTTGCTTCGCATGGCCCCGGCTTTTTGGTCCAGTTTTTCCTTTTGCAACGGGTAGGATGGAAACCCTGGGGCGCTGAGCTTGTTTTTCTCAGAGCTATTCTCATTCATGTCTCGTCTTTCCTTGTCTTTCTGCAGAGGTCCAATTGAGCGAGTAGTTGAAGCTCAAGGAAGGCACGTCTTCTTTGTGCGCTTATTCTGATTGGTGGCTGTCAGCATCTTTGACAAGTCACTGATTGGCTCTTCAAAATCTGATTTGGGTTCTGCTTCCGACAAAGCACACAGAGACACGGCACAGCTAGGCTGCTCTTCAATCATGGACCTCTGTTGTTCATCTATGCCTTTTTTTTTACTGTGTATCAGATATAGTGTTACTCATTTATTATAGATGTATTTATTCACATAGTCACTAATTCTTAGTTAGGATCTTGACAATACGAAGCAATAGGTTGGTTATTAGTTAATTTTCTATTATTACTAACATTGTTTTTCTATTTTTAGTATAGTCCACACATCTGTGTCCAATTTTGACCATAAAGAAAAAAAAAACTAATGAGTCATACACTAAGCATACAAATTATATTAAAATATGCATTAATTTTCATATATATAAGAATAAAAAAAGGAGATTCGTAAAAAAGGAAGGATTACATTATATAAAATATTGAATTTGGATATATATTCTAAATCTTCTTTCTTGGCTATGTATTTATTTTTCTTTTCTAAGAAGTCAAAATAAAAAAATCTAACTTTTTCAATGTACATATATCAAAAGTTATATACTTAGAAATGTTAAAACGTTTCATAATTTTGGAACAAAGGGAGTAATATTCTGCAACAAAAACCCAACCCATCCTGATGACGGAGGTGGCCTGTGATAATCCTAGGAATTGCTGGTGTCCAGTGACGATCGGTTGTTACGGGTCTCATCAGGGTGGTGGTGGGTCTCCTCTTGTTGTTGTGATCTAAATCCATCCGCCTCCATCGGCGTCTGCCAGTAGCTTGTTCATTGATTTCTTGATTCAAGATTAAGAAACTCCATTTTGTTAGCAACATGTAGTATCTATTGTATTACATCCATGCTAGCATGTCAAATAATAATGCTTTGTATCCTTTAACAAAATTTCATATATGAAACGTGGTCCTGCAAAACTTCACACTATGGACCATACGCTTGATGATTCCTGATGATTCCTTGCTCAATTCCTAATGATCGGTAACTAGAATTGGGATGTGTTGTCCTTTTTATTGTGCAATGAATTTTGGATAGGCCTTGTCGACGGAATACCGGCGATAGTCTACCGAGGGGTATGCCCAAAGTAGTAGATTGATCGGTGAAAGTGCGCCTGAGATGAGCAAGGGCTACGCTGGAAGCGTGAGACACGAGATTTATACAGGTTTAAGCCGCCGTTAGGCGTAATACCCTACGTCCTGTGTGCTGCTATATTGTATTGCTAATAGATGGGATGAGTCGAGGGGATCCCCTGCCCGCCTTATATAGTTTGGGGGACAGGGTTACAAGTTGGTTTTGCGATACATAATAGATTACAATCCTAACCGGTTAAGGAAACTAATCGGCTAGATATTAGGAAAGCTATTTCCTTGTCCGCCAAGTCTTCGGTGGATATACGTGATCTTCAGGAGATCATGTAGACGACGCATCCTTGGTAGTCCAGGCCTGATCGAATGACTTGGCCCATGTTCTGCCATGCGGGTATACAGGTCTATACCCCCACAGCTAGTCCCCGAGCACCTTGTATTCGTCGGGAGGTGCAAATCTTCGGAGTTGCTTGACCAGACGAATGTAAGGAGCTCAGAATTTTTTTTGAAAAACATTCTCCTTGGTGAAGTGTATCCACTTTTTGTTCCTTGGAAACAAGACCTTCACCGTTAGGTGAAGTGTATCCACTTAGTCCCCGAGCCTGATAGTAGGTGACGCAGGCACGTAGTGTCAGGGTCATACTCTTTTATTCTTTTGCGATCACGAGGAGTATTAACGAAATCCCCGAGCACTTCACGTGCTCAGAAACGCTTGACGAAGACGACGAAATCCCCGAGCAACTTTGATGCTCGGGAACGTCAGACGAGGCGACGAAACCCCGAGCAGTTTTAGTGCTCGGAAACACTTGACGAGGCGACGAAGTGCCCGAGCAGTTGTGGTGCTCGGAAACGCTTGACGAGGCGACGAAGTCCCGAGCAGCTTTGGTGCTCGGAAACTCTTGGCGAAGACAAAGTCCCCGAGCAGTTTTGGTGCTCGGAAACGCTTGACGAGGCGACGAAGTGCCCGAGCAGTTGTGGTGCTCGGAAACGCTTGACGAGGCGACGAAGTCCCCGAGCAGCTTTGGTGCTCGGAAACTCTTAGCGAAGACGAAGTCCCCGAGCAGCTTTGGTGCTCCAAAACGCTTGACGAGGCGACGAGATCCCCGAGCAGCTTTGGTGCTCGGAAACGCATGACGAGGCGACGAAGTCCACGAGCAGCTTTGGTGCTCGGAAACATTTGACGAGGCAACGAAGTCCCCGAGCAGCTTTTGTGCTCGGAAACGCATGACAAGGCGACGAAGTCCCCGAGCAGCTTTGGTGCTCGGAAACGCTTGACGAGGCGACGAAGTCCCCGAGCAGCTTTGGTGCTCGGAAACACTTGGCGAAGACGAAGTCCTCGAGTAGTTTTGGTGCTCGGAAACGCTTGACGAGGCAACGAAGTCCCCGAGCAACTTTGGTTCTTGGAAGCGCTCGGCGATGCGATGAAGTCTCCGAACAGATGAAGAAAAACAAAATCCCCGAGCACATTTGACCCATTTATTGCATTGCATTTACTGGCTGGTTTGTAGTTGCCCCATTGAATGCCCTGCATTTACTGTCTTGGGAGGTTGGGAGATGGCAGGTGACTGTTCAGCTTCCCATCTGCTTATAAATAACCACGCTGCATATTTTCCTTTCACCTAGCACTAAACACCCTCTCTTCCTGTTCCTTCTTGTTTATGGCTTTGTCAGTGTGTGAGGTTGAGCGTCCTCCAGGCAATTATGCTATACTTCCTTTGTAGTTTGAAGAAATCTTGTGATAGGGACCAGCTGTAGGCTGATCCTCTTGTTAGTAGCAGTCTCGCCGCTTGGTGATGCAGTTTGAAGAAATCTTGTGATGCAAAATCATTCTCATAACCCCATATTAGTTCTTCACAGGGTTCTTCTTCACTCTAGGTCAACCAGTTTCTCTAGGTTTGGTTTTTTGCCAGAACCTTATGTAGACTGATGGCCGATGTTACCCATCCGTCACCGAGCAGCTTCATCGTCTGTTGCGAACCCCTTTCTTTCCACTCCTTTACCCCTCTAGGCTATCTCCCATATTGTATATTGTTGCTGTCACATCATGAATTTATTCGACGCGATGACGTGAAGATGCTGTGTATATAGTACTTTCTTCTTTAGCTCTTGCAAGTTCTTCGTAAAAACTGGAGATGATAATAGAGGCCGGAGTAGAATGATATTAAGAGAATCCGGATTGTACTCTTCTTGTATGATTGTTCTCCATTTATTCTTCAATAAAAGATCTCACCCGATGATGTTTAAAACGAACTGCCGATAGTCATCTGAACGCATCCAGTACTTCAAAAGAGCCATCATACTGATAAAATTCCCCAAGCATTTCTAATGCTCGTGAGTGCAGACAAAACAACGAAGCTTCCAGGCAATTTTTGTACTTAGAAACACTTGGCGAAAATGATGAAGTAGCCAAGCTGCTTTTATTGCTCGGAGATGCTTGGTGAGACGACGAAGTCACCGAGCAGGTCTGCTGCTCAGAAACACTTGACGAAGCGACGAAGTCCCCGAGCCATTCACTGCTCGAAAAATCTTGACGATGGAACAACCAGCCGCACTATGTACGGGTATTCGAAACGACGCACCGCTCTTTTTGAAGGGCTTCGGATGAAGTGGAAACGGTTCACCTTCTTCGCAAATCCGTTCAATACACATTTGAACAACCAACCTCTCTAGCCTGCCCTAGCCGCCGCCATCTAGGGTTTCGAGATTCCTTGAGCCAAATTCTAATTCCTCAAAAAGTTCTTCGATTCATCCTTCCGCCACCCCAAATCTCCAAAGATTTCAAAGGAATGGGTCCCAGGAAGAGCACACGCGTACCCCCAAAGAAGGCGAAGGAGCCACAACCCAGGGAGTTCCGCATGGACAACGAATGGCAACCCTCCACGATGACGGAAAAGGCCATTCTGGCGTTGGTGGTGAAAGGACTGCTACCAGATCGTGCCATTGCTGGGTGGAGGCCTTAAGGAGGTGAGCCATACCCTATGCCCAGCACTGGTGAAATGACTGTATTTGCTGATTACTTTCTTCGCGGATTTGGTGTGCCTTGCCATCCGTTCCTGCGCAAGCTTCTTGATTACTACGTGATCTCGCTATGCCACTTGCATCCCAACTCCATCTTCCAAGTTTCTATCTTTATCCACTTCTGCGAAGCCTTCCTTGGAATTCTCCCCCATTTCAATCTGTTTCGACATATATTCATGCTCGTGAAGTCAACTGGTGTGGGTTCCCGAGTTGCCGGAGGGGTGTATCTCAAGACTCGAGACGGAATGTCGGCCCAATACCTTCACATCCCACTCAATACCAGCCTGCGCGACTGGAACAAGTGATGGTTCTACATCCCAAACCAAGAACCGTCCGTCCGCAGTGCTGTAGATAAAATGCCGGAGAGAAAATCAAGCTGGTCGGACAGACCTACTTCAGATGAGATGGTGCAAGTGGATGAACTGCTAGAAATTATACAAGAGATGAATCTGAATGGTGTTGGTGTTGCTGCCAGCTTCATCAGGCGCCGAGTGCAGCCGTGTAAGGATAGGATTCACCCAGCATTCGAGTGGAGAGGACACTCAGACCCAACTAGGGAAGTACCAGATGAATTGTCCACCACCGAAGCCGTAAAAAGATTGGAGGAGCTATTCGACAAAGATGTTCACATTGATAATCGTGGGCAAGATAAACCATTTCGCATTGAAATTCCACCTCCAGAGGTACTCAGCTGGCAAATCTTGTTTTTTCATCTTGAGCTTCTTCATCAATTGCTTCTTATTGATATTTATTTGATTGGTTGAAGATCCATGGACAGGAGCGTAAAGTTTACTTCTCTGATGTGCCGATCGCCGAGTTGCCTCAGGGCGTGATCCCTGACCGCCGATTCTGACCTTGTGACGAAGAAGAAGAGACCACGGAGCTTTCAGGAGATCCACAAGATGACGACATTGCAGAAGACCATGAAACTCTGTCGCAGCGAATAGCTCGCGGTGAGCAGGCTGTGTCGGAGAAGCCTGGATCGTCAAGTGGTGATGCTCGGAGGCCAGAAAAACCAGTCAAGATATCCGACGAGCCACCCCGTCGCCAAGCAGTGATTCCAGATCCGAGCGACGACGAAGAGCCGGCGCCGAAACGACAAAAGGGAGAGGTTCCCCCGGCCAAAAATTCTACAGACAAGGGGATTTCTGGTCGGAAGAAGAGCTTCATACGGAAACGCCGTCGATCAGAGCTGTAAGCATGTTTTGCTATTTTTTCGTCGAGGAGCTGCTGTAATTATCTTTAGTCATGAATTTCAACTCTTCCAGAGAACCGTCGATTGAAGATGTTGAAAAGATGCCAAGTGGGGGAATCGTTGACAACGAGCCACCGAGGAGTGGGGATGGCAGTGGAGTCGCCGCCAGATGGCCTTCTGACCATGAATCGCCGAACATCTCGGACCAGCAGCCGGCTTTGGGCTCGCAGGATCAGTCGCCATCGCCCGTGGCCCCGCGTGAACCGACGCCGCCGCCACCACCTCCGTCCGCATGTCAGGACGTAGAGGGGCAGGCCAAGGATGCCAGAGGAGGTAATTCACTGCATAGCGACGCCCGTGGACCGGTGTCACCCATCGACCATAATCAAGGGACAAGTGCCCATACCGGAGGCCCCTCCGTTGAGGTTTCCGAGCGGACATCCACAAGCACCTCACTGCCGGGCCACGACGTGGAAGAGATTTCTCGTCAAGCTGCAGACGAAGCTCCACCGGTGGTACTCCGAACCCTGAGGCGAGTTGGTGACGAATATACCGTCATCGTGGAGGAAAAAACCGTGGACGAAGAGCTGGAGGCTTTGAAGGCCGATACTGTTGGAACCCGTGCCAATCTGAGGAATGTGCTCCGTCGGCTGGGGCAACTGTCTTCGCGAGTTCAGGTACTAACTTCCGTAATGTGTTCACTTTGGGGATTTCCTTGGCTGCTTCTCATCATGCTCGTCTATGTCATCCAGGCGGTGCATGATACGGCGGTGGATCGCCGAAAGACGCTTCAACGCGCCGCCGGCCTCGCGACCGAGAACGAGAGGTTGCAAAAGGAGACCGCACGCCTGGAAGAAGCGATGAAGGACCTCCGCGAGGAACGTGATACACTGCAATTGCATTGCAGTGATCTTATGGAGTCCGAGGAGAAGCTGTTGTAGGCAAACAAAGGTATGAAAGCCGTTGCTATGCTGGGCAGTTTAAATGGGCTCTTGCTTGCTCCTTAATTCTGAGGTCTTGTCCTGCAGATCTGAAAGAACTGTTTGACGGAGCCGTGAATCGAGGTATGTAGCTTCTTTAGGTCTTTGATTCTGTTCTTGCTAGATAATGTTGATCCACTGTCTTCCTTGTTGTAGCCAAAGAAATGGAGAAGGAAACGGCGATGCTGCGGGAAGCTGCTCAGAGGAATGAAGAGAGCCGCTTGGGTAAGTTTTCTTTCGCTTGTAAAATGCTTCGCTGCTTTGTGTCGAGACTTATAATCTTTATCTTTCCTTGTGACCAGTTATGGAGCAGAGAATGCGGGCGCAGATGAATGATTTGTCGCAGCGTCTCGAGTCTGCCGAGGGATGCTATGATGCTGTGGCTGAAAGCATTAAGCCTGTTGTTGGCGCAAAAAGTGGTTCCCTAAGCCCAACACACCAGCGAAGCCAGAAACGACCCTTGAAGGCAATAGAGCTCTCGCAGATCCAGCTAGCTTCGAACCCGGTCTGAGAGTGTCAGTAACACCCAAGCGTGCCAGTCAATTTGACCTACAATTGACAAGTAAACAATAGTAATCAGTAATCACAGGGCAGAACTAACCGGTGTGTCCAGATAGTTCCAATTATGTGGCTCTGAGAGCCAATTCAATCGGAGATCGCCTAGAAAGCCGATTCCGTCATGTTATGAACCGATAGTATAATAATGAAGTAAAACGGCTATCAGGATACTCATGTGAAGACAATAACATGCTAGCCGATCTAATTCAGTTAATGTGCATAAAAGAAAATAGATCATGTGTACAGATCTAATCTGTACATCAAACAAGCAGAGATCGGCTAAAGCTGGTCTAGAAGGCCGGCGGCTTTAGCAAACCCTCTTCGCTAAGTTCATCAAGTCTGCTTTCACCTGGTCTAACGGCCAGCAGGATTCGACAAACCCAGCAAACAAAGCTAGATCGTTTGATATCCAAATAAGTCTATATACACGATCTACTCGTGAGAGCATAACTGAATCGGCTCTTTAGCCGATACAGGGTCTATGAAGCACGAACGTATGCTAGCGTAGCCATAAACAGACTTCGAATTAAAGCAAGTCTAATCTAGTGAAAACTTGTTTAGGTTAAACCTGTTCCACCGGATTACGCTCAGTTTAACCTAAATAAGGACACAAAAATAAGACTTACGATAACCTCAGAACCACTCATGTCTCAAGTAGAACCGAACGTACAACATGTAACGAACAAGATTGATTGGGAATTAGCCGATGTAAGCATGAAACCGATCATCATGGTAAAATAGGCATAAGAAAGCATAAACGATGATTAGATTCAAGTAAATCTAAGGCCAAATCTATCAATCTTGATCGGACAGAGAGATGTTATATTGATAAATAAACAATAAACAATAAATAACATCTTGATAACTTAATGAATCTAACTAAATTGCCATATTTAGCTAGAGCTGATAACTAATGCATGCGTGTAAACTATCTCAATCCATAGCCTGTCTACCGGATGACATTAACTAATAGACTAATCAAGCAAGCAAACACGAATCGATAACTAATTCGCGCGTGAAAAACCGTCCTAATCTGCATCTCGTCCACCGGATGACGGTTAACACAGATTAATCGAGTAAACCAACGTGAATCATCCTTGACTCACTATGCTTCCCGTGTCCACCGGATGACGCCAAAGAAATAGAGCTTAGCAAGGACCTGGTCCGCCATGCTTCCACGTCCACCGGATGACGCTAAAAAGACATACTTTAACAGGGGGTTGACGATACTTACAAGGCAAGCCTACGTCCACCGGATGACACCCAGCCTGGATGAAGTAACTCGCCGGACTCGACTGACTCTAAGGTTTGTTGGCCGGAGCCGAAAGTTGTGTTGTATTGATGTTGTTGTATGTTTTACAATGGCTGAGGTCTTATATTTATACCCTGAGCGTAGCTAGAGTCCTAGTCGAATTACAACTCATCAATAGATAAGGAAACCAACAAACTATCCTATATCTAAGGTAATTTGGAGTCCCACCTTCCTTTTCATAACGGACTCCGATCGTGATCGCATCTTGGCGGCGCGGACTCTGGATGACGTCACCAATACCGACGCTGCACGCCTCCTGTCACCATCGCCCGATAACCGATTCACCGTGCAATCGACTATTTTCCTTCCTTCCGCTGGACGAAATCTGCTTCCGAGATCGGCTATCTTCCTCCGGTATCGGCTATCTTCCTCTAGCATCGGCTATCGGCTCCCAGCCCAAAATTTGGTCTGAACTCCTGTCTTGGACATTATTGAATATGCGCCGGGCAATCCTCCTGCTGAAGCGCCGCAGACCTTTGACATTGTTCGCCGGAGTCGTGATGCATTGCGGTATTTCAAGACTTTTTGTACCGACATGGCGGAGAATGCGGCAGCCCACGTGCTTGGCATGGTGCGCTCTCATTACCCCGGCGTGAATAATGACAGGGTGAAGACGGGTTATGCCCGCGGGACCACCGAGCAGCAGGAAGATCTGCTTGAAGAAGAAGCGAAGCCCGCGGCGGAGCTTCCGGCGGCAGACATGCAGCTATTCCCCACGGAGAACACTTAACGTCACCTGTAAAAGAATGCAGTTTTGCTTGTGCAGTAAACACATTGTTAATCATGTTGATAAAAAATTGTTCAGAAGGAGTTCATGTGAATTTGCTTTTATTTTCAATAAAATCGCTGAGTGTTCGGAGAGTCGTAGGCGATCATATGTGACGTGTGGCGCTCGATCTTGGTCGAGATTTATCGTATTGGTCAGCGAGTAGCTAGAGTTTGTAACTCTTTGAAGAGATCTGAATCTGGTGCCCGCACTCTTGTCGGGGCTTTTGGAGACGCTGCTAACCTTTCCAAGCGTCCTCGGGGCTTACGTGTTAGCGAAGACTTAACGTCCCAGACGTCCCTGGGGCTTACGTGGTGGCAAAGCTGCCCGCGCCTAGCGGGGGTTACGCTTATCGTGGGCGAAGGCTTCCCTAATTTTTCGAGGCAGTCGATGAAGTGGCGAAGTTGGGTGGCCTATCGAACGCAGGGCTTACGCGTCGATGCGGCTAGGATGCCCGAACGGGTGCGGGGCTTACACGTAGCCGTAATTGTGCCACCCGAGCTGGTGCGGGGCTTACGCATTGGCGAAGAGGTGCTGCCCGAGCAGGTGCAGGGCTTACGCATTGGCGAAGTCGTGCTGCCCGAGCAGGTGCGGGGCTTACGCATAGGCGAAGTCGTGCTGCCCGAGCGGGTGCAGGGCTTACGCACTGACGGCAAACTTATTGATCTGCGATTGTAGACATACATGTATATCGAGGCAATATGACTTTTATTGAAGTAATGAAACAAAAATACACATATCTGCCTTGACACACTGTCAAGGATAGAAGCGACGAAGATGCTCGATGTTCCATGAGTTGGGGATGTCGATGCCGTCGAGGTCGCAGAGCCTGTACGAGCCTGGCCGAGGTACTGCTCTGCCCATGTATGGTCCCTCCCATGGAGAAGAAAGTTTGTGCATGCCCTCCTTGCTCTGCTTGCGCCGAAGGACGAGGTCACCGACCACGAAGAATCTGCCGTTGACATTCCGGTTGTAATATCGCCGCATCCCCTCCAGGTATTTGGCCGTGCGTACGCAAGAGGCCAGACGCTCTTCTTCAAGTCTGTCGATGTCCTCTGCTCGTGCACCGTCGGACCTTTCTTCGTTGTAGTTCTCAATTCTAGGAGCTCAGAAAGCGACGTCGACTGGTAGCACTGCTTCTGATCCATAGACCATAAAGTATGGAGATACACCAGTATTGCGACTAGGCTGTGTCCTCAAACCCCAGACGACTGCTGGCAATTCGTTGATCCAGTTTCCTTGGCTTCTTTCGATGACTTCATGTTAGCGCTTCTTAAGGGCGTCTTGCAACATCCCGTTTTCTCTTTCAACTTGTCCATTAGCTCGAGGGTGAGACACCGAGACATACTTTACCACAATGCTCCTTTCGTCGCAAAAATCTCAGAAGTCGCTTCCAGTGAACGTAGTTCCTAGGTCGGTGATGATGCTGTTCGAAAGGCCAAAACAATGAGAGATGTCATTGAAGAACTCTGTAGCCTTGGCCGCTGTTGCCTTCACCAACGGCTTGTACTCAATCCACTTGGAGAATTTGTCGATGGCGACGTATACGCAGCGGTAGCCCCCTTTAGCCGCCTTGAAAGGGCCTATCATGTCGAGTCCCCAAGTAGCGAATGGCCAGGATGCAGGTATGGCTCCTGCGCTGGGACATGTATCTGCTTTGTGAAAAACTGGCATGCCTCGCAGTGACGTACAATCTTTTCGGCATCCTGGACGGCAGTAGGCCAGTAAAATCCTGCCCGGAAAGCTTTGCCGACCAGGGTGCGTGAAGCTGCGTAGTTGCCGCACATGCCTCCATGTACTTCTTGGAGTATCTTAATGCCCTCTTCGCGTGTGACGCACTTCTAGAATACTTTGCTCTTAGCGTTTTTACGCATGAGTCTGTTGTTGACGAGGACGTAGTTCTTGGACCGTCTCACAAGACGTTCTGCTTCTATTTTGTCTTCGGGGATTTTGGCTTCGAGCAGATAGGCAATGAAGGGTGCCCTCCAATCATCTGTAGGATCCGAGATGCAGGCTCTATCTGGCCGGACGAATGCGCTTCAACCTCTTCCTCTTCAGGGATGGAGGCATGGACCAAGTCTTGGACGAAGACGCCAGAAGGAATATCGGCTCGTGACGAACCAAGCTTAGATAGCTCGTCGGCTGCTTGATTTTCTGCTCGGACAACGTGGTGAAACTCAATGCCCAAGAATTTTCATTCAAGTTTTCTGATTACGGCGACGTAGGCGTCCATCTTCTCGCTGTTACAGTCCCAATCTTTATTTACGTGGTTGATAACCAAGGCAGAGTCCCCATACACCATCAGCCACCGAATGCCGAGCTCAGAGGCAATCTGTAGGCCATGGATGGCAGCTTCGTACTCGGCCGTGTTATTGGAAGCTTTGAAATAGATTCTTAGTATGTAGCGGAGGCGTTCACCGGTCGGTGATATGAGGAGTACGCTGGCACCTGCGCCACCAATGCTGAGGGACCCATCGAAATACATCGTCCAGTGTTGCTCGTGCTTGGTTGGTACTTGCTCCTGCACTTCTGTCCATTCGGCGATGAAGTCAGCCAACACCTAAGACTTGATCATCGTTCGGCTGTGGAACTCTAGAGAATAAGTCCCTAGTTCCACAGCCCATTTCTTGATTCTGCCATTGGCGTCTTTGTTGCGCAGGATGTTGCCGAGAGGATGTTGGGTGACCACTACGATTTGATGAGCCTCAAAATAATGGCGGAGCTTGCATGATGTGATGAGGATAGCGTAGATCAGCTTCTGGACCGTCGGGTAGCGAGCTTTGGACTCGTTTAGAACTTCACTGATGAAATAAACTGTTCGCTAAACTGGATATGCGTGACCGTCTTCCTCCCGTCCGACGACTATCGTCGTGCTGATAACATTGCTTGTTGCGGCGATATAGAGGAGCAGAGTTTCATCCTTCTTGGGAATTGTAAGGATCGGGGGATGTACTAGGAACGGCTTCAGGTCCTTGAAGGCCTGGTTGGCTTCTTCCGACCAGACAAATTTTTCGCCTGCCTTGTGGAGCTTGAAGAAGGGGAGGCCTTTTTCGCCTAACCTGGAGATGAATCGGCTTAGGGCCGCCATGCACCTAGTGAGCTTCTGAACATCTTTGACGTTGGTCGGGGGTTTCATCCTCATGACAGCCTCGATCTTTTCTGGGTTGGGGAGGATGCCTTGTTTGCTAACGATGTTGCCAAGCAGGTTACCCGACGGTACGCCAAAGATGCACTTGGAGGGGTTCAGTTTCCATTGGAATTCATCCAACTTCTCGAAGACTGCTTCGAGGTTGGAGACGAGGTCTTCCGCCTTCCGGGTTTTTATAACAACGTCGTCGACATAAGCTGTAGCGATGTCGGGAATGAGATCCTTGAGGCATGCCTGGATGGCCCGCTGGTATGTCGCGCCAGCGTTCTTCAGGCCAAAGGACATGGTCTTGTAGCAATAGGCCCCGAAAGGAGTAATGAAGGAGGTTTTCTCCTGGTCTTCTTCCTTCAAGGTGATCTGGTGATAGCCGGAGTAGCAGTCGAGGAAGCTGAATAGCTCGCAACCGGCTGTGGAGTCGATGAATTCATCGATAGGGGGGAGGGACCGAAGGGGTCTTTAGGGCAGTGTTTGTTGAGATCGTTGTAATCAACGCACATTCTCCATTCATTATTCTTTTTTCTTACAAAGACCTGATTGGCTAACCAATCGGGATGATACACCTCTTTTATAAAGTCGGCAGCTAGGAGCCGAGCTATTTCTACCCTAATAGCCTCCTTCTTGTCTGGAGAGAAACACCGGAGTTTCTGCTTGACAGGCTTGGCGGTCTTCGAGACATTCAAGGAGTGCTCGATCAGCTCCCTCGGTACGCCAGGCATGTCCACGGGTTTCCACGCGAAAACGCTGACGTGCTTTCTGAGGAAGCTGACGAGCGCGTCTTCCTATTTGGGATCGAGGTCTGCCCCGATGCGAGTAGTTTTACTCGGGTCATCGGGAACGAGGACGATGTCCTTTGTCTCCTTGCTCTTGGTAGCAGCTCTAGGCGGGGTCTTCTCCCGGATGATCTGTTCTTCGGGCGCCAGGCTTCTGTGTGTCCACCGCGCACGTATTCATCAGGATGGAGACGTCGGTGGCTTCTGCCATGGCGATGGCCTCCTTTTCGCAGTCGTATGTGACTTGGAGGTTGGAGCGGACCATAAGGATACCGGTCTCCGTTGGCATCTGCATGACAAGGTAGGTATAGTTGGGGATGGCCCCAAACTTAGCCAAAGCAGGACGACCGAGTATGGCGTGATACGCGGCGTCGAAGTCGGCCACCAAGAAGTCGATGTGCTCGATGCGGTAGCACTGTGGTGTCTCAAACTGGACAGGCAGATTGATCTGTCCCAGGGGATAGGAGGGCTGCCCTAGGACAATTCCCCAAAACGGAGCCGTGGTCGGCTCCAGATCTTCTGCTAGGAGTCCGAGCTCTTTGGCGGCTCCTGAGAACAGGATGTTGAGGCCACTGCCGCCGTCAATCAGCACCTTGCAGACCTGGGCTGCCTGGAGGTAAGCCGTAAGGTGCTCCACTTCAGGTGTCGAACCCAGTCTTTTGGCCTCTTCTATCGCGACGGCGACGTTTACACTTAGAGTTTTGTAGACCTGGTGTTTGCCGACCAGATCAAATTCTGGTTCTAAGTTCCGCACGGTGGACTTCCTCACCTCGGCTTGCAATTCACGACGCCGTCTTCGGTGGGCGTTTCTCCCCTCGCGGGCTGCTCGGGCCTCTTCCGTTTCATTCGGAGGAGGAGCGCTGTCGTTGCTGACGGCGAGGACGGGTCCACCAAAGAACCGTCCAGTGGGAGGTGGCAGATCAGTGAGATCGCCGCCCTCCACGTCGTCGAGGTCAGAGCAGTCGTTGTCGGCGATGATGAAGCTGGCGCTGGTGGCGACGTATTCGGGGGAGGTGTGGTCGGAGGAGCGTAATAGATGCGCAAAACCGGAGGCCGCGTTCCAAAGACCGAACGGCATATAGCCACTCGGGAGGTCGTGGTCGGAAACCCATGAAAGCGTGACTGCTCGGGGTTGAAGCTCGACGACGCGCCCCCGAGGAGTGATGGTGATGGCCAGAGTCATGTTTTGGCCAAGCGGAGAAGGTTGTTGTGTCGTCGATGGGCGCTGAATGATCTGGAGACTCTCGGACAGGCCTTTGGAGATCCGATCTATGGATCTGATTAGATCGTCGTTGTCAATGGCCTTCCGGGTGTAGCGTGGCAACTTTCTTGCCGAGGCGGAGTTTGCTGGAGGAGTTGGAGTAGATGCGATCTGGGTCGCATCCAGGATCTTTCCTTCACCGTCGGGACCGATGGTCCAGGTGATGGATCCTACCGTAAATATTTGGCCCAGCGTCGGGAGCTCGACGGAGCTTGAAAAAATCACCTTATTCGCCATGGATCAAGAAGCACACCCCTATCTGGCGCGCCAACTGTCGATGGAATACCGGCGATAGTCTACCGAGAGGTATGCCCAAGGTAGTAGATTGATCGGTGAAGGTGCGCCTAAGACGAGTAAGGGCTACGCTGGAAGCATGAGACACGAGATTTATATAGGTTCAGGCCATCGTTAGGCGTAATACCCTACGTCCTGTGTGTTGTTGTATTGTATTGCTAGTAGATGAGATGACTCGAGGGGATCCCCTGCCCGCCTTATATAGTTTGGAGGGCAGGGTTACCAGTTGGTTTTGCCATACATAATAGACTAGTAGTGTCGCGCGCGCAATCGCGCGCCCGTGGCTCATTGCTGTAAAGAAATAGGTAACATGTATAGCATGACCTGGATCATGTACGTATGGAATAGAGTATGTGGCAAAGAAATGGATGCTAATGTAGTTATAGAGGTATGATATAAGTGGCTGAATTTGTACAATATAAAGGATGTTTACATTGCAGTAGCAGTTACTTATAACATACATGATAAGTTTGTACATAAAGGAGCTAGGGATTTCTGGTAGTTGCTGTTACCAAGGTTCAGTTCAGCGGATTAGCCGTGGGATTCAGCGCTGGTGATTTTAGAGGCTGCCACTTGCTGTGTTTGTTTCCCAGCTTGCTGTGTCATCATTGGAGTTACATCTTGGGGTAGCTGTGGAATTGTTGCTTTTGTAATGAAATAGATTCCATAACCGTATGTTAGTAAATAGGTCTATGTTTGTATAATTTATGAATGATGTTGAGCAGAAGGGAAGCTAAATTAAGTAAGATGTGATGCTTACGGTTGTAGTCATAGTCATTTGTTGGTGGTTGAGCAGAGGTTCCCACGCGATGATCTGGTGAAGGTCAATGTAAGAAACATGAGTTTGTTTCGTTTGATACATGCGCTATGATAGGACGTGGTGGTGAATGCGTACGTAAAAAGCGGTGGTTTGAAGATGTTTGTTGTAGCTGTACCTCTTGGATAGGATGTGATTTCATCATCGGAATGTGTATTGCTCCTGGCGGTGAGCTGTGCTCAGTACGGAGTCTCTTGTTAATAAAAGATGTTAGTAGTTTCAAAATTTGTGTGGTCTTTTTCTCTTAGTAATTTTTTTGACCTGAGCAATTACCTCGTATATGGGAGATGCGGTCTTCTGGTGGTGTTTCCCTACCTAGCATCTCTTCTGTGGTTATTTCATATTTCAGTGGCCAGATGCTAACCATGTCATTGTCTCCTGATAGGTTTCTTACGCCTATGTGGGCTGTGAGAGGTAGGACCGAAAGCTGGCCATATGTTGTTATGTTATAGTGGAGCCTTGCAGATGTGAAATTTATGGTATTGATGGTGCAAATGCCGTTGAGGAGTCGATATATGATTGAGTTTGAGCATAGGTGTGGTGGCATGCCAGAGATCTCAACATACAATTGTTCATATGGTTCTTTTATAGGCGTTTCCCAAGCTCGGTGGACGTTTAGTGGATTGGACCTGAGCAGGTCTCGTAGTGAAACAACGGTGGATCCATGGGTTGGTTGCCATGGTCTAAACATGAAATGGTTATTGTCGATGTTTAGTAAAGAGTTGTTGAGCAAGTGGGTTTTAGCAGCTGCTAAAGGAAGGCGGAGGAAAAAACCTGAGTCATAGTAGGATATATTTTCGACGGGTATATTGATGTCATGTTGCTGCTGGATTGCATCCTGTAGTTCGTAGGCACTGGTTGGATATGGAGCTGTGTCTGGGATAGTTGCGAGAATCGCATTGCCGAAGTGTTCCATATCAATATTTCTGAGATCTATGTTGTCAATAATTGTGAGGTTGGTGAAGCGGTATGTTGGCATCTGGAAAAATATTAAAATCTGAGTGTGAAAATACCTTCTTTTTTTGAATAATTGAGTCAATAGGAATGTGTTTACACCGAAATTTAGGCTGAGTATATATGGCCGATACCGAGAGCAGAGACAGTCGATTTTCGGGAGGCAGAGCCTTCTGTGCGAAGATTTGAGAATAGCCGATCGGGTCCTAAATCGATTGTTGAGCTGAAGAGAAGACGGCGCGGCTGAAGATAAGAGTCGATTGATGACGTCGGCACGAATCTCCAGCGCCGAGGGGAAGTCACGTTCGGAATCCATTTTTAGAAAGGCAAGATTGGACTCCAAGTTACCTTTAGATTAGGAAAGTTTGTTAGTTTCCATATTTATTTCGAGTTGTAATTTGACTTGGACTCTATCTTGTCGAGCCCAAGGTATAAATATAAACCCCCGGCCATTTTAATACACACATCAATACAACACATCTTTCGGCTCCGGCCAAACCTTAGGAGTAGGAGTAACGTAGATCTCGGCGAGTTCATCAATCGGGCTGAGTGTCATCCGGTGGACGCAGACTTGCTTGTAAGTACCGTCATGTCTCGCTAAGCTTTGTCTCTTTAATGTCATCCGGTGGATATGTGAGCATCGTAGATCGGGGTTGATTCTTGTTTGATATAAGTTTAGCGTCATCCCGTGGACGTGGGCTTGGATCAAATAAGGATTAGTTATCGATTCATGTTTGTTTTCTTGTTTAATCTATGTTTAGCGTCATCCAGTGGGCGAGGGCCCAGGTTAAGCTTGATTATGTGCATGGATTAGTTATCGGCTCTAACTAATTTGGCATCTTAGTTAGATTCATTAAGTTATCAATATGTTATCTGTCATTTATTGTTTATTTATCAATATAACATCTCTCTGCCCGATCAAAATTGCATAGTATTGGCCTTAGATCTACATGAAAAAGGTTCATTATGTTTCGTTCATGTTTATGCTTTGTTATGATATCTACTTGATTCGGCCAGTACTATCGCAGTCTTGTTCGTACGTGATGAGAAGGCTTGGCAAGAGCCGATCTGAATGAACACAGTGCTACCGGCCTTCTAGACCAGGTCTGTATTCCTTCTAGATTCGCTTGTGATTATTTTGGGAATAAATCTAAACTGGTGCAAAGCCGCAGGCCTTCTAGACCAGCTTCGTATCAGTATGAGGTTTATACCCGGAACTAATCACCGTCAAGTGTTCTGCTTTACGGACCCTGGATCGGCTAATTAGCCGATGCAGTTATGCTTTCACGAGAAAAACCAGTTAACCGATCATGCCCTGCCAAATCGGCTAAAGCCGATTTCTGTCTGTTTGACATTCAGACAATCTGAACCGAATGACCTGACTTGTTTACAACAACCGATTATGCTTTAATCTGTTATAACTATCTGTAAAGACTTGTTTAATGTAGATTGTTCTATTTGGTTACACATATCAATCGGTTACTTATCAGTTCAATAATTGTTTCCTATGGCAAGACATGCATACATGCCGGAATCGACTCTTTAGTCGATTTCCAATCCAATCGGCTCTCAGAGCCATATAGTTGGAACTATTTGGATCCACCGGTTAGTTCCACCCTGTGATTACTGATTATTATCTTTTCCTTGTCAATTGCAGGTCAAATTGACTGGCACGCCTGAGGGTTATCGGTACTCTCTGACCGGGTTTGAAGCTAGCTGGATGTTGAAAGCTCCAATGCTCTTGGGATCATATCCGGCTTCACTGGTGTGTTGAAGCGCAAGGAACCACATTTTGTGCCAACACACTTTTTGGCACGCCGGTGGGACTGTTTCGCACATGACTAAGGGAAAGGCCCCAGAGACTGTGGCTCCCAGGGACGACGGCGTCATCAGAGTCAAGCGTGAGGAGATGAATCCCGAGGATGCTGTGGTGCTGGAGCAGATCATTGAAGAGTTCACTGAGTCCTGTCTGCTGTCATTTTGCTAAAAATCGCGATGGCCACGTGTTCAAGAAGAACCCTACCCAAGGTGGGTCATGCCTGGCCACACCGACAAGGAGGAGCAAGAGTTCAAGGAATTCATCCAGAGCGCCATCTGGAACGCTTCACATCAGACCATCGGACACCATCACAACGTGTTCCTGCAGACATTCTTCAGCATCATGAAGACCGTCATCAAGAAGCATGATTGGGAATCATTGGGCCCAACGTACTTCAATATACCCCCAGAAGATTCTGACTCAGATGCAGCGGCTGGAACATCCGATCCTCCACAGCAACAGCCGAAACCGTCAAAGATGTCTATTCAACATCCCAATATGATGACGGATTCGGCTCCAAAAATAGCTCCGCAACCCAAGCTATACAGAGACTACTCTCCCGGGCAAATTGCTGCATACATGTGTACAACTGGGAACATGCCGACTGGGAATGTGCCGACTGGAAACGTGACTTCGGCAACTCCAAACTATCACATCGGACACACTTATGATGAGCTCACGTCGGCGCCACATCCCGGTTATGCCCAATCACCTCAAGTCGAGTTGGTGGACAAGATAAGTGCAATGCTCAAGGACCAATTCGGCTTGCAGCCGAAGGCGGGAGTGTCGATCAGATACAGACGTCACTACCCTGAATGGTTTGATCGCGTGGCATTGCCACCAAGGTATCGCATGCTGGATTTCGCCAAGTTCAGCGGTCAAGACGACATATCCACCATAGAGCACATCGGCCGTTACCTGACTCAGCTCAGTGAGGCATCGTATGAGGATGCTCACCGGGTCCGTTTCTTCTCACTGTCACTGACAGGGCCGGCTTTTAGTTGGTTCACTACTCTGGAGCCCGGGTCAATTCAAAAATGGGCAGATCTGGAATGCAAGTTTCACAGCTATTTCTTATCTAGCACTGGGGAGAAAACTATTGTTGATTCGACCAGCATGCGCCAGAAGATCAACGAGACTGGATCGACCTTCATCAGGCATTTCAGGGAAATGAGGAACATGTGCTATTCACTGCACCTACCTGACAAGCAGCTCGCTCACTTGGTCGTTGGTGGAATGCTCCCGCACATTCAGGAAAAGCTGGTGGGCATTGACTTTGATAACGTTAGCCAGGTGTTGCAGCGAGTGACGGCCCTGGAGCTGCAAGCTCAGACCTTCCGTAAGGAAGGGAAGTACAAACAGACGGCGTTCGTCAGTAATTTAGACTCGGAGGATGAAGATGAAGATGAAATCGCCGCTATCGAGTTGAGGTGGGGCAAGAAATCCATGGCCGTGCCCAAGAATTGGAGCACAGAGGATCAGTATGATTTCGATACAAATAAACTGGACAAATTATTCGATCTGCTGGTCAGTGCTGGGTAGATTACCTTCCTCGCCGATTATGTGAGACCCTCTCCTGAAGACTTGAAGGGGAAGACGTTCTGCCAGTACCACGGTCTCACCTCACATGACACCAACGGATGCCACGCATTCAGAACTTAGATATAGAGGGTTATCTCCCGTGGCTTATTGAAGTTTGACAGTCCTACTAAGGGGAAAATAAAGATTGATAAGTTCCCGTTCCCGAAGGGCCAGAATATGGTCGAGGTGTCGACCCCCGTAGGCAAGATGAAAGTTCTGACCTCCAACCAAGCTAGAAAGAATGCGTCAGTCGATCCTAATATGCAGATATCGGCCGAGGAGCTGGCGTTGACCAAGAGAAGGCGGGAGCAGAACCGAAGCCAATATGAAAAGGGAGAGTCCAGCGGCACCAAGAAGACCCGGCCTACTTCCCACGATCTGCTGAATAAATGGCGTCGGGAGAAAGAGAAGACCTAGCAGAGGTAGCTTGAAGAGGAAGAGTACCGAAGATGGGCTCGTGATGAAGAAGAGGCCCGCTACCAGGAAGAGCTGGCTCACCGCCGGGAGGGAGAAGAAGGCCACTGGCATTGCCCATTCTTCAGGCATTGCTGGAATGAAGGTCTGAGATTGCCGACTCTGCGCGATTGTCCAGAGTGCAGCGATCAACACTGAGAGTACAGGTACTCCCAGACCAACCGCCGGTCTGTGCATGAGAGGCTTAGATGCCCACATGACATGCAGGATCGGCGCGAAAAAAGAGACCTGCGCGATCGGCTCAACGAAGCAGCAATTCATCACCAAGAGCCGGTCTGGCAGGAGAATTAGTGGTGCCCTGGGAACTTGACCAAGAGCCAGAGACGCCGCATGCAACGCCTCAGGAACTGGGAGCTCAAAGCAGAAGGCCGCCCGAAGCAAATCTGGCGGGAGAAGCTTCCTCTGGACAAAGGGAAAGCATCAGCCGATGCACAGATGGTTTTTATGCTTCTGGCTGAATTCAGAGCATCCCGAGCTAAGAAGATTGAAGTTCTCTCTGATTCTGATGATTCAGAGTCTGAGAATGCCACCGCCAAGCTGGTTTTCGCGCAGCAGGCTGCCTTTGACAAGCCACCCAAGCACCGGCACCTGAAGGCCCTGTATCTCAAAGGGTATGTTGATGGGATGCCCATGACCAAGATGCTAGTCGATGGTGGTGCCACTGTCAATATCATGCCGTACACCACCTTCCGCAAGCGGGGCAAGGGCCCTGATGATTTGATCGAGACCGACATGATGCTCAAAGATTTCGGGGGAAACTCTTCAAATACCCGGGGGGCAATCCATGTCGAGCTAACAGTCGGGAAGAAGACGCTGCTCACTACTTTGTTCGTGATTGACAGCAAGGGTTCTTACAGTCTGCTACTTGGGCATGATTGGATTCATGCTAACTGCTGCATACCATCAACCATGCACCAATGTGTGATGCAGTGGCATGGTGAGGAGGTCGAGGTGGTCCCAGCCGATGACACGGTGAGTATAGCCGTAGCAGATGCTGCCTACTGGGAAGCTGGGGATCACGACTGTTTCTCTAGCAAGACTTGGGAAGAAGGCTCCATCAAGATCAGCGATGAGAGTCAACAGCCGGTCGGGGCAATCGGCTCTGAGTCTTTTTATTAATCGACAACCCGATCGATGGCACCGAGGGCAAGCTTGGACAGGGTTTTACGTCGGCCGATAAACTTGAAGAAGTGGATATCGAATCTGGTGACAGACCAAGGCCGACGTACATTGCCGCCAATCTTGACCCCGAGTTCAGGCGGGAGTTGATTGACTTATTGAAAGAATACAAAGACTGCTTCGCCTGGGAGTACTACGAGATGCCTGGCTTGGACAAATCGATTGTCGAGCACAGATTGCTTATCAAGCCTGGATTTCGGCCGTTCAAGAAGCCGCCACGACGATTCAAGCAGGATTCATTACCTGACATCAAGGCCGAGATTGAGAGGTTGCTGGAAGACAAGTTCATTCGAGCTTGCCGATACGCCGAGTGGGTATCGAATATTGTCCCTGTATATAAGAAGAATGGCAAGTTGCGGGTTTGCATCGATTTTAGGGATTTGAACAGAGCTACCCCAATGGACGGCTATCCAATGCCGATAGCAGATATGTTAGTCGATTCGGCTGCGGGGCACCAGGTCATCAGCTTCATGGATGGTAATGCTGGCTACAATCAAATTTTTACGGCTAATGAAGATATTCCTAAGACTGCTTTCAGGTGTCCTGGTGCTATTGGCTTGTTCGAGTGGGTTGTAATGACGTTCGGTTTGAAAAATGCTGGTGCAACATATCAAAGGGCTATGAATTATATTTTTCATAAGTTAATCGGCAAGATCGTAGAAATTTACATCGACGATGTAGTTGTGAAGTCCAAGAGCTACAAGGAGCACTTAGCCGATTTGAAGGCTACCCTGGAATGTACTCGTAAGCATGGTTTGAAGATGAATCCTAATAAGTGTGCTTTCGGAGTGTCAGCTGGTGAGTTTCTGGGTTTCATGGTGCATCGCAAGGGAATCGAGGTTGGCAGCAAGAGCAGGAAGGCCATCGATCAGCTTGTGCCGCCGACTAACAAGAAGGAATTACAGTCCTAGCAAGATTAATTTCATCAGAAGATTCATTGCCAACTTATCGGAGAAGGTGCTGCCGTTCTCGCTACTGTTGAAGTTGAAGGACACTCAGGAGTTCAAATGGGGTGACGTACAGCAAAAGGCTTTCAATGAAATTAAGGAATATATGAAGTCTCCACCTGTTCTGGTACCGCCACAGGTAGGTAAGCAATTCAAGCTATACGTGACGGCCGAAGACCATACAATTGGATCGGCCCTTTTTCAGGAATTTGAAGGAAAAGAGAGGGCAGTTTTCTATCTGAGAAGAAGGCTTCTGGATCCCGAGACAAGGTACACGCCAACTGAGAAGCTGTGATTATGTTTATTCTACTCGTGCACTAAGCTGAGGCACTATTTGCTATCGGCCGAATGTGTGATAGTTTCCAAGGCCGATGTGATCAAGCATATGTTGTCAATGCCTATCCTGAACGGATGGATTGGGAAGTGGATCTTGGCTCTCTCTGAGTTTGACTTGAGGTTCGAATCAGCTAAGGCAGTCAAAGGTCAGGCAATAACCGATTTCATCACCCAGCATCGTGAGGGCGCCATCAGTATAGTCGATGTGGCGCCGTGGACTATGTTCGTTGATGGATCATCTTGCAAACAAGGCGGAGGTGCTGGGGTAATACTAATATCACCTCGAGGTCAACGATTTGAGTATGCTTTCCAGATCAGGCCGACGGTGACAAACAACCAGGCTGAATATGAGGCGATTTGGAAGGAACTTCAGCTTCTGCATGAAGCAAAGGCCGACGTAGTTGAAGTTTTTGGAGATTCACAACTAGTCATCAACCAATTGCTTGGCCTATTTGAATGTAAAGACGACGTACTCAGAGGCTATTATGATCAGTGCCAAGCTTTGATCAGAGGGTTCTTAGCAGTTTCACTATGTCATATTCCCAGAGCCATATGATCCAGTAATCTGGAGCCCGGTGAGCATATGGATATCACCCAGGGTGATGGTTTTTGGACCATCTCCGAATACAAAAGCATTCATGGAGTTGGACCAAAAATGACTGGCGGCAATCAGGAGCGGCTCATTCCTTGCCATCTCTGATAATGATAGGTCAAGGCATTGGCTCAGATGGCGCATCTCCCAGTCCGCGCGCTTCTTCGCCGCGACGCGGCGGAACCAGTTCCTCCACCCAGCAGGTGCGCTTGGCCAGTTTCTGAAAGATTTGGCCCAAGAAGAGGCGCCCATCATGGAGCTTTGGAATGGGAGCTGGTTGGTTTCTTGAATGATGAAGTCTTTGGGGATCGGATCACCCATCGGGCCCAGATAGTAGGTATTGGGGATGTCCTTCAGTGGAATCAGAATATCATTCCTCAGCACCTGTGTAACACCCAAAAAATTGCATTCTTTTAAATAGTGGGAATTTATTTAATTATGCAATTAGTTGATCATTCCAATATAGGGAAATAATTTTTCTCAAATATAAAATCAAACCTAGGTCATACACATGTATGATGCATTCATGCTGGAGCATTTCTTCTTTGTACTGTTGTAGCTTATTTGAATTTCTCAAATATTTCAAAACCCAATTTGAAAATCCTTTTGGAAAATAAAATTGGAAAATGGAAAAAGAAATAGAGAAGAGCCCTTCCCCTCTCCTCCCTGGCCCCAGCCGGCCTAGGTCAGATGGCCCGAGGCCAGCTCGGCCGACCAGCTCCTTACCCCTTCTGACTGACGAGCGGGACCCACGGGTCAGCCCCTTCCTTCTCCACCTCCCTCGCCGCGCGAACAGAGACGCCGCTGCCGTGTTCATCCGCCGCGGCCGAGCACGCGCGTGCGAAGCGTCCCTCTGCCGTGACTGCCAGCCCGACCCCAGCGCTCGATGCTACCGACCTGTGGACCCACAGGACAGCCCCTCCCCTGTTTCCCTCTGCTGCTCGCCGAGAGTCCGACGCGGGCAAGAAAGAAACGGCCGAAGCCGAGTTCGTCGCCGCGCCGAGAAGTCCGAAGCAGAAAAGAAACGGCTGAAGCCGATTTCTCCGCTCGCCGAGTTTGTTTCAATCTTCGAGATTGTCGTCACGCCTCGGGAGTACTTAAGCAGCGCCACATCCCCTCGTAGCCGTCACCTAACCCTAGCCGCCTCTTCTCGCCGCTACTGCCGAGCCTCCGCGAGCAATTAGCTCGATTCGCCACCAATTTCCTCTCGGTAAGCCTTTGAGGAGCTTCGCGGTGATCTTGTGAAGTTCCCGAGCACTTTCCCCCTTCGATTTGTGCACTGACACACCTCCGCCGCCGTTGCAGAGAGCCACCGTCCGCCGGGTCACGCCGCGAGCTATCTCCGAGTCGATTTCCGACCTTCCCATCACCCTAGGTGAGCTTGCGATGCTCTTCCCGATCTATGGGTACCCTTCCTGACCTATTTCATGCACCGAGGGCCGAGTTCACCTTCTTCGGTGGCCCTCCGGCCATGGCGCCGCCGTCGGCCTCTGTTTTCCGGCCGAGAGCATCGCCACCCCTCCTCTCTGTTAATCTGATCCGCCGATTTTGAATCGGACGGCCGAAGAGCAGCCCATACCGATTCGGCCGGCGCTTTTGCGAATAACCCCCTGCAGTTTTTAATGCTTAGCCCGCAGCCCTTAGCGTATTCAGTAGATTACGGTTGAAGGCATATTTATTTTCGGTATATATGAAAATGTGTTTTCAGATTTGAATTCAAAATTGTTTCATTTATAATTTCCACGTTTTAGCTCCGATTTGAACGATTCAAATTGCGTTAGATTCATAATTTCATAATCTATCTGATGGTACCACTGTTTCATATATTTTCCACTCTTAAAATTCGAGATTATATTTAATATATTATTATTCTATTATAAATCTTGTAAAATTCATATCTTCCTCGTTTTAAATCCGATTTGCGCAAACTTTATATCGATGTGATCGTAGCAACGCGTAGATTTGTTTTATAACCTTTTTAATTTATTTTCTCTCTGTTGGTGTACTGTTCTAATGAAAACTCTTATTGTATGCATGATTGCCCCTGTATGCGTGTGTGTTGTTGTGATGGATCGAGTATAGACGGTGAGCCATTCGTGGGTGATCAAGATCAGTACTGCGACAACCCGGATCACCAGGAGTTTGCTGATCAAGGCAAGTATTAGCATGGATCATCCTTGTTGTCCTATTCACCAAATAAATAATTGCATTTGCATGTGTCTTCCTTGTTAACCATAGTTACTTCCTAGTTTTGTTATCCTGTTCCTTGCAACCAATGGGATTATGCATGTGGTAATTGATGCTAGTGCGTTATTGATATCATGATCATGTAAACTGATTAACTGAATATGCAATAAGGAATTAAAAGATGCCTTTTTAGCAACATGGAACTAGGGGATTGGGGCATAGTTTTGTGATGCACCATATCCTTCCCCCTTGGTAATGTTCTGTCAGCAAAAGCTGGGACTTACAGTGCAACTATGAGGGCTATATGGCTCTGGTTTTAGTTCAGTATGAGGACCTTTTCTAGCTTGTTAGAGGTTACCGAAAGGCGCAAGAGGGGCTTAGACGACTCGGGTATAGTGCGGCCTCTGTCCATATGTGTATAACCTGCGTGACCTTGTGCCATATGGAAGGGGGGCTCTACATCTACTTGCCGAGGAAACCTCGCGGCCCTAACATGTTAGACGAACCTTTGAAAGGCTTCATAGTGAAACCCTGCTCTCTCACCTTGGTAGTGTTATGAGAGTAATTAACCCGAGCAAATGGGAATCACGGCTCATAGTGAAAGTGCACAACCTCTGCAGAGTGTAAAACTGGTATACTAGCCGCGCTCACGGTCACGAGTGGCCCGGAAAACTCACGGAGTAGTTATCGTACAGGGTGATGTTTACTTGTTGCTAATCTATTTATTGCTACTCATTAATTGTGTTTACTGTGATCATGAGAATGGGTTTATTAACTTGTTGCTATCCAACTGCATAAAAGATGATTAATTAAAAGCAACCTGCTGATAAACCGTGTCAACCTTTTGAGCCTCATGAACCCATGCTAGCCTTGTTGAGTACGACATGTACTTACGCTTGTTTATTTTTTATTATTTGGTTAAAAATCCCGGATGGGTAACAGTTGGTGATAGTGATGAGGACTACCCAGAGGACTACTAGACTTGTGCTTCACCAGTCGACGTCCCTGTGCTATGGAGCTACCGCGAGAGTTATCTTTATTTTTCCGCTGTGTAATGACTTTAATATTATTCGCTATGTATTAAACATTGGCTATGATACAATTTATGCAATTTGTTGGCTTATGTGTGTGACTGATCTCAGGGCGCACATAAGATTATGCATCCCATTTTATCCTTAAAATTGGGTGTGACAACCTGGATTTGAAACTTGTACTCAGTGAGGTTGAAGATGGATTCACGAATCAGGGGGCGGATCGATGAAATTGATACCTCAGGGACCTCAGAAGGAGTCGCCATTGGCTCAGGGGTGATTTGACGGCGACGAATCGAAGCTGGTGGCGGCGAATCGAAGCTGACGGCGGCGGATTGAAGCCCGTGGTGGGAGTTGCGATGGTTTAGGGTTTCGTTTTGGTGCGAAAGTTTAAAGTGCCGAGAGGGAAGCTGTGGTTTGGCTATTTGAAGGCTCAAGCGCTAATTTCGGAATAAACCAGTTTATTCCAAAATTAGGGGCATGTGTTAACACCAAATTTTGGGCTGGGAGCCGATAGCCGATGCCAGAGGAAGATAGCCGATACTGGAGGAAGATAGCCGATCTCGGAAGCAGATTCCGTCCAGCGGAAAGAAGGAAAATAGCCGATTGCACGGTGAATCGGTTATCGGGCGAAGGTGACAGGAGGCGTGCAGCGTCGGTATTGGTGACGTCATCCAGAGTCCGCGCCGCCAAGATGCGATCACGATCAGAGTCCGTTGTGAAAGGGAAGGTGGGACTCCAAGTTACCTTAGATATAGGATAGTTTGTTGGTTTCCTTATCTATTGATGAGTTGTAATTCGACTAGGACTCTATCTACGGTCAGCGTATAAATATAAGCCCTCAGCCATTGTAAAACATACAACAACATCAATACAACACAACTTTCGGCTCCGGCCAACAAACCCTAGAGTCAGTCGAGTCCGGCGAGTTACTTCATCCAGGCTGGGTGTCATCCGGTGGACGCAGGCTTGCTTGTAAGTATCGTCAACCCCCTGTTAAACTATGTCTTTTTAGCGTCATCCGGTGGACGTGGAAGCATGGCGGACCAGGGTCCTTGCTAAGCTCTGTTTCTTTGGCATCATCTGGTGGACGTGGGAAACATAGTGAGTCAAGGATGATTCACGCTGGTTTACCCGATCAATCTGTGTTAACCGTCATCCGGTGGACGAGATGCAGATTAGGACGGTTCTCACGCGCGGATTATTTATCGATTCATGTATGTTTGCTTGATTAATCTATTAGTTAATGTCATCCGGTAGACAGGCTATAGATTGAGATAGTTTGCACGCATGGATTAGTTATCGGCTCTAGCTAAATTTGGCAATTTAGTTAGATTCATTAAGTTATCAAGATGTTATTTGTTGTTTATTGTTTATTTATCAATATAACATCTCTCTGCCCGATCAAGATTGATAGATTTGGCCTTAGATTTACTTGAATCTAATCGTCGTTTATGCTTTCTTATACCTATTTCACTATGATGATCGGTTCTATGCTTACATCGGCTAATTCCCTATCAGCCTTGTTCGTTACATGTTGTGCGTTCGGTTCTAGTTGAGACATAAGTGGTTCTGAGGTTATCGTAAGTCTTATTTCTGTGTCCTTGTTTAAGTTAAACTGAGCGTCATCCGGTGGAACAGGTTTAACCCAAACAAGTTTTTCACTAGATTAGACTTGCTTTAATTTGAAGTCTGTTTGTGGCTACGCTAGCATTCGTTCGTGCTTCATGGACCCTGCATCGGCTAAAGAGCCGATTCAGTTATGCTTTCACGAGTAGATCGTGTATATAGACTTATTTGGATATCAAACGACCTAGCTTTGTTTGCTGAGTTTGTCGAAGCCCGCTGGCCGTTAGACCAGGTGAACGCAGACTTGGTGAACTTAGCGAAGAGGGTTTGCTAAAGCCACCGGCCTTCTAGACCAGCTTTAGCCGATCTTTACTTGTTTGATGTACAGATCAGATCTGTACACATGATCTATTTTCTTTTACACACATTAACTGAATTAGATCGGCTAGCACGTTATTGTTTTCATATGAGTATCCTGATAGCCGTTTTACTTCATTATTATACTATCGGTTCATAACATGATGGAATCGCCTTTCTAGACGATCTCCGATTGAATCGGCTTTTAGAGCCACATAATTGGAACTACCTGGACACACCGATTAGTTCTGCCCTGTGATTACTGATTACTATTATTTCCTTGTCAATTGCAGGTCAAATTGACTGGCAGGCTTGGGTGTTACTGACACTCTCAGACCGGGTTCGAAGCTAGCTGGATCTGCGAGAGCTCTATTGCCTTCAAGGGTCGTTTCCGGCTTCGCTGGTGTGTTGGGCTTAGGGAACCACTTTTTGCGCCAACACACTTTTTGGCACGCCCAGTGGGACTTTCACTGAAGACCCTGGGAATGGGGAAGACTGCGGCTGACGGATCCTCCAGGGATGACGGTGTCCTCAGGGTCAGGGTCGAAGATCTCAGCGAGGAGGACGCAGCCGTGCTGAACAAGATCGTTGAAGAATTCGCTGATGCCTGCCTGCTCTCATTCAGCAAGCAACGTGATGGCTCTATGTGAAGAAGAATGCATTCCCAAGGTGGATCATGAACGGCCATTCTGATAAATCTGAAGAGGAGTGCAAGGCCGACCTCAAGCAGATGCTGGAAGAAGCGACCTGGGAGGCCGCCTGTTCAGCAGTCGGCCATCACCATAAATCCTTCCTGCAAACATTCTATAACATCATGAAGGCCGTTCTCAAGCGGCAGGATTGGGAGTCTTTGGGTCCAGTTTACTTCAACATACCCGCAGAAGATGCAGATCCAAAAGCAGCGGCAGGGACCTCCAATTCCTCACCGCAACAGCCGAGCCAGCCGAAAACACCAGTGCAGGGTGCCACCGCGGCCGTTTCAGCTCAAAAAATTGCAGCTTCCCCCAGATTATACAAAGATCATACTTCGGAGGAGCTCGCCGGTTTCATGCAGGCCACTGGGCAGACGGTGAACTCGATGAACTCATCAGCAGTGAACCCGACGGCTAGAAATACGCCAGTGGCAGACACGGCCAACCCAACTCCTGGATACCATGAGGGGATCACATATCAAGACCTTCAGGCAGCGCCGCATCCGGGCTATGCCCAGACGCCCAACAATCAGCTGCTGGAGCAGATGAGTGCCATGCTCCGTGATACGTTCGGTTTGCAGCCAAAGACCGGGACTGGAATCAAGTATAGACGTCCTTACCCCGAGTGGTACGACCGAGTGACATTACCGCCCAGGTATCACTTGCCCGACTTCTCCAAGTTCAGTGGGCAGGACGACATCACCACCATGGAACACATCAGCCGTTACCTGACCCAGCTCAGCGAAGCTTCATATGAGGTAGCTCACAGGGTCCGGCTCTTTCCGCTATCACTGACAGGGCCGACGTTTAGCTGATTCGCATCTATGGAGCCTGCCTCGATTCAAGGTTGGGAGGATCTGGAGACCAAGTTCCATAATTACTTCTTCTCTGGCACTGGGGAGAAAGACATCACAGATCTCACCAACATGCGCCAAAAGCCGAATGAACTTGGATCGGCTTTCATCAAGCGGTTCAGGGAGACCAGGAACATGTGTTACTCCTTGAACCTAAATGACAGGCAGCTCGCCAAGATAGTGGTCAGTGGGTTGCTCCCACATGTCCAAGAAAAACTGGTGGGCACCAACTTCAACAGTATCAGCGAGGTGATGCAGAGGGTGGCCGCATTAGAGCAGCAGGCCCAGAGCTTCAAAAAAGAATCAAAATACAAGCAGTCGGCCTACGTCTGTAATTCCGACTCAGAAGATGGGGAGAATGAAGAAGTGGCTGCTGTTGAGCTCAAATGGGGTACAAAACCCATGGCCGTGCCGAAGGGATGGAGCGCGGAAGATCAATACGACTTTGACACACGCAAGCTGGACAAGCTCTTCGACCTGCTAGTCAGTGCGGGCCACATTACCTTTCCGGCTGATTACGTTAAGCCGTCTCCTGAAGATTTGCAGGGAAAACCGTTCTGCCAGTACCATGGCCTCACCTCACACTCCACAAACAACTGCCGCAATTTCAAAGCAACAATCCAGAATGCTATTAGGCGCGGCCTGTTGAAATTTGAGGCCCCTCCCAAGGGGAAGATTAAGATCGACAAATTCCCATTCCCGAACGGGCAGAACATGGTCCAGATCGCAAATCCTCTGACCAAGGTAAAGGTGTTAACCTCCGAACGGGCCAAGCAGAACTCCTCAGTTGATACCGATGCGCAAATCACAGCTGAGGAGCTAGCGCTGATCAAAGGAAGGAGGGAGCAGAATCAGAGGCAGCTGGAGCAGGGACAGTCCAGCGGCACCAAGAGCAGGAGGCCCAAGCACCAGCACCTTCTGAATAAATGGCGACGATAGAAAGAGAAAGATCATCAGAGGCAGCTGCAGTGCGAAGAAGAGGAGTACCGCAGATGGCTCCACGAGGAAGAAGAGGCGCGCTATCACGAAGAAATGGCTCGCCACCGGGAAGGTGAGGAGGATCACTGGCATTGCCCATTTTTCCGACACTGCTGGAACGAAGGCTTGAGATTGCCGACGCTGCGCAACTGTCCGGAATGCAGTGATCAGTACCGAGAGTACAGGCAGTCCCAGGTCAACTGCCGGTCCGTGCACCAGAGGCTAGGGAGTCCCCATAGCCCACGGGATCGGCGTGAAAAAAGGCACCTGCGCGATATACCGGCTTGATGAGGCGGTAGTTAAACGCCGACAGCCTGTTTGGCAAGAGAACCAGTGGTGCCCGGGGGATCTAACTAGAAGCCAAAGGCGCCGGGTGCAGCGGCTCAGGAACAGAGAGCTCCAGGCTGAGGGGTGTGCCAAACAGGTGTGGCGCGAAAAGCCTTCACAAAATAATGGAAAGGCTGTAGCCGATGCACAGATGGTGTTTGTGCTGCCTGCAGAATTCAGAGCTAGGAAGTACGACACCGAGTCCGACTCAGACGATTCGGGATCAGAAGAGGGAGTGGCTAAGTTAGTGCTCGCACAGCAAGCTACTTTTGATAAGCCGGCCAAGAATCGACATCTGAAGACCCTCAATCTCAAAGGTTATGTCGACGGCATGCCCATGACGAAGATGCTGGTGGACGGCGGCGCCACTGTCAATCTCATGCCCTACACTACATTCCGCAAGCTAGGCAGTGGGGAAGAAGACACTGCTTACTACCTTTTTCGTGATCGACACTAAAGGTGCCTATAGCTTGCTGCTCGGACGCGACTGGATTCATGCCAACTGCTGCGTGCCATCCACCATGCATCAGTGCCTCATCTAGTGGCAGCGCGATGAAGTCGAAGTGGTCCCGGCCGATGACTCGGTCAGCGTGGCGATGGCGGATGCCACATACTGGGAAGCTGGGGATCATGATGGTTTCTCTGGCAAGGCTTGGGAAGGAGGCTCCATCAAGGTCAGCGATGAGAGTCAACAGCCGATCAGGCCAATCGGCTCTGAGTCTTTTTATTAAATGGAGAATCCGATCGACGGCACAGAGGGTAAGTTGGGGCAAGGATTCACGTCGGCCGACAAGCTCGAGGAAGTGGATGTTGGACCCGGCGACAGGCCAAGGCCGACGTTTATTGCCGCTAATTTAGACCCGGAGTTCAGGCAGGAGCTGATTCAACTACTGAAGGAGTACAAAGATTGCTTCGCTTGGGAATATTATGAGATGCCTGGATTGGACAAATCTATTGTTGAGCACAGGCTACCTATCAAGCCAGGGTTTCGGCCACACAAGCAGCCTCCACGTCGTTTTAGAGAGGACGCTCTACCCGACATTAAGGCCGAAATCACGAGGCTGTTAGAAGCCAAGTTCATTCGAGCTTGCCGATATGCCGAGTGGATATCGAACATCGTCCCCGTGTATAAGAAAAATGGTAAATTGCGAGTCTGTATTGACTTTAGGGATTTAAATAGAGCTACACCGATGGATGGCTACCCTATGCCAATAGCCGATATGTTGGTAGACTCGGCTGCTGGGCACCAGGTTATTAGCTTCATGGATGGTAATGCTGGTTATAATCAAATTTTTATGGCTGATGAAGACATCCCGAAAACTGCTTTCAGGTGCCCTGGTGCGCTTGGTTTGTTTGAATGGGTGGTCATAACGTTTGGTTTGAAGAATGTCGGTGCAACCTATCAGAGAGCTATGAATTATATATTTCACAAGTTGATCGGCAAAATCGTTGAAATCTATATAGATGACGTGGTGGTGAAATCCAAGAGCAATAAAGATCACCTAGCCGATTTGAGGGCCACTCTGGAGTGCACAAGGAGACATGGTTTGAAGATGAATCCTAACAAGTGTGTGTTCGGCGTGTCGGCTGGCGAATTTCTAGGATTCATGGTCCACCGCAAAGGGATAGAGATTGGCAGCAAGAGTAAGAAGGCGATCGATGAACTTGTACCTCCAACCAATAAGAAGGAATTGCAGTCTTTGTTTGGTAAGATTAACTTTATCAGAAGGTTCATCGCCAACTTATCAGAGAAGGTGCTGCCGTTCTCACCATTGTTGAAACTCAAGAATGATCAAGAGTTCAAATAGGGTGACGTGTAACAGAAGGCTTTTGACGAAATCAGAGAATACATGAAGACTCCCCCTGTCTTAGTACCGCCACGGACAGGAAGGCCTTTTAAGTTGTACGTGACGGCCGAAAGCCATACCATTGGATCGACCCTTTTTCAAGAGTTTGAAGGGAAAGAGAGAGCAGTTTTCTACCTGAGCAGGCGGCTCCTTGACCCTGAGACAAGATACACACCGACCGAGAAGTTGTGCTTGTGCCTATTCTACTCATGCACCAAGCTGAGGCACCACTTACTTACCTCGGAGTGAGGTACAAAGCTGAGGTACAAAGCTATCAAGTACGTCCTGCTGGACGGTCAGTTATATTATAAGATTGTCGAAGGGGTACTGCTGAAATGCCTCGGGGCAGAAGAATCGATGAAGTTAATGAGTGAGGTTCATGAAGGAGTCTGCGGTGCTCACCAATCGGCTCATAAGATGAGATGGATTATCAGAAGGACTAGTTATTATTGGCCAACTATGCTCGAAAATTGTTTCAGGTATTACAAGGGTTGCCAAGAGTGCCAGAGATTCGGTAATGTGCAGAAGTCTCCTACCTCAGCTATGAATTCTATCCTCAAGCCATGGCCGTTCAGAGGTTGGAGAATCGATCTGATTGGCCAAATCTATCCACCGTACAGTAAATGTCACAAATGGATTTTGGTTGCAATAGACTACTTTACTAAGTGGGTAGAAGCTGTTCCTTTGAAGAACGCCACATCTGGAGATATAATCAAGTTTATAAAGGAACATATCATTTACAGATTTCGTATACCATAGGCTATCACGACAGATCAAGGGACTATGTTCACTTCAGATGAGTTTTTGGTTTTTGCTAACGACATGGGCATTAAAGTGTATAATTCATCACCCTATTATGCCCAAGCCAATGGTCAGGCTGAAGCGTCAAATCAAATTTTAATCAAGATTATCAAGAAGAAGATTGACCAGACTCACAGGAGGTGGTACTTGACACTGAGTGAAGCTCTGTGGGCATACCGGATGGCTCAGCATGGATCAACTAACGCTACGCCATATGAGTTGGTCTATGGGCACGCTGCTGTCCTTCCTTGGGAAATTCAGTCTGAGACACGGCGTGTCAAGTTGCAGAACGAGCTTACAGCCGGTGAGTACAGGGATATCATGATGGACAGTCTTGAAGATTTACATTGTCATCGGCTCAAAGCCCTGGAATGCATCGAAGCTAATAAGATACGGGTGGCTAAGTATTACAACACTAAAGTAAGAGGAAAGAGCTTTGTCGAATCAGAGCTGGTATGGAAGACTGTCCTACCTATCGGAACCAAAAATAGCCGATTCGGCAAGTGGTCGCCAAATTGGGAAGGCCCTATCGAGTTGTTGAATGTGCGCCTGGCAATGCCTATATACTCGAAGATATGGAAGGAAGGAGATTTACCAGGGCGATCAATGGAAAATATCTGAAGAAATACCATCCTAGTATCCCAGTTGAGTGATAATAGCCGATCGATGCAAGATCTGGCTCATACAGCCGATTCTATGTGGAGGATCGCCTTCCGATCAAAAATAAGAGTCTGTAATAGCCGATTTTCGTTTTAACGAGTCGCCTTTAGCGCAAAAAAGGAAACACCCCCGATGGAGTGTAACGGCTGATGTGATTGCATCGCCTTTAGTTCAAAAATAAAAAATATGAATGTATATGCAGACACATGAAAATCATATTACTGATTATAAATGAAGTTTTTATTTCTGATCATGTTTACAGGAGCCCTATTGCATTCTAATTATGGGTGGCTCTATCTAAGATGTCTTGGGCGTCGGTCACAGCCGCGACCCCGTCGGCGTGGGGGAAGAAGTTCGCCAGTTGGGCGCTGGCCTCCTCCATATCCTGGTCCTCCGGGAACCCGGGCTCGACGGCCTCCAGGGCTATGCCGGAGCGGAGTCGTGCGGCCGTGAGAGCCCCGGTGGCGCCGCGATGAACGCCAACCATGGCCACCTAGAGGACGCGGTGGTGAACATCCAGGAGCCGCTCCGCCTGCGTGTTGCCACGGGCATTGACGGCATTGGCGGCGGTCTCGGCGGCCACATGCAACTCTTCCAGCTGCGCGGTCAGGGCTGCAAGAAGAGAGGAGGGTTAGCGTGAAGATGATCATCAGCGCATCACAATAAAGATTTCAAGGCATTACCTACCACCGCGGCATCCGATTCGGCGAGCTAGGCTTGCACCCTGGCCACCACGGCTTCGGCGGCGGCAAGGGCAGCGGCTTGGGCTTCATTGACGCCCTGCAACCGGCCGTTCTCCTTCGTAGCCTCTGAATAGAGGTTACGGTACTCCACCATCTGGTGGTGGAAGCGGCGGCCGTCGGCGGCAGTGTAGGACCCGTCAGAGTCTGCAGAGGACCCCGAATCGGATCCAGCGCTCGGTGCCGGGTCTTGAGGAGGCGCAGTTCGGCGAAGCCGGGTGTCCAGACAAATCGGCGCACCCGGAGGGAAAGGAATTAGGCGGGTCTGGCTGAAAAATAGCAAAGAAGCACATGTATGCAAACTGGTTTACCTGCTGTAAATGGCCAAATGCCGGGGCGTCACCCAGCGATGACGGCCGTGAGACGGGCCTGCGGTAGTACCCGCACCAGGGGTGGCTCCAGCAGCCGCAGGGACGGCCTGAGTTGGCGCAGCGGCAGTTCCCGAGTCTCCGGCACCGGTGGTTCCCGCATCGCTGCGCAGGACAACGATGGTCGGATTAGATCAGATGGATGTGTCAAGAAGTGAACAGTAGCATACCCTAGCCAGGCTCGCAGATGGTGCCTCCGTTCACCCACGGCCCGCAGGCTCCGGCTGAAGTTGTCGCCCTCAGCGAAATCCGAAGCCGGCCGCTTGCCGCGGTCTCCGTGGCCGGCCATGGGTTGGTTTTGAAGATTTGCTTTTCTCTGTTTGAGGAGGAAAGGCGAAGAGCAAAGGCCGGGTGAGCAAAGGCTATGGTGTCTGCGGTTGCTCGCTCAGGCCGGGCGTCTATTTATAAAGACGGAGGCACAAAGGCGGTTTCTCCCTCGGGAGACGAGATGACACAGCAGATTTTATGCTGGAGTTTACCCACGTTTCTTGAATCCAGAACCGACGCCGCGCGTGGGAGGTGAAACGCCTTGATTGGCTATTTTTGGTCGGTTGCCTAGAATCGGTTAATCAGGTCGTTTGCTTGGGATCGGCTAAGTAGGTCAGTTACTTGGGTCGACTAAAAAGCCGATTTCTGTGAACTGCGACAAGTACCAAGGATCAGGCTGAATAGCCGATTCAAAGACAGAACAAGAAGAAGACCGATTTCAGTCTGGCCAATGTATTTTACATGTTTCAGAAGGGAGAGTTAAGTATCAATTACAAGCCTAACAAGGACCGAATGGAAGAGATACATTCAACATGAAGAGCATGGCCGGTCTGCACAGATTCTTGATCTTCATCAGCTGTCGAATTGAGGATGTTCAGTCGCTGGTTGATTTGCTTGCCTTCAATAACCCTAGCGCTGACCTGTTTTCTCTTCTCGGCCATGTCAACGGTATTTGTTGATACAGAGATCTCATGCTGAGTAATGGCCGAATTTATTTCCTCAATCTCCTTCATCAGCTGCTCACACCTGGTCTTTAGAGTATTCAGCTCTGATTCAGCTAAGATAATGGTGTTCTTCACAGTTTGACTTGATCTGCCAACCCGTGAGCCTCTTGTTTGTTAATCAACTTGTTATTCTTCAGCTGTTCAAGTTCGGCCAAGTTTGTATGGGCAGTATTGATTCTAGGAGTGACACTTTTGAGCTTGACAAGCTGCTTTAAGAGGCTGAGAGTGGCCGGGCGTGTATGTTGTTGAATCAGCTCAATTGCCTGATCGATTGTTTTAGGTTGCCGGGATAGATCAAAAAAGGTCTACTTCCAGCTGAGGCAAGAGCTCATTTAGCCGATTATTAAAATCTGACTCTAGCAGCGTCATGGATTTGGAGCTTAGTTCACCTTCATCACAACATTCCTCCAGGTCGAAGGAGTAGCTGGGAGTTGAAGGCTGTAGCACCTGCATTCAGATATTAGGAGGTGATGGCGTAAATAGTATGATCGGTTAAAGGATGCGTGCTTCACCCGAATAAAGGCTAAAGGAACTGGAGCTGATGAAGTGCCTGGTTGATCTGTCATGGCAGTCTCTTTTCTGGCAGTAGGGATGGCCTCAGCATGTGTTTCTGTGGTTAATTGAAGCTCTACAGTAATAAGAATGAGTAAGAAATAGAGCAAGCACGATGGTGTTAACAGCCGAAGGGCCTTACTTGGATGTTCAGGAGATGGTGTTTTCTCATCTTCAAGTTGGTACCATGAAGGAGGGCTATTCGGCTGCATTTTTAGAAAGGATCAAAAGATATTCAGTAAGGTGGGATTGTGTGCTTACAAATTTGGTTGATACCTGAGTTCCTGCTCCTTCTTGCTGGATGGCGATGGTTTCGTCCATTCTCAGAAAGCCTTCAGCGGTATCTTGGTGGCCTGTAGTTTCTAGGAGGATTTCGACCTGAATACTTTCAGAAGGTGCCTGAATCGGCTGAATGCTCACCTATTATATAGCCGATTCAGTCAGGTAAGCTGAGTGAATAATATAGAGAATATTTCAGGACATACAGGTACCTGGGCAGGCTTCCTCTTGGATCTCTTTTTCTTGGTGGTCGTCTTCTGGAGACTCGATGAAGTTTTTCTCTTTTGAGCTGGAGCAGGTGTCATGCTGACAGGGGCCTGCATTATTTGCTTTACTGATGGAGCCTGGGAGCCCAGCCTGGCAATTGGGCATGGAGGATAGTAATCGATCTGCACTGGTGGTTCAACCTCTAGGTCCTGCATTGACAAGGAGTTAGAATATATATAACGGCCGGTTGTAATGAAATCGGTTACCAGTGCTTACTGCTGTTGCAGAGTTGAAACTTGGGCCCAAGACTTGGAATTTGTCATGAATTTTCTGACAGAATAGATGAGCATGCCACTGTTGCCACCATTGATCAAAGCTCTCATGAGTCATTGATATTTGATTCCATTGCTCCATGGGATAATGTGGTAGATCTGCACCCGGGTTTAAAACTCTGTCGGCTTCTAAGTTTGAAGTGAGCTCATCTCTAGGTCTCAGGAGATGTAGGAATGGAAGCTTGGGGGGCTGTTGGCCAAAGCCCGGTTGTCTGGCTGCTATGTTAGGATGGTAAAATTCATATAAGGGCCAGTTGGGTTCAGTTTTGCTGGAGCTTCGGAGATGCTTGAAGTCAGCTGGTAATATGCAGGGTTTTATCATTACATTAAGGATCTCAGTTGCTCCTGCGTCAGAACATCCTGTGCTGAATTTGAAGCTATATGGCATTGGGAATTCCTTGTCTTCTGTGTAGGGAAACCAATTCAGAATTTCTGGTCCCAAACCTCTGTAAAGTGTTTTAAGCAGCTGGCCTCGACTGGCATTGATGTTTATGGCTGAAGCAGCCTCCCCAAAGCTCTGGCAACCTCGGGTGACCTTATGTTGATCTTCTGCATATTCCATAGAAGGGTAACCGAGATTTTTCAAATTTGGCCTGACCATCTTGTGCAAGTGAAGATTTAGCCATAATTGGATCAACCACCAGGGCCCTGTTGTGCACTGAACCTCTTCGCCCTTGAGCAGATAGCCGGCTAGTCTTCTCATCAATCTGTAAGCAGAGCCCAGCAGAAGTTTTTCCAAAGGGATTGATTGACCTTGGGCTAGTTGCTCTGCGAGAAATTTGAAAGGGTAGGCCAGTCCAAGAGAAGAGCGACAGAAGATGAACCTCTCCAGCCACAGGATCAAGAATGCTATATATTCCCTTTCGTTGACGCTGGAGGTTGTCATCTGGTGAATATCAATATAGTCTATCCAGCCTCTGTACTCAGTCAGTTTGGGGAACCTCTTCTCGCCTGTAGACAGTAAGTTCTAATACTGGTAAGTTCTAGTAATTTGGAGGCCTGTGAGCATGTGGATGTCACCAAGGATGATGGTCATCAGCCCATCTCCAAATATGAAGGCATTCAGGAAATTTGACCAGAAATAGCTGGCGGCGATGAGAAGTGGTTCATTCTTCTTCATTTCGCAGAGAGATAAATCAAGGCATTGGCTCAGGCTGCGCAGCTCCCAGTCTGCTCGTTTCTTCTCAGAAACGCGATGGAACCAGTTCCTCCACCCTGTGGGTATGTTAGGCCAGTTCCGGAAGGAATTCTTTGTCCATGAAGATGCATTCACTGGAGAAGCCCGGAAGGGGATTTGGTTGGTCTCCATGCTGATGAGTTCCGTAGGGTCAGAATCGCCCATTGGGCCGAGGAAGAAGGCGGTTGGCGCATCCGACAGTGGAATCAAAATCTCATTTTTCAAAATCTGGAGGCGAATAATATATATGTGACCAATAGAACAAAGATTCATGGATGGAAAGTAGATTGACGGGATCCATACCTTGGGTATTTCAGAAGGAGTCGCCATTTGCTTGAGCTGATTAAAGGTGGCGGATTGAACCTTGAAGAGAAATGTGACGGGAAACTTTTTGGTTAGGGTTTCGTCTTGGTGCGAAGCTTTGAAGTGCTGAGCAGGAGACTGCGGTTCGGCTGCGTTTTGAGGACGGAGATCGATTAAGACTCGGTGCTAATTTTGGAACAAAGCAAGTTTATCCCAAAATTGGGGGGACACGTGTTTACACCGAAATTTGGGCTGAGTATATATGGCCGATACCGAGAGTAGAGACAGTCGATTTTCGGGAGGCAGAGCCTTCTGTGCGAAGATTTGAGAATAGCCGATCGTGTCCTGAATCGATTGTTGAGCTGAAGAGAAGATGGCACGGCTGAAGATAAGAGTCGATTGATGACGTCAGCACGAATCTCCAGCGCCGTGGAGCGGTCATGTTCGGAGTCCATTTTTAGAAAGGGAACATTGGACTCCAAGTTACCTTTAGATTAGGAAAGTGTGTTAGTTTCCATATTTATTTCGAGTTGTAATTCGACTAGGACTCTATCTTGTCGAGCCCAAGGTATAAATATAAACCCCCGGCCATTGTAATACACACACATCAATACAACACATCTTTCGGCTCCGGCCAAACCTTAGGAGTAGGAGTAACATAGATCTCGGCGAGTTCTTCAATCGGGCTGAGTGTCATCCGGTGGACGCAGGCTTGCTTGTGAGTACCGTCATGCCTCGCTAAGCTTTTTCTCTTTAATGTCATCCGGTGGACATGGGAGCATCGTAGATCGGTGTTGATTCTTGTTTGATATAAGTTTAGCGTCATCCGGTGGACGTGGGCTTGGATCAAATAAGGATTAGTTATCGATTCATGTTTATTTTTTTTGTTTAATCTATGTTTAGCGTCATCCGGTGGGCGAGGGCTCAGGTTAAGCTTGATTACGTGCATGGATTAGTTATCGGCTCTAACTAATTTGGCATCTTAGTTAGATTCATTAAGTTATCAAGATGTTATCTGTTATTTATTGTTTATTTATCAATATAACAACTCTCTGCCCGATCAAGATTGCATAGTATTGGCCTTAGATCTACATGAAAAAGGTTCATTATGTTTCGTTCATGTTTATGCTTTGTTATGATATCTACTTGATTCGGTCAGTACTATCGCAGTCTTGTTCGTACGTGATGAGAAGGCTTGGCAAAAGCCGATCTGAATGAACACAGAGCCGTCGGCCTTCTAGACTAGCTCTGTATTCCTTCTAGATTCTCTTGTGATTATTTTGGGAATAAATCTAAACTGGTGCAAGGCCGCAGGCCTTGTAGACCAACTTCGTATCAGTATCAGGTTTATACCCGGAACTGATCACCGTAAAGTGTTCTGCTTCACGGACCCTGAATCGGCTAATTAGCCCGATGCAGTTATGCTTTCACGAGAAAAACCAGTTAACCGATCGTGCCCTGCCAAATCGCCGATTTCTGTCTATTTAACATTCAGACAATCTGAACCGAATGATTTGACTTGTTTACAACAACCGATTATGCTTTAATCTGTTATAACTATCTCTAAAGACTTGTTTAATGTAGATTTTTTTATTTGGTTACACATATCAATCGGTTACGTATCAGTTCAATAATTGTTTCCTATGGCAAGACATGCATACATGCCGGAATTGACTCTTTAGTCGATTTTCGATCCAATCGGCTCTCAGAACCATATAGTTGGAACTACCTGGATCCACCGGTTAGTTCCGTCAAGTGATTACTGATTATTATCTTTTCCTTGTCAATTGCATGTCAAATTGACTGGCACGCCTGAGGGTTATCGGTACTCTCTGACCGGGTTTGAAGTTTGCTGGATCTTGAAAGCTCCGACGCTCTTGAGATCATATCCGGCTTCGCTGGTGTGTTGAAGCGCAAGGAACCACATTTTGTGCCAACAGAATGATACCATAATAAATTGTTGAATTACTGGGACAGGATAAGTTACCTTGTGTATGTGGCGCTGCCTGGCTTGCTGTTTCAGTGAATGCGTCGGTGTTCTGTCTTTAGTGGCTGTTTGGTCACTGGAGCATGTTTTGTAATTTGAGCTATGGATTTAAAAAATGACTATGAATAGAATCATGTATGAAAGTTGTTTGTTTATAATTAAGCTGGCCTCATGGACCTGTTTTTGTGTAACTGATTGCTATATGTTAGGCAAAGTGGTAATTGAGAGAGAGCAGTTGTAGAATGCTATAATGGCTTGGCCAAAAAAACTTTTTTTCAAACTGTTATTGGAGTCAATGGCACCCATTTAAGGAAATCGTAGTCAATGGGAATGACGAAATCTTGGGTAATCTGAAAAAAATAAATGAAGGGACTAAATCCCTCACTTTGTTTTCATGGTGTTACCTTGCTTTTCTCTGAGCTGGTAAGCAGCGCAGGCCACCACCACCAGGCCATCGCTGTGGAAGTAGAGGCGCTGTGTAGGCGACCGAGACGATGTGAGTACTGCACAGCTCTCAATGAATACTGTAGTTGTGACGCCGTCTTACCGGGTCTGAGGCAGTGCGAGCGCGGCGTGGCGTCTTCGCTTTCCTTGCCTCTACCTTCTTCGTTGCCGGTGTAGTCGTAACCTAGCTGGGCGAGCTGGTGTTGGCGGCTGCCTTCGTTCCCGGCGTGGTAGTGTTGTCTTCAATTAGGGATTGCTGGATTGAGAATGGGGAATGGTTTTAGGTTGGAACGGGGTGCATATTGCGTCTATGGGTGAGGTCACGGTGCGGCGTGAGCACGGGGTAGAGGCCGTGACCGTGTATGCGTGACTTGAATGGGCCGAAGTTGCTGGGCCTTGCGCTTTTTGTTGCCTGGCTGGAGCTAATGTAACTGTTTGTATCACAAATATATATATATATATATATATATATATATATATATATATATATATATATATATATATATATATACCTGTTCTTTCGCCAAGGATGGAAATTTTTTTGTATTTTTGGAAGTACATAGCCATTGATGTAGCTCTGTTTATGGAGGTTTATGGAGGGATGTATCTAGGCAAGGAAGTTTTTGGGTAGATTTTCAAGATAAAGGTGTTAGTAGCGGTGGCGCTGAAGGCACTGATACCTTTGTCTATTGCTAACATCTTTACTTAGTATCTAAAACATCTGCAACCATATTGTTTGGTAGTTCTAGGACGATTTGGTCTCTATTACCAGAAGAACTGTCAAATTTAACCTGGGTCCGGTAAATATTGATTATATAGGTAGCATAGTTATGAGGAGTAGGTACCCATTCAGAATTTGTCCAAACAGCTACTGATCTATTACAGTTTCATAAATATATACATATAAACAAAGTTTTCAGACACTTGGCGCATTCTTGGGTGTTCTGGATGGTTGTCACTGATGAGGCGTCATGATGTGTTGCCGATGCTTGCTAGCCGCTGAAGAGAAATCTATAGTTAGTTTTTAAGATGACTGTTACGTAGACATACTATTGTTAACGATCATTTTCTTGATGTAAGGCCTAGAAACTTACTTCAGTGATGGACCTGCATCTTGTTCGTCACTGTAAGGCTTCATTCTGTAGCAGTTAAATGGTTGTGTGAGTACTTTTTTTTATTTGAGATGTGTATTGGAACAAATATTGTAATCCTTTTTTTTACTGAAAGAAAAAGAAATTATCAGTATACCTTTTGGAGCTTGGTTGCACAGAGGAGGTCGTTTCGGTAAGAGTATTCTCTAGCTGAGCGGTATCTGATTTTTCCTTGTTGGTGGCAGTGTCCTATTATAAATAAGATATAATGTTACTATTTAGATGGAGCATGCATTAATGACTCGCATAACATGGTGAAGAATGTTAGTTATAGAAGATTACTTTATTTGCTGGATCAGGTTGCTGGAATAGAATTCTGCGAGCGTTGCTTTGTGTGCTTGGTGACCTAATAATGTCAAGATATAAGCGACAGATATGTGTTTATGTTTAGTGTTTAGAGCAAAAATGTAGAACTGTTACAGAGACTAATACTGTACCTGATGTTAGCATCTTTGAAGTTCTCGTGACCTGTCTCAGCTCCTAGTGGTGGAGTCTGTATAATAGATAGCTGAGTGAGCAGTATAGCATATATAATGATGTAAGCAGAAATGAAAAAAGGTCTTTTAATTTGCTTACAGATTGTGTCCCACATTGTATCTGCAGCAACTGACTCTGAGATGGTGGACTATTGGTGGCAGTAGCTGATCTTGGTGTGTGTGGTAGACTATGTTGAGCTATGGAAGTAATCTGTGGGGATGGATGTTTTGGAGGTCTCTCTAGGAAAACCTTGACCTGATACTGTCTTATTTTGGTGCTCTTGCATGATTCAATGGTGAGGTCGACCAAGAATATATATATCTTGTTAATGATGTTTTGTAGCTGTTGTGGCAAGCTATCTCTTTTGTGGAGAGGGTTAACTACTGCCTCACATGCTTTTTGAATCATTTGGTAAGCTTCATCGTCATAGGCCATGAAATGTGCTTCATCAGTATCATCTTTTCCTATGAAGTGTATTAAGTACCTGTACAGATGGAAAAAAATTTAAATGAAGTATCCCAAAGTTTTTTATGGCTATTGGTAGATTGAGTGGGCGGTACCTAGGAAGTGTGTTTGTGCCTTCACACTTTGGGCACTTGTAGCTTCCATCTAGCTGTTGCTCAGCTTTCTTTTTGCATGGTTTGCACGCCATATACCACCAGCTGGTAGTGTTTGTTATGGAGACAACTGTTACTGCACACTTGTATGGTCCTTGTTCCTGTTACAGAGCATTTTTTTTGTGAGCAGCGATCTGTACACTGTCTAAATTGTGATATGAAGTATCTGTGCAACTATAATCAATGAATGAAAAATGTGCAGTTCATAGATTTCGTACCTTATCATCAAAAGGATCAACATCACTAAGATCAGCTATGGTTTTTTGTCGAAGTTGAATGTCCTGAACTGGAGTTGTAGTTTCTTCTTCTGATGGTACTGGTTCTTCGATGAACACTGGTGTATTTTTGAATCTAGCAATGAAAAATTTGTTAGTGTAAGTTTTTATATTCTAATAGTATATATTCTGTATTGGAAAGAGTTGTTGCCTGCTGTGAAAAGGCCATGCTTCTGGGATATTGGGGCTGAAGTAGTAGGAACAGGCAGGACTTCCACTTAGGCATGGTTTATCTGTGAAATAAGCATATTGTGTCATTTCTATAGTTTAATAATTTTACAATGTAGATCCTTAAATGTCTATGCATATAGCAATGTAAATTAATTATGTAGAAAGGTATTACTATTGTCTTTAAAATCTTCTCATGGTATGCAACCAACAATAAGGCAGACAATGAGATTGCCAATCTCTCTGTTGTAGATGTTGCTAATATTAAAATTTGCAGCTTCCTCACCCCACAAAGTAATTTGCATGACGTTCTCCCTGCATGCAAAGAAAGTTTAGCAATATTGATTATCAACAATCTATAACCGGGCTAATTTCACTGTATATGTACCTTAAATCTTTGATGTAGATTTCTCTGAGTGTTTTAGCCTTCTCTTTGTTTTTGGGTACAAAGGTGTGGGCTGCCTTGTATTTCACAAGGTATCCCAGAACATCTTCAAAGATAATGATGAGACTATTTTAGAGAGCAATGACACATAATATGGAAGAAAAGGTTGCAATATATGAAAGTTATGTGTGGCCATGTGCTTTACCTGTATAGTTGAAAATGAAGCGTGTTGGTTTTATGGCTGGAAAAGGAGTGAGCTTGTACACGTATTCAGGAATTGAGTCTGGAGGATCTGGCACAACCTCAGCTACTGTATACTGTGAGATGTCTATCATAAGGTTTGTGTCAACTGGTATATAGCTTCTTTTGGCATTTTCGACTACAAATTTTTTGATCATGTAAACTTTTCCAACATCAAAAAGCTGGCCCTTCTCATTAATGAGATCGTCGGAAATCTGAGCATACATGTTGTGTCCCTGTTATTGTAAACATGTATTATATCAGGGGTATGATATTGGTATAAGTAGGCAATAGATAGACTCATCATACTACATACGTCTAGTTGATATTTATGAAAAGGAATTGTAATTTGATATTTTGTCTGTCGAAATGATACCTTTGCATCTGCTAGAACCATGCCCATATAGAGGTACATCTTGACCAGCACTGTCATAATGTATCCACTTTCTGGCTACTCGAATAGTAATGCCTTGGGAGCACCAACTTTTTCTAGGTTGTTAAGGAATTTAGCTTGCTGCATGTTGTACCTGTCATATTGAGAAAAAATTTGCCAGTTATGTATATCTATATGTTAAATGAAATTAGTAAATGAATGCTGTGAGAGAGGAAGGCTAAAGCTGTTACAAATTTTTTTTCTAGGAGAAATCAACGTTTTGTTATATGCTTAACAGCGAAGAAGATAAATATGTATAATATTTGATTGCTTGTTTGCAAGGATATACAAAATGGTCTGTACATGCCACACATTGGGTAAAATAGGCACACAGGTCTACTGGCACACACTTTATATTTCTACGAATACTATTACAAAATCTAACCTTGCTAACACATGAAACCAGAAATGAAAATATTAACATGATCAGATGTATTCTATTCATTGAGGGAGAGATATATAGTGGTTGGTAGGTTTTTGGAGCTTGGATGGCGCTGCAGGTCCCAAAAGAAATTGCTTCATATTATAACATGGGTGGTATACACAGCCATGACGCAAAATATTGGCAAGATTAGATTTCTTTGGACTGATTAGTAGTTTGTACATGTCATTTCCTACTCTTTTTTGAACTACGAAGTGCAAGAGAAGAGCAAAATGTAGGCAGAAGCATCTTCTATTATGTGTTTAGGATAGGTACTGAAGAACTTCTGTATAAACGACGTTCTTGGTCTCATTGCTAGCATTGCCTTCTTCATCTTCGCTGTATATTTTTAAACCTTGTTTTGTTGTTACCCGTGAAACAGCCACATAGAATTGCCCATGCGAGAAAACTGGTTGTTTAAGGTAGACACCAACTACAGATAATGTCTGTCCTTGGCTTTTGTTAATTGTCATGGCATAGCATACTCTTATTGGGTGTTGGCGTCGTTGTAGAACAAATGGCCACTTGTTACTTTTGAGAGACAAGGTTATGCGTGGTATTGCAAAATTTTGAACATATTGTCCGGTCATAATTTTAGCCTCAATTGTCCACTCTCCTAGAGAGGTAACTATCAATCTTGTACCATTGCAGAGCCCAGCTCTCTGGTTCAGATTTCGTAAGAGCATTATGGGAACACCTTGTTTTAGCCTAATTCTGTGCTGAGGGAAATTGTTACCATTGATAGAGTTTAGAAACTCAACTGGGTATAAAAGATCGTATGCCTCATGTTGAGCAGTAGATTTGTCAATAGTATCTGAACTCAGGTACTCTTTTTCTGGACCATGCAGCAACGGAACCATGTATTCATTAACTGTATCTGTGAGATCATTTGTTGGAGTTAGTATAGCTCTCTGTGCAAGATATATAGGGTCTTTGTATTTGGTCTGAAAGGTAGGATAAATGGATTCGACAATGGCTGCAAGTGGATCTATACCAGGAACTAAAATTAATTCTTGTGGAATTGTAATCCAGCTTGGTTCATCTTCTCCATCTTTTTTAGTACATGGTATTTTACCTTCTCCAACAACCAGTATCCATTTGCTAAATGCAGCAACTTCTTTCTGTTGAGAAGAATCATTTGCTGAGCATAGCAGTCGCATATTTTGTTTGAGGCTTATTATTTCCACATGTGACCAGAGTCGTGATCTAATTATGGTGGCACTAATTACATCATGTTTGCCACCTCCCTCGACCACAGATAGAATTTGTCTCAGATCTCCTCCCAAGACTACAACTTTACCACCAAATGGAATATGTGCAGCCTCAGGTTTTCTGGCCTTTTCAATATCATGAATTGAGCGGTCTAAGGCCTCAAAACACTTTCGGTTAGCCATGGGGGCCTCATCCCAGATTATCAAACTTGTAAGTTCAATAAGCTCTGAAAGCATAGTGCCCCTACTGACATCACAAATCATATCGTCTTCGACGTCGCAAGGTATCTTAAACCTTGAATGGGCTGTACGGCCTCCTGGCAATAGCTATGCTGCTACTCCAGACGATGCAACCGTGAGAACAATTTTGCCCTGTCCTCTAATGTAAGCCACTATTCGGTTCCATAGATATGTCTTACCAGTTCCACCATAGCCGGAAACAAAGAAGAATCCAGGTTGATTTTGCTCTACTCGCTGCACTATTAAGCTGAAAGCATTTGATTGGTCTTCATTGAGTGAGGCTGTTGGATTATTCATATCAAGTGAAGGATTAGTAGGATATGATAACTCTTCTTCAACAAGCCGATTGTATAACACAGGGTATTCAGCATGTGTCTTTGGAGGCAAATTGAAATCAGCTATATCTCTACCACTTTGCGAAAAAAGAGTTGACAGCCCATCTAAGAGATAGTCTCTGGTTCTAGACTCAGGCAATAAATAATTAGGATCACCAATCATATCTCTGTATTGATAGATGATATCGTCAGATAAATGTTGCCAAACTTTTTCAAAGAAAGTTTTTTCATCGCCTACTTCACAGAATAATACCATGGTTACAAATAAACTACGCAACTGTGCTGAAGTAGCCCAAGCAACTGCTTCATCAAAGGCATTGTACCATTCTTGATCATCACCAAGAAGACCACGTGATCTACATGCTTCTTTAAATGTGTGATGATATCTTTGATTATGGAATCTAAGGTGCTCATAGCTTGTCGCACCTTTAACTGTTAGCAGCAACATTCTAAGATAGTACCGTTCACCAGCCGATGGATGCACATAATGGAGGCGACCTATTTTACCATGTTGTTGCCTGCGCTTGTTCCATTCTCTATCTTTTTGGTTCCATATCCATTTCGATGGGAACTCTGGATATGTCAGTGTTCTAGCTTCAGGGAAACTCTGATTGCACACAAACTGCTGAGTTAGCATTGTTCTCTTCAAGAATTCTGCGGATACCAATCTATCCATCTTGGTTTTAGCACTGTATGTTATGAAGTTTTCATTGGGAAGATGTACAGGCATTCTTTCTACAGGTGGATAGTGTCTATGGATATCATATCCAAATATTCTCCAGCATGCGTCTTGTTCACAAATATATTTGCAGTCAAGATATTCTTTGACTTCATTTATAGTATTGGTGTCCTGGTCATATGGTGTTTGTTGTCCTGTTTTGAGTCTTTGTAAATAGGCTTTGCTACAGTCAGCTCTTTTGGTGACATACTTGAAAAGATACTTGATGAAAGTAGTTTTGTTGCACCACTCAACATTTATGTGTGCTTGGTACTTTTCAGCAGCAGCATATGAAATGGGACAACCCATCTATTATCCATTTGGACACCCCCTTTGTCTACAAACAGTCTATTTTGTCTTCACCTATACACGGCGAAGCCAGTACTGTTCACCGTCGTTTCTTCCAGATATTGTTTGGGGAAGTGCTTGGAACATTTGTTATTCTTCATACACGGACATTTAGGATTATGGTTGCCACAAGGTCCATGCACCATATGTTCTGCAACAAGAGCATAACCTAAAGGATCTGACTTTGGATCAGGTATTTCTGCAGATATATATTTGTCAATCATTGCTGGAGATGGATTTGATGTGTCTCCTGCGGTCCAGAGAATAATATGTGCATGTGGAAGTCCACGTTTCTGAAATTCTACAGTGTGAAGAACTGCAATTGAATGAAGAGAGGTTGAAATGTTTAGAAAATGGTGGATATGCAAATCCAAACCAACAAATGTATCGACGGAAGGATATAGATGTTTGGCTTGCAAGTATGAGTATACCTGCATTGCAGGAACCGAAGGGAGTACCATTCTTGAGATCATGCAATAGTTCTTCCAATTTCATGTTAAACACTCTGACTATTAGATCATTTCTGTCAGTTGGCTTTTGTCCTGCTTCAAAGATAGCTTCAGAAATCTCTAACCATTCAGGATTACATGTGAATGTGATAAAAAAATCAGGAGGACCATATTCTCGACAGATAGCTATACCATCATGATAGTTCTGTATCATATAACGCCTTCCACCTGTGTACGATGCTGGTAAGATAGTCATTTTGCCCATCTCACTTCCTTCCGTTGATCCTCTGCTGATAGCATGACAAATACCTTGAATAGTTTCCATTCTGATATCAGCTTGCTTATCTACTATGTATCTGAGCCTGTTTTCATCTACACAGGCTCGGGCATCAACTTTGGCTTGGCTTGACAATGCACCGTAGCATAGATAAGGATTGGGCTCATTTTTTTCTGTAGTGAAACATGTAGCAGTAATAGTCCTGCATTGTCACCTTTACATGAGCATTTTCAGTTGATTGTGTGGCACCAGTGTATAAGACCCCAGTTTGCCAACCTCGTTCAGCATATGGAAATAGCAGAGGATATTGCAGAGCCATAAAAGCTGGGTGGAGTGCAGAAATCTGTTGTAGCTCTCCTGTTTCCTTCTGTATGATAATGTCACGCTCGAATGCTTCAGGACTGAAATCTCCAACCACAAGCATTACTAGCTGATCTGTTGTTGGTAAGCTGTATTGAGGTGGGTCACCATCTCTGGGTCCAACAATGTGGATAACAAATTCTTCTATGTCACTATTTGCAAGCCTATCTCTGGCTATTCTAAACTGCTGTGCAAACGAATTGTGTTCATCAAGCATATTAGCTAAGGATTGAACAATAGCTGGATCAAGATCCGATTCCCTTCTATCATCATGATGGAGAGAAGCAATTCTATTTTGTACCTTGCTCGATGTATCATATACATAGAGCTGAACATACTTTGGGGTTTGACCTTCTGAAGGCAATAAAGAACCGATACGGTGATGAATCTGTCCACATATTTTGAAAACTGGAGGGCCCCTACCATCATTCATGGATCGATCTATTTTTGTTCCCATGGAAGTGAATGCAAAAAGACAATTATATTGTCTTATGTTTTTCATGAACCTATAAGAGGCTGATCCGGCACCAAATTTTGCTAAAGATGCTAAGGGCTTAGGTCTAGGGAGAAAAGGCGGTATGGTCAGTTTGCCTCCTTGACAGCATTTGTTGTAGATAACTGAGCCAGAGGAACTTCGCGACTCTTTGCCAACTTTCCCAGCAAACCAAAAAATAGCACGGCAATGAGAGCATTGCTGATTAGGTGGTCCATAATATGACCTTCCAGGATAAGAAACTGTTTCAAAGACAGAGAACAGGTAGATGATTTGAAAATGAGCTTTGTGTGTAGGTCTTGCTGCATCCAAATGACCAGATTCTTAGATAGATGGTAGGATCCTAAAATGGTTACCTTTTAGTGCCTGCACAAACTCCTCATCAAACTGGCCGCAATTTAGGGGAGCACTGCGGATAGATGCTGCGCCTGTAAAAGGATTATCATGCTAAAACACAATTCTTGTGTAGCAGCAGGGAAACATCATTTGTTATGAGGTGTTTTTAAGTACCTCCCCACACAAGACGATGTTGTTGTAATAATCTCCTTCTCTTTTGTCTCGAAGCTGATGGATCAGAATTCTGTATAGTGTATGACGTGCTGGTTCCTAGTGAGATTTTTCCAATGACAGGATAAGCGAAAAGACAACAATATAATTTATAAATGTAAAGTGGCCCATACGCTGGAGGTTACGTACGTCCTCTTGCGCGGCGGCCTGTAGATGTGCCCTGAGCGGAGGTGTTTATATGCACCGAAGCATCCGCTGGCAGATATAGATATTTATTGTAAGATATCATCATGTACATAAGTATGAAGGCAGATAACTACAGTCGCAGGATTTTTATACTCGAAGATCTAGAGAGAACATAGGTTCTTTTACGTACATGGATGCTGGATGGCCGCGTCAGATGCGTAGTCCATTAGTTAGGGAAGCTGTGCATCTTATTATTGATATAGAGGAATGAAAAAATTTCTTTGGAGCAATCATGGAAATAGTTCTTTAAAAAGCAGCTCGCGCATACAGGTGTGGCGCCTTGTTCTGCTTCCCTTTTTTGGGGACTATTTTGGAAGGCTGACCGATTCTTAGAGCAGAATAGATTTGCAACCAAAATTGGGTCTAAATTCTTAGGGCAGCATGTTAAAAACTTAGTGGAATGTAGTGCTATTTAGTTGCAAAAAAACATAAGACTTTAAAAAAAATGGGTGAATGTAATTTTGCAGAATGTTGGATCAAACCAATCTTTAAAAACCATAAGACATAAAAGAAGCCAAGAACAGGTGTGCAATGACTTACCATTTATTTCACTATGTAACTGCAATTACAGTGTGGGAATAAATCTGTAGCACAGAGGTAATCGAACACTGTAACTGTATGGCAAGAATGGAAAAGGTCTATCCTGTAATGGGAACACCTCATCTGATATTTGAAACTAACATGGCGGCTCTATGACGAGGACAACATGGAATCATCTGTAATGGAACCGATCTCATCTATCAGCTGCTGTGCACATATTACTAAAGTAGACAAAGGAATGTTTTGGTGTTGTGAAGCTGCAAGAACTAATCTAGCAAGCTGTGTGCCTCTATTTGCAAGTGGGAAAAGACGCTGAGCTAGTAATCTATATAACTCTGTTGTACGTGCACTATAATCAACAACCATGAATCCACATATTCCCTGCAAATTTCGAAGAGCACGCAACGATGCTGCTTCATATGCCATTGCACAATCTATAGCAGTATCAGCCCAGAAAAATAATGTTTGTGGGGTTCCCCGAATCACCTGTGGTCCTAGTTCAATTTCTACACCATACAAATGGCTACCATCCTGTGAGATTTCGTGTATACACGATACATAGGTGAAAGCATAGTGGACAGCTACATCTCTCAAAACAGCAAGGTATGAAGAATTGGCCAAAAATATGGTCATTATTACCAAAATTAGTAATAGGTGGATTTGACCTCCCTTTTGACATTACTTTGAAACCAAAACACTTTTGAGTGATAAAGATTTCACAGTTTTTTTTTTGGAATATTTGGAAACCCTTTTTTCCCCTTTCCTCCCTTTTTCCCCTCTCTGTCCTCTTCCCCTGGCGTTTCCCTGACCTCTCTAGCTGTAAGGAGGGTGCTGGTCTTCTCTAGGTATTTTCAGAAGGCAAAGAAGATCAAAGGCAAATCAGTCTATAAAGCTTTAAGCAGCATTTGCATAGCGAGTCGATATAGGAGAAGGAAGCACTGTTACCTAAATAGCGGAACAAATTAATAAGGCTGAAGCAGCAGCAGCAGCTCTGATGTGCTGAAAGGAAGCAAGGGTAGCAGACACAGCACCACAACGAATCCTCCTCGGGTAACAGCCTGTGGCGCGAAGGAAAGAGCTTGTGAGCACGCATACGGAATCCGAAACATGCTTAAGACAGGGACTGACCACTGCCGTGAATATCACAAGGGAAAAAATTGATGCCTCCATTCTGCGTACATCGCAGTAGGCTGCATCTGGACCATACTAAAATAGCAATAACATCATACCTTGATGCGGAGATGACGAAGGCAGCTTGCGCCGGCGTTCCTGTCCGTAGCCTTCTCTTCCAGCCAGGCTTTACCGGAGGTCCGTTGAACCAACTGGTGCCCCCTTTTGTCTCCGGCAGCGACGGCGCGGACACTCCTCTGTCGTCAACAGCACCGCAGATGGCGTGCTGCATCTGGTACGGCAACTCCGCCGACTTCCGTTGCCGTACACGGCCCCTCCTCCCCCCCCCCCCCCCCCCCCGCCCCCCGCTTTACCCAATGCCGTACGCCGACCTTCCTTGGCCGACGCCGTCCCCACTGCCTCCCCCAAATGTGGCCAAGAATGACAGAGCACCGAAGAGAAGGGAGAGGGAGGAGGGGAGGAGGTGGAAGGGACGCAGCTAAATGCGGGAGAGGGACAGGGGAAGACCGAGGAGAAGACGGCGACGACGGAGCTGCAAGGACGTAGCGGAAGGGCGGAGGTAGCAGATTCGACGAGAAGAGATCGAGCAAGCCGGCGGAGTTGCAGCGAACAGACGGAAGCAGCAGGCAGAACTGGTGGGAAGGAGGACGAAGAGTAATGGTGGTTGCCGACCGATCGGGCAGAAGCCGATGCAATCACAGAAGCAGAGGTGGTACAGTGACGAGACGAAGCCAAAAGCTTCAAGCAAAAGCTAGAAGCTAGGTGATCCAGGAGCTGACCCAGTGAATCCCCACCACTCACTGCGAAATCCAACGGCGGTATTTATCTAGGCGACGTGGATGGCGCTTCTGCCTGAGGAGCTAGCCATCCTTGTCTGGGTTAATTACAATCCTAACCGGTTAAGGAAACTAATCGGCTAGATATTAGGAAAGCTATTTCCTTGTCCGCCAAGTCTTCGGCGGATATACGTGATCTTCAGGAGATCACGTAGACGACGCATTCTTGTAGTTCAGGTCTGATCGGATGACTTGGCCAATGTTCTGCCATGTGGGTATACGGGTCTATACCCCCACAGGCCTCCTTGCCTGATTTGGTGTGAGAGAAAAACACTGTTATATAGCTGGAGGCGTTGGTGTATTTATCTAGCGTAGAACTATATCTAGCGTAGAACTATCGTTAAACTGGCCTCGCTGACTAGCTAGTCGGCCTTGCCATATAATCTATCTCAGCTGCGTATCTTGGATGTGTTTGGTCCGGATGGTCAAGCCCGTGCTAGTGTGTGACTAGAATCCACATCAAACACACTTTTTATCTATCGACTTTGCTGGCGAAGAAAGCAGATAGATCATCTACTACTATGGCTGAGGGTAGGCAAGATAATCTGAGAATCCTGTGTACATAATGAACACTTTGGTCTGTCAACTTCCTGATGACATTTCCAAGATACTAGAGAAGAGGGCATAGGCCTGAGCTGCTGCCGACCTAGAGTATGCAGTATGATCTAGTACTCCTCAATCCCCTCAGATCTGGTGGGAAGGAATTTTGTCATAGCCATCAATTAGCTGCTATTAGTTTGGTTTGCCTAGGTAACAAGATATTGTTAACTTGGTGTCCATCTAATAGTTGGCCTAGGGTTTGAGGAGGAATAGATTATTGGACCATTGTTGGGCCTTTGCGTTGGATTATTGCTAAGTTGCAGCCATTCTTTGCTCTCGTTAACATACCGAGCAAACATGCCAGCTCGGCTTGTTAATAAAAACAAACGAGTCGGGCGAGGTAAAATGCCAATGAGCCAAGGCAAGCGAGCTAACGAGTCAAGTTTTTCATCCATCCCTAATGGAATCTCTCTATAAAGCGGCGCATATCGGTTTCCTTAAAAAAAAATCAAAGAAACAGTAAATTCAATTTATTTCTAAAAATGCTCGACGAACCTGATGAAGCAAATTTCCATAAAAAAAAAGAAGCCAATACATAAATTGTTTAAAAAAACAGAAAAAAGGGAGTAGAAAAATCACTCTGTTCAGCTGACTGGTACGGTACGGCTGGCTGGCTGATTGTTCTGAGAGAAAAACACTGCTGAATGGCTCGCTGATGCTGGCTGGACCAGCCAGCCGAGTGAATAATTCAGTTTAGTAAAAGACCATGGTACTAGTCCCGTATCTTTCATTATTTCTGCACCTGCCCAGCCGTCGATAATTTGTGACAAGTGGCAACCAACGCATGGAGCGAACAGCGATAAGCATGCGCTGCGCGTTCAGGTAGTGGAGTGGCAGTAGGATGGCCACGCCGGCGCCGCGCCGTCACGTACGTACGGCGACAGCGTCGCGCTCGTCGTCGTTAGCATTAGTCATTAAAACCGAAGGCACTCAAGGAACAATCTTGCATGCCTTCATCTTGTCGATCCAGGTGTTAAAGGACTTGACCGTGTCGCGGAAGCCGAGGAATCCGTGCTTCTTGCTCTTGTTCATGCTGTCCAAGAGCTTCCAATCGTCGGTGCCGCAATCCTCACAGACAAACTCGATGATCCACCAATCGGCGACGTCGCGGAGGCGTGTCTCCACGAGCCCGTTCTCCCTGACGATCTCCGCCCACACCGCCTCCTTCCCGGCCATGGCCTCCGACACCTTGAACCGCTTCTCCTCACCGTCGTACCCGGTCCACTCCATCCCGCCGAAACGCGCGGCGAGCACCGGCCACAGCATCTTCCACCTGTAGATGTCTCCGTTGTTGCAGTTGAACGCCTGGTTCTTGGCCATGGGGTCGACGGCCGCCCAGATGTGCTGCTCGGCGATGAGGCCCGCGTCGGAGGCGTTGCTGAAGCTCTCCCAGGAGCCACGGCTCCCCGGCCACCGCAGCGTGAGCCCCTCCTTGCGGCAGATGGCGGCGTACACGCACAGGCTGCAGACGACGTTGATGGCGCTCCGTGGTGAGAAGCCGAGGATGAGGTTGGGGCGGTGCACGGACCAGCCGACGGCGCCGGCGCCGCCGGCGCCGCGCCGGGACGACACCTCGGCGAAGAGGATGTCCTCCTGGTCGTAGTAGAAGTTGGGGCAGTCCAGGCGTGGCATGTCCTCGGTGTAGGGCGGGTCGGGAGCGGCGATCTTGCCAATGAGCTCGAAGGGCCCCACGTAATGCTTGGTGCCCGTCTGGAGGGAGACGTGCGCGAGGCCGGGGCAGCTGGGGACGACGACGGAGAGCACGTTGCGGAGCATGCCGGCGTTGGCCTCCCGGTTCTCCGCCTCCGTGGCGCGCGGGGACCAGGCGACGTAGAAGACGTGGGTGATGTCGGTGAGCGGCGCCAGGGCCTCGGCGACGGCGGCGGCGTCGGTGAGGTCGACGTGTATGTGTGCCAGCGAGGGGGACGACGGCAGGGACCAGGGCGGGGGTGGCCGGCGGGAGAGCGCGTATACCTTCCATGGCCCGCCGGGGGTGTCCGGCAGCGGGAGGATGTCGACGAGGGAGGTGCCTACTATGCCGGTGGAGCCGACGACGAGGGCCACGCTCCGGAAGGATTGCTGAGGCACGGCGGCGAGCTCATCGTTGCGCTCCCTGACTGCGCCGACAGACCGTGCCCAGCACCAGCTTAAGCTCATTGTCACTGATGCCTGCCGGCAAACCCTGCAGGTTCAGTGAATGGTGAACAAGATTTGCATGTGCAACGTGACAAGTTTTGCGGGAGGATGAGGATTCGCGCACTCCGAGCGTCCTCTGCTATTTGTGGTCCAATGCCGACGTGCCGCCTGACGAGCTAGCGTGACAAGATTTTTTTCCGTTTTTAGTCACGTTCATTTTGGCTCTGTTCGTTTGAGATTTATTTTCAGCCTTTCTACGATAATTTTCTCTCACGAGAAATCAGCATCAGCGTTTATTTTCAGCAGTTTTCAGCTTGAGGGAACAGAGCCTTTACACGAGGCCTAAAACATCGGCGTTGCTCCGCAAGATTTCGCATTTCGCACGCCGCACGTCAATCCTATCTTCCCGACAGCAGCTAGCCAGGCAGGCAGCCACCCGAATCTTATCCCATCTTGGAACGCCACTCTAGTCTCTTCGCAGATGCTCCATTGGTCTTGTTTCATCAGCACTGATGTTTCATCGCGTGCGTCTCGCCGTCCCTGCATGTGAGCAAACGCACCCTGCCGCCCGGCCGTACGCCAACTGCCGCGCCTTGCCAGACCGTCACCGAACGCCGCCGCCCGCGCGCGGCCCGTTTCCTGGTTCTTGCACGCTCGTACGCGACCTGCAGCAAGGCTGCGCGCAAGAAGGCTCTCGCTCCGTGCTTTGCACGAGCGAGCACTCGCGATCCATCGCTTGGCTGTGGATGGCTCAGATAACACCTACTCACTGAAAAACTGCGTTGGGCTTCTCGCATGAAGACGCGGTACCGACTTCTACTTGCTCCATCGAACGGAGAGAGAAAATGCGAAAGGACAAGGTTCCTGCAGCGTGCACAGCCTGGATTAGAGCAAGTATTATAATGGACTTTAGCAAGGCTAGATACTAATGTGAAACAGAGAAGAGAGGAGAGATAGAGAAACAGGCTGTAAATTTATAGCCTGCTTGAATACAGGAACTAAGATAACTCATGAGAGAGACAAGTATATATATATATATATATATATATATATATATATATATATATATATATATATATATATATATATATATATATATATATATATATATATATATATATATAGAGAGAGTAAAGGGACTGACGATTGGATGAATAGACCGAAAGATGAGTTGCAAGGATGCAAACAGCCAGCAGCAGGCTTTAATACACGTTCGGCCCAACTGCCCCGTCCGGACGCAGGCTTCCACCGTACAATACGATCATCCTACTAGTACTAGTAGTACGAGCGAAGCAGTCTGCCCGGTCCACCCCGTCGGCAGCCCCGGCCCCCCGGCACGCTGCACACCTGTTCGCACACCCGCAACATAGCTTTTGTGGGCCCGCTGCCTGCTGTCGCATGCTGCTGCCTCCTGCTGCTACAGTACTCATTAATGCATGGATGCTGTTGCGCCTGCTGCCTGTTGTGTTGTGTTGACACGCCTGCTGCTACACGCCATGCCTGGTCTGCTGCTACGCGTTCAGGCCGCGCCCGTACTGCACGTGGAGCGGTCACGACCCGCTCTGCTTCCCACGCCTAATACACGACGCTTAATATATTCAACGATGTATCTATTAATACTAATTATATATTATATTTGATCAAAAGATAAAAGCATTAGACCTCTTAAGAAGTGAGAATGACATATATTTTAGAACAGAAAAAGTATAGAACAGATAAAATATTAAAATATAAGCTTGCAATATATATATATGACCACTGCTACATTCAGATAAAACACATGTAATATATGTCTCGAACAGTTGAAACATTAAAAACATACACTTTCAACATACATGTATAGCCACTGTAACATCCAGATAAAACACATGCAACATATTGAAACATTAAAAACATGCATATATATGTATAGCCACTGCAACATCCATATAAAATACATGCAACATATATCTAAAATAGTTGAAACATTAAAAACATACACTTTCAATATACATGTATAGCCACGGCAACATCGAGATAAAATAAATGCAACATCGAGACAAATCTAGGCTCTGTTCGCTTCAGCTGAAAAGTTAAGCTGATTTTGGCTGAACCTGATTTTTTATGAGAAGAAATACTGTTACATAGCTGAAAAATATGTGTTATTTAGTTAGAGCGAACAGAGCCCTAAATTCCTACTTTCAGTCTTGTAGTTGGCTTGCAATAATTGTAGCTGCAATAAACCAAATCCTTCGGCCCAACAAGCAAGGACGCATCCTGCTGGTCAAAGAGGCCACGTGGATTGGCCTGGGTCTTCTTCGGCTAATGAGATAAAAACAACTCAAACATCAGACACATACGCTTGTAACACATATATAACCACCGGAACACATACAACATCGAGATCTAATTTTGGAACATCTGCCTAAAACATTTGTAATATCTGAAACACAAGTAGTCTCACTATCTTAAAAAAATGTCGTTCACGATTTCGAGAAATATCTTTGACTAAATTTATATAATAAATTATTAATACATAATTAGTATCACTAAATATATTTTTAAATCTAATTTTTTTAATAAATTTATTTTGAAGATGTAAATATTAACCGTATTTTTTTATAAATCTAGTCAATCGTGGCACAGAGATGGATGATGGCGCATCGAGTTTACTGGTGCGCTTGTAAGGCTATCCGCACTGCTATTCCTCTAAATTCATCCCCTAAAAGAAAAATATTTCGTCCTGGTCATCGAGATTCTCTACTCTATATCACTTTCTCCCGCACCCATCTATCCTCTATATCAACCTCTATCTACAGTCGGACCCATATGTCTGTAAATAAATTTTATCTAAATATATCCATGTGAGATCTTATTTTGAAGGATTTATTGAAACGAATTTAATAAAGTAATCGGAATTTTATTTGTTTTTTTGTTTGTAAGCTATAACAAATTTTTTGCTAGTCAATAAGTGGGACCCACCTTTTTCTCTCTCTCTCATCCCTCCCTCCCTCTCTCACTGGCGCGCGTAGCAGGCGTCCGCGCAGGCGCGAAGAATTAGCGGCCGCCGGCGCATGCAGCTGCTCCTGCATGACAGCGCTGCAGCTGATCAATTTGCTAAAAGCTCCTGCAGGCGCACATACTCCCTTCGTGCCTAAAATAATTAGTGTGCGTATCACAAGTTTAACTTAATTTATAAAAAATATGTATAATATTTGTATTCTCAAATAAAATTATTAAAAAGACTACATTAAAAGATTTTTCTAATAATATTAATTAAGTATCATAAAAATTAATAAATTTTAATATATATTCGGTCAAAGTAATTTTTTGAAAAGCGAAAATAACACTTGTTTTTTAGAAAGGGAGGGAGTACAGAACTGCAGTGCAGCCAGGGAGCACTGCGCGACCTGCTGTGCATGCCTGCGCGCCTGAACACCTGCGCGCCTGAAACACCCTGACGAGCATGCACTTTGCAGGGCTAGCAACGTAGCTATAGGGCTCAGTGGCAGGTCAGCGTGGAGACGTGCTACTGCAGAAATACGCATGCGCGTGCAACATACTCCCTCTCCCTCTGTCCCTTTATATTTATTATTTTCGGTTTTTTCTCCAAGTTTAACAAGAATTTATAGATATTGTAAACAACATTTGTATCTCTAAATAAGTTTATTAAAAAATTAGATTAAAATATCTATCTAATGATATTAATTATGTATTATAAATATTAATATTTTTTATATAAAATTAATTAAAGTCATTTTTTAGAGTCAGAACGATAAATATTTAGAAAAAGAGCGATGAGTTCAACGAAAAAGGAAAAAACCGGCGCGGGCATCGGGGACGGCCGGCACGCGGCTCGCGACGCTGGAGTCGCGTCCGGCGCCCGGACGACCGGGCTATCATTACCGTTAATATTATATTATACTTGCTCTTATAAAAGTTTCCTGCAGAAAGATCTCCTAGGGAATTTTTAGTTTTTATGCAACTTCTGTAATGTTTGATTTGCGTGATTTGTTTTGCATGAATGCAGTAATTTACATAGATATGAGTTCTCTGACTTTGAACCCCCTGTACGAGATTCATATTCCATTCTTTATATAGCATACTTAATTGGTGAATAATTTTGAAAATTATATAGATATTATTTTCTGAAGATGCTATATACCAATGACTACACTAGAAACATGGTATAAGATTTATGGGCTCTCTGAATCCTGAGACCTTGGACTTATTATTTTCGAGAGGCTCATATTTGTTTTTTTCCTAACATAATGAATTTTTGGGTGAACGAATGGTTGGTATTAATTCTGAAAATTAATATAGTACATGAACATCATTAATATTTGTAAATAAAAAATTAAAATGTATAAAAAAGAAATTTAAAATATAAAAATGATAAAAAATAAGAAAACAAAAAAGAAGAAAATAAAAAACTAGATTGATCAAGGAAAGGAAAAAACAAAAGGAAATAAAAAATAATAGAGTAAATAAATATAGTAAACAATAAATAAAATGAAAATAATAACAAAAGTCCAAAAAAGGAAAGGAATAAAATGAATGAAAGGAAAGAAAAATAAAATGAAAACATATAATAAAAAATGAAAATAGAAAAGGAAACAAAATGAAAATAAGAAACGTACATAAAGTAGAAAAGGAAAGAGTTAAATTAAACGTCTTATTCATACTACAAGCACTCATAGACAACATGAAAATATGGAAACTAAAATAATAACACATGAAAGTTTGAAAAAAAATGGTTAAAACAATACATTAATCAATAGAAAAAATTAAACAAAATGATAAGTAAATGAAAAAAGTCAAAAGAATATCGAAAGGCAAAAGATATTCACCTACAAAGGAAAAAACAAACAAAACAAAACAAAAAAAGGTCACGGTGGAAAGAAAAAAATATAAAAAGGAAAAGAAAAGTAAAATAAAACACGACACAGAAAAGAAAAGGAAAAAAAAAAAAGAAAACTCACCTACCTGGAAGGTGGGACAACGCATGAGTGCACTCAGCACGGAACTACGCCACTCACCTACGGACCTACCTACCTCCACGCTCGCCGCCATAACTGGGCCGGCGCCCCCCTCTGCATGCATGGGCCGTGCTCCTGGTCTTGACACAGGCGTGGTCGGCAACCTGACCGGACCGGAAGAATTCCGGTCGGGGACACCCTTGGATCCGACAAGGACCCGAAGAATCGGCCCAGCAGGCCTGCGCAATGGCCCTCCTAGTATAGTACAGTAGTAATTGAACCAGCTGCTGCACCATCTAGTCTAGTTTTTAACGTTTATGAAAAACACAGCTTGGACCCGTTGCTGTAGCCTCTTTCTTCTTTTGTCCAGGAAAAAAAAAAGTACCAGTAGCACGAAACCGTAACCAACGATGTACTAAAGGGTGCGCGGCAATGGAGCAATAATAATAACAGGGATATATAAATACTAAATGTGAACATTACACGGGTAGTGTCCCCTCTCTAACCGCACTCTCAGTCTCATCTCTGATCTCTGGACTAATAAAGCAAAAGAATTCATCCGCACAAGTGAATCAATCGAATGTCATGTGGGCCCAACTACTACTACCGCTACTACACCAGAGAAAGGCAGAGCCAGACCCCTTTTTTCACAGAATACAGAAAGGAAAAGTGAAAGCAGGAAAAGGGTCGCAGCGGCATCAATCCTGTGGTGGTGGTGGTGGTGGTGATCAAGGATCTAGGCGAACAGGGCCGCCGCACCCAGCGCCACCGCGACGGCCGACGTGATCACGCCCGCTGCTAGTGTCCTCCCTGCGGCGCTCTGCACGGCGAACACAAACATTTTCACAGCGTTAGCATGTTCGCGCAGTAACACACTCGTGCCTGTTTGGTAACGATCATAAAATGTTTGTCGTGAAAAGATTTCCAAGCAGTAAAACGGTAGCTGCGGTGCAGTGCAGACTCCACCAGAAGCAGCCAAGAGAGAGCGGGAGGCACAGCACCACCGGACAAGTGGACCACCCTTCTTCCCGCACTCGTTTTGCATTTGTACCACTTCTTGTTGGGTTCGGCGGGCTTGCACTTTACGATAGATTATCCTTTTTTTTAATGTAAGAATGATATATACTACTACTTAAATAAAAAGATGTGCAGTGACACTGTAATTGAGGTAAAGGAACGGTAACAATAATAAAATTAAGGTGGCGAGCAAGCGTACCGCGGTGTCGGCAGCGGCGCCGTCGGCGCTGGGTCCGGGGGCCTCGGCAGCGGAGGTGGGCGCGTCGGCGGTCTTGTGCTTCTTCTTGGCGGCGGGGGCCTCGGCGGCCGGAGCAGGGGCGGGCGCGGCCTTCTTCTTCTTCTTCTTGTCCTTGGAGGGGGGAGACGACGGCTTCTTCTTCTTGGCGGGCGCGGGGGCGGGGGCGTCGACGGGCTTGGTCATGTCCGGTGCCGGCGCCGCGGCGGGCACCTCGGCGGGCGCGGGCGGCGAGGCTGCGGGCGCCTCGGCGGCGGGTGGAGTGGCGACGGGGGCCGGGGCCGGGGCCGGGGCGGCGGCCTTGGTCGGGGGCGCGGGCGCGGGCGCGGGGGCCTTGGCCTTGGACTTAGGCTTGGGCTTGGCCGGCGCCGCCGCGGGAGCCGGGGTGGCGGGGGTGGTGGGCGCGGCGGCCGGCGCTGCGGATGGGCTGCTGGCCTTGGAGGAGGAGGAGGACTTGGGCGCCGGGGTGGAGGAGGACGGCGCGGCGGCCGGCGCTGAAGGGCTGGCCTTGGGGGAGGAGGAGGAGGAGGACTTGGGCGGAGCCTTGGCCGCGGGCGACTGCGCGAGGGAGCTACTAGCGGCGCAGCAGAGCAGCAGGCAGAGGACGACGACGGCGGCGGTGGGCCGCGCCGCCATTGCGATTGCGAACGTTGCTGCTGCTCTGTCGCTGCGCGAGTAGCAACCGTGTCGGAGTGGGAGCGATGGCAGCAGGCCGATGGATGTGGAAGCGTGCGGCGCGCCGCGCGGGATAAATAGGCGGAGACTCGGTAGCGCGACGGGACGGGCCCGAGCGGACTTGCTAGTCGTAGCGTGCCGTTGGAGCCGCGGTACGGGTAGGTGCGCGCTGGCGGAGGACCGAGCCAGGCACAGCAGGTCAGGTGAGGGCGCGCGGGCTGCGGGCTGGGGTCCGGCGGTGTCGGGAGCCGTTGCCGCGGAGTGTCGGCGGGATTTGCGGGCAGAAGGTGAGGTCCTTCTTTGACGCCAGCAGGCCGTGTCCCGTTCCGTCGTCATCGCCGATCGCCCGAGCCCGCTGCGTGCCTCCGTCAGGCCGCCGCGGAGCCGTTGCCGCGTGTGCTTTGCGCTGCCGACCAACTTCACCCTTCACTTGGTGGTGTGGCGCCTGGATGTACTCTGCCGAGTTTCCTGGAACGGGTACGGCGTCGCGTCGCGGACGCTGTTGTTGCACAAGTGTTAGAAGGAGTATACGCCTGCCTACTCTCGCGCGTGTCGGTGTGCTTGGCGTAGGACCGGAGGAGTAGGACACCTATCGTCACACCAAGGGGGGTTTTTTAAGGCTTGTTCGTCTACGCTACATCAAGTAGCTAGCCACGACACGGCTTGATTGAACGCATTGCAATCCTTTCGTGTCATCATCATCAGCTTTGAGCTACGCTTTAATCAGCCAACCTTGTCTTGCAAGCCACATCTGGTTTCCGTTTGTTTTTTAACCTTGGCCCGCAGATTGCACTTTGTTCCCATGCGTGCTCACTGCTCCGGATCGATCGGCACCATCCCCGTTTTAAAATTTGAACACTGCAGCAGCGGAAAATCTTTTGTAATAAATGTCCAATTATGGTCTATGTAGACTCAAAAAATTCATCTCGTGTGTTTTGCATAAACTGTGTAAACATACAAAAGATACATTTAATGCTCTATTTATATGTTTAAAAATAAATGTGGCCTTATTGTTTGTAATTTGGAAAGGATATAAATAAGGCCTACTGTATAGTTTCCTTCTCTGTTGAAGAATTCAAGCACATTTTAGGAAAAAGGGGGTGAAAAGTGCACTGTACCACTTTCGTCTGTATTTGACAACTTTTATCTAATCAAGGCCCAAGTAAACTCAAAAGATTCATCTCGAGCTAGCATCATGCTAGTCTTAAAGTAGATGCCAATCAATGAGTATGCTACTCCAAAGAACTTTGAACCTCCTCCGTTTCATCTCTGAAAACATCGATTACTCCTTCCAATCAGAAGCACCACTTCGCACTGGAAAGCAAGTATATAATGCAGATCACAGAACTAGTCCCTTCTCTTGGAATGGATAAAACCATACTTTCAGTTAAACGTTGACAGAGACAAAGTCATGTAGTCTTCCTTCAATTCCTACTATCCCAGCTACTATTACCTTTGATGTTCAAATTTTGGTGACAAGATAGGCGTTCATGCATGCAAATTGCAAATAAGCAGCCCGAACGCTGTATTTGTGTTTGTGCAGTCTGTTGCAGTTGCACAGGTAAGCTGGGTGTGAAGCTGTTTACCTCTAGACGGCCAATTGGACATGAACATGGACTTGATGATGATGAATGTTCAGATCGGTAAGTCTCAACAAACACAAATTAAGGAAGCTACACAAACTTAATTCAGATTAATTAATTATGATTTGGATTGCATGCACGCCTTCGTGCCAAGTCTTCGTCAGATGCCTAGTTCCGTAGCTCCCTACCTCCAGTCAATGTTGCGGCGTTTTTTTAGGTTGTGCACTGCACCGACGATTTCTTGGAGGTTGGAATACGGGCGCGTTCAGGCCAGTACAGTATCTGTGACCGTGAGGCCAAGAGGTCACACGAGATACATGCAGGTTTGGCCGAAAATCTTTTTTTTATTTCATTTTCCATGTTACGACAAATGGAATACAAATATAACTACTAGGGTGCCTATTCCGTGGTATCATGTGGCACAATCCGATTGTTAGCATGTACGGATGTACGCTCTTCACCCATTTTACCCCATGACACGTTAGCAAATCGATGGTTTCATGATTGCTCCTTAATTAATGCCTCAAGTCCTACTCATTTTGCATTCGTTTCAGAAAATGATATAGTCTCCAAAGCATAACTTTAACTTCATATTTCTATACAAATATTTAGAAAAAAATCTATATAACCCCATAATGTGTTTAAGGTGCTAACCCTTTCAATTATAAAACTGGATGTTATACACATTAAACTTTGTTAAACTTGACAAAACACCCCCTTATCTAGTTTGTTGGGTGGTTTTGTTTAGGTGACACTCCACGTTGGCTAGGTTTGATCACCTGGCATCTAGGCCCACCTGTCAGTCTAGTTAGATCACATTACACTAGATGGATTTGCAGAAACAATTGTCTTTTGGGTCGTGTCGTAGAAGACCTTTAATAGGTCTTGAATATTTTGCATGTAGCGTTAAAAGGACAAAATTTTAGGTGTCTAGTATGGCTCTACTATACTCTTACTAGTGGGCTACTTTTTTCGCTTGCTTGCTCATGGTCATGGCACACTGGGCTGCTACTGCCCAAATCACACGAGCCCATCCTGGCATTCGCACTGGACTTGGACCCAAGACCAGCAGGGCAGCGGGCCCTTTGGAACACGAGAAGGGTGGTCAGATTAACACGGCATCGACTTGGTCTAGTCAACAGACTGCGGGTCGTGCAAGCTCCCTCGATTGACTGGCATGTGTATTTTTGTATCTCTCAATGGCCTGAACACCGACACATCCAACCATTTTTTCTTCCACATATTCCTCATCTCCATTCACATGAGATAGATGCTTTCTGTCCTCCATCCAATCCGATCACCCACTCATGTGCACGCAGTGGATCGACTCCTGATGTGATTAGTAGTAGCATCTGTGGGCGGCGCCGGCGAGAGAGGCGAGCAGTCGACAGATCGATCGCAGCAATGGCAGAGATGGTCGGGTCCATCGTCGTCGGCGAGGTGGTCAACCGGACCTCCTCCTTCCTGATCAGCAAGCACAGGGAGCGCCTGAGCACGCGGGAAGCCATCGAGCGGCTGGAGATGGCGCACATCAAGATGGAGGCCGCGCTGGAGCTGTCCGGCCGCTGGGTCCAGCAGCAGGGCGACGCGGCGTCGTCGTCGTCGTCCCTGCTCCGGTGGCGGCGCGAGCTCCGGCTCGCCGCGGACGAGTGCGACGCGGCGCTGCACCGGTGGAAGCTGCGGGAGCTGCAGGAGGAGGACGCCCGGGAGAGGCTGGCGCGGGCGCCGCTCCCGCGCCGCGTCGCGCACGCCGTCCTGTGCTTCGTCTCGGCGCTCCTCCTCCTGCTCGCCCGCGCCCGCGGCGGCGGCGACGGCGACGGCGACGAGTGCTCCCGCGCCTGCGCCGCCGTCCAGAGGTTCGAGAGGCTGGCCAGCGGCGCCGCCGAGTTCCTCAGGTGCGTCGAGCTCGGCAGCGCGCCGCGGAGGTGCGGGTACGGGTTCGGGTACGGGTACGGCGGCGGCGGCGGCGGCCCCGTCGTTGGGAGCAGGCTCGGTGGACACGCGAGCTACAGCTACGAGAGGCTGCAGGAGGAAGATCCTAGTCAGCAGCCATTCTTCTTGGGCGCGAGTCCGGCGGAGCTCTGGGTGGACAGCAGTAGCAGCAAGCCCTGCCGTGCTTACGCCAAGAGTAGGCCGCCGCCGTCGGGGAAGAAGCTGCTGCTGGTGTGAAAAATGGAGAAGGCAACCGGATACACGATCGATCTCTGCTCCAGTTCCAGACTTGCAGTCAAGTCAGCAGGGCCACGTGGCGCAGGAGGTTCCGTCTGGGCTCCGGAGACCGCGCGGTCACGGTAACTCCATTTGACGTTCCTACCTGCGTCGAAGGGGACAACTCTAGTGCCCAACTTGTATATACCCTGCCGTGGAAGTTCATCGTGTCAATGGTCAAAATCGTCGTCGTTCTCGTGTTTCGCGTGTTTTCAGGATTTCTAGATTGTTGGGAAGTCTAAAGTCCTGCTGGCTCTTTTGGTGTAGTAGCCATCCAGGCGGTTCAAACGGGTTAAAAAAATCACAACATGCCCATATTTCCAGCTCCTCACATATATTCCTCGACAGAATTGTTTCTTTCCTACCGGCGTCAATATGACTTGTTGAAATTATAGCAGGCCAAATGGGCTAGGGAGCAACAGCTGCCGCAGGGCACGGCTCCATGTCTAGTGTTGTGTTTGGACCGTGAATGTGGCCGGTAAGGTCAGTCTTAATGTAGTTTTATAGTACAATACAGTTATCAAAACTGCCATATCGGCTTTTAACTTAGTAATTACGCAAACGGATTTTATCCCGATGAAACTCTCTCTATCTCTCTCTTCATAATTAACTTACTAAGCCATTAAATTTGTTTACATGTCACATAATTAGATGAAACTCTCACCGAAACTGACCTAAATGCTAGCATAAGCATGGCATGGTTGGTCTGATCTTCACGTCCTTGGGAGGCTCGGTGAACACGTCTTGTCAAAATCATCGTGCTCGTGTTAGGATTTCTAGATTAGGAAGTCTAAAGTCCTGCTGGCTCTTTAGCCATCCAGGCGGATCAAACGGGTTAAAAAAAATCATAACATGCCCATATTTCTAATTCCTCACATGTATTCTTCGACAGAATTGTTTCTTTGCTACTGGTGTCGATATGACTTGTTGAAATTATAGACGGCCGAATAGGCCATGAGCAACGACTGCCACACGGCACAACTCCATATCTAGTGTTGTGCTTGACCCCTGAACGTGGCCAATAAGACCAGTCTTAGTGGAGAGTTTTGTAGCGTTATTTCTAAGACTGATATGTCATATATAATAAAATGAAACTTTGCATTGAGAGTGTCATTATATAGTTTCATCGATATTAAATTTCATAATTCATAGAGAGTCGCTAATCATGGCAAGAGAGTTTCATAATAACTGATTTTATCTCTCTCTTCTTAAATACACGACCATGTCATCGAATATGATCATGCAGCAACATATTTAACGTAAATGAAACTCATTTGAAACTTCCACCGAGACTGGCCAATGGGCAGCTTCGTAGCATGGTTATCAAGACTTACATCAACTTTTATTCTGATGAAACTCTCTAGTTGTCTCTTCATAATTAACTTGCCAAGTCATTGAATTTGTTTGCGTGTCACAGAATTAAATGCAAATGAAATTCGGATGAAACTGGCATAAGCATGGCATAGTTGGTCTGATATTCACATCCTTTTAGCTTTGAAGAGTTGCCTCTAAATCCTGGTCCCAAACTCTCAATCTCACTCACCGAGTTATATGGTGCTTCTTTCTTGCCTCCCCAGCCCCCCTTCCTTCAGCTCAGCACAGCAGCTTCACTCTAGCAGTTGCCACTACCCTTTCGTCCCATCCCCTCCTAGTTTGTTACCACAAGCCGAAAGTGCTTACCCGATGGCTATGGCTAGTGTTTAGACTATCTGCACTAGCTCCCATATAGCCATCCTGTAGGAGCTCCATAGCGGAAAAGGCCCCGCAGTGGGTCCGCTGTGTGCATCCTAGACGGAAGCGCGTCCGCTAAATCAAGCGAACATAGCGAACGTCCGCTATGCCTCCGTCACGCAGGGCTCGCGCCAACGAGCCACCGGCCGTGCCGAGCGCCTAGAGAGGGAAAAGGGGAGGAGCGGAGGAGGAGGTATCGCTGCCGCCGGAGCAGGAAGAAGGAGCTCCATGGCCACTAGAGCAAGTAGGGGGGAGAGAAGGGGATGGCCAGTGGAGGAGGAGCTGCGCCCCGTGCCCATGCATGGCTCGCCCGCAGCTGGAGCCGAAGGAGGCCGCGGCGCTTCCCGCACCGGAGCAGAGAGGTCGAGCCTAGCCGCCTGCCGAGCATGAGTCCGTCGGCTGCCACAGCACCGAAGCTGCGCTCGCCCGCCCGCCGCTGGTCCGGCCGCTGAGGCCCGCCGCGCGGTCGCCCGCCCGCTCGTCGCGCGCTGGTCCCAGCCGTGGAGGCAGTGCCGCAGCAGAGATAAGAAAGGTGGGGAGGAGACCGTCGTGTGGGAGAGAGAGAGAATGGGAGTGAATAGAGGATGATATAGAGTATGGGGGTGCGAGAGAAAGAAGTATAGAGGAAAGAATCTTGATGACCAGGATGTATAGAGAATGAAAATAGAGGATGATTAGTGTGGATAGTCTTAGTCCCTTCCCTTCTCTTGCTTGACCTCAGTATTATGCCGCCATCGCAAAAGCGCAATAAGCACCTATGCCCACTAAGCGCTCAATGACAAGGATACCAAATCCTAATCAAGGAGCGCAACTTGATTAGCTACACAAACTAATCATGAACGGTACTTCTAAGATACACAAGCTAAGGAAGGTGACCGGCAAGCTACACAAGCTAACCAAGCCACAAAGAGAAACAACTACACAAGTAAAGTAAAGAACAATAATAACAACTTGTGTAGGAAAATGCAAACCACCGTGAAGGATGATGTAGAGGATGACCCGGAGGTTCACTTGTTGCCGCAAGCTACGTCATCTGTTGTGTCCACCTACACTCCGTGGTTCGGTGGCTAATCGATCACCAGGATCAAGCTCTACAAAGGAGCACCACAAGAACCTACCCGACGAGTGAGATGTTGAGTAACACGCTCAACAAGTGTTGCTCTTCGCAATCTCCCATGGGGCGAGCACCAACCCCTCACAAGCACCTCTCGGAAGCCAGGCAAATCTCCTTGCTTGCTTCGGTGGAGCTACGAGCCACCAAGCCATCTAGGAGGTGGCAACCTCCAAGAGTAACAAGCACATTGGCTTGGAACTTGATCACCTAGTGCCACTCGATTGAAACTCTCAATGCAATGCACTAGCGATCGATCTCTCACTTCACGAATGCGAATTATATGAGCACAAGTGAGTTGGAGAGCACTAAGTCATGCACAAGCAAGGGAAACACATTTCCAAGGTGCAAGGCCAGCTGCCATGGCCGGCTCTCATTCCTATTTGTAGCCCACAAAGAAATAGAGCCGTTATCCCCTTCATTGGCTCACTGCGCACGCACCAGATGCGCAATTATGTAGCACCAGATGCATCCAGTGCGGCGTCCGGTGCTGAAAACGCCAACTAAACTAGCAGTTGCGCAGCACCCGAGAGTTTTAGGTTCACATCGGACGCGTCCGGTACGCACCCACCGGACGCCGCGCGCGTCCAGTGCTCTTTCTCAGCCCGAACAACACTAAACACACCGGACATTGCTATAGTAGCAGCCCCGCGTCTGGTGCCAGCGTCCTGTGCGTACCTCTGCTCACTAAAACGGCAATACTCTTAGCTCCGAACTCTGATTTCGATGATCACGGACATTTTGGAAAAGCTTATTCAGAGGGCTACACAACCCATATGATTCCTTGATCTAAAACTCAAAGGATAAAAGCAGTTTATCCATCCAAGATCAATCAAGCTTGCTGCGTGCTCAAAACTTCTACCTTTTTGCAAATGTGCCAACACCAAAGTGTGTTAAAACCTTGTGCATGTGAGTTAGCATTTTCACAATCATTTTCAAAGGGTTTTACTTACTTCATCGCGCCACGCAATCCTAGCAACATATGCAAGGTTAGATCGCTCAAGTGGCACTAGATGACCGATATACAACCAAGTTTGCCCCTCTTGATAGTACGGCCATCTATCATAAACTCAGTCAAGCACTTTCTACTCAACCTTAGACCGATGAAATGGAAATGCCCTAAGTTATACCTTTTCCTTGCGCTTTCCATTCCAATCGCCGTCTTCATCTCCATCTCCGACACCGTCGATGCCGGTGCAGCGCATGCACAAACACCTGATGAATGATATGATCCATTTCAAATCATCATGTGGCTTTTGGTCCACTGATCCTCTACTTCCTTGCTCTTCACCGTTGCGTTAGTTCATCGGCGCCAAGCCATCAACCGATTTGCCCTTCACACTTGCAACCGGTCCGTCGACGCAAAGCCTTATCTTGATCTTCTCCACCTAGCCACAAGACTCCATGTCATGTCTCATACGTTAAGCTCCTTCATCACCACATGTGTGAGCTAAACAAACCACTCCAAGCCATTTCCACCTCCATGGCATAAATGAAATGCTCACACACATGTACCTATGGACTAATGACCTGAATAATCAACACTCAAACACATATTAGTCCAGCTAAGTTGTCACTCAATTAACAATACCAAATAAGGACCTTCTAGTCCGGCCGCTCGCCGAGCGCGGGTCCGCCGGCCACCACTGCACCGAAGCCGCGCTCGCCCGCCCGCCGTGGGTCCAGCTGCTAAGGCCCGCCGCGCGGTCGCCCGCCCACTCGCCACGCCCTGGTCCCAGCCGTGGAGGCGGCGCCACGGCAGAGAGAGGCGAGGTGGGGAGGAGACCGTCATGTGGGAGAGAGAGAATGGGAGAGAGAACGGGCTTTTAATAAAAAAAATGCTAACAAGTGGGCCCCACAGTGGATAGAGGATGATATAGAGTATGGGGGTGTGGGAGAAAGGAGTATAGAGGAAAGAATCTTGATGACTAGGATGTATAGAGGATGAAAATACAGGATGATGAGTGTGGATAGTCTTAGTCCCTTCCCTTCTCTTGCTTGACCTCAGTATTGTGCCGCCATCTCAACTAATTTGAGCTAAGCCACTGCCACCAACTTGAGCAGGTATTGCTTTCTAGGTCTTGATATGGTAAACTGAGATCAGAACCTAATCTAATCACAGCTCTAGTGGAATGTATGCTACTTCTCACAAGCAGTCTAATTTCCTGTGGTCATCACTACATGGGTGTCTTAGTCTGGTATGAAGCATTTAGGCCCTACTTGTTTCGGTGATTAATGACAACAAGGAGGTTATTATGACTAACGTGTGTTTTGTAGGATAACATAGTGGTTAGGATATAATAACACACAGGTTCAAGCCCCTGAGTGCTTCTCAGCGTAGCAGGGAGCGTCGGACGCTGTCTGGGATGGTCGTTGGACCATTGCCCAGCGTCCGATGGTGCCTGGGTCTTTCAGGTGAGCGTCGGACCGTAGTGAGAGAGAGCGTCGGACTAATGCGCGCATCAGTCCGACACTTTCAGAGAGGTCTAGAGAGCGTGTCTGAGCGTCGGACTAGGTCCGATAGGGAGCGCCGGACCATAGCTGCGTGTTTTAGCCGCTGTTCGTTACTGTGCAGAGCTCACCCGAGAGCTCGAGGGCGTCGGACTGTGGTCCGACGGTGTGCGTCGGACCATTGGTTTCAGTCCGATGCCCCTCCGACACAGTGTTGCCTGCAGTTCGTTTGTGAGAGTCGGACTGATGGGGATTGGTCCGACAGTAGCATTGTTCATAGGGTCCGACGGTTCGCAAAAAGCTAAAAACAGTACAAACGACTAGTTTTGAAGAGGGGGAGTACTTCACCATTGGCTTCATTCTAGCTCTCTTGCCCATTTGTTCAGCTGAAGCAATGTTGGCATTTCCAACGTCACCACTAAAAATAGAGTTAGACTCTACTCTTAGCAATGACGCTAAAAATGATGGGAGGTATAAATTAATGTGCCACCTGATTAGTCTACAGATTACTTCATCTCTTCTCTATCTCTTAGAAGTAACTAGGTTGTCATCCCTAGTATGATTCTAAAAGATCTCTCCTTCTTGCAAGTGACTGGAATATATTATATTGTATCCGCAAGCGCACAGATAAAATATACACCATTGTAGCATTTTACCAGGAGTATTCCGGGTTGTCATTTAAATTTTACCACTGGAAAGGGTTGGCAATAAATGGGATGCAGGTAGATAGATGTCATATGCATATGCAAATATGGAGATTGCCATGAATAACCTATTTACTCAGAACAGAGGTTATGTCACAATAATAATGATATGTATGATAAACATAATGATCAATCAACTAATCAATCAACATAATAATGATCACTTAGAGCACTTTTTATCTATGCACTAGCATGGATTAGGTTGAAGCATAAGGATATCCTAAGTCATTCTAACTATACTATCAAAGACATATTAGATTAGTGCAATTATACTAGCAATCATGGCGAAGATACTTCATATTCATACTTAAGGGAATATTACTAAGGAAGATCAAGATCATAGCCAGTCTTCTAAAGTAATAATGACTTCCCACTCCCCCTACATTCGGAGTGTGGACTACAAAGGACTCGACGGGAGTGTCACATCCGCGATCTACCACAGAACCCAGAATATAGGGTGCATTTGCAGACAAACCACATCTAAGCACCATGCTTACATGTTGTTCATCACCCACCCATGATATCAATGAATGAGCGCTATACAAACCTATGTATGAATATGAATGCATCCTAACTATGCAAAGTATACAATCTAGATAAGCAATGAATAGCATAATTGAGAACATAATCAATAGTAGAATAATGTCAATCAACTTTATCTCAAGCACTCAAAAGAGGTTTAAGATACAAGAGAGAGCTTACAATGGCTTCAGGAAGCCTTCTACCTCCAGACAGATCCAGAACTCGAGTAGAACTCGCCTCCTTCTACTTCTAACCTATGTAGCTATGCTCTAGATGGTGAAGCTCTAATGATTTTAGGGTTTCCAGCTCTGACTTGTTGACTGAATGATTGATCTGATTGTGATCGACATGAAACCTTGGGGGTCTGGGGGTGCTTATATAGACCGGTGGGATGAACCGTAGCCCTTGGATCAAACCTACTTCGATGGGCGGCTAGAATTGCATGAAATTTCGGGATGTGGGTCCACGTCGAAACGCAAGCGAGAAGGACTCTCTGACAGGTCGGCCGACCTGTCAGGGAGATCGGCCGACCTCCCCTGGCTGCCAACTGGGCCCCGCTTTGTCAGGCGTGTCTCTGGTGTCTTCTAGAATATTCTTGATCTCCTTTCGCGGCGGAATTCATTATTTTAATCCGACATGTGGGCCTCCCTTGATTCTTTTCTGTAGAACCCCTTCCAAAACACTGATTCACTAAAACTGTGGAATTCTGTCAGTTAAAACCCTATTCTATGGTGGTGTTTGCTCTTATACCCTTATTTCGTGTTTAGTTGACGTGTAAAATCATACAATAATTACCATCAACAAGCTCCCCCAAGCTTAACCTTTGCTAGTCCCTTAGCAAAGCCAAACTTTAGCAGATATTATAAGTTATAGCTACCCCTCATAAGTTTTCAGCTTTAAACCAAGAAGTACTCAAGGATTAGAGTAGACCAAGCTAACCTTTAGACTTACCTTTATTACCGTTGACCATGGAGCTTGTAGCTTTCTCTTAGGTCTTGGGCAATTGAAGGACAGAATGTCTAAGTTAAGCACTATGTCTCAAGCTCTGTCGTTCAACTCTTATCCTAGAGCTTTTGCAAGTTTTCAAAATAAAACTCAGAGTTTCCTGTGTATGACTCCCTCAAGTGTCTCAATATGTGGTATTTGTGGATCCTTACCAAGGCAATAGTGATGTATGCCCTCTCTCACTCACCCTATAACTAATGGCTTATGTGGAGCTCATGGGTAAGGAGACAGCTCATACATACTTGCAATGAATATATTATAAAGTCAAACAATGGATCCAGAGGAACAAGTCATACAATTGGATCAAGATGTGCATGTGTGTGGGTGGTAGGTGGATATTGTGGAGGCTGATCCTAATTCTACTCTTTTGCTCCTTGAAACATCTCTCTCTTCTTTATTTTTCAATACTGGGGAATTGTGCTGCAGGACAACATGGGCTATCTTTCTCTTTCTTTTTTTCAGGCGGGCATCAGAGTACCCATTGTTTTGATAAATTCGGACACTTGTCCATTTTTACCTCTTAGGCGGGCATCTTTGTACCCATTGTTTTCTCTCTTCTCACTCTTTTGCATAGCCACATGCCTTTTCTCGGCAACAGTACTTCCCTTTTTCTTTTGAGAGATATGTTAACACAAATTTTTGGACTGGGAGCCGATAGCCGATACCAGAGGAAGATAGCCGATCTCGGAAGCAGATTCCGTCCAACGAAAGGAAGGAAACAGTCGATTGCACGGTGAATCGGTTATCGGGCCAAGGTGACAGGAGGCACGCAGCGTCAGTATTGATGACATCATCCAGAGTCCGCGCCGCCAGGGTGCGATCACGATCGGAGTCCATTATGGAAACGGAAGGTTGGACTCCAAGTTACCTTAGATATAGGATAGTTTGTTAGTTTCCTTATCTATTGATAAGTTGTAATTCGACTAAGACTCTATCTTTTTACGCTCAGGGTATAAATATAAGCCCTCAGCCATTGATGTAAATAACACAACATCGATACAACACAACTTTCGGCTCCGGCCAACAAACCCTAGAGTCAGTCGAGTCCGGTGAGTTACTTCATCCAGGCTGGGTGTCATCCGGTGGACGCAGGCTTGCTTGTAAGTATCATCAACCCCCTATTAAACTATGTCCTTTTAGCGTCATCCGGTGGACGTGGAAGCATAGTGAGTTAAGGATGATTCACGCTGGTTTACTCGATCAATCTGTGTTAACCGTCATCCGGTGGACGAGATGCAGATTAGGACGGTTTTCACGCGCGGATTAGTTATTGATTCGTGTTTGTTTGCTTGATTAATCTATTAGTTAATGTCATCCGGTAGACAGGCTATAGATTGAGATAGTTTGCATGCATGGATTAGTTATCGGCTCTAGCTAAATATGGCAATTTAGTTAGATTCATTAAGTTATCAAGATGTTATTTGTTGTTTATTGTTTATTTATCAGTATAACATCTCTTTGCCCGATCAAGATTGCATAGTATTGGCCTCAGATCTACATGAGAGAATGTTCATTATATTCCGTCCATGTTTATGCTTTGTTATGATATTTATTCGATTCGGCCAGTATTATCGTAATCTTGTTCGGACGTGATGAGAGAGCTTAGCAAGAGTCGATCTGAATGAATATAGAGCCACCGGCCTTCTAGACTAGCTTTGTATTCCTTTAGATCAACTTGTGGTTACTTTCGAGAATAAATCTAAATTGGTATAAAGCCGCAGGCCTTTTAGACCAGCTTCGTATCAGTTTCAGATTTATACTTGGGACTAGTCACCGCTAAGTTTTCTGCTTCACGGATCCTGGATCGGCTAATTAGCCGATGCAGTTGCGCTTCATGAGAAAAACCAGTTAACCGATTGTTCCCTGCCAAATCGGTTAAATAGCCGATTTCTGTCTGTTTGACGTTCAGACAGCCTGAACTGAATGATTTGATATGTTAACATTAATCGATTGTGCTTTAATCTGTTATAACTATCTGCATAAACTTGTTTAATGTAGATTGTTCTATCTGATCATACATATCAATTGATTATGCATCAATTCAGTATCTATTTCCGTGGCCAAACACGTATACATGCCGGAATCGACTCTTTAGTCGATTTCCGATTGAATCGGCTCTCAGAGCCACATAATTGGAACTACCTGGACACACCGGTTAGTTCCATCCTGTGATTACTGATTACTATTTTTTCCTTGTCAATTGCAGGTCAAATTGACTGGCACGCCTGAGGGTTATCGGCACTCTCCGTCCAGGTTTGAAGCTTGTTGGATCTTGAAAGCTCTGACGCTCTTGAGATCGTATCCGGCTTCGCTGGTGTGTTGTGACGCAAGAACCACATTTTGTGCCAACAAGATAGTAACAAGAACTTTGGAGCATTGATCTGGCGTAACCAATGGGGTATATTTTTGGATGTTCCTCCTAGTGTAGGAGTAAACTTTTTCTTGGTGGACTAGATGGAATGTGTGGATGCGCCTACTCAGGAATCGAGTAGTGCATTATGGGTGGAGTGCACATGATCTTGATTGTAAAAGCATGACAAGTTCCTATGGTATCAACAAAGCTTGAATAAACTCAAAGCAAAGCAAGTAGCATTATAATGTATATGTTTTCCTAATCTAGCATGTATGGTTGTGGTAGGAATATAAAGCTCTTGTCATACAGGAACTCATCATGTGGTTTTAAGGATTTTCAAAATAAATCTCCATAATTCAAGTATCACTAGGAACAAGATAAATAGCAGCTCATACTTAGCATATCATATCCCTCAATTACTTAGACTTAGATCAAGCATTTGCTACTCACAAGTTTCAGGTTCAAAGTAAATCTTCAAGTTAAAATGGTTGTATTTAAAACTTGGGATAATTCAAGTTTGAAAACTAATTGTTATGAGGGATCATAGTGGGGTGCTACCTATCAAATTCCTGAGCATGGTTCCATCTAGTCTGAGCAAAATTATTGTAAGCACTCTCTTTTTATTTTATTCAAGCACACTAACTAACCTAAACACTATTTATTTGGTTTTCAAATTTTTATCTTACTAGCTAACTCATGCGAAAAGCAATATGGTACAATAATAAGGTGGGAAACTTATACTTAGCTGGATTTAGTGGAGGGTGCCCTCCCCCAAGCTGGATGTTTGATAGGGTCTTTGATGCTGCAAGTTGAGTGATCATCTGGGAGCAGGTGTATCGGCAACGTAGGAGTGTCGGGTTGACTAGCTCTTTGATCTTGTATTGTCTTGTAAAACTCAATTGCCAACAAGAATACCAAATCTCATGGAGAGGGGTTAGGTTAATACCACTCCATGGTAAGTGATTGTTTTTATAGTTCCAGTGTAAAGTTTCCTTAAGTGGGTGGACCTTCATGTGCCCACATATTTTTGGTATTTTTCGTAAAGTGTGGACCTTCATGTGCCCACATATTTTTGGTGTTTTTAAATTTTATAATTACAGAAAGTAAATATGATGCAGAAATCTATCCTAGATGCAAAATTATTTTTTGTGCCATCACAGTGAATAGTCTTGACGAGCTATGCCACAAGATTAGTCACATGGGTGAAAGGACCATATAGGCTAGAGGGGGGGTGAATAGCCTATTAAAAATTCTAGCAAAATACTAGACTACACGTTAGTAGATAAGCAAGCGAGACAAAGCGCTAGCTCTAGACTATCTTATGTAAGCCACCTAACACGATATGCTACTCACAAATATAAGCACTCAACACGCAAGAAACCAACTCCTCCGTTCCTAAGGAGATGGCACCTAAACAAGTAGTAAGCGCAAGGAAGAAAGATCGAGTGGATATACCAATGGGCTTGATTGAAATGAAATCCGCACGCCGTGAAGACCAATCACCAGGAGATATCCAATATGAAAACCAAGAAATCAAACCCAATAGAATACCGGAAAGACAAAAGTCCACTCGATGGTGGAGAAGACAAAGAACACTCGATTTTTTACCGAGGTTCACGTGATCGCCGTCACGCTACTCCTCGTTGTGGCACCGGTCTTCCTTGGTGGATTGCGAGCTAGGCTTCACACGCCAATCCCTCACCGGGAGCCGCTCACCAACACAAGAGAAGTGGCTATCAACCACAAGCAATCCACTAGAGTTGGTTTTGGCACTCCGCCGAGGATAACCACAAAACCTCTCACAATCAATCACCTCGATGTGGGCTTGAACAAACACCAATCAACCTCACACCGGAATCACCTCCAAGCCGCTAGGGACACGGCAATGTCTCAAGAGAATAAGAACTCAGCCTTGGCTTGCTCTCAAGTGCTCTAGAATGCAGGTCACTAAGCAATGATGCACTTGAGGATCACTCAACTCAAATGCATGAACAAGAGATGATCAAATGAGTGAGTGGGAGGCTTAGGATGCTCACAAAGAGTATGCAAATGATTCAAGAGTGCAAGAGTTGTCACCAAGTGACCAGGGAAGGAGTATAAATACCCCTAAGTGCAATCCTAGCCGTTACCCACTGAAAAACAGCCGTTAACACATTTTTCGGGGCGTCGGACCGACCGTCGGACTGGTTCCGTCGGACCAATCCTTCGCGTCCGACGCTCGGATGGCTGCCACGTGTCAGCTCTCATTCAACCTCAGCCGTTGGATCGCAATGGCTACTACTCGCGCTCATCTGCGGACCGTCCGACTGGGGGCGTCGGACTAAAACTCTCCGTCCGACGCCCTGTTCCCAGTACACTGCGCGTGTACCGTCGGACGTTCGCGGAGGGGTCGTTGGACTAACGAACTCGAGAGTCCAACATTTCCAGAGAGGTCCAGAAACGCTAAAACTTCGTCGCACTAAGCTCCAGCGTCCGACACTCTCAGATTGCGCCACGCGTCACACCTCGCTGCTCGGCACCATCGGACTGGAGTGGGCAATGGTCCGACGCTCGTTTACTGAGCGTCCGACACTCGCCATTGGCCAGAACTAGGGTTAGGCGTCGGACTCTACTCAATGGTCCGACGCTGCCCCTGCTAACAGTCCGACGGTCATTTCTCAGCATTTTTCAAGTCTATTTCTCACCCCTTGCTTCTATGTGCTAACACTCAAGGTCTACAACACTTGTGCACCGTGTGTTAGCATTTTGCAAACATTTTTCAAGGGTTTTCAAAGATATTCTCTAGGTTGGTTGGATCAATGCACATGAGATGCAACCTGGAGCACTTGAAAGTAATCCAACACTCGTTCTCCCCTTAGTAGTCGGCTATCTATCCTAAATGTGAACACACCCACTAGGTGTCTTGTTCACCAAAAGGAAAACCTATTTGGATTATACCTTTGCCTTCTCACTTGATCACCTTTGCTCCTTCCATGATTAAGCCTTCCTTTAGTCATCACCATTTTCCTTTAGGCTTCACACCATGGATTGACCAACCTAAAACCTTGCCATCACTAGCAATCTAGGTTAGCCCTTAGGATGTCATTAATTATCAAAACCAAACTAGGGCTTTCAATGGGGCATCTAGATTTTATTATGCTAAGCAATGAGTATTTTTATTTTCTTTTAAGTGCAAGAAAGTAAATATGCAACTACTAAGGTATTAATGCCAAAAGTAAATATGGATAAGTACCAGTTTTACCTTTTGGCGAAGGCTCGGTGGTTTATAGTCCTCCGACAGGACTCCTTATTCGTTCATTCCTTATCAGGTGCATCATCAGGTTGAGGCGACCCTGGTTGCACTTCTGATGATGGTGAGCTGGAAGGCGACTCCTTTTTCCTCCATTCCTTCCTGATTGGTGGAGCTGATGTTGTTGGTGAGGTAGAAGCTGGGAGCTCATCCTTCAAAGTTGCTTCTTCCTTCTTTTCTTCGGACTTATTTCTTTCAAGTTCTTCCTTGTAATCTTCCCAACTATCCTTGAGTGGGTAGGTCTTTTGAGAGGAACGGCATCTCCTTCTTGGCCTGTTCTTCTTTGGCTGCTCATAATTTGTGTAACTGTTGAAGTAGCAGCGGACCTTCTCCTTGTGGAATTGGAAGTGGACCTCTCCTGTCCTCATGTAGATGATTGCTCTTGTAGTGTTGAGGAATGGTCTTCCAAGTATGAGCGGTGGGTCGTACTCTTCTTCTCCCATATCCAGGACTAAGAAGTCAGTGGGGACATAATGATCTCGAATCTTTAGCATAACGTCCTTAGCGATCCCCTCTGAAAATCTGAATGTCTGGTCCACCATCTGTAGCTGCGTATAGGTAGAGTACAAGGGTGTCTTGCCAAATAGAAAGTCACAAGTTACCTTGGCCATTATGTTGACACTCGAGCCCGTGTCGCAGAAGGTCTTGTAGAAGATCTTCTGATTGATTGTGCAGTCGATCGTTGGTACTCCTGGATCGTCAAGTTTAGGCATGCATGGTGAAACTAGGAGGTGATCGTACTCTGCTCGGACTAAGTTGATCATCCTCACAGCTTTAGTGTGAGTCTGCCTAGCTTTGTTCTTTCTTCTGCTTGTCTTCTTCTGCGCAGGCTTGTCTTCATAGAAGTACAGCTTTTGTGGATGGGCTGGACTTTCTAGTATCCTGTTCTTGAAACTAAATCTTTCTTTTCTCCCTCGGATAGTGAAACAGATCTTGGTGCTGTCGGCGTAGATGATATCCTTGGCGGTGCTAAGGAATGGTCGTCCCAAACTGATTGGTGACTTCTCATCTCTTCCTGTCTCAATTACCACGAAGTCGGCAGGTACGTACAAGTGTCCAACTCGTACACATATGTCTTCCAGGATCCCCTTCGGATAGCAGAGTGACTGGTCTGCTAGCTGCAAGCACATGTTGGTGTATAGGAGTGCATCTCCATGGATCTTCTCGTAGATCACCTTAGGCATAATATTAACGCTTGCGCCAAAGTCACAGATTGCTTCCTCAAAGGCGTGTTCACCAATGGCTATTGGTATGACGGGCCTCCCTGGGTCTTCTTTCTTCTCTGGTAGAGAGTCATCGTTCCATCCCTTGGACCAATACTCTGCATGGTACCATCTTGTATTGAAGATATCTACCAGGTTTGCAGTTTTTAGTTCTTCGGGTTGGCCTGGGATCTTTCCTTCATTGGCCGGATGGATCAAAGATGCTAGCTGAGCTATTTGAGACTCTAGCATTTTATTGAAACTGAGCTGGTTCTTGATAGCAGAGGCAAAACCATTCATCCTGTTATTGATGGTTTCTAGCAACTTGTCATTGGAGACTAGCTTCTTGGAAATCTGATCTAGCAGTTTGGTCTGGCCAGAGACTAGATCTCTCAACGGTGTGTTGAAGTTATTACCTTGGTAATTACCTGAGTAATTACGTTGGTAGTTGGGCCTCTGTTGCTGATTCCAACCTTGGTTCTGATTCCAATTCTGATTCTGGGGACGGTAGTAGTTGTTGTTGTTGCCCACGTAGTTCACATCCTCCTGAATCTCTGGACAGCTGTGACCTGAGTGGCTAGTGCCTCCACACTCTTCACACGTCATGTAGGCATCATGGATGTGGTTGACCTCTCTTTTGTCATTGACTCGATTATCAAGCTTCTTTATCAGCAGGTCCATCTTGGCGGAAATCATGTTGGTCTCCTTGAGCTGTTGCATTCCTCATCTCTTGCGGGTCAGAGCTCATTCTTCATTCCAACTCTGGTTGGATGCCATCTTTTCCACAAGAGCGGTAGCTTACTCAATGGTGAGTGACAGAAAAGCTCCTCCAGCAGCAGCATCCATCATCTCACGGGTGCTGGTAGTCAACCCATGGTAAAATATTTGCATGAGCAACCAATTCTCCATCCCATGGTGAGGACATTCTGAAATGTAGTCTTGGAAGCGTTCCCAGGCTTTCGGGACAGATTCATCGTGTTGTTGCTGAAAGCTGGTGATCTTCCCTCTGAGAGCATTCATCTTGCCTACAGGGAAAAATTTTGCTAGGAAGGCAATAGAGCAAAGGTCCCATGTAGTGTTCTTGTCTTTGTTCGCATAGAACCACTATTTTGCTCTTCCCAACAGTGAGAATGGAAACAGGCGAAGTAGGATTGCATCTCTGGTTACTCCCTTGATGGTGAAAGTGCTGCATATCTCCAAAAAGTGTTGGAGATGGACACTCGCATCTTCATGCACCTTTCCACAAAACTGGCTAGCTTGCACCATGTTGATGAGCGCAGGCTTGTGCTCAAATCCATTGTCTCCAACATCGGTAGATGGTCCTGTACGGATGTTAGCGGTAGTTGGAGCAGAGAACTCGCGAAGGCTCTTGTTTGCCATTGCTTCAAACTCTGGTGTCAAGTTTCTTCTTATACGGATGTCTTCCGGCTGTGGATCTGGGTTCTTCCTGAGCTTGGCTCGGGTCTTCCTGATCAAAACTTCTGGGTTTTGAACAAAATTCTATGGAAGGTCAAATCCGTTCATACTTCACCCTGCATAAGCTACACAAAGAGTAAATAAGGACAGGGTGAGCCTGTTTGAGTAAGGTTTATATGGTTTCTCAACATATTTGGTGTTATGCATATGATTTATCTACATCTTATGTATGCCAACGCCTTCCCCGGCAACGGTGCCAAAAATGCTTGTTGGCATTTCTAACGTCACCAATAAAAATAGAATTAGACTCTACTCTTAGCAATGGCGCTAAAAATGATGGGAGGTATAAATTAATGTGCCACCTGATTAGTCTACAGATCACTTGATCTCTTCTCTATCTCTTAGAAGTAACTAGGTTGTCATCCCTAATATGATTCTAAAAGATCTCTCCTTCTTGCAAGTGACAGGAATGTATTATATTGTATCCGCAAGCGCACAGATAAAATATACACCATTGTAGCATTTTACCAGGAGTATTCCGGGTTGTCATTTAAATTTTACCACTGGGTAAGGTTGGCAATAAATGGGATGCAGGTAGATAGATGTCATATGCATATGCAAATATGGAGATTGCCATGAATAACCTATTTACTCAGAATAGGGGTTATGTCACAATAATAATGATATGTATGATAAGCATAATGATCAATCAACTAATCAATCAATATAATAATGATCACTTAGAGCGCTTCCTATCTAGGCACTAGCATGGATTAGGTTGAAGCATAAGGATATCCTAAGTCATTCTAACTATACTATCAAAGACATATTAGATTGGTGCAATTATACTAGCAATCATGGCGAAGATACTTCATATTCATACTTAAGGGAATATTGCTAAGGAAGATCAAGATCATAGCCAGTCTTCTAAAGTAATAATGACTTCCTACTCCCCTACATTCGGAGTGTGGACTACAAAGGACTCAACGGGAGTGTCACATCCGCGATCTACCACAGAACCCAGAATATAGGGTGCATTTGCAGACAAACCACATCTAAGCACCATGCTTACATGTTGTTCATCGCCCACCCATGATATCAATGAATGAGCGCTATACAAATCTATGTATGAATATGAATGCATCCTAACTATGCAAAGTATACAATCTAGATAAGCAATGAATAGCATAATTGAGAACATAATCAATAGTAGAATAATGTCAATCTAGCTCTGACTGGTTGACTGAATGATTTATCTGATTGTGATCGATATGAAACCCTGGGGGTCTGGGGGTGCTTATGTAGACCGGTGGGATGAACCGTAGCCCTTGGATCAAACCGACTTCGATGGGCGGCTAGGATTGTATGAAATTTCGGGATATGGGCCCACGTTGAAACGCAAGTGAGAAGGACTCTCTGACAGGTCGACCGACCTGTCAGGGAGATCGGCCGACCTCCCAGGCTACCAACTGCGCCCCGCTTTGTCAGGCGTGTCTCTGGTGTCTTCTACAATATTCTTGATCTCCTTTCGCGGCGGAATTCGTTATTTTAATCCGACATGTCGGCCTCCCTTGATTCTTTTCTGTATAACCCCTGCAAAACACTGATTCACCAACACTGTGGAATTCTGTCAGTTAAAACCCTATTCTATGGTGGTGTTTGCTCTTATACCCTTATTTCATGTTTAGTTGACGGGTAAAATCATACAATAATTACCGTCAACAAGCAACTCTTGTGACTTTGTGAAGAGTGCAAGGGCCCTAGGGAGGTTGAGTGTAATCCATTGCTTGTGAGCTTCTGCCCTAGAGAGTGATCAAGAGTGACTTATGTGCATCCATCACCCTCTTTGGTCCTGTTCTTGGTCAAGTGAGAGTCTAGGCTTGTTACTCTTGGTGATCGGCATCACCTAGACGGTTCGGTGGCGATCGGAGGCTTGGTGACCTCTTGGAGAGCTTGTGGGTGGCCCAAGCCAAGCTTGTCAGTAGTTGTGGGCGATCCACCATGCCGGAGAGGCAAAGGATCAGCCCGTAGAGAGCACTTGGTCTTTGCGAAGATCAAGGGGGAGCTACACCCTTGCGTGGGTGCTCCAACGAGGACTAGTGGGGAGTGCCGACTCTCCGATACCTCGGGAAAAGCTCGGCTTGCAATCTCTTATTTACTTACATTCCCGCATTTACTTTGTGTTCTTTACATTCGTAGAGTAGTATACTTGTGATAAGACTTGGCTCTAGGTTGCATAACTTGTTTTAGGCTTAGAACTTACACAGGCACTTGTGGGGTGAGATTGGGCAAATTGCGATAGGTTGAATTGTGTTTCAAAAAATTTACTAGTTGCCCAATTCACCCCTCCTCTTGGGCATCTTCGATCCTTTCAATTGGTATCGGAGCCTTGTGCTCACTAATTTGGCTTAACCGCCAAGAGAAGGATATCCGGTGGTCACAATGGTCCCCCTCCCTTCTTTGACGGTAACGATTTTCTTTATTGGAAAATTCGTATGGAGGCATACCTTGAGGTGGTGGACCTTGATGTTCACAAAGCCGCCACACAAGGGTACCACACTCCCAAAGCCGGCGCAACCCTCACACACGTTGAGGAAGAGCACGAAAAGTGGAATACTAAGGCTCAGAACATCATCTTTAGAGGGCTTAGCAAAGAGGAGTTCAACCATGTGAGGAACCACAAAAACGCCCATGCATTATGGTCGGATATTTGTGCGCTCCGTGAGGGAACCAAGAGTGAGCGTGAGGAACGGTACTACCTTGTGATGGACAAGCTTAATTCTTTCAAGATGCTTCCTAATGAAAGTGCTAATGACATGTACTCTCGCTTGAATATCATTGTAGAGGAACTCAATGGACTTGGGCTCACCCAACTCACTCCCGCCGAAGTTGCAAGAAAGATCCTCAATGCTCTTCCCATTGACAAGTATGGTCACATTGTGACCGTGCTTCATTAAGGGGATCTCTCCAATGCAACTCCCACTCAAATATTGGGAAAGATCAACATGAGATGTATATGAAGATCACCCCTCAAGATGGCTCATCATCAAAGAAAGAAGAGAAGAAGGACTTGGCACTCAAGGCCGACAAGAAAGGAAAATTACAAGTCAAGTACACTTCTCTTGACTCCACAAGCGATGATGACGATGATAATGTGGAGATTGTTCTCATGGTGAGGAAGACCACCAAGATGCTCAAGAAGCTTAACAACAAGGGAATCAAGTTTGATTCCAACAAGAAAAGTTATTTACAAGTAGCAAAAGAAAGCCCATCTTCGAGATGGATTGCTACAATTGTGGGGAGCTTGGGCATCTTGCTCATCAATGCCTTAAGCCCAAAAAAGACAAGTTCAAGAACATAAAAAAGGGCAAGCGGCAAGACTCAAGTGATGAAAGTGAAGATGAGAAGAAGAAGGCCAAGCCATTCAAGAAGAAGGAATTCAAGAAAAAGCAATTTCACAAGAACAAGAAGAATGGCAAGGCCTACATTGTTAGTGATTGGCTCACCGACAGTGAATCTTCAAGTGGCTCTTCCGGTGAAGAAAGCGATGATGAAAAAGAGAAGGTGGCCGCTCTTGTGATTGGGACTTTACTTCCTCCACCGCCATCACCGCCCTCATCTCCAACACACCTTTGCCTCATGGCTAAGGATAAGAAGGTACAAAGTGATGATGAGAATAGTGATAGTGACATGAACTTGCTACCTTGCTCAATGATTACACCAAAGTGATAAGAAAGCTAACAAGTAAAAATGAAAAGCTAAAACTTGAGAATGGTAACCTCTTAGCTCAAAATGAACAATTCAACAAAGCTAGTGATGAGCTTAGAGTTGAAAACCAAAATGTGTCATCCAAGCTCAAGGAGCTCAAATCCAACATAAACGAGTTCAAAGAAAAACATGATAAAGTTGAGAAGATGCATATTGAGCTCACCGCTAGCTATAACAAGCTAAAAGAGGACTACACTCAAGTTAAAGTGAATCATGACAACCTTACTATGGCTTACGACTTGCTTTCCAATGAAACACATGATGCTTCTAACCTTGTTGTTAAGTGTGACATAGCCACATCATGTGATGACTTGATTGATGAGATCATTGAGTAAGGTGCTAGTAGCATGGGGAAGGAAGTGGTGGTGGCTGATTGCCATGATGACTACTTAAAGCCTAAGATTGAGAATGACAACTTGAAGAAAGAGCTAGAGAAGCAATCAACCACCAACACTATTGTCATTGAGACGGTGCAAGAAGATGATGAGATTGAGGTGCTTAGAGAAGAGAACAAGATCCTCAAAAGTGAGAAGTGTCAACTTGCTACCTTGTTGGAAGAGAACAAAAAGTTGAAGTAAGAAAAGAGTTACCTCACCGTTGGGTTGCAAAGATTCACAAGAGGCCAATACCTTCAAAGTGATCTCCTCATGAACACCGTGATGAAGTTTGATAGAAGTGGGATTGCCTACATGGGTGAGAAGGTGCAAAATATTAGAGCTCAAAATCGTCTCAACAAAACAAAGAAGAAGCCCAAGCCCAAGCCAAAGAGATGCTTTCAATGTGAACAAGAAGGTCACTTTGCTCATGAGTGCAAGACACTAACACCACAAACTTTGCCCAAGCATGCTAGGCCCTTTGCCTTTGATGCTCACTTCGTGCTAAGGAAAGATTCTAAGGGTAAAGTGAAAGTTATGTTGATAGGTCCCCCTAACAAGAATAGGCATACACAATTGTGGGTGGCTAAAGCTTTGGTTGAGAAAGTCCGGAGCCCTTCTCAAGTATGGGTTCCTAAACATTAAGCTTGATTTGTTGTGTGTAGGTGAACTACAAGACCGGTGGCTCTCATTGGGTAATTGATAGTGGATGTACTCAACATATGACCAGTGATGCTCGTATGTTCACCTCACTTGAAGAGAATGTGGAAGACCAAGGAAAGATTACATTTGGTGATAATTCCAAGAGCAAAGTGCAAGGGCTTGGCAAAGCGGCTATATCAAATGATCATTCTATCACAAATGTGCTTCTAGTTTCTTGTTTGAGTTTCAACTTGCTATCCGTTGGTCAATTTTGTGAGCTTGGCTTCCAATGCCGATTTACAGGTGAAGAAGTGGTTGTTTCCAAGAAAGATGATAATGAAGTTATATTGAAGGGTTTTCGATACAATCACCTCTATCTAGTGGACTTCAACTCGGAAGATGTTAATTTGAAGACTTGTCTTTTCACCAAACAATCTCTTGCGTTGCTTTGGCATAGAAGGCTTGCACATGTTGGGATGAGTACACTCAAGAACCTATTGAAGAAGAAAATGATGAGAGGATTGAAAGATGTTATATTTGAGAAGGACAAATTATGTAGTGCTTGTCAAGCCGGCAAGCAAGTGGCAAATACACATCCATCCAAGGCATTTGTATCAACCTCAAGACCATTAGAGCTACTTCACATGGATTTATTTGGGCCAACAAGTTATGCAAGTATTGGTGGCAAGCTCTACTGTCTAGTAATTGTTAATGATTTTTCAAGATATACTTGGGTGTTCTTTCTTCATGACAAGACCGAAGTTGCCGCATCTTTCAAGAAGTTTGCCAAGAGAGCACAAAATGAATTTAAAGTGAAGATCAAGAAGATTAGAAGTGACAATGATAAAGAATTTGACCACACAAACATTGAAGTTTATTGTGATGAAGTTGGGATCAAGAATGAAGTGTCATCCACCTATACACCTCAGCAAAATGGAGTTGTTGAAAGGTAGAACCGTACATTGATCACCCTTACAAGGACAATGCTTGATGAGTACAACACACCGGAGAGGTTTTGGGCGGAGGCAATCAACACCGCATGCTATGCATCCAACCGCCTATTCCCTTACCGGTTGCTAAAAAAGACCCCCTATGAGCTTATCAATGGCAAGAATCCGGATGTCTCCTACTTCCAGGTGTTTGGTTGCAAATGCTACATCTACAAGAAGCGGCAACACATAGGGAAGTTTCAAAGACGTTGTGATATTGGTTTTCTTGTTGGTTACTCATTGAAGTCCAAAGCATATAGAGTATTCAACAATGCCACCGGCCTTGTTAAAGAAACATATGATGTGGAGTTCGATGAATCTAATGGCTCTCAAGGAGAGCATGAGAATCTTGATGATGTAGGTGATGAACCATTGAGGAAGGCTATGAAGAACATGCCAACCAGAGACATCAAGCCTAAAGATGATGAAGATGATGGTGACGATGTGCAAGTGATCAATCAACCGTCTTCATCAAATGTGCCTCAAGATGATGAAGATAAAGATGGGATGGATCCACATGAAGACACCCACATCACACAAGAAGAAGTTGAGGCATAAGCACAAGATGTTGATGCTCCATAACCTCCTCAAGTGGTTGATAGAAGAACTACTCCACTCCTATGAGCTCATCCTCAAGATCTCATAATAGGGAGTCCTTTAAGGGGGGTAATGACTCGCTCACAAAGGCATGTTCAATTCATTGAACATCACACTTTTGTCTTTTGCATTGAGCCTACTAGCATAGAAGACGCTCTTCAAGATCCGGATTGGGTAAATGTCATGCATGAAGAACTCAACAACTTCACCGGAAACCAAGTTTGGACATTTGAAGAGAAGCCAAAAAGAGTCATAGGCACCAAGTGGGTGTTCCGCAACAAACAAGATGACAAGGACAGCATTGTGAGAAACAAGGTAAGGCTCGTGGCAAAAGGGTTCTCCCAAGTTGAAGGCTTGGATTTTGGGGAGACTTTTGCCCCAGTAGCAAGATTGGAAGCCATCCGTATCCTACTTGCATATGCATCTAATCACAACCTAAAACTCTTTCAAATGGATGTGAAAAGTGCATTTTTAAATGGTTTCATAAATGAACTTGTCTATGTTTCGCAACCACCGGGTTTTGAAGACCCTAGATATCCAAACTATGTTTATATATGAGAAAATTATTTTCTCGGCCCTAAAAAAAGTTCGACTTAGTTTCTTGGCCCTGTTTTCATCGAACTTTGTTATTTGGCCCTAAAACGAAATTTGCTTATTTTCTTGACCCTTTTGTCCACCTTGAAAGATCATAACTTTTCGACATGACATCGGGTGAAGATGATTTTTATATGAAAATTGTAGGTCTCGACGAGATCTACAACTTTATAGTTTTGAGTTTTTTCATTTGAGCAAGTTCAAATGCCTAAAAACATCAATATATTATATTAATGTTTTTGGGCATCTGAACTTTCTCAATTGAAAAAACTTAAAACTATAAAGTTGTAGATCTCATCGAGACCTACAATTTTCATATAAAAATCATCTTCATCTGATGTCGTATCGAAGAGTTATGATCTTTTAAAGTGGACGGACGGGCCAAGAAAATAAGCAAATTTCGTTTTAGGGCCAAATAACAAAGTTCGATGAAAACAGGGCCAAGAAACTAAGTCGAACTTTTTTTTAGGGCCGAGGAAATAATTTCCCCTTTATATATTGTCCAAGGCGCAATATGGCTTGAAGCAAGCCCCACGAGCTTGGTATGAGCGCCACCGCGACTTCCTCCTCAATAAGGGCTTCAAAATCGGCTTGGTTGATACCATACTATTCACCAAGAAACATAAAGGGCATATCTTCATTTGTCAAGTTTATGTTGATAATATTATCTTTGGTTCGACTAATGAAGATTTTTGCAAGGAATTTCGTGATATGATGTCCAAGGAGTTTGAGATGTCCATGATTGGTGAGCTCACATTCTTCCTCAGCTTTCAAGTCAAGCAATTGAGGGAGGGGACGTTCATGTCGTAAGAGAAGTACATGAAGGACCTCCTCAAGCGCTTCAAGATGGAAGAATGCAAGCCCATCAAGACCCCATGCCTACCAATGGACATCTCGACCTTGATGAGGGAGGTAAATCGGTTGACCAAACTCTCTATCGTTCTATGATCGGTAGTTTGTTGTACTTGACCGCATTTAGGCCCGACATCATGTTTAGTGTGTGTATGTGTGCGCGTTTTCAAGCTAACCCTAAGGAACCTCACTTAGTTGCGATGAAAAAAATCCTTAGGTATCTAAAGCACACCCCAAGCATTGGCCTTTGGTATCCTAAAGGAGCTAACTTTACTCTGGTTGGCTATTCCGATTCGGATTATGCCGGTTGCAAGATTGACCGGAAAAACACATCCGGAGGGTGCCATTTACTTGGAAGATCACTAGTGTTGACGGTGGATGACGTCAACTTTTATTAGAACTTTAGACACGAAAGGACACATGAATACACACTAGTCTAGGTTTTAACTGACAATTTCCACGAGTTTTGCATATTCTGTATTTTCCAGGGATTATTCCAGAAAAGCGAAAAAGAGGGATCAATGTGCGTAAAAGACACGAAACTTAACCGCGAAGGCAAACATCGTCATGAGGACCCTAGAAGCATCTAGAAGACACCCGAGCAACTGGGGCCCCGGACCCTGCCAGGTGGGGCCGGCCGGCTCCAAGGGGGCCGGGCGGCGCCCCCCTCTAGGGTTTGGCCCCCGTCTTCCGGAGTCTTCCTCCACCACCTATGAGGAGTCATCTCGGCCCTTGGTTAAGTCGGTTTGATCCTACGGCGCACGTTCATATCCCACCGGGCTATAAATAAAGGGGCAGACCCCCTCCTTGGAGGCATCAAGTCATTTGGAGATCAAGCCATCCAAAGCCTCTCTAGTTCATCAGAGCCTCTCTAGTTCATAGCTTTAGCCTAGTTAGATTAGAAGTAGAGGAGTTCTAGTTCTTCAGCGGGATCTGGAGCCCCTGGCGTCTGTCTGGACCACGGAGTTCGGTATAGTTCTAGTTATTTTCTCTTATTGTATTCAACATTATGATTTGCGAAACATTGTTCTTGCAATAGTCATTGTTCACTTTGATTATATGTCTAGCATAGTTAGTTTGTTCCTATTGAATCTATGTAATTGCTCGTATAGCGTTCGTCCAAAGATATCATGGATGAATGATTGCCAGTATGTAGACGTGGTGTTTACATATCTTGCTTATCTGCGAGTGCACCCTGATGTGCCGGGTCGTGTGGTAGTTCGCGCAGGTGACAGCTACGTTGATTCTTCTATAGTCCACCCCCGTATGTAGGTCTATCAGAGCGCGGTCGCGAAGGAGGTGACCCTTGTGTCTTAATATCCTCATTAGATGATGCTCCTTTACATTTGATCATGATATAGGTAGACCTAAACAATGATTGCTAGATGTAATTGCATTAATCATAGTATTCATTGACGTAGTTATAGAATTACTTTAGATATTAATTCCTTTATCTATCCATTGGCTAGCTATTGTTATGACTAGATGAGCTCTGATATTTACCTATTTATGATGATGACTAATCATATTTATCCTATATATCTTTATCATGTGACTTATCCCTGCTATGAGTAGGATTATAGTTATGGTTTATCTTTTACGTTAGTAGTATAAGTTGTAGATATAAGTCCTACTAGACCTTCCCAGTGGTATAAATATAAACCGACAACCTAGTAATACACTAGGTAAAATGCTACAATGGTATAATTATCTGTCCGCTTGCAGTATTGTTTTTTAGTTCATATTCTTATATTTATTTCTGCCTAGTCACACGAAATAATAGATTCATTTAATACTTTATTCCTAGTTAGTATAATTAGGGATGACAACCTAGTTCAATGCTTAGGGATGTTGGTGAGAGATAAGTGGCTAGTTGCTAATGACAAGTTAATTTCATACCATGTGTTTTTATTGTTGTTAAATAGTGATGACATTAAAAATTGAATGAACTAATGATGAATCATTTAAAATTAAAGCTATAAATTAATCTTGGCAAACACTATCCGAACTTTAAATTGAATATTCCTTCGAGTATGTGTTGTCTACTAACCCCTTGCAGAGAAAAAAAATATATACATATAATGAGAGAAGCAGGAGGTCTGAAGAGTGAGAACAGAGTAAAAGAAAAGATGCTAATGAACAACTCAAGATGCAATTAAGGAAAAGACCATTGAATTTCATCTACCCTTTATCATGCTCCAATGATGAAGGTAACATCTTAAGGTAAGTGGTTATTAATTTCCTCTTGATCTTGGTATGCAATAAATGAAAAATACAACCATGTTAGAGTCACTACTTAAATTGATCAACCTGATTAACTCAATATGATTTGTTCTCTAAGTTTGTTCATAGCACTATTCTCTTAATCTCAGTCTTAACCAAGTAAGCTAGAAATACTTTGTCTATTATTCTTGGAAAATAATAGTCATCATGAAAATTTTAAAGATAAACAGTCTTTCCAATGGTTAAGTAACTTCACTCTTTATCTCACAAGTTTAAATGCCATATTTATACTTCTGTATTCTCACCCATGTTATAAAGAAACAATATGAATAACATCAATCTTATTGTGCCCAAGGTTAGAGAATGAATAAATTTCTGGTTCTGTTGGTGTTTTCCCGCCAACAGAGCCCATGCACTTGATCTCTACCTTGTCTTTATGGGCAGAACGCACTTGATTCAAAGTGTGGGGAGACAATCCCCAAATTCTATAAGTGGAAGTTCTCAACCAGTAATAATGATGCACATAAGATTGGCTTCGAGATGTCAACAAAAGAAAGGAAAAAGGTGGCACCACCATTGGGAGCCACTAGTGGAGGCACCACATCAAGAGCAAACCAAAGTACTTGACTAATGAATCATTGCAAGGAGGAGTCCAGTTCACAAGACTCAAAACATCGAACCCTCTCCGTGAGGTAACATCGGTAGTTATCCATTTTTGCTTTTCTGCATTGCATGAATTATTTTCTCTTAAATAGGTTTACCCTTCTGCATTAGCTTTGCATAGAAAATGACAAGAGCAAATAGGCATACATTAAGCTGTATTCATGCATCTTAAAAACTTGAAGCCCCATGTGAAACCCTTGCGGTATAAAACTTGTAGGAGTACTCATTGTGGTGGCCTGAAAAATAAATACAAACATAGCATGCATATTTATCTTTCTGCATATTAAAACAAAATAAAAATATTTACCACTTTATGAGTGCATCGAAAAGAAAGAAAAAAATTTAGCTTTTATTGCATCAAAAATATTAAAGCCTCATGTAAGTAGACTTTGCTAACCCTATAGGAATATTTGTTGTGGTGGCATCAAAATAAAAATAAAATAAAATCTATATTTATTTTATAGCATCACAAAATAGAAAATCTAAAAAGAATAATCCTGCTAGAATCTACCAATTAATATTAGCTCATTAGAACAATCAATTACTCTTCTGGCTGACCGCTAACCCCTTAAATTCGAGCCTCGAGTTTTGGTTTTCTTTTTGCAGCATAATTATGCAGGAACGACATTATGACTAAGGAATGAGTCCATTAGTGGAGCCCATTAGGACTACTGGCAAGCTCGCTCTAAAGATCATCAACACCAAGTATTGCAAACATCTAGTTTGGGGGAGGAGCATCCCCTAGTTATCAGGTAACTATACCTATGCGACTATCGAGTCTGTTTTATAAAGTCATAAAGTACCAAAAATATGTGAACACATGAAGGCTCACCATAGTAGCATAAGAAAATCTAAAAATACCAAAAAAAACATGTGGGCACATGAAGGTCCACAAGTCATAGAGTCTTTTGTGAGTCCAATAGTTAAAAAACAAATAAAAAGTTGAATAACAGTTAAAACCAAATAAATATTTAGCTATATATTAGAGTATGCTTAGAGTCAGTCTAGACTAGAGTTAATTAAAACTGATGAACATTAAAATTTTGTCTTGGAGATGATGAATAGTTGCTCTGCCATAATACTTTTCAAGTGCCTAGTTTTCAAACCATGAATTCTCCCGAGTTTTAGATATTTCTGTTTTGACTTAAGAATTTACTCTGAACCTAAAACTTGTGGAGGCACTTGATTAAGTCTAAGTGATTGATTAATACGATGCATGAAGGGCTAAGCTGCTTTTTATCTTATTCCTAGCACTACTAAGTTCTGGAGATTTATTTTGAAAATTTAAAATCTTACATGATAAGCTCTTGTATGACAAAGTTTGAATTCCTACCAAAGCCATATGTAATACATTTAGAGTTAGGAAAACCTTTGCACATTTATGCTGCTTGCTTTGCATTGAGTTCAGTCAACCTTTGTTGTATACCTTATGAGAGTCTTATCATACTTTTAAAACCAAGATCACTTACACACTCCACCCACATTTGCATTACTCCTACTCTGGGATTAAGCGCAATCATCTTCCACTTTCATCCAGATCCACCTTAAATATTTTTATCCTACACTGGGAGTAAACACCCAAAAATATATACCCCATAGGACAGCCCCTGTTTAATTGCTCTAAGTTCTTATCATTATCTCTCAAATCATTATTCGAAGGATGCATGTGGCTATGCAAAAATAGTTGAAAAAAAGAAGAAAAGGGAGTAAAAGATGGACAAGTGTCCCAACAATTAAAACAATAGGTACTTTGAGGCCCGCCTCCCTGAAAAAAAAGAGAGAGAAAGAAGAGAAAAGGAGAAAAGAAGAGAATAAAGATAGCCCATGTTTTCCCGCGAAAGTTCTAAGTTCCAAGAGAGAGAGAGATCTATTTCTAAAGAGCAAAAGTAGAATTAGGATTAGCCACTAAATACCACATATACACCTATCCACCATATTCCATATACATGCACATCTTGCTTTGATTGTATGCCTTGATTCTCTGTGGATCCATTGTTTGACTTTATAACATATGAATTGCAAGTATGGTTATCCTTGTTATTGCCACTCCTGTAAGCTCCACTATACTCCTTAGTTGTAGGAAGGCATAACATCATTAATGTCTCAGTGAGATCCATAAATACTACAGATACTGAGGGACTTGAGGGTGTCATATAATTAAGCTCTGAGTTTTATTTTGAAAATTTGCAAACTCTGGAATAATAGTACTGTGAAGAATTTGAGACATAGTGCTTGACTTGATTGTTCCGGCTTTCGATTGCTCAAGGCTAATGCAAAAGCTGTAAAGCTCCATAGTTAAAGGTAAAATGGATAAGTTCGAGAGTTAGAGCAGTTTTGTCTAATCCGGAGGAGAATTTCTTTTTGAAAGCATGTGTACTTGGAAGGCATGAAAGCATTGTAGGAACTCCTGATCCAAAATATTAGTAATTAGTCTTAGATTGTTTGCCAAGGGACTGGCAAAAGGAAAGCTTGGGGGAGTTGTTGACGGTGGATAACGTCAACTTTTATTAGAACTTTAGACACGAAAGGACACATGAATACACACTAGTCTAGGGTTTTAACTGACAATTTCCATGAGTTTTGCATATTCTGTATTTTCCAGGGATTATTCCAGAAAAGCGTAAAAGAGGGATTAAAGTGCGTAATAGACACGAAACTTAACTGCGAAGGCAAACATCGTCATCAGGACCCTAGAAGCATCTAGAAGACACCCGAGCAAACGGGGCCCCGGACCCTGCCAGGTGGGACCAGGCGGCGCCCCCCTCTAGGGTTTGGCCCCCGCCTTCCGGAGTCTTCCTCCACCACCTATGAGGAGTTATCTCGGCCTTTGGTTAAGTCGGTATGATCCTACGGCGCATGTTCATCCCACCGGGCTATAAATAAAGGGGCAGACCCCCTCCCTGGAGGCATCAAGTCATTTGGAGATCAAGCCATCTAAAGCCTCTCTAGTTCATCAGAGCCTCTCTAGTTCATAGCTTTAGCCTAGTTAGATTAGAAGTAAAGGAGTTCTAGTTCTTCAGCGGGATCTGGAGCCCCTGGCATCTGTCTGGAGCACGGAGTTCGGTATAGTTCTAGTTCTTTTCTCTTATTGTGTTCAACATTATGATTTAGGGAACATTGTTCTTAATCTTATATATGTTCTTAATTGCAATAGTCATTGTTCACTTTGATTATATGTCTAGCATAGTTAGTTTGATCCTATTGAATTTATGTAATTGCTCGTATAGCATTCGTCTAGAGATATCATGGATGAATGATTGGCAGTATGTAGACGTGGTGTTTAGATATCTTGCTTATATGCGAGTGCACCCTGATGTGCCGGGTCGTGTGGTAGTTCGCGTAGGTGACAGCTACATTGATTCCTCTGTAGTCCACCCTCCGTATGTAGGTCTAGCAGAGCGCGGTCGCGAAGGAGGTGACCCTTGTGTCTTAATATCCTCATTAGATGATGCTCCTTTACATTTGATCATGATATAGATAGTGCTAAACAATGATTGCTAGATGTAATTGCACTAATCATAGTATTCATTGACGTAGTTATAGAATTAATTTAGATATTAATTCCTTTATCTATCCATTGGCTAGCTATTGTTATGACTAGATGAGCTCTGACATTTACCTATTTATGATGATGACTAATCATATTTATCCTATATATCTTTATCATGTGACTTATCCCTGCTATGAGTAGGATTATAGTTATGGTTTATCTTTTACGTCAGCAGTATAAGTTATAGATATAAGTCCTACTAGACCTTCCCAGTGATATAAATATAAATCGACAACCTGGTAATACTCTAGGTAAAATGCTATAATGGTATAATTATCTGTCCGCTTGCAGAATTGTTCTTTAGTTCATATTCTTATATTTATTTCTGTCTAGTCACACGAAATAATAGATTCATTTAATACTTTATTCCTAGCTAGTATAATTAGGGATCAACTTAGTTCAATGCTTAGGGATGTTGGTGAGAGATAAGTGGCTAGTTGCTAATGACAAGTTAATTTAATACCATGTGTTTTTAATGTTGTTATATAGTGATGAGGTTAAAAATACCAACAACTACTTTAACTTACGGGAATTTACTTTGCATATGCATGGTTGTTTGTTTTCCGTTTTGTTCTTCGATTTTATTGCCTATTTTCATAAAAACTATATATGCCTATGGCAAACTATTTGAAAAATTGAGAGTTTGAGAGAGGACATCTCATACTAGTTCCAACTGGTGTTTATTTGACTCTTATTGGGGTTGGAACTTAGTTGGGAGAATTTGTCGCAAAGAAACTTGAAGATTTCAGGGTTTTTGGGCGTCGGACCGAGGCGTCGGACGCTGATTTTCCCAGCGTCAGACCAATTGCCTCAGTACGACGGTCCCTGGCCCTGTTGAAGAAGGCGTCGGACGCAGCGCCGAACGGTGATTTTCGGTTCGTCGGACGATTGGGTGAACGAGTTCACCTGAGTTCACGGCGTCGGACTGTGAAGTATAGTCTGACGGTCGGCGTCAGACAGCGTCCGACGGCTCTGGGAGCTCTCTGTTGCTTTCTGGAACCGTCGGACCGCCACTTCGATTAGTCCAACGCTCGAAACAGTACTGTCCGACGGTCCGCATGAAGGCGAGAAGCAGTTCTTTTTGAATCTCTGTCGCGTGGGCCCCTCACTCCTTCTCCTTCCTCTTTCTGCTCGAGCCGCTCCCCGTGCCCGTACGCCGTGCCACCGCTCAGCCCTAACCCTAGCCGCCAGCCTCCGCCATGTGCGCCGCCGCCGCCCGCTGGTGATCTTGCCAGTGGCTGTCACTCCCTCCGCGCCTCTCTCTCTCCTCGCTCGCATGCCTGCTCTCTGTCCCGCGCGCAGCCGTCTCTTGCAGAGCCGCCGTAGCTCCTCCCCACCGCCGGGGAGGCCAGTTTCCTTCCTCACCACCGGCGTGCCCTGCTTCTCCAGTGGGAGGAAGGCCGGAGCCTTTGCTTTTCTTCTTCAGCATCTATCCTTGGTAAATCCTTTGCCCTAGTCGTGCTCATTTCCAGCGCTCACTGCATGTTCGATGGAATGCCTGACTAGGTCTTTTCGTCGTTTTTCGCAGATCTTGCTGATCTAGGGCCTTTCTCTGGTCTCCTAGGGTTTAGGAGAGCCTCTCGTCGCTGTGGTATTCCTCGTGGCTTTCCAACCCTAGATCCTTACTCATTGCACCTCATGTCATTGCCCATGTCATTGACTTTGCCCGTCTTCGTGCAGTGATTTGTCTCCTTCTTGTGGTGACTCCTCGTCGACAGAGTACCTTTCCCTTCACAGGTCTTCTTTTCTCGCAGGTTGCTTTTATATTATTTTCTCGTCTCGATTGCTTGCTTCCGATAGGGTTATCTCATCTCTAGGGTATATATGATTATGTGCTCCCGTCTATATCTCTCTTGCAGCTTGTCGTGGTCAGAGGTTGGCAGTGTGACAGTGAATCCGGGGCCAAGCCTGCAGATACGGATTGAGGCCAAGCCTCTCGAGTGTCAATGACAGTTGGCAGAGACAGGGGATCAGAGACAGATTCAGTTGTCAGTTTGTCAGAGATTGGTAGAGATGGTTCGCTGCAAGCAGGCGAGTCGCAGTCAGGGAGGCACAGGTGGAGATGAGAGGCCTCCTTCTCGTCCACCTCAGGACAAGGGGAAGGCCCCAATGGTAGAGGGTAGCAAGAAGCGAAAGAGGTAGTTGACAGCTGAGCAGAGACAGGCTATCAGGGCAGCACAGGCAGCTGAGGAGGCAGAGCGGGGTAGAGGCCTCCACATTGGAGGCATCGAGGTCAGCTTGGCAGACAGAGAGGGTCCTCAGGAGCAGCCAGAGGCAGAGCAGCAGGAGCAGCAGGAGACAGCCACTCAGGAGGAGTAGGCCCAGGCACCTCCACTTCGACGCTCGGGCCGCACTCGATCTACGGTGACACCCTGGACCGCTGGTCAGAGACGTGGCGACCGAGTTCCCAGGGCCCCTGCTCCCACAGAGCCACAGCCGGAGCCAGAGCCAGAGGTACACTTGGACCTATGGAACATCTCCGCAGCCCAAGTCAGAGGGCTCTGGTTGACTTTGCTCGACAGCTGGTTCCCACTTCAGCATGACCCCAGAGCTTCAGAGGGCTGGTATACTACCCTTCACGAGGACTTCTTCACCGCCCTTATGACTTCAGAGGTTGGGTTATGGCAGCACAGGGTGTGTCCCCTAGAGGACATAGTCCAGGCAGGTGGTGAGGAGATCAGGCTATACATGACCTACTTGCCTGGACTAGCTGACTTGCTCGGACAGTCAGAATGGTACGTCGAGTCATGGGTCCACGAGTTCTACGCTTCACTTTGGATCGACCCCGACCACGAGTACCTGCAATACACCTTCGGTGGAGAACCCTACAGGCTCTACGCGAAGGCACTCAGAGAGCTGCTTGGAGTTCCAGAGTCAGCTACCAGGTTGCACAGTATCTGTTATGCCATGATGGACCTGCCGAGGAGGGCACACGGAGGACAGGCACCGGGTACAGCTCGCGTGGTAGCTTGCTTTCGACCACCGTTTGGAGACGGCTCCCGCAGGACACCCTCGGAGCTTCGTCCCGTCGTTCGTCTCTTGAACGACGTGATGAGGCGCACTCTTCGACCGCGGGAGGGGTACAAGGAGGGACTTACACACTTACAGCTTTGGCTCCTTAGTGCCCTAGTCCAGCAGTCAGAGTTTGATGTTGTTGATCTGATGATTTCTGAGATGGAGGACATCATTGCAGAGGGTATCCAGTCACGTCGGTAGCTCCCCTACGCTCACTGGATCTCTTCCATTCTTGTGCGTAGGCTACACAAGATATGGACAGGGATCGCTAAAGAGTTGCGCCAGACAGAGACCGAGTTTCCAATCTACCAGATGACCTCTATCATAGATGGACGACGGGGCAGCCGTGCACTACACAGGATTCAGAGAGGACAGAGGTCAGGGGCTAACATGGCAGAGGTCCAGCAGCAAGACGAGGCTATGAGGCACGTTGCCCATAGTGAGTTGGAGCAGCTACTTGTGGATGATGATCCAATTGACAATTCTTCTTCTAGCTCAGACTTGGACTACCGGCCTATTCCTACGTGTCCTCGAGCTCACGACTCAGAGGCCGGTGGCTCCAGCTCAGCTCCACAAACAGACCCAGCCCTGCTTGCTATACTTCAGAGTCTTCAGTAGTCACAGCAGCAGCAGGCACAGGAGCAGTCCCGCCTTGCCCAGGAGCAGGCCCGGTTAGCCCGCGAGCAGGCTGCAGCGTTTGCACAGATCCAGTTGAGACAGGACCAGTTCCAGTAGCAGATGCTCCAGATGCAGCTCCAGAGTCAGCAGATACAGCTACAGATTTTCGGATTCATGGAGCACATCATCGGGCAAACCGGTGCTCCTCCGTACCTTGCTTCGACTCCTCCGGTGCAGTAGGTGGGTCCGGCAGCCACTGCAGCCCAGGTGACTCTAGCTTTATAGTCCAGCGGACTTCAGAGTCAGGGCACTGCTCAGTTTACCAGCTCTCTTACCACTCCTTCACAGCAGACGCAGCAGTGGTTTGCCTCCCCAGGTTTTGGTCAGGGGTTCACACCTATCTGCACTGGGTTCACACCAGACTTGGGTGGCCCCTCAGTGACCAGGAGCTTAGGTGCTTCGTTCAGCGAGATTCGAGATCACTAGCATGCCCACTCCTCCAGAGTTCAGAGAGCTAGTGCCTACCACCACAGCTCCACCTGTTACTGGCACTACCGAGACTCTACCGTCCTCAGTTGCTTCATCAGAGCATGTCACAACTACCACAGAGACAGAGGCGGTAGTCGTAGCCACAGTAGCAGAGCCACAGGGTCAGCAGCTTAGCACCGAGGAGCAGACTGTTCCAGAGTCTGTTCAGACAGTCCCAGAGGTGCCAGCACCTACAGAGACAGCTTCTGCGGCTCCAGACACACAGGCTGACCCAGGTACAGAGACAGCAGAGCTGACCCGGACCGCTTCACCTACACGTTCACCGACAGAGGGTCAGGCAGCTCAGAGCTCGGAGTTAGACACAGACCCCTCGCAGTTTGAGCTTTGACCTCACTCCTCCGACCGCAACGCTGCAGCTTCTTCTCCTCCTCCAGAGTTTTAGGTCTTTGGTGCTTGATGCCAAAGGGGGAGAGAGGGCATAGATTTAGGGGAGCGATGTGAGAGGGATTTGGCTCTTTTGATGTGATATATGTGATATACTCTTGCATCATGTTTACCTTTCATGCATTTGTTCATATGTGTGCTTAACACCTGGCTTATGACATGTGGTTGAGCTTCTTGTTTATATATATATATATATATCATGTCACTTGGTTCTCACTTGGTTATGCTCATTGTCTTAGCTTCCGCACTTCACTTTGTTCTTGAGCATAACTTTTGGTATTTGTGCTTATCTCTTATTCCTTGTGTACCTTATGGTCTTGATTTGTATAAGCATGCCAAACCCTTTGCTCTTATTGTCACATGCTTATATGAATCAAGCCTTTAAAAACCTCACTCTTTCTAAATCTATTTGAGGTTCTTGTCATCAATCACCTAAAAGGGGGAGATTGAAGCATCTAGGCCCTACTGGTTTCGGTGATTAATGACAACAAAGAGGTTATTATGACTAACGTGTGTTTTGTAGGATAACCTAGAGGTTAGGTCATAATAACATGTAGGTTCAAGCCCCTAGCGATGGAAATCGATTCGGTTTTCAAAGGATGGAAGATAAGACGGTGATACGCTAGTTCCAAGTGTCGATTGGAGTTGAGAGACACTTGGAGTAGTCTTAGGTTTTGTTTTTCCTTTGACCACACTATAAAGAGGGGTTTGGAGGGTAGCTTGACTTAGGGCAAGGTTAGAGAGTGTAGATGTGATGCACACTTTTCCAACATAGCTCTAGAAAGCCCAGGAAAACTCTTGAGAGAGAGAGGATCAAACTTTGTTTTGAAAAGTTTTTGATTCGGCGAAGTTTGGACAGAGTTTGAGGCGTCGGACCCTGAGTAGTATGGTCGTCGAACCAATACTCAGAGTCCGACAGCCACGTGGCAGCCCCTGAGTGCTTCTCAGCACACCAGGGAGCGTCGGACGCTGTATGGGATGGTCGTTGGACCATTGCCCAGCGTCCGACGGTGCCTGGGTCTTTCAGGTAAGCGTCGAACCGTAGTGAGAGAGAGCGTCGGACTAATGCACGCATCAGTCCGACACTTCAAGAGAGGTCCAAAGAGGTGTCTGAGCGTCGGACTGGGTCCGACGGGGAGTGTCGGACCATAGCTGCGTGTTTTAGCCACTGTTCGTTACTGTGCAGAGCTCACCCGAGAGCTCGAGGGCGTCGGACTGTGGTCCGACAGTGTGCGTCGGAACATTGGTTTCAGTCCGACGCCCATCCGACACAGTATTGCCTGCAGTTCGTTTCTGAGAGTCGGACTGATGGGATTGGTCCGACGGTAGCACTGTTCATAGGGTCCAACGGTTCCCAGAAAGCTAAAAACAGTACAAACGGCTAGTTTTGAAGATGGGAGTATTTATATTTCACCATTGGCTTCATTCTAGCTCTCTTGCCCATTTGTTCAGCTGAAGCAACCCTTGTGACTTTGTGAAGAGTGCAAGAGCCCTAGAGAGGTTGAGTGTAATCCATTGCTTGTGAGCTTCTTCCCTAGAGAGTGATCAAGAGTGACTTGTGTGCATCCATCACCCTCTTTGGCCTTGTTCTTGGTCAAGTGAGAGTCTAGGCTTGTTACTCTTGGTGATCGGCATCACCTAGACGGTTCGGTGGCGATCGGAGGCTTGGTGACCGCTTGGAGAGCTTGTGGACGGCCCAAGCCAAGCTTGTGAGCGGTTGTGGGCGATCCACCGCGCCGGAGAGGCAAAGGATCAGCCCGTAGAGAGCACTTGGTCTTTGCAAAGATCAAGGGGGAGCTACACCCTTGCGTGGGTGCTCCAACGAGAACCAGTGGGGAGTGCAGACTCTCCGATACCTCGAGAAAAACTCGGCTTGCAATCTCTTATTCACTTACATTCCCTCATTTACTTTGTGTTCTTTACATTCATAGAGTAGTATACTTGTGATAGGACTTTGCTCTAGGTTGCATAACTTATTTTAGGCTTAGAACTTACACAAGCACTTGTGGGGTGAGATTGGGCAAATTGTGATAGGTTGAATTGTGTTTCGAAAAATTTACTAGTTGCCCAATTCAACCCCCCCCCCCCCCCCCCGTTTGGGCATCCTCGATCCTTTTAGTCTCCCTATCGGATGCCGACATCATCCTTCCTTTCAATCCGGGGAGTCTAGCCCCTATTTTCTCTATCAATGGTTGTACCTCAATCTTGCGTAGTTTCCAAATATGTAGGGGTAGGCCTAGGTATTTCCCTGGGAACTTGCATAGGTTGCCCGAGAAATTCTAGAGGATATGCATGACCATATTATCTTCCACTCGTATAGGGAAATTTTTTGTCTTGGAAATATTAAATTTAGACCCGAGCACTCCCCAAAAAATTTCAAGATCCTTTGCAGGTGTTCGATCTCTTGACTGCTTGGGTATGCAAAGATGGCCGCATCGTCTGCATAAAGGGAACAACGAAGAAATGTAGCCTTTGGCAGCACCAGTCTGAGAATGCCCCATTGAGCTGCTAGCTCTATGATCCGTTGAATCGGGTCAATGGCCAAAATGAACAAAATTGGGGACAATGGGTCCCCCGGTCTCAATCATCGCGCATGCTTGATCTCTTGAATTGGTTGTCTGTTCACCAACACTCTTGAACTTGTCGTACCTAACAATACAATGCGCTATCTAATTTCTCCATTTATTGCTCAATCCTAAAGCCTGTAGAACCTCCAAAAGAAACCTCCATCCTATGGAATCGAAGGTCTTTGAGATGTCCAGTTTGATGAAAAAGGACGGCCTTTTATTTTTGTGGAGCATCCACGACTTAGTTTACTCCACACTTTTGTAACACTCGTTCTATCACAGGCCCTGATTAGTTGTCTGAAAAGAAGCGCTGCTTTCAGTCGATGTTGATTTGTTGTAAGAAAGAAAAACTGTTCTATGTCTGAAAAGAAGGAGAAATCTTGACAAGTGAACAGGGCCACACTATTGTTCTCCAACTTATGTTACTTGCAAAATCAATCAAGAGCAACTAATCTAATCGCCATGCCACTATTATGGCTGCCACTAAGTTTTTTATATTATGAAAAACTAAACTTAAGCACAAGGACAACATCAACAGACAGCATAGCATGATTAACTCACAAATTGTTCCAGAGGTGTGTAACATATGCCTGAATTCCTTAGTCAGGGACGGGGTAGGGCTTATTGTAATAACAACTAGGATGTTTTGGTATACGTATAGCTAACCTACGTCACTGGTGCCTCACGTCACCTGAGGGTTGTGCCACCCATCTTTGGAAAAGAAAGTATATAAAAAATAGAGTAGGCTACCTCCGTCTCCTTTCTGGCTTTCTTTCTCCATTTTATTCTTTGGTTGTTCTTCGTCGAAGTTCACATATTCTGTCAAACACAATAGTGGAGACCCACTATTATTAGCCACCGCCACTGTTATTTCCTTGGTGTTTCCTATGGAATCTCCGCATATAGTATGGAGTATATAGCAACAGTACGTTCTCGACTCTTCAGTCTTCAGATCATCCATGCAATCAATCCCTTCTCCGTATATATAGGTACACTCTTACGATCGCTAGCTACTTCAATCCAAGCTCCAAACTCATGGCGGAGATCGTGAGGTCTGCAGTTGCCGAGGAGATAGCGAAGCAAATCGTCTCCGGCATCCTGGACAGGCAGGGGCGGAAACGGCGGAAGCCGAACGAGGAGGAGCACCTGGAGCGGCTGGAGATGGCGCACATCAAGCTGGAGGCCGCGCTGGAGACCTCCGACAAGTGGCACATCAGCGACGCGTCTCTGCTCCGCTGGCGCAACAAGCTGAAGCGCGCCGCCCAGGAGTGCGACGACACGCTGCGCCGGTGCAAGCAGCGCGCCGTGGCTGTGGCCGTCTCCGTGGACGACGATGACCAACAGAAGCATCGTCAGCGGGTGGCGGTGAGGCGCTCGGCGTCCTTGCCGACGCGGCTTGCCCGCGCCACCAAGTCCTTCGTCTCGTCCATCCTCACCGGCGGCCGCAACAGGAACGCCGACGCCGACGCCGACGGGTACGGGTACGGCTGGGGCGGCGACAACAACGCCGCCGCCGTACGAAGATTCGAGTGGTTCGCGGACGGCGCCGGCGAGTTCCTGCGGTTCGTGGAGCTGGGCGGCACGCCACCGTGGCGGCGGTACACGTTCTCCGACCCGCTCATCGCGCGCCTGCTCGCCGGCGAGGAGGCGCGGTACAGGCTGGTCCGAGGGAGCCAGTACTACCTCTTCTGCGTGCGTCCCATCGTCCTGGAAGGCCGTGGCACGGAGGCGAAGCTCATCTTCTTCTATGAGGACGACGACGCGCCGGGGAAGAACCTGTGCATCGGCACCATGCTGCGGCTCTCGGAGAGCACGGACATCGTCGGGGTCACCATCAGGTGCCTGCAGCTGCTGGTGACGCCGCATTTCAAGTCCACGGCGGAAGCCGCCACCAGGGAGCTCGCCAACCTGCCGACGCAGGACTTCTCCTGGGTGCCCTACGGTGGCTCTACGCACAGAGAGCACTGGGACAGCATCCACCGAGACATGAGCGAGTGGTTCCGGCCGGACCCGTTCTGCTGCAACAGCCACAGCCAGCATCAGCCATGCCGTCCGTGTGAGAGCAATGCATCACCGATGAGGCCATCACATTCACAGGTGGTGTCTCTGGAGTCAGTCATCGAGGTGTACTGGCAGTGCCAGGTCCCATTGTCCGAGTACAACATGCTGCAGAGGAACGAAGAAGGTCCAATGGCTTCTTCTTCTTCTTCTTCTTCTTCTTCTTCGGAAGACACGCCATACCTGAAGCTTGGTCTCCTGTTCACGCCCCACGGGTCTTTAGGAGACTTGGCGCCGAAGGCCGAGTCGTCTTTGCTGGAGGTGATCGACGGGGAGGAGCAGCGTGGCATGCACACCAACCTTAGCCTGCAGCAGCTGGACGAGACCATGCTGCCCAAGGCGCTGCAGTGCCTCTACCAGAAGACGGAGGCGATGGCGTACCAGATGCTCTGGAAAGCCAAGCATGGCGCGGCGTACCTTCAGGTGGCGAAGACGACGCCACGCAGGAACTGGAGGGGAGATAACAGGAACAGAAGGCTGCTAATGCAGCGGTATCATCAAGACCCCAAGCTCGAGAGATGGACGCATGTTCTCACGAACTTTCTCAAGCTGTGGGTAGCGCGCGCACCTGATGATAGGCTACGGAGTTCCATGACCGAATGGTTGCAGAGGGCAAATCAGAAGCAATTGGCAGTTTTACGCTGTTAATTGACTTCTGAATAAGTATGCTACACTGGAAACTCGGGTCTCAGAAAACAAGAAAGCATGAATGGCTTTGCTTGCTTTTCATATTTTCATTTCTGTTGGGCAACTGCTCCCTTTGCTTTTTAATCAGCAAGATGTAATTGTAACAAGCTGAACCACACTTCTATCCTCTGCAGAACATCCCTCCTGACCCTGGGGAGAGACGGTGGCATACGACTGGGATGTCTTGCATAAATCCCCCGTCACAAAAATGATTCTAACTCATGTCTATATAATTTTAAAAGGTATATCAAAAAATTGTTTTGCTACAATAAGGCTACAAAAGGACCTGAATTTTTCTTACCCAATATTCTTGACATCCCTGAAACAAAATCTTGGAATACATACGACATAATTGGAGTGCTATAGCCCTCTAAAAATTCTGAAGAGATCTAACTTTTCCCTTTCGTGATAATTCTTTTCGAATGCTGTTGGAGACAAGCTGTTGGAGTGGACAAGCTATTGGAGACATTTTTTTTTCAATACTAGCTATATTAGCCAATCTCTTGGAGATGCTCTAACTCCCTGTAAACTATGGGCTGGAGCAAATAATCTTGTTTTAGAAGAGGCTGGACCAAATAATCTCATTGAGCGTAGAGAGAGAATCAACAAAGTTGTCAGTTGGACCAGCAAGGGTATAAGGCCGGGGTGTGGGCTCAGTGGTTCGGCCCAGTTGGCTGCAAATCAACAATACATTTTGCCGGGAAAAATGTTCTTTTCTTTCATTTATTTTTATTATCTCAAATGGATTCCAAGTTCGGCAGTTTGGCATAATCTAGCAAAAAAGATAGACAAGTAATAAAAACAATCTTTAATGATAAAACTCTCTTTCTGCATGTTTTTACAATCTTTAAGATAGACAAGTTCAGTTGGCAGTTTGGCAGTTTAAAATATTATTAGTTTTGTTAAATAAACTAGAATAGACAAATCCGTTTGAGCCAATGTATGCTACCACAGAATTAACGCACTCATAATGATTAAACTCTCTTTCTGCATGTTTTTACAAGGGGCCAGCTATAATAATAAGTTGACACAATACAGTCCCTAATTACAATAGTTCCCTCTGGACTTAATCCGTGTAATACGCAGTATGTACTGATTTTGTTGATTTGGCATGATAATGGCCTTATTTAGTTTCTCTGCATAAAGTTTTGGGTGTAACGTCAAATGTTACATGGAGTGTCAGGCAAGTTATTCAGATTTCTAATAAAATAACAAATTAAAGATTCCTTCAGTAAATCATGAGATCGATTTATTAAGCCTAATTAATCTGTTATTAACACATGTTTACTATGGGATAACATTGCCAAATCATGGACAAAATATGCTCAAAAAATTTGTCTAGCAAATTACTCAAAAACTGTGCAATTAGTTATTTTTTAATCTATATTTAATGCTATATGATTTATATTTAATACAGCATGCACGTATCCAAACATCCGATACGATAGAGTGTAAAGTTTTGGGAGAGTAACTAAACAAGTTGATTGCTGATTTACATATTGTGATCTGAGTAGCATATTCAGTTATTCACCCTGCATCCCGGCCGCCTAAAATTGCTTATTGGTCCCCTGCCTACTGTGGTAGAAGCATTTGGTGAAGGCAGGGTCCATCAGTAAACGGCCCTGGCCTGACATTAGCTGCGAATCCATCAGGATCATGGGAATCCAACCAGAGGCTTAACGTATTTGATGGAACTATGCATAAATTAGAGCTGGTCCCCATGCGTGCATGCATAAAACATGAGACACCACCAGATCATCAACGTTGGCAGTGTCAGCTGGCAGAGCCAATAAGCTTGGCTTCTAGCCAAGCCATGTCGTTTGGAGCCTAGCTTAATTGACCATTCATATCTTTTGCTTGCTCCAAATCGTAGTACTATTTTATTAGCATGGATCCCGCCATCAAATCCACTGTGTTCCTCCTCCAGCTACTCTAGAGATTGCCTTTGTCTCTCGTCGTATCAGAGCCTCGGAGGAACCGATGCTCTCGCCGGCGCCGTGCAGTGTTCGAGCGGCAGGCTCTCGCGTGCGACTGAGCGGCGTGCCGAAGGCGAGCAGCGGGGGCGTGGCAGCAGCAAGCTCAAGCAGGCGAGGGCGAGGGCGGCAGTCGACTAGCCGAGCAACTCGATACGCTGCTATACATGCTTCTCACGTCCAGCATTTTCGGGCTCCTGTTAGCTGCGGCTGGACGGATTCATAATTTTTTTTTAAAGATTTGTTGCTTGATTTGTTTCTCGATTAATTTGTGATTAGATTCTTAGTTTTTTATTTTGTGATTTGTCTTTCACAACCCAACTGGAAGCGGAGAGCGCGCGGACTGTTAGAGTTGTGAGCAGTGGGAGAGAAGACGAACGGCCCCACAAGCTTTTCCATTTTCTCTCTTGTTCGGCTCAAATTTTACCGAGTTGTCTTAGGCTGTGTTTAGTATGTGAAAACTAGTGTGAAAAGTCGTTGTAGCATATGGAGAACCTTCTCCGATAAGTGTTCAATCATGACTCAAATAGACTCAAAATATTCGTCTCGAAAAAACATGTAAACTATGCAAACATACAACAGCTGCTACTATATTTAATACTCCATGCATATGTTCAAAGATTCGATGTGACAAGAAATCTGGAAATTTTTTAGAATTAAACAGGGCCTTAGTTATAAACCAAACTGACATACCTTATTATACTTGCTATTAGAGTAGGAATCACATGACCCTAGTTTACACCAACCCTTTTGTTTCTCTCCAGATGAGAATCTCAGTAGAATACAAACATCATCAGAAGAGGCTGATAATGCCCAGATGCCAATCCAAAGTAAGACTGCCAAAAAGAGCTCTGCAGTCCGACAGGTCGGATATATAGTTAACTAAAGCCAAGAAGATCAAGATCTACCTCAGCTCTTCTCTTTGTTATACATACATACAAATAGTCATATATATACTAAGAAACAAAGGAGCATAAAAAGAGCAACCGAATCAGAGGGAATAGATCGGTCGGATCTTCGTACCAGACACTACGAAAGTCGCAAAGCCATGATACTTAATTGTGGAATGGACTTAAGGGCGCCTGCCATGATGAGCGAGATTTGGATCCGATTCAGCAGGAACAGGTTAACTGAACAAATGTTTTTTTCCGCAATGCATGGTTGATGCATTCAGAGTTCACATGATGATTGTATTTTGTTTGGCTACACTACCCAATAGGATTCAGGGGTATTTAAACTCGCAGTGTAAAGCTTTTGCATGTCACGTCAGATATTTAATAGATTGTTAAAAGTGTTTTCGGATATAAAAAAATTGATTACATAACTCACTTGTAAAACGCCAGAGAAATTTAAAGCTTATTTAATCCGTCATTAGCAAATGTTTACTGTAACTCAATATTATCAAATTATGAACTAATTAGGCTTAAAAGATTTATCTTGCAGTTTACACACAATCTATATAATTAGTTATTTTATCGTCTATAATTAGTACTCCTTGCATATATCAAACATTCAGCGTGATGGGCATAAAGTTTTTAGGATGAAAACTAAACAGTGCCGCACATCCAAGGTGAGTCATGCATTGATGGATCCATATGAACCTGTTTGGATATTGTACTATGTACTTACGGCCCTGCTGCTCCAATCATTTAGTTATAAAACAGTGTATTTTCTCATGATAAATCAATACCAGCAGAATCAGCAATTTTTTTCGGACATAACAAACAGCATTTTTTCGGACACAATGAACACTCCGGTACATTTTTGTGTCCTGACCGACGAACTAATGAAATGGGCAAATGGCTGCATCGTACTCGGAGTATGTTCGTTTTCTCATTGGACGCAATGATATGCATAGGATCGAGCACATATATGCTTTCCCTTTCCCTTTTTCGAGGGGAGCAATTAAAAGTATACAAGATGTTAAAGGTAAAGTGAGCGATCGATTTGAAACAATGCAACAGGGTATCAAAAGGAGAATACCAACTTGAGAGGGATAAAGAGGACAAGCTCACAAATTAGAAAACTACCAGGGCGTGGTGATGCGTGATGATGGATTTGAGCCAGGGCCTATCAAGATTATCACTAGATTAGCCACATGTCTAATAAGGTGTGTTTGGTTGAGTGTGGACAACCCCTAGCATGGCTCTCTCAAGCCAATTTTAGGCTGTTTGGTTGCCTGTGGGTAAGCTTGTCCTTGGCTAGAGCTAGTTACAGTTGTAGCCTGACAAGGAATGAACGCTCAAGTTGGGCGTTCTCCAGTGGCCAGGCCCAAGATAGCCCTATGGTTGTTTCTTGCCATCGCCTTGCCCCTCACATACCGTCCAACTGGGTTCACTAGCGCGGCAGAGGGCCTCTGTGACTTCGTGGACTCGCGCGAAGTCGATGTCATCGTGTGTCAATGTGACTTCACGACAAAGAAAGTGGCCTTAATTTGTTATCAATGCGACACCGGATCTCGCGTCCACCGGCGGCGGCATTGCCACGAGTAGTCTTCGACAGTAGTGCTAACTGATGTAGTGAGGAGTGTGGATCCGGTGAAGAGGAGAGTGGGGCTAGCTCACGGTGGGTGCGGCAAGGACGAGGCTAGACGAAGGGCGCAACGCCCGCACGATGCTCACTTGTGTTACATCGCCCAAGGACTCCACGACGAGGAAGGCCATGGAGCGAAGGGGGATGACGGAGATCCGAGCGAAGGAGAACTACGATGCCACAGCGGGCTCCTTCGAGATCTCCGATGGTTGAAAGACTCAATGGTGGCAAGCGACTCGAGCAGCGCGGCGTGTGGGCCACCTAGGTACTGTCGTGCCCGTCATGCTCGCCGTGGAGCCTAGCGACCTCCTGGGCAGTGGCGGATCCAGGGGGCTGGGGTTGCTGCAGCCCCCCCCCCCTTGACCCCTTGAGTAATGTGTCTTAATGCCAAATTAGTATGAAATCATCCTTATCAATCAATATTTTCAAAAATTGGCCCCAAATTAGGATGAAGTCTTCATTATCAATTAACATTTTTCAAGGATTAGCCCCAAATTAGTATGAAATCTTCATTATCAATCCACATTTTCAAGGATTAGCCCCCCCCCCCCCCCACCTTGATGCCATCCTGGATCCGCCACTGCTCCTGGGCGAACACCTTCCTGAAGTCGGGCATGCTCTTAGACTCCACGGTGTCGTCCTTCCCGGGTGCCTGCATCATATATGTGAAGCCGCTTGTCGCCACCAGGGCTTGGCGCACCGCGTAGCCCACGGCGTTGCTCACCACGTCCACGACTCTGACCATCACCGACATGCGGATCATTGCGTTGCCAAAGTAGCCAGGCGCGCGCGCATGTCCACCATGGAGAAGACCCATGCCTCGGCGTTGGCAGGGAGGAACCGTTGCTCGCTCTACTACGGTTGCTCGTCCTGCTGTTCACCGTGCCCAAGACATACTCGATAAATCACTCAGAGAGGATAAATTTACTCCCAATTTAAAGATATGACTGTATCGAAACAAATCAGACAACTAGATACATTGGCTAGCCAGACTAGGATAGTATATATAGACAAGCAAATAACCAGCCGTTGGCTCGGTGAGAGCAGGTTAGCTAGACTACAAATTAGTCAGAAAACTAAATACACTCATAGTGTTTCCTGGAGAGGACGATATATACCTGCACACACAATCGAATCCAGGGACAACCGAACAGGTTATTATGGTGCCAAAATTGAATAGCCACCGTTTTCATGGGAAATTTTTTCCATCTCGGTTCGTATTAGTTCAAATCGTATCCTATCAACTTCTCAGCTTTTTTAAGTTACCCGAAACTCCAGCGTTCCACATCTAGGATAGGAGTAGTAGCATATTGAGATGTGCAATACACTTTTTTTTAATGAATGAGACCATACAATCAGAATGGACCATCTGATCACAGCTGCCGTACACCTCGGCAGTAAAAGGTTGTCGCCGTACAAATACCAGTCTGGCATCAATCTAGGAGACTGTATTACTGGTGGTGCAGTAGTGTCTTGTTAAAGCGGTGTTTAGATTGGGTATTTTACAAAATAATTTACTATAGCAACATGCTAACTTTTGCAATAAGGATTTAATCATAGTTTAAGTAGGCTCAAAAAATTCGTCTCACAACATTTTGCGAAGTTGACAAGTTAGTTTCAATTTTCATTACGAGACTTTTGATATTTGGTGGTGAATCTAAACAGGCCAGTTCGATGCTAAAACTTTAAATCCTATCACATTAAATGTAAAACTCATACATGAATTATCAAATTAAGAGAAAAGTAACTGATTATATAGATTGTAACTAATTTACGAGATAAATATTTTAAACTTAATTAGTCTATGATTTAATAATAGGGTGTTATAGTAAATTTTTACTAATGATAAATTACTTAGGCTCAATAAATTTGGCTTGTGGTTTACTTAGTATGTTACTCCGTATGTAATTACTCACAAACTAGACATGGCTTAAATGACTTGTGTGTTCTTTTAAGATGGCCATATATAAGAACCAATCCAGTTTTTCCATCAATCCAGTTTTTTTCCGAAAAAAGAAGAAACATGTGAAATGCTCAACTTTTGTCGCATGTACGGTGTGCTGATTAGCATGGCCTGGCCTGGCATGCAGAGCCTACGTACACAGTGCTCTGTACTCCAGCAGAAGTGATCGCACTGTTCGTGAGCCCACGTCTGCGTGACGACACAACATCGGCTGGGACTTGCCATGCCAGTCGGACAGGCGTCCGCTGTTGTGTGCTCTGCCCCGATGTCACAGGAGTGTCACAACAACGTTTGTTTTGTTTCCTGTCCTCGTGTGGAGTCCTGTGATCCTGTCCAAACACGCATCAGCCATGCCCATGTGAAGGCAGCGTGTCGTTTCGTTCGCCACCAGCTATGGTCGGTCTTTGGAGAATGGAGGAATGGAGGCATCGAGCCAGGAGCTCAACGAGTCTTTCACACCGTGTGAGCCCGTGACACATGACATAGCCCCGTTTAGACGCGCAAAATTTTTAGAATTTAGAAAAGAAATCTTTTTCAATAAGTGTCCAATAATAGCCTAAATAGGCTTAAAAGATTCGTCTCATGATTTACATTTAAATTATGCAAACATGCAAAAGTTTCATCTATATTTAATGCTCTAAGCATGTGTCGCAACATTCGATGTGATGGGAATTTTGGAATTTTGAAGTGCATCTAAACAGGGAGGATCCTCTAGCTGTGCTAGAGGTTAGAGTTAGTTTCTAGCTGCAAACTAGCCCTGAACTAGCTCTACCTCAAGTGTTATTTGGATGTAAGGGTTACATTGATAGAAAAAGTACTTTTCCAATCATTTGTGTGGATCATGATGTGGCTATATGTGAGGGAAAAATATGATCTCCACCTAAACTAGTCTAAATAATCACCTTTTGGAGGAGCTAGTTTTTTTTGAGTGGACTAGTTGCAAATAACCCACTCTAACCCTCTTGTTTGGATATTTTTGGGCTAGTTGAGTTCAAACTAGTTCTACCCTTAGGATCCAACAGGGCCATTGCCATTTGCCAAGTTGAGTTTTGCCATTGCCAGGAACAAGAACATGTACTGCAATAACAGAAATGGAAACTGTAACGGAGACATCTTGTACAAGACAGCCATGCCCATAGCAGCAGCAGAGCAGAGACACAGGAGCCCGCACACAGGACACAGCAGCACACTGGAGGTCGTTGGTCAATAAAGGCAAACACGTCACCAACTGTACCTGTCGCTTATGGAACAGTCAATTTTTTTTATTTGACCAAGTATATATAAAATACTATTAATATTTATATCTTCGAATAAGTTTAGGATAAAAAAATTGAGCTATTTTTATATATTTGTTAAATTTAGAAAAATTTAATTCTTGATAAGCCTGACGCACAGGTCTACACTCCACACAAGCACAGCAGACACAACTCGGCCTGCAAGAGGGGTCCACGGACCGCGGCTCCACAAGAAAAACAGCAGCCGGTTGCAGGTACACCGTACACTGGGCGGTGGACAGGCATGTCACCTGATCTACCACTGTAGTGACCTCAGCATCCAATGCTAGCTCAGCTCCACCTCCACCTTCACCTCCACATGCCTGTGCTGACAGTGATAGTAGCTTTGTTGGTAAAATGGTAGCCTGGTGGGGGCATTGCTCGGCTACAAGCCAAAAAAATTTGTTCTGTCACGAGAAGCTTGTTGTTGGTTTGCTTGCAAGCAAGCAATGCTAGCTTTGCTCCCTCTCAAGTCACCACTCCCAGTACCATTACAAGGAATGTGGCAAGTAAGTACTATACCTGGGAAGGAAGGGTGGTGAAGATAAGTAGTTTCTAAGCAAAACATGCAACCAAAGCCCAAAGACCAAAAACCATGGAAACGAAACTACGATCGTCAAAAAGACGTACCTTACCTACCACTTACCAGCTTGAAGATCATCCTAGGCACCCACACATATTGTGGCATGACATAGAAATATTACGACGAAAATATATAAACGCTGGCCTTGGATGGTACTGATTTTCTCTGAATGAAAATATTGTTCCGTACTCCCACCATCCCAAATTGTAAGTCATTCTAAAAATCTTGGATATTCAAAGCATCTCAAGTTTGACCAAGTTTATATAATAAGATAATAATATTTACAATATCAACTAAGTATCATTAGAATCTTCATCAACTATATTTTCCAAGTATACTTATTTGATGTCATAAATTTTTGTATTTTTCTCTATAATTTTGATCAAACTTAAGATGTTTTGATTCTCCAAAATTTTTAGAATGACTTACAATTTGGAATGGAGGGAGTAGTTGAAAACTAAGCACTTATTGCTCACACGAACATGATGCTAATCCCAACGTTTCAGAATTATACTAGGCCCAATTCTTACAGTTAGTTATACAGTAGGAGTACAATATACTATTAATGAGCTCAGCAATGTCACGGAGGGAAGAGAGAGGCGCTTCCTCATCGACGTCGATCTGTACAGAACACGAGCCACTGGTAGGAGACGAAGTTAGTTAGTACTCCTAATTTGAAGAAAGATTCAGTTTCTAGCAGTGCTATGAACAAATTGGATTGCTGAATTTTGTCCCCACTTCTTCCTAGCTACTAGCTGCTGCTGCTTAAGGTAATCTTGCACTCATACGAATCCGCTCGATGGATCAGTCCCGTTGCCCAGAGTCACATCTCCACCGTCCAGTGGATCTTGTCGGCGTCGCGGCGCGGGTGCACGGCGGCGGCCTTGGCGCCGCGCGGCGGGAGGTCGGCGACGGAGTCGCCGCGGCGGATGTCGGCCGGCGGGATGAAGCAGTCGGTGGAGAGGCCCGGCACGTCGAATGCGGCCTCCTGGATGGTCCATGCCTCCTCCATGCGCGTCTTGGTGTGGCTCATGGCGGCCTCGCCGAACCGGAACAGCGTGACGGCGGAGCGGCCCGCGTGCGCGATCACCACGCCGTCCACGGCGCGGTAGTCCTGGAGGGAGGAGCTGATGGTGGTCTCCCAGTACACGGCGTCGCCGCCGGCGTGCGGCTGGATGCGGGTGAGGTGCGAGTCCTCCAGGTGCACCAGCAGGCCGGTGCGCTGGCTGAAGTAGCCGAAGAGCGCGTGCCGGATGATCTCGGCGGGGCCCTCGCTCCGCTGCCGCAGCGTCTCCGCCGCCGCCGACAGCTTCAGGATGAAGCACTCCTCGCCGCCCACCTTCTTCTCGCCCACGCACCGCGCCTCCGCGAACAGCCCCGCCGTCGACAGCGGGTCCAGGCCCTGCAACGCGCGCCGGAGCGGGCGGACGGGGCCCTTGGCGGCGTGCGCGCCCAGCCACGGCGTGTGGCGCCAGACCAGGCCGCCGTTGCAGCCCGCGCGGACCTTGCTGCCGCCCACGGCCAGCTCCACGTACCACATGTCCGGCGACATCCGCCACAGCACGAACCCGCCCTGCTCCACGGCGGCGGCGCCGGCGGAGCCCCGGTTCTTCATGACGCGCGTCGCCGTCTCGAACTCCGACGCCACCATCCGCACCTTCCCCATCGCGTACGCGTTCCGCACCGACCGCAGCACCTTGGCGCCGCCCGACGCCGCCATGTACTGCTGCAGGATGTACTGCGCCGACGAGGATTCCTGCAATCAATGCAATCATACGGATCGAGCACCACCGCCGGCGGCGGATTCAGGAACCAACCAAAACGCGAAGCGCGAAATGAAGGAGATCCGCCCGAGGCGTACTCACAATGGGGGCGCCCTTGACGGAGAGATGCGGCAGCGGGTCGGCGGCGGAGACCGAGACGGGCGCGAGCGGCGCGCCCATGACGCCGAGGAGGAGGCGGAGGTCGGAGCGCCGGAACGACCCGTCGCCGCCGGACACCAGCGGAGCACCACGGGTCAGGTGGCCCCGGACCCACTGCCCGAACCCGTCTCGCCGTCCGGGCTGCTCCTCGGCGAACGCGTCGTCCTCGGCGACATCCGGGCCCTCCATGAGCGGCGCCAGGACCTCGCCGCCGGCGGGCCGCAGGCTGCCGGAGTGGGCGACGAGCGTGTCCGGCGCGAACTGTGCGAGCTCCTCCGGCGGCGCTACCGCCTCCGCCGCCGCCGTCTTGCGGCTGCGAGGCAGCAGCAGCGACTTCCCCCGGGACCTCGCCGGGGAGAGGCCCCGCACCACCTCACTCCTGAGCGCCGAGAAGAAGCCCTGCTTCCTCTCCTTCTCCATTGCCCTCCGGATCCCGAAAGAAATGGCGGACTAATTAGCAGTAAGGAAAGGTTTGCATCAAGAGAGGAGAGGAGTAGTGGAGTGCAAGACTGCAATGCGAGGGCGGAGGAAGAAGCGGAAGCAAAGCGCAGGTTGATGACAAGTGAGGAGGGGTTTGGGGTTTGTGAGTTGTGATTGTGACTGTGACTGGGACTCGCTGGGAGAAGAGAACAAAAGATAAAAAGGGAGAAAGTGGGTGAGCCGTTTGGGTGTGAGGGGGTGTTTAGATCCCAAAATTTTTAGGATTTTAGCACTGTACCAGCGAGAAATCTTTTGCAATAAGTGTCTAATTATAGCCTAAATAGACTCAAAAGATTCGTCTCGTGATTTACAGGCAAACTGTGCAAATATGCAAAAGTTTCATATACATTTAATGTTCCATGCATGTACCACAAAATTGATGTGACGGAAGTTTTTGAATTTTGAAGAGTAACTAAACACCCTCTGAGATCGCAGGCCGAAAGCGAAAGGGAAAGTGGCGAGGTGGGATGTCGGGATGCCGGTTTCTGCAAGGGAATGAATGTCTGCTTCCAATTCCAGTAAAACCACGAGGATTTTCATTGAGATCTACCCTGGGCAAATAATGTCCATCCTCAAAACATATTGAAATACTCCCTTTTTATACGTTGTTTTTGGTTTTCGTACCACAAATTTAAGATTTATAGAAAATACGTGCAACATTTATATCTTCAAATAAATTTATTAAAAGAATAGATTAAAAAATCTATCTAATGATATCGATTATATATCTTAGATATTAATATTTTTTATATAAAATTAATCAAAGTCATTTCTGAGGAAGTGAGAATTATAGATATTTAGGAATGGAGGGAGTACAGTATAAGATACTCCCTCCGTTTGGTTTGGCTTCATGTTTGGCCCAGTCTCTAAGGGTCGTGATCGAAATTTGCTACGCTAAATATTAGTTATGTCATAATTTTTTTCAATAAATGTTTGGTTCACTATTTTTTTTACATCCTATCCTACATGTCATAGACTTAAAATCTTGTCAAATTTTTTTTGGGCAACCGTTTGGTTCAATGTTTCGATTTTGCTCACCGCACTTTCCATGACAGCCACAGTTGACCGAAGGTTAGACGTGGCGAAGTTTCAACCAATAACCAAACATGCCTTAAATGTTCATCGAGTGAATAGGTACCGGTCCGACCCAGCTTTAGGGTGTGTTTGTTTCCGTATTCCCACATTGTCGTCTGGATTCAGCGAGATGAGCAGAATAAACCCAATGAAACGTCCTACGGCCCTCGCGCACTCGCAATCAGCATTGTGAAGCCTGTGCCAGTATGTGTTAGGTCTCACAAAGAGGTTTATATACATCGCGATGAATGTATTTATAATTACGTGGACTGGTTTTTATGCGTTACAAAGTAACTTTTTTAGGGACGACGTGGCGCGTTAGAAATGGTTGGTGCTCATGCCACCTGACCATAAGGTGGTTAGGATGGACATGAGGTGTCTATCTCAGGCTTCCTAAAAGCTGAAAGAACGCACTGGGGCTGTATTTTGACCTCTCCCCCTTATTTGCAAAAGAGAACGGGGGGCTTTTGAAGCACTAAACGGAGCGTCGGCGTCGGTCGCAGACACGGCTGGTTGCTTGGAGGCTGCCTTGGATCCTCGTCGTTGTCTACCTACCCGCGCTGCGCATGCATGCCAGCGGACGCAGCTACTACCACCCTATTGGTAGCGGAAGTATTTGGTACTTTGCGATGGATGGATCGATCCGATCGAGAAACAAGTGAACCTTTGGTCTCATCTCGTCTCGTCTCGTGAAGGGGCCTGGCCGGGTAGCACAGAAGACACGATCAATCTGTCTGTGTGTCCAGGTGGTCCGCCTCCTCGATCTTATATATGGCTGGATATCAGACTCCTCCTTCCTGGACGACACGGCGCCGGGCAGTGATAGCTCCATCCGTGCTCCAAACAGAGCATCTCCAGCCCAAGCTTCTATTTGGGCCTCTACCCTAAATTTTAGGAGTTTGGACAAAAATTCAACTCCAGTGGAGCCCCCTAAATCGGACCTCATTTTGCATGCTCTCTCAAATTATAATCTCAATCCCCTAGATACAAGATTCCCTATCTCCTCTTATTTATGGGTCTCACGTCACTTTTTCTCTTGAGATGGGGTCCTAAGCTGCTTGTTTCACTAGAGTTAGGAGTAAATTTGGGCCCCTATTTTTTTACAGGCCTCCTCCCGAATAAAGATGTAGGGGCTGATTTCGGACCTGTGGCCGGAGATGCTCTTACCCTACCAATGCACTGTGCAAGTGGCCAGTACCCACCCATGCATAACGATCAAGAGCGATTGTGATCCACCAGTCCGGTGCATGTGGGGCAGGCAGGGCCTGATCGGATGGTCCCGTACGATACGAGTGTCTAACAGACCCCGGCCGATGGAAGATGGAAGAACGCGCGGCGTGGACCAGGCCAGCAGACCCCAGCGGGCCGGCCCATCGCCCGCCAGATCTGGGACGTCGCTCGTCCATTCCATTTCCGCTGCGCTGCGTTGCGGCAAGAAACACGGACACGCCATGCCTTACCATACATACCACTGTGGCACTGTTGCTACGTACTAGTACTCCTACCTCTTTCTGTACGTAGCAGCAGCTTTTTCCGTTACGGCGCGCATGATTCCACTCGATCGATGCCCTGCACGCATCTGCAGACTTTGTACGTGCGCACATGCAACCATCCCATCCATCGATCTTCATGAGTACGAGTAGTAGGAGTAGTACACTGTACTGCGCGATGTCAGGTCCGGTGGCGTCGTCCATCCAATACGTGCACGCGTGCTCTTTCTTAGGCACCTTTAGATCCATATTAATTTTTGATATATATATAGAGTATTAAATATAAATAAAAACTAGACTAATTTAACAGCTTAATAAAATATTGTTTTATAAATTTTTTAAGTTTACTTAGAATATAATTAGACACTAAAAAGTAAAATATTATTATAGTATTTCTAAATTTCAACTAAGTGTAAGTAAATAGGGATCTCCTGGATCGCATCGCAGCAGCCAGCAGCTCTGTCGTCGTCGTCCTTCGTCCTGGTCCCTAGAGCTCTTGGCTCTTCTTGCGTTGCAGGAGAGGATGCATGTGACGTCTCTGTACGTCCGGTTCGCCCTGTCTGTCGTTCCGCCGCCACGGGCGCCATGTGACTCGCTTCATTCCGCTGCAACTCTCACTCAACTCAAGTGGTTATTACTCTACTAATCGATCGGCGTGCCAATTGTGTCCTGCTTTTGCTACTACTAGTATCTGTTACAAAAAAAAAGGTTTGATAGCAACAAAACATTTTTCTTCGTCGTCTCTAAGTGCTTCGATCGTCCAATGGACAGATAACCATGCATGCATGCATTGCATGTCATAGTAGTTTCAGTCAGCACAAATAATACTATAATAGAGTGTTCTACGGCGGGTGGATAGATGTCTGGATCAGATATGAGCATGATTAGTGCTCCCAACGGAAGAGGAGGAGACACCAGCTCGCTTTAGCGCTCGCGTGTTTCTGTCACGCATAAATAATATACCACATGCCTGTAGCGCTAAACATGGCGCCGAATGCGGCAGTCGCTTGCAACAATTTCGTGCCTTCTCGCTCGCTCCTGCCCAACAACAACTCCTCTCTGGGCCCTCCTGCATGTACTCTACGCAGGGACGAGTACACTAGTAGCCTCTTCTAGTTAATTAATCTTATTGTAAGTACGTAGCAGCGAAACAGATTAAGTATAGCAGGGACGAGTATGCTGCAAAAAAGATGAGTGGGTTAGAAATACTAGGTACAAGATGATTTACGTATGTAGCAGGGATCGATTGCTGCCACAGGTAGAACCAACAATTCTAGCTAAGGGAAAGAACTGATCATGCCCTTGGCGCCTTGGTGCATGTTAGCTTTTATATAAGTTAATTAGAATTGATACTACCTACTCCAACCGGTACCAGCCCACGCTAGGCCATATTTTGTCATCACTGTCGGTTGGAGCACCCCTTTACTGCCGGTTTTTGAACCCGCAGTACCTACTCGGCAGTGATGTAAGTCACGCGATTTTTCACGTGAAAAACGCGCGCTTCGCGGCCACCAGCGCTCGAACCCACGACCTCCTGCTCTGCGCGATCCTCCCCTAACCACTTCACCTGTAGGACACTTGTGTCTAATAGAGATATTTCTTCACCTTATTCTATTTTGATCCGGTTTTTGAATTGAGTATTTGAGACCCTAAACGAATTCAAATGAAAAAGTTGTCAAATACAAAATTGCATAACTTTTCAAGATCTGCAACTTTTATGTTGGAAGTTTCTCCATCCGAGGTTATTTACAAAATTTGAATTTCAAATTTGACAAATTCAAACGTATTTTTCGCTGGCAAGATGATTTCAAATGAAAAAATTATCAACTACAAAGTTTCATAACTTTTCGAGATCTACAACTTTTATTTTGGTAGTTTATCCATCCGAAGTTATTTGAAATCTTTAAATTTTCAAAAAAAATTAGAAAAACATAATTTCCGTTGGAAAGATGATTTCAAATGAAAAGGTTGTCAACTAAAAAGTTGTAGATATCAAAGAGTACTATAACTTTGATATAAAGTTCATCTTCATCCGACACCATATGAGAAAGTTATGAATTTTTTCGTGCAGCCTATCAGTGTCGGTTTCAGGCACGAACCGGCAGTGATAGTATCACATGCGGTTCGTGGCTAGAACCGGCAGTGATGCCTATTTTCAGTGGCGGTTCGTGGCTAAAACCGGCAGTGATGTGAACTGGCAGTGAAGATCCGAATATCTAGGGCTGAAAACGAAAACGGTAATTTTCGTTTACCGGCGATTGTTTTCGAAAAAATTCCGAGTTTTTATCCTAAACGGAAGCGGCAACGGTTACCGATAAAATGAAAACGAGAACGGCAGAAAAATACGATAATGGAAACGAAAACGATTCATGTCTCTTCCGATCATTTTCGACAAATACCGTATTTAGCCTGGTAATTACCGTCGAGAATTACCGAGACTACAAGCAGCCATCTCCGCTAAAACACCCCAGACCCCAGTCCGAAGGCCCATTGGCCAAGGCGCCAAGCCCACTGGGTACCCCAGCATGCCATATCTCATGTCTTCACCTCGTGCCGCACGGCCGCCTGACGACTCGCAAATCACTCCGGGTATCTAGCGCAATGCACAGCACATAAACCTAGCCCTAGCCCCTAGCCGCCTCTGGCTTCCATTCCATCTGACTATCTCCAATCTCCGACGACTCCGGTACGGCATACGGCGCGGCAGGACTCCATTAGTCCACTGTCCACCATACCTCGCCACGACGTCGTGCGAGCCACGCTGCCGGAGTGCTGGTGCAGTTGTACTGGCCTGCGGGGCGCCTAGTTACATCTCCGCCCATTCGTGTTGTTGTTAGATAAAACTCTGATCGTCGTTCTCCATTTTCAGGCGGTCGGCGGCGATATCGAAGACGAAGATGGCGCCGGCTGGAGATGCAGATGTAACACGCCGAGGCCCCCGAGGGCGAGTGATCGAGTCACCACTCCCTATCGACCTCGCCGCCTCTCAAACCTCGGCAGCGGACACAACTTCGTCTGGTACGCGCATCGTCATGTCTTGTTATGCCATATCACTTATTCACTGATTTATTTTTTTCTGTGAACTTTATAGCAATATACGTGTGTAAGTGTAGGACCGTAGGATACTAGGCTTAATTTATTGGATATATTACCGATGCACTTTTTTTTTTCGAGACCACGCCAAAGCGCGTATTTCATTAAGCAGAAAGAGAGTTTTCAAACAACAACCCGATGCACTATTTCACTGTGTACATTTATATCTTGTATTAATATATGACTATATATGAGAACGTTTGCACTTCATTTCTGATAGGATCCCGTAAACGTGCAACGCCAGCTGCAAGTGAAAATGCAAGCCAGAATCTTGGCATGTCTGCTTCTTCTGTAACACCTACATCAGCACCTTCAGTGCCAAGTGGTGGTACTGGTACTGATGGCACTGAAGCAGATGGTGTTGATCCAATCAACGTGGATGCAGGCAGTGATGGCGAGGATGGAAATGAAACTGCCAGTAAAAGGGTCAAGAAAAGCACATCTGAAGTGTGGCAATACTTCACCAAGTACACAGTAACAGTGAAGGTGAATGGCAAGGAGGAAAATCAGCTTTGGGCTAAGTGCAATGTCAAAGGTTGTGTAAACAAGACCAGCAAACACAGAGCTGAGAGCAGATTTGGAACAACTGGCTTTTGGACCCATCTTGCTAATTATCACAGCATCAAGAAAGGACAACAACAGCTTACAACAAATACTGATAAAGATACCGGCATCGCAGTTGTCCAACCTTACAAGTATGATCAAGAAGCTAGTGTGAGAAAGTTCTCTGAAGCTATGATAGTTCATGAATACCCTTTTAATATGGTTGAGCATGAATATTTCAAAGAGTGGGTCAAATCAATGCGTCCACATTATCCTCTAAAGTCTCGTGTCACAGTTAGAAAAGGATATAATGGATTATTATTTGGCTGAAAAGGATAAGTTTGGATAATGCAGCGGCAAATGAAGTAGCAGTTAAGGATGTCATTGCAGAACTGAAGAGGCATTATCCTTTAGTATGTGATGGGCTGTTTTTTTCATGTGAGATGTGCCAATCACATCCTTAATTTGGTTGTCAAAGATGGTATGCGTGTGATTGGCTCTGCAACTGAAAAGATTAGATCCTTTGTAGTTGCTGTTAAGGGATCTACGGTTCAATGGGAGGAGTTCTTGAAATGTGCTACTAAATGTGGACTAGATACAAAGACTTCTCTCTCACTTGATGTTTCTACGAGATAGAATTCTACATATCTCATGTTGAGGGATGCTCTTTATTATAAGCTTGCATTTGAGAGGCTCACTTCCATCGACCGCCGCAGGTATGAGTGTATTGCTCCTTCAAGTCAGGAATGGGAGAAGGCACGGGTTCTGATTCCTTTCTTGAAAAAATTCTTTGACCTCACTGAGATATTTTCTGGTACTCTATATCCAACAGCAAACATGTTTTTCAGAGGTTTTTGTGAGATTAAGTTATATCTATCTGATTGGTGCAATAGTAATGATGCTACTCTTTACCAAATGGCAAATGCTATGAGTGTCAAGTTTGAAAAGTTTTGGAAGAAGTCAAATGTTGCTCTTGCTATTGCCAATGTGCTTGATCCTAGGTTCAAGAGAAGAATCGTAGAATTTTACCTGAGAAAATAGAAATTCAAATTCCTATCAAGCTGAACTTGATAAATTCAATGGTGTTCTAAAGAACATGTTTCATTGCTATGTTTCTTCTGCACCTTCTTCCAAGAGTACACCAGTTGTTTCATCAACTTCAGCTATAGATCAGTTTATGGATAATGCGGATGATGAGCTTGATTCCTTCCTTTATGAAAGTGACGTGGGTGGTAATGATGAAGGAATAAGTGAACTGGAGAGGTACTTAGCAGAACCACAATTGAAGGTTTCTAAAGCCAACAATAATACGTTTGATATTTTAGCATGGTGGAAAAATTAGAAGGATGAATATCCTATCCTCTCCATGATTGTACGTGATGTGTTGGCAATGCAAGTGTCAACTGTGGCTTCTGAATCTGCATTTAGTGCTGGTGGATGTGTTGTCGACCCATATCGAAGCAGCCTTGATCCGGACATGGTACAAGCACTTGTTTGCACTAAGGATTGGATAACTGCAGCTAAAAGAGGTATAGTAGTGTAATCTGATTTGTTGCTTTCTATTAACAATGTGTTGATGTTCTTTATACTCATGTAGCTGCCTTCTAATTTGCAGGTTCTAAGAACATTTCTTCTTTGCCTAGTGATCTTGAGGTTCTTGAAGCCATTAAGAATAGTCTGCTTATCGAGGTACAGTTATATTGATATGTACTGCAGTAGAATATAATTCATTTGACGTACTGACATGTTATTTCTTTTATAATTTGAAGGATGAATTTTCAGAAATAGGTGGTGATTATGTGCTTGGAGATGATGATGACATGCCGGAGGTTCAGCTATAGGAAGCCTACAGTAAAGAACTACCATTCTATCATAAATCATATTTCTAGCATCTATTTTAGATTTTGGTTGAACTGCCTACAGTGTCGAACTAAGACCTTGATTTTCATATTCAGTCACTAGAATTCTAGTACTTTTGAGCTTGTGACTATGCTTATATTTTTTGTGTGCTTGTGAGACCTAAGTATTATTGTATTAAGTCAGTGATGTTACGCAGTGCAGATTGGTGTGTTTAATTTATCGTACTTTAGATATCGTTTTTATGATTTTCGATCGTTATCGGTGCACTTTCGATCGCATAAATTCGTTTTCGAATTTTCCGGAATATCAACACCGTTCTCGCTTCCGACAATATCGTATTGATTTCATTTTCGAGAAAATAATATGAAACTGAAAATGATTTGACCTTCTACCGATCGTTTCCGACCGTTTTCAGCCCTACGAATATCACTGGCGGTTCATCTTATCACTGGCGGTTCGTGGCTAGAACCGGCAGTGATGAGCCGACAGTGCTGTTCAAATCTGTAGTAGTGCCACCAGGTTGTGTTCAAAACAGTTTGCCACAAATTAAACTGCCAGATGTGTACAATTCTTTGGACACCCCTACGATACTACTACTACACAAACTGTTTTTGGAGGTCGCGCCTGGCAATCTGTACCAAGGTATCATTAGCGCTATTTTGGAGAAACTTCTCCAAGACGACCACTCTTCCCTAGCCTAACAAAATATAAATTCACAGATTTTGGTAGAGAGCACAGAAGAATCTTTTCTCTATTTACAGATCAATCCCTACCATAATTGTTCCGAATCAATTCTCACCTGCTCTCCATCTTGACCCCATTGGAATCAACTAAAACGACTATATATTTATTAAAGAATCAAAGAGTATAGCTCTACCAAAGAGACCCAAATATAGCGTCTAAACGGCTCTCTCATATCCGCATCACCATAAATGCACATCGAGATTTGTAAGGGAATGTTTAGGTCACTCTTGGATTGTTAAATCTCGACTGTCTATAATAATCTGTTGGATTGTTGGATCCCTAGATTACATATAGGTGTTAGATTATTACTGAACATTCACCTATTGTTGATGCTAAATTGATTCTCGGTCATCATGAAGTCTTTTATATGCCTCAGCCACTTTTGACTGCCAACACCTATAATCTCCTATGTAGGTTTTATATGGACTGCAATAATCTGTTCGTGGAACTATGATAATAATCTAACCATTATTTGAAGTGTTTGGATAATCTTGAGATTATTTTATCATATTTACTATAACTGAAGATGATCCTCTTAATATAGACCCGGCCACATGCATGAGAGAATATGACCTTATTAAGAGCAAATTTTACTTAGCCCATATCACTTACTAGGCTAATAGACGAAGATTCGGTAGCCACAAGAGAAGATCATTTACACTACGATGTCGTACGGATTGTTTAGCATACCTTGTGTCCTGGTGTTAGTCAGTTTTGTGGTGTCGTTAACTCTGGTCTACAGTAGTTGTGAAAAAGGAAAATAATGGACACGTACTCCCCCACAAGATATGGGTCCAACACAAGGGAATGACTAGACCTGAAGTAAGATTCCAAATCTCCATGCAGCAACACAACGGTACACGAAGATTGTCTCGATTACCACACCTGGCTGCTGCTGGCTGTAGCGTCTTTTCTTCCTCACAAAATTCTCTTTGGAATGCGGTAAAGAGGGGTAAAGCCAAATGGCAAAAAGTAGTAAAAGGGAGGTGCCCGAGATCCCAAAAAAGAATGGAAGCTCTGGCCAGTAGCCAGCTGCCGGCCTTTGGCATGTGTGAGACTATCCATATCTACTAGTGATATCTGACCTCTGCCGGACGGGATGCGATTGGATTGATCGTTTTTCCACTAGAATTTACAATTTATTTCATAATTAATATATTTCATTAGATTATATTAGTATATAGATCACATTGCATTAGATAGGTTCTACAATTTTGTCTATTTTTAGTGTAATTTGATTACATGGTAGATCATTTTTTTTACCATATGGAAATTTCTACTCTAGCAACATTGATACTCCCTCCGTATAAAAAGGTCTTGGTCAAACATTGTGAATATAAATCATGAATAACTTTAAATTATTGAGTTTGAAAATATGAAAACTATATAATTAGATTTGTCTTCAAATATATTTTCATAAAGTATGAATATATCACTTTTTTAATAAATATTTTTATAGAAATATAAAGTCAAAGTCATGCGTTGAAGACCGTGTCGTTATTCTAAACGTCATCTAAATCCTATATGGAGGGAGTATCTCCAAATCATTTTAGAAGAGGGGCTGCCTTGATGTTTTTTCTTTCTTTAATTTAAGGTTCAAATTCTGAGATCAGGCCAAGAATCTGAGGTAGGGATGTGTCCATGCTACATCAGAGCAAGGCTAATAATGCAGCTTATTGCTGGCTATATTAGATACTTACAACCCATCTTTCAATCCACTCATACAGTAGTTAGCTGGATATGCCGGCTAGTGGAACTCACACAGTGCACACCGCCCATTAGCCACAACAGCCATTTCTTCCTATTTTTTATGTTTTCGATTTTTTGTGCCTTTTTTGTTTCTATACACTAGAAGAATACCCATTACAGTGTGTTATCTTAGAAATAAAGTTGTTATATTGTTGCGCGTATGAAATAAGCTACTAAAATTGGACAAGTTATAAGAGAATGTGATGGACAAATAAATAATAAGACATGGATATGGTTTGGATGTTCATAGGTTCAAAATAGCAAATTGTAAGTATGTGGCACTTAATGGGGATAAAACGTGGATACCTTACATGTACAGATTGAAACGTTAGCAGAGTTTGCTCTTAAATGCGATATATAGAGATAGATGTTCCATATATTATATTTATTTACTTCATGACCAATAATTGTTCTTTATTCATATCTTTCTCCTTGTCTTTAACATATTTCGTAAAAAAAAACTGTAGTTATACAACTGAAAAGACGTGTATCAAATGTTTGTTTTTTTCGTATCTACCAAATCCATGACATGCAGCTTAATAAGCAACATGGCAAACATCTCTGATTTTACTTCAAAGTAGCATATTTGAGCAAATAGGACTTTTTGAGCTTCTTAAGCATATGGACGTTGGCCCCCTTGGAGCTCGACCACATGGCCCATTGGTCTTGTAGAGTGGGCCATTTTGTCTGGGCTGAAAGTTTCACTTCTATCCGAGCTATTATTGCTCACAGAAAGCCTGGCCCAATGCTTCTCGTGACCCTGTCTAATCGTCTATAATACTGTGGGCTATATGAATTACTCCTATGTTTTCAAAAAAAAAAAAAAGAATTACTCCTATGAAAATTGCTCATTGCTCATCTTGTCAGTGAAAACCCGTATTATTAGTCTCTTTTTTTTTAAGATCGGCTAGATGCTTTATGAAAAATATAAATAGATAAAAATAAAATAGTAATGCTAGATGCGGTGTGCGTCGATGCGTGCTTGATGTTTGCTGCCCCCAAAGACTGACCGTGGGCTGCACAACCCAACTAAAGAAAGCATCTGCTTAGACGAGTTCATCAGCATTATATCCACCCTAGGGTTCCCGAACTCTCAGCCTGTCCACGTTAACAAAAAAGATTTAGACCGTGTGATTTGCATCTCACGTCTCTGATTGACTCCACCGGTGGGTTACAATTTCCCCTTCTTGAACCCTCGCTACATCCATCGAGAGAAAAAAAAACTCGCTCTCTCTCTCTCTCTCTCTCACGCGGTAGGGCGACGGCGCGAGGGCAGTGCTCGCCCTCCTCCTTCCCCGGTGGCACTCGCCCTCCTCTTTCCTCCTCCTCCTTCCCCTCTTCCCCTCCTCCTGAGCTCCTGCCTCTTACATCCGTTTCTTCTTCCCCTTCCCTTCCCTTCCCCTCTCTCTCCTTCCTCGCTAGAGGTGACGGCCAGCTTCTGACGCACCCATGCTGGCGCGCCGTCGTTGGTTGGCCCGGCTGCCCCTCCCTCTCCCAATCCTGTTCGTGATCTGCTAAACCTCAGGTACTTTTTTAAATTTGAATTTAATTTTTCTTAAGTTTTGTTTACAATTGTATTGGTACAAAGGAAGTGAGTTCTTCTAATTTTACTTTGTTTTGGTTCCCCTACTCTCTTTCTGGAGGCTTTGTGGGTTCCGTCGCTTTGTGACCTACTTGACGCCTTCTCCAGCTGGAGAATGTGTTCTCCTTGGTTGCATACTTTTTTTAATTCAATTTATTTTTGTTTTTCAGGATTGATTTCAGCTTCCTCCATACGATTATACTGACACGAAGGAAGGGATTTCTTCTAATTTTGATTCGCCGAATGTGTGCTCCTTTGGTTGCCGAAACCCTAAATACTTTTTTTTCTTTGGATTTGTTTTTATTTTCTAGGATTGATTTCAGCTTCCTTATTATGTTTTAACTACAATTGTACTGGTACAAAAGAAGTGAGTTCTACTCATTTTTATTCGTTTTTGTTTTCTAGGAATCATTTCAGCTTCCTTCTTACAATTATACTGGTACAAATGAAGAGAGTTTTAGCATCTTCAAGGTAACATGTATAATTTCTACGATATGTCTTATTAGCTGTGTTTGATCGTATGGTTTGGTTCAGGTACATCCTATGTAGAAATTGCACATACTTTTTGAGACTACGTAATTACTTTGGTGACCTAACCTTTACTAGCAAACATAAATTCATACAATCGATATTCCAATGGCCCAATTTAAATTAGTTTCATAAAAAATTGTCAACAGAAGACTCATTTATAGAGGAGATGCCACTAGACCCTTTTGTTTAATTCAATATCGAAAATATGCGTATCCATGTCACTGTTAGGTGTTTTTTTTTTCAATTGTTATCAAAAGCAAGAAGATCTTGGTTATGGTTGCAGGTGTATTTTATGTGGTTTAATTGGTTTTCATATATACTTACTGTATGTTTCTATCTTAGAGGGACACTATGATGATGCTGAATGCTAGGTTTAATGCTATGACAGTGGTGTGATTATGGACCAGCAAAGTACTCTACCCCTTCATACTGTACCCCTGCATCTTAGTTATGGGTACCTCTTTATTCAAGTAGACCCTTATATATAGTGTTCCATTAGTTTACACTTGCAGCTAGCGGTCCAAAATATCTAAGGCTAAATATATTTCACATTATGTCTTTTAAATTTATCTAGGTGATATGTACTCTCCTTTTACTATTTTGCTAATCTTCCTTTTATATTTTTCGTTAATAAAAGGACTTCAGCTACATGCTCTACGTGCCTTTCCATCTTGTGCTTATATTTCCAAAAATTTTAAAGCGATACACAATTTAGATGAATTGAGCTATTTCATACTGCGAGTGTTCCTTCAAGTGCTGACTACACTGCTCAAAGAAGTGTATTTTTTTACAACTCTAAAATCAATTTAGTGTTTTAGGTTCCGTGACATATCAGCGGCTGTAGTCCCAGGCACGGCGCCCTTGGGCGTTCTGTGCTGATGCTCGCCGGCGCGGCTGCCTCTGATGCGACATCTCGTCTGCTCCATGAAATCCTAGGTACCTGTCTCTTCCTTTTCCTCTTCCTCTCCCTCTTTCTTGATCTTTACATCTCTCACTCTAGTTGTGGTGTCGCACCGGCGGATCCCACTATGTGGTGGCTGCCCTCCAGCATGGCAGGATCTCTACACCTTCAGGCCAGCGGCCGCTGCACCTCCAACGTGCGCTCATGTCCCTACCTCTCTCTTGATGTGTAGCAAATGTAGGGTGGCAAGGTATTGTCCTCGCCCTTTCTCTTACCAATCTATAAGGATTCTGCTTTTTTTTCTGTGTTGTGTAGCCTGGAATAGTTTCATGCCTAACACTAAAAAGTTATTGACCAGATATGTAAACAGATCACAAGTAAATTAATGAGCCTTGACATTATTATATTCAGATCGGATATCTTGATTTGTTATTGCAAAAAATTGAATTGGTGTATCGCAGGAACTTTATTTGGTGAGTCCTAAACTGCAACTCGAAGTTCCAAGGCATAAACTTCCAAGCATTGTTTAGAGTGAATGATTTAAATCTTTAGGTTACGAAGAACATTCCATAGTCCGTATCTTTTTAATATTCATGTTTACAGTTTGGTATGGCAGTCTGTTTGAGTTCTAAGTTTGTGACATTCTATCAAGGGATCTCGACAAAAATATCGGCCCCACTGTACCAGATGATCGACCACGCCCAATGCAAAGATTGTATGGCCACTCGAGCATTCAATTGCTGTTTCCATCCATCTGCAAGATTATTTTCGTACTGCAGAACCTTTTCTATTGATCACAGTTTCCCTTTCAGCTAACCAGCTAGGTGGTAGCCTTCCAAATGCAATGCATGTCATCCTTTACACTTTGGACAACCATGTAAGTATATTACTGCCAGTACAAATTCATAGACCTTGAGAAAACTTTGAACTTCCTATGGCTATGATAGTTCCTTGATCTGTCCCTCATATGCTCTTTCATTTTGCATGTCAATCAACAGCGATCATTTCACTAAAGCGATACCAGATGTATTTTCAGCCATCACTGGACTTGCAAATTTATATGAGCACTTCAACTTAATAATGTTATACTGCAGCTAATTAAAAGTCACTTATCAATGACAATCATTCTTCTTAATTTCAAATTTTCCTGACAACTTCACGGGTCCATTGCTGCCTGTATCTTTTTTTTAACATGGCACTCATACATTAGAAAAAACTAACCACCACCGCCCAGGCCATGGCATCTTGAATCTTTTGCTCTATTTTTTTTTTTAAAACTTCTACCAATCAATTCCTGAACCACAAACAAGCTACACTACGATACTCTCCAGGAAGCAACTACTAATTTATTAGTTTTTTAATTCTTAGTTGAAGTAATGTGTTGTCTGATCAATCTACCATTTGTAGATGGCAGCGTCAGCTACCCGCAGCAGAACATCAAATGTGCACGACAAGAAGCAAATGGATAATGAGGGAAAAATGGAAGAAATAGTAGTCCAGTCACACTTGCTATGAATTGTTCTTGTCAATTTCCAATTTGCACTGTACCTATCTTATGAACAACATCTTAATATTTTATCATATTCTTTAGAGGTAATAATACCTCATTGCATCTAGAATCCATTGCTTTTTATTTTTGATACATAAATAACTCTGACCATAATCATTTTTCCTTGCGCGCAAAGGCACGCGCCTCCTACTAGTTTTCTCTCTAAATCAATTGCACCAACTCCCTGAAGAGAAGCACTGGCCATGTCGCCTTAAATTATCCTCACCGTCCGATCTCCTACATCAATGGCTAGGATCTGTTCCACGAGATTCTGCTAGAATCAGATTCCTTGCTTCATGCCCAGCTTCTCCTCCGAAGCCGGCCCATCAAATATATACGTGGGCTTCTGATTTCACTTCGCGATCCTTCCAGCAAAAAAAAAAAAAAAAAAAAATTCGACCTCCTCCGTGCCTCTTTCCCCTCCTCTCACGCTCCTCCCGCGTCTAGGCGCCGCGTCGCCGCTGCTCGGGCCCCTCTTCCTCTCCCTCTCTCCCAACCAGCGGTGCCGAGCGGCGGCGACCACCCTCGTTGTCCTCCTCCGTCCTCCCTCACTTGCCTCTCACCTCCGTTTCTCCCTCCCCTTCCTCTCCCTTCCCTTCCCTTCCCTACCGAGGCGGCGGCAGCGTCCCTTGCGTCCGACGTGCTGGCGAGCGGGGCCTCCGGCGGCGCGGGAAGGCTTTGGCGGCCTCCTCTCGGAGCCGCACCTGGACCTGGGCACTGGCGAAGCGGCGACACCAACCTAGGGTTTCCCCTCGGAGGAGCCGGCCCGGCGATGGCAGCTCCGGTGTGCGCGGCCTTCAGGCCGCCGGCCTTCGCGCGGGTGATGGCCCCCGGCGTTACAGTTTGGGCACGGCTGTTCCCAGCTCCGTGCTCCGGCGCAGCGGGCACGACACGAGCCTCGGCAGTAGCTGATCTAGGTATTTTTTTTAATAAATTCTATGGTAATTGTTTCCCTTTCCATGCACATTTGACAACTTCATTTGTTCCTGTGAATAGTGGTATTTAAACCAGTATTGAAACAATTTGTGCTATGCTGTTCGTTGTATGAAGGAAGACCTTTTTTTTGCTACCTCCTGTTGTATGGCTCAGTGACCCTCTGCTTGATTGAAAGAGTGCTTGTGCTGGCCTGAGCTTTTCTGTTTTATAAATTACGATCACGCCATTTTACTTCAACTGAGCTACAGTATACATATTGCTTAGTTGTCTGCGTCTCCACTCTATCCTTTTATATTCGTATAATGTCCTTCATTCATCGATCCATCCCTCTTTCCTCCTTACATACAATTTGCTTTCTTAGTAGTCTGGGCCAAAAAAAAAAAAGATTGAGGTTTATATACAAAATTTGTCTTGTCTAATTTCATTTTCCACATCCAAGATGATTTTGGTATTAGCTGGATGAAATTTGGGTGTGCATGTTGCTCCTTGTGTCCTATGTTTTCTTTTTTCTACTATTTGCTGATTCCCTAGATATGCAGAATGCAGATAATTTTTAAGCAGTCTCATTTAAAGGTCTTAGGTTTTCTGTTGTGTTTCAGCAGCTTTTATGCTGTGTTTCAGCCTCTTAGTTTCTCGGAAGCAGTATGCTAGATATTCATTTGGTGTGTATTAGATTGTTTAGGCATTTTTGTCGAGCATGGACATTAACTAATTTAGAGTTGTTGTAGACAGGCCTAAAAGGCATTCATTTCTGGTAGATTAATTTGCACAACAATCAGAAAGAAAAAAAAAATGCCTCTGCTCTTGTTTTAATCACAGGGCAGGTGGCCCCTTTTCCATTCCATCTTACAAGGAGTTCAGGGCCAACTTCGTTTTTTTTTCCATGTGTTCTCAATTTACATAGCATTAGTTGGTCTTCATGGATGTTTAGCTGAATAATTGTCTTCCCTCTGTCAACGTACCTACATTATCAAACAGAACATTATCAGATTTTGGTCTTAGCATCATTTTTGCTCCATTATGTATTCTGATTCATAGAAGGAACCTGATAATTTACCATTAATCATTTAGATATTGCGAGAAACTCCTACGCATCCTGAGGCACTGATTGTAAGGGGCACAACTCAGAATTAGATTATTTGATGATATTTCCGATTTTACGAGTTAGACCTTTATGTATTGAGTCCGCCTTCAGTGTCTGTGACCTTTCTTTTTCTTGCAGGCTATACAAGTTAGCCCATCAGCTGGGGAGGCATGAAATCCCTGCGACCCAGCAACCTCGCGCTGCTTTAGGAGAGTTCAAGACGCCTGAGTATATTCTACTTTAAATTGTACAGTATATTTTATCTAAATCGGCGCGTGATGGCGCGCCTCCCCGCACTAGTATATATAGAAAGAGGAGGAGGAATCATAAACCTACTAGTCCGTTTGTCATATGGCCACTTACTGAACTTTAGAACATATTCGACTATATAATACATGGGAGATTGTAGAATTGTAATTATGAGTTTTAAGAAAGCGATAAAAATAGTTTCATAGACAAGTAGCGGATACAGAAACGGACTAAAGGAGGGAGGGCTAAATAATATAGGACAAATTTTTTTCTCACTATATACAATACCCTAATAAATATATTAAAGAACGATATCGATTCAAAGTGGTTAAAAATACATAGAACTATGCTGAGAATAGAAAAGTACCCAATATGTCGGTCTCTCATTAGTTGCAATCTTTGAAGCATCTTTCTTGGCATAATATATTTCCATTCTAATCTATTGCAAATTAAATTAACGGAATCAGTAAAGCATACTACCTCCGTCCCAAAATAAGTGTCGTTTTAGGATTTTGACTATCTCTTTTGATCATTCGTCTTATTTTAAAAATTTTATGGAAAAATTAATTATTTTATTATGAAATGATTCATTATTAGAAGTACTTTAATCTTGGTTTGTTTATTTTAATATTTTCGTAATTTTTTTTGAATAAAGCGAATGTTCAAATGTCGATTTTAAAAAGTAAAAAACGACACTTATTTTACGATGGAGGGAGTATGTAGTAATTGTGCTGCTGTGTGCTGTGTATCATTACCATATTAGTACATTACCTAGGCTGTGCCGCTGAGGAATTTCTCACTGTCTGGAGCCCCGGACTGCTGGCCGACGGGGAGGCCGGCAGCCGACGAATGAGCACTCGGCAGAGGCAATCAACAGGCAGGCGCGGAGCGCCGTGGCCTCGCGGGCATGAGGGTGAGCCGAAGAACGGCAGAAGGCGGAGCGTCGTCGCAATTCACCGTGTTTCGGCTATTGGAAGCGACTCACAAGTCGCGGCGGGAATGCAAAACGCAAGACGGAGTTGCAGCGCTCGACTCAGGCCGAGGCTGGTGTCTAGGGGCGAGTGCAATTTTGGGCCGGGCTTTGAAGATCCGCTCCCTTGATTTTCAGCTCACGCCCTGGCCGTGCCCGTGCGTCCGCCCTAATCACAGTTCTTCTGTTATGTTCTCTTCTGTGTTTGACTGAGAGCATGCGTCGATCGGACGCCAAAATGACGTTTTACCACAGGAAGTGGTGGCAGAAGATGTGCATGAATGAAGACTTAAAATCACATTTACGACTGGACTGGATATACTCCCTCCCTATTTGGTAAAGGAGGTCGTTCTAGCCTGCGACGTCATTTAAGTAACTGAGGTCGTTTTAGGTTAGTTAATGTGGTTTTGGACGCAAATGCCCCTAGACTTTTCAGTTGCCGTCCCTTCATTCATTTCACAGGCGCCGCTTGAGTTGCCGTCCTCTGCGCTCGCTGCACAAATGGTCGCATGGAGGCCAGGAAACGCATGGAGGACGACGTCATGCTCGCTCCCGAATATATAGTATATGGGGTTGATTTTTGTCGTCGCTCCCGAATATCTGGTGGATTGATTGAAAATTTGACCAAACCCATACGTATGGCGGCTTTTGGTTGATTGCTGTTCCAAATTAAATTAGAATGGGTAAGCCCAGATCGTTGACCTGGACGACCCAACGAACGTCCATTTCGCCACTATCGATATGGCACTATATTATATACGAGGTAGTAGTACACTCACACATGGTGATAGGCCACACGAATGATCAATCGAGCTAGGCAGTCTGCACTCCACCTCCACGACGACGCGTCGTGATTATTAGACCACCATGGACGACGACGACCGCCGGAACCTTCTGTACCAATCCCTGATCGTCGCCGTAGTCACCATAGCTCTGATCCGTGTCCTGAAGCTGCTGGTGACGAGGCCGCGGCTGCCGAAGGAGGCGAGGCTCCCGCCGGGGCCGTGGAAGCTGCCGGTGATCGGCAGCATGCACCACCTCGCGAAGCGCGCTCCCGCACCGCGCGCTACGGGACCTCGCCGGCGTCCACGGCCCGCTCATGATGCTGCAGCTAGGCGAGACGCCACTGGTGGTGGTTTCGTCCAAGGAGATGGCGCGCAAGGTGCTCAAGACGCACGACGCCAACTTCGCCACCCGCCCCAGGCTCCTCGGAGGCGACGTCCTGCTCTACGGCTGGTCGGACATCATCTTCTCGCCGTCCGGTGAGTACTGGCGCAAGCTCCGGCAGCTTTGTGCCGGCGAGATCCTCGGCCCCAAGCGTGTGCTCACCTTCCGCCACATAAGGGAACAAGAGGTACAGTATGTACTACTCTCCTTTCATTGAAAAACATTCTTGGTCCTTAGTTTCATTTGTTTATATATAAATTATATAGATGGCGAGTGTGGTGGTAAGGATACGAGCAGCGGCCGGGTCGTCCACGGCGGTTGACCTGAGCGCGATGTTCCACAACTTGGCCAACAGCATTGCCGCTCGCGCATCATTCGGCCGCGTGCAGAGGAACGCCGACGAGTTCCTGTCGGCAGTCAGCGCCGGCGTCGTCTTGGCGAGCGGGTTCACGGTCCCCGACCTCTTCCCGACCTGGAGACCCGTGCTCGCCGTGGTGACCGGCATGCGCCGCGCCCTCGACCAAGCCCACAGGACGGTGGACACCACCCTGCAGGAGATCATCAAGGAGAGGAGAGACGCCCGGGGCGGCGATGTCGTCGGCAAGCGGCGGCAGGCCGACGACGACGAGACGAACCTGGTCGACGTCCTCCTCAGCTTGCAGGAGAGAGATCGAGGGGGGCTGGGCTTCGATCTAACCGAGAACATCATCAAGGCCGTGGTGTTCGACATGTTCGCGGCTGGAACGGGGACGCTGGCATCCGCGCTTAGCTGGGGCATGTCGGAGCTGATGCGGAACGAGAGGGTCATGAGCAAGCTGCAGGGCGAGATCCGGCGGGCGTTCCATGGCAAGGCGACGGTCACCGAAGCCGACATCCAGCAAGCGAGCAGCAGCCTCCCCTACCTGAGGCTCGTCATCAAGGAGATTCTCCGGCTGCATCCGCCGGCTCCGCTTCTGATACCCAGAGAGAGCATCGAGGCGTGCGAGATCGAGGGCTACACGGTTCCGGCCAAGTCCCGCGTTGTCGTGAACGCGTGGGCGATTGGGAGGGACCCCAAGTGCTGGGATGACGCCGATGAGTTCAGGCCCGAGCGCTTCGAGGGCAGCGTGGTCGACTTCAACGGAAGCAGCTACGAGTACCTGCCGTTCGGTGCTGGACGGAGGATGTGCCCCGGCATCGCCTACGGGCTCCCCGTCATGGAGATGGCGCTCGTGCAGCTTCTCTATCACTTCGACTGGTTGCTGCCAGATGGTGTGAGGGAGGTGGACATGGCGGAGGCGCATGGCCTTGGAGTCCGACGGAAGTCGCCGCTCCTGCTCTGCGCCACACCGTTCGTCGTTCCCGAACCCACATGCTAAAGTTATTTCTCTTGACGTTGCCTTTTTTTTTTTCTCATAGCCGGTTTGTCTTGACGTTGCCTAGTAAAAAACAAACGGCTTACACACCGCCACTAGAAATCATGTATTTATACTTTTATATAGTGACGGTTTTTTTAAAAAAATCGCTGCTATAAATAATTTAAAATTAATCTTTTTGAGTTTTTCAAACGATCTCGTATGAAAAAAATCACTGAAATAAAGTTATAGATCTCAAAAGTTATGAAAATTTATAGTTGACAACTGATTTCATTTGAAATTATGTATTCTCTACCATCCCCCCTCTGTATTCTCTACCATGCCGATCTCCATGCCCTCCTCTGCTGTCAGCGAGGCCTCTGCGGCGGCGAGAGTCTCCATGGGGGCGACGGCGCCGGAAACAGTCACAACGAGGGGGCGGCGGCGGCCTCGACCGAAAGGATCATCGACGCGAAGCTGATGGCGACGGAAACGATCGCGAGCCCGCTGGTAGGGGGTGTTTTGCAAAAAAACTGAGATTAGGTGGGATGAGTGGGAGGGTTTAAGTGCTAAAATAATCCACCTTTATCTGTAGCCATCGGATTAACGTCCTGTGATCTTGATTAGAGTTTCTATAGTTTTCACCGTACCCTGGTTTCTATAGCATACGTTGCCTTTAACCATACCCCTAGTTTTATGTGCTCCCAAAAGTTCATCGATCATTTTCCCTATTTGTTTGTAGGGCTTATGCTGCTCAGCGCACTATGGATACAGTGCTGTGTAACCTGAAGAGGGTTGCTTTTGAGAGCTCGTTGGATAGGTCCATATGTGTATACTAATTCTATTTGTGTCCATGAATCGCCGATTCATGTTGCATCTTCGTCTATTGATAAAGTTTATAAGTTTATGGCCTTTTCTAGGTTTGACCATCATATTCGACCAGAGCATGCGTTGCCTTCTGCAGCTGGTCATGGCAGTGATGATGATAACTTCATGCCCATATCCAGTGCCTGCTCATCTTCACACGTTTTGACAAATCTAAGGATGTTGGTCCGAGGAAGTCTAGGAAAACGCAATCATGATTGTTGACCGGTCCATCTACACAAGTGTACACCTTTTATTTACTTCTGCACTTCCTTTTCATAAGAGTAACCATTCTAAACCTCCTCTCCGTATGGATCACTAGTTTGTTTCGGCCTTCAATATTCAACAAATCTACTCCCACGTACTTGTTGTCAAATTTTCAAAATTCTATACGTGTCTTTCTTTCTACTACCCCTGCAAATTTTTTCAACTACACTACCGTTGCATTAGCTTATCATCCCTACATCTCTTTGCCCAAATATTATAGTTTCTATTGAAAATCTGTCTTCTTCTCGACTACTCATGCATCAACTTATCATTTCGACATCGTTTCTCCGAATTATGAGCATCTCTCTTTTTTATCCATTCATGAGATTACGATTACTAAAACTATTGCTATTTGTCCTAGGCAAGACAAAAGATATAGCGACCTACCTAGCCGGTACTCCATTGTAAATGTTCGGTGCATTCCCAGAGATGTTATTTTAACCATTAACTTGTTGAACCCACAACAATATGCTGCTATTCAAGCTGATGGGTTTGGTGAGTTGTTGAGATTGAAGATCGATGTTGTAGACAACAAGAATCTTCTTATCTGGTTAATGGACCACACTGACCCTGATCAAATGATAATTAAGATTGGTGACGGCAAGTTGCTTCCGATCACCCCACAAAAAATTAGGATGGTTCTTTGTTTGCATGTAGGAGCTGAAAACTTCAAGTGATACTCATGGAAGGAGGTGTCATATTTTGCCAGCAGATTATCTCTGATCTAAACCAACGTATCAATGAAGATTGTGATCTACAGATATCAACCTTGCAACAAGAGATCTTAAAGGGAAATGTTAATCCCCTCATGAAGGGATGCTTTTTCATGATACTCTGCAACATGCTTCTACTTCCCAGCAGCAATAACACCATTGGTTCAGTTGACATCAAGAGGACAATGGATCACCAATTGTTTGGAGTTCTTGACTGGTGCCAAGCTGTGTTTAATGATCTCCAGATTGCTGTTCGCAACCGGCACGACCGCGACAGAAACCAACTCACTCAAACCATTTATGGCTTGCGCCCTATTCCTACTAGTAATAATTCTCATCCCTATGTTTTTTCTCTTCTACCTTGATGTGTGCAGATGATGCATTTTTGGGGGGTCTTACTAAGTGCTTAGACATACTCCTAACTCTGACCGTCTTCATAGCTTTTGGAATTATAGTCTTTGTTCTATAGCTTTGTGTGTTGTCGTCCTCCCCAGTGAGAAGCTTGTCATTAGTATCAAAGTCCACCTCACTCCTAGCATTCCTTGTATAACGCTTAAAAATGTATTTACATGTAATCTTCTCAACTTGGACCTAAATGAAGGCACAAAAAAGGTGCACACAAATCAGTCCACATCACCAAGATTCGGTTCTTTTAAATTCTTAAATACATAATGCCATGATTGCCTTTAAGATACCGTCGGCTGTCCACAGTGCCTGTGTGATCCCACTCCTTGCACTCGCAACCATATGCTTCATCGACTTTATCTGACTTAACTATGAACTTGTGTTGGCCTTAGATTATCGTCTCTGATCTTTGTGTGCCGAAGCCTATAACAATGCTCGCCTAACTCTGGATCTGCTGCTTGTGTATAGACCAGTCCAATTGTACCTCAAATGGCCATTTGTTCTTGGTAAGTGTCTTGCTCTGCATCAACAAACGACACAATGTAATCATAAGTCTTAGCATATTGTTCTAAGTTTTCAATCATAGTATAATCAATGTTTAAATTCACTTTACAGTTGCAAGGTATGTTTCAGTTCCCTCCTTCATGTTCCGTTTGTGCATGAAATTCAGTGTACGCTTTGCAAACTTGTGCAAACAAGTATGCTTCCCCACAAAATTCTTCTTAACCGAATAGTTACCACTCTCTCACTGTGTTGTGTCGATGTCATCATGCCACAGTAATCATCTTTAAAGAAAGCTGGGATATACCTAGCTCATTCCCCTTATAAGCTTTCCATAGTGGTATTTCCTTGTAGACCAAAGTCTGTTATCAGTTCTTCCCAATCTCTCTCAAAATCTACAGGTGTCAGAGGGTGGTTCAACACTGACTTGAATTTTTCTTTGAAATTTTGTTTCTCATAAAAGGTGAATAACTTATTCAGGTTCGGCATCTGCTTCTTAACCACATGCCAATGACATATCCTGTGGATTACACTAGCGAATTCTAGTTCTATGGCCACTTCCATTGCCTGGTCCTGATCTGGCACACATAAGATAAATATCATTTTAAAATAATACAACCAACACATCTTGCAATTTTTATTTCATTCTACCTAAAAGATGTTAGCCACCTATTTTCAGGTTTTGTTTACCTGTGAGAATGCATATAGTACTATGTCCTCTCATGCATTTCTTAAAAACTTGAAATACCCACTAAAATGTTTCTAATGTCTCATTACTTAACAACGCACATCCAAAATATGTGTTTTGTAGGTGATGGTTTCCGCCAACAAACAAAACTAGTGGCTTCTCATATATATTTGTCTTGTGCGTGGTGTCGAATATCATAACTTCTTCTAAATCAATATAGTCAGCCTGCATGCTAGCGTGACTCCAGAACAAGCTATGAATCGCTCCATCTTTATTGATTTTTACATACAAACTAAATTGTGGGTTCCGAGCCTTACAGTCTTCAAAGAACTCTAGAAGCTTCCCACTGTCCTTAGCATGTTCTTCTCTCACATTTGCTGCCTTCCTACAATATTTTGTTAATATTACATTACGTAATCTCCACTAACTAGTTATTGTATGGAATAAGAGTTGCTGCCCACTGACTGGCTATCAAGATCACGAATTGTCATTGGAACATTTTCACCTCCATAATCTTGAGAACCGGTCAGTGGGCAACAACTCTTATAACATACAATAACTAGTTAGTGGAGATTACATATGTGATATTTAACAAAATTTTGCAGGAAGGCAGCAAATCTGAGAGAACATGCTAACGACATTAGGGAGCTTATAGAGTTCTTTGAAGGACTGCAAGGCACAGAACACACAATTTCATCGATACGTAAAAAAATAAAGAAAGGATTCATATCTTATTTTGAAGTCATGCTAGCATGCTGGTCGAATATATTGATTTTGGAGAAGTCATGATATTCCACACCACGCACAAGACAAATATATATGAGAAGCCACTAGCTCTGTCTGCTGGTGGAAATCATCACCTACAAAACACATATTTTGGATGTGCGTTGTTAGGTGATGAGACAATAGAAACATTTCAGTGGGTATCTCAAGCTTTTAAGAAATGCATGGGAGGACATAGTACTAAGTGCATTCTCACTGGTAAACTAAATCTGAAAAAAGGTGGCTAACACCTTTTTGGTAGAATGAAATAAAAATAGCAAGATGTGTCGGTTGTATTAATTTAACAATGATATTTCTCTTATGTGTGCCAGATCAGGAACAGGCAATGGAAGTGGCCATAGGACTGAAATTCCCTAGTGTAATCCAAGGATATGTCGTTGGTATGTGGTTAAAAAGCATATGCCGAACCTGAATAAGTTATTCGCCCTTTATGAGAAACAAAATTTCAAAGAAAAAATTCAAGTCAGTGTTGAACCACCCTCTGACACCCGCAAATTTTGAGGGAGATTGGGAAGAACTGATAACAGACTTTGGTCTACAAGGAAATACCACTATGGAAAGCTTATACCAGAAACGAGCTAGGTATATCCCAGCTTTCTTTAAAGATGATTACTGTGGCATGATGACGTCGACACAACACGGTGAGAGAGCGGTAACTATTTGATTAAGAAGAATTTTGTGGGGAAGCATACTTGTTTGCACAAGTTTGCAAAACGTACACTAAATTTCATGCACAAACAGAACATGAAGGAGGGAACTGAAACATACCTTGCAACTGTAAAGCGAATTTAAACATTGATTATACAATGATTGAAAACTTAGATCAATATGCTAAGACTTATGATTGTATTGTGTCGTTTGTTGATGCAGAGCAATACACTTACCAAGAACAAATGGCCATTTGAGGTGCAACTGGGAATGTTCTATAAATGAGCAGCTGATCCAGAGTTAGGCGAGCATTGGTATAGGTTTTGGCACACGAATAGGTCAGAGACGATAATCTGAGGCCAACACAAGTTCATAGTTAAGGTAGATAAAGTCAACGAAGCATACGGTTGCAAGTGCAAGGAGTGGGATCATACAAGTACGGTGGACAGCCACCGGTATCTTAAAGGAATCGTGGCATTATGTATTTAAGAATTTAAAAGAACAAAATCTTGTTGGCGAGGACTGATTTGTGTGCTCCTTCTTTGTGCCTTCATTCAGGTCCAAGTTGAGAAGATTCCTTGTTAATACATTTTTTAGCGCTATACAAGGAATGCTAGGAGTGAGGTGGACTTTGAATCTAACGACAAGCTTCTCACTGGGGAGGAAGGCAACACACAAAGCTATAGAACAAAGACTCTAATACCAAAAGCTATGAAGACGGTCAGAGCTAGGAGTATGTCTAAGCACTTAGTAAGACCCAAAAAATGCATCATCTGCACACATCAAGGTAGAAGAAAAAAACATAGGGGTGATAAGAAATTACTAGTCGGAATATGGCGCAACCATAAATGGTTTGAGTGAGATGGTTTATGTCACGGCCGTGTCGGCTGCAAACAACAATCTGGAGATCATTAAACATGGCCTGAGACCAGTCAAGAACTCCAAACAATTGGTGATCCATTGTCCTCTTGATGTCAACTGAACCAATGGTGTTATTGCTACTGGTAAGTAGAAGCTCGTTGCAGAGTATCATGAAAAAGCATCTCTTCATGGGGTGATTCACATTTCCCTTTAAGATCTCTTGTTTTAAGTTTTATATATATGTAGGCCACAATCTTCATTGATACATTGGTTTAGATCAGAGATCAGCTGCCGGCGAAATATGACATCTTCCTTCCATGAGTACTACTTGAAGTTTTCAGCACCTATAGGCAAACCAAGAGCCATCCTAATTATTTGTGCGGTGATTGGAAGCAACTTGCCGGCACCAATCTTAATTATCATTTGATCAGGGTCAGTGTGGTCCATTAACCAGATAAGAAGATTCTTATTGTCTACAACATCGATCTTCAATCTCAGCAACTCACTAAACCCAACAGCTTGAATAGTAGCATATTGTTGTGGGTTCGACAAGTTAATGGTGAAAATAACATCTTTGGGATTGCACCGAACATTTACAATGGCGGAACCGCTAGTGCGTCGCTTTTTCTTTTGTCTTGCCCAGGGCAAATAACAATAATTTTAGAAACAGTATGTCCATGAATGGATAAAATGAAGAAATTCTCATAATTCGGAGAAACAGTGTAGAAATGATAAAATGATGCATGAGTAGTTGAGAAGAAGACAAATTTTAAATAGAAACTAATATTTGGGCAACGGGATGTGGGAATGATAAGCTAATGCAGCGGTAGAGGTGCTGAATTTTTTTTGCAGCGGTAGTAGAAAGCAAGACAGATATAAAAATTTGAATATTTGGCACAAATACGTGGTAGTAGATGTGTCGAATATTGAAGGAAGAAATAAACTAGTGATCCATATGAAGAGGACCTTTAGAATGTTACTCTTACGAAAAGGAAGTGCAGAAGTAAATAAAAGGTATACACCTGTGTAGATGGACTGGTCGACAATCCTGATCGTGTTTTCCTAGTCTTCCTCGGACCAACATCCTTAGATTTTGTCAATGTGTTAAGATGAGCGGCCGATGGATATGGGCACAAAGTCATTCATCATCACTGTCGTGACCAGCTGCACAAGGTAACTCATGCTCTAGCCGAATATGATGCTCGAACCGAGAAAAGGCCACAAACATATGAACTTTATCAACAGACGAAGAAGTAACATGAATCGGTGATTCATGGACACAAATAGAATTAGAATACACACATGGACCTCTCCCTAAAAAACATCATGAGTGACCTCAAAGAAACCCTTGGCATTGGCTCCCTGTGCATACAAACACTTTTAGGGATATATGTTCCCTGTCTAACGCAATGTGATCACCAAGCAGTCAAAGTGTTAATTCAGTACCAGTGCCATTATTCAAATTGCATAATATATTTTGTTAATATGAAGCTAATACATAACTGATCCTCCAGTTCATATCCAATGTAATATCTTTTGTTAATGTGCAGCAAATGCATAACAGATCCTCCAGTTCTTGTCCAATGATTCGATTTGGTCATGAATCAATAAATTAATGCCTTTTGTTTATAAAAAGCCCCGGACATCCATGGTCAGCGCATCTGGGCGTCGCGAGTGCCGAACAAAGTGAAGATCTTCTCCTGGCTGTACTTCAAGGAATCGGCTCAGTACAAGGGTCAACCTCCAGGCCAAAAACGTTCTCGACAACACGCAGTGAGAGCACTGCACAGGAAGTGCTGAAGACAGATACCATGTGTTCTTTGCTGCCCAGTAAGTGCAGGTGTTTGGAGCAGACTGAACTTCAGCAATATTGCAACTCTCTCCGACATTGATATATGGAACGCTCCCACCCCTGCCCACCTGATTCTCCTCTGGTGGCTCTGGGATGCCAGGAATGGCGCGGTGTTCAGACATGAGACTCCCTCTAGTCGAGCAATTATCTCTACACAGTATGTGATGATCTGGTGATTTGGCGTAGTCGCCTTAGGATCGATCGAGATGTAAACAGCTTAAACTCTTGGCTCTGCCATCTCATATCCTGTAGCACAACTTTTGCCTCTACTTAGGTAGAGCATTTAAATGGAATTTAGGTGGGGAATCTCTCCCCTCCGTTATGTTTTTTTTTTCAAAAAAAAGCCTCGATCTGTCTACAATGGTAGTTGAAGGCAACTGCAGACTCTTCACAAGAACTATTAAATATAATATTCTATAACCCTCTATCCACTTCGTTCTATAAATCGGATAGCACTTCACCAAGGTCGCTAGGCTCAGGGTCAGGTTTCAGTTAGTTTCAGATAGTGGCAAAGAATTGCAAGGTAAGAGAAAAAAAACTGTTACATGTGTGCTATAACATCTGCTATTTTGAAATGTACTTGCTAAATATCCAGATCACTTGTAATTCTGAGTCTCTACCTGAAGTCCAAATTAATTGTTAGCTCAGAACCAGAAAAAGATGGAGCAATGAGTAGGGATACTTATTTTGCATTCAGTGAATCCCATGCCATTCAAAAGTAAATCCAACGTAATTAATGTAATTTTTTGATAATTTTCAGTTACTCCTAGCATTCACATGTGCAATCCCATGTTATTCAAAAAGTGAATCTCATGTTTCTCACATCTAATAAGGACTTTGCCTAGTATCAAATGCAGGTGCAGGTTCAGACTTCAGAAAGAGCGAATTAGACTTCAGAAAGAACGAATTATACAGAAGGCAAAGTTCAGAGATATTGGAGATGGTAGACGGTCCATCAAGATTATTAACGGGATGATTATGTTGTAGAAGAAAGGCAAGACAATAAAATTCTCATTACAAATAACAACATTCAGAGAAAATGGATTGGAGCTTCTTAAGAGATATGCTCCAGTTGAGAGGATTTGGTACAAAATGTATTGGTTGGATTAAGAAATTAGTGGAGGGTGGTTCTATTTGTATTAGGATCAACGACGAAAATAGTGCTTTCTTCAAACCTGGTAAAGGGCTTAGACAGGGAGACCCCTTATCTCCTCTGTTGTTTAATCTGGTAGCTGATGTGTTTTCCAGAATGCTGATGAAAGCAGCCAAGCGGGGATTAATCTCTGGCTTCCTCCCTCAAGTGGTTGGGGGGGGGGGGGGGGGGGGGTGATCAGCTTGAAGTATGCTGATGGCACTCTGCTGTTTTTAGAGAATGATTTGGAGAAAGCTAGTAACCTAAAATGGATGTTGGATTGTTTTGAACAAATGTCTGGTATGAAAATTAATTATGATAAGAGTGATTTACTTACGATTGGTATGGATGAGGATAGAACAAATGATTTTGCTAAACTCTTTTGTTGTAAGAGAAGTGATTTTCCTATCAAGTACTTGGGGGTGCCTCTCCATTACACCAAGTTAAATAAGACAGACTTACAACCTTATCGACAAGATTATTAAGAGAATTGCTGGCTGGAGGGGGAGACTTCTCTCCTATGCAGGCAGGCTGACCCTCCTAAGAGCATGTCTGGCTAGTATCCCCATTTACCTGCTCTCTGTGATTAAATTCCCTAAGTGGGCAATTGATTTGATTAATTCTCATATGGGTCATTTTCTTTGGAACAACACTGAAGACCATCATAAGTATCACTTAGCTAACTGGCCTTTGATTGCCCAGAAGAAAGTGTTTGGGGGCTTAGTTATCCCTGACTTGAGAAGTTTGAATTTGGCGTTATTGAATGCTTGGATCTTTAGATACCAGCTGAACAAAAATGCTGTTTGGACTCGGATAGTAGACTGTAAATATAAAATAGGAAACCCAAATGTCCTGTGCTATCCTAGTACAGGGGCCTCTCCTTTTTGGAAAGGAGTGGCTTGGGCTCTCCAAGCTGCCAAGATGGCAAGATGGGCATTAAGTGGAACATTGGTAATGGTACTAAAGTTAGATTCTGGGAAGATCATTGGATAGGTAACACTAGTCTGGCAATTATCTATTGGCCTCTATATGTTATTAATGATCAACAAGGTAAAACTGTGAGTGAAGTCTGGGATGGGGTGAACCTGATGCTTACTTTCCGGAGATCAGTTTCTGAGCAGGGCATGAATCTATGGTGGGAGTTACTTAGTTTGATGGAGGGTATCTTACTATCTGAAGAGCAAGATCAAATTATCTGGAAGTACACTTCCTCAGGAAGTTATACAGTGCAATCTTTATATGCTGTGGTAAATTTCAGGGGGGATAACCCGGGTTTTTGTCAGCTCTGTGCGGAAATTAACTATAACTCCTAGGGTACAGTGTTTCCTATGGCTTCTCTCTAACAATAAGCTGCTAACTAGAGATAATGTGGCAAAGAGAAGAGAGATAAGTGACCTTAGTTGCCTTATGTGCTCTGAAAATGAGAATATTAATCATCTGTTTTTTGACTGTTGCATAGCCAAAATGATTTGGTTGTTTGTCTCTGATATTTTAGAATTGGAGTTGGGTCAAAACTTCGAATCAGTTGCTCGTTTTTGGTTAGCCAATAAGAATCATCAGCTTACTAATTTTGTTTCTGCTGTGACCCTCTGGTCTATTTGGAAATTTCGAAATGATCTATGTTTTCAGGGTACAAATAAAGTGGATGGGACTGAAGGATATTTTACTCAGGATGACAAGGATGCTAAGAAGATGGAGACCGTTGATGCTGGAAGAGATGGGAGAGCAAATAGAAGTGGTGGCTGTGCAGCTGGAAACAAAGGCGTTCTCTCCACCTCAAATTCTGTGGCACAGCCAGGAGGATTCTTCATCAGGATCGGTGACATTTGATGCTCCGCTTTTGGTCTCAACCGTTGCGAATTCGGCTCAGGCTGACTAGTTTGTATCCAGTTCGAATGGTGGCAGGTTGGATGGCTTGAGGCCTTTTCTGTAGGGTGTCTGTGCTCTGAAAAACTTGAAACCTGAAACGTTCAGTGCTTTTGAATAAAAAGCAGGGGAAACCTTTTTGTCTAAAAAAAATAACAACATTCAGATCAAAGCACACAAAACTGCTGGAGCAAATGTAATTAGATCATATCCGAGTGAAGGGAAGAGAAGGGTACCAGCTGGGTGCCCGACGAAGATGTGACGAAGGAACCGATGAAGACATCAGAGTCGGCCTGACGGAGCAGGCCGGTGGCGGTCGCTGGCGTTTGCGGGTGGCGTCTGTCTTTGTAGGCGAGCGCCTGACCGGCGGCTGCGGCGGTGGCAGAGACCTGGGCGTGGGGTAGAGGCGGTGGGATATGCGGGCAGCCGAGACGCAGCGGGACACGCACTGTAGCCTGTCGCCCGAGCTCGTGTTTGTCAAGTAGCAGGCGGCGACGGCGGCGGCGGAGACCTAGGCGTAGTCTCGTCTAGCCAGTTTTGCTGCGAGGCCTGTGCGACAAGAGAAACCACGGGCGGCGCTCGACGGTGAGGACGACATGCTGGCAGAGGGAGCCGCGAGCAGGCGAGGTGTGGCGATTGTCGCGGCGGTGAGCGCTGCTCGCGTCGGGCGAGGTCGTCCTGCTTGCGGCGATGCGCGGGGTTTGGTGGGGGTCGCGCCGTGGCGGAGGCGAGGTGGGGCGGGTGTCGCCGCGGGGCGGGCCGGCAGCTCGCGGCGTGGCGTTCTGGAGAGGTCGCGATCCTCGCGGCGATGCGCGTTGCGCGGAGTGGGGTGGGCGTCGTGCGGCGGTTTCACGGACGTGGCGAAGAGAGTCGGGCGATTGGCTGGGCCGTGGGGCACCGGGCGATTTTGGATGGCTAGCGTGAACGTGATGTTTCTTTGGGCCTTTGGTCTTGGGCTTAGCACTTAGCAGGGCCAATAAGCTCATTGACAGATATGCTGCTGCGTCCCAGTGTGTGGACGAGTTCGGTTGGTTCCGTAGAACACGCAGGAAAACCGAAGCCGACACTGATCCCCAAGGGAAGCCCGATAGTTTTGCTCAGTTTTCTGTGAAAATGTCCCCAGCCCAGCCCAGCCCAGTGAGCTCCTTTTTCCTTCGTGTTTTCTCGTCTAGGCTTCTTCCACTTGATATGTTGGACTTCTTGTTTGTCTTAGGGTCTCACAGCAGCTCAGTGATCCTTACTAAGGGTGTTCATCACATGATCACCACCACCACCACCTTGCCAGTATATATCCTTGCATCCTTAGACTATAAAACCTTGTACTCCCTCTGTATAGAAAAAAATATATCGTTTCGGAAAAAATTTTGGTCAAACATTGGAGATATATAGAAATATAAAAACTATATAAATAGATTTTTATCTTCAAATATATATACTCTCACAAATGTATACGTATGTCACTTTTTAATATTTTTTATAAAATATGAAGCCAAAATCATGTTTTGAAGACTGTGTCATTATTCTAAACGACATCTAGATCTTATACGGAGGGAGTATATACTAGCTAGCCCACAACACTAGTCTAATAAATTATGCTGTCACTCAATCGCTAAAATTACTTAATACGCATCCATTTTGCTTATAGGTAACAATGAGGCTTATAGGGCACATTAGCATGTCATCGTTTGAGCATAGGTTACACCTGCAGTAGCAAGTCACATAACGGTACTGTAGCCAGCATGCACGTTGATACCACTAGTATACATAGCTCTACAGTGGCGCCCCATTTTTTTACTGGCGGTTTCGTTCAGCGGCTGCAAGAGTAAATAAAATGGTGGACTCAAGTTCTGAACCGCCAGTGAAAACCACTTAACACTGGCGGTTGTCTTAAGCCAACCGCCAGTGAAAATCAAAACTTAACACTGGCGGTTGGCTTAAGGAAACCGCCAGTGTAAACACCATTTACACTGGCGGTTGTCCTCCAGCGTTAAGTTTCAATTTTCACTGGCGGTTGTCTTTAGTTGATTTTTACTGGTGGTTGTCTTTAGTTGATTTTCACTGGCGGTTAGTTAGGCCAACCGCCAGTGTGAAGTCTGCTATAAATGCAGCTTCTTCTCCACCCAATCGAACAGTCACTCGCAGCCAGCCGCCATTGGAAGCATTTATGGAGTTACAGATCTGCCAAAATATAAGAGGGGAGGTTTTCTTCTTCATTTCTTGGGGGAGGTTGCTAAGAAAGATTAGTTTACGTATCTAATGCCTCTATTTAATCAACTTTGATCAATTTGGGCCACTTTTTGGATCTAGGGTTTGCCATGAGGTAGAGAGAATGATTGCTAGGTTATTACCTTTATTTATTCAAATTAGGTTGTTTACGATTGCTAGATAGTGTATCTCCTCTCTCTCTTTTCATAATTACTTCTCAATTTAGGTTATATTAGTTGTTTCCATGAATGGTGTGTGTTCTTTTGTATTCATGTAGGGAGAGCTAGATTTTTTTAGTTTTTTGTTTTTTTAATTATATGTTAATTGGGTGTTTATATTCAATCATTTCTTAGCACACATTATTTTTCCAAATTTTTTTAATTATGTTAATAGGTTGTTAATTAGTTTTTCTATTTTTTTATTATGTTAATAGGGTTTAATTGTTTTTTTTAATTGTGTTTTTTTATAAATTATGTTTATTAATTGCAAAATATTCAATCTTTGACATTGAGAATGAGTCTTAACACACATTATTCTTCTAAATTTTAGTGAAGTAAGGTTCGAAAGGTCTACAAATTGAAAAATATTCAAGTGAACGGTTTTCATCTGTATTTCTTCGAACAAGTTTGCTGGAAAAAAGGTTCGTTAATTAATTAATACATATAAACAATCATATTTTTTTGCATTGATCGTAATAAATTCATTATATTTTTATGGTTAATGATGGAGAGGTCATTCTAGATGTATAATTTATCACGAGTTAATCCATCATACATACCTGAGGTGCAGAGGTTTATCGATGCCGTTAAGATCCATACTTGGAGGTCAAATACGAAGCACATATACTGTCCATGCATAGACTGCAAGAATGTTATCGTATTTGATAACACGGAAGCAATATTTTCTCATCTTGTATGCCGAGGATTTATGGAGGATTACTTGATTTGGACAAAACATGGAGAGGGTAGCTCTGCAGCTTACACAACTGGTACTCCTGTGAACATCGCTGTCGATGGTCCAGATATGCTTGCTGACGGATTCATTTCATATACAAGAGACAAACACCTTGTCCTCAGAGTGAACATGTTGTGCCTAATGCTAATGATCATGGTTTCGTTGGAGGAAATGAGGGCATAAGAACTGAAGGTCCGCCAAATGTTAGTGCTGAGGAAGATGTAGACTTTTTAGATGCAATATTGCGTAGTCATATGGATCCATGTATTTTCTTCATGAAAGGTATGAAGGAAATGAGAAAGGCAGCAGAAGAGCCGTTTTACGATGAGTCTAAAGGTTGCACGAAAGATTTTACGATGTTGCGATCAGTGCTAAAGTTATTGATGGTAAAAGCCCGGTATGATTTGTGTGATGCTGGCCTTCGATGCGTTTCTGAGTATTCTCACAGACTTGCTTCCAATGGAGAATAGAGTGCCTGCTAATACATACTATGCAAAGAAGCTAATCAGTCCGCTTACTGTGGGTGTCGAAAAGATCCACGCATGTAGAAACCATTGCATCCTATATGAAGGTGATGAATACAAAGACTTAGAAAGTTGTCCTAACTGTGGTGCAAGTACATACAAGACGAATAAAGACTATCGAGAGGAAGATTGTGCCACCTCCGTGACTTCGGGGAAGAAGCGAAAGAAGACCCAACCCACCAGCAAAGATAAAGAAGAAGTAGACTACTACGTGCAGAAGAACAGTCCTGCTTTGGTGATGTGGTACCTTCCCGTGATTGATCGATTGAGGTGTTTGTTCGCAAACACTGAGGATGCCCAACTTATGAGTTGGCATGCTTCTGATGAGCACAAAAATGATGGAAAGTTGCGACATCCAGCCGATGGGAAGCAATGGCAAGATTTCAATGCCAACCATTCAGAATTTGCTAAGGAGCCAAGAAATGTTAGGTTCGCTCTGAGTATGGACGGAATGAATCCATTTGCCGAGAGGAGCAGCAAGCACAACACATGACCGGTGATCCTCACCATCTACAACCTTCCGCCGTGGTTGATGCATAAGCGTAAATACCTTATGCTAACCATTCTTATTTTTGGACCTAAATAACCCGGCGTTGACATGGATGTATTTTTGGAGCCGTTAATACAGGACATGAAAATATTATGGGAAAAAGGAGTTAAAATATTGGACGAGTACCGCCAAGAAACTTTCACACTGTTTGCAATTATTTTTGTGATCATCAATGATTACCCTACTCTCTTTACATTAGGGCAGTTCAAGGGAAAGCTTGGTTGCGTAATCTGCATAGACGGAACCGCTTACGTGTTCCTTGACGCATCAAAGAAGATAGTGTACATGAGGCACAGACGGTTCTTATCGAAAGGGCACAGGTACCGCTTGCGAAAGATGGATAAGTACTTTGACAATAATGATGAACTACATTCTACTGCTCCATCAGGTAACAGTAAAGGTCAAAGAGTTTTCAGAATAGTCAGCAACATCAAATTTGCTTTTGGAAAGAAGACAAAAGACGGAAAACCAAGAAAGGATGTGAAACCAACTCCAGGGGCTACATTCAAGAAGATTTCTATTTTCTTCAAGTATTTGCCATACTGGAAAGAGTTAGACGTACGCCACGCGATCGACGGTATGCACTTTCAGAAGAACGTTTTTGAAAGCGTAATTGGCACGTTGTTTGACATAAAGAGCAAGACTAAGGATGGACTCAACTCACGTATGGACATGGCAAATTTGAGTATAAAAAAGGAACTGCACCCTGCTCTTCTAGAAAATGGGAAGTACCACCTCCCCGGCAGCAAGGTACAACATCAACACAAAGGAGCAACATGCGATGTGTGTGTGGTGGAAAAATTGGAAAGTTCCATCTGGATTCTGCTCTAGCATAAGGAGTATTGTGTCAATGAAAGACCTTACACTGACCAACTACAACTCACATGATTGTCATGTCATGCTGACTACTTTCCTCCCTGTTGCCATCAAGGCTATAAATCCAGTGTTCTTAAAGATGGCAATCACCAGGTTATGCTACTTTTTCAACAAGGTCTCATAGAAGGTTATTGACCGCGATGAGCTGCTGTCTCTTCAAGAATTTGCGGTGGAGACTCTGTCACAGCTTGAGATGTGTTTCCCCCCATCATTCTTTGATATAATGGTTCACCTTGTGGCGCGCTTGGTGCCGCAAATAGAGGCATTGGGGCCCATGTATTTGCATGAGATGTGGACTTATGAGCGTTTCATGTCAGTACTGAATGGCTATGTATCAACTTGTGCTCGTCTTGAGGCGTCCATGATAGAAGGGTACTGTACTGAAGAGGCCATTGAGTCTGGTAGCCCATTCTGCAATAGTGTCCTGAAAGACCAGATTGCAATAGGTTTGCCCCCGTCACGACACGAGGGTAGGCTACATGGAACTGGGTGGATGGGACAGAAATCTTTTATCCCGTCAGATTACAAAATAGTCCTCGAGGCACACTATAGCATCCTGCATCAGCTCTCGATAATGGAGCCTTTGATCGAGCAACACATGAATGATCTTCGATAACATAATGATGGGCACACAGATGATTGGGTCATGCAGGAACACAAGCATCGGTTCACCGCATGGCTAAGGGAGCAGGACATTCCAGATGGAGAAACGTTTGAGGAACAAACCATCAAGAAGAAGTCATCTGGACCATCACGCCAGGTCACGACATGGCAACCCTATGACATCAGTGGCTTCATGTTTTGTACCAAGTCCAAGGACAAAAAGAGCATGGCACAAAACAGTGGTGTTCGATGCGAGGCCATAGACGATGCAACTGGTGAGATTAGTACATTGTTAACGGTGGATAACGTCAACTTTTATTAGAACTTTAGACATGAAAGGACACATGAATACACACTAATCTAGGGTTTTCACTGACAATTTTCACGAGTTTTGCATATTCTGTATTTTCCAGGGATTATTTCAGAAACGCGTAAAAGAGGGATTAAAGTGCGTAAAAGACACGAAACTTAACCGCGAAGGCAAACATCGTCATCAGGACCCTAGAAGCATCTAGAAGACACCTGAGCAACCGAGGCCCCGGACCCTGCCAGGTGGGGCCGGCTGGCGCCCCCTCCTAGGTTTTGGCCCCGCCTTCTTGAGTCTTTCTCCACCGCCTATGAGGAGTCATCTCGGCCCTTTGTTAAGTCGGCTTGATCCTATGGCGCGTATTCATCCCACCGGGCTATAAATAAAGGGGCAGACCCCTATCCCTGGAGCAATCCCTATTCCTGAGCTTCTGTTCAATATCTCTAGTTAGAGTTAGATGTAGCAATTAGGAGAGACTAATTCTTCTAGATCTAGTCTTGTTTAGAGAAGTAGAGAGATAGGGTAGAGGAGTAGAGTTCTGGAGGAGTTCCGGTCCTGTCGGCGCTTCTCCGTAGCTGTATTCTTCGGGATTCGGCTTCCTCGCCCGGAGCTGCGTTCTGAGGTACTTTTGTATTCAACATTCTAATTCAAGTAAGCAGTTGTTCGTATTTGTTCTTAAGTTTGCAACTCATATTGAGTACTTTGATCTTGGTCATTACTTGATTGAAGTAGTATTTCGTAGTGTAGGCATGGTGCCTAGACTAGGTTTACTTGTAAATGCCCCCTGATTAGCCGGATAGTGGTAGTTCGCGTAGGTGACAGCTACGTTGATTCCTCTGTAGTCCACTTCCCGTTGATAGGATTGGTAGGTGTATAGGTGCTTGGTAGGAGAGAACTCTGATCTCTGCTTTTATTCAGGTTACTGTCCAGTTAGAACGGTATTATTCAATGCTTACCGGTTGTTGGAACTAGATAGTCATTAGCTATCTCCTCTTTCTTAATATTATCTAGCCTAATTATAGGGTTAAGTTCATCGGCTTGGTCATTATCACCTACTGTTCCCTGTGGATACGATATTTAAAACCTCCGGGTGAAGTGCTACATCGGTATTACATCTGTGCGCTTGCGGATAATCTGATAATAATAATATTTAATAGAGTGCAGTTAATTTATACCAACATACATACTTTGGCTTCATTGAGGACATATGGGAACTAGACTGTGGTATATTTCAGATACTTGTGTTTCGATGCTAATGGGTTGAAGACAAACATGTTATAGTGGATAACTATGGGCTCATAGTTCTTGATCTAAGTAAGGTAGGTTATAAAGATGACCCATGGATCCTTCCTAACCGTGCCACCATGTCTTCTATGCTGAACAAATTCTTTCTAAAAATGAGAAGAAAAGTTCTGACAAGCCGAAGCATATAGTTTTCCCTAGAAAACAACATGCTCTAAGAGTTGATGGTGTAACTGATCTGGAGGATTTTAACCAATTCAGCGAAATGTCTCTCTTTGTAGACCATCCAGTGAAGATAAGACATGTTGAGCAAAGCATCCCAAAAAGTTCGCAGCCATGGGTGCACCACTGATGGACAAGGAAAGAACAGTAGCTGGCTAGATTCTATTTGTCATTTGTCATGTAATCCATTTTTGATTCAATATGTACCCTATGCTACCAATTATCTATTTTAACATGTTTCCATTTCTCTATTTCAACATGTTTACATTTCTCTACCCTAACAAAACCCTAAACACTAACTAAACCCTAAACACTAACTAAACCCTAACTAAACACTAAACTCCGAACCCCTGTCTCTAAACCAAACCCTAATAATACCTACAAATTGTTTACTAAAAAATCAAAAAAAATTTATACAGGCGGGTCACATTAGGAACCGCCAGTGTAAATGATACTATGACCCGTCAGTGTAAAAGATTTACACTGGCGGTTCCTAATGTGACCCGCCTGTATAGACCCCCGCCTATATAAGCTGCTCGTTTCCCCACCCAAAATTTTCTAAGTCTGGTGGCGCGCTTCTTCTGAATTTGTGCCGTCAGGCTGCCCGATTGCACACCGGCCGCCGCCGCACAATGGAGCCCGACTGCACACCGGCCGCTGCCGCACACCGGCTCCTGCCGGTGCTGTGACCTTGCCGCAGCTGTGTGCTCGCCCCACCGCCTCGCCGCATGAAAACCCAAGTTTGGTTTTAATAATTGATGAAAGCTAGTTTGCTAATATTTGCTCTAAGTGTTTCATGAATTTAATTAGCAAACACCAACATGGAGCAAGGTGATCGGGTCGGTTAAGGCCACAAGTGAGAGGCCATGACGGCGTCCATGCAAATAGTGTAAGTCCATCATCTAGAAGGAGACCAAATGCTTCATCCATGGAGGAAAAGGAAAGAGAGAAAAATAAAATGGGCTCAAGGCAAAGGTATATCTTATAGGGCCATTTTATTTTTAGCACTCAAAACACCGTAAAGGGTGTGAGTGTATTTAGGATAGATAACCTGTACTATAAAGAGGGGAAATCTTTATTTGCAATGGTTATCTAGTGCCACTAAGTGTGAGTTTCATTTGCATATGCATAAGCGCTTAGTGACGTTGTGAGATTAAGCCTTAAAAATTATTTGTGAAAAGCCAAAATTATATTAGAATATTATTGTTAAAAGTTGGCTTATTAAAAGGTTTGGAAAGGTGCTGGAATCAACTAGTTGCAATCAGTTGGAACTAGTTGATAGCTGCTGAAAAACTAAGCTGAAAGCAGTCGCAACCAGAAGCGGTTGCAACCAATCTGAAATTAAACTCGAACCAGTTAAGAGTAGCTGGAAGTATTTGCGCAAACAAAATAAAAGACGTGTTTGTGCCTAGTTATATATATGTGTATGTGGCTTGCTACATTATACATGTCTATGTTTGCATGAACGTAAGAGTAGTATCCAGCTACTTGATCTTAGTTGGAAATTGTTTGCTTGCTTACACAAAAAAAAAATGGGGTAACGTGACCTGCTGCTGTGCTACTCTCTTTCTGCGTTCGTGAGCAAGGGGTGCTCGCCCATTCTGGGCCTGGCCCATCGACTAGAGAAGCACAGGGAGCGGAGCTTTGTTGGCAGCCCTGGCCCAGCAGCTCTAGCAGGGTAAAGCGCTAAAGCTGGGTGCTCGCTCTCGGCCGTTCCTACGCATCCGTGAGCAGAGCGTCGCGGCGACTCGCGTAGCTGCTGTCGCTAGCCGATTTCGCCCGTTGGAAGCAGGCAGGGAGCCGTTGCGCTGGTGGCCGCTGCCCATTTGGAGGAGCTGCGCTCGCTGCCCGTTGGAAGCCTGGGCAGCCGAGGTGAATAAGTCTGTCCGTTCCTTTCTCTGTTCCTGGCTCTCAGACTTTGCTCTCTCAGATCCAAAAAGGGGAAGAACAGAAAGAGCAGCAAGCTCTCCCTCCTCTCTCACTCTCTAAGATTAGTGCTCCATTCAAGTGAGAGATTGGGCCCAAGTAATTGATTCTTGAGGGATTCAAGAGCATCTCCTCCCTCTCTTCTCCTTCTCACAGCCTAGTGCTTATTCAAGAGAGGATTGAGGGAAACTCTGGTACGTGCATTTTGTGACTGCATATTTCGTGGCACTAGGTAATTATTGTGATTGAGGATTTCTTATTACTCTCGGTGGGCTATCAAATATGTATTTTGTAAGTAGTGTGGCTAAAGCTCCGCAATTCAGTAGTCTATACTATTCTACAAAGAGCTGGGAATCACCTGAAGTTAGAACTTTTTAGAAATAAACTGCTTCTTTAGGGGGAACCCCGAGCCGAGGAGTTACTCGAAATGCTGCCAAGATATCAGTATCCTTGGTTTCGTACTCCGGGGTGTAGTAAGTCAATTTATAATCCTTAACACCAGCTTTAAATCCGGATACTATGAGATCTGTAGAGGGGTTAATTGAGAGAAGAATTCGTTGAAAAAATCCGGGAAATGAATTGTGTGACAGAACAGCCTTAATCATAGGGCCCACGTGCACCGTCATCGTCTCTAAGGACCCACGATCATTCTGCACGAGTTTCTCTTTGACCTAGGTGGCCTGCCGGGTTCCCTAGGAACCCTAATTCCCCGAGGACCTCATTGTAAGCATTGCAGTATTACAACAGTTTACAAAAATAAAATGAATCAGAGTAAAGAGTACGGAAGAGTTACATTAATATAGGTTTTCAAATCTAGCTTACAATATCCTAAACCAGAGTTTCGTAGTGGAGTAGCATCATACAACTAGACACCCTGCCCAAGCGTTATATCATACACTTCGTCATCCAAGCCCGATCCGCCAACCGGCACGGTCTCAAGTAGAACCGTACTCTCGGCTCACCTGCAACAGGGGTTAACAAACCCTGAGTACTGGGGTACTCCGCAAGACTTACCCGACTAAGAAGAAAGGAATAAGACTCAGGAATGCAGGCTGAGGGGAGTCAAGGTAAGGCTTGAGCAAGAGTCAAAAGTTTTGCAGAAAAGCATTACTATCCTATTTCAATATTTTAACTCAATCTTGTTTTAACCATATCCATAATTCCAAGTTCATTCTCATGTATCGTCATACTTTCAAATTCTTAATCATTCTCAAAAACACCTAGTTCCGAACCACTTTTCGATTGTAGGTCAAAGGATCAAGTCTCCATATCCGAGGAGCAACGACGATTCGAATCGATTAGTACCCAGCTGGGGATCCCTATCCACACTGCATATGTAGCACTTAAGCTTGCATATACCAACCCCGCCTACCACGGCTTTTCTACCCCTGAACCGGTCCTGCGCCACCCGAGAGCACAGTACTCCTCTCGTCTCCAGGCACGACGGCTACACGCTACTCTCGCCATCTCTCCACTCCCAGTGCGTGGTTGTCGGTTCAAGCAGTAGAGCCACCGGAGTCAGAGGCTTTCCGTAGTATGTGGCTAGTTGCAAAGTCTCGATCACAGCAGGCCTACCATAAACGGTCCCTAATTTTTTTTCCGCCGGCGCCATTGCATTGGGACTCTAACCCAAATACAAGTGTCCCAACGGTTTTCAAATCCCTTTTCCGCCGATGGTCAAGCATTGGGACTCTAACCCAAATTCGCAACTAACGAACGGAAAATCCCTTTCCGACGGTTACGGTGCATCGGGGCTGCTACCCAAGTACACAATTTCCGAACGGACTCACATCCCTTTCCCTTTTCTCATGATTCATAATTGTCACATTTTCATAGGTCAAAAATAGCCTTTTTATGCAAATCTAAATTGATTAAGCAGGGCTAAGTATTTTTGAATATTTTTATTTTTAAACAGGTTTCCGGGATAGTATGTATCAAGGCAGGTAATGCATCAATATAGGTGACAAACAGCTCCTAACAACCTAATACAATAATAGACTCAAGTTATAAATATTTTATAAACACAAGGCGGGGCTGAATGCACCGGGGCTTGCCTTGAATCGCGTACAGCGTCGGGTCGGGATCGGTCCCGCTGATGTCGAGTCCCTGGATGACTTCTGGATTGACCTCCTCGGCAGTAGCCTCGACTTGGACCTCCTCGGGAACGGGCACTATACGTATGCAATGATGTATGCTTAGCATGGTATGAGGACAATGAATGAAATGCTAGAAAGTAAACCATTTAGATCTTGAGTACAACTTTCCTTCACGGTAAAGTTATAAACGTTTTACGGAAGGTAAAAGCAGTGTTTTCTTACTTTTGTTTTATTGACCATTTTAACGGTCATAGAAAGCCGCTGCACAGCTTTACTACAACCAACAAGTGACTTTAATACTTTTGTCAAGGATCACTATGGTGAAAGATCCCTAAACTCAATTAATCCAAAATCACACCAAACAACAGGGATTATTTGAGTAAATTAATTCTACTAATCAAACACCCCATATTTAATAAACAAGTGTCCTAATAGTTTCCAATTGAGCCCAAACTTACCCAACAGATAGATCTTACCCTAAAACAGTGCCCCAAAAATTTTCATGATTTTTGGATAAATTTGGAATTTATTAAAATTGCTCAAAGTTGCATTTATTAATTAATATACTGATTTTTAGTTCCTAAAGCAAGTGTTCAAAATATATATTTTATATTTTTCCTGCATTCTACACATCATAGAGAAGCTATACAATTAATTTCATAATTTTTGGAGCTCCATAAATATTCCTATAAAAAGGATAAAATGCACTACTATTCAATTGCCCAGAAAATAGAAAAGTTCCTCAAACCACTCGCCCGAGTTACTGGGCCGGCCTGCCCGGCCCACGCGTGGCCCAGCCTTCCCGACGGCCTGCTCCCTCACTCAGGCGCGCCCACGCGACTACTGGGCCGGCCCACACGCGGCCTTCTCTCTTCTTCCTCTTCTCTCTTCACCGCGCGCGCGCACGGTGGCCCCAGCCACGGTGGCTCGCCGCCGGCGACCTCCCGGCGATACCGAGAGCACCAGGATGCGACCCTACACCCCCCGCACACACCTAGCTAGTCGGTTAGGCATATTTAGAACCAGACCCGAGCTCTACCGCGGCCATGGCGGCTTGGCCTGTGAGCAGCACAGCGGCAAGCGGCGTTCCGGTCGTCCCGACACGGTAGGGTTTAAATAAATGGCACGGGTAGTAACAGGAGCTCACCAATACTTCGAAACAACACTTGATTGAGTCGGGAACGGACTGGAGAGACGAGCTCGTCGTTGATGGCGGACGCGGTGGCACGCACCGAGATCCGCAACAGCGTTCCGGCGTCTCCTGCACTCCAAAGAGGAAAATCACCTAACCCATGAACCGTCCTAGATTATGTAGAAGCAGAAACGGGGATAGAGAGATGTCCAAGCTCACCCGAACGAGTTAGCCACGATAATGGAGCTCGCGGCGGTGCCCCACCGGCCGCGAGGAAGAAAACCGTCTCCCGGTCGATTCCGGCAGCAATAGAACGTACCAAAGGATCTAATCAACGCGCCAAGGAGTGTTCTATAATCCTAGAAGATGGAGAGGATGAAGATGCAGCACACACGGCAAATTTATGGGCTCGAGCAGTGAAGCTCGTCGGCAACCCGAGAGGGAGAGGGAGGAGAAGAAAACGGGCGGCCGTCGACTTATACTGCGGGAGGGGAGGGGAACAATGGGGGGACAGGGTCCAGGGACCCCCACGACTCCGACCGCGCCAGCGACAAGCGCCCTGCCGGCCCGAGCGGCGACGCCGCGCTGTCGCCCGCGCGGCTCTGTTCGTGAACAGAGGAAACAGGGGCGAGTTACTGTAGCCATGCTCAAGTGTCTCCAACTGTTTCTGCGAAATTATTTTTGATTTTGTGTAACAACTCGAAAAATCCCCAAAATAAGAATTGTATAGAATTTAATTTCAAACAACTTTGCTTTTGGAATAAATTTGAAATTTTGAATAGTTTTTGAATTATTCAAAAAGGGGTAAAAGCTAAATTTGAATTTCATTTCAAATCCAATCAAATTCTCAAGATTTTTCTCAATAAGTTGAAAATCTATAAAAATAAAAGTTGTTCTACTTGACAAGCCCTGAAACTTTCGTTAAAGAAGTTTTGTCAGATTCTTGATAATTTTTGAAATGACATTTCAAATTTAAATTCTTAAACACCAATTTGAGTTTCATTTGAAATTTTATTCAATAACTTGAAAATCCCTCAAAACAAAAGTTGTTTCATTTGAGAAGAGTTACAACTTTTATTAAAGGTGTTTGGTCAAATTCCTGATAGCTTTTGGATTTGTATTTCAAATTTACATTTTCAAACGTAGGGTAGGGTTTTATTTAAAATTTTATTTAATAAATTCAAAATTACCCAAAATAGAAGTTGCTCAACTTTTAAATATTTACAACTTTTGTTTAAGACCCAATGTCTAATTCATCTTAGTTTTTAAATTAGGATTTTGGGTCCGATTAGGATTTATAAATGATTTTCTTTTTAATTTCCAAATGAATTTAGATAAATAGTCACAAACATAAGCATTTACATAATAAGTCACTCTAAAGCACCTATGCACAATCACATGCAAGAATAAAAGTTATTTTAGTTGATGCATCTTAACAGGGTTAAATGCGGAATGATTTGCATGCGATCATGATGACATGGCAGGTTTTAGTTAATGTAACACCAGGGGTGTTACAAATTGCGACCAGTGGCTAATCATGGGCCGAGACAGCAAGCAAGGGGAACCCGGTGGGAAGAGGGAAAGAAAGATCAGGGGAAGAAGCGGGGTAGAGGAATTGGTCGACTCATCAGGCTCATGACCTGAAGACTGTAGGTTCGAATCCTGTCCCTGCCTAATCACGTCAGATACTTGTACGAGTCCTTCTCTCGGCTGGACCTACTCCTACCCTATCCAACTCCAATCCTTATCCAACTTCCACTCAATCATCCCCATAAGAGTAGACTTAATAGCTATTGTTAGCCTCACTTTTGGAAAACTCACAGGATTGCTAGCTTTTGATCTAGACCTGGCGAGTCGGGTTGTGTTTCGGTCGGATTCAATAAGGTTCAGATCACTTTCAAAGATAGGTATCGGGTTCGGATTGCTTCGAGTCGCTTTCTTTCGCCTTAGTCGGTGGACTTTCAGATTGGAATTTCCACATTAGTCGTCTCCTACTCGGCTTTTATTGTGGATAATACCATTTCTTTGTCCATGATTTGCTTGGATAGAGGTTTGTTTTTCTTTCTACCGAATCTCGCTCACGAAACATTCCATAGGATGCGAGTAGCGGTACATTATAGGCTGCTTTAGTGTTTTGATAGAACTCAAGCGGTTGATATAGCTAAGGAAAACCATAAGAGTGAGGGATTGAATTTCCATGTAGGAGTATTGGCTTTGGACGGATGGTCGCTGCTTCGAGACTGCTTTGCTTGATGACTGGATGGGATGTAAACAAATCTAGCAGACATAAACAATGAAATCTTTGGGAACAGACGAGAGCAGAAGCAATGAAGAAGGCTCAATTTTATGTTGATTCTCTGAATTTGTAAACAAGTGCTCTTTCATCGTAAAGCAGAAACTTGCTAGTTCGCGAACGTTGTTGCCCCACTAACCCGTGTCTAGTTTTAGTTAACAAAGAAGCCTGCTAATTCAACGTATAAGTGAATGGAATTTGCTCGGATTGTCCACTTATGCTCGCCCAGAATTACAAAAGACAAAGTACAAGCTCGGTTAGTTGAATCAATTGGTGACGCCACTAGCCTTAGTCAAGAACGCTATCTACGACTCCAAAGAGGTGACAACAGGAGAAGTGAAAGCCGTAACTACTGAAGTATGATTTGCGGATTAGGCTCAGAGTGAATGGTAACCTACCGTGCTGGTACTGAATCTATGCCAGACTGTGCTTCTTCATTCGCTAACTAACATGTGCTATCTTTTGGTGCGAGACTCTTTCCCTGACCTACTTGATTGGCGATTCTGACTCTCCTGTTGATGATTGCACGAGAAAATAGATATCTTTCTTTTTACAACGCTGTGCGCCTGGCTGAAAGGTCAACACGTAAGGTAAGCAATGGTAGGATTTGAAACTCTCTAAGCAATTTCTTGAGACAAGAGCCGCCCGGTAAGCACTAATCTTGTCAGCAAGCTTAATTCCCTACCCCTATGATAATAAGATCACCCTAGTGAGTTCTTCGAAGTCAGGCAGTAGTCTCTAAGGATGGGCTTTTACCACTAGTGAAAGAGAAAAGCAAATAACAATTTCTTTCTGAACTTATCTTTTCAAGTCAGAGTCTACATAGTTGGCTAGAACTCGAGCTCTATGGTTGGTCCCCACTTGCAAAGGAGCAATTCGACTCCGAGTTGTAGTAAAGAAATCCATTGGCACTTTCATGCGTGACGGGTTGAAGTCACTCCATATAAGTGTTCCAGGCAATGGCGCTCCCACCGTATTCTCAGCTCCCAGAGCACATATCTCCACTTTGGCTCCTACTTATTAGTTTCTCCTTGGGGGATAAGTCAGGAAAGTTGATAAAGGTTTCGATGCGGACAGAAGACCTCGTCAACTGGGAAACAGGATCCTGCCAAAGCGCCCTCCCGAGATCTGACTCGAGGGAGGGTAAGACCGGAACGAGGTCTAGCCCGAGTGAAGGCCACCCTCGAACCCTCCAAGCCAGTAAGTTGAATAAAGAAAGAACCAGACGAAGAGGAAAAGCAAGGAAAGATAGGCAATAACTATTCCTTATCCATAGTCAAATACAGCTTTGCCGTCACCTGGACAGTTTGGAGTATTGGTGATCGTTGAGGGAAGTTAGTGATTATCTTCGCCTCCGATCGCTGAAGATTGTAAGGGCTTCTTGAGCCTTCCCCGTGGGAGATCGCAAATTGGCTACTCTAATAGATTGCTCGTAGCTTGGGGATCCCCATCTTGTGTAGGTTGTACGGCACCCTTGAGAAGGGTTTGGCGTGTGATGCCAATCAGCGTGTGAACCTCCAAGTGGGTGTATCACTACAACGAGGAGTAGCTTGCCGGCAAGCAAGTGAACCTCGGTAAAAAATATTGTGTCATCTCTTTGCCGAGGATTTCGTTTGTATTGTGATTAATTGGATATCGATCTTCTCCACACCGGCGGTATATCAATCACTATCTTACTTTTACATTCTTGTATTTATTTTGTAGAAGTAACTTGTGTAGCTTGTGTTGACATCTACTAACGTCGCCAAATATAACTATATAACTTTTACTACTAGAGACGAGATTAGAGATTTATGGTAATTAATTAACTAGTCATTAGCAACTAGCCACTAATCTATTACCAACATTCTTAGATATGAACTAGGTTGTCATCTCTAATTATATATGCTAAGAATAAATAAAGGTTTCATATATTATTCAATGTGACTAGGCAGAAATATATAAATATAAACTATGAACAATTCTGCAAGCGGATAGATTATTATACCATTGTAGCATTTTACTTAGAGTCTACCATGTTGTCGATTTATATTTATACCACTGGAAAGGACCAAATAAACTTTAATCTATTATATTGATAACAACTATATACAATGAATAAGCGGTGTTACCAATGTCATTTACTCTACTCATAACAGGTAGAGGTCACAAGATAATAAAGATAAATAAAGGTGATAAGTATGATCAAGCATCATAAATAATTGATAAACATCAGAGCACTTTCTAGTCATAGTAATAGCTAGCCAATGGATAAACTAAGGAATTAATATCTAAGGTAATTCTATAACTACGTCAATAAATAACTCTAATTTGTGCAATTACATCTAACAATCATTGTTAAATTAGTCTTATATCATGATCACATGCAAAGGGCATCATCTAGGAAGGATGAGAAACAGAGTCATCACCCAACTTCGCGACCGTGCCTGCTTGCCTCCCAATGTAGACCCAATGTAGATAATAGTATTGGCGGTGTAGAGGAACGATCTTCCCAAAAGAATAGGTGATTCATCGTCTCCCTGCATGTCAAGAACTAGAAAATCTGCGGGTATGTATTTATCTTGAATTCTTACCATAACGTCCTTAACCGTGCCTTCAGGGAATCTTAGTGATTGGTCTACCATCTACAACTGAATATATGTTGGGTATAGAGGTAAATCATTAAATAAATCATCATATACTTGTTTGGACATTACTTTGATGCCTGATCCAGTGTCGCAAACGGTGTCGGCAAAAGTGGCGTCTCTGATTGTGCATTCAATGATTGGTACACCTGGGTCACCTTTCTTTGTTGGGAATGGTTGGGGAAACATATGATCATTTTCTGTGTTGAGAGTAGTGAATAGTTGAGCAGTTTCATTCAGGTACATGTCGGGGCTTGTTCTTCCTCCATCTTCTATTGTTCTTCTTCTTGGGTACTGGTTGTTGTTGCTCTTCTTGTTGATGGAATTGCTTCAGGACTGCAGGAGTCTTTAAGATGCGGTTTTAAATGAGAATCTTTCTTTCTTGTCCTTGATGAAGAGGACAATCTTGGCATGTTTCGCATAGATGATGGCTTTAGTTGTGCACAAGAATGGTCGTCCCAAGATAATGGGCGCCTTCTCATCTCCTCCTGTCTCCATGATCACGAAGTCAACTGGGACATATGATTGCCCCACTCTGATGACAGCTTCTTCTAGCACTCCCTCGGGGTAGCAAATGGACTGATCTGCAAGCTGCAGACACATATCTGTGTACAACAAAGGATCATCTAATATTTTCTCATAAATTACCTTGGGCATTATGTTTACACTTGCGCCGAAATCGTAGATAGCCTCCGGAAAACTGTGACATCCTATGGAGATAGGAATGACAGGTCTCACAGGGTCTCCCATCTTCTTAGGTAGTGAGTGGATCAACTCACTGTATATCTGCAGGCTCAATATGGTATTGGGTTGCATTGTGAATATCAACAAGGTTAGCAGTTTCTAAATCTTCCGGCCGACCCGGAATCTTACCTTTCTCAAATGGAGGGACAACAGCAGCTAGCTGAGCTAATTGTGATTCTAACATTTTATTAAAACTGTGCTGATTCTTTATAGCAGAAGCAAAGGTATCCATTCTAGTATTAATGTTTTCTAAAGCTTTATCATTAGAGGCTACCTTTCTAGACATTTGGTCCAACAATTTAGATTGACCAGCAACTAAATCTCTTAAAGGTAGAAGATTATAATTATTGTAATTATTACGTTGGTTGTTACCTTGGTAGTTACCTTGTCGAGGTTGCTGATTCCATTCTTGGTTTGGCTGGTTCCATCCTTGACCTTGCTAAGGACGATAGTAGGTGTTATTGTTGATGAAGTTCACATCGTCTTGCAGCGTAAGGCAGTTAACAGCTGAATGCCCGTAATCTCTACATTCTTCACAGGTCATGCGAGAATCATAAATATGCATGACTTCCTTCTTCTCTATATCGAGCTTCTTCATGATGAGGTCTAGCTTGGCAGTGACCATGTCAGTTTCTTTGAGATGATGGATGCCTCCTCCTCTCTTGCGAGGTTGAGTACGTTCTTCATTACAGCTTGGATTTGAGGCCATCTTCTCAATAAGTGCTTTAGCCTCTCTCACGGGTGCTAGAGATAAGCCCATGGTAGAAGGTCTGCATTAATAGCCAATCCTCTATCCCATGATGAGGACAGTCTTCAATATAATCTTGAAATCTTTCCCATGCTTCAGTGAATGATTCATCATGTTGTTGTTGAAAGCTTGAAATTTTCCCACGCAGAGCATTCGTCTTGCCTTTAGGAAAGAACGTTGCCAGGAAAGCAGTTGAGCATCGGTCCCATGTAGTGTTCTTCTCTTTGTTGGTTTAGAACCACTGCTTAGCTTTTCCCAAAAGTGAAAATGGCAAAAGACGGAGTAAAATAGCATCTCTTGGTACTCCTCTGATCGTGAAGGTGCAGCAGATCTCTAGAAAGTGCTGTAAGTGTGCACTTGCATCTTCATGAGCTTTTCCATAAAATTGACTGGCTTGAACCATGGTGATGAGAGCAGGTTTGAGCTCGAATCCATTCTCCCCAGTGTTGACCGCTGGTCCAGTCCGGATGTTTTCTGTTGTTAGGGCAGAGAACTCGCGCAGTGTCTTCTCAGCCATGCCTTCAAACACAGAAGTTAAATCTTCTCCTAAGCGTTCTTCTTCCAATGTTAGAGCTGGCTCCTCTGATGGACTAGCTTGAGCAGCGATGAGTGTTCTTGATGGTAATTTGAAATTGTCCCTCGCTTCTACAAACTTCTTCCTTCTAAGGAGTTTTTCTAGATCATCAGTGAAGTTATTTGGAAGAGAAAAACCATTCATTCGTCACCCTATAGAAGATAAGCAAATGATAAAAACAAGGGTGTGCCTGTTTGAGTTAGAGATCAATCGGTAATACAATCTTATCCATTATGCATATATGTTATCAATATTTCCTAAGTATATTGTGCCTTCCCCGGCAACGGCGCCAAAAATGCTTGTTGACATCTACTAACGTCGTCAAATATAACTATATAACTTTTACTAATAGAGACGAGATTAGAGATGTATGGTAATTAATTAACTGGTCATTAGCAACTAACCACCAATCTATTACCAACATTCTTAGGCATGAACTAGGTTGTCATCCCTTATTATATATGCTAGGAATAAATAAAGGTTTCATATATTATTCAATGTGACTAGGCAGAAATATATAAATATAAACTAAGAACAATTCTGCAAGCGCACTGATAATTATACCATTGTAGTATTTTACCTAGAGTCTACCAGGTTGTCGATTTATATTTATACCACTGGGAAGGACTGGATAAACTTTAATCTATTATATTGATAACAACTATATACAATGAATAAGAGGTGTTACCGATGTCATTTACTCTACTCATAATAGATAGAGGTCACAAGATAATAAAGATAAATAAAGGTGATAAGTATGATCAAGTATCATAAATAATTGATAAACATCAGAGCACTTTCTAGTCATAGTAATAGCTAGCCAATGGATAAACTAAGCAATTAATATCTAAGGTAATTCTATAACTACGTCAATGAATAACTCTAATTAGTGCAATTACATCTAGCAATCATTGTTAGATTAGTCTTATATCATGATCACATGCAAAGGGCATCATCTAGGAAGGATGTGAAACAGAGTCATCACGCAACTTCGTGACCGTGCCTGCTTGCCTACATACGGGGGGTGGACTACAGAGGAATCAACGTAGCTGTCACCTACGCGAACTACCACACGATCCGGCACATCAGGGTGCACTCGCAGATAAACAGAATATCTAAACACCACGTCTACATATCGTTCATCATCTACCCATCGATCGTATGGATAAACGCTATATGAGCAATTACATGAATTCAATAAGATCAAACCAACTATACTAGACATATAATCAAAGTAGACAAAGACTATTGTAATCAAGAACATATAAACTATTAAGAAGAATGTTTCCCTAATCATAATAAAGAATACAATAATAGAGAAAGAACTAGAACTATACCAAACTCTGCGCTCCAGACGGATGCTGGGGCTCCAGATCCCGCCGAAGAACTAGAACTCCTTTACTTCTAATCTAACTAGGCTAGAACTATGAATTAGAAGGCTCTTGATGAACTAGGAGGCTCTTGATGGCTTGACTGAAGACTTGATGCCTTGGATGAATGATTGGATGCCTCCAAGGGGGTCTGTCCCTTTATTTATAGCCCGGTGGGATGAACGTGTGCCGTAGGATCAAACCGACTTAACCAAGGGCCGAGATGACTCTTCAAAGGCGGTGGAAGAAGACTCTAGAAGATGGAGGGCGAAACCCTAGGGAGGGCACCGCACGGCCCCCCCTTGGCGCTGGTCGGCCCCACCTGTCAGGAGGTGGGGCCCCGTTTGCTTCGGGTGTCCTCTAGATGCTTCTAAGGTCCTGATGACGATGTTGCTTTCGCGGATAAGTTTCATGTCTTTTATGTACTTTAATCCCTCTTTTACAGTTTTTCTGGAATGGCCCCTGGAAAATATAAAGTATGCAAAAGCTCGTGAAAATTATCAACTAAAACCCTAGACTAGTGTATATTCATGTATCCTTTTGTGTCTAAAGTTCTATTAAAAGTTGACGTTATCCACCGTTGTTGGCGGTCCTTAACAACATAAATATAACATCATTTTAAATACTAAAACAAATAGAGAATAGGACTTTATCTAATCTTTCCACGAGTTTTGTTGTGTGCCTAACTTACAGGGACAGCACGTGGAAATGCACGGAAATCACCGGAAAGCGCACTTCCACAAAACATATTCAGAAAAGGCGCAAATCAAGAATAAAAGAGAAAAGCCCATCAAAGCATCAAACGGGATCCATCGGTAACCGCGGGGGAGGCCCAGGCCTAGGAAGCAACCGACCACCCGAAGGCGGTGGCCAGTTGCCGCCTCCCAGGGATCGACCGCCCCCGGGGGCGGCCGCCCCCCAGATGGCACTTCCCGGGCCCAGTTTTCAGCCACATGCTCAAGGCGGTTCCCTGAAGGCGGTTTCACCTCCTACCATACTTAGAACGCCCAAACCGCCCTTGATCAACTATAAATAGATGTGCTTCACCCCCTCCAAAATACACACCAACATTTGGAGCACTACACCTCACATTTCTTACTTCTTCTCTCTAGTTTAGTAGTAGTAGAGCAAGGCAAAGTTATCAAGGAGAGCTTGTCTCCTTGGAGGAATCAAGAACATCTTGGTATGAATACACATCGGTTCTCCTCTATGAGCAAGCTCTTATCTTATTTATATAGTAATGCATCTGAATTAAAGTATAGTCTTGTCCATATTATGATCATAACATGTAAACTAGTTCATAGTCTATGTGGTATGTTCTTGATATGTTCATCAAAGTTCTTTATCGTTCATCAAATTAGTATGAATAGAGGAAGAACTAAGGATGGGATAATAGTTCGTTGTGCTGTCATGGTTGCTCCTAGCCGAGCCTGTCAATTCCGAAGAGTTGGGGTCCCGGGGGGCTAGGAGTTGTTTCCAATTACACGGGCGTGGTGCTCGGGTATGCGGGAATCAGCGGATATGTCGGTACCCCACGGGCAGAGGGGTAGGTGGGCAGGTGGTGAGAGCCCTGTCCATCCCTACCATTCCCCCACGTTCGGCTGTTGAGTAGGAGTTCATAAAGTCTCTATCGGCTGGCAGACCAGCTGCGTTGATCTCCCTATCATCCCAGACTTAGTCCTGATCTTAGTCTTATTAATTCGATGTAATTACTATTCATTGCATAGCTGTATATGACCGATGCCTGCTCTCACAGTTATTCTTTATTCTTTATTTTATCTTTTATCCTTGAGGTTGCTCCAATGTGTGTGTCCACTATCTTATAAACATGTTTTAACCCCTGCCTATGCTATGCCTACCTATGCATCCAATAAGTGATCATGTTTATACCAAAGGCTAGATGGAATTCATCATATCCTCCTATGGGAAATTATAAATACGACACCCTTGAATACTCACGGGTTGAAATGCTGCAATGTTAATTCTATGCGCTTGCAGAGTAGTCTTATTCCTTACTGAGCTATCGATTGGCGTACCTAAGTACCATTACTTAAAGATTGTAATTCTTGTGCACCCCACGGCGCCGTGTCACAGTTTTGCATATCGTAAGTAATGACGGTTAGGAAGGCCAATCCGGCACTTCTAACTGCTATTACCAGACTGCATTATCTAGGCCGGCGCCACTAGGGGCTAAGGATTACCTTTCTGAAGTAATGGTGGTTAGGAATGCCAACAAGCATTTCTGGCGCCGTTGCTGGGGATAGACTTTTAGTCTATCTTTTGTAACGACGTTAAGAAATGCCAACAAGCATTTCTGGCGCCGTTGCCGGGGAGGGCAAAAAGAAAATATAAACATCTAGCTTTGGCATAAACTTTGATTATAAAATAAGCATCGGTAGCCATAGCTTATGCAGGCTAACTTTGCTGTTTTCTTCCTCTTTTTATTGGAATGAAAACAGGATAGTTTATGAGCGGTTTCAATCTGCCAGAAAACTTCGTTAAAAATCCAGAGGCACTCCTAAGGAAGAGAAGGCCTTGTACCATCTCTTCTTCTACTACTCAGCCGGCAAACGAACCGGTCATTTCCGCATCATCCGCTACTAACACCATGGCCAAGTCACTCTGCGAGTATTCCACTCCCGCTATTGCCAACGTGCCTGTTGGGCCCGCTGCCAATATCGGGAACGGAAACTTTGAACTCCGCACTAGCCTACTCACGATGGTGCAGGCGAACCAGTTCAGCGGTTTGCCAATGTAAGGAAAATGGACCCTAGGCCCATTTATAATGGATTTTGGTGTTTGATGATCAACATGACCAATATTGGACTAATTATTTTACAAGTGTTTGTTTTGAAGTTCAATAGGATGCAAAAGTGTTTTGGACTTAAGCAACGGTGTGATCCAAGTGATCAACATCTCAAGTAAGACATTAGAAGGCGTGCCGAAGTCAAGTGAAGAGAGGTTTTTGGTTTCTCTCTCCCTCCTGCCGAGCTTGCGAGGCAGGATTCAGCGATTTCTGGAGGTGTCACTATGGAAAACATGCACCGGACCTCAAAGATCATGCACAAGTCCAAGACACGAGATGGAACCAAGTCGGACAACAAGATCACGAAGAAACGGAGTCAACCGGACAAAACAAGAGCGTCGGACGCTAAGAATCAAGGGCGTCGGAACAATGTTTGGAGTCCGACGGCCCCAGATAGTTCCTCTGGCGCGGAAGGCGTCGGACGCTGAGGTTGAAGATCGTCGGACTAAAGGACGTTCGTCCGACGGTGCCTGAGAGCAAGAGAAGGCGTCGGACGGTATGAACAGTTGAGCGTCGGACCAATCGGTGTCTCAGTCCGACGGTTCCAGAGAACATCAGAGAAGAAAAAAAAGGTGTCGGACGTCGTCCGACGGAGAGCGTCGGACCAATGTTTATCGTCCGACGGTCTTGGTGGCCTACCTGTCAGCGACTGCATCGCGTGCTACAACGGTCGAATTGGGAGAAGCGTCGGACGCTGAGGAATGGTCCGACGCCCCTGCATCGTCCGGTCCGACGGTTCGCAGAGAAGCCCATTGAGTGTTCCAACGGCTACCTTTGCTTTGGGGCTTATATATACCCCTCCAACCGGCTATGAAGGGTGTGGAGAAGTGAGGGATCATTCCAAGTCTTGCGAGACCACACCGACCGCGCTTGTGGTGAGGCTGCCACCGTGTACCGAAGGGAACAAGGCCCGCGGCGGTTTGGCCGGAAGCTTGATAGTGAAGAAGTCGGGGAGCATCCGAGGAGAGGCTTGCCTTGCGAGGCACACCGGAGACCCACTTGCGTGTGGGGAACACCCGGGGCTATCCACGGAGTGACCCGACCGGGAGCTTGGCCCTTGCGAGGGATTCCTTGCGAGGGGCTCCAACGAGGACTAGGGGGAAGCTTGAGCGCTTCTCGATACCTCGGTAAAAATACCGGAGTCGTCGACGGGAGTTTGCATCTCTACCTCATCTTTACCTTGCGCATTTACATTGCTTTCTTGGTTGTGTGCTTTACCTTTCCTAGCTTAGTTGATAGGCTAGTTGATAGGGTTGGAACCTAGCTTGCATAACTCTTTTGTGGTAGAGATAGCAACACACTTAGCAAAACCTTAGTTGCACATTGAATAGTTTACTTTTGTATAGGTTTTGCTAAGGTTAAGAAAAAGAGGCCATAGATTAGAAGTAAAGTTTTTAGTCGCCTAATTCACCCCCCCTCTTAGGCGTCACGGTCCTTTCAGCCAAGTGAGGACGCAAACGCGCACCTGCAAAACTTCCTTGAGCTGTGCGAGACCATCATCATCAAAGATGTCGCACAGGACACCATCAAACTCCGGTTATTTCCCTTCTCCCTTTCGGGGAAGGCGAAGCAATGGTTTTATCAAAGCAAGGAAGCAGTCAACACGTGGGACAAATGTTCCGCGGCGTTCCTTGCTAAATTATTCCTCATAAGCAAAACAAATACTAAACGGGGAAAAATATCAAATTTCCAGCAGACTACACTCGAGTCCATTCCCGAGGCTTGGGATAGGCTTCAAGAATACATCCAGGCCTGCCCCCACCACGGGATGGAAGATTGGCTTGTGCTCCAAAATTTCTATGAAGGTCTCACGGCCATGTCTAAGGGGCACATAGATGCTGCCGCTGGAGGCGCATTCCTCTCCCTCACCATCGATAATTCCAAGGCGTTAATCGAGAAGATGGTGGCCAACCAAAGCTGGGGAGAGGGAAGCAAAACACAAAAAGGCATGGACACCGTGAAGGAGACGGATCTGCTTGCCGCAAAAATAGAATTAATAATGAAGAAACTTGAAGGACGTGCCACCGATCCTACCACCGGCACTGTCCAGGCCATGGACTCGCACATGACATGTGAAGTCTGTGGGGATGTTGGCCATTCGGGGAACAACTGTCCCGAAACCCTGGAAGAAGCATCCTTCGCCAACAACGGGTTTCGCCAAAACCAACAACAAGGTAACAGGTGGAACAGCCAGAATCGCCCCCAAGGTAATTCTTCCAATTTTAATTCGAATTTCAACTCCTCCCAACCTTCATTAAAAGATCTTATTATAGGACAAGCTAAAATAAATGAAAATCTTACAAACAAGCTTTCTCGTAACGATAAAATGTTTGAAACTATAAATACTAAGCTTGATAGCATATCCTCATCTGTTAAAAATCAAGTAAATTTTAATAAAATAATTGAAATTCAAATCGCCCAACTTGCCTCTGCCGCAAAATCTGCCATTTAAATTTCTAGTTCTGTTGAGAATATAAATTCGTTGACCACGAGAAGGGGTAAGACCACTCGTGATCTTCCACATCCTAACAAAAGAACAGGCAAAACACCAAGACAGCAAGAGGAAGTACCGGTTGACTCGGCACAACCATAAGAAGAATCAATGGAAGAAGAGCCGACACCGGAGGGCTATGGGGACACCACGATGTTGCCTTTCCCCACAAGGTTGAGAAGGAAGAAGAAGGCCGGAGATGAACAGTTTCTCCGATTCGTGGAGATGGTCGAGAAGACACACGTCAGTGTTTCGCTGATGGATGTCTTGCACATACCATCATACGCTAAGTTCATCAAAGATATCATCAACAACAAGCGACCATTACCGTCCTTGGAAATTGTCAAGCTGACGGAAGAGTGTAGCGCAGCTATACTCAATCATCTACCTGAGAAGAAACAAGACCCTGGGTGCCCCACAATCACATGCTCTATAGGCACCTAGCAATTTGACCACGCCTTATGCGATCTTAGGGCAAGTGTGAGCGTCATGCCGAAATCAGTCTTTGATAGATTGAATTTCACCAACTTGGAGCCTACCAACATGACACTTCAGTTGGCCGACTCCTCAATTCGGTACCCAGCAGGGATTGCACAAGATATCCTCGGAAGTCCATTCTTGAGCACGGCAGGAGCACAAATTGATGTTGGAGCTGGAGAAATCCGCTTCAATATCAATGGACAAGAAGAGAAGTTCGAGTTCAGGCCTCGCCGTCGAGAAGAATGCAACATGATACGCATTCGATATGGGCCGAATCCCCAAGGCATAAAGGGGGTAGAGATTCAGCCTCAGCTTTTGAAAAATATATTAAAAATCTCAAAAGAATCAAAGAAAAAGCTAGAGCCAAAAGAAAAGGCGGCTCCCAAACAAAATATAAAGGAGCAGAAAAACAAAATGGCTCCTAAAAAGAGGGAAGAAATCCCCAATGCTTCACCAAAGAAGACGGTGTGGAAACCCAAGGTAAAAATTGAAAATACTACCACACCGCTCAAAACTACTCGCAAAGTATGGAGGCCTAAGCAAGCGCAGCCGTCTGCCTCTCCCAAGATGGATGCACCATCATCAAGAAAACAATGGAGGGAGAAAAGTCCTGCTCAACAGACTTAAAAAGCTGAGCCCTTGCCGAAGGTAAATTGGTAAGTTATCCGTAATTTTTACTTTAAAATATTTCAAAATTTCTTTTCAATAAATGCTTAATTGATTCATCTAATAAAATAAAATTAATAAGAATAATAAAAATATATATAAATATATAAAATAATATTTCAAATAAATATATGCATGCTTGATGATAATGTTGCATTTACGTTTTGACTAAAATAACCCTATGTTTAAACATGAATCTTTGAGATCATAGGGATATTCCTTCGTAAATGCATGATAGTGTGATCTTAAACAAATTTTCACAAATTTCAATCAAATCCATTTTCATATCATACACATGATCACACTAATCTACTTCGCATCAAGCCTGATCGTAACTGGGATAAGATTCTACATAGTCAACTTAACACGTGGCCAAAAGACAGAGGCTGGCAGGCGGGCCCAGGGGACCAACCGCCCCTAGGACCGGCCGCCCCCCTGTCCAGGCCAATCTGTGCCAATCTTTTTTGTACCTCACTTTGATCACCTCAGCATCACGTACCTGGTTACGATCAAGCTGTTTCCTTGCTAAAGACCTCGATAGCACCTATTTAAACCTCTAAAGGTCTCTCTTTTCCTTACACCAACCTTGTTCTTCTCCCTCTAGCAAAGCTTGCTTAGCTCTCTCATCTTTTAGTGTCAACCATGTCTAGCTATGCTCTCTCGCTGATCAACACTCCAAAGGCCATAGCAAACCTAGACATAGCACCCTATCAAGAGAGTTCTTTAGCAAGGGAAGAAGCCCGTGTTGTGAAGGAAAAGCCTCTAGCGATCTTGCCAGTATGCTCTCATGCACCCAAAGGTGGCGCCAAGAAGAAAACCGCTGCTGCCCATCCTACCAGCACTCTAGGCCTCAAGAAGAAAACGTCCTAGTGATTGTAGGCCTAGCAAGCGTGTTGGAGATAAGTCTGCTAGCAAGCCCACATTTTCGGCCAAGGAAGCAGAATCATCTAGCACCCTTCCTAGAATTAGGAGGCACCTACCTCGGCCTCCCATCAAACGTCGTGCAGGGCAGTACGAAAGCAGTGAAGATGAAGACGACTCTAAGATCCTCGCCTGACCTTAGAGCTAAACATGCTATCTTGCGTACTCTTCTAACGGCTTTAGAAGAAGACTTAGAAACCAAGAATACAGAGATTAAAAACCTTAGCGACGACATCAATAGCGTCCGCTTCAAGTTCAATCTTAAGCTAAGGAAAGTCGCTAAAGCCCTAGGTGTTGAGCATCATCTTGAGTATCTTTAGGCTGCACCTACTGCACGAATAATTAGGCACACATTTTCACTCTCATGATCTTTTAAATTTTACTATCAATGTAAATGTGCCTATTTGAGCTTATCAATGAAATAATGTTTTATGTTGAGCACTTGTTCTCCCTATATATGTATTTTGTGACTAATCAAGATAGGGAAGAAAACAAGTGTGGGGGAGGATTCTCCAAGACGATTGCACAATAAAAATCAAAATTCGGTTTGTGCAACTCTTACCCCTCTCTCATTCTAAAAAGCTTTTAAGATAAAATTTAAAATGATGTTTCCTACATACTCCATCAAACATGTCTTCCTACATTCGAAATGTTTGCACACTTTTTATTCCTTGCTAAAATTCCTACAGATTTATGAACACTGTTTAGGGACCCCATTTCGATCTAAGTAATTGACGGATGAGATATAGTAGGATGACATGATAATTGCTCGTTCTTGCAAAAGTACTTGGGTTTTATCTTACAAAAATAAAAACTCAATAGCATGCTCCTTGAATGATTGACAAATACCTACCAAGGCCATATATGATTCTATTTGATGAGACCTTCTACTTATGCCTGCTTATTCTGTGTTGAGTTTGGTCAAATTCATGACCGCTGTTGAGAGATGTTTCATATTCCCAAGATCAGATTTCACTTGCACCCACCGAATAAAGCCAATTCACACCCTGAGAGTTGCGCAAAACATGCACTTCATCCATCCACCAAATAAAAAAAGGGTGTCGGTTCTCATCGTAAGACCCGTGCATTCCTTCTACAAAATTTTACTCCATTCATCTACCATCATAATATCTCCTTAAGTTTTTCATATGCCAATAAAAGATATGAGGCTATGATATAAAAAAAGAGATCATGCCAAGGGGCATAAGAAAATAACGCAAAAGAAAAGGTTTAAATACCCGTTCAAAAAAAATGTATATATTAAGATCCTACAGCCCATATCTTCTTAAAGTTTTATCCAAGGAGAATCATGATGCATGGAGTACCAAAAAGATAAAGAATTAGGTTTCCACCTTCATACTCTCCACACACATGCACATTCTGATCTAAGAGTATGACGCACTCCCTCCGGTATGGTCTGGGGCTTGACATCGACAATATATGCAGGGTAAGTGTGCCTCATCATTTCTCATTGCTACCTAAAACTCCAAATAAGCCTTCTTAGAGGTAGGATGATCAAAGTGAAGGCATCACCTTTTCATGCCTTGGTGAGGAAGCACTTACAAAAAATGAGCGACTTGAGAGAATCATTCAAGGAACATAAGCTATCTTTATGTTTTCAAAATCTTGCAAAAACCCAAGCATCTACGCAAGGACAAGAGTAAGAAGATTTGATTCCAAGCTATTCCATTTTTCAATTACTCAAGGTGACTTGGTAGACACTTTGAAGTTCATAAATTCAGGTGAAGCTTGGAATATCCTATATGCAGATTCTTTTGACAAGGAAGATGAACCCATTTGGTCCCTTCGCACTTTACTCGAGGACGAGTAAAGGACCAAGTGTGGGCGAGTTGTTGGCGGTCCTTAACAGCACAAATATAACATCATTTTAAATACTAAAACAAATAGAGAATAGGGCTTTATCTAATCTTTCCATGAGTTTTGTTGTATACCTAACTTACAGGGACAGCACGTGGAAATGCATGGAAATCACCTGGAAAGCGCACTTCCTAGAAAACATATTCAGAAGAGGCGCAAATCAGGAATAAAAGAGAAAAGCCCATCAAAGCATCAAACAGGGATCCATCCGTAACCGCGGGGGAGGCCCAGGCCCAGGAAGCAACCGACCACCCGAAGGTGGTGGCCAGTTGCCACCTCCCAGGGGACCGCCCGCCCCCGGGGGCGGCTGTTGGCATTTCTTAACGTCGTTACAAAAGATAGACTAAAAGTCCAATTTCTGGCAACGGCACCAGAAATGCTTGTTGGCATATCTTAACGTCATTACAAAAGATAGACTAAAAGTCCATGCCCCAGGCAATGGCGCTAAAAATGCTTGTTGGCATTCCCAACCACCATTACTTCAGAAAGGTAATCCTTGGCCCTTAGTGGTGCCGGCCTAGGTAATGCAGTCTGGTAATAGCAGTTAGAAGTGCCGGATTTGGCCATCCCAACCGTCATTACTTACTGATATGCAAAACTGTGACACGGCGCCGTGGGGTGCACAAGAATTACAATCCTTAAGTAATGGTACTTAGGTACGCCGATCGATAGCTCAATAAGGAATAAGATTACTCTGCAAGCGCACAGAACTATCATTGTAGCATTTCAACCCGTGAGTATTCAAGGGTGTCGTATTTATAATTTCCCGTAGGAGGGCATGCTAAATTCCATCTAGCGTTTGGTATAAACATGATCACTTATTGGATGCATAGGTAGGCATAGCATAGGCAGGGGTTAAAACATGTTTATAAGATAGTGGACACACACATTGGAGCAACCTCAAGGATAAAAGATAAAATAAAGAATAAAGAATAACTACGAGAGCAGGCATTGGTCATATACAGCTATGCAACGAATAGTAATTACATCGAATTAATAAGACTAGGATCAGGACTAAGTCTGGGATGATAGGGAGATCCCCGCAGCTGGTCTGCCAGCCGATAGAGACTTTACGAACTCCTACTCAATACCCGAACGTGGGGGAATGCTAGGGATGGACATGGCTGTCACCACCTGCCCACCTACCCCTCTGCCCGTGGGGTACCGACATATCCGCTGATTCCCGCATACCCGAGCACCACGCCCGTGTAATTGGAAACAACTCCTAGCCCCCCGGGACCCCAACCCTTCGGATTGACAGGCTCGGCTAGGAGCAACCATGACAGCACAACGAACTATTACCCCATCCTTAGTTCTTCCTCTATTCATTCTAATTTGATAAACGATGAAGAACTTTGATGAACATATCAAGAACATAACACATAGACTATGAACTAGTTTACATGTTATGATCATAATATGGACAAGCCTATACTCTAATTCAGATGCATTGCTATATAAATAAGATAAGAGCTTGCTCATAGAGGAGAACCGATGTGTATTCATACCAAGATGTTCTTGATTCCTCCAAGGAGACAAGCTCTCCTTGATAGCTTTGCCTTGCTCTACTACTACTACTACTAAACTAGAGAGAACAAGTAAGAAATGTGAGGTGTAGTGCTCCAAATGTTGGTGTGTATTTTGGAGGGGGTGAAGCACATCTATTTATAGTTGATCAAGGGCGGTTTGGGCATTCTAAGTATGGTAGGAGGTGAAACCGCCTTCAGGGAACCTCCTTGAGCATGTGGCTGAAAACTGGGCCCGAGAAGTGCCATCTGGGGCGCGGCCGCCCCCGGGGGCGGTCGGTCCCTGGGAGGTGGCAACTGGCCACTGCCTTCGGGTGGTCGGTTGCTCTCTAGGCCTGGGCCTCCCCCACGGTTACGGATGGATCCCGTTTAATGCTTTGATGGGCTTTTCTCTTTTATTCTTGATTTGCGCCTTTTCTGAATGCGTTTTCTGGAAGTGCGCTTTCCTTGATATTTTGATACATTTCCATGTGCTATCTCTGTAACTTAGGTGCACAACAAAACTCGTGGAAAGGTTAGATAAAGCCCTATTCTCTATTTGTTTTAGTATTAAAATGATGTTATATTTATGTTGCTAAGGACCGCCAACAACTCCCCCGACACTTGGTCCTTTACTCGTCCTCGAGTAAAGTGCGAAGGACCAAATGGGTTCATCTTCCTTGTCAAAAGAATCTACATACAGGATATTTCAAGCTTCACCTAGATTTATGAACTTCAAAGTGTCTACCAATTCACCTTGAGTAATTGAAAAATGGAATAGCTTGGGATCAAATCTTCTTACTCTTGTCCTTGCAGTAGATGCTTGGGTTTTTGCAAGATGTTGAAAACATAAAGATAGCTTATGTTCCTTGAATGATTCTCTCAAGTCACTCATTTTTTGTAAGTGGTTCCTCACCAAGGCATAAAAAGGATGATGCCTTCACTTTGATCATCCTACCTCTAAGAAGGCTTATTTGGAGTTTTAGGTAGGAAAATGATGAGGCACACTTACCCTGCATATATTGTCAAGTCAAACCCCAGACCATATTGGAGGGAGTGTGCCATACTCCTAGATCAGAATGTGCATGTGCGTGGAAATTATGAAGGTGGAAACCTAATTCTAAATCTTTTTGGTACTCCATGCATCATGATTCTCCTTGGATAAATCTTTAAGAAGATATGGGCTATAGGATCTTATATATATATATATATATTTTGAACGGGTATTTAAACCTTTTCTTTCCTGTTATTTTCTTATGCCCCTTGGCATGATCTCTCTTTTTTTTTATATCATAGCCTCATATCTTTTATTGGCATATGAAAAACTTAAGGAGATATTATGATGGTAGATGAATGGAGTAAAATTTTATAGAAGGGATGCACGGTTCTTAGGATGAGAACCGACACTTTTATTTGGTGGATGGATGAAGTGCATGTTTTGCGCAACTCTCAGAGTGAGAATTGGCTTTATTTGGTGGGTGCAAGTGAAATCTGATCTTGGGAATGTGAAACATCTCTCAACAGCGGTCAAGAATTTGACCAAACTCAACAGCAGAATAAGCGGCATAAGTAGAAGGTTTCATCAAACAGAATCATATATGGCCTTGGTATGTATTTGTCAATCATTCAAGGAGCATGCTATTGAGTTTTTGTTTTTGTAAGATAAATCCCTAAGTACTTTTGCAAGAATGAGCAAGCATCATGTCATCCTACTATATCTCATTTGTCAATTACTTTGATCGAAATGGGGTCCCTAAACAATGTTCATAAATCTGTAGGAATTTTAGCAGGGAATAAAAAGTAGTGCAAACTTTCGAATGTTGGAAGACATGTTTGAAGGAGTATGTAGGAAACATCATTTTTAAATTTTATCTTTAAAAGCTTTTTAGAATGAGAGAGGGGTAAGGGTTGCACAAACCGAATTTTGATTTTTATTGTGCAATCGTCTTGGAGAATCCTCTCCCCACACTTGTTTTCTTTCCTGTCTTGATTAGTCACAAAATACATATATAGGGAGAACAAGTGCTCAACATAAAACCTTATTTTATTGATGAACTCAAATAGGCACATTTACATTGATAGTAAAATTTAAAAGATCATGAAAGGGAAATGTGTGCCTAATTATTCGTGTAGCAGGTGCAGCCTAAAGATACTCAAGATGATGCTCAACATCTAAGGCTTTAGCGACTTTCCTTAGCTTAGAATTGGACTTGAAGCGAAGCTATTGATGTCGTCGCTAAGGTTTTTAATCTCTGTATTCTTGGTTTCTAAGTCTTCTTCTAAAGCCCTTAGAAGAGTACACAAGATAGCATGTTTATCTCTAAGGTCGGCGAGGATATAGAGTCGTCTTCATCTTCACTACTTTCGTACTACCCTGCACGACGTTTGATAGGGAGTCAGGAGGTAGATGCCTCCTAATTCTAGGAAGGGTGCTAGATGATTCTGCTTCCTTGGCCTGAAAATGCGGGCTTCGCTATCAGACTTATCTTCAACGCGCTTGCTAGGCCTACTGCCACTAGGAGTTTTTCTCTTGAGGCCTAGAGTGCTGGTAGGATGGGCAGCAGCGGTTTTCTTCTTGGCGCCACCTTTGGGTGCATGAGAGTGTGCTGGCAAGATCGCTAGAGGCTTTTCCTTCACAACACAGGGCTTCTTCCTTTGCTAAAGAACTCTCTTGATAGGGTGCTATGTCTAGGTTTGCTATGGCCATTGGAGCGTTGATCAGCGAGAGAGCATAGCTAGACATGGTTGACACTAAAAGATGAGAGAGCTAAGCAAGCTTTGCTCAAGGGAGAAGAACAAAGTTGGTGTAAGGAAAAGAGAGACCTTTAGAGGTTTAAATAGGGTGCTATCAAGGTATTTGACAAGGAAACAACTTGATCGTAACCAGGGACGTGATGCTGAGGTGATCAAAGTAAGGTACGAAAAAGATTGGAATGGATTGGCCTGGACAGGGGGGCGGTCGGTCCTAGGGGCGGTCGGTCCCCTGGGCCCGCCTGCCAGCCTCTGTCTTTTGGCCACGTGTTAAGCTAACTATGTAGAATCTTATCCTAGTTACGATCAGGCTTGATGCGAAATAGATTAGTGTGATAATGTGTTAGATGTGATAGTGGATTTGATTGAAATTTTTGAAAATTTGTTTAAGATCACACTATCATGCATTTATGAAGGAATATCTCTATGATCTCAAAGATTTATGTTTAAACATAGGGTTATTTTAGTCAAAACATAAATGCAACATTATCATCAAGCATTCATATATCTAGTTTGAAATATTATTATATATTATTATTATTAATTTTATTTTATTGGAGCAATCAATTAAGCATTTATTGAAAATAAATTTTGAAATATTTAAGGTAAATATTACGGATAACTTACCGATTTACCTTCGGTAAGGGCTCAGCTTTTTAAGTCCGTTGAGCAGGACTTTTCTCCCTCCATTGTTTTCTTGATGATGGTGCATCCGTCTTGGGAGAGGTAGACAGCTGCGCTTGCTTGGGCCTCCATACTTTGTGAGTGGTTTTGGGCGGTGTGGTAGTACTTTCAATTTTTACCTTGGGTTTCCACACCGTCTTCTTTGGTGAAGGCTTGGGGATTTCTTCCCTCTTTTTAGGAGCCATTTTGTTTTTCTGCTCCTTTATATTTTGTTTGGGAGCCGTCCTTTTCTTTTGGCTTCGGCTTTTTCTTTGATTCTTTTGGGATTTTTAATATATTTTTCAAAAACTGAGGCTGAATCTCTACCTCCTTTATGCCTTGGGGATTCGGCCCATATCGAATGCGTATCATGTTGCATTCTTCTTGACGGCGAGGCCTGAACTCGAACTTCTCTTCTTGTCCATTGATATTGAAGCGGATTTCTCCAGCTCCAACATCAATTTGTGCTCCTGCCGTGCTCAAGAATGGCTTTCCGAGCATGAGTGGTGTTTCTTTGGTGAGTTCCATATTGAGCACCACAAAATCCACCGGAACATAATACCCTCTAATTTTTACAAGAATGTCTTGTGCAATTCCTGCTGGGTACCGAATTGAGGAGTCAGCCAACTGAAGTGTCATGTTGGTAGGCTCCAAGTTGGTGAAATTCAGTCTATCAAAGACTGATTTTGGCATGACGCTCACACTTGCCCCAAGATCGCATAAGGCGTGGTCAAATTGCTGGGTGCCTATAGAGCATGTGATTGTGGGGCACCCAGGGTCTTGTTTCTTCTCAGGTAGATGATTGAGTATAGCTGCGCTACACTCTTCCGTCAGCTTGACAATTTCCGAGGATGGTAATGGTCGCTTGTTGTTTATGATATCTTTGATGAACTTAGCGTATGATGGTATGTGCAAGACATCCATCAGCGAAACGCTGACGTGTGTCTTCTCGACCATCTCCACGAATCGGAGAAATTGTTCATCTCTAGGCTTCTTCTTTCTTCTCATCCTTGTGGGAAAAGGCAACATCGTGGTGTCCCCATAGCCCTCCGGTGTCGGCTCTTTCTTCCATTCGATTCTTCTATGTGGTTGTGCCGAGTCCACCAGTACTTCCTCTTGTTGTCTTGGTGTTTTGCCTATTCTTTGGTTAGGATGTGGAGGATCACGAGTGGTCTTACCCCCTCTCGTGGTCACCGAATTTATATTCTCAACAGAACTAGAAATTTGAATGGCAGATTTTGCAGCAGAGGCAAGTTGGGCGATTTGAATTTCAATTCTTTTATTAAAATTTACTTGATTTTTAACAGATGAGGACAAGGCTATCAAGCTTAGTAATTATAGTTTGAAACATTTTATCATTACGAGAAAGCTTGTTTGTGAGATTTTCATTTATTTTAGCTTGTCCTATAATAAGATCTTTTAATGAAGGTTGGGAGGAATTGAAATTTGAATTAAAAGTGGAAGAATTACCTTGGGGGCGATTCTGGTTGTTCCACCCACTACTTGTTTGTTGCATATTGGCGAAATCCGTTAACATAGGAAGCTTCTTCATGGATTTCGGGACAGTTGTTCCCCGAATGGCTAACATCTCCACAGACTTCACATGTCATGTGTGAATCCATGGCCTGGACAGTGCCAGTGGTTGGATCGGTGGCACGTCCTTCAAGTTTCCTCATTATTGGTTCTATTTTTACGGCAAGCAGATCCATCTCCTTCACGGTGTGCATGACTTTTTGTGTTTTACATCCCTCTCCCCAGCTTTGGTTGGCCACCATCTTCTCGATTAACGCCGTAGCATTCTCGATGGTGAGGGAGAGGAATGCGCCTCCAGTAGCGGCATCTATGTGCCCCTTAGACATGGCCGTGAGACCTTCATAGAAATTTTGGAGCACAAGCCAGTCTTCCATCCCGTGGTGGGGGCAGGCCTGGATGTATTCTTGAAGCCTATCCCAAGCCTCGGGAATGGACTCGAGTGTAGTTTGCTGGAAGTTTGATATTTTTCCCCGCAGAGCATTTGTTTTGCTTATGGGGAAGAATTTAGCAAGGAACGCCGCGGAACATTTGTCCCACGTGTTGACTGCTTCCTTGCTTTGATAAAACCATTGCTTCGCCTTCCCCGAAAGGGAGAAGGGAAACAACCGGAGTTTGATGGTGTCCTGTGCGACATCTTTGATGATGATGGTCTCGCACAGCTCAAGGAAGTTTTGCAGGTGTGTGTTTGCTGTCCTCACTTGGCAAACCACAAAACTGGTTGCCTGCACCATTGTGAGTAGGCCAGTGCGGAGTTTAAAGTTTCCATTCTCGACAGTGAGTAGTTTACATTATTAATTCGATGTAATTACTATTCGTTGCATAGCTGTATATGATCAATGCCTGCTCTCGTAGTTATTCTTTATTTTTTATTTTATATTTTTATCCTTGAGGTTGCTCCGATGTGTGTGTCCACTATCTTATAAATATGTTTTAACCCCTACCTATGCTATGCCTACCTATGCATCCAATAAGTGATCATGTTTATACCAAAGGCTAGATGAAATTCATCATGCCCTCCTACGGGAAATTATAAATACGACACCCTTGAATACTCACGGGTTGAAATGCTGCAATGATAGTTCTATGCGCTTGCAGAGTAGTCTTATTCCTTACTGAGCTATCGATTGACGTACCTAAGTACCATTACTTAAAGATTGTAATTCTTGTGCACCCCACGGCGCCGTGCCACAGTTTTGCATATCGTAAGTAATGCCGGTTAGGAAGGCCAATCCGGCACTTCTAACTGCTATTACCAGACTGCATTATCTAGGCCGGCGCCACTAAGGGCCAAGGATTACCTTTCTGAAGTAATGGTGGTTGGAAATGCCAACAAGCATTTCTAGGCGCCGTTGCTAGGGGATGGACTTTCAGTCTATCTTTTGTAACGACGTTAAGAATGCCAACAACCGTCAACAGGTTTCTCACCTAGGAGTAGAGTAAAATTAGTGACTTAGCCTTATTGGTGTGAAATTAGAGACAATAGCCTAGAACGGTTAGGTGGCTTGCATTTTTAGTAGGCTAGCGCAAAACTCGCTTCGCCATTTAAATTACTAACCGCTTGTCTTAAGTGTTATTTTTAGAATTTTTACAGGCTATTCACCCCCCTCTAGCTGTTTAGGACCTTTCACTGCAGCCGTGTGTTGAACGGTGGATAACGTCAACTTTTATTATAACTTTAGACACCAAAGGATACATGAATACACACAAATCTAGGGTTTTAACTGACAGTTTCCACGAGTTTTGCATGTTCTGTATTTTCCAGGGGCTATTCCAAGAAAGCATGAAAGAACGGTTAAAGAGCATAATTACCACAAAACTTAACCGCCAAGAAAACATCATCACGAAGACACTGGAAGAGTCTAGAACACACCCGAAGCACCGGGGCCCGAGACCCACCAGGATGGGGCCGGCCGGCACCAGGGTGGGACCGGCCGGCGCCCCCCATTAGGGTTTTGCCCCACCTTCTAGAGTCTTCTTCCGCCGCCTTTGTGGAGTCATCTGGGCTCTTGTTTCAAGTCCGTTTGATCCTTTGGCGCACGTGCATCCCACCGGGCTATAAATAGAGGGGCAGACCCCCCTGGAGGCATCAACCCATCATTCATTCAAGGCATGAAGTCCTCAAGCCATCAAGAGTCTCCTAGTTCATCAAGAGCCTCCTGGTTCATAGTTCTAGCCTAGTTAGATTAGAAGTAGAGGAGTTCTAGTTCTTCGGCGGATCTGGAGCCCCGGCGTCTGTTTGGAGCATGGAGTTCAATAAAATTCTAGTTCTTTCTCTATTATTGTATTCTTCATTATGATTAGAGAAACATTATTCTTAATAGTTCATATGTTCTTAAGTTACAATAGTCTTTGTCTACTTTGATTATATGTCTAGTATAGTTAGTTTGATCTTATTGAATTCATGTAATTGCTCGTATAGCGTTTATTCATGCAGACGATGGATAGATGATGAACAGTATGTAGATGTGGTGTCTAGGTATTTTGTTTATCTACGAGTGCACCCTGATGTGCCGGGTCGTGTGGTAGATCGCGTAGGTGACAGCTGCGTTGAGTCCTCTGTAGTCCACCCCCCGTATGTAGGCCAGCAGGCACGGTCGCGAAGTTGGATGATGACTCTGTTTCACATCCTTCCTAGATGATGCCCTTTGCATGTGATTATGATATAGGATTAGTCTAACAATGATTGCTAGATGTAATTGCACTAATTAGAGTTATTCATTGATGTAGTTATAGAATTACCTTTGATATTAATTCCTTAGTTTATCCATTGGCTAGCTATTACTATGACTAGAGACTGCTCTGATGATTATCTTTTATTTATGATGCTTGTTCATACTTATCACCTTTATCTTTATTTATCTTGTGACCTCTACCTGTTATGAGTAGAGTAAATGACATCGGAAATGTCATTTATCCATTGTATACCATCACTATCAATATAATAGATTAAAGTTTATCCTAGTCCTTCCCAGTGGTTTAAATATAAATTGATAACCATGGTAGAACTCTCTAGGTAAAATGCTATAATGGTATAATTATCTATCCGCTTGCAGAACTGATCTTAGTTTATATTATTTATATTTCTGCCTAGTCACAAAGATTAATATATAAAACCTTTATTTATTCTTAACATTATTAATTAGGGATGACAAGCTAGTTCTTGCATAAGAATGTTGGTAATAGAAAAGTGGTTAGTTGCTAATGACAAGTTAATTAATTACCATTCATCTTCTAATCTCGCCTCTCGCATTAAAAGTTATATAGTTATATTTGGCGACGTTAGTAGATGTCAACACCGTGCCACCGCGCCCCACGGCCACGCCCACGTCGCCCAGCCCGCACGCGCTGCGCCGCCATCGTCGTGCCTCATCGCACCGCCAAGCAAGTGACTGGTAAGCCGCCAAGCTTCCTCCCCATACGTGCAGGTCCTTCTTTCCCTTCTCCGGTGGATCGGTGTGGTGCGCGGCGGCGAGTTCGCGCACTCGGTGGCGCGAGTGGCGCGGCGGGTGGCGTGGCGGCGCGAGTGGCGCGCGGTGGATCTACCCTCCCCTGCTCCGGTGGCGTCGTCGGTGGGCACGCGATGGTGGCAGTGATTGGCGCCGTGGCGGCCGTGCCCTCGTCGGCGGCAGGCGAGCGGCGGTGGATGGCTCTCGCCGGTGTGGCGGCCTACGCTAGTGGGCCAGCCTGCTAGCTAGTTAGGTTTAGTTAGGGATTTATTTTTTAGTTAGGTTTGGTTTAGATTTTAGTTAGGTTTTCAAATTGTTATAGTTAGGGTTTTATTTTTTAGTTAGGTTTAGTTTAGATTTTAGTTAGGTTTTCAAATTGTTTTAGTTAGGGTTTTATTTTTTAATTAGGTTTAGTTTACATTTTAGTTAGGTTTTCAAATTGTTTTAATTAGGGATTTATTTTTTAGTTAGGTTTAGTTTAGATTTTAGTTAGGTTTTCATATTTGTTTTAATTATGGTTTAGTATATGTGATATGTGACATGTGACAATATATGTTAAGTGTATATGTGATATTGCACATGTGACAATATATGTTAAGTGTATATGTGATATGTGACAAGTAAGCAACATTTTAGTAGAGGTTTTGTTATATGCATAGTAGTCCAAGTGAGCAACAATATGTGACAATATATGTTTTTTATTTCATGTTAGATTACCGCGATGACGACTTCACCATCAGAGTCATCTCAACATAAGGAGCCGAGTGAGCAACAATATGAAAGTCCAAGTGACCCGTGTCCCAGCATAGATAGAAAGGCTCGTCGTGAAATGGAGCGCGACCCAACTTACGATCCACGAGAAGACGAGGTAACATACACGGAGTTGAACGAATCCTTTCACACTATCTATATATGCACCCGTCCATGATTTCATGTGTGCGCCCAATTTTATGAACAGGAGGTCTTGTCTCAAATGCGACAATTAGGAGAAGAAGAAATGCAACACGAAGACCAGGCGCCAGAACCTACCGATACGAGGAAGCTGGGTGATCGGAAACGAGAGGTGACAGAGGATCAAACAAGTGGGATAATAACACATATAGGGTGCTAGACGTAAGTGTAAAAGGAGAGCCCTTAACTCCAGAAGAGGTGCAAGCTAAGTTCCAGAACGCAATGGGTTTCTTAGTTAGGGATAATCTTGATATCACAATATCTCAGTGGAAAGATGTGCCAGATTCGGTCAAGACAAACATGTGGCAAAAGTTGTCAAAGAAGTTTGTTCTACCTCGGGTTCAGAGGAACTCGTAAAGGGTTATGCAATGAGGCAGTTGGCCATCATGTTTCGCAACTGGAGGTCCGAATTGAATAGCAAATATGTGAAGACAGAGTTGGACCCCACCAGCAAGTACAACATTACAGAAGGATAGTAGGGCGGTTTTCAAAGAGCAGAAGACTAACCCAGAATTCTTGGCCCGGAGCCAAGCGAACTTTTGACACCAGAAGTGGCAAACGGATATACCGCAAGCGTACGGTAGTCAATGTAGCCTTCACCGGGAGTATTCCAGGTATCGTATTTTCCATAGGAAACTTGAAGTGTTCTAACTAGGTTCAAGACCGTCCAGTGATGAGACAAAGGAGCTATGATATCTAGGTAGAGAGGTTCTTATGTAGCAAAGATATCTGGTCTTGACTTTCTAAGTATAAAGAGGTTTACCACCTCCTCCCTTTACAAGAGGCGATAGGTGAAACAGGAGGAGATATAACTCCTCCCGAGGTAGCTATACTATTGTCTTGATGCCCTGCCGTTTTAATAACTTGTCTTACATACGTGGTGGAATACGAAGACCAGACAAGGCTGTCACCACTTGCTGGCTACCACAAACAATCCGTGCGACAAGCGGCCCACACTGATAAGATATAGCCTAGACACCACGTCCACACTATACTTACTACTCTAAACTTCACGAGAGACTAGAACACTTCACTAAGTAAAGCAATATGCAAGTAAAGCAAGTTTATACTTAAAATATCAGAACCAGAATATCAAATACTTAGAAGGACTTAGATGTAAAACTTACTTGAAGATTCGCATCCGCTGAGGTACACCTTGGAGAAGATTCCCGATAGGCCCGGGGCTTTCTCCTGAAGACTTTCTTCACTCTCTCCCAACTAGCATAGCACTATAGCAGAGCTAAGCTACTACATAGTGTTTTCTCCTCTGAATCATGCTCTAAAGTGAAGGCCTATGGGGGTATTTATAGGGGGATGAAGGGCAGCGCCACGTTAGCGATCCGCGTGACCTACAGCATGCACCGTTGGATCAACCGCCATATAACCGCCTTAGAATCAAGGGTGGAGGATTTCCAGCACATGTTCAACATGAGGAAGGCGGTGGAGGTTCAACCGACCTGGCTGGGCCCAAGGAGGGGTTCGGCCGACCCCCTTATGGCAGGTGGGCCCAGCCAGGGTCTTCTAGAAGGTCTTCCCAACACGTTGGAGTGTAGCTGAGCTCTGGGGCCCACAAAGTGGGGTTCGGTTGACCCACTTATTGTCAGGTGGGACCATGGGTGAGTGTCCCCACATGTCATAGAGTCCATCCCATGTGTTGGTTACTTCGGGGCCCACCAAGTGTGGTTCGGCCGAACTACCTTTGGTGGAATTGAAGGCCCATCTTTTGCAGGTGTCTTCTCCATGCAATTCTAAGCACAATGGTGGTGCTAACTTGCCTTTGGGTGGTTCGGCCGAACCACTCATTGTGCCCATCTTTTGCACATCGTCTCCAGAAGCTGTGATATTGTTGAATGTGAAGTTGGTTTGTCATTTGGCCATACTTGGTAGGTTGCCCAACCTTCATATAGAGCTTCCGGACACTGAAAGGTACCTGTTCTGAGTGCCTGCAACCAAATAATGACAAGTACATGTGGAACCAAGTTATTTGTACCTAAGTCACTATGTGTTTGGTGGTTTCCTTCCAGAAAGAATTTCTTGTTGACGGTTTTGATGGTGTAAAAACATGGTATAACTATCGTCAACACGAACTCAGCACTTGCTAAGAAGAATAAGTACCACCACCACCTTGGCATAGGTGGTTACAAGCGGCATGTTTCCAAATGGAGGGAAGAAGAGGATGTGAAGAAGGCAACAGGGTTGCCAGTGTTGTCTGAGCAACTTGGCGAAAGGAGCGCGAACTGGCTTCGTGCTCGTAAACCAAGAGAAATATCTGAGTCAAGTGCATCATTTTCTGATCCAATGGTTGAAGAAGCTGCGAAGAGTATTTATGAGGCGGCAGCTCATGTAAAGGAAGTACGAAGTCACAAAGGGAGCGGGACATCCTTACTATTGGTCTTGGTAACCCCTAGCACCCTGGTCGTGTTCGAGGCATCTCGTCGAGGCTAGGATGGAAAGAAGGATTCGGCGAGGAGTGGGCCAGAATGTACAAGAAGCGTGATCGATACAAGCAAGACTTGAAAGATTTTTTCGATGAGCAGGCAAAGAAAGCCATCAAAGACATGGTGACTCAGTTAGTAGCAAATCCCGATACCGAACTTATGCAGCAATTGGCGGGTGTCATGTCTTCTGTTCAACAAAGGACGAACACCCAGTAGTTTCCACAGATGCAGCTGGTGCCGGTGACACAGCCCTTGGGAGCTCAGCAGTTGATAGCACAGTCTCTGTGGGCATATAAACCCCCGGTTCCACAAGACAAGACATGGGCCGCACCATCAAAGCTAGCCCAGCCCAAAAGACAGGCGTGCGGCGCAAGACATTGCACCGCACGATTATTGTACCGACTTGTTTAGTTTACTTATAACCTTGTCCCTTCAGACTATATAAGGAAGGGCAGGGATAGATCCCACAACTCAACCCAACCCAGATCATCTACTAGCAATACAATACAGCAACACACAGGACGTAGGGTATTACGCCTCACGGTGGCCTGAACCTGTATAAATCTTATGTCTTACGCTTTCTGCGTAATGCTTGTTCGTCTCAGACGTACCTTTACCGATCAATCTACTACCTCGGGTATACCCCTCGGTATATTGCCGACGATCTCTCGTCAACAGTTGACGCGCCAGGTAGGGGGTGTGCTTCCTGATCTCATAGCGAACAAGATGGTGATTTTTTCGTCGTCGCCGACCACGACAACGGCGTCAGGTGGCGGCAAACTAGATGGATTTTTTCTTCGTCGTCATCAAGCACAACAATGTAATCCGGCGGCGACGCTGTTCATGGGGTTTCGATGTCCTAGGCCACGCAAGGTCCGGCATCGGCCTCAATGATCGCATGCAAGCCAATCCAATCTGGCCACACGTCGTCGAAGAACCGGCGGACACGATGTCTGTGACAACTGGCTTCAGAGAGATCCGTAAAGACATGCAAATCAATCTTGGCTTTGCATGTACGAACAAGCAAGCCACGTCTGATCTACAGGAGATTTTTGCATGCAAATCAACCGTGCATCTATCTACGGATGCATGCACCCATCGGACTACATGCAAGCAAAGGAAGACGAGCGCGTCGCTAATTTCCTTGCTGCTTTACAACAGACGAAGCTAAGTCAATTTTTTCATCTTAATTAAGATATTTTGTTATATATTACTCGTCTTTGGATTTCTCCACGAATCTGTATGATATTGGCTGACAGGAAATTAATTACGTCTCTTGGTGTCAACGCCCTACGGCGGCTTCGTCGTCATTCGTCCGCGGCAACAACAAGGCACTCTGAATCCACGGCGGTAAACCAGATGGATTTTTTCTTTCGTTGTCGTCGACCACGGCAATGGCATCCGGCGGCGGCGAACCAGATGAAAATTTTCTTCGTCAACGTCCTACGACGGCCTCGACAACAGCAAGCCTGAAATCGTCCGAGCTCTTTAGCAAGCCACGTCGAGCCGTCTAAGAAGTCACGTCGAGCCATCCAGCGAGCCACGATATCATCACCAAGATTACCTCCAAGATTCTTCGCCACCGACACAAGCCTCGACCAGACTCGGGCACCTACTTCGGATATCATCGCCAAGGCTATCTCCATGATTCTCCGTTACCGACGTAAGGCCCGCACCTATTCGGGCAGTCTAACTTCATCGCCACGTAAGCCCCGCAACTGCTTGGGAAGCACGACCTCGACTATGCATAAGCCCCGCAACAGCTCGGGCAGCACGACTTCGACTACGCGTAAGTCCCGCACCTGTTCGGCCGGCCTAGTCACGACGACGTATAAGCCCTGCATCGCGCAGGCTGCCTAACTTCGCCCCTTTATTGATTGCCCCGATAGATTCGGGAAGCCATCGCCCATGATAAGCGTAAGCCCTGCCAGGCGCAGGCAGCTTTGCCACCACATAAGCCCCAGGGATGCTTGGGCCGTTAATCTTCGCTATTACGTAAGCCCCGGGGATGCTTGGACAGTTTTAGCAGCGTCTCCATAAGACCCGTCGAAAGGAACGGGCACCGGTCGCCGATCTCTCCAAAAAGTCACACGTTTCGGCTCCTCGTCAACCTCTCCAAAAGACCCGACCACTCTCGGGCACTCATTGAAGATTTTTTCTCCACAAGAACTAGTCACCACTCGTCGCCACTTCTCGCCGTCCTCTCACTGTTCAGACACCGTCTCCGATCAGGCTGGGGACTTGCCGCTCTCCACGACTCACCGACCTCCAGGGGATCTCCAAGTTGTCGTCGTTTTCCAATACACGATAGCCTCCGCCATGTTCTCCAGTCGAGCTTTACGCTCGGGGACTTCGTCAAGACATCGGACTCCATGGCATTCTTCGGTCAAGCTCTACACACGAGCTCTCCATCGACGTATTGCCGGGCACTCCATCCACATATTGCCGAGCTCTCACCGCTTCTCGTCGTCGTCCACCACGGCGGACCAGATCTGAATTTTTCGTCATCGTCGACCAAGCATTCGACGACGGCAAACCAGAGAGTCTCCTCAACGTCATATGTGATGATTCAAAGTCTCGCAGCAGCGTTCTTCATCAAGCCAAGATCCGGGATGGCGTCATGCATCTACAACGACGAACCCAGGCGATCCGATCTGCTACTGCGACTACATCCAAGGCCTGTGCTCGTAATCGACCATGGTTGATTAGGTCCTGCACAAAGGCAGATGCTCGACGGTCTGCCGAGCAGCTGCAGCATCACAAACCTCCGGCGATCCCCAGATCAATTATGCCATGCTACGACCGTGGACTTCCATACTGCAAAATGACTGCATCTGTGTTCTGATCGGACTCCACGCCTGAAGACCTTTCGACCGGATCTAGTCCAATCTGCAAGCCGAAACAAACTCTGATACGCAAGCCAGCAGCCATCTATAGGGCCACGTGTTGCTGATTAAAGTAATCAAGACAGAGTGTAGAGGGTTGCATGCGTACGCATATGCCATACATGGAGAACGTGCCAAATCATCTCATCGATCAGACGCTTCTTGCTCCAATCAAAAGCTAAGTTGTCATATTTTTATCTTAATTAAGATAATTTCTATATTCGTTTTTTATCTTCGGATTTCTCCACACATCTATATAATATTTTGGCAAAAAATTAATTGCGTCTCTCGTCGTCAAACGCTCTACGCCGGCTTTGACAACAGCAAGCCTAGTGCCGTCACGCGAGCCACGTCAAGCAACTCCTCGACACACCGACCACTCCGCTCGACGTTAATCAACCTAAGTGATATTTTTAATATCTTTCTACACATTCTTCGACCTCCATATATCTTCGAAAATTATCATTATGGTTCTTCGCCGCCGACCTCTCCATAAGCCCCGACAAAGTTCGGGCACTCGCCGACAATTTCTCCATAAGCCCCGACCACGCTCAGTCACTCAGAAGATTTTCTCCGCCGATGAGATACTAAGTATCTCTCCGTTTTCTTCTCTCAATGATTGCTTAATGTATCTTGGTAGCCACGCCTTAATACGTGAAACCTTTCTTCACCCCGTAAGCCGTCACACAAAATGATCATGTTAAGGACACCTCTGAACCAGACGCCGGGTCAGGTGCTTAAACGTAACAGGCCAACTATCAGGGGAAATTATGTGACCTGACAAGAGTAAGAAACGGACAATCGTATCATGCATTTTACAATATTGGGACCCGTCTTCTTCGGCAAAAATCTACATCATGTACTGCCCACTGTACATATTTATTTTGCAGGAACCTGGGCTCGTCGCCACTCCTCGTCGTCCTCGCGCTGCTCGGACACCGTTTCCGACCACGCTGGTGAGTCGTCACCGCTTCTCGTCGTCCTCGCGCTGCTCGGACATCATCTCCGACCACGCTGAGGACTCGTCGTCGTTCCTCGTCGTTCTCGCGCTGCTCGGACACCATCTCCGACCACGCTGAAGACTCGTCATCTCTACTTGCCAATCTCCCGCTGCTCGGACTTCATCTTCGACCACGCTGGAGACACGTCGTCGCTACTCGCCGACCTCCCGCTGGAACCCGTCTCCGACCACGCTGGGGACTCATTGTCGCTACTCGCCGTCCTCGTCGTCGCTCATCGTCACCACCGACCACGCTGGGGTCTCGTCACTGAGCTAGCTGTAACACCCCTGGTGTTACTGAAGTAAAAATCGGACATGTCATCATATGCACTGCACCGCATTCATAATTAAGTTCAATTTATTATGCATACAAATTAAAACAAATTTAATTTAATAGGTCGTTTGTGCTTAAATAATTTAGAGTGATTTAATTTTATCTTTTGATGGCTTATTAATTGGGTGTATTAATTAATCACCGCTTAAAAATAAAAATTGGAATTAATTTAAAACCCTAAATAGGGCTAAAACCCTAGTTTCAAAACTATGTAGAATTGGATTTTGGTCCCAAAAGCAAAGTTGTAGCTCTTCTTTAGTGGAGCAACTTTGGTATACAAAGTTTTTCAAGTTATTGTTTGGAAAATCGAATTAAACTTGAATTTCTACCTTCAAATTTGAATTTAAAACTTCAGTTCAAAAACTACTTGGAATCTGAAGTTGACCCTTTAATGAAAGTTGTAAAGCTCATAAAATATAACAACTTTTTTATTTACAGATTTTTCAAGTTCTTCAATAAATTTTTGAGATTTTCTATGAATTAGAAAAGGGCAATTTACCCCCTTTTGCATAACTTAAAAACATATTTGAAATTTGAAAATGTTTTCTATACCAAAGTTGTTCATAATAAAATTCTACACATTTCATATATTGACAATTTTTCTTGTTACAATATAAAATATTGAGTAATTTTAAAAATTCAAACTAGGGATAATTGTTGCTACAGTAACCGTGCAGCAGGGCATTGACAACGCGTCTTTGCCTGGCTGCTTCGCTGCCGCTGCCGATTTGTGCCACCTCCACGCGCTCGGACACGCGTCCGCATGCGTGGCACGCTCGTCGCAAGTCGTGGCGACGCCTGAGCCATCTTCCTCCTCCTATATAAGGCTGTGAAGACCGTCGTCGTCATCCTTTTGCCACTTACCGCCGGCGAGCTCGTCATCCGTCACCAGCAAAATTCGTGAGGCTTGCTCGATCCTTTTCCAATTGCTTGCACACGCACCTCTCTGACCTTCCTGTGCACCCATAGAGCCCACCCGCACGGTCTATCGCTGCCGAAATTGGTCGGAGGCCGGTCTTCTTCTCCATGTCCGGCCGAAGCGTCGCCACGGTCTGTTCGCCGTGACCAAGCCGTTCGGGTGAGCTTTACATTGTGTTAGTTAGTGTTTCGAACCCTCCTTGATGTCGTGGTACCCATGAGCTTGGCGGTTTCTTGTTTGGTGTTTGGGATACGCCGGAACAGCTCGGTCGCTGTCGGTTCGCGTCGCTGCTGCGAGCTTCATCGTCGACAACGAGTTCCGCTGCGTCCCCACTCCCCCCGACTCCATCCGCAGCCCGTGGTGAGCCCCTTGAACGTGATTTGAGTCCTAGATAGGCAGACGAGGCACCAGTTTGGTCGGTCCATCGTCGCGCCACCGTTGCCGGGCCTGTGAGCCGCCATGGCTGGTACTGTGCTCTCACGAAACCTTAGTTTGCTCAACCGTTTATACCAAACGATGCGCTGGTTTGTTGGGACCATGTAGGTGGTTTTCCCAGCACCGGAGGGCCCGCCGTCGGCAAGGAATCACCGATCGACGCCCCTGAGCTGTGCTCTGCTCTGTTTTTCAGTTCATCCGAGGGAGGAAGAAGAAAGGCAGGGGCGTGCTGGGCCATAGTGGGCCGGCCCAGCAGCGTGGCCTGTTCAGCATGGTGCTCTTTTCCATTTCTAAAGGAATTATTTAGTGTTCAGTTTTGTGAATTTTGTGTGAATATTTCTACAGTTCCAAAAATTATAAAATAAATGTGGTAGCTTCTCTGTGGTGTTTAGTATTTATGAAAAATATGAGATGGGTATTTTGAGTACTTTCTGAAGACTGTAAAAATGTGTATTTTAATTAATAGATGGCTTTTCCCTGAATTTTATAGCTCAAAATATTAATCCAAAAATTGTGAAATTTATTGTGTAGCTGTTTTGAGCAGTGAGCTACTTCCACAAAAATCTGTAGCTCATTTGGATAAAGTTTAATTGTTTTGTAAATTATCCCTAATTAACTAATAAATAAAATGAATAAATATTAATCTCTTTAGGGTTTGTTCTGGGTCTACGAATCAGGGAACTAAGATTACCATGAGCTGAGTCGTGGGTCTGGGAGCTTTGTGACCCGTTGTCGCCCTCTCGGACACCTTCGGCCGCTTGCGGCCCTGGCCGAGCTTGGCCTAGCCGGCCGATGGCCATGGCTGCGCCTCTCTGGCTTGGCCAGAGTAGGCTGGAGCCGGGTTGGACCGGGCCACTTGTATTGGGAGTGTTAAGGGAGCCAATCTGGACCGTGTTGTTCGTTCGGGCCGGTCCAACAGTAGAGGCTGAATAGTTAAATAAATTTATTTATTTTCTTTCTTAATATATGAAATGTATTGTGTCTTGTGGTTTTTGGATTGAGTGAAGACCAGGGATCGTAAAACTTTACATGGTCCTTGGTAACTTATTTAGTAGAATAGTTTATTATTGTATTGTGGTGGTTAATAATAGTTAATAAAATGATTAGGTGAGATAATAACCACCATGATATTAGAATCTTAATAGGAACTTAATGACCCTTTTTGCTTGTTTGGTAATCACCTTAGGGTGTACCTAAACCATGTAACCCCTAATTACAGGCTATCCTGACCTGTAATGTCATGAGGTTGTTTCTTTAAGATGCAACTTTATGGGTAAAAACATCCAAATAGAACGACTTCTTTTGGAACCTTTCCGTACCCTAAGTCGTGAGTAGAATTTCTAATAGGTACTCGTAAACCGCTAACCCAAATTGTTGGACAACAAGCTAGTCTTGTTGGCTTGCTACTTTATCGCAAAAGGAAGTAGTATTCAACTTTTTTTAATTATTTAATGTGACGTATTTGTATGTTTCCATTATGCATCATGTCATGCATTTCGTGTAGTGAACGCGGGATATTCTTATCTGAAGCAAGTCCCGAGTTGGTCTTCACTCCGTGGACGTGGAACTTTCTCGGTGATTGGCTTCAGGGTGGAATCTGCTCCAAGCAACAGGCAAGCCCCGGTGCATTAACCCCTCCTTGTATTTATAAATCTTTATCACCTTGAGTTAAATTGCTGTATTAGGTTGATAGGAGTTGATTGTTACCTACTTGCTGCATTTACCTACCTTGATATATTATCCTTGAAATCTGATTTAATGGCAAATGTTTATAAAATGCTTAGCCATGCTTAATAGTTAAGCTTTTATGAAAAAGATATTTTGTATGCTTGGGGTATACAATTATGTACTATTATAATTAGTCGACGGGGCAGCGGACTTGCATTGAGAAAGGAATCTCAATGTAGTGTCTCTGACTGTCTAAAATGAAAACAAAATGGTATCCATTAGGGACCATTCGTTGTCGGCCTGCTGGATCAAGACTTTGCAACTAGCCACATACTACGGAAAGCCTCTGACTCCGGTCGCTCCTCTACTTGAACCGACAACCGCGCACTGGAAGTGGAGAGATGGCGAGAGTAGAGTGTACCCTCGTGGCCAGCGTGCCTGGAGAGGAGAGGAGTACTGTGCCCTTGGGTGGCGCAGGACCGGTTCAAGTTTTGGAAAAGCCGTGGTAGGCGGGGTTGGCATATGCAAGCATAGGTGCTACATATGCAGTGTGGATAGGGATCCCCAGCTGGGTTTTCAATCGATTCGAATCGTTGTTGCTCCTCGGTCAATGGAGACTTGATCCTTCGACATACAGCGAAGAGTGGTTCGGAACTAGCTAAATGTGGGAAAGGGAATTGATGATGAGATAACTGAATGAAACAATCTAGCCTTGAGATTAAATGTTAAGCTGATTTAGAGAGCTTTTCTGCAAAACTCTTTGATTCTTACTAAAGCCTCTCCTTGATTCCCCTCAGCCTGCATTTCTGAGTCTTCTCCCCAATTTTTAGTCGGGTAAGTCTTGCGGAGTACCCCATGTACACAGGGTTTGTTAACCCCCTGTTGCAGGTTAAAGTCAGGAGCTATACAGGTTTGGCTATCGCCAAGCTGGTGGCACTCGAAGAGCTGCCCTATGCAGTAGGTGACATGTGCTTATTAGCACTTTCTTGGGCAAGATGTCATCTATATTACTTATAAGTGTAAGAGCTACCTTATCTTGTCTCTATCGACAAGAGGTTTTGTAAAGACTATCACTGGAAATTATAAACTATAATTGCACTCTTCTACTTTTTACTCTGATGTATTTTGAACTCTATGAATGAATGTAATAAGATGGTTGGTTTCCGTTCCATGAAATTATCCTCGATGGGACATTGCGGTGCTTGCGAGAGCACCCGACAGGGCTTCCAGAGTTATCAAGCTCCCGTGCATAGCAGTCGGAGGTCGTTGGACTACAGTAGGTGCACGTGAGCCATGGTAATTTGGGCGGTTCTGTCTCACTATCAAGACACTTCACGCTGTTCGGATCAGGGTGCTGATCTTGGGCAGCACATCGTGGGTCTTGATATGCCCCTCGCCTGCTCGGAAGATTGTCCCGAGCACCATGCTGTGCTCGGGGACTAGGTCATCGCCTCGCCTGCTCGGAAGATTTTTCCCGCGCACTTGCTGTGCTCGGGGACTTCGTCGTCGATCGGCTGCTCGGAAGACATTCCTGATCACTTGCTATGCTCGGGGACTTCGGCATCGCCTGCTCGGAAGACTTTCCCGATCACTTGCTGTGCTAGGGGACTTCGTCATCGCCTGCTCGAAAGATTTTTTTTGATCACTTGCTGTGCTCGGGGACTTCGTCATCGCCTGCTCGGAAGATTTTTCCCGATCACTTGCTGTGCTCGGGGAGTTCGTCATCGCCTGCTCGGAAGATTTTTTTCCGATCACTTGCCGTGCTCGGGGATTGCGTCATCGCCTCACCTGCTGGGAAGAGTTTCCCGATCACTCGGTGTGCTCGGGGACTTCGTCATCGTCTGTTCGGAAGATTTTTTTTCGAGCTCTTGCTGTGTTCGGGGACTGTGTCATCGCCTCGACTGATCGGAAGATTTTTCCGAGCACTTGCTGTGCTCGGGGACTGCGTCAACATTTCAAGCATAAAGACTTTGACCCTGACACCACGTGACTATGTCACCTACTATTAGGCTCGAGGACTAAGTGGATAAACTTCACCTAACGATGAATGTATTGTTTCTGAACTATCAAAAGTGGATACACTTCACCAAAGAGAAGCTCTTTTTCAAATTTTTTCTGAGCTCCTTACATCCGTCTGGTCGAGGAACTCCGAAGATCTGCACCTCCCGACGAATGCAAGGCGCTCGGGGACCAGCTGTGGGGATATAAACCCCCGGTTCCATAAGACAAGACATGGGCCGCACCATCAAAGCTGGCCCAGCCCAAAAGACAGGCGTGCGGTGCAAGGCATTGCACCGCACGGTTATTGTACCAACTTGGTTAGTTTACTTGTAACCTTGTCCCTTCAGACTATATAAGGAGGGGCAGGGATAGATCCCACAACTCAACGCAACTCAGATCATCTACTAGCAATACAATACAGCAACACACAGAACGTAGGGTATTACGCCTCACGGTGGCCTAAACCTGTATAAATCTTGTGTCTCACGCTTTCTGTGTAACGCTTGTTCGTCTCAGGCACACCTTTACCGATCAATCTACTACCTCGGGTATACCCCTCAGTAGATTGCCGACGATCTCTCGTCGACAGTCTCCAAATCCTCCAAGCAGTGTCGCGTCTATGGCAAAGGTTCGCTATCCAGTTGATGGCATTGACACGCCAACTCATTGCTCACTAGTCATAAGCTATGGCATTACCAATGTTCGTACTAGGGAAGTAGGCGCTGGCTTCGCAATCCCTGGACGGACATTGCATGGTGCAGACATTCCAGATGAGTACTGCAGGGTCGAAGTAGTGACCGTAGTGCAAGGACACGAGGACGACATGCTGGACATCCCTGGACCGAGGGCATTGAGACACTAGGACAAGCCATCAAGAATTTCATCCTTTGGCCAAGGCGAGACATCAGGTTGAGTGGGCCACCACCATCTACCGAACATACAATTCCTAATGACCCACCGCCGTCATCATCACCTGATAGGCCTCTTCCTAGCCCATCAAATTCACCTGTATGTCCAATCCTGAGAACTCCACCACCAGCATCTTCTATCAACTATCCATCTTCTCCAGCAAGTAAAGAGAAACAACCTGAGGAAACAACGATCCCAATGGGCCCACAAAAGAAACAACATAAGGAAACATCGATCCCGTCAGCCCCAGAAACCAAAGAAAAAACCACCACACCACCAAAGAAGAGGAAAGTTGTTCCCAAAATGGTCTCGCCGCACCAGCCAAAGGCAAAAACTGCTGGGACCATGCTGTGGTTGTCAGGAATAGCATGCAACCACACAGGTCATGTCGTTGACTGTGTTGAGGCCGAGATTTCAGGGAAATCTTCTTCGAGGACCATACGGATCAGGAAGTCAACAAAAGAGGATTATGAAAATGTCCATGATAGATATGTGGTGGGCAGGCCGCTTCTTACTTAGGAAAAGCTAATCCAAATCCCATCTTTAATTAAAAGACCGCATGACTGGTACATGAGAGCAGCTTCTGTTGGCATCGACTCTCTAAGCATATTGTTGACGGTCGATAACGTCAACTTTTATTAGAACTTTAGACACAAAAGGATACATGAAAACATACTAGTCTAGGGTTTTAACTGACAATTTCCACAAGTTTTGCATGTTCTGTTTTTTCCAGGGGTTATTCTAGAAAAGCATAAAAGAGGGATTAAAGTGCATAATTATCACGAAACGTAACCGCAAGGAAACATCATCATCGGAACACTAAAAGCCTCTGGAACACACCCGAAGCGACCGGGGCCCGCACCCTGCCAGGGTAGGGCCCCCCGGCGCCAGGGTAGGGCCGGCCGGTGCCCCCAGGCTAGGGTTTGGCCCCGCCTTCTGGAGTCTTCTTCCGCTGCCTCTTAGGAGTCATCTCGGCCCTATGTTTAAGTCGGTTTGATATTACGGCGCACGCTCATCCCACTGGGCTATAAATAAAGAGGCAGACCCCCCTAGAGGCATCAATCAATCATTTATCGAAGGCAACAAGTCTTCAAGCCATCAAGAGCCTACTAGTTCATCAAGAGCCTTCTAGTTCATAGTTCTAGCTTAGTTAGATTAGAGAGTAGAGGAGATCTAGTTCTTCGGCGGGATCTGGAGCCCCGGCATCCGTCTGGAGCGCAGAATTCGGTATAGTTCTGGTTCTTTCTCTATTATTGTATTCTTCATTATGATTAGGGAAACATTATTCTTAATAGTTCATATGTTCTTGATTACATTAGTCTTTGTCTACTTTAATTATATGTCTAGTATAGTTGGTTTGATCTTATTGAATTCATGTAATTGCTCGTATAGCGTTTATCCAAACGATCATTGGGTAGATGATGAACAATGTGTAGATGTGGTGTCTAGATATTTCGTTTGTCTCCGAGTGCACCCTGATGTGCCGGGTCGTGTGGTAGTTCGCGTAGGTGACAGCTACGTTGATTCCTCTGTAGTCCACCCCCCGTATGTAGGCAAGCAGGCACGGTCGCGAAGTTGGGTGATGACTCTGTTTCACACCTTTTCTAGATGATGCCCTTTGCATGTGATCATGATATAGGACTAATCTGACAATAATTGCTAGATGTAATTGCACTAGTTAGAGTTATTCATTAACCTAGTTATAGAATTAACTTAGATATTAATTCCTTAGTTTGTCCATTGGCTAGCTATTACTATGACTAGAAAGTGCTCTGATGTTTATCTTTATTAATGATGCTTGATCATACTTATCACCCTATTTATCTTTATTATCTTGTGACCTCTACCTGTTATGAGTAGAGTATATGACATCGGTAACATCACTTATTCATTGTATGTATATAGTTGTTATCAATATAATAGATTGTAGTTTAACCAAGTCCTTCCTAGTGGTATAAATATAAATCGACAACCTGGTAGAACTCCTAGGTAAAAATGCTACAATGGTATAATTATTTGTCCGCTTGCAGAATTGTTATTAGTTTATATTTATTTATATTTCTGCCTAGTCACATGGAATAATATATAAAACCTCTATTTATTCTTAGCATAAATAATTAGGATTGACAACCAGTTCATGCTAAAGAATGTTGGTAATAGATAAGTGGCTAGTTGCTAATGATCAGTTAATTAATTACCATACATCTTCTAATCTCGTCTCTAGTGTTAAAGGTTATAAAGTTATATTTGGCGACGTTAGTAGATGTCAACAAGTATTTTCGGCACCGTTGCCGGGGAAGGCACATTAAACTTAGAAAATATTGATAACATATATGCATCATGGATAAGATTATATTACCGATTGATCTCTCACTCAAACAGGCACCCCCTTTTTTATCATTTACTTATCTTATGCAGGGTGATGAATGAATGGTTTTTCTGTTCCAAATAATTTCACTGACGATCCAGAGAAACTCCTGAGAAAAAAGAAGTTTGTAGAGGCGAGGAACAATTTCAAGCTACCATCAAGAACACCCATCGCTGCTCAAGTTAGTTCATCAAAGGAGCCAGCTCCAACATTGGAAGAAGTACACTTAGGAGAAGCTTTAGCTTCTACGTTTGAAGACATGGCTGAGAAGACACTGCCCGAGTTCTCTGCCCCAACAACATAAAACATCTGGACTGGCCCAGCAGTCAACACGGGGGAGAATGGATTCGAGCTTAAGCCTGCTCTTATCACCATGGTTCAAGCTAGTCAGTTTTGTGGAAAAGTTCATGAAGATGCAAGTGCACACTTACAACAAACTTTAGAGATCTGCAGCACCTTCACGATCAGAGGAGTACCAAGAGATGCTATTTTACTCTGTCTTTTCCATTTTCACTTTTGGGGAAAGCTAAGCAGTGGTTCTACACCAACAAAGACAAGAACACTACATGAGACCGATGCTCAACTGCTTTCCTGGCAAAGTTCTTTCCTATAGGCAAAACAAATGCTTTGCGTGGGAAAATCTCAAGCTTTCAATAGCAACATGACGAATCATTGAAGCATGGAAGAGATTCCAAGATTACATTGAAGACTGTCCTCATCATGAGTTTGAGGATTGGCTACTGATGCAGACCTTCTACCACGGGCTTATCTCAAGCACCCGTGAGTCCATAGATGCTGCAGCTGAGGAGCTTTCCTGTCACTGAAGCTTCCAGAAGCTCAAGCACATGTTGTTGGTATTTTTAATATCACTTCACGTTAAGTTGTCATCCCTAACATGATGCCAAAAACCAAAGGTAAAATAATCTTCACTTGCCTTCTAAAAATAATACTATAGAATATATCCGCAAGCGCACAGATAATTCTCCTATTGTAGCACTTCACCCGGTAAGTATTCCGAGTATCGTTGATTTGTTTTATGCCAAAAGGATAAAGGGGCATTCTACTCATTAGGATAATCTACTATAATAATTGGAAAGATAAATGTGCAGACCTATGATAACCCATAACTCTAGTGCTTTAGCGATAAATAAGTCAATAATAAATGATAAATGCTAACTGAGTAAATGAGGTAAATGGTATTTCAGAGATAGAATATAGAGACTCACTAATGTAGTAAGACAATCTCGAGATTCGGCTAAAGTACAGGAAACCTATGTAATTACTAAATACAAAGTCTACAGCCTACGCCACATTACACATCTTCATTTATAGCATAATCAACTCAGAAAACATCATAAGGAGCATCATCTAATGAGGATATTAAGACACAAGGGTCACCTCCTTCGCGACCGCGCTCTGCTCGTCCTATGTAGGCGGGGTGGACTACAGAGGAACCAACGCAACTATCACCTACGCGGACTACCACACGAACCGGCACGTCAGGGTGCCTCCGTAGGTACACAATATATCTAGACACCACGTCTACATAATGTATACCACCTAACTCACTTGAGTACTGAATTAGGCGCTTTACGATCAAATGACAATAATCATCAACAATCACAACTATATCAAATATGCAACTAGAATAAACTAAGAACTGAATAAGTAGCAATATATTAAAATAAAGTAAAGTCATAATGAGATACAAGATAAGATTACCGATCTCCAGACGAACGGATCTGGAATCCCGAGCGTAGCGCCCAACTCTACTTGAACCTTGCTAGATGCCTAAACTATGAACTTGAAGAACTAGAGCCCTATTTCTAATCTCTAGAAACCCTAACTTCTGTCTACTCTTGACGAATGAAGCAGGAGGAATGAATTGGTGCTCTGGGAGGGGGGGTCTGCCCCTCTATTTATAGCCTGGTGGGATGAACGTGCGCCGTGGGATCAAACTGACTTGAACAAAGGGCCCAGATGACTCCAGAGAGGCGGTGGGAGAAGACTCCAGAAGGTGGGCCAAAACCCTAGGGGGGCGCCGGCCGGCCCCACCCTGTGAGGGTTCGGTCCCCGGTCGGTTCGGGTGTGTTCTAGACTCTTACAGGGTCTTCGTGATGATGTTTCTTTGGCGGTTAAGTTTCGTGGTAAATAAGCACTTTAATCCTTCTTTTAAGCCTTTCTGGAATAATCCCTAGAAAATACACAATTCACCAAAACTCGTGGAATTTATCAGTAATAACCCCTATGCTTCTATTAATTGATCTTCCCTAGGCATTAGTTGACGGTATAAAATTGGTACTTAACGACCATCAACAATCGACAACCTGGTAGAACTCCTAGGTAAAATGGTACAATGGTATAATTATCTGTCTGCTTGCAGAATTGTTATTAGTTTATATTTGTTTATGTTTTTGTCTAGTCACATGGAATAATATATAAAACCTTTATTTATTTTTAGCATATATAATTAGGATTGACAACCAGTTCATGCTAAAGAATGTTGGTAATAGATAAGTGGCTAGTTGCTAATGATCAGTTAATTAATTACCATACATCTTCTAATCTCGTCTCTAGTGTTAAAGGTTATAAAGTTATATTTGGCGACATTAGTAGATGTCAACACATATGTATACCACCAAGAGCTTCTATGAACGGGCGAAGTAAAGCTGTGGTTACGTTCGAGGACATGCACTTGATGATGAACCTCCAGAGACTCGACATTCAGCTCGTAACTGTGTGGGCATTTTAAGTGTCGCTCAGACTCAGTTGATTATTATTTTGATGTATCACGTACGTTTCAGTCTTTGAGATTCACTTGCACATGTGCCTTGCAGATTACAGCATGATCAGCAGGAGGAGAGATTTGGTATCATCCTTATTCACACGTAGAAGAGAGGATTAGCTATCTCGACCCAACCGAAATAGCCGAGGAGCGGCACACATTCAGGATTGAAAAGAGCAATGAGAAATTGAAGGACAAGACAGAGGAAGAAGTTCAACAGATTATAACTAAGCTAAAAAGCATATTATAACTAAGCTCAAAAATGAGATGTAGGACAAATACTGCCTATACTTAGGAAATTCAATGCTTCAATTTCAAGATAGGCAAGTCATAATGGCCCCATACAACTTTAGGTACGCTCGAGTTTCTTTTAGCAATGTTATTGTCTAATCCATATATAGTGTGGCCCCGACCCATGCATCACGAACTTGATTCGTGCAGGGACCATTGGATTTGTTTTTATATTTATCCAAGGGAGGGAAGGGTGATTGTCTTTGACTCCGCAGATTATGATCCCACTACATATGCGCCATTCTTGACCTTCTTAGAGAGGTAAGCCGAGAAATGCTTGCATTCTTTTCTCGATGAGAGTTTGAGAATATATAACTTGGTGATTCTATCGAAATCATGGGGCATATAGGTGGTATAAAATACAAGGCGAAAAGCACGAGAACAAAACAGGGCCATTAACAATAAATTACAAGTGGCCGGTATGTTAGTTATTTATGAGTACATATATGTCACATACATGTACAACACATAAGACGATGTTGCAACTAATTAAATATTCACTCTTACCTGTTATATATATAGTGCCACAAGCAACCACCTGGATCGGTCCACTACAGATTCTATGTCTGCGAATTTATGAGGGAGTCCGGACGGTACATCAAGAACGTTGATTTGGTAAGCAATAGTCATGTATGAAATTATACCCTTAAAGTTACAATTGTACATATGATGTTTATACATTAACTATAGTTGCAGAAATATAAAAAACTCAAGGCGCAGAACATGAGCACGCAGACTTTATACAACATAGTTGAGGACATGTGCTCATTCATCATGAAACATGTTATTCCAAGCAACGGGAATTATCACGACAAGCACGACGCTCTAGGAAGTGAAGAGTTTAGAGAGCTAACAGAAATCTCCAGGCTAGGACTTACCCGAGAGGTATTATTAATTAGATGTGTAAATTTGAGATGGTTATCACATGTAACTTTGATGAACATATATGTGTATACTATGAGCACAATCCTTTGATGTATATAAATATACGTATAATAATTAATTTTTATTTTGCTATATTTGATCATCACCTAATACAGCTTAATATATACAATATATATAAAAATATGGTGGGGGTAGGGGCTGAAATTACCTAAGCAAGGCGGTAATCTCTAATGCGGTTGCCTAGAAATCAGTTTACACTGGTGGTTGCTTATATGAACCACCAGTGGAAAAAGGATTTACACTGGCGGGTCAGTTAAGCAACCGCCAGTGTAAATTGATTTCCACTGGCGGTTGACAGGCAACCGCCAGTGGAAAGAATTATTTTCACTGTCCTCTCTCACTGGCGGTCCTGTAAAACACCTGTGAAGATGTCTCTTGAACCGTTACTATAGAGTTTCTGTGTACTAGCGTACTTGATTTGCTTGTCTGAAAAGAAACGGTGATTTCGTCTGATGTTAATTTATTATAAGAAAAAAACATTGTTTTATGGCTAAAAAGATGCCAAAATCTAGACACAAGCGAACATGGCTGATCCTGCTTCCAGGCTGCTGCATACTGCATTGACCGATCAAGGCATTTGATTACACCTGTACTTTAGCCATGTTTAAATATCTTCTAACTTCCAATTGCAACTAGTCATGTTAATATTGTGGCACATGCATAGAGCATTAAATGTAGATGAAATGTTTGCATATATATCACGAGACGAATCTTTTAAGCCTACTTAAGTCATAATTGGACACTTATTGAAAAAAAATTCCCGCTGCTACAGTGTCAAAATTCTAAATTTCAAATGAATCTAAATACAGCCTATATATGGTCAAGTTAATAATGTAACTATCTACTCACTCCATCTTAAAATACTTGATCTTATTGTATTCAAACTTTGTTCTAAAAATAGTTATCATTTTCACTTCACAACACACCATTCTATTCTCCCAATACGCTTTTTCCTTTTTTTTCAATATATTTATATCTCTATTTATTATATGGGTATTTTATATCTCTATTTATTATATGGGTAGTAAGGTATTTTACCTTGAGCATTGGTATCTGTGATATAAAGATCCTAAAGCGTCTACTTGTATATTATTTGTGACCTACTCTTTCCTCCCTCTAAGCCTCTAAAGAGCATCATTTCACTTTTCAAGAAGTGATTTAACTAAATACATATAACATAGTTAGCATCATTTGATGAGTTATTAAATACATTTTTATAATAAACTTATTTGAAGATGCAATGTTGCTAATATTTTTTACAAGTCTTATACCAACACTATTTGAGATGACGGAAGTAGCTGCCTGGTTGCATGCAACTAAACAACAAATGAACAAAATGAAAACATGTGACAATCCTAGAGGCACCATGCACGCTAAAACTTAATCACACGCTGGTCAACTATTGCTAAGGTGATGCCAGGCAGTGAGCACTAATCAAAAACATGGAGGCAGCAAGCATGGTTGTCGCGCCCCCAGAAAGAAAACTACTGAACGTACGACGGGGCCTTTACAAACTAGGAGTCCTATAGTAATCCAACTCCTCGAACAATTGGAATCCCAAAGAAATCGATATACTAGCTACGACCACACCGAAGCTACAAACACACGGGAACCTGGCTCTGTGTCTCAGCCGCAACAATATTGCACCTGGAGCAAGAACAAGTAGAACTTACATTCGAATACTAATAATAAGGGCATTGTTCAGATTTATACAGAATACTATTAACATTTATATCATCAAATATGTTAACTAAATAATTTTACAATTAATCTAATGATATTTATTAATTTGTTGTATATATTTAATCAATTATAATTTTTACAGAGTGAGCAGGCATGCATGAACTTAGGCCCTGTTTAGATGCATTTCAAAATTCCAAAATTCCCATCACATCGAATGTTACGGCACATACATGGAGCATTAAATATAGATGAAATTTTTGCATATTTGCACAGTTTAGATGTAAATCACGAGACGAATCTTTTAAGCCTACTTAGACCATGATTAGACACTTATTGAAAAAGATTCCTTTTCTAAATTTCAAAAGTTTTGCGTGTCTAAACGGGGCCTTAGTATAACTCAGCTGGTTGGGTTTTGTTTGACAACACCTATCGTCTGAGTGCTCGCATTTTTTCAGAATTTATTCTATAATTTAATAACACGTACTTTTAGTCATAATGGTATATACCCATTATGATGATGTATACCGACCCAGTTTTATCTTTTAAATGTGCCCATATAGGTAGCTTCAGACTCGATCCATTATTAATCTTTTGAATATGCTTATAGAGATAGGGTATATGTGCTTGCATGTATAAGTGTGTGCATCTGTACTGTGATTAGAAAAAAAATAGAACAAGCACTCTCAAGATCTCTAAAAGTCATATTAATATCTAGTAATGGGTATGCAACAATTTCTATAGGTAGACACACATTTTGAAGTACCCAAACATAATTTTTAGACACTACTAAAAAAGTAATCCCAACACTATTATCACCGCCGTTTATTAAATAATAACTAGCAATGAATGAAATTGTTAAACTACCGGTTTTAGGTCCGAATATGGCAAAGGAGGGCGATTAGACCAGTTGTGAAAAAGTGTTTCACCAATAGGTTATTCGTCGCCGAACCGGTGGCAATAATAATAACGAGCCCTTTTATAGTGGTTGGAGGTACCTATTAGTTACTCTTGGTACCTAGACTAGATATTAGTTTTAATTAATTATATTTGTTCGAGGCTAATATGGTAAATTGCGCTAGTCTCTATCTTCGCCCTCACTCTTGTCGCAGCGCCTTTGCCGTCACCATTGTGGTCGCCCTCACCTTCGCCTGGTGCCGCCGCAACGCCCTCGCCCTCGCCCTCGCCCTCGCCCTCGCCTGCCTCCGCCGCAGCACCCTTGCCCTCACCCTCGCCTGCCGCCGCCGTAGCACCCTTGCCCTCGCCCTCGCCTGCCGCCGCTGCAACGCGCTCGCCCACGCCGTCACGCGCCTCTGCAATGACCTCACCGTCACATGCCGCCGCCTCTTGCTCCATAAGTGGCCCGTAGTTCTGCATGTAGCTCCGGTAGGTAGGAAGTAGGAACAATAGTCTGCACCGCTTCCTCGTCCTCGCCCTGCCCTCGCCCTCGGCGTCACAATCGTTGCCGCCGCCAGCCCGCCACCCTCGTCCCGACGAACACAACAACAAGAATAGAAAAGAGACTGAATTAGTGGCCCAATGAATAAAGACAAATATAACTACACTAATTAATAATATCTATACTTCTCGAAATATTGTTTTATTATAGTCTTACCATTCTGCCCTCAACTAAAAAAGAAATTTTAAAATTAGTATTATCACACCTTATTTTTTAAGTATCGGTCCCACCAATTTCAGTATGTACCTGGTACCTACAATCTTACCTTTTCAAAGGTACTTGTACCTCTCGGTACCTCTAAAATTAGTATATCTTGGTTACTCTATCTTTCTAGCCGTTGGATCGCTCTTTGTAAGCCGTCCATTTTTCTTCGATCATAATAAAATTTTTGATATAGTTATCACGGCGAGACCTAAAGGATCGCACATGGTATTGAACTGAATCGGTAGTCAAAAGTCATGATAAGTGCCCAATGCTCCAACTTCGCCCTTTTATGACCATTAATTTCGTCAGGAAGGCAAAGCAGGCTTACCCAATGGCCTATATATTGGAGCCATCTGCCCTTTAAAATCAACATTCCTTTCTTCGCCCCTTTCCTTCAACGTTAACCAAGCATGACCAGCTTCAAGATACCCAACAACGACGACTCCACAAAGGAAGGGGGGAGTTTGGGCGGCGAGGGCTCTAGCAATGAGAGCCCACCTGATCAACTCCGTGGACTTCAGACGATGAGTGGTGGTATGATGAAAATGATGAAAACGAGGAGGTGGACAACCAGGATGATGAGGAGAAGGTCGCCGCCAACAAGGAGGAGGCTACCGATGAGCTTCCAACAAAGAGGCAAAGGAGAGACAATCCTAGCTTAGATGTGAGGATCTAGATTAGATTAGATTAGTTTAATTGGTTCAAATGCATGTAATGTTTGTAAAGTTCATCAAGAAATATGTGTATTATTTTCATGATGTCACTTATATATATTATGTGTAATGTTTAGAATTCTCTGCGTCTCCTGTTTCACCACGCGTCCAACGTAGCAAACACGGGACCGTGCTAGTAGCATTTCCTGGCAGCGGGTGCGCGTCCACTTGTGGCGCACACGCGTAGAGCGAAATCAGACCGCCTCCGTGAAGGGGCATGGGTCGCGCACTCGCGCCGGGAAATCCCAAGCAAATCCGCGAGATCGACACGGGCTGCCGATCCGCGCGCCCGCGCCCGCGCCCCGCCCCAGCGCATCCACCCCTGTTCGAGGGAAGAGGAACTGGGGAAGCAAGCAACGGCGGCAACCGGCAACGGTAAACTATGCAACACGCCTGCGGAAAACGACGGGCTCCGCCGTGGTGGCTGCGTGCGCTGCATGCCCCGGTGATTTCGAAAACGAACGTGCTTTTGGCCAAAAGGGGCGGGCGAGGGCCGAGGGGATTTGGCTTTCTGGCTCGGTGTGTGCGTCCCACGGCAGGACCCAGCGAACCGGTCGAATCTGCTAACAACACCGATGCGGCCCTATGTAAAGGGGCACTTCCTCTTTTGTCTCTCTAACCCATTGGCCATTGTACTAGCCCCGAATCATTACGCACTAACCCATTGTGCCAGAAAAGAAAAGGGCAGGACGAAAGGGCATAGACTTTCAGGCTGCTGTGCGCTGCTGGACGTAGCAGGCTAGTAGTACTCCTTTTTGACTATTGAATTGATGCTCAGCTCGAGGGGCATGTGTACTTTTCGGTCTACGATGCCTCCTGCTTTCTCTCCTGATTATTAGCGCCTAATCATGTCTGGAACTCTAGATTTTTATCATGATCTGCAGCATCCAAGATGATTCCCAGTTTTACTAGTAGCAGGGGAACATGGGGACACAGCAATACTACTACTACCATCTTGGCACGTTAATACTGAACTCTACTAGTACAAGGAACGGCATCACTCACTTAGCACTGCACTACTAGTGATTAACAACACCCAGCAACACCTTGCAGAGTGTTCACCCACACCCACACCCACACCCACATTACATAGCACGTACTACCACTCGACACTCTAATAACTCCACAGAAACGACTGGCCTAATTAACAATTAACACAAGCATCATCAATCATCACTGCCCGGCCTGACACGACCAGGAAACCCAAACGTACGCTAATACTACGCGCGACCGGCGTCTAGTCGGCGAACGTGACGCCGTCGTCTAGTCGTCGGACGACCGGCGAGCGGCACCGGCAGCGCCCGCAGCCGGCGCCCAGTGCGGCGGCGACGGGCTGAAGTGGCGCGACACGACGCGGGAGTCGAGCAGCTCGACGATGGGCGGGAAGGAGACGCATCGTGGCACCTTGTACTGGTTGATGGAGGCGCCACGCGAGATGGCGTAGTCCATGAGCTCCTCGAACGTGCCCGACCGCACCACCCGGATCTCCAGCGGGCCGATGGAGCCGTCCGCCACGCGGCTCTGCCGGTACACCGAGTTGAGCGCCTCCTCCATCTCCAGGCAGCAGCGCTCCAGCACGTCGCCGCCCACGGCCGGCGCCGCCGCGGCGCCCTCGGTGGCCAGCAGCTCCCAGTAGATGACGTAGTGGCCCGGGATGCTGCGCGTGCAGGCGTGGCTCGTGTACTCCGCCACCGCCGCGCCTCCACCGCGGAGCAGCGCCGACGCGCGGTCGACGGCGCGCTGCAGCTCCGCCTCGTCGGTCTTGTCGGACTCGATGGAGAGCAGGACGTTCTTGCGGCGCACGAAGCGGAACTGCGGCGCGGCGTTGTGGAACCCCGCCACACGCAGGATGTCGCCGACGCGGTAGCGGTAGAGCCCCGCGTACGTGGTGATCACCAGCTCGTAGTCGCGGCCGGGCTCGACGCGCGCCAGGTCCACGAGCTGCGCCGCGTCGGCGTTCCCCGGCGCCACGCCGCTGGCCTCGTCGACGGGGAGGAACTCGAAGTAGCCCATGTTGGGCATGATGGTGTAGCAGACCTCGGACGGGTGGCACATGGGGCGCAGGTTGAGGCCGAAGTAGCACTCGGAGGAGGCGTACATGGTGCAGGCCATGGGGAGCCCCCCGCTGTAGTACTCCAGGGTGGGGATGTACTGCTGCATGGCGCCCGTGACGATGACGTCCAGGTACCGGGTGTTGGGCCACACGCGGGTGACGATGCCCGCCCAGTCGCCGCGGGAGCACTCGGCGCGGACGAAGCGCGCCAGCTCCGGGTCCGGGCGGCGGAGGATGGCCGCCACGGCGTCGCGCACGGAGGCGTCGCACACGCGCGGGGTCAGCGACCCGGACTCGATGTCGTGCGCCAGCTGCTCCCAGTGGAGCTGCAGGAAGCGGATGGCGCGGAGCAGGCCCGACGCGAACACGGCGCCCACGCGGAGCACGGCGTGGCGCTGGCACAGCCCGCACACCATCTGCGCGTACATGCTCTGGAACGCGTCCGCGCACAGGATCGCCGCCGTCGGGCTCGTGTAGTCGTGGTACGGGTCGAACGGACGGTTCTTGAAGTGCTCGCTCTTGTAGTAGCTCGTCAGCACGGGGCGCGCCGTGAGGCCGCCAGGAGTCGTCGTCTCCGACTTGACGAACAGGAAGTAGAGCGCCTTGCCCTTGTCCAGGCCCGGCACGTACCTGTCACGTCACCGCAGATAGATTGCAAGCTCTTAATGGATTGATCATGATGACGATGGACTTGTCAATCAACTATCAGTAGCTACTGATTGATGAGTACTAGTAACGATGAACTTACAGGTTCATGACGGGCATCAGGAGGCTGTACAGCAGCTGGCGCCGGTCGAGCTCTTCCTTGATGGTTGGCATCAGCTTGCGCTCGCCGGCCGAAGTCCCAGAGCTTCAGTGTTTGGAATTGAAGCAATAAAATTCAGAAACAGATTATACATACATATAAATACTACGACGTCGCTGCGTACCTTGTGAGGAACTCGGAGATTGGGTGCGCTGAGAGGATGGGCGAGCGGTCCCCGTTGGCGATGCGCTGGATGTCAGGCTGCAGGTCCTCGTAGGTGACGACGGGCACCCTGGCCCGGAAGGCGTCGCGGTCCGTGGCGCCGGCGAGGCCGCAGCGGGCGAGGTACTCGGTGCCGGCGTTCCTGGCGAGGATCTCGCCCAGGACGCGCGCCTGCACGGCGTCCACGTCCGAGGTCATCTCCTCGATGAACCTCAGCTTCTCGGCGTCCTTGTCGCTGCTGCCCGTGCCCGCCGCCGCAGCGGGTGCCGTCGGCGCACGCAGCGCTGTGGCCGCGGGCATGTCAGTCATCACCGCCATCTATCTATCGATCCGAATGAAATGGCCCAAATTGAAGAGCAAGCAAGAAGTGGAATGGGGGCCGATGGAACAGGAGCAGAGGAGGAGAAGTTGGTTGAGTTTTGAGCCGAGCGCCGATGATGTGATGATGGAAGGAAGGATCAAGGATGGGTGTGGAGGAGGTGGAAGCAGAGGAGTGCGGTTTATATAGTTGGGCGGAGGCGGAGGGGCACGAGGGTGACGGCGAGGGGTGTCGGGTCCGGGGGTGGCAGGGTGGGGACCCGTGTCCCGTCGGGAGGTGGGCAACAGCCCGGCAAGCCCCGCCCACGTCGGACCCGGACAGGTCATGGCGCGCCCGGCCTTGCTGCGTCGCGTCCGCCCGCCCGCCGGGAAGGGAGGGCCCGGCGGCCCCGGCCGTGACCGGCGATGCGGCGCGCTTCACGCCTCGGCATCGCGGCAGCGCGCGCGATCTCCTCCTGGTTGGTGATCGCGCGCGGAGAGCAAACGGCGCTTCCCTTGACCTGCCCTGCATTGTGTGCTGCTTCCTCGCCTACCTGGTTTGTTTGCCTTCTCCTCTTGCTTCCTCCTCTTTTGGTCTTGGGCGTTTATCTCGTGCCGGGGCCGCCCGGATAACATGGGGCGTGTTCAGGTCATCGAAACGAGCAGTGCCGGCGAGTGGCGTACAGCGGAGCAGAGCTAAGTTTATCCGTCCGTCCATGAATGATGATGACTAGCTTAGCTAGCTAGTCGGCACTCGGCAGTGATCGCTAGTAGCTGGACGGCTGCTGGCGAACTACTACTCTACTTGTAGTAGTCGTGATCGGCATTCCAGAAAAGGAGAAACAGCAGTGGGATGCAGATTCTTGTGCAGGAGAGAAAGTCGAGATTTTTATTGTGTGCAAATCGCACTGCTGCCGGCTACACTACACAGGAGGAGTATGCTATTGCTAATTTGCTATGGAATATGGACCAGAAACAGAACAGGACAAAAGCAGCTGTAAGCGCTGAAGATGCGCCGCACCACTTCATTTGGAGGAATGCCAGTGAAGAGGAGACAGGCACCAACTAAAAGTCCACTCTGTACTACACGTCTCAATCTGTGTGTACACTGCACTGCACTGCACTGGTACTTCTGCTCAACTAATTAGCGCCTTTAAAATCTCCTAGCAGATTAAATTCCAGGCGAGGTTTTTAAGTACTACTACTAGTATACTAGTAGTATTCCTCTATTAGCGTTTCTGAATTGAATCCCAGCATGACCGTCCATGTTGCTTCAGTACGTAGTCCAGACACAATTATTGTGTTTTTTTGCGCATAGGTAGCACAACCAACGGTTGACGGTCCCTGTGGCCTGTGGGAGGGATTAGTGGCCGGAACGTGTCAATGGATGACAAGGGGCGCCACGGGCTTTTTGTTGGCCCTTTATTTTCCACCCACGCGAGGCCAAGACCACGACAGAGAGACTAGAAGTAAACAGTAGTATCACTTCAAAAAAGAAGTAAACAGTAGTACGCACTACGGCCACGAGGAGACGAGAGCAGTACTCACGGACACGAACACGGACATGCCGCCGCTGTGTGCAGTTCCTCAAAAGCCGTTGTCGACAGGACTAGTATCAGAAACCGTCCTCCACCTAGCTCGTGTTCGTGTTTCAGTGTTTGCATTGGCTACTCGATCGTCTCATCAGTTGCTTTCGCGTGTCTGTCAGTACAAGCACACTTTGCTGCGGAACACGTACTCCTGTGAGTATGTGACACAGATACCACGATCTCACCATGCATGCTAGCTAGTGCTGGACTACTGGTGAATGTAGGCACGCAGTGGTGACCTGCCGGCACGACGCCTGAACCCCTGTCGTCGCTTGCTCGATCGCTGCTGGACACAGCGACCCACGCAGACTGTCCACTGCCGTGCGCCTTTGTTTTTTCCGTTTCGCTTTTCTTTTTCCGGCGATACGCTTTGCTTTACTTTGCCCCGCCGGCCGTATTTAGCGCGACAAAAGGCAACGGATGGCAGATCTGCTCTCCTTTTATTACAGGAGGAAGGATGCATGAGATTCGGCTGGGAGCGGGAGCGCACCGCCACCGAGAGACGACAGTCCCATGCATTGCACGAGACTGGCAGACCGGGCGTCGCGTGCCCGGCCATCGGTCGGTTCCATCTCATTAGAGACCAACCAGGAGTATTGACCACGGCATGGCCGTACGTACGGGTCACCTCCTGCACGGCCGGCCGGTCATGCTGTTGTGCGTTGTACTATCATGCATGTATGTATGCGAGCCTCAAATGGCGTCACAGCCGGTATACGGAGCATCACAGGAGTACGTCGACGACGACCGGCCGTCGCGGTGTATGTTTGGAGGTGTTAGATTAGATTCGTTCTGCGATGGTTAGGTTGGGCGGTTAGATAAAGATTAAGCTCAGGGTTACGCAGCCTGGCCATGTGCGCGATCGAGACTGCGCATGCTTGAGATCGAGAGGCGTCGATGAGATGAACTAACAGAGATCCAAGAGCTCTGCACTGACTGCATCCTATGGCCGGCGGCTCACCCGGCCGGCCGCATGTGCCCATGTTGCGGTTATCATGCACGGGCGGCGGGCTTGGACGGACGGACGGACGGACGGCACGGACCCAATAGAGGGCAGATATTCCCCTGGTGCCTGCTTGCCCCTGCCTGCTGTTACGACGATACATTGGCCGGGCGGTCAGACATACGAGCAGGCAAATAGTGAACGGACGACGATTTTTTTTTTTTTTTTTTGAGATGATGATTATATAATAATCCGAGTCAAATAACGCATCGCAATGCATGTAAGAATCCAGATCCAGAATAGTACTACCTCCGTCCGCAAAAGAACGTAATTCTTTGACTTCTACGATTCCTCTTTGACCATTCGTCTTATTTAATTTTTTTATACAAATAATAAATTAAATAAATTATTATGAAAATATATCTAACAATAAAATAAATCATAACAAAATAAATAATATTTATTATAAATTTTTTGAATAAGACGAACGGTCAAACAGAGATCGTAGAAGTCAAAGAATTGCATCCTTTTAAGGACGGAGGGAGTACTTATGGAGCTAGAAGCTACTGCCTACTGGGATCCCTCGGAATTTGGTTGCTGGGCTGGCTGTCTGGCTCGGTCGCCAGAGATTCGCTACTAGGAAGCAGGAATGAAGCTTCGAATCACCGGCGGGCCGCCTTGTATATTGCAACATGCACGAGGTTCATACTATTTTCAACCGCTGGCGGCAGGGCACTGCCTTGGACGGCTACTGGATTTCTTTGCTACTACACGCACCGGCCGGCGACTCGATCCTGCGCTGCATGCGGCCTGCAGCAGGTGGTGGAATCGGAATCGGAGACGGGCCACCCTGCACGTTGCACGGACAGCTCCGACCTCCGATCACCGCCCCACGCGCGCCTGCACAAGCACTGCATGCAACAATTAATGGAGGCCTGCCGCCCGCTGCGTGGCCTGCGCATGCATGCATACTACACGCATCGTGCTGTTTGTTCCATCATCGTCCGTCAGCTCCAGTTCATGAATGCCGCTGGTTCGCTCACGCGCTAATCATCAGTTGATTGTATTATATATACGTGGTACACTGAACAACAGGTTGCTGGGGGCATATGCATGGTGGCATGCATGCTGATGCACTATAAATGGTGACCAGTCGTTGTTACACAAGTGCATACCTGTCGACTCCGTGGCCGTTTGCAGTTTGCATTGCCCTCACACTGGTTAGCTGGAGAGGTGAGTTTAATTCCGCTATGCCAATCTTTATTTACACGATATATTTTTTCCCTGTGAATTATATAATATCCTCCTTCTCGTACTAGTATTTTCTGGGTTTTTCCCCCCTGGGCCTTATCTGCACGCCGTGCGCTAAAATGATCTGAATCTATACAATGGAAGGCTAGCTTCAGTGCATTATTGCTCAGTACGTAGATGTTGCCTGTGTATGAGAAACTGCAAAAAAGTCTCAAAAACATAGCTTTAGATTAGATTCCCACTCCAATTGGTTCCTTTATCCATGAGATGAATTAGAGGTATCTTGGCAGTGTACTCTGTACTCATCCCCATTTGCATTGGAACTCGACTGGCTCAAGATGTCTAGCAGCTGCTCACCTGGGCTAGCCTTCACTGGCCAGAGATGATACGGAGAAACAGCTAGCGCGGTATGGAAAACTAATGCAACTTCTACATTGATATTAATCTGATAGTATATAGAAGCAGCTTTTATTCCGGTGACATAAAGTTTCGCCTCTACAAGTATACGGACTAGGACAAGTCGACAGGCTCGCCGAAACAGGGAAAAGTATGGTATATAGTCGCTCCTGCCCATAAATTTGACTCGATTTATAGAGAATACGTATAATATTTATATCTACAAATAAATTTGTTAAATAGATAGATTTAAAGATCTATAATAATACCAGTTATGTATTATAAATTTGTTAAACAGATAGTTTTTTTCTATAAATTTAGTCAAATTTGTTTCATATGAGACGAAAACAACACACGCTAGTGTATATGGTTCAAGATTAATATTGGGCTCATGCTATAAAATGAAGCACGCATGCTTACTTTTCTAAATGTTGTCCTAAGTCGATTTGACCTTTTGGTATATCCGTTTTGCCATGTATAAAAAAAATGCCAAAACAACAATAATTTAGAACAAAAGGATTAGTACTTCATTTGCTGACAAGGTTCTTCGGTTCAGGTGGCGCGGTAAGATGTGTGGGCTGGAGAAATGGAGAAAAGAAGAGACCCGATAATTAGGATGATGCTGCAACCCTCATTTGAGCTGTGGAAATTAATTAAGCCGACCGTGACACAGTTCTTAGTAAATATTAAATATAATAAAAAATTTATTATGGTTCGAGAAATGTATGGACCATTGATGAAAAGAGATCCCACCAATAAAAAAAGGTACGAAAGAGAAAAGTACCCAAAAGTGAAACTTACGTATACTAAGGGCACCTTCATATCCAAAATTATTTTTGGAAGTTTGACACTATAACACGCGTGCTAACTTTTTACAATAAGTATCTAATCATGATAAATAGACCTCAAAGATTCATCTTATGATTTACCTGTGATAGGAAGGTTTGAAGTTTGAAAGGGAAGTAAAGGTTCCTTGTGGCACATCATGTTCTCTTGGATAGTTTGATTTGCGTTCATGACTCATCATGTGTGTTAAAACTGAGCTAACTATTCAGGGATGTTTGGTTGCTATCTACATTTTGCAACTATTTGCCAACAAAAATTGCTACAATTACCTATGTTGAGGTGATCAAATTTTTTGCCACAATTTAGCAAGCATAAGAGAATGTTGCCACACTTTTTTGAGTTGCTGACGCATGGGACCTAATTTGCTGAAAGAAAATCTTGTCACGACTGTGGCTACAACCAAACAGCTATCAAGTTAGTTAAACTTGTCTAACCTTAGACGTGACAACCTGTGGCAAAGTGTGGCTGGTAACTAAACACCCCTTAATAATAAGCAACGCGTTACGCCATGATGTGGTATGTGGATATGATAATTTTTCTCATAGACTATCATATAGCCGTGCATGCAGTCCTCGCATTTGAAGAGTCGGCGAGATTTTTTGGTGATCGACCCCAATATCCAGATGCATACATGATTGGTGCAGTCCGACAGGGGATGGCACTTGGCAGGAAGGCAGCAACTCCCTGACCGGGCACAGCAAGCCAGTGCCCACACTACGGCCACGACCGGTCTACGGCCAGGCACAGGCACGGCGCCGGCGGTCTGTCTGCTCATCATCTGCCTGCGCGCGCGCCGCGCTGCACACGCATCATTTTGCCCATCCCCTGTTGCCACACACACATGCATGCACGTAGGAGCACGAACGACTCTGGTCCGGCCGGAGCCGGACCCACGGTTTTCTACTTTTCTTTGCGTAGTATAGTGGTGTACAGGACAGGCCTCGTCTGAGTATGCTGTTGCTGTTGTTGGTGCTGCTGTTTAATTTGCAGTTCCATCGTTTTCATCATTTCTGTTACTAGTACTCCTATTTCCTGTGTCGGTATGACCAATCATTTTACCATTGAACCGCCGGTGATGCTTAATGACAGGTATAGGAACGCTAGGACTAGGAGTCCTACTCCTGCTCACCATATACTTGTCTTTATTTTGAGATCGGCTCGAATTGTGTAATTAAATGAGCTAACCAATCAGGTTCGCGAGCATAGCGAGCTTTCAGATAAAAAAAACTCGATAATATCATTACGATAGATAGGTTCAAAGAAGACACATACACATCAGCGACGGTAAAAGTAGCAGTCTCTGCTTAATTTGTTCAGGGTCACCGCAGGAATCATACCCGTCTTTGATGAATTATTACCATGACAGATTCTACTGTCCAGTAGCGCAGTCTCTAATAATTTAGAGACACGCCTCTTTATGAAATTTGGTACGTCCTATAAACGTCAGAGACAGTTATTTTAAGTTATTTTATAAGTAACGGATGAAGTTTTCCATGTCTCCAATTACTAACCGTGTCCTAGGGTACATCCTTATATCAGAGACATATTAAGTGTGTGTTTTATTGTGCTCAAGTCTTCCATGTTGTGAGGATTGGTGATGATTCGTGCATGTGCATATTTGTTATGTGGACACATGGAGACAATCTTTCCTCACAATGTTCAAATCTTCTAGTTTTTCAAACCTATATAGTAGAACTCACTAACAATTATATTCAAACAAGAATACATATACATCTCTCTGGCTCATTTTCTTTCATTTAAAAGGATCATAGGTTTGTATTGTTAGGTAATATTTTTGTTCATGAACATTGCTTGTACCGTCATGGAGCTCATGCAACTTTAAACCAAATTTCATTTGCTTTAGTTAGCTTGAACGCTTGGTTAAAGTTATCTAAAGGATTATTCAGACAGGCAATGTTTAACTCTTGTATTTAGATGAATTTCTTTTCCATCACTTGTGGGTTTTAGAAGATTCGTTAAGGGTTTTATCCCATCATGAGTGACTCTCTAAACTCCTAGATCAATTGCTTTTAGGTAGCAAGCCATTCTAGCACTGTAGCAAGGGAAAGTTAGTGCATCAATTGTGTAGATGCCTACAAGTATCCATCCTTCCCTCTCTTAACGCATCGGCTCATCGGCGGTTAATCAAGTCAAAGGTTCAAATTTCAGCCAATTGACTCTGATACCAACTGAACGGACCATGAAGCTTAAGAGGGGTGGTGAATTATACTTTAAATAACTTATACTCCAAACTATGGCATCTAATTTCTGATAGTCAAAACCTATGCAAAAAGTAATATTTATATCTGGATTTGCAAATAAAATTTGTCTAGGCGTGTTGTGATCTCCACCGCAAAAACAAGTTATACAATATAAGTTCTAATCCTACCAACAAGCCTAGCAAGCGAAACTAGAAATGACAGCACACAACCGTAGTTAGCCCTGCTAATGGGGCGGGTTGAAATGGATTTTTCGGGGTGGGTTTTATTTGGGTGGTGTGTATATGGGCGGAAACGGGTTTTCCTAGCTTGTGGGTCGGGGCAGGCCTGGTTCATAGACAAACGGGTTGGGGTGGGTTGTGTTGTGAATGTCAATTGTGCTGCGAGCTGTGTGGGTTGGTGTCGACGGAATATCGTCGATAGTCCACCGAGGGGTATGCCTAAGGTGGTAGATGATCGGTGAAGGTGCGCCTGAGACGAGCAAGCGTAACACAGAAAACGTGGGACACACGGTTTATACAGGTTCAGGCCGCCGCGAGGCGTAATACCCTACGTCCTCTGTTCTTGTGTATTGTATTGCTATGAGTAGATGTGTTTTGAGGGGATCCCCTACACGCCTTATATAGTCTAGGGGGCAGAGTTACAAGTTGGTTTTACCATGTATATCAGATTACAATTCTAGTCGAAAAAGGAAACTAATCAGCTAGATATTAGGGAAGCTATTTCCTTAACCGCCAAGGCTCTAGACCGGCGGATATACGTGATCTTTTGGAGAACATGTAGACGACGTGTCCTTGGCAGTCCGGGCCTGATCGGATGATTTGGCCCATGTAGCACCGTGCAGATATATGGGTTTATACCCCCACAACTAGACTCCGAGCACCTTGCATTCGTCAGGAGGTGCAGATCTTCAGAGCTGCTTGACCAGACGGATGTAAGGAGCTCAGAATTTTTTTTTGAAAAGAGCTCTCTCTTTGGTGAAGTGTATCCACTTTTGGCTCGCCAGAACCAATACCTTCACTGCTAGGTGAAGTGTATCTACTTAGTCCCCGAGTCTGATAGTAGGTGGCGTAGTCACGTGGTGTCAGGTTCAAAGCCTTCATATTTGTCGATCAAAGTCCTCGAGCACTAGCAAGTGCTCGAAAAACTCTTCTGAACAGACGAGGCGATGACGAAGTCCCCGAGCACAGCAAGTGCTCAGAAAACTCTTCCGATTAGACGAGGCGACGAAGAAGTCTCCCGAGCACAGCAAGTGCTTAGAAAACTCTTCCGAATAGACGAGACGACCACGAAGTCCCCGAGCACAGCAAAGTGCTCAGAAAACTCTTCCGATCAGACAAGGCGACGACGAAGTCCCCGAGCACAGCAAGTGCTCGGAAAACTCTTCCGAACAGATGAGGCGACGACGAAGTCCCCGAGCACAGCAAGTGCACGAGATACTCTCCCGAACAGACGAGGTGACGACATAGTCCCCCGAGCACAGCAAGTGCTCGGACAACTCTTCCGAACAGATGAGGCGACGATGAAGTCCCCGAGCATAGCAAGTGCTCGGAAAACTCTTCTGAATAGATGAGGCGACGACGAAGTCCCCGAGCACAGCAAGTGCTCAGAAAACTCTTTCGAATAGACGAGGCGACGACGAAGTCCCCGTGCACAGCAAGTGCTCAGAAAACTCTTTCGAACAGATGAGGCGATGACGAAGTCCCCAAGCACATCACGTGCTCAGAAAACTCTTCCAAACAGATGAGGCGACGATGAAGTCCCCGAGCACAGCAAGTGCTCGAAAAAACTCTTCCGAACAGACGAGGCGTCGACGAAGTCCCTGAGCACAGCAAGTGCTCAGAATACTCTTCTGAACAGACGAGGCGACGATGAAGTTCCCGAGCACAGCAAGTGCTCAGAACCGTAGGTTCGTATGCTTAGTAGTACCTGTTCGAAGAGTCAAACCCTCGCGCTTCCTTTATAATTAACCGGATGTTCAAGAAAACGGTTCGCTCCGCATTTGCGCAACACTCAGTAGCCACTTGAGAGAAGAACTGCAACTACTTGCCCTAGCCGCCGCTATCTAGGGTTTTCGCAATCAGAAGACCAAAATCCGATTCTGCTCAGAGTTCTTCGATTCAACCTTCCTTCATCCTAAATCCAAGTGCCCTTGCTGAAATGGCTCCGCGGAAGAGCGCACGCGTGCCCCCGAAGAAGCAAAAAGAGCCGCAACCTGGAGAACTCTGCTTGGATCAAGAGTGGCAGCGGTCATCGGCAACAGAGAAGACAATTCAGCAGCTGGTGGCCAAGGGGATACTACAGGATCGAGCCACCGCCGGATGGCGGCCCTCAAATTGTGAGCCATATCCTATGCCCAACACCAACGAGATAGTAGTCTTCGCTGATTATTTTCTCCGCGGATTCTGTGGATTTTCCCTTCAGTGGAAAATCGAGGATGTTTCACCATGTTTCTATTTTCGTTCACCTCTACGAAGCCTTCCTTGGCATTCATCGCCACTTCAATCTATTCCGTCACTTCTTCATGCTTGTCAAATCTAGCGGCGGAGGATCCCGCATATCCAGAGGAGTGTATCTGAAACTCCGAGACAGAATGACCACTAGTATCTTTCTATCCCCCTCAACACAAGCCTCCGAGATTGGAACAAGAAGTGGTTTTATCTGCCGAACTAGGAACCGCTTGTTCGATGTGCCGTCGACCAGATTCCAGAAAGGAGATCCACCTGGTCGGACAAACCCGGGCCAGATGAGATGAACCAAGTATATGAGTTGGTGGAGATCTTGAAGAATATGACACTTGATGGTATTGGAGTCGTGACTAGCTTTGTATTGCGGTGAGTGCAGCCCTGCAAGGAGAGGGTCCATCCAGCTTTTTAATGGCTTGGGCTGAGCGACCCGATGAGGGAGGTTCCGGACAGTTTATCATCTTCAGATGCCACAGCAAGGCTGAGAGAGCTTTTTGACAAAGGTACATATATCAATAGCCATGGTCAAGCAAAGCCATTCCATGTGGAAAATCCTCCCCCAGAGGTATGTTGTTTGTACGTATCCGCCTTTGTATTCTGCTCGCTGCCAATCCGTTGTCTCTGACTTGAGTGATCGAAGATAAATGGTCAAGACCGGAAGTTCTACTTTTCAGAGGTGCCAACCAATGAATGGCCCCAAGGCATAGACACTCACCACAATTACCAGCCTGGTGACGAGGATGAAGTGTTTGAAGAGTCGGAAGGCGATGAAGAAGCCGAAGAGGATGAAGAGGAGTAGCCCGTGGCAAACAACCAGTGAGAGAGAAGACCAGTTCATCGAAGGGCGGAAGTCAAAGGCCTGAGAAGCCAGTGAAGATATTAGAAGATTAGCATCAGTCGTCAGGTGGTGGTTGAATCTTCAAGCGAGGACGAGGAGCCGCCGTCGAAATGCCAGAAAGGCGGGGTTCCTCCGACCCAAACGCCTGGCCCGGATGAAGGGACGACTGGTTGAAAGAAATGGCGCCGTAGGTCGGAGATGTAAGTGATCAGCTTATTCTTGATATATCTGCTTTGCCTTCTTGTTGTTGTTCAGGGGTCCTTCAGATGAAGATATCTAAGGATCGGCGAGGGGTGGAGTTGATGGAGGCAAGTCGGCGAAGAGCGAAGCTGAAGGCGGCATCTATGCATCATGGCCCTCCGACCATGAGTCACCGAAGAGCCCGAAGGACCCGCAGCCGGATCCCAATACGCAGGAAGTTTCGCAGGAGGATTCTGTGGCCGGACATCGATCACCGCCGCCAGAGCAGCTGCCACAGCCTACTCCAACACCACCGGCTTTGCCGCCAGGTTGAGGAGTAGAGCAGCAGCCGGAGGACGCTGAGGGAGGTCGCCAGTCGGAGCCCGAGCCTCATGGTTCGGTACCACCGGCAGGCTCCGATCAGGGAGCGGATGCGTAGGCCGATGGCTCTTCGCAAGGAGGTATCCCAGGGTCGAGCCGGGGTCATGCAAGTCATCCTTCTTCGAGCGTAGCCCCTCCTGAAGAAGATATTGAAGAGATCACCCAAGAAGCTGTTGAGGAGGATCCGCCGGTTGTCCTTCGGACTTGGCGACGAGTCGGAGACACCTACTCCGTCACGGTGGAGGAGAGGGTTACGGACGGATGCCCTGAAAACTAACATAGATGAGACTCGCACTGACCTTAGGAAGGTGCTTCACCGGCTGGGTCATCTGTCGTCGCGTGTGCAGGTATGAGTTCTTTCTTTCAGAGCTACTTTGGTTGCGGTTGCGCGTTCTTTTAACCTCTTCTTCGCTATCGACCAGGTGGTCTGTGATACGACGGAAGACCGCCAGCAGACCATCCATCTCCTGGTCGGTGCTGCCATGAAGAAGGACAAGCTACAGGAGGAGGTGAAGCGTCTTGGCAAGGCGATGGGTGCCCTCCGCGAGCAGCGCGAACACTTGCAAGGGCGCATCGACGACATGGAGGACTCTGAATGGCGATTGTTGTGGGAGAAGAAAGGTGTGTAGCTGATCGATGGTCTTGTCATTACATGTTGGACTGTTCTTTCTTCTAACTTTTAGAAATGCCATGTGCAGATCTGCAGACTACCTTTCAAAATACTGTCGGTCGAGGTTTGTGATCTTCAACATCATCTTTCAGGTTGGTTCCCTTTGCTGAGAACCATTGGATCATTTTCTTTTTTGGGGCAGTTAAAGAGTTGGAGGACGAGGTTGCTTTGTTGCGTGAGGAAGCTCGGAGGAATCAAGAAACCCGCTGATGTGAGCCTCATATTTCTGGAGCTGTCATGCTATCCTTGTTGGTTGTGGTCTACTCACTTGTTGTGTGCAGAGACCGAGGAGAGGACGTGGGCGCAGCTCCATGACTTGACGCAGGGGCTTGAAGCCACACAGGGTCAATACGACACCATGGCGGAGGGCATAAAGCCTGTCCTTGTCATCATCAAGTATGCGCCCGCCAACCCGCCGGTTGGAGCCTTTGGCGATGGTGGGGCAAGGCCGTTCGAGATCGTCCACCGCAGTCTTCAAGCTCTTCAACACTTCAAGACCTTCTGCAAGGACATAGAAGAAAATGTGGCCACCCACATGCTTGGGCTCGTGCGCTCCCATTACCCTGGCGTGAAGAACGACAGGGTAATGGGAGGATACGCCCTCGGGACGACCGACGACCAAGAAGAGCAGTTGGACGAGGAGGCAAATCCTATGGCAGATATGCAGCTCTTCCCCACGGAGGGGACTTAGATGTTAAATCTGCAAAAAATTGTTAGCTGCCTGCATGTACCCAAAAAACAATGAAGTGTAATCGGAGAATCTTGTATATAATGTTGCTCCGAATTTAGTTAGAATTTGTGTAAATTTGTTTGCAATCTTGGTATTATTGACTTTGTTTCTGAGCGTCGTAGATTTTCTTTAAGTGTGGTCGCGTATTGCGAGAAGTGCCCGAAGCAAGGTCGGGGCCTTTGGAGAGGTCGGCGTGGAGCCCGGGCGTGGTCGGGACTTTTTGGAGAGATCGGCGACCAGTGCCCGAACGTTGTCGGGGCTTGTGGGGACGCTGCTAAAACTACCCAAGCATCCTCAGGGCTTACATAGTAGTGAAGATTAACGGCCCAGGCATCCCCAGGGCTTACGTGGATGGTGAAGCTGCCTGCACGTTGTTAGGTCTTACACTTATCGATGGCGAAGGCAACCCGAAGTAATTGGGGCTTGCGATGGAGCGATGACATTTGGCAGCCTGAGCAGGTGCAGGACTTATGCGTCGACGAAGTTAGACTGCCCGACAGGTGCGGGGCATACGTGTCGACGAAGTTAGACTGCCCGATCAGGTGCGGGGCTTACGTGCTATTTGGCGGTGAGGTAGAATCAGTAACTACCAGAGCGGTGCAGGACTTATCCGTTGGCGAAGTTATTAGTAGTTTGCAGAACTGCATGCATGTTGACGGTCGTTAAGTACCAATTTTGTACCTTCAACTAATGCCTAGGGAAGGACAATAATAGAAGCATAGGGGTTATTACTGACAAATTCCACGAGTTTTGGTGAATTGTGTATTTTCCAGGGATTATTCCAGAAAGGCTTAAAAGAAGGATTAAACTGCTTAATTACCATGAAACTTAACCTCCAAGGAAACATCATCATCAGAACACTAGAAGCCTCTGGAACACACCCAAAGCGATCGGGGCCCGAACCCCACCAGGGTGGGGCCGGCCGACGCCCCCCTTAGGGTTTCGGCCCCGCCTTCTGGAGTCTTCTTCCGCCACCTCTCAGGAGTAATCTTGGCCCTTTTTTTAAGTCAGTTTGATCCTACGGCGCACGTTCATCCCACAGGGCTATAAATAAAGGAGCAGACCCCCCTCTCAGAACACCAATTCATTCCTCCTGCTTCATTTGTCAAGAGTAGACAGAAGTTAGGGTTTCTGGAAATTAGAAATAGGGCTCTAGTTCTTCAAGTTCATAGTTTAGGCGTCTAGCAAGGTTCAAGTAGAGTTGGGCGCTACGCTCGGGATTCCTAGATCTGTTTGTCTAGAGATCGGTAATCTTATCTTGTATCTCATTATGACTTTGCTCTATTTTAATATATTGCTACTTATTCAATTCTTAGATTATTCTAGTTGCATATTCAATATAGTTGTGATTGGTGATGACTATTGTCATTTGATCGTAAAGCTCCTAATTCAGTACTTGAGTGAGTTAGGTGGTGTGTATTATGTAGACGTGCTGTCTAGATATATTACATACCTACGGAGGCACCCTGACGTGCCGGGTCGTGTGGTAGTCCGTGTAGGTGACAGCTGCGTTGGTTCCTCTGTAATCCACCCCCCGTAGTAGGACCAGCAGAGCGCGGTCGCGAAGGAGGTGACCCTTGTGTCTTAATATCCTCATTAGATGATGCTCCTTATGATGTTTTCTGAGTTGATTATGCTATAAATAAAAATGTGTAATGTGGCGTATGCTGTAGACGTTGTATTTAGTAATTACATAGGTTTCCTTTACTTTAGCGGAATCTCGAGATTGTCTTACTACATTAGTGAGTCTCTATATTCTATCTCTGGAATACCATTTACCTCATTTACTCAGTTATCATTTACCATTTATCATTGACTTATTTATCGCTAAAGCACTAGAGTTATGGGTTATCATAGGTCTACACATTTATCATTCCAATCATTATAGTAGATAATCCTAATGAGTAGAATGCCCCTTTATCCTTTTGGCATAAAACAAATCAACGATACTCAGGAATACTTACCGGGTGAAGTGCTACAATGGGAGAATTATCTGTGCGCTTGCGGATATATTCTATAGTATTATTTTTAGGAGGCAAGTGAAGATTATTTTACCTAATGGTTTTTGACATCATGTTAGGGATGACAACTTAACGTGAAGTGATGTTAAAAATATCAACAAGCATTTCTGGCGCCGTTGCCTGGGAATGGCAATTGTATTCATTAGGATAATTTATTGAGTTTGTTGTTTTGATTTGCCAAGATATTTATTCTAGAATTTCATATATGAGAGTTCTTCATAGATAATATTATAGAAAAACATAAAAATAACTATAGACATAAATACTTGTAGATAACCATAACCTTTTGCTTTAGTAGACTTACCCGTGTTTTGGTTATGTTTAAATATCTTATATAGGGTAAGTGCAGGATTTGTTGTGTACTTTAACTCTTATCAATCAGGAACAACCATAGGAAGAAGGGTCTTACATTATTTTGTGAAGCCATGGCTGAGAAGACTCTACGTGAATTCTCTACTCCCAAGCACTGAGAATATTCGCACTGGGCCAACTTTTAACATTGGATATCATGATTACGAGATCAAGCCAAGCCTCATCAAAATGGTGCAAGCTATCACATTTAGTGGAAAGAAAGATGAAGATGCAAGTGTCCATCTACAGAATTTCCTGGAGATTGGCAACACCATCAACATCAAAGGCATTCCTCAAGACGTCGTGCTACTTCATTTGTTTCCGTTCTCATTGGAGGGAAAGGCTGAAGCAGTGGTTTTATCAGAATAAAGATCGACTCAAGACATGGTTAGAATGTTCAAAAGCTTTCTTAGAAAATTTTTCCCAGTAGGCAAAACCAATGCTCTACGAGGAAAGATTTCAGAATTTTGTCAGCAGAAAGGTGAATATATTCCAGAAGCCTGAGAATGTTTTCAAGATTGCATATCAGATTGTCCCCATCATGAAATGGAAGAGTGGTTGCTCATGAAAACATTTTATCACGGACTAACTCAAAGGTCACGTGAGGAACTAGATGCCACTGCTGAAGGATCATTTATGTCACTCACCCCTGAAAGAGCTGAAGATATTATGGCAAGGATAGCAGAAAATCAGAATTGGACAAACAACACTGAGACATGCCATAAGAGTGAAGAAGTTCCAAAGGAAGTTTGTGCACTGTCAACCAAGATGGATGTACTATTGAACTGGTTAGAGCAAAGAGCTAATCATAAAAGAGACCGTCAAGCTATTCAAGATGCATTCAATTCTCAGAATCAATATGAAGAATCTTTAGGAATTGAGTTTGCAAATCCCCCAGAACATATTAGTACAGTCATCAAGTCTACTTCTCAGAAGCAAGGATGGAATCAACCTCGGTGAACCAACCAAGGTAAGTACCAGGGCAATTATAATTTTTCAAATCAGAGACAACCACCCTTGAGAGAATTAATATTAGAACAAGCTAGAATTAATGAAAGTATTTATAAGAAGCTTGCTTTTAATGATAAAGTTTTAGAAGGAATTAATTCTAAGTTGGATAATTTCTCTTCTGCTGTTAAAGATCAAATAATATTTAATAAAAAGTTATAATTACAAATTGCACAATTATCTTCTACTTTGTTTATCACTAACCATGAACAAATAAAAGGAATATCTACGAGAGGAGGTAAGCCTACACGTGATCCACCATACCCAAAAGGGGCACGTAGACCATCACATTTAGTGCAGGTTGTTGGTATCTATTAAGTGCAAATAGAACATGAAAGATTTCGCAAGCGCACAGAATACCATTGTAGCATTTTACCGGGAGTATTCCAGGTATCGTTATTTACATTTTACCACAGGGAAACAATGGTTAAAGAATCTGATAACTACCATCATGTATCTACTAACTTAGTAGACCAACTAGACTATAATAGGGGTAAGTGATAAATGATAGGAGTTATGCATAGTAATCACTTATAAGATAAATGAGTAGTCTAGCTAAGTTGAGAGGACAACGGGAGAGTTCAGTTCCTAAATACTTCTCTATTACTTGGGTACTAAGATAACTAAAGGATAGGTAGGTGAAGCAATCACACAATAGCACTTTGGAGCAACAGTACCTTTCTGATTCTCGAATAGACTAGGAAGGGGTAATCGGGAGAAGGCTGCCAAAAAGCTCTACGAAACACCAACTTCGACGTGGCGGAATACGAAGACCAACAGAGCTGTCACCTCTGGGGCTACCACAACTAACCGTAAGAATTGGGCGCAATCTCAGGTAAACACTAGCCTAGACACCACGTCTACACCAATGAATACTACTCTAATCACACGTGATAACTAGAGCACTCAATACGAACGGAGGTCCTATGCCAAAGTATAACAACTATACTAACCAATCACATAGTAAATAGAGAAGATATATATATAAAAGCATAAGTCTGACAAAGATGAGATACAAAGATATAACAGACCCCTGAAGACTTCTCCAGAACCGAAGCATGGCTCCGCTCTCCCTAACTCTCAACTAGAACTAATCTACTACATTGGAGAGAGGTTATCCTTCCATGGGCACCTCTCCATCCAATCCCTAACTAGAGAATATGAATTATAATAATAAAAGGGATGGAGCCTAGGGGGTCCCTAGGGCTGTATATATAGGGGCGCCTGGCCTCCACTCCACCTTGGGCAAGCAATATGGTACTAAGCCTTTTCACCATATGCACATAGGCTTTAATGGGCCAAATTCTGATTTAGGCCCAATTAATCCCGTAGGCTTTAATTAATCCCGCAGCTCAGGTTCTAGAATCTTCCAGTATTTGTAAAATCCATATCTCTTTATTCCGGACTCCAAAAATAGCAAACCATAGGTCCATTTCGATCATATTGATGAGCTCTATGCAATGGTGAACTCCAATTCCTTATTTGAGATACTTTTAATCGGTGAAAAATTGAATATCCTTTTATACCCTGCAAAACAAGTGAGAACACCAAAACTCGTGGAACTTGTTAGAATCAAACCCCATAACTATGTTGTGTATTATTTTATGACCTTGATTCATGTTTAGTTGATGGGCAAAAATGAGCAATAACGACCGTCAACAAGTTTCCCCAACCTTCCCCTTTGCTAGTCCCTTAGCAAAGCCAAACTTAGCATATATCAAAAGTTATAACTATTCCTCACAAGTATTCAGTTTTAAACCAAGAAGTACTGAAGGATTAGAGTAGACCAAGCTAACCTTCAGACTTACTTGTATTACCTTTACCATGGATCTTGTAGCTTTCTCTTGAGTTTTGTGTAATTGAAGGATAGAATGTCTAAGTTAAACACTATGTCTCAAGCTCTGTTGTTCAACTCTTACCTTGGAGTTTTTGCAAGTTTTCAAAATAATACTCAGAGTTTCCTTTGTATGACTCTCTCAGGTCTCTCAATATGTGATATTTGTGGATCCTTACCAAGGTAATAGTGATGCATGCCTTCTCCTCTCTCTCTCACCCTATAACTAATAGCTTGTGTGGAGCTTATGGGTAAGGAGATAGCTCATACATACTTGCAATGAATATATTGTAAAGTCAAACAATGGATCCAAAGGAACAAGTCATATAATCAAGATGTGCATGTGTGTGGATGTTTGGTGGTACGTGGATATATATGGTGGCTAATCTTAATTCTACTCGTTTGCTCCTTGAGACATCTCTCTCTCTTTTTCAAACACTAGGGAATTATGTTGCAGGACAACATGGACTATCTTTCTTTTCTTTTTCTTCTTTTCTTTTTCAGGCGGGCATCAGAGTACCCATTGTTTTGATAAATTCGGACACTTGTCGATTTTTACCTCTCAGGCGGGCATCTTTGTACCCATTGTTTTCTCTCATCTCACTCTTTTGGATAGCCACATGCCTCTTCTCTGCAACAATACTTTCCTTTTTCCTTTTCTTTTGAGAAATAGCAACAAGAACCTTGGAGCATTGATCTGGGGTAACCAATGGGATATTTTTAGTGTTCACTCCTAGTGTAGGATTAGAACATTTTTAGGTGGATCTAGATGGAATATGTGGAATGTGGATGCGCCCACTCGGATATGAGTAGTGCATTATGGGTGGAGTGCATGTGTTCTTGATTGTAAAAGCATGACAAGTTCCTAAGGTATCAACAAAGCTTGACTAAACTCAAAACAAAGCAAGTAGCATATAATGTGTATGTTTTTCCAATCTAGCATGTATGGCTATGGTAGGATTATAAAGCTCTTGTCATACAGGAACTCATCATGTGGTTTTAAGGATTTTTAAAATAAATCTCCAGAATTCAAGTATCACTAGGAACAAGATAAATAGCAGATCAAACTTTGCATATCATATCCCTCAATTATTTAGACTCAGATCAAGCATTTGCTACCCACAGGTTTCAGGTTCAAAGTAAATTTTCAAGTTAAAATGGTTGCGTCTAAAACTTGGGATGACTCAAGGTTGAAAACTAAGTTGGTATGAGGAATCATGGTGAGGTGCTACTTATCAAATTCTTGAGCATGGTTTCCATCTAGTCTGAGCAAAATATTGTAAGCACTCTCTTTTTATTTTATTCAAACACACTAACTAACCTAAACACTATTTATTTGGTTTTCAAATTTTATTTCACTAGCTAACTCACACGAAAAGAATTATGATACAATAATAAAGATGGGAAACTTATACTTAGCTGGATTTAAGTGGAGAGTGCCCTCCCCCAAGCTGGATATTGACGAGGTCTTTGATGTTGCAAGTTGAGTGATCCTTATGGGAGCAGGTGTACCGGCAGCGTAAGGGCGTCGGGTTGACTAGCTCTTTGATCTTGTATTATCCTGTAAAACTTATTTGCCAACAAGAATACCAAATTTCATGGAGAGGGGTTAGGTTAATACCACTCCATGGTAAGTGATTGGTTTTATATTTCCAGCAGAAGTTTCCTAATTGGATGGACCTTCATGTGCCCACTTATTTTTAGTTTTTTTCTAAAATGTGTGGACCTTCATGTGCCCACATATTTTTGGTATTTTTAGATTTTCTTTTGGTACTTTGGTGAACCTTCATGTGTTCAAATATTTTTGGTATTTTATGACTTTATAAAACAGACTCGATAATCATATAGGTATAGTTACCTGATAACTAGGGGATGCTCCTTCCCCAAGCTAGATGTTTGCAATACTTGGTGTTGATGATCTTTAGAGTGGGCTTACCAGTAGCAGTCTGGTGGGCTCCACTGATGGACTCACTCCTCAGACATTGTGTTATCCTGCATAATTATACTCCAACAAGAAAACCAAAACTCGAGGCTCGAATGTGTTAAGGGGTTAGCGGTCAGCCAATAAGTAATTGATTATTCTCTGAATTGATTTTAATTGACAGATTCTAGCAGGATTCTCTTTTTAGGGTTTTCTAACTTTCTTATGTAACAATCAAATATGTATGCATGCTATAAATTTTTATGTCACCACGGAGAATATTTATTCTCATGGGGCTTAGGATTTGCATAATGCTAGAAAGTAAATACAGATGATATTATCATTTTTATTTATTTTTTTATGCCACCATAGCGAATATTCTATAAGTTTATTCACATGGGGCTTTAATGTTTTATGATGCAGTAAATAAGGCAATAAATATTTTTCTCTCTCTTTTTTGATATGCATAAAGATGAATTGCTAAAGTAAAATTACTAATGTAAATTATGAATACTAATTAATTAGATAACTACCATGTTACCTTATGGCAAGGGTGCGAAATTTAAAGTTTATCGACAGGACCTTTTTCTTCATTCTTGTGTATCTCTCCATCTTAGAGATGAAGGTCTTGATGGTTGCACCTCTGGCGATGGTGATGTCACTTTTGTTCTTTTCTTGGCCAGCAGGTTGAAGTAGAGCATTAATAGTGAAAGCTGGTAGCATCTTGCTCAGCGAGCATGTTCACAGAACTTTCACTTGTAGAATTTTGGGAATTAACAAATTTGCTTGAAGTGTTGTCTTATTTGCAAAACTAAGGTAGAGATCAAGTGCATGGGCTCTGCTGGTGAAAAAACACCAATAGAACCGAATCTATTTCTTTATTTATTCCTCTCTAGCCTTAGGCACATTGAACAAGACAAAGTTGATGTTACATAATTTGCTTTACTCATGACATGAGTGGTAAGATCAGACAATTAAGCATTAATGTTGCATTTAAGTTCATATAGCAGAAAAGATTTAAATTGCTTAACCAATGGAATGGTTGTCTATCTCTACATAATATATAAATTTTTACATGAGTATGATTATCATGTTCCAAAGATAGAATACAATGTTTTAGCACATTTGGTTAAGATTGAGATCAAAAAAATGATGCCATGAACAATCTTAAAGGACAAAGCATGTTGAGTTAATTAGGTTAATCAATTAAAGATGTAACTCTAACATATTTGTGTCTTTATTTATCTGCATTCCAAGATCAAGAGGAAAATAGTGACCACTTACCTTAAGATATTACCTTCATTATTAGAGCGTGATGGCACTAAGTAATGAATGGTAGATGATTGGTGGTCCTTTCCTTCTCTTGCATCTTGAGTTGTTCATGAGCATCTTGTCTTCTTTGTTGCTTATCCTCTTTGCTATCTTTTGCTTCTTTGATCTTATGACACCTTGTCACTCCATTCATTATTATGCCTGTAACAGATTAGTGGACAACACATACCCGAAGGGATTTACAACTTTGGAACATAAGTTGCTTGTCCAAAATCATGTTCCATCTACACTACTAAGAAGATAGGGTTGATATTATGTTAGCATAGGTCATATTCTATACCGGCATGACTTGAGTCCAAGTAACTTGTAGAAGAAGATAAAGTGAATGAATCATTAATACTCACAGTTCTTCCATCCTCAATGAATGTGCTATGTCTTCCTCCAAATTAAATTAGAAGTTTTCTGCAAGGGTTAGTCCAACAAAATATCCAATGTCTACTACAGCATACGAGCGGCTCAAAAATCAACCTAGACACCACGTCCAATTTGACTTAGGAAGGACATTTTAACCTAAGCACCACGCTTAATTCAAAAAGCCTTTGAAAGTAAAATCATCACACCTCTTGGTTCGAAAATCAAACTAAACACCTTGTCTAATTATGATTCAAGAAAACAGTTTAAACTAAGCATCATGCCTAATTTAAAAGGTGTATGAAATTTCTCCAAACCTTAAGTATACTATAGCGAACAAAGGTAACATGAAAGTTTATAGAGAGTTATGCAAACAGAGATGAAAGAGCATGATCATTGATTAACAATTTGAACATGGATTGACAAGGTAGAGACAACCAAAATTAGCAACATAAGATTTTCTAAATAAGCCCATTCCCCCAAGCTTGAATAAGGCAAAGTTAAATTTGGATGGATTAATGTTGTATGATGATTGGTTGGACATACCTAATGATGTCATCCTTCTACTTCAAGCCTGGAATGGTTAGTGGCAAAAATACCCGAGGGAATATTTTTATAATTATAATTATATGCTCAATTCTTAAGGGTATTACATCAAAAGGTACAAGCTCACGTTATTTTTCAAGAGTGGTTATTTTAGGACACAAATTCGTTCTTTGGGAGACCTTCTAATTATTACACTTTTAGTTAATAAACTTAGATTAAAAACCTTTGAAAGTAAGATCAAACACTCCTAAACTTGGCACCATGCTTCATTTAAGAGATGTATGAAATTATTCCAGCCATAAACTATAGTAAGTAAAGGTAGCATGAAAGGATTACAAGGATTTATTCAAATAGAGATAAAATAATATGATCATGATGAGGTATATATATATATATATATATATATATATATATATATATATATATATATATATATATATAATATGCAAGTGGTATAGATGTATGCAAGAACTAAACATGCTATGGATTTGATATGAGGAAATATAAACTAAATGGTGTGGATGCATGGATTAAAATAAATATGCAATGAGATGCAAGAATTAAAAAGTTAACTACTCAAAAGTTCAAAGTCCATGAGCAAGACTTTCTCACCTTCTTGATCATACTTACCATGACTTGTGTGTAGCACAGCCTCTATATTTGTCATTTGAGATGTGATTTGAATTGTTGTGATGACGACCTCCTTCTCCAATCTTCACAGGGATAGAAAGAAATATATATATGTGTGCAAACCTGTTGTTGGCATTTCTTAACGTCGTTACAAAAGATAGACTAAAAGTCCATCCCCGGCAACGGCGCCAGAAATGTTTGTTGGCATTTCTTAACGTCGTTACAGAAGATAGACTAAAAGTCCATCCCCAGCAACGGCGCCATAAATGCTTGTTGGCGTTTCTTAGCATTACTACTAAAGATAGACTAAAGGTCCGTCCTTAATAATAATACTAGAAATATAAGTTGACATTCCCAACCACCATAACTTTAGAAAGGTAATCCTTGGCCCTTAGTGGCGTCGGCCTAGGTAATGCAGTCTGGTAATAGCAGTTAGAAATGCCAGATTGGCCTTCCTAACCGTCATTACTTACGATATGCAAAATTGTGGCACGGCGCCGTGGGGTGCAACAAGAATTACAATCCTGAAGTAACGGTACTTAGGTACGCCAATCGATAGCTCAGTAAGGAATAAGATTACTCTGCAAGTGCACAGAACTATTATTGTAGCATTTCAACCCGTGAGTATTCAAGGGTGTCGTATTTATAATTTCCCGTAGGAGGGCATGGTGAATTCATCTAGCTTTTGGTATAAACATGATCACTTATTGAATGCATAGGTAGGCATAGCATAGGCAGGGGTTAAAACAGGTTTATAAGATAGTGGACACACACATCGGAGCAACCTCAAGGATAAAAGATAAAATAAAGAATAAAGAATAACTACATGAGCAGGCATTGGTCATATACAGCTATGCAATGAATAGTAATTACATCGAATTAATAAGACTAGGATCAGGACTAAGTCTGGGATGATAGGGAGATCCTTGCAGCTGGTCTGCCAGCCGATAGAGACTTTACGAACTCCTACTCAATACCCGAACGTGGGGGAATGCTAGGGATGGACAGGGCTGTCACCACCTGCCCACCTACCCCTCTGCCCGTGGGGTACCGACATATCCGCTGATTCCCGCATACCCGAGCACCACACCCGTGTAATTGGAAACAACTCCTAGCCCACCGGGACCCCAACCCTATGGATTGACAGGCTCGGCAAGGAGTAACCATGATAGCACAACGAACTATTATCCCATCCTTAGTTCTTCCTCTATTCATAGTAATTTGACGAACGATGAAGAACTTTGATGAACATATCAAGAACACAACACATAGACTATGAACTAGCTTACATGTTATGATCATAATATGGACAAGACTATACTCTAATTCAGATGCATTGCTATATAAATAAGATAAGAGCTTGCTCATAGAGGAGAACCGATGTGTATTCATTCCAAGATGTTCTTGATTTCTCCAAGGAAACAAGCTCTGCTTGATAGCTTTGCCTTGCTCTACTACTACTAAACTAGAGAGAACAAGTAAGAAATGTGAGGTGTAGTGCTCCAAATGTTGGTGTGTGTGTTGGAAGGGGTGAAGCACATCTATTTATAGTTGATCAAGGGCGGTTTGGGCGTTCTAAGTATGGTAAGAGGTGAAACCGCCTTTGCCATACCGCCATGAGCACCGCTTGAGGAGGATGGGCCCGGGAGACCCCACCAGGGGGTGGCCGCCCCCGGGGGCGGTTGGTCCCCAGGGAGTGCCATCTGTTCACCGCCTTCGGGTGGTCGGTTCGTCTGTGGGCCTGGGCCTCCCCCGTGGTTGCGAATGGATTTGGTTTATTATTTAATTTGGGCTTTATCATTTTCTTAGTTTATGCCTTCTTTGAATATGCTTCCTGGAAGTGCGCTTTCCTTGAGATTTCCATGCATTTCCACGTGCTATTCCTGTAAGTTAGGTGCACAACAAAACTCGTGGAAAGGTTAGGTAAAGCCCTATTCTCTATTTATTTTAGTATTAAAATGATGTTATATTTATGTTGGTAAGGACCGCCAACACCTGTGAGATGGCAGGGTTACATTATTGATGAATCTTGAATGTTCAGGCACCCTGGGCTCTTCAATGTATCTTCTTGTCTTGTGGAAACTTGCCGGAAGGTCAAAATGGCTTCTGCTGTCCTGTCTTATTTCACAATTCAACAGAACAGGGGTAATCCTACTAAAGCTAGTGGTACATTAAATTAGAAGACATCAAGATCACTATCAAAATCCTTGTGCCAATTGCTTCCCCGGCAACGGCGCCAAAAATGCTTGTTGGTATTTATTAAGTGCAAATAGAATATGAAAGATTCCGCAAGCGCACATAATACCATTGTAGCATTTTACCGGGAGTATTCCAGGTATTGTTATTTATATTTTACCACAGAGAAACAATGGTTAAAGAATCTGATAGCTACCATCATGTATCTACTAACTTAGTAGACCAACTAGACTATAATAGAAGTAAGTGATAAATGATAGGAGTTATGCATAGTAATCACTTATAAGATAAATGAGTAGTCTAGCTAAGTTGAGAGGACAATGGGAGAGTTCAGTTCCTAAGTACTTCTCTATTACTTGGGTACTAAGATAACTAAAGGATAGGTAGGTGAAGCAATCACACAATAGCACTTTGGAGCAACAGTATCTTTTCGATTCTCGAATAGACTGGGAAGGGGTAATCGGGAGAAGGCTGCCAAAAAGCTCTACGAAACACCAACTCCGACGTGGTGGAATACGAAGACTGACAAAGCTGTCACCTCTGGGGCTACCACAACTAACCGTAAGAATTGAGCGCAATCTCAGGTAAACACTAGCCTAGACACCACGTCTACACCAATAAATACTACTCTAATCACACATGATAACTAGAGCACTCAATACGAACGAAGATCCTATGCCAAAGTATAACAACTATACTAACCAATCACATAGTAAATAGAGAAGATATATATATAAAGACGTAAGTCTTACAAAGATGAGATACAAAGATATACCGGACCCCTGAAAACTTCTCCAGAACCGAAGTATGGCTCCGCTCTCCCTAACTCTCAACTAGAACTAATCTACTACATTGGAGAGAGGTTATCCTTCCATGGGCACCTCTCCATCCAATCCATAACTAGAGAATATGAATTATAATAATAAGAGGGATGGAGCCTAGGGGGTCCCTAGGGCTGTATATATAGGGGCACCTGGCCTCCCCTCCACCTTGGGCAAGCAATATGGTACTAAGCCTTTCCGCCATGTGCACATAGGCTTTAATGGGCCAAATTCTGATTTAGGCCTAATTAATCCCGCAGCCTTTTATTAATCCCGCAGCATCTTCCACTATTTGTAAAATCCATATCTCTTTATTCTGGACTCCAAAAATAGCAAACCATAGGTCCGTTTCGATCGTCTCGACGAGCTCTATGCAATGGTGAACTCCAATTCCTCATTTGAGATACTTTTAATCAGTGAAAAATTGAATATCCTTTTATACTCTGCAAAACAAGTGAGAACACCAAAACTCGTGGAACTTGTTAGAATCAAACCCCATAACTATGTTGTGTATTGTTTTATGCCCTTGATTCATATTTAGTTGATGGGTAAAAATGAGCAATAATGACCGTGAACATAGGTAGAAGAAGAGATTGAGAAGGACAACAGAGAAGAAGAAGTTATACCACCTTCACCACCAGTTGAACTACAAGATCAAGATTTAACTCAAGATTTTCATGACACAGCCCTCCTACCGTTTCCATGCAGAAGAAGAAGGGCTAAAACAGATGATCAATTTGGTAAGTTCGTAGAGGTAATTCAGAAGTTATATGTCAATATTCCGTTGTTAGATGCCATACAGGTACCTACATACGGGAAGTATCTTCGAACCATCCGCAACAACAAAGGACCACTACCTTCTACTGAAGTTGTCAAGCTAACGGAGGAGTGTAGTGAGGCGATTCTGAGTTCTTCTCCTACTAAGAAGAAGGATCCAGAGTGTCCCACTATTGATTGTTCAATAGGAGACCAGATGTTAGAGAATGCTTTATGTGATCTTGGAGCAAGTGTCAGCGTCATGCCCAAGACCGTCTTCGACAAAATCAACTATTCTACGCACACACCAACCATGATGTATTTGCAATTAGCTGACCAATCGGTCCGCTATCCCGCAGGAATCGCAGAAAATATTCCGGTAAAAATTCACAACTTTTCATTCCTGTAGATTTTGTAGTACTTGACATGCAGGAAGAGACGAAGATACCTCTCATCCTCTGGTGACCATTCTGTTGGCGTTTCTTACCGTCATTACTAAAGATGGACTAAAAGCTCATTCCTAGCAAGGATACTAGAAACGTAAGTTGACATTCCCAACCACCATTACTTCAGAAAGGTAACCCTTGGCCCTTAATGGTGCTGGCCTAGGTAATGCAGTCTGGTAATAGCAGTTAGAAGTGTTGGATTGGCCTTCCTAACTGTCATTACTTACGATATGCAAAACTGTGACACGGCGTCTTGGGGTGCAACAAGAATTACAATCCTTAGGTAATGATACATAGGTATGCCAATCATGATAGCTCAGTATAGATAAATCCGCAAGCGCACGGAACTATCATTGTAGCATTTCAACCCGTGGGGTGTCGTATTTATAATTTCCCGTAGGAGGGCAGGACGAATGCATCTAGCTTTGGCATAAACATGATCACTTATTGAATGCATAGGTAGACATAGCATAGGCAGGGGTAAATCATAGTTCAAAGATAGTGGACACACATCTGAGCCGACCTCAAGGAAAAAAGAGAAATAAAGAATAAATGAATATATCTAATTGAGCAGGCATTGGTCATATATAACTATGCAAAGAACTGTTAGTAAACATCTAACTAGCATGTCTAGTATCAGGACTAGGTCTGGGATGACAGGGAGATCCCCGCAGCTGGTCTGCCAGCCGATAGAGACTTTACGAACTCCTACTGAATACCCGAACGCGGGGGAATGCTAGGGATGGACAGGGCTGTCACCACCTGCCCACCTACCCCTCTGCCCGTGGGGTACTCACATATCTGCCGATCTCCGCATACCCGGGCACCACGCCCGTATAATTGGAAACAACTCCTAACCCCCATGGACCCCATCCCTTCGGAGTGACAGGCTAGGTTAAGAGCAACCATGACAGCACGACGAACCGTCACCTCATCCCTAGTTCTTCCTCTATTCATACTAAGTCGATGAACGATGAAGAACAACGATGAACAAGTCAAGAACATGATACATAAACTATGTTCTAGCTCATATACTATGCTCATAACAAGATCATAACTAGAATCTAGTTCATAGACATGATCATATAAATAAGTTAAGAACTTGCTCATGGAAGAAGACCGAGTTGTATTCATACCAAGATGATCCTTTTCTTCCAAGGAGACAAGCTCTCCTTGATAGCTCTTGCCTTGCTCTAATAATAAAACCAATCTAAAGAATACAAGTGAGAGGTGAGGTAAATGGTTCCGAATGATGGTGTCTTGGAGGGGAGCTCTCCCTCTCTTTTATAGTCCAACTAGGGCGGTTTGGGTGTTCTAAGTATGGAAGGAGGTGAAACCGCCTTTGCCAAACCGCCATGAGCACCGCCTGAGGAGGATGGGCCCGGGAGGCCCCACCAGGGGGGCGGCCGCCCCCGGGGGCGGTTGGTCCCAGGGGAGCGCCATCTGGCCACCGCCTTCGGGTGGTCGGTTGCTCCCTGGGCTTGGACCTCCCCCGCGGTTACGGATGGATCCAATTTAGTGTTTGAGGTGGGCTTTCTTATTTTCTTGGATTGCGCCTTCTCTGAATACGTTTCCTGGATGTGCGCTTTCTTTATGGTTTTTGTGCATTTCCACATGTCACACCTGCAAGTCAAGTACACACCAAAACTTGTGGAAATGTTAGTTTAAAGCCCTACCTACTATTTATTTTAGTAACATATTGGCGGTAAGAAATTGGCTTTAAGGACCGCCAACACATTCCTAAACACTGCAAATGCAACCATCAACGTCAGAGCTGGAGAGATCACATTCACCATCAATGGGCAAGAAGAGCGATTCGCATTCAAGTCAAGACTGGAGAAATGCCAAACGTTGAAGTGTCATGAAGAACAAGATGCAACAACATCTCTGACACCGGAGATGAATCTTGAAGAATAATTCAACTGGAGAAGTCCGGATCGGCGGCCTCAAAAATCCCGAACCTTCGCCGGGAGGTAACTCGGTAGTTATCGGTAATTTAGTTCTTGCATTGAAATTTGCATATTTACTTTCTCATAAATTATATTATTAAAAAGAAATAAAAATAAGCATAGCATGATTAAAGCTTAAGCCCCTTGTGATTATTACTAACGGAGTGTTAAACCCCCGTCAGTGAAATTTACTGTGGTGGCAGAAAATTATAAAAAGACCATCATTAAAATTCTAATTTTTCGTAGATTCATAAAAGTAATTTAGTTTTTCATTCTTGTGTCATTATACGGTATAAATATGGGAAACATGAGGCCCACCATCATCACATCAAGTCATCTCAAGCATCATCATCAACCCCTACCATCCAAATTCCATCATTCATTCATCCACTACCCTCCATTCATCCCATTCACCAGATAGAGCACTCACGCACATGCATTTGGAAGGAGATGTAGGTGGTGTCGACATTCTTCAAAGTAGAGAGCCAGAGAGCACCAGGTGGGGCCGGCCGGCGCCCCTCTGCCTTTTCTCTGCCTCTCCTTTCTTTCTTTCACTCACTCACTCACTCATTCACACACCAGAGAGCACATAGCTACTCTGCTTTGTTGCTCAAAACTTTGAACTTTCATAAATCCTTCATTTTATTCAAGTTTAAGCAAGGAAAGGGGTAGAGAAGAACATTAGCAAGAACACCTAGTAGAGAGATTGCCACTTCAACTTCTCCTCTCCACTTGTTCTTGCTTGTTCTTGTTTTGTTCTTGTGTTCTTGTTTGTTCTTGCCATGTTCTTCGTGTTCTTCATTCTTCAGGCAAGATGAGCAATAGAATGAAATGTGCCATTCGATCCCTTGGAAGAGCCTTCTCACGCCGCACAACACGAAGTCAATCATATCACAAGTGCCATCGTTCGTTGGCTCCGACGACAGCCCTTCATCCTCTTCCCAACCTAAAGAGAAGTATGAGCTCACATGCATCACTCAAATTTCATTACCAACTAGACCACAGGGGGAGATATTAAATGTGGTTAAAAACAAGGAATTTACACATTTTCCAATTTTTGATGCTACTTTGCTCCATGAAATCGGAATGGATTCTGAGTTTGAGCTTATTTTTTAGAAATGTTGGATGGGAAGGTGCATGGCAAATTAATAAGCAGGGTAGCAAGTTACTCACTATAGAATTTATTAGCACCCTAAACTTCGATGATGATGAGGTTAATTTTAGAATGTTTAATAAACCTTCACCCTCTCATGGAAAACTCTTAGTTTAGCACTAGGATTCAATAATCAGTGTGTGGTCAATATAACTGAAACTCCCCAAGACTTTGATAAAGATGATTTTTGGGAGAGCATGACTGCAAAGAAACCAGGGAGAAAACAAAAATATACTACTGAAGAAGTTCATCACCCCACACTGAGATTCATGCTTAAATGGCTAGCTTTTACATTCTTTCCTAAAGAGGAGTTAAATACTATTAAACAAGATGAGCTACATTTGTTATATATCATGATTAGAAAGAGGAAGGCGTTACCTATAAAAATGATGTTAAATTATTGGAGAAGTGTCCCTTCCATGAAAAAGTGCAGTATTTCTTTTACTTTTTGGATTACACGTTTAGCTGCAGGGCTAGGTTTATTATCAAATGCTTCACTTGTTTACATTTCTGATGCCCACAGAATTATTGGTTATGATTATTTCTTTTGTGCTCATATGCTCAAACGCCGAAATAATAAAATAGTTATGATTTATAGAAATTATGACAATGAGTGCGAACTACCAGACAGGGAGTTAGGTATTTATTCTGTTCAGAATTTTATTTTTTCAGCTAGTAGAGCTAATGTTGGTAGGTGTCCGTCCGCGCGCATCAGCAGGGCGCCAAGAACTAATTTCCCTGGAGCTGACCCAGCACCATCTGGGCCTGCTTATTTCTACTATGTAAATTTTGGTGAACAGGGATCGACGCAGGAGCCACGCCACCAGTGGACTGCACATGCAGGATGGGAGGAACAGCACACATTCCAGCGAAGAGAATCTTCGTCAGCAGCAGCAGCAGCAGCGGGTTGGGGAGCAAATGATTTTCATAGAGGACGAGCATCCTTTTCTGCACGCGGGAACACGGACTTCACCACTGGTGGACCGTAACCGTTCCACGCACCTTCGGAAGATGGCTACTATCGGCCACCTGAGCAGCACTTTTTGACTACCGCTAATGATCTCCTAGCTTTATCTATGCGTCTCACTAACAATGAACAGGGACATAACGCAATAAGTGACACACTGCACCAGCACGAGCAGTGGCAGCAGCAGGTCGACGGCAGGTGCTACCAGCATGAATAGTGGCAGCACAGCACGGACCAACGACTTGATCAGATCTATCAAGGACAGTAGCAGACGCAGAGCGGATTGGAGTATTTGATACATCAGATGGGATATCCGCCGCCACCTCCACCACATTACTGAGCACAGCAACATCCAGCTTAGGGGAGATCCCCGCTAGGTGAGTACCTCTCACCTTTATATATGTTCTTTATTTCAGTATTTAATTCAGTCTTCAATTCTGTCAATTTTAATATTGCTAAAAAAACAACAAAATAAAAAATCAAATAAAAATTTATTTACCGCTTTCTTTAGTTATTGCATTAAATTCCTGCTTGTGTAAAAATGAAAATCTAAAAAAAATAATAGATTGTATAATTAAGTTTGCTTTAAATTCCGCATTCAATTTGTCTTTAGAATAATTAGAACTTGAAGCTAGAGAAAAAATCAAAAGGATAATTAAATTGTTTAAATGTAATTTCCTGTAATTGCTTAGTGTTTAAATTTAAATTCTCCTACGAATTGCATGAAGTTTATCTGCCATGAAAATTTATTCTGAAACTTAATATCAGTGGATAGCATAAGCTTTTCTAGGTAATTGACGGATAAGATATAAAAAGGTTTGAGTTACTATTTATTTCATTATGAGTAACATTTAAGCTCCAGACATTTCAAAAAACGAAATCAAAACAAATATAATAATAATAATTTGTTCTGCTAATATGATTTAAGTAGACTATTCTGTTCTGCATTCATGATTGAATTCACATGCACATAAGGTTTTCGCCCTATGCACAAGTCTCTCTCTTAGAAGTTCAACAGAGAGTGTGGGTTATAAAATTAAAAGATGTCATACCAAAGAAATATGAGCCTAAAAGATGCCATATCAAAAGGGTATGTGCCAAAAAAAAGAAGAGAGTAAAATAATAGGTGCAAAGACACCCGCCTGAGAGAAAAAAAAGGGTACAAAAGTATCCGCTGGGGAGATAGCCCACACTCTTCATAAAGACAGAAAAGAGAGGATAATGTATAGGAGTTCGAAAATGAAATTTGATCATATTCACACATTCAATCATGATGTATAGTTTAGTAGTCCTCTGCAATCTTATTAGTAAGCTTTCATTATTTCCTAAATAAAAATTATATACTTATTCAAAAAAAACTGGAGTAATGGTTGAAACAAAGGATGAAAGACATAGTGCTTGCTTGATTATTTTGTCTCTCAATTACCTAAGATCTAGTTTAAAAGCCCCACGATTGAAAAGAGTAGGAATAAGTTTGAAAGATGGATTAATGAATTTCAATCTGGAGAAGAATTTCTGTTTAAATATTTGAGTATTTGTTGGGAGTTATACATTTTTATGGAACCCTGAATAAATCATTTCAAGTCAACTTTGCTAAGGGACTAGCAAAGACTTAGCTTGGGGGTGTTGTTGATGGTCGTTAAGTACCAATTTTATACCGTCAACTAATGCCTAGGGAAGGACAATAATAGAAGCATAGGGGTTATTACTGACAAATTCCACGAGTTTTGCTGAATTGTGTATTTTCCAGGGATTATTCCAGAAAGGCTTAAAAGAAGGATTAAAGTGCTTAATTACCACGAAATTAACCGCCAAGGAAACATCATCATCGGAACACTAGAAGCCTCTGGAACACACCCGAAGCGACTGGGGCCCGAACCGCACCAGGGTGGGGCCGGCCGGTGCCCCCCCTTAGGGTTTCGGCCCCGCCTTCTGGAGTCTTCTTTCGCCGCCTCTCAGGAGTCATCTCAGCCCTTTGTTTAAGTCGGTTTGATCCCACGGCGCACGTTCATCCCACCGGGCTATAAATAAAGGGGCAGACCCCCCTCCCAGAACACCAATTCATTCCTCTTGCTTCATTTGTCAAGAGTAGACAGAAGTTAGGGTTTTCAGAGAATAGAAATAGGGCTCTAGTTCTTCAAGTTCATAGTTTAGGCGTCTAGCAAGGTTCAAATAGAGTTGGACGCTATGCTCGGGATTCCTGATCTGTTCGTCTAGAGATCGGTAATCTTATCTTGTATCTCATTATGACTTTGGTCTATTTTAATATATTACTACTTATTCAGTTCTTAGTTTATTCTAGTTGCATATTCGATATAGTTGTGATTGGTTATGATTATTGTCATTTGATCGTAAAGCGCCTAATTCAATACTCGAGTGAGTTAGGTGGTGTGTATTATGTAGACATGGTGTCTAGATATATTACATACCTACGGAGGCACCCTGACGTGCCGGGTCGTGTGGTAGTCCGCATAGGTGACAGCTGCGTTGGTTCCTCTGTAGTCCACCCCCCGTACGTAGGACGAGCAGAGCGCGGTCGCGAAAGAGGTGACCCTTGTGTCTTAATATCCTCATTAGATGATGCTCCTTATGATGTTTTCTGAGTTGATTATGCCATAAATGAAAATATGTAATGTGGCGTAGGCTGTAGACTTTGTATTTAATAATTACATAGGTTTCCTTTACTTTAGCGGAATCTCGAGATTGTCTTACTACATTAGTGAGTCTCTATATTCTATCTCTAGAATACCATTTACCTCATTTACTTAGTTATCATTTACCATTTATCATTGACTTGTTTATCGCTAAAGCACTAGAGTTATGGGTTATCATAGGTCTGCACATTTATCTTTCCAATCATTATAGTAGATTATCCTAATGAGTAGAATGTCCCTTTATCCTTTTGGCATAAAACAAATCAACGATACTCGGAATAGTTACCGGGTGAAGTGCTACAATGGAAGAATTATATGTGCGCTTGCGGATATATTCTATAGTATTATTTTTAGGAGGCAAGTAAAGATTATTTTACCAATGGTTTTTGGCATCATGTTAGGGATGACAACTTAACGTGAAGTGATGTTAAAAATACCAAGAATTCACTCATATATATGTATATGGCAATCACGTAACTTTTATTAAAGTGAAAATAGAAATACACATATCTGCCTTGACATGATGTCAAGGATAGAAGCGTCGTAGGTGTTCGATGTGCCAGGAGTTGGGGATGTCGATGCCGTCGAGGTCGCACAACCCGTATGATCCTGGCCGAGTTACGGCCTTGACCATGTATGGCCCTTCCCACGGGGAGGAGAGTTTGTGCATGCCCTCCTTGCTCTGCTTGTGACAGAGGACGAGGTCTCCGACCACGAAAAATCTGTCATTGACGTTGCGGTTGTAGTACCGTCGCAATCCTTCTACATACTTGGCCGTGCGTACGCTGGAGACCAGGCGTTCTTCCTCTAGCATGTCGATGTCCTCTGCTCGGGCATTATCAGAGATTTCTTCATTGTAGTTTTCAAATCTAGGAGCTCGGAAGGCGATGTCAGCGGTGAGCACCGCTTCAGATCCGTAGACCATGAAGTAAGGAGATACGTCAGCATTGCGGCTAGGCTGGGTTCGTAGCCCCCAGACGACCGCCGACAATTTGAGGATCCAGTTTCTTGGGCTTCGTGCCACGACTTCAAGCAGGCGTTTCTTAAGGGCGTTGAGTAGCATCCCATTTGCTCTCTCTACCTGGACATTTGCCCGATGATGAGCCAATAAAACATATTTCACCATGATGCTCTTTTCATTGCAGAAATCCTAGAAGTCGCTTCCTGTAAATGTGGAACCGAGGTCGGTGATGATGCTGTTCGGGAGGCCGAAGTGATGAGAGATGTCGTTGAAGAATTCTACAGCTTTAGCCACTGTAGCTTTCACCAATGGCTTGTATTCGATCCATTTGGAGAACTTGTCGATGGCGACGTAGACGCAGCGGTATCCTTCTTTGGCCGCCTTGAAAGGTCCTATCGTGTCGAGTCCTGATGTGGCGAAAGGCCAGGATGCAGGGATGGTGTGTGTTTACACCAGAATTTGGATAGTGTCCGGGAGGACAGGTTAGCCGATCAGAGAGCTGGATCGAGTGTTACCGATAGATGTGAAGATGGATCGGATGTGTGCTGACGTCATCGAAGCGTACGGTAATCGGGTAATTGGCACATACAGGCTGAAGTGCACGGATGCGTCAAGTGAAGAGCGATTAGGGAGGGGGCCCACATGAATGGAAAGATGGGCTCCGAGTTATCTTAGAATTAGAAAATCATATTATTTCCTAAACATATTATTTCCTTATTTTTAGCTAGGGTTTTCATTTAGTTGAGATTTTCTCTCTAGCTGTTGGGTATAAATATAAGCCCGAACGCATTGTAAGACACACGTCAATCAATACAACAACAGTTCCTTTCTTTCTGGCCATCGGCCAAACCCTAAGAGTAGGAGTAACGTAGAACCCGCGAGTTCTCCGACAAGTTGGGTGTCATCAGGTGGACGCCAGGCTTGCACGCTCGTGTTTATCAAGTCTTGCTAGTGCGATTCTGGCTCGTGCAGTTTGCTGATGGATTCGAGTAGTTATCGATCCTCGTTCAACCTAAGCCATGCTTAGATTGAATTGAGGGTTAGTTATCGACTCTAATTAACTTGGCATGTTAGTTAGATTCATTAAGTTACCGATGTTGCTTATGATTATTTATTGTTTATTTATTTTAAGCATCATCAATCTGCCCAATCCTGATCTGTTCTTGTCGGCTTAAATCTTTGTATCTATCTTGCTTAATTGAATATCAGTTGACTATCATGTTTAGACGAGTAGATCTGTTTGTCATTAGCCGGTTAGTTCAGATCTTGATTGTGTATAGGCCGCACTCAAGTAATAAAGCAAACTGTGTGGAGAGTCTTTGATTAATAGATCTAATCATTAGCTTACGTCATGGGCTGTAACGATCCGGTCGATCCCCTTGACGCAAGCGACGGGTTAGGTAGATTAGTCAAAGAGTCAAAGCATTGTTTACTTTATAGGCTTGTATGGTGCCTATACTTCAGATCGGCTGATCAGCCGATACTGCCTGTGCCTGCCTGCTGCATGTTATATTCTTCTGATTTATTCATGCATTGTCTTGTGTTCCGATTCATGTCAAGATCTATTCAAGTGTGTTAATTAGCTGCAACGATCCGGTCGATCCTAACCAATAGATGTGATAGATTAAGATATGTCTCGGGGCATAAGGCAGTGTATGGTTTAGATCTGTTTAATATAATTTTCTCTCATTTATGTTTATCTATGAATCAGTTGAATGCGTATCGGATGTTTCTGTTTTACTCATGCTATCGGTTCATGCAATCGGATATCGGCTCTTTAGCCGATGGCCTTATGAGAAGGCCCATTGGGCCGGATATCTGGAATCACTCGGGACTCACTAGTGGTTCCGCATTGTGTTGCTGATCAATCTTTTTCCTTTTCAATTGTAGGTCAAGTTGACTGGCACGCTTGGACACCAGTCGGTGCTCATCAACGCCGATTGTCGAAGCTAGCTGGGTCTGTTCGCTCCGCGCTTCCAGGACCGTTTCGGCTTCGCTGGTGTGCTGAGTGCAAACCAGATTTCGCGCCAACGCACTTTTTGGCACGCCTGGTGGGACCACTTCATCAAAGTATGACTCTCAACAAAGGCAAGGCCCTCGCCATAACCATGGAAGACCTGGCCCCGTCATCAGCCAGCTACTTGGAGGAATACGTCGCCAAGTTCCGTGAGGCCTGCCTCGAGTGCTCCGCCAAAAATGAGGAAGGTTTCGTGTATCAAGACAAGGCATTTCTTGGGTACCCTCGAAAAAGCAACCCGGTACATCTGAAGCAGCGGGGACGTCGACCCGATCGCAACAGCCAAAAGTGGGAGCAGGAGGTTCCCCTAAGGCAAGTGCAGACCTGCAATCGGCTGGAAAAATGGCCCCTGGTCACCTTGAGCTAGGACAAAATGGCAACTCAGGCCAGCCAGCAGGGCAAGGCTGCAACCCATATGCCAACCAGCAGCCAAGGGGAGATGATGACCTGGTGTGGCACATGACCAATGTGCTCAAAGAGCAATTTGATCTCAAGCTGAAAGACACGGCTACCGTGTACAAGCATCCTTACCCAGAATGGTTCGATCGGGTAGCACTGCCTTATCGCTACCGGATTCTTGAGTTTTCAAAGTTCAGCGGGCAGGACGAGGTGACCACAAGGGAGCATGTCATCCGGTACATCACCCAGTTGGGAGAAGCTTCAAGAGCGACTGCCCACAGGGTCTGGCTCTTTCCCATGTCATTGATCGGGCCAGCGTTTACGTGGTTCGCGTCCCTGCCCCCGAACTCGATCACTTGCTAGGATGATTTGGAGAAGAGGTTCCATGCACACTTTTACACTGGAAGTGAAGAAAAGGGCATCGCTGATTAGGTGATCATGAGACACGGGACTAATGAGTCGGGTGTCGAGTTCATTAGGAGGTTCAGAGACGTCAGGAGCAGATGCTACTCTCTAGGCTTGCCTGACAGCCAGCTCGCGCAGTTGGCTATCGTTGGACTCCCGTTAGCAGTAAGGGAAAAATTAGCTGGCTGCAGATTGTGAAAATTTGAGCTAGCTCCTGTAGAAGGTCACGGCGATAGAAGAGCAGCTGCAGAATCACCGGCGGGAGAGCCGTATCAAGAAGAATGCTTTCTTCAACAGTAAGCGCTCCAACAAGGATGGGGACTCTGATGATGAGGTGACCGTCAGTTGAGATGAAATGGGGAAGAAGGGCAACAGAGGTCCCCAAGACCAAGAGCAACAGAAAGCAGAATGACTTTGGGGGTTACAGTCTCGACCAACTGTTTGATTTCCTGGCAGAGAAAGGGCAGATAGAGTTCCCTGCGGATTACACCATGCCAAGTGATAAGCAGCTGAAAGGGAAGAGTTTCTGCAAGTTTCACGCGAGAGATTCGCACGACACCAATGATTGCTGGACTTTCAGGCAGCATATCCGGAGAGCCGTCCAAAAGGGGGTTTTGAGGTTCAAAGGAGCCAAACCCACAGTTGCCGGATGGGGCGCTCGTTCAGGGAGGCCTGAATATGGTAGAGGCATCAATCCCTAGAGGCAGGGTTCGGATCCTGACTTCTGAGAAAGCAAAGAAAGCGGCGACAGTTGATCCCGAAGTTCAGATATCACTGGGAGAGATCAAGGTGAAACGAAACGGTCTGCGTATATCTGAAGGAAGGACAGAGGGGAAGAGCACCGCGCAGCCGGCCATTTTCAACAGGCCCGCCCAGCATCGGCATCTCAGGGCTCTGTATCTCAAGGGATACATCAATGGGGTGCAGATGACAAGAATGATAGTGGATGGTGGTGCTGCTATTAACCTGATGCCAGCTCAATGTGCCACGAGAGCGACGGCCTTTCCGGAACATGCTGGAAATCCGACCTCCAATCCCACTCATGGTAAGTTTGGCACAAGAACTTGACTTGTGATGGGAGTGGAAGAAGTTTGTGCAGGATTTCCTTGCACTTGAACTTTGTGGAAAAATGCTTAGAGAATGGTGGAGCAAGAGAGTGATGGAGGGAGTGAAAAATGTGAGAATGAGAGGGGTGAGGAGCTCCACCCGAATGCTCTGGTATTTATAGGCTTGATCATAGGCGAAGGAAGTGTTGTATGCAACGGCTAGTAGCCGTTGGCAAAAGGCTGCGCCACAGAGCCGTTGGGCAAGGGGCGGTCGCCCCTGGGACCGGCTGGTCCCCTGACAGGGCCGGTTTGGTCCAGCCTTTTTGCAGTTCCCTTTAACGGCTATCTCCAGTATGTAGACGATTACGAATGACTCCCATTCGAAATTTTGCTCAAGTTTTTTGATTTTCCACAAGTTTTATTTGAAACTTTTGATTTTCAAAAATTATTTAAAAATAATATTTAGTTTCAAAAAAATTTATTCTTTCAGAAAATTATTTTTATTGAATTTTTTTGGAGAAGAATTTATTTTGGAATAAAATTTTATAAATCTAGGAAGAGGGAATAATTTCTTTTAATGCAAGAAAATAATTTTATGAAATATATATATTTATTATATAAATGTGTATATAAATATTCATTTATTATTATTTTTTTCAAAAGGATAAGGTACAATACCTGATTGGGGGCACCTCCCCCAAGCTTGAATGTTGGTGTGGGCCCCTTCAGATAATTATTATGCATATATATATGTATGTAGGTATATATATTATTATTTTTTATTTTGATAACCACTGATGACCTTCGGCAAGGCTCAACGTTTATAGTCTGTTGGCCAGACTTTCCTTCCTTTATTGATCTGTAGCTGCATGAACAAACTCGGGAGAAGTCTCGGGTTGCCCTGGGATTTTTCCCGTGTTGTTGACAGGAATAGAAGCAGCTATTTGTGCCATTTGTGTTTCTATCATTTTGTTAAAACTTGCTTGATTTTGAATAGAAGAAGACAAAGTTTCAAGCTTGGCATTTATATTTTCAAACATTTTATCATTGAAAGATAGCTTTTTGGTCAAATTTTTATTGATTTTAGCTTGTCCTAGAACGAGATTTTTTAAGGAAGCTTGGTTTGAATTGTAATTTGAATTGAAATTATTACCTTGCGGGCGGTTTGGTTGTTCCACCCGTTATTACCTTGTTGAGGTTGGTGAAACCCATTGTTGACATATGAAGCTTCTTCTTAGGTTTCGGGACAGTTATTCCCTGAGTGGCCAACGTTCCCACAGACTTCACATGTCATGTGTGAGTCTATGGTCTGGACGGTGCTCATGGTAGGGTTAGTAGCACGATCGTCTAGCTTTTGCATCAGCAAGTCTAATTTTGCGGCAAGCAAGTCCGTCTCCATCACGGTATGCGAGCCTTTTTGTGTTTTTCTTCCTTCTCCCCAACTCTGATTGGCCACCATCTTCTTAATAAGTGCAGTTGCATCCGCGATGGTGAGAAAGAGGAATGCACCTCCAGCTGCGGCATCTACATGCCCCTTTGACATGGCCGTGAGACCTTCATAAAAGTTTTGGAGCACGAGCCAATCTTCCATTCCATGATGAGGGCAGGCTCGGATGTACTCTTGAAGCCTTTCCCATGCTTCGGGGATAGATTCAAGGGAAGATTGCTGGAAGTTTGAGATCTTTCCCCTTAGAGCGCTAGTCTTGCTCATGGGGAAGAACTTGGCGAGGAATGCTACGGAACACTTGTTCCATGTGTTGACGGCTTCCTTATTTTGATAGAACCATTGTTTCGCTTTCCCCGTGAGGGAGAAAGGAAACAAGCAGAGACTGATACTGTCTTGTGCGACGTCTTTGATGACAATGGTGTCGCACAGCTCAAGGAAGTGTTGCAAATGAACGTTTGCATCCGCGCTTGGCAAGCCACAGAATTGGCTTGCCTGCACCATCGAGATAAGGCCTGTACGGATCTCGAAATTTCCATTTCCGATGTTGACATGCGGGCCCAACGGGCACAGTTGGCAACAGCGGGGATGGAGTAGTCACGAAGTGTCTTGGCCATGACGGTAGTAGTGGATGGTGCGGGAATGAACGATTCGTCTGCCGATGGAGTAGCAGAAGAAGAAATGGTACGGGACCTTTTCTTCCTTAGGAGTGCTTCCGGATTGCTGATGAAATTGTTCGGCAGAGGAAAACCGCTCATACACTATCCTGTTTTCATTCCAATAAAAAGAGGAAGAAAACAACGAAGTTAGCCTGTTTAAACAACGTCTACCAATGCTTATTTTGTAATCGATGTTTATGCCAGCTTAGATGTTTTTTCCCTCCCCGGCAACGGCGCCAGAAATGCTTGTTGGCATTTCTTAATGTCGTTACAAAAGATAGACTAAAAGTCCATCCCCGGCAACGGCGCCATAAATGCTTGTTAGCATTTCTTAACGTCGTTACAAAAGATAGACTAAAAGTCCATCCCCGGCAACGACGCTAGAAATGCTTGTTGGCGTTTCTTAGCATTACTACTAAAGATAGACTAAAGGTCCGTCCTTAATAATAATACTTAGAAACATAAGTTGACATTCCCAACCACCCTTACTTCAGAAAGGTAATCCTTGGCCCTTAGTGGCGTTGGCCTAGGTAATGCAGTCTGGTAATAGCATTTAGAAGTGCCGGATTGACCTTCCTAACCGTCATTACTTACGATATGCAAAACTGTGGCACAGCGCCGTGGGGTGCAACAAGAATTACAATCCTTAAGTAACGGTACTTAGGTATGCCAATCGATAGCTCAGTAAGAAATAAGATTACTCTGCAAGCGCACAGAACTATCATTGTAGCATTTCAACCCGTGAGTATTCAAGGGTGTCGTATTTATAATTTCCCGTAGGAGGGCAATATGCATCAAGCGTGGTGTAAACATGATCACTTATTGAGTGCAATGGTAGGCATAGTGTAAACAGGAATAAGACATGATTTCAAGATAGTGGACACACATATAGATCAACCTCAAGGATAAAAGGAAAATAAAGAATAAAAGAATATATCTAACTGAGCAGGCATTGGTCATATATAATTATGCAAAGAGCTGTTAGCAAATCATTTAATTAGTAGTTCTAGTATCAGGACTAAGTTTGGGATGATAGGGAGATCCCCGCAGCTGGTCTGCCAGCCGATAGAGACTTTATGAACTCCTACTCAATATCTGAACGTGGGGGAATGCTAGCGATGGACAGGGCTGTCACCACCTGTCCACCTACCCCTCTGCCCGTGGGATACCGACATATCCGCCGATCTTCGCATACCCAAGCTCCATGCTTTCATACTTGGAAACAACTCCTAACCCTCGCGGACCCCAACCCTTCGGATTGACAGGCTAGGTTAAGAGCAACCATGACAGCACGATGAACCATCACCTCATTCCTAGTTCTTCCTCTATTCATACTAATTCAATGAACAATGAAGAACGATGATGAACATGTCAAGAACATGATACATAAACTATGTTCTAGCTCATGTACTATGCTCGTAGCAAGATCATAATTAGACTCTAGTTCATATGCATAATCATATAAATATGGTAAGAACTTGCTCATGGAAGATGACCGAATTGTATTCATACCAAGATGATCCTTTTCTTCCAAGGAGACAAGCTCTTCTTGATAGCTCTTGCCTTGCTCACAAACTACTAATACTACTCTAAAGATACAAGTGAGAAGTGTGTGGTAGATGACTCCAAAATGATGTGTGTGTTGAAGGGGATGGAGCACCATCTATTTATAGTGGTACTATGACGGTTTGGCACATCTAAACATGGAAGGAGGTGAAACCTCCATCAGCAAACCGCCATCAGCACCGCCTCTGAAGATGGGCCCGGGAGGCCCCACCAGGGGGCGGTCGCCCCTGGGGGCGGTCGGTCCCTGGGATGCACCAATTGGCCACCGCCTTCAGGTGGTCGGTTACTCTCTGGGCCTGGGCCTCCCCCGTGGTTACGGATGGATCCAATTACGCCTTGAAGGTGGGCTTCTTTAGTATTCTTTGTTTGCGCATTTGTCAGATTCGTCATTTGACTTTGCGCTTTCTCCATGTTGATGTGTATTTCCACTTGTTATGCCATAAAACCTGTAAAACATGAATGCTAGGGGTACCAGTGGAACTTGTTAGTAGTAAAGGCATATGTGCTAGAAAATGATTGTTAATCCTCTTTTTAGTCTAAGTTGGTGGTATAAAATTTATCCATAAGGACCACCAACACTAGCCGAAACAACAACTTCAACGCCTCATACATATATGTTACCGGTACATATACTCAGGTATGCGAAGGTAAATAAATGTTCACCAACTTCTTATAACTGTCTTCATTTGATCAATGAACTTTGAGTTGTTGACATAATCAATGAAAGTAATCTGATATGGAGATAAACCAAGGCATATATTTCTCTGCATCTTTATCTTGGCCTTGTTTATAAAAAGTTGCGTGAACAAGTTTTCAATAAAACTAATAAAGAAATAATAATAAAATCTTTCTTGCTCTCCGGTCTTATAGTCAATAGAGTCCTTGCTTGTTGTTGTTGCTACTCTTGTTTTGTTTTCTTTTTATCAAAATAAAGCAGGTACAAGAATAAGTGTGGGGGAGATCTCTCAAGCATACCTAACACACCTTCAAGATCTCCCTTGCACGTTGCACAACACCGAGTGATTCATCACGCAACCAGGACAGGACACATGACTTCCATAAACCTCCTTCATCTTCAATGGTGGTTTGTGCAACACCTCTCTCACTCCTTTGACCAACATGACTCCATGCATATCTTGGATCACACTTCTTTTAAAGATTCTAAAAAAAAAAGGACACAACAAAGGGGAGTCATGGTCGCAATATTCCTTTTAGTTAGAAGCTTGCATGAGTTGTTCCTCCTACATTTGTCGTGTATGCGAGTCATAATATGCAGGAGTTACCAATAAACGACTTGCTACACGACGACATGCTACTAAAAGTGATGGACTCCAACCCACGCCTTGGTAGTCACTTGAGATGGAAACCGAGCCACCATAGCGACAACTCTGATGCTTCATCCATACATGCTGTTGGTACACACATTCAGGTATGTCAAGCTAATGTTGACCAACTCATTCACTCATATTTGTCTCCATGAAAATATAATATCATGCTCTTCCTCTGTTCATGCCATATGCTCTGAGTTTGGGTGTATTCACATGAGTACACTTGTGGTACATCCATAGGCTTTTTAATTTAAGCATGGTGATTAGGTTAAACTAGCCTTCTTTAATCAAAATTGTGACATGGTGTTGCATTTTGATTAATGAACTTTGAGTTGTTATCATGAATAATGGAAGAAATTCATGTTGGAGATGAAGCAAGGCATGCCTTTCTTTGCTGTCTTATCCTAGCCTTATTTGAGTTTGAATAGATTGGCTGAGCAAACTTCTGACTAGATTCCTTTGTTCAAAAATCTATCTTCGTTGAATGACTCTTGGTTATCTTGTCATATTTCCTTTCTCTATGCTAGTAAGTTTCAGTTTGGAAGTGTTGGTCTTACATCTTTCTAACTAAGCACGGTGTTTAGTTTGGAGCTGGGATGTGAGATCATGCCTCTATAGGATTTTTAATGTAAGCATGGTGCTTAGATTCTTAAGCCTACCTTGACAAATTAGACGTGGTGTCTAGTTTGATTTTGGAACCAAAGCTGCTAGTATAGATTTTGGTTAATCTTATGGACTTACCCCTTGCAGAAATTTATCAACTCCATGTGGGTAAGTCTTTAGATGGCAGCAGAGACAAGTATTTCTTAGGTGAACCTTGAAAATAAAAAAATAAAAATATAATGATAAATAAAATCTTGAAGAAAAAGAGTAATTTATCTTCCAACCCCAAGTTTTGTTGTCTTGTTATCTCAATACCACCATAAAAACAAGCTTGGGGGGGAGCTTCCTAGCATGCTCAAGAGAGGCCACGAACTGCACATCAAGCTGAGGCACCACCAATTAGTGGCACCCCTAGGTGAAACATATTGGTAAGTCAAAAGCAAGCTTGGGGGAGGGCTCCCACAAAGGTAACTTGTATCTCACATTTGTTTTTAAAATTCTCCAACTTAAAAAAAGGTGAGATATGTTCTCCTCCCTCATATGTGTTAAGATGTGTTAGTTTCTACCCTTATTGAAATGTTGAACAGTTGCTCTGTCTTATGTTTCACTTGTACCCATTTTATAATCGAGCTTTCTCTAAGGTTTGGGTTTATCAGCTAAAAATGTCTCATCCTAAAAACTTGGACTAATGGGTTGCACATGCTTAATCTTGTCTAAGTTATTGCCTGATATGATATGGTGACATGGGCTGCGCTATGACTTTGTTCTGAGTGAAACTTGACATCCGGAGTTTTATTTTCGAAAACTTTCAAAAACAAAAGTTCCTCAATGATTTTGAAATACTTACCAAGGCCATTTGACATGTTTCAATTATGCAAACCCTTTAGTCATATGCTGCTTGTGGAACATTGAGTTAGGTCAAATTGTTCTGACCTAAGTGAGATTATGGTCATGCACCCATGATTGAGATTCGCATGCACCCACTAGATAAAGCCAACTCTCACCCCGAGAGTTGCCCACAACATGCACCCATCCATCCACCAAAAATATGCCAACTCTTACCTTGAGAGTTGCGCACTCTTCAACCAAATAAAAATGCCGACTCTTACCTTAAGAGCCGCACATTTGTTGTCCACCAAATAAAAATGCCGACTCTTACCCTGAGAAGCCGCGCATTTATTTTTCACCATATAATTACTCCTCGCATTCCATTATGACATCTCTCTAGCCAAAGTTCTTCAAATAAGAGATATGGGTTATGCTTAAAAGAAAAAAACAAAAACCATGCCAAGGGGCATGCAATAAACAAACAGAAAAAAGGTTCCAAGTACCCGTTCAAAAAAAAGAAGAAGAAGAAAAAATAATAGTATGGATATATGATCTTATAGCCCATATCCCTCAAAAAAGTTTCATTCCATCCAATATAGGTGAAATTCATGATGCATGGAGTGCCAAAATATTTAGAAATTAGGATTCCACCATCTTCATGCTCGACACACTCGCACATCTCAATCAAAGTATATGACTTGTATCTCCATGTGGTTCGGTTTTTGACTTAGCAATATATGTGATGCAAGTATGCCCACCTTTATACCTGCCCAAAATTCCACTCATAAGCCTTAGTGGTAGGATACAAAAGGCAACATTACAATGCCTTTGGTGAGGTATTCATACACTTTGAGTGATCGAGAGAATCATTTGAGGAACTTACATTTCTTTGCAAAAATTTTTAAAACCTCCGGAAAGATGGTTCATCTTGGGACGATGGCTAAATTTGAGCAATGTCTATGAATCTGTTCGGTCTTGCAATCACCCAAGACTTGAGATGGCTAAAAGGCCCCATTTGTTTCAAGATAATAGCAGGGTGGATAGCATGCTGATTTATTCAAATTGCGGTTGAAAACTTTGTTATAAACTTGGTACATTTGAAATATGATCGACATTGTAGCAACTCCTGATCAACAACCATACATAGCAATTTGCTCAGGACGAGCAAAGGTTAAGCTTGGGGGTCTTGTTGGCGGTCCTTATAGATCATTTTTAACCACCAACTTATGCCTAAAGGGAGAGAAACTATCATACTTTAACACATAGACATATGCTATTAACAGACTTCCACTTGTACCCCTAGTGTTTATGTTTTTGCAGGACTTATGGTGAAACTAGTGGAAGTGCACAACACCAATTGGAAAGCGTAAAAGAGAAATGTGAATTCAGAGAATGCGCGACCAAGAATAACAAAGAAGCCCACCTTTATTACAAATCTGGGCCCATTCGTAACCATAGGAGAGGTCTAGGCCCAGAGGAGAACCGACCACGCGAAGGCGGTGGCCAAACGGGCCCACCAGGGGACCGACCGGTCCCTAGGGCGACCGCCCCCCTGGTGGGGCCTCTCGGGGCCAGTTTTCTTCTGACAGGTGTAGGGCGGTTCCCCAAGGACGGTCCCACCTACGATCAACACAGATGGAAAGTGGAAACCGCCCTTTAGAGGTCGGTTTGGGTCCTTTCATGTGAGGATGATCCTTTTGCATAGAACCCCCTCGTCTCAAGCTATAAAAGGAGGCCTCCTCTCTACACCTATGGGGGATTCACCAACACAAGAGGTCACAATGTAGAGAGGAAGAGCAAGCTCCATTCCATTAGCTTATAGCTAATTTAGTATAGGGAGTAAGAGAGGGACAAGAACTGGAGAAAGAGTGGAGTCGAAGCAGTTCTGCCTCCGGGTGGACGAAGTGCCGTGCTTGTCGGCTCTCGATCCAACTTGTACCTCTACGATCGTCTTGCTACTTGAAGTAAGAAGTTCGTGTTCAACTTTGGTTTGATTGATTAAGCATGTTACTTCCATAAAGCTACTCGTTTGTGGGATCGTCGTTCATCCTTTGGAGGGATGCTCTAGTAAGAGGACTCCTGATAGAGACGGATGTAACTGTACGCCGTTAGAGTAGTAGTCGCCTTCGTAGACGTGGTGTCTACGTCGGAGTCTACCTTCGTATATTGCGCACGCCCACAGGCAGAGGGGTAGGTGGCAGGTGGTGACAGCCCTGTCTACTCGTACCAGCATCCCCCCACGTTCAGACACGGAATAGCGCTGATACTGGTATCGCCTGGCAGACCAGGTGCGTCAGTGGGCCTGAAGCAAGCAAGTAGTGGGGAAGTTTCCATCGCTTATATGCATTTGACCTTAGAAGAACCTCTCTACCCAAGCTATCCCTTCCGTCTCTTCTGAGTAAATTAGTTTAAGAGACCAAGTACAAAGACCGTTCCTCTGGAAAATTACGATGCCCTGAATACTTCTGGGTGAAGGCTACAACGGTACTTCCGTGCGCTTGTGGACTTTTCTGCTGACGCTAAGAAGCGCCAACAGGTGGCAAGATAACCCCAACTCATGGGGGAATCGATGTCGACTTGAGTGTTGGAAAGAAAACTCTGACGACCACCTTCTTCGTCATTGATGCTGGGAGTATGTACAGTGTGCTCCTCGGGCGTGATTGGATTCACGCCAATTGCTGTGTCCCCTCGACGATGCATCAAGTTGTGATCCAGTGGCTTGGAGACCAAGCAGAGGTAGTCGAGGTAGATAACCTCAAAGCCGAAGCCGTCACCGGTAGCATGCACAGGGAGGTGGAGAGATTTGGATGTTTCTCGGGGAAAGGCAAGAATGGAGGCATCACTGAGGCCAGTAGTGAGTGTCAACAGCCGATACGAGCAATCGGCTCAAAAAATTTTGTTTGATGGATAACCCAATAGATGGAATCCATGGGAAGCTGGGGCAAGGTTTCACAGCGGTTAATACGTTGGAACAAGTAGACATTGGGCCTGGAGATATGTAACACCCCAAATTTCGCTACTTTTGAAATATAGGTAAAATTATTTAATTTGGTATTTTTGAGCTCATGAAAACATAGGGAAATTAAAATTTTTCATTAAGTTAAAATCCAGTTAGGTTTTAGCAACACGGTTGTGCATTCATGCTCTTGCATATGATTTATTTTGATTGAGTGATCTTTGCCAAAGCTCAAAATGATTAAAAATAATTTAATGATATGAGTGAGTAAAGTTTTCAAAATGCGTTTAGTAAACGATCTTTCCTGCGTGGTCTCTGTGTCCATCTTCAATTAAATTCCTTGATTTTCAACTCATATCATTCAGTCAGAGTTTATTATAACCTTTTCTTCAGCTCCAAATCACTCTTTGGTGCTCATCATTCATAAAATTATCTCTAATAACTTCTTGGGAATTTTTTCGGCTTTTTCTGGACCTTTCTCCTATTTTTCTGTAAGCAAAATCTAATTTTTAGATGCTCCAAAATATCTTTTCATGATGTCCAAATACTTTATTTGGATTCATCATGTTTCAAAATGTCTCCGGAAATTTCTCTATAATTTTCGGGGCATTCGGTATATTTTTTGGGGCCCAAATATCAATTCTAGACTTTTCTGGAATTATTTAATTCAGAATATTTAATAATTCCGAAAATAGTAAAAATATCTTATTTTGTACCGACCTCAAACTCTACAACTATATATATCACCGCGTAGCCCTTGACGCGCTGATCCCGAAAGTACGGCCCGTTTTCGCAGCCGCCACTTGTAGTCTCGTAGATCTAAAGTCGAAATTTGGAAAAGTTAGGTTTCTGGCGAACTCTCCGGCGAGCTTTTCTGGCCATCTTGACCGTCTCCGGCGAAAACCACCACCACCACGAGGTAGCCCTCTTCGTTCCCTATATCGTGGTATATTTATTTTCTCCAATCCATATCCTGTTTGACCGTTCCTCGTTCGTTTTTCCTTCTCCGGTGAAGTTTTCCGGCGAGGACCACCATTGTAGCAGGTTTATTTCTTCGTTTTTCGGCGAACCGCAGCCCTCTGCGGTCACCTGCACCACCTCGACGTCGCCACCGGTCACTACCGCCCCTGGCCGCTGCGCTGCACCCGCTCCTTCTCCCTGCGCCCTACCTGCAGAGTCAAGCGAGCAGCGTGCAGCCATCAAGCAAGCAGTACCAGCAGGAAGGCCGGCCCAGCCCTCACCCTCCGGCGCTGCTGAGCCAGGCAGCCATGGTGCCGTGCCGCCTGCTGGCCAAGGCCAGTCGAGGCCCTTCTTCCCCCCTACGAACAAGCAACCACCATGGCATGAAGTTTTTGGTGCTGCACGTTCAGCCCAAGGAAGAAGATGACCCGAGGTTGAAGAAGACGTATTTACGAGTTTGCCACTGATTTTGTTTTAGCTATAAAATCTTCATTTTAAATCTGATTAGATCCGTTCAAATTCCATTAGATTTGTAATTTCGTAATCTACGTAACCATACTACTTTTACACATGTTTTCAACTTTTAAAATTCAAGATTAGATTTAATATATTATTTTATTAAAGTAAATCTTGATTAATTCATAACTTCTCCGTTTGAACTCCGATTTTTCATGAACTTTATATCGTTGGAATCGTAGCGACGCGTAGATTATTTTTATACACTTTTCAATCTGTTTTTCTACTATTGGTGTAATGTTTCTAATATAGTTCTTGTTTGCTTCGTGTATGATTGCCTCGATGATTGTGTGGTGATTTTATGATCGAGTTCAGACGGTGAGCAATACATTGGTGACCAAGAGAACTACGTTGAGGACCCAAGTTTTCGGGATCCTTTTGATCAAGGCAAGTATAGCATGGACCATCCTTGTTGCCTATTCACTTTAATCATTAAATTCATGATGCATGTGTCTACCTTGGTAACCCTAGAATTTATTTCTAGTTTTTGATCACTTGATCCTTGTTACCTATGAGATTGCATTTGAATAGTGATGCTAGTGCTTTGATGGTGTCATGATCTTATGAACTTGAATAATTGATTATGAAATAAAGATTAAAAGATGCTTTTTAGCAACATGGACTAAGGACTTGTCTGTAAGTATGACACCGGGACTTACAGCGCAACCATGGGGGTTATATGGCTTTGGCTTTAGTCAAGTATGAAGTTACTTTCTATCATGTTGTTAATCTTGAAAGGTTCCTTACCGAGCTGGTTATTTTGCGGCTCCTGTCCTTGTGTGTACTGCTGCGCGTGTGTGGCACTTGGAAGGAGGGCTCTACCGCCCCTTGCCATTGCGCCCGAATTGATTAGTAACTTGTTAGAGAGCCTTTTGAAAGACTTCATAGTGAGACCCTGTTATGCACCTTGTCAGTGTAGTGTGGGCCTTGCAAACCCCTGACACATGGGAATCACGACTCATGGTGAAAGTGTGCAACCTCTGCAGAGTGTAAAACTGATATATCAGCCGTGCTCACGGTCACGAGCGGCCTTGGACGTCTTACAGAATAATAATAATTGAATATTGATTTATTAATTCGAAGTTTCTGTTGATGTTTATTCCATATTAATTATCATGTTTATATGATCATGTGGCCTGATCCCTTGGTATATTCTATTGTTGCTACTCAATTGCTAAAATGTGATCAATTAAAAGCAACCGTTGTCAAACCTGTGTCTTGCCTTATTTGAGCCTCATGAACCCGTACTATTCTTGTTGAGTACGACATGTACTTACGCTTGCTTTATTTTTCATACTTGGATAACAATTCCGGATGGGTAAGAGATGACTATGGTTATGAAGACTTCCCTGAGGATTACTAGGATTGTGTTCACCAGTCAACTATTCCCTGTGGATTGGAGGTTCCGCGAGAGAGTTATCTATACTATTCCCTGTGGATTGGAGGTTCTGCGAGAGACCGGCTCTGCTGCTTTTGCACAGAGGCCCTTCGGTTTTGCTCAAATAAACCCACAGTCCACCCCTAGATCAAAACAGATTCTTTTCAGCCTAGTTTTCTTACATTTTGAACCCTATAGATTTGAAAAATAGGACGTGCCATCCACACCAGGGTAGGATTTCATTTTATTCAATATAAATTCAAATTTGAATTTGTTTTATTCACAAAAATGCCATTTTGACCTTAAATTGCGCATAACTTTCACATTTTAAATCCGATTTGAGTGATTTTCGCTCTCACGTGTTCGTAGCGAAACATAGAATAGATTTATAAACTTTTTAGTCTCTGTTTTTACTGTTTGGTGTACTGTTCTAATAGAAGTTCATTTGTTTGCATGTTTGTCTTGTATTGGATGATTGAATGGTGATTTGCTACGCGATTAGAAGGTGATCAAGTTGGTTTTGTTGAGGATCAAGGTGATAACCAGCAGTACCAGGAGAATATTTCTGAGGAAGGCAAGTTTTACAAAGGCTCCTTGTACCTATTAACAATTAATCATTCATATTGCATGTGTTAATTTGATGAACCCTAGGAACTTGCCTAGTTTATTCTTGTACCACATATCCTTGTTACCTATGGGGTTTGGAATGCATGTTGGATAGTTTGCTGCTGCACAAAACCAAGACTTATTATTTTAACTTGATTAATGTTATATGGAATATGATAAAATGATGCTTTTCAGCAACAAGGTATTAGGGGCTTAATCCTGAAGCAGCCACCCAGGAGGTTCCGTACAACCCCAAGGACTAAATGGCTCTAGTCTTAATCATATAACTAGTGCGTCTCTAGCTTGTTAGTGGTTACCGAAAGGCGCAAGAGGGGGGGGTGCCTCGTGGGGTCACGGATGTCCCTGCGTCGTGTATTGTGCTGCGACCACTTTACACATGTTTTGGTTTTTGAGGAGGATACGTCTGTGCACACTTGCCATTGAAACCTCACGGCCACTAACTTGTTAGGGTGTCTAGTGAAAGGTTTCGTAGTGAAACCCTGCCATTCTTCCAGAGAGGAGGTTTATGGGGTTCGCGACCCCTAGCATATGGGAATCATGGCTCGGCGGGTAAAATTGTACAAATTCTGCAGAATTCTCTCATCTGATATATCAGCCGTGCTCACAGACACGAGCGGCCTGGATCCTTCATGATTAATTTCTCTAGGTTACCTTGAAGATTGGTTGTGATAAAATGGTGATTCAAATTATAATTATTCAACTGGGATGGGTTTACTCACTATAAGTAGAATTAAGATAAATAAAATATGATCAACTTAAAATTGCTAACCGCAGTCAACCGTGTCAAGCCTTTTGAGCCTCATGAACCTCTTTTGTTATACTTGCTAAGCATGGTGCGCTTATACTTGTTGTAAATTCAATGAAAATCCCGGATGGGTAACAGATGATGGATATGAGGAGTTCTCCGAGGACGCCCAAGACTTCTAGTTGATGTTCACCAGTCAGAGTCCCTATGGCAGCACGGGCTAGTTTTCGCTATGTAATAATTTGCCTTTGAGCAAAGACTATGTGACAATGATGTAATGAATTATTCGATGTAATAAAGTACTTTACTTTGATCTTACGCAATTTGGTATTATATGTGTGTTTTGGACATCCTGGGCACACATATATGAGTACTTGGTTTTCTTTGGAAATCCAGGTGCTGACAAATTGGTATCAGAGCTTAACCTGACTGTAGGACGATCAACCTAGATAGAAATAGACATACCCTAGTACCATCTACCCTTTATATTGTTGTTTTTAATTTCTATAAAAATTACTGCTTATATTCTATCTATATCCGTTGCAAAAATTTATTCTTGTTCTAATCCTCAACTTTTCAAACCTATAGATGACCCGCACCAAGTTGACTCCTCGCAAACACTTCACCGTCTAGAGACGAAGGTTTACCTTTGGCAAGAGTGTTCCCCCACACTTGGTTGAGTTCATAAGAAACCTAGAGGATGATCTCGAGGTGCAACCTGTAAAGCAAGATCAACCTGAGGAGCTGAGGCAAGATGAGCCCAAGGAATAGAGGGAGTCATGAAGATGCACACACCTGCACCACCCTAGACTGTTAGGAGTTTGGCTTATAAAATGTAATAAAAACGCTAGAGCGAGTTTGAGTCGAGTCCATGACATGAACATTTGCTTCTCTATGCATGCATGTTTGTAATAATGCAAAATGGGTGATTTGGATTTTGTCATGACTGTGATGAGTTGTGGACACATCCACAATCATCTAAAATAGGCTTAAGGTGTAAGGGTATTGATAAATAAATAGTTAGGGCTATCTTCTATCTTGCTGTCCAAATCTGTTTTTCTGCGCACCCTGTCCTTATCAGCTTATATCTCAAAATCCACTCATTCAAATATCAAGAAAAATTTATGGAGCAAAGTAGACTGCTCTATCTTTCATTTCCAACTGGAATTACCCTGATAGCTATCATGGTTTGTGAGTTATGGCTGTTGCAAGTTGAGTTATCTGTGCTGTCTGAAATCTGAAACAGTACTGCTTCAAGTCAGTTTTTGCCAAGGTAAATGACAGAATCAGAAAATGAGTTCTGAATAAAAGTTGTAGTAGATTTAGAGCTCTTTCCAGAAATATATAGTTGGCACACAGAGGTTCAGCAGAGAAGGAGTTATGTCAGGTTTTCTGCACTGCTGTTTTCCCTTCCAAGCAGTGAACCTCAGATTGTTATCTTTTCTTTATATAAATGAGTATCCCTTGCCTTATTGCTTATCATCTACCTTTGTCACGCTATCGATCTGCAAGTATTCTTCATAGTTGGTCATGTGGAACTCATATGCTATATATCATACAGATGGTGGACACCAGGAGAACCGCAGCCAGTGGAAACAACAATGAGAACCCGCCACCGCCACCACCTGTCACCATGGAGCAGTTAATGATGATGCAAACCCAGATCATGCAACAACTTGCTCAGAATATACAGAATATGCAGAATAATCAGCAGGCCAATCCACCTCCTCAGGCCTGTGATAAGAGAAGTGAATTTCTGAAGGGACGTCCACCAATCTTTACTCACACAAATGAACCACTCCAAGCCAATGATTGGCTTCGTGCTATTGAGAGGCAACTTGAGATTGTCCAATGTGATGACAGAGAGAAAGTTTTGTATGCCTCTGGTCAACTACAAGGAGCTGCTTTGGATTGGTGGGATTCTTATCGTTTTGGTCAGCCTAAGAATCAGCCAATCACTTGGCAACAGTTCCGCAATGCTTTCCGCTCACATCATGTGCCAGAAGAACTATTGAAGATGAAGAAGAAAGAATTTCTGAGTCTGAAACAAGGTAGCATGCTAGTCACTGAATATCGTGACAAGTTTACACAGCTGTCACGTTATGCACCCAGAGATGTTGAAGATGATGCCAAAAAGCAAGAGTTGTTCATGGACGGACTGAATGACAGTCTACAATATTAGTTGCTCTCTTACAGCTTTCCTAGTTTCCAGCATTTGGTGGACAAAGCTATTATAATTAAGAGAAAACGTCTGGAGATGAAGGAAAAGAAAAGGAAGTTTCAAGGGAAGCCATCTGGGAAGCAACACTCGCTTCCGTGCTAACAACCAACAAGCGTATCCGCAGCGGTCACAACAGCAGCAACCGCAGCAATATAAGGCCCTTGTGCAGCATCAACTAGCAGGCTAATTATGCTCCGATGAAGAATGAAGTTCCTGATGCTTTGCCAAAGAATGGTGCACCCAATGCACCCACTGCTATCAATAACAACAAATGCTTTTATTGTGGAGAACCGGGACATTATGCTAATAGATGTCCTAAGAAGCTAGCACGTAATGCTCAAGGCAATCAGGGGCAAGGCCCGAAGGTGCAGCAAAACTTTGTCCGAGGTAGGGTGAACCATGTCACTGCCGAGCCCGCACAAGGAGCACCAAACGTGATGCTTCGTATGTTTCCAGTCAACTCATATCCTGCTTCAGTGTTATTTGATTCTGGTGCATCACATTCCTTTATATCCTATTCATTTGTGAAGAGGCATGATATACCTTTGAATGCCATGAAAAACTCCATGATAGTTAGCTCACCAAGAGCAGAAATGAAAGCCACCCTTAGGTGTCCTTTTGTGATTATCATTCTAAGGGGGGTAGAGTTTATAGCTAATCTTGTGGTTCTGAATGCATCTGGTATTGATGTCATTTTGGGCATGGATTGGTTGAAACAAATGACAGCAGTTATAAACTGTGAGAGTAAATCAGTATAGTTGGTAACACCGTCAGGAGAACCAATTGAGGTAGAAGTTTCTATGTCTGCCAAACAGTATTATACAGTTAATCAATTGGAGGGATTACCCAAAAGAGAAAATTTGGAAGGTAAAGAAGTACTCTAAAATTTCCTCTGATAAGTTGCAGGATTGAACCATGTGTTTGGACCACGCATCTCTTTTGGGTTTCGGTTAAGAAGGAATGACCTTTATCTATCCTTATCTCGCGAATCTCGAGGACGAGATTCATCGTAAGGGGGGTAGATTTGTAACACCATAAAAAATTCATTTACAATTTAGGAACTAAATTGGGTATTTATTTAATTTTTTCTTTGCATTTTAACCTAGGCCAAATAATAATTCTTTGAATAAATAAAATTAAAAATAGGGTTCAGCAACATGTTTGTTGCATTCATGCTAGAGCATATAAGTTTTGGTTGAGTGTAGAAATAGTTTGGGAGGTTTGAATTTCAAAATCTATTTGAATTTGGCTTGGTTTGAAATTAGATAAAAAGCTATTTTCATTTGTTTTCTTCCTCTCTTCTCACTTTTGAGCCCAACCCGGCCTCTCTACTTCCCTCCTCTCTAGCTCTAGCTTGGGCCGCACCCGAGCCAGCCTAGCCGGCCCCTCTTTCTCTCCACTTGGCGCGCACAGGCCCATCTCGGCCCAGCACGGCGGCCTGCCTAGCAGCCTAATGGGCAGAGCCCATTTTCCCCACTGCACTCACCCCTCTCCCTTTCACTGCGTGCCAGGGCCCGTAGGGCAGCGACTCTAGCAGCGCCTACACTCACCCTCTCTATCTGCACGCGGGACCCGCATGTCAGCGGCTCTCCCTTTCTTCCTTCTCATGACGGGAGAACCGACAGGGCAGTAATCACCCCTTTCACTGCTCTTGATGGCGCAAGGCGTTGAAGGCCATCAAGGACCCGTCTTCAAGAGCTGCAGTTACGCACGGGAGTAACTACCCCGTTCTAACCGCCCCTGGTCGCCTATAAAGATCACTGCTGAGCTCTCATCCTCTTCCTTTCGCCCTCGGACGCGACACACGTACTGCCACCTCCAATTCCGCAAGTTGGAGCTTCAATCGTTGATGATTTCGTGCCTCGGAGCTTCGCAGTACCTTGCCGTGACCGTAGGTACCCTCGCCGTCTCCTTTTTGACCCCGAATTGCTCGATTCCATGTTCACCGACGTGATTTCTCTCTCCGATCCACAGACGCGGGTCGCCGGAGCTCACGGAGCAACCTCGGACGCCGTGAATCGCCCCAACGGACTCGCGGTATAACCCTATCGATTTCCCCTCCTTCAATTTCACCTTTTGTCACCACAATCGCGAGCTCCAGTGTTCGTCGTCCATGGCGCCACCGCGGAGCCGTCGATCTGACGCGCTGCCGTCCCCTACTGATAGCCTCCTCGCGTTCGCGGCGCCGCTAGCATCATATAGGTGCGATCCTCCTTGCGAACCGAGCTCGAGAACACCGGATTGAGTTCCTCCGGCGAACTCTGGCTTTCGGCAACAATGGCGCCACCGCGTGGACCGCCCTCTCGGTGCGTTCCTGTCCCCCCTGTTAGCCCGGTCAGCGTTCGCGAGCTCCCATGATTTGCATATATTTTATTAGTTTTGCGAATCGAGCCCTGGAGCGCCGGACCGCTCGTCTCCGGCGAGCTTCGGCCGTTCGAGGCCATGACGGCGCCACCGTCGGGCACTGTGTGCCGATGGGAAATTTCCCCCTGTCTTTGTGTGCCGTCAGATCACAGATGAAGGGCCGAGATTAAAGCATACCTGTTCGCATTACAATCGGTCCACCAGCTCCACAACGGACTCGGTCCACACCTCCACCCTCACCGGTTCACTGCACGCGTGGTGCATCGAGCCAACCAGAGAGCGCCACGTGGCAGTCCAGTCAGCGCACGCGTGGCATAGAGCCGACCGGCTCTGCTGCTTTTGCACAGAGGCCTCTCGGTTTTGCTCAAATAAACCCGCAGTCCACCCCTAGTTCAAAACAGATTCTTTTCAGTCCAGTTTTCTTACGTTTTGAACCCTGCAGATTTGAAAAATAGGACGCGCCATCCACACCAGGGTAGGATTTCATTTTATTCAATATAAATTCAAATTTGAATTTGATTTATTCATAGAAATTCCATTTTGACCTTAAATTGTGCATAACTTTTACATTTTAAATCCGATTTGAGTGATTTTGACGATCACATGTTCGTATCAAAACGTAGAATAGATTTATAAACTTTTCTGTTTTTACTGTTTGGTGTACTGTTCTAATAGAAGTTCATTTATTTGCATGTATGTCTTGTATTAGATGATTGAATGGTGATTTGCTACACGATTAGAAGGTGATCAAGTTGGTCTTGTTGAGGATCGAGGTGATAACCAGCAATACCAGGAGAATATTTTTGAGGAAGGTGTTGGCGGTCCTTAGCAACTAAAATACAACATCAATTTAATACTAAAACAAATAGAAAGTAGGGCTTTTATCTAACCTTTCCATGAGTTTTGTTGTATATGTAACTTGCAGGTCTGACACGTGGAAATACATAAACTTCATAAGAAAGCGCACTACCGGAAAGCGTATTCAGAAAAGGTGCAAACCAATCGAGAAAGCCCACCTAAGAACCTGAACTGGATCCATCCGTAACCACGGGGGAGGTCCAGGCCCAGGGAGCAACCGACCACCCGAAGGCGGTGCCAGCGAGCCCAGCCAGGGGACCGTCCGCCCCTGGGTGTGGCCCCCCCCCTGGATGGGGCCTCCCGGGCCCAGTCTTCAGTGGCGGTGCTCTAGGCGGTTTCCCAAGGACGGTTTCACCTCCTTCCAAGTTTAGAGACGCCAAACCGTCCTAGTTCAACTATAAATAGATGTTGCTCTCTCATTCAACACACACCATCATTTGGAGCCATTTACCTCATCTCTCACTTGTATTCTTTAGATTAGTTTTAGTATTAGAGCAAGGCAAGAGCTAGCAAGGAGAGTTTGTATCCTTGGGAGAAGAAGGAACACTTCGGTATGAATACAATGCAGTTCTCTTCCAAGTTCAAGTTCTTATCTTATTTATATAGCAATGCATATGAACTAGAGTATAGTCTTGGTCATGTTATGATCATGATATATAAACTAGCTTATAGTTTATGTGTTATGTTCTCGATATGTTCATCGTTGTTCTTCATCGTTCATCGACTTAGTATGAATAGAGGAAGAACTAGGGATTAGGTGACGGTTCGTCGTGATTCTCAGTTGCTCTTAGCCTAGCCTGTCACTCCGAAGGGGTGGGGTCCTAGGGCGTTAGGAGTTGTTTCCAAGTATGCGAGCATGGTGCTCGGGCATGCAGAGATCGACGAATATGTTGATATCCCACGGGCAGATGGGTATGTGGGCAGGTGGTGACAGCCCTGTCCATCCCTAGCGCTCCCCCACGTTCGGATATTGGGTAGGAGTTCGTAAAGTCTCTATCGGCTGGCAGACCAGCTGCGGGTATCTCCCTGTCATCCCAGACTTAGTGCTGATACTAGACATGCTAGTTAGATGTTTACTAACAGTTCTTTGCATAGTTATATATGACCAATGCCTGCTCAATTAGATATATTCTTTTATTCTTTATTTCTCTTTTATCCTTGAGGTCGGCTCAGATGTGTGTCCGCTATCTTGAACTATGATTTACCCCAGCCTATGCTATGTCTACCTATGCATTCCATAAGTGATCATGTTTATACCAAAGCTAGATGCATTCGTCCTGCCCTCCTACGGGAAATTACAAATACGACACCCCTGAATACTCATGGATTGGAATGCTACAATGATAGTTCTGTGCGCTTGTAGATTTATTCTTATTTCTCACTGAGCTATCGATTGGCGTACCTAAGTACCATTACTTAAGGATTGTAATTCTTGTTGCACCCCACGGCGCCGTGCCATAATTTTGCATATCGTAAGTAATGACGGTTAGAAAGGACAATCAGGCACTTCTAAATACTATTACCAGACTGCATTACCTATGCCAGTGCCATTAAGGGCCAAGGGTTGCCTTTCTGAAGTAATGGTGGTTGGGAATCTCGACACACGTTTCTAGTGTTATCACTAAAGACGGACTTATAATCTATCTTTAGTAGCAACGCTAAGAAACGCTAATAAGCATTTCTGGCACCGTTGCCGGGGAGGGCAAAAAGAAAATATAAACATCTAGCTTTGGCATAAACTTTGAATACAAAATAAGCATTGGTAGCCATATCTTATGTAGGTTAACTTTGCTGTTTTCTTCCTCTTTTTATTGGAATGAAAACAGGATAGTGTATGAGCGGTTTCAATCTGCCGGAAAACTTCGTTAAAGATCCAGAGGCATTCCTAAGGAAGAGAAGGCCTCGTACCATCTCTTCTTCTGCTACTCAGCCGACAAACGAACCGGTCACTTCCGCACCATCCGCTACTACCACCATGGCCAAGTCACTCCGCGAGTATTCCACCCTCGCTGTTGCCAACGTGCCCGTTGGGCCCACTGTCAATGTCGGGAACAGAAACTTTGAGCTCCGCACTGGCCTACTCACGATGGTGCAGGCGAAACAGTTCTGTGGTTTGCCAAGTGAGGACGCAAACGCACACCTTCAAAACTTCCTTGAGCTGTGTGAAACAATCATCATTAAAGATGTCTCTCAAGACAGCATCAGGCTCCGCTTGTTTCCCTTCTTCCTCTCGGGGAAGGCGAAGCAATGGTTCTACCAAGCCAAGGAAGCAGTCAACACGTGGGACAAATGTTGCGCGGCGTTTCTCGCAAAGTTTTTTCCCATGAGCAAAACAAATGCTCTACGGGGGAAGATATCTAACTTCTAGCAAACGTCACTCAAGTCCATTTCTGAGGCTTGGGAAAGGCTCCAGGAGTACATCTGGGCCTGTCCCCACCACGGGATGGAAGAATGGCTCGTGCTCTAGAATTTCTATGAAGGCCTCACAGCCATGTCTAAGGGGCACGTAGATGCCGCTGCTAGAGGCGCGTTCCTTTCCCTCACCATCGAAAATGCCACGGCATTAATTGAGAAGATGGTTGCCAACCAAAGCTGGGGAGAAGGACACAAAACACAAAAAGGCATGGACACCGTGAAGGAGATGGATCTGCTTGCCGCAAAAATAGAGATACTAATGAAGAGACTAGAGGGACGTGCCACCGATCCCACCACCGGCACCGTCCAGGCCATTGACTCACACATGACGTGTGAGGTGTGTGGAGATGTTGGCCATTCGGGGAACAACTATCCCGAAACCCAAGAAGAAGTTTCATACGTTAACAACGGGTTTTGCCAACATCAACAAACAGGTAATGGGTGGAACAATCAGAATCGCCCCCAAGGTAATTCTTCCAATTCTAATTCAAGTTTCAATTCCTCCCAACCTTCATTAAAAGATCTTATTATAGGACAGGCTAAAATAAACGAAAACCTTACAAACAAGCTTTCTCTCAATGATAAAATGTTTGAAACCATAAATGCTAAGCTTGATAGCCTATCCTTATCTGTTAAAAACCAAGTAAATTTTAATAAAAGAGTAGAAACTCAGATCACCCAGCTTGCCTCTGCTGCTAAATCTGCCATGCAACCTGTTAGTTCTATTGAGAATATAAATTTGGTGACCATGAGAGGGGGTAAGACCACTCATGATCCACCACACCCTAACCATAGAACAGGCAAGGCACCCAGACAACAAGAGGAAGTACTGGTAGAGTCGGAACCACAAGAAGAATCCGCGGAAGAAGAGCCGATACCAGAAGGCTATGTGGACACCACGATGCTGCCTTTCCCCACAAGAATACGGAGGAACAACAAGGCCGGAGATGAGCAGTTCCTCTGATTCGTGGAAATGGTCGAGAAGACACACGTCAGCGTTCTGCTGATGGATGTCTTGCACATACCATCCTACGCTAAATTCATCAAAGACATCATCAATAACAAACGACCATTGCCGTCCACAGAAGTTATCAAGCTGACGGAAGAGTGTAGCGCAGCTATACTCAATCATCTACCCGAGAAGAAACAAGACCCTGGGTGCCCCAAGATCACATGCTCCATTGGCACCCAGCAATTTAACCACGCCTTATGCGATCTTGGGGCGAGCGTAAGCGTCATGCCGAAATCAGTCTTTGATAGACTGAATTTCACCTAACCTGGAGCCCACCAACATGACACTCCAGTTGGCTGATTCCTCGATTCGGTACCCAGCAGGGATAGCACAAGATATCCCTGTCAAAATCAGAGGGTATTACGTCCCAGTGGATTTTGTGGTGCTCAACATGGAGTTTACTAAAGAAACACCACTTATTCTGGGAAGACCATTCTTGAGTACGGCTGGAGCTTAAATTGATGTTGGAGCTAGAGAAATCCGCTTCAATATCAATGGACAAGAAGAAAAATTCGAATTCAGGCCTCGCCGTCAGGAAGAATGCAACATGATACGCATCCGATATGGGCCGAACCCCCAAGGCATCAAGGAGGTAGAGATTCAGCCTCAGCTTTTGGAAAACATATAAAAAATCTCAAAAGAATCAAAGAAAAAGCCAAAGCCAAAAGAAAAGGCGGCTCCTAAAAGAAATATAAATAAGGAGCAGAAAAACAAAATGGCTCCTAAAAAGAGGGAAGAAATCCCCAAGCCTTCACAAAAGAAGTCGGTGTGGAAACCTAAAGAAAAAGTTGAACATGCTACCACACCACCGAAAACTACCCAGAAGGTATGGAGGCCCAAGTAGGTACAACCGTCTATTTCTCCCAAGACAGATGTACCATCATTTAGCAATCAATGAAGGGAGAAAAGTCCTGCTCAAACGGACTTACAAAGCTGAGCCCTTGTCGAAGGTAAATCGGTACGTTATCCTCAATTTTTACTTTAAATAAATATTTAGCAAGTTTTCCAATAAATGCCTGAGTGATTCCTCTAAATATATATATAATAATAAAATAAAATAAAAGTAAAAATATACATATATATAATAAATATATGCGTGCTTGATGCTAGTGTTGCATTTATGTTTTGATTAAAATGACCCTATGATTCTTTCCTTTCATAAACATGAATCTTTGAGATCATAGGAATATTCCTTAATAAATGCATGATATTGTGATCTTAAAACATATTTTCATAAATATCAATCATATCTTGCACTCTATCACACATCATCACACTAATCCGCCGCGCATCAAGCCTGATCATAACCAGGATAGGTATCTACACAGTCAGCAAAGCACTTGGCCAGAAAGCAGAGGCTGGTTGGTGGACCCAGGGGACCGACCGCCCCCTAGCTAGGCCAATCAGTGCCGATCTTTTTCGTAGCTCCCTCTGATCACTCTAGCATCATGACCTTGGTTACGATCAAGTTATTTCCTTGCTAGAGACCTCGGTAGCACCTATTTAAACCCCTTTAGGTCTCTCTTTTCCTCACACCAACCTTTTTCTTTTCCCTCTTGCAAAGCTTGCTAAGCTCTCCCATCTTGAAGTGCCGACCATGTCTAGCTACGCCCTTTCACTGATCAACGCTCCAAAGGCCATAGCAAACCTAGACATAGCACCTTACCAAGAGAGTCCATTAGTAAGGGAAGATGCCCGTGTTGTGAAGAAGAAGCCTTTAGCGATCTTGCCAACACGCTCTCATGCACCCAAAGGTGGCGCCAAGAAGAAGACCGCTACTACCTATCCTACCAGTTTTCTAGGCCCCACGAGGAAGACCCCTAGCGGTAGTGGGCCTAGCAAGCGTACTGGTGAAAAGTCGGCTAGCAAGCCTGCACTTTAGGCCAAAAAGGCAGCATCCACTAGCAACTTTTCTAGAATTAGGAGATATTTACCACAGCCATCCATCAAACGTCGTGCAGGACAGTACGAAAGCAGTGACGATGAAGACGACTCTAGTATCATCAATGACCTCATAGCTAAACATGCTAGCTTACGTGCTTTTCTAAAGACTTTCGAAGATGACATAGAAACCAAGAACACAGAGATTAGGAACCTTAGCGATGACGTTAATAGTTTCCGCTTCAAGTTCAATCTTAAGCTAAGGAAAGTCGCTGAAGCCCTAGGTGTTGAACATCATCTTGAGTATCTTTAGAATGCACCTACTGCACGAATAATTAGGCACACTTCTCCCTTTCACGATCCTTTACCATCAATGTAAATGTGCCTATTTGAGTTTATCAATGAAATAAAGTTTTTTATGTTGAGCACTTGTTTTCGCCACATATATATTTTGTGACTAACCAAGACAGGAAAGAAAACAAGTGTGGGGGAGGATTCTCCAAGACAATTGCACAATAACAAAAATAAAAATCCGGTTTGTGCAACTTTCCCCCTCTCATTTTCTGAAAAGTTTGATAAAAATTTAAAATGATGTCCCCTTCATACTCCATCAAGCATGTCTTCCTACTTTCGAAATATTTGCATACTTTTTATTCCCTGCTAAAATTCCTACAGATTTATGAACACTGTTTAGGGACCCGTTTCTATCTAAGTAATTGACGGATGAGATATAGTAGGATGACATGATGCTTGCTCATTCTTGCAAAATACTTGGGATTTATCTTACAAAAACAAAAAAAACTCAATAGCATGCTCCTTGAATGATTGGCAAATACCTACCAAGGCCATATATGATTATATTTGATGAAACCTTCCACATATGCCACTTATTTTGTGTTGAGTTTGGTCAAATTTTGTGACTGCTGTTGAGAGATGTTTCATGCTCCCAAGATCAGAATTCACTTGCACCCACTAAATAAAGCCAATTCTCACCCTGAGAGTTGCGCAAAACATGCACTTCATCCACCAAAAATATGGCAACTCTTACACTGAGAGTTGCGCAGCTTTCTCCACCAAATAAAAAGATGTTGGCTCTCATCCTAAGAACCGTGCATTCCTTCTACAAAGTTTTACTCCATTCATCTACCATCATGATATCTCCTTATTTAAAAGGTTTTTCATGTGCCAATAAAAGATATGGGGCTATGTTAAAAAAAAGAAGAAGAAAGATCATGCCAAGGGGCATAAGAAAATAACGGGAAAGAAAAAGTTTAAATACCCGTTCAAAAAAATAAAAAATAAAAAAATATATATAATAAAAATAAAAAATATAAAGATCTTATAGCCCATATCTTCTTAAGTTTTATCCAAGAAGAATCATGATGCATGGAGTACAAAAAAATTTTAGAATTAGGTTTCCACCTTCATACTTTCCACACACGCACATTCTGATCTAGGAGTATGACGTACTCCCTTCGCTATGGTCTAGGGTTTGACTTAACAACAAATGCCAGGGTAAGTGTGCCTTATCATTTCTCATTCCTACCTAGAACTCCAGATAAGCCTTCTTAGGTAGGATGATCAAAGTGAAGGCGTCACCTTTTCATGCCTTGGTGAGGAACCACTTACAAAAAATGAGTGACTTGAGAGAATCATTCAAGAAACACAAGCTATCTTTATGTTTTCAAAATCTTGCAAAAACCCAAATCTCTATGCAAGGACAAGAGTAAGAGGATTTGATTCCAAGCTATTCCATTTTTTTCAATTACTTAAGGTGAGTCGGTAGACACTTTGAAGTTCATAAATTCAGGTGAAGCTTGGAATATCCTGTATGCAGACTCTTTTGACAAGAAAGATGAACCCATTTGGTCTTTAGAACTTTACTCGAGGACGAGCAAAGGACCAAGTGTGGGGGAGTTGTTGGTGGTCCTTAGCAACTAAAATACAACATCATTTTAATACTAAAACAAATAGAAAGTAGGGCTTTTATCTAACCTTTCCACGAGTTTTGTTGTATATGTAACTTGCAGGTTTGACACTTGGAAATACATAAAATTCACAAGAAAGCGCACTACCGAAAAGCGTATTCAGAAAAGGCGCAAACTAAACGAGAAAGCCCACCTAAGAACTGAACTGGATCCATCCGTAACCGCGGGAGAGGTCCAGGCCCAGGGAGCAACCGACCACCCGAAGGCGGTGGCTAGCGGGCCTAGCCAGGGGACTGACCGCCCCCGGGTGCGGCCACCCCCGGGTGGGGCCTCCCGGGCCCAGTCTTCAGTGGCGGTGCTCTAGGCGGTTTACCAAGGACGGTTTCACCTCCTTCCAAGTTTAGAGACGCCAAACCGTCCTAGTTCAACTATAAATAGATGGTGCTCTCTCATTCAACACACACCATCATTTGGAGCCATTTACCTCACCTCTCACTTGTATTCTTTAGATTAGTTTTAGTATTAGTGCAAGGCAAGAGCTAGCAAGGAGAGTTTGTATCCTTGGGAGAAGAAGGAACACCTCGGTATGAATACAATGCAGTTCTCTTCCAAGTTCAAGTTCTTATCTTATTTATATAGCAATGCATATGAACTAGAGTATAGTCTTGGTCATGTTATGATCATGATATATAAACTAGCTTATAGTTTATGTGTTATGTTCTCGATATGTTCATTGGTGTTCTTCATCGTTCATCGACTTATTATGAATAGAGGAAGAACTAGGGATGAGGTGACGGTTCGTCGTGCCTTCTCAGTTGCTCTTAGCCTAGCCTGTCACTCCGAAGGGGTGGGGTCCTAGGGGGTTCGGAGTTGTTTCCAAGTACGCGAGCATGGTGCTCGGGTATGCGGAGATCAGCGAATATGTCGGTATCCCACGGGCAGAGTGGTAGGTGGGCAGGTGGTGACAGCCCTGTCCATCCCTAGCACTCTCCCACGTTCGGATATTGGGTAGGAGTTCATAAAGTCTCTATCGGCTGGCAGACCAGCTGTGAGGATCTCCCTGTCATCTCATACTTAGTCCTGATACTAGACATGCTAGTTAGATGTTTACTAACAGTTCTTTGCATACTTATATATGACCAATGCCTGCTCAATTAGATATATTCTTTTATTCTTTATTTCTCTTTTATCCTTGAGGTCGGCTCAGATGTGTGTCCGCTATCTTGAACTATGATTTACCCCTACCTATGCTATGTCTACCTATGATTTATTCTTATTTCTCACTGAGCTATTGATTGGCGTACCTCAGTACCATTACTTAAGGATTGTAATTCTTGTTGCACCCCACGGCACCATGCCACAGTTTTGCATATCGTAAGTAATGACGGTTAGAAAGGCCAATCAGACACTTCTAACTACTATTATCATACTGCATTACCTATGCCGGCGCCATTAAGGGCCAAGGGTTACGTTCCTGATGTAATGGTGGTTGGGAATGTCGACACACGTTTCTAGTGTTATCACTAAAGATGGACTTATAATCTATCTTTAGTTGCAACGCTAATAAACGCCAACAGAAGGAAAGTGTTACAAAGGCTCCTTGTACCTATTAACAATTAATCATTCATATTGCATGTGTTAATTTGATGAACCCTAGGAACTTACCTAGTCTATTTTTGTACCGCATATCCTTGTTACCTATGGGTTTTGGTATGCATGTTGGATAGTTTGCTGCGGCGCAAAACTAGGACTAATTATTTTAACTTGATTAATGGTATATGGAATATGATAAAATGATGCTTTTTAGCAACAAGGTATTAGGGGTTTAATCCTGAAGCGGCCACCCAGGAGGTTCCGTACAACCCCAAGGACTAAATGGCTCTGGTCTTAATCATATAACTAGTGCGTCTCTAGCCCGTTAGTGGTTACCGAAAGGCGCAAGAGGGGGGTGCTTCGTGGGGTCACGGATGTCCCTGCCTCGTGTATTGTGCTGCGACCACTTTACACATGTTTTGGTTTTTGAGGAGGATACGTCTGTGCACACTTGCCATTGAAACCTCACGGCCACTAACTTGTTAGGGTGTCTAGTGAAAGGTTTCGTAGTGAAACCCTGCCATTCTTCCAGAGAGAAGGTTTATGGGGTTCGCGACCCCTGGCATATGTGAATCACGACTCGGCGGGTAAAGTTGTACAAATTCTGCAGAATTCTCTCATCTGATATATCAGCCGTGCTCACGGACACGAGCGGCCTGGATCCTTCATGATTAATTTCTCTAGGTTACCTTGAAGATTGGTTATGATAAAATGGTGATTCAAATTATAATTATTCAACTGGGATGGGTTTACTCACTATAAGTAGAATTAAGATAAATAAAATATGATCAACTTAAAATTACTAACCGCAGTCAACCGTGTCAAGCCTTTTGAGCCTCATGAACCCCTTTTGTTATACTTGCTAAGCATGGTGCGCTTACACTTGTTGTAAATTCAATGAAAATCCCGGATGGGTAACGGATGATGGATATGAGGAGTTTTCCGAGGATGCCCAAGACTTCTAGTTGATGTTCACCAGTCAGAGTCCCTGTGGCAGCACGGGCTAATTTCTGCTATGTAATAATTTGCCTTTGAGCAAAGACTATGTGACAATAATGTAATGAATTATTCGATGTAATATAGTACTTTACTTTGATATTATGCAATTTGATATTATATGTGTGTTTTGGATATTCTGGGCACACATATATGAGTACTTGGTTTTCTTTAGAAATCCGGGTGCGACAGTCTCTCTCTCTATATATATATATAGGATCATCGTATTTTTTTTGTTTTTTGAAATCGTTATCAGTGACGCGTATTGGCTGGACACGTCACTGATATAGTGTTATCAGTGACACGTATTGCCTGGACACGTAGCTGATATGTGTTATCAGTGACGCATATTGGATACACGCATCACAGATAAGTGTTATCAGTGATGCGTATTGGGTACACACGTCACTGATAAGTGTTATCAGTGACGCGTATTGAGTACACGCGTCACTGCTAATGGGTTATCAGTGACGCGTTTTTACGCGTCACTAATGTGACCTTATAACAGACGCAAGAATAGTGGCGCGTTTTTTATGCGTCACTGATGACTGTTAAGACGCATCACTAATAAGCTTTTTTGGCATAGTGACGTATAACGTACTAGGATGTCAGCTTGATTAAGGGCTGAAAACAAAATTTGAACTAGCAATAGGAGATAAGTAGATAAGATATTGGTGCAAAATATATGTATGTTTAGCAAATGGTTGTTTAAGCTCATTAACGAGGATGGGTTATGGCAAAATCTTCTGAGAGAGAAATACTTGTCTAATAAATCCCTAACTCAAAGTGCAATACAAGCAAGGATCGAGATTCTCATTTTTGGAGAGGTCTTTTGAAGGTCAAGGATGATTTTTTGGCCGATGGAAGATTCAAAGTGCAAAATGGAGAACTAGATTTTGGGAGGATATTTGGATTGGGGATAAAACCTTCAAGGAGGTATACCCCAACTTTACAGATTAGTTAGGAGGAAAGATGATACAGTGGCAACTGGCAAATGTCCTACGGACTGTACCGCAAAATGTGTCATCTTGAGAGGTCTGGTAAATGAAAATTTTACTTCTTTGTATGATCTAGTATCTAAAGTGATTGTGACTAACCTCAGAAATGGGACGGATGTGTTTATTTGGAATCACAACAAGAATGCCCTTTTCACTGTTAAAGCCATGTATCCAACAAAGTCTTCTTCCGAGAAAAAATTCAATATGGAAATTAAAAATACCGCTGAAAATTAAGATTTTTTTATGGTAGTTATAAAGGGAGTCACTCTCACTAAACACAACTTAGCTAAAATAAATTGGCAAGGAAGTGTCAAGTGTTGTTTTGTAGTTCCTTAGAGACTATTTAACATTTGTTTTTGATTGCCACTTTGCCAAATTTGTATGGCATACTATGCTTTTCACTTTTGGAATTGAACCACCTTCCAATTTCTGTAATTTATTTGGTTCTTGGCTAAATGGCTTGTGTATTTAGCTTAGAAATCATATTTTATTAGGCGCGGTTGCGTTTTGTTGGGTTTTATAAGTCTCCTACATATATATACAGGTTATTTTCAGGGCGACGTACTAGATCCGACAGTGGTCCCTGCTGCATAATGAGGAGGAGAGACAGACGCTCAAATATGGATGTAGAAACTTAGAGACAGTGATTATGGCGATCTTCAGAAAGTTTGGGTGGAGCTTATGGAATTGAATTGAAGCGTAGTCATTCTTTCCCTTTAGTAGTTCTTCGCCCGGGTTGGTTTAAACCTTGAGTAGTTCTTCGCCCTGGCTGGTTTAAACCTTGTTGCTTTTATTTCAGATTCTTGGTTGTAAGAGTTTGAGTCTTATGGCTTTGGATTGTCTGTGTACTACTTTTGGGTAGTAGAGGCTGGAACTTTGCTCCGTCATCTTTTAAAAAATGTTTCAAGACATTGCTACAACGTGAGAATACAAAGGTCACCATTCCCTCGGTGAGCAACCGCATTAGAGGTTGTTACTTTAGATATTTTTTTGGCTAAGAAGAAATAAAAAAGTAATAATATAATTTGGTTTTCAATCCCCCCATTCCATTTGGCGTTTCCTTCTCCCATTTACAATAGTGTTATTATGTAGCTGGCTGATGTAAAGGTGAGAGACAAGAGTAAGGGGTGTTTAGATTGCCATTTTTCAAAAAAAAAATCACTGTAGCAACATGGTAATTTTTGCAATAAGTTTCTAATCATGGCTCGAGTAACTCAAAAGATTCGTCGTACACTATTTTGCAAAGCTGTCAAATTAGTTTTAATTTTCATCAATATTTAATGCTCCATATATATGTCCAAACATTGATGTGATGAGACTTGTGATATTTTGTGGTGAATCTAAACATGGCCTAAAGAATATTTTATACATTCTTATACATGTTACTCTCACACATTCTTGGACTGCGTGAAATGGATTAGCTATTTATTCGTCGCTAGTGCCTACTCTCTCCTACTTTTTTCTTGTCCACATCATAATAGCTAGCCAAATAATAACTAGCTGTAGGGGACGCTCTAACAAAGTTGTATGCAACCCTAGAGATCAGAACTATTTTTTTCTTAAAATAAAAAAGTCAGATATATTCGGGCGACCTGAGTTCTAATATCTGAAATAATCTGTTTATCATAGGTTGTTAACAACCATATAATGGAATTGGACATAACTTACAATAAACTATTCAGAAATAATAAAATTATCGATAAATTGGACGTGTATATCATTCTTGGTTTCCATGAATTACACTTTGTTTTTGGTTGGTGCAGTCTGAATAATAATTTCACACTAAGGCCTCTTTTGGCATGCATAAAATTTTCTTGTTTCATACAATTTTCTTATAAAGGTAAATTGATTCCTGGGAAATTTCAGTACAATCCAGAAACTTTTGCCTTCCAACATTAACATATAGATTTGGTAGTTTCAATTAGAAACATTTTTTATAATTAACTATTTTAACAATATTTTTTTATTGCATTGAGAAGTATTTTCAAAGCAAATATTGACTAGCTAGCCTATCTCTGTAACACATAAATAATCTAATTATAGGCACACATTACATGGTAAAGTGCAAGAACTATCATGTCATCATGTGAAAAAATCATGGTGGAAGACCTTATATCAATATCATTCATACACACATAAGCTTTTATCATTATCAATAATGTGCATCGGGATTTGTGTTACATGAGCAGTTGGCACCAAGATGGATCATGGATAGCTAAGAAGAAACAAGGGGGCTGATGAATATTAGGGGGAAAGGAATGGACATCCACGATCAGTAGTCTTGCACTATGTTCATAAGTAACAAATGAGAAGCTATCAACGAAGGCTTCTAGCTAAGTTTCTAATGATGCTTGCTCTATGAGATAGTTACATGAGTTTGCAAGGGATCAACAAGGGTTGAAGATTTGATTATATTCAAAAGAAACTATACTGCCACGTAAATGATTTTTAGAGACATCTATGTCAATAAATCTCTCTTAAAATAATTTCAAAGACAGCATCGATTTCGAAAACTGGTTGCCAATGTGATCTAAATCTAAAAATGGCTGCAACATAAAAAAACTCAACGTTTTCAAATCAAGTCAGATGAAGATGAAATATATGTATAATCTATAGAGTTGTAGAGATCAAAGTGATCCATTGGTGGCTTTCTCATTTGAAATCGTTATAGTCCCAGAGTTATATTTTGAATTTTTTGTTATTTCAAATGACCTCAGATGAATAAGTTTGAAGGTCAAAACATTAGTTTATCTTATAGGCTTGTATGTTGCCTGTATTTGCCAAATCGGCTAAATAGCTGATTTCTCTTTGTTTTGCACTCAGACGTTTCACATTAAATAAGTTTGACACGTATGCATCGCTACAATTAATTACATTGTGATCTGTTATGTGCGCTGTTGTTGGCAGATACTAACGCTATCAAAAGAATGTAGCCAAATCTATCCTCTAGCAATGGTAACAATACTTCTCAATGCAATCACGGAGGTTGTCAATTCCTATGCTCAAAGTATGTGGATGTTGACACTTCTAACGTTGCTACTAGGAATAAAGGTATTTCTAGCAACTGCGCCAAAAATGCTATGGGTAGCTCTCTAGGATAGGTGATTGGATTCTACAAGCACACAGAACTATCGTGTAGCACTTTACCTGGGAGTACCAGGTGTCAAATTTATATTTTCCCAAAGGAAGGCGGGGTTTGTGATTCCAAGGATATGATAGTCAAGGATCTAGATATGGATAAATGGGGTAATAACCTTAGTAAGGATAAATCAATGAAGTATAACTAAGGTGAAAACACGCACTAGGTAGCTCTGGAGTTTTGGGGGAGAACTCTATCTCAGTAAAAGATCAAATGATTGTTATACCAAAGAGACTGCTATACTCGGGACATGCAAAGTCCTAAACTCGCCGGGGTTCGACTGATTAGGCACCATACGTCCCAAAGTACTACTGCTTATACCGGATACTAGGCCGAACGTGATGGAATACAGAGGATCCTAGGGCTGTCACCACCTAGAACCTACCACTACTATCCTTGGGCCTAGCGGCACTCAAGCGTAAGCTATAGCCTAAGCACCACGCTTAATATATAAAACTTACTACTCTAACTCGAGCTCAAGAATTAGATCACTCTAACCAAGCAATGGGCAAGGATAGAGCTACTTAAAGTCTAATAATAAATAAATGAGGAATGAGATCTTTATTACCGATAAGAGTGAAGAATACTGCAGAGGAGGTCGCCGACAAGCCCGGCTCCACCACAGACTTCCTCCTTCTCCCGACTTCTCTCCAACACTCTACTCTTCTCTAGCTAGCACTATTCCTAGGAGCAGAGCTTCGCTAGAGAGAGAGGAGCTATTGAGCTGAATCTCAAGTGGATTCTCTAGTGTTTTCTAGTGTGTTTCATGCTGTGTTTCTACTTACAAGTGAGGATCCTAGTACTATTTATAGTGTAGGAGTGCACCAGGGGTACTTGTAGAGCTCCTGGAGGTCGGTGGCGTGAAGGAGCAGGGCGAGCGCCCTCCTAGGGGGGTGGGCGTCCCCTTGGATGCACCGTCTTGCATCCAGTGGCTCTCCTTCCTCCCCATAGGCGGTTGCAAAGTCGGTTGGTGCCTTGGAAAGGCGGTTTGCAAGCCTTGGGAGGATGACATGTGGGCCCTTCAATCCATGGCACATCACTTGATCACCGTTGGATGAAAACCGACTTCATTTGATGGCTTGGATGACTCTTGGACACCTTCCCTCGGAGTGTAGACGTGTCACTCAACTTGGACAGTGCGGGCGCCCTGTTGATAGGGCCACCGGATCCTCGTACCTTGTATCTGAGCCGTTAATGTTGTTTCAACGTGCCACAGACCATTTGGGAGGTTGGCACACGGATCAGTGAGGTAGAAAGTGCCATTTGGCACTTTGGACAGGGCGGGCGCCCTACTTGGTAGGGCGGCGCCCCCCTCTGGCTCCCACGTGGCAGCTGAGGTGCTGAGGTGTCTTGCCTTGCTTTGTTTTTCCTTGTTTTCACCATTTTTCCTGCATACATAATATTTCTCCAAGGACATATGGAACTAGGTAAGTTTTAAGGTGGGTTCTTTGCTTTTCATGTGGTTTTACCTTGATTATGGGTGAAATGTTGACGATAAATAGGGTATTAGCGACCGTCAACAGCTATGGCTGCATCGATCCGTTCGACTCCACTGGCAATCTTAACAGATTAAGATGTGCTTAATCTGTTAAAGCTTCTCATATGTAGAAAAATTGTTTAATGAGAATTGTTACCTTTATTTATACATATGAATCGGTTATACGATAATGTAATGCTTACTCTATGAAAATCGACTCATGCAAATCGGATATCGACTCTTTAGTCGATAACCTAGAAACAGGGCCTATGAGGCCGGATATTTGGAACTACCTGGGCACACTGGCTAGTTCCGCCTTGTGTTATTGATCATTATCTTTTTCCTTGTCAATTGCAGGTCAAATTGACTGGCACGCTTACGAGTCATCGACACTCTCAGACCGGTTCTTCGAAGCTAGCTAGATCTGCAAGGCTCCAGCGCTTTTGGGATCACTTCCGGCTTCGCTGGTGTGTTGAGCGCGGAGAACCACGTTTTGTGCCAACACACTTTTTGGCACACCCGGTGGGACGACCGCTTCGCTCATGGCTAAAGACACGAAAGTGTCAAGCAGCTGCGTCCAAGGATGACAGCGTCATCAAGATTCAACGTGAAGAGATTGATCCTGAAGATGCTGTGGTTCTGGACCAAATCATTGAGGAGTACACTGATGCCTACTAGCTGTTGTTTAGCAAGACCCGTGAGGGTCGTGTGGTGAAGAACTACCCTAGGTGGATTTTACATGGCCATAGCGACAAGGGCAAAGAAGAGTTCAAGAGTTTCCTCGTTGACACCATTTGGGCAGCTTCGCATCAAGCGGTTGGGCATCATCACAATACTTTCCTGCAAACGTTTTACAACATCATGAACACTGTCATCAAGAGGTAGGACTAGGAATCTCTTGGTCCGATTTACTTTGGTATACCCTCAGAAGATTTTGATCCAAATGCAGCGGCAAGCGCATCCACCGCTGTGCCGCAACTGCCGAGCTCACAGAAGCCACCTTTTCCAACTCCCAATACAATGGTGGGCTCGGCTACAAAAATAGCTGCATCTCTCAAGCTATACAAGGATTACTCTCTTGAGCAAGTCAACATGTACATGCAGACAACTGGAATATGGCATCCCCCCGGGTTTTCACTATGGGCACACTTATCAAGATCTGACCGCGGTGCCACACCCTGGGTATCAGGGAACACACAGTCAGTCACCGCAAGATGAGCTGCTGAAGAAGACGAGCCTGATGCTCAGGGAGCAGTTCGGCTTACAGCCGAAAGCAGGGGTCTCGATTATGTACAGGCGCCCTTACCCCAAATGGTTTGATCATGTAGCGTTGTCTCTGAGGTATCGCATGCCAGATTTTACCAAGTTCAGTGGTCAGGATGACATCTCCACCATGGAGCACATCAGCTGATACTTGACTCAGCTTGGTGAGGCGGCTCAGGAAGATTGCTCATAGAGTCCGCTTCTTTTCGCTAGTCATTGACTGGCCCAGCATTTCAGCTGGTTCACTACCTTGGAGCCAGGATCGATTCAGAATTGGGCAGATTTGGGGGGCAAGTTACACAATTATTTCTTCTCTGGGAGTGGGGAGAAAAGCCTTGTTGATCTGACTAGCATGCGCCAGAAGAGCAGTGAGACTGGTTTGGCCTTCATCAAGCGTTTCAAGGAAGTAAGGAACCTGTGTTGTTCTTTGAACCTGACAGTCAAGCAGCTTGCTCAACTGGTCATCAGTGGGTGGTGGGTGCTGAGTTCAACAACATCAGCTAGGTTATGCAAAGAGTGCTGCCACTCGAATTGCAGGCCCAAGTTTTCAGGAAGGAGGAAAAGTACAAGCCTACTGCATATGCTAACAATTCTGATTCAGAGGACGAGTCTGACGACGAGGTTGCTGCTGCTGAGCTGAGATGGGGCAAGAGGCCCATGGCTGTACCTAAAAACTAGAGCACGGAGGAGCAATATGATTTTGATGTAACAAAGATGGACAAGCTCTTCGTTCTACTGGTTAGTGCGGGGCAGATCAAATTCCCTGCTGATTATGTGAAGCCGTCTCCTGAAGAATTAAAGGGGAAGAAGTTCTGCCAATATCATGGCGTTCAGATGCACGACCCCAATGACTGCCGTGTCTTTAGAGCTCAGATTTAGGAAGCCATCTCTCAGGGTCTATTGAAATTTGATAACCCTGTCAAGGGAGAGATGAAAATTGACAAGATCCTATTCCCAAAAGGCTAGAATATGGTTGAGCTGGCGACCCCTGCAGGCAAGATGAAGGTTCTGACCTCTGACCAGGCAAAGAAGAGTGCATCAGTCGATCTAGACCTGCAAGTATCTACTGAAGAGTAGGAGATGATTAAGAAGAGGAGGGAGCAGAGCAAAAAGCAGTTTGAGAGAGGAGAGTCCAGCAAGACCAGAGTGACTTCTCCCCACTTATTGAACAAGTGGCAAAGAGAGAAGGAGAAGGAACATCAGAGACAGCTCGAAGAAGAAGAGTACCGGAGGTGGGCTCGTGATGAGGAGGAAGCCCGCTATCAGGAGGAGTTAGCACGTCGCCGGGAGGAAGAAGAGGGCCACTAGTATTGCCTGTTCTTTCGGCACTGCTGGAATGAAGGTTTGAAACTGCCAACTGTCTACAATTGTCCAGAGTATAGTGATCAGTACCGGGAGTATAAGCATTCTCAAACCAACCGTCGATCTGTGCATGAAAGACTGGGGCATCCACATGAGGTGCAGGATCGGCGTGAAAAAAGGGACGTATACGATTGGTTAGATGTGGCATTAGTCGATCACAACGAGCCAGTTTGGCAGAAAGGCCAGTGGTGTCCTGGAGGCTTGACCAGGAGTCAGAAATGCAGAGTACAGTGCCTGAGGGACACTGAGCCCAAGGCAGAGGGGCGCCCAAAATGAGTTTGGCGTGAAAAGTCTTCTTAGAATAAAGGGTTCGTGCAGATGGTGTTCGTGCTACTAGCAGAATTCATGGCACCCCAGGCTAGGGGGTTTGACGTCTCTTTTGATTCCAGTGAGTCAGAGGCCGAGCAGTGGCTGCCAAATTGGTCTTCTCGAAGCAAGCTACTTTTGACAAGCCAGTCAAGCATCGGCACCTGAAGGCCCTATACCTCAAGGGATATGTTGATGGGATGCCGATGACTAAAATATTGGTGGATGGTGGCGCTACGGTCAATCTCATGCCCTATACCATGTTCTGCAAGCTGGGCAAGGGTCCTGATGATTTAATTGAGACTGACATGATGCTCAAAGATTTTGGGGGCAATTCTTCTCATACCTGGGGAGCGATTAATGTCGAATTGACGATCGGGAAGAAGACACTGCTCACTACCTTCTTCATGATTGATAGCAAAGGCTCCTACAACTTGCTACTTGGGCATGACTGGATTCATGCCAACTGTTGTGTGCCGTCCACAATGCATCAGTGTGTTATCCAATGGCACGGCGATGAAGTTGAGGTGGTCCCGGCTAACGATTCAGTGAGTGTGGCTACTGCTGATGCTGCATACTGGGAGGCTGGGGAGCATGACTATTTTTCTAGCAAGACTTGGGACAAAGGCTCCATCAGGGTCAGCGATGGAAATCAACAGCCAGTCCCGGCAATCGGCTCTGAGTCTTTTTATTGATGGAAAATCTGATCGATGGCACCAAAGGGCAAGCTTGGACAGGGTTTTACGTCGGCTGATAAGCTCGAAGAAGTAGATATTGGACCGCTAATGTACATTGCTGCTAATCTTGACCCCGAGTTCAAATGAGAACTGATTAATTTATTGAAAGAGTACAAGGATTGCTTCGCCTGGGAATACTATGAGATGCATGGATTGTACAAGTCAATCGTTGAACACAGGCTACCTATCAAGCCTGGGTATCGGCCATTGAAGCAGCCTCCGCGGTGATTTAAGCTAGAAATATTACCTGACGTCAAGGCCGAGATTGAGAGGTTGTTTGGAAGCCAAGTTCATTCGAGCTTGCCGATACGCCGAGTGGGTATCGAATATTGTCCCAATATATAAGAAGAATGGAAAGATGCGAGTTTGTATTGATTTCAGGGATCTAAACAGAGCTACCCCGATGGACAGCTATCCCATGCCAATAGCCGATATGTTAGTTGACTCTGCTGCAGGGCACAAAGTCATCAGCTTCATGGACGGTAATGCCGGGTGTAACTAAATTTTTATGGCTGACGAAGACATTCCTAAAACAACTTTTAGGTGTCCCGGAGCGATCGGTTTGTTCGAATGGGTGGTAATGACTTTTGGGCTGAAAAATACCGGTGCAACTTATCAAAGGGCTATGAATTACATTTTTCATAAGTTGATCGGCAAGGTTGTTGAAATTTACATTGATGATGTGGTTGTGATGTCCAAGAGTTACAAAGATCATTTAGTCGATTTGAAGGCAACCTTGGAGTGCACAAGAAAGCATGGGATGAAGATGAATCCTAACAAGTGTGCATTTGGGGTGTCAGCTGTTGAGTTCCTGGGCTTCATGGTCCATCGCAAGGGAATAGAAGTTGGCAGCAAGAGGCGGGAAGCTATTGATGATCTCGTGCCTCCAACTAACAAGAGGGAGTTGCAGTCTTTACTCAGCAAGATTAATTTCATCAGAAGGTTTATTTCTAATTTGTCAGAGAAATTGTTGCCATTCTCGCCATTACTGAAGCTCAAAGACAGTCAGGAATTTAGATGGGGTGACGTACATCAGAAGGCTTTTGACGAAATCAAGGAATAAATGAAGTCTCCACCTGTTTTAATACCACCACAGGTAGGGAAGCCTTTCAAACTGTACGTGACGGCCGAAAGCCACACAATTGGTTTGGCCCTTTTTCAAGAGTTTGAAGGAAAGGAGAGAGCAGTTTTCTATCTGAGCAGAAGGCTTTTGGATCCTGGAACAAGATACACGCCAACTGAAAAATTGTGCCTGTGTTTATTCTATTCATGGACCAAATTGAGGCATTACTTGTTGTCAGCCGAGTGCGTTGTGGTGTCTAAGATAGATGTAATCAAACATATGTTGTCAATGCCAATTCTGAATGGAAGAATCGACAAATGGATCTTGGCACTCTCTGAGTTTGACTTGAGGTTCGAATTGTCTAAAGCAGTCAAGGGACAAGCAATAGCCGAAATTCATTACTCAGCATCATGGCGGTACTGTCAGCATGATTGATGTGGCGCCATGGACTATGTTCTTCGATGGGTCGTCCTGCAAGCAAGGTAGGGGTGCTAGAGTAGTGCTCATATCACCTCAAGGGAAGTGTTTTGAGTTTGCTTTTCAGGTTGGGCCTACGGTGACGAACAATCAAGCTGAGTATGAGGCAATTTGGAAAGGATTTCAACTTCTACGTTGTTGACGGTGGATAACGTCAACTTTTATTAGAACTTCAGACATGAAAGGACACATGAATACACACTAGTCTAGGGTTTTAACTGATAATTTCCACGAGATTTGCATATTCTGTATTTTCCAAGGATTATTCTAGAAAAGCGTACAAGAGGGATTAAAGTGCGTAAAAGACACGAAACTTAACCGTGAAGGCAAACATCGTCATCAGGACCCTAGAAGCATCTAGAAGACACCTGAGCAACCGGGGCCCCAGACCCTTCTAGGTGGGGCCGGCCGGTGCCCCCTGCTAGGGTTTAGCCCCCGCCTTCCGGAGTCTTCCTCGACCGCCTATGAGGAGTTATCTCGGCCCTTTGTTATGTCGGTTTGATTCTGCGGCGCACGTTCATCCCACCGGGCTATAAATAAAGGGGCAGACCGCCTCCCTGGTGGCATCCCCTATTCCTGAGCTTTAGTTCAATATCTCCTGTTAGGGTTAGATGTAGCAATTAGGAGAGACTAGTTGTTTAGAGATTAGAGAGATAGAGTAGGAGAGTAGAGATTCTGGAGGAGTTCCGGCCTGTCGGTGCTTCTTCGTGGCTGTATTCTTCTGGATTTAGCTTCCTCGCCCGGAGCTGCATTCTGAGGTACTTTTGTATTCAACATTCTAATTTAAGTAAGCATTTGTTCTTATTTGTTCTTAAGTTTGCAACTCATATTGAGTGCTTTGATCTTTAGGACTGTTGACGGTGGATAACGTCAACTTTTATTAGAACTTTAGACACCAAAGGATACATGAATACACACTAGTCTAGGGTTTTAACTGACAGTTTCCACGAGTTTTGCATGTTCTGTATTTTTCAGGGGCCAGAAAAGCATAAAAGAAGGGTTAAAGAGCATAAAATACACTAAACTTAACCGCGAAGGAAACATCGTCATCGGGACGTGGGAAGACTGTAGAAGGCACCCGAAGCAACCTGGGGCCGAACCCCTGCCAGGTAGGGCAGGCTGGCCCTGGGGTAGGGCCGGGTGGCGCCCCCCTAGGGTTTCGCCGCCGCCTTCCGGAGTCTTCTTCCACCACCTCCCACGATGCATCTCGTCCCTTGCTTGAAGTCGGTTTGATCCTACGGCACACGTGCACCTCATCGGGCTATAAACAAAGGGGCAGACCCCCTCCCTGAATCATCAAGTCATTTGGAGATCAAGACATCCAAAGCCTCTCCAGTTCATCAGAGCCTCTCTAGTTCATAGCTTTAGCCTAGTTAGATTAGAAGTAGAGGAGTTCTAGTTCTTCAGTGGGATCTAAAGCCCCTGGCGTCTGTCTGGAGCGCGGAGTTCGGTATAGTTCTAGCTCTTTTCTCTTATTGTATTCAACATTATGATTTGGGAAACATCGTTCTTAATCTTATATATGTTCTTAATTGCAATAGTCATTGTTCACTTTGATTATATGTCTAGCATAGTTAGTTTGACCCTATTGAATTTATGTAATTGCTCGTATAGCGTTCGTACAGAGATATCGTGGATGAATGATTGGCAGTATATGCCGGGTTGTGTGGTAGTTCGCGTAGGTGACAGCTACGTTGATTCCTCTGTAGTCCACCCCCCATACGTAGGATGAGCAGAGCGCGGTCGCGAAGGAGGTGACCCTTGTGTCTTAATATCCTCATTGGATGATGCTCCTTTACATTTAATCATGACGTAGGTAGAGCTAAACAATGATTGCTAGATTAATTGCACTAATCATAATATTCATTGACATAGTTATAGAATTACTTTAGATATTAATTCCTTTATCTATCCATTGGCTCGCTATTGTTATGACTAGATGAGCTCTGATATTTACCTATTTATGATGATGACTGATCATGTGATTTATCCCTGCTATGAGTAGGATTATAGTTATGGTTTATCTTTTACATTAGCAATATAAGTTGTAGATATAATTTCAGTCCTACTAGACCTTCCCAGTGGTATAAATATAAATCGACAACCTGGTGATACATTAGGTAAAATGCTACAATGGTATAATTATCTGTCCGCTTGCAGAATTGTCCTTTAGTTCATATTCTTATATTTATTTCTGCCTAGTCACACGAAATAATAGATTCATTTAATACTTTATTCCTAGCTAATATAATTAGAGATGATAACCTAGTTCAATGCTTAGGGATGTTGGTGAGAGATAAGTGTCTAGTTGCTAATGACAAGTTAATTTAGTACCATGTGTTTTTAATGTTGTTAAATAGTGATGACGTTAAAATTACCAACAAACATTTTTGGCGCCGTTGCCGGGGATGGTAGTTAGGCATATTAAGAATATTGATAGACTTATACTTATTATTGTAATCAAGATAACCATTAACCCCTGCTCAAGCAGGATTACCCGTGCTTTGTCTACTTTAATATCTTATGCAGGGTAATGAACGACCGGTTTACAACCTTCCGGAAAGCTCCCATAAAAAAAGAAACATAATAAATCCAAGATTGGAAAAAGAGGTCGACGTCACAAAAAAAATTCAATTCATATCTCAAGTGACGGGAATAAAGATGCTACATAACTCAGAAATTCCATCATGTGAGACATCGTAAGTATTATCAAATAAAGGTGAGAAAGTCTTGCTCATGGACTTTAAATTTGATGAGTAGTTACCTTTTGCATTCCACTGCATGTTTACTTCAAATCCATATATGCACCCTATTTATTCTAAATTCGTTCTACTCATAACTTATTTAGTTCCATTCATATATCCATCTCACTTGCATTCTTATTAAAAGAAAGAAAAATATATGTGCACATGAAGGCTCATGATTAGTATTAAAAAAAACTCATCATGATCATGCTTTTTCATCTCTACCTGAATAATCCCCTACTAGTGCTTTCATGTTACCTTTGCCTGCCATAGTAAGTTTTGGTTTTGAGGTACTACATATGGCCATATGAGTATTTTTCAAAGGCTTTTAAATTAAGCGTGGTGCTTAGGTTGAAATGCCTTCCTTAATTGCCGTGTTAAAATCATGTCTTTGCTTGAGGACAAGCAAAAGGTTAGCTTGGGGTAGTTTGTTGACGATCGCTAACACCCTATTTTACCGTCAACATTTCACCCATAATCAAGGTAAAACCACATGAAATGCAAAGAACTCACTTTAAAATTTACCTAGTTCCACATGTACTTGGAGAAATCTTGTGTATGCAGGAAAAATGGTGAAAACAAGGAAAAACAAAGCAAGGCAAGATACCTTAGCACCTTAGCTACCACGTAGGAGCCAGAGGGGGGCGCCCGCCCTGTCCAAGTTGAGTGACACGTCCACAATCCGAGGGAAGGTGTCCAGAAGTCATGCAAGCCATCAAATGAAGTCGGTTTTCATCCAACGGTGATCAAGTGATGTGCCATGGATTGAAGGACCCATATGTCATCCTCCCAGGGGTTGCAAACCGCCTTTCCAAGGCACCAACCGACTTTGCAACCGCCTATGGGGAGGAAGGAGAGCCGCTGGATGCAAGGCGGTGCATCCAAGGGGGCACCCGCCCCTCTAGGGGGCGCCCGCCCTGCTCCTTCACACCACCGACCTCCAGGAGCTCTACAAGTACCCCTGGTGCACTCCTACACTATAAATAGGACTAGGATCCTCACTTGTAAGAAGAAACACACTAGAAAACACTAGAGATTCAGCTCAGTAGCTCCTCTCTCTCTAGCAAAGCTCTGCTCTTAGGAATAGTGCTAGCTAGAGAAGAGTAGAATGTTGGAGAGAAGTCAGGTGAAGGAAGAGGTCTGTGGTGGAGCCGGGCTTGTCGGCGACCTCCTCTGCGGTGTTCTTCACTCTTATCAGTAATAAAGATCCCCTTCTTCATTTACTTATTGTTATAATTTAAGTAGCTCTATACTTGCTCATTGCTTGGTTAGAGTGCTCTAATTCTTGAGCTCGAGTTAGAGTAGTAAGTTTTATAGATTAAGCGCGGTGCTTAGGATATAGCTTACCCCTGAGTGCCACTAGGCCCATGGATAGTAGTGGTAGGTTCTAGGTGGTGACAGCCCTAGGATCCTCTGTATTCCACCATGTTCGGCCTAGTATCCAGTATGAGCGTAGGACTTTGGGACGTACGGTGGCTAATCAGTCGAACCCCGGTGAGTTTAGGACTTTGCGTGTCCTGAGTATAGCTGTCTCTTTGGTATAACAATCATTTGATCTTTTACTGAGATAGATTTCTCCCCCAAAACTTCAGAGCTACCTAGTGCGTGTTTCCACCTTAGTTATACTTCATTGATTTATCCTTACTAAGGTTATTACCCCATTTATCCATATCTTGATCCTTGACTATCATATCCTTGGAATCACAAACCCCGCCTTCCATTGGGAAAATATAAATTCGACACCTGGTACTCCCAGGTAAAGTGCTACATAATAGTTCTGTGCGCTTGCAGAATCCCATCACCTATCCTATAGAGCTACCCATAGAGCCTTTTTGGCCAACAATCATATACTTTGAGCATAGGGATTGACAACCCCCATGATTGCGTTGAGAAGTATTGTGCTAGAGGTTAGATTTGGCTATACTTTTTTGATAGCATTTGTAACTATCAACATTCATGACTTTTTCTGACGACATGGGCATCAAGATTTATAATTCTTCGCCATAATACGCCCAAGCCAATGGTCAGGATGAAGCTTCAAATCAGATTTTGATCAAGGTCATCAAAAAGAAGATTGAACAAAATCCCAGAAAGTGGTTTTGGACGTTGAGTGAGGCGCTATGAGCGTACCGGATGGCTCAACATGGATCGACTAAGGCCACACCATATGAGTTAGTTTATGGACACACTGCTGTCCTACCCTGGGAGATTCAGTCCGAGACACGGCGTATCACATTACAGAATAAGTTTACAGTCGGTGAATATAAAGATATCATGATGGACAGTCTTGAAGACTTGCACTTCATCGGCTTAAAGCTTTTGAATGCATTGATGCGAACAAGATGCGGGTAGCCAAATATTACAACACTAAACTAAGAGGCAAGAGTTTTGCCGAATCAGAACTGGTATGGAAGGTTATCTTGCCTATCGGTACTAAGGACAGCCGATTTGGCAAATGGTCGCCAAATTGGGAAGGTCTGTATCGAGTTGTGGAGTGTGCACCCGGCAATGCCTATATCCTTGAAGATTTGGAAGAGAGAAGGTTTGCTAGAGTGATCAATGGGAAATATCTGAAGAAGTATTATCCTACCATCCCAATTAGAGGGTGATAGCCGATCTGTTTGAGATCTGGCTTGGATAGCCGATTCTTAGTAAAGGATCGCCTTCAGGGTAAAAATAAAACTATGTAATAGCCGATTCCGCTGAGACGGGTCGCCTTTAGCGCAAAAAAGCAGTACCCTCGATGGGGTGGAACAGCTGATGCAATAAGCATCGCCTTTAGAGCAAAAATAATGAAAACACACAGCAGGAGTTTGGATTGCCAATGCCAAACGGAGTTCAAACTATTGATATATCTACATTGTGCCATGATACATTCTAATTCTCGGCGTTGGTGGCCCCGCTAATGATGTCCTCGGCTTCGGTGATGACGGTGACTCCGTCGGTGTGAGGGAAGAAGGCCCCTAGCTGAGCATGTGCCTGTCCCATGTCTTGCCCCTCCAGGAAACCAGGCTCGATAGCCTCAAGAGCTATGCCGGACCGGAGTCGCGCGACTACGAGGGCTCCGGTGGCACCATGACGAACGCCGGACAAGGCCACATGACGAACTCGGTGGTGGATGTCCTGGAGCCTCTGCGCCAGTGTCTCGCCATGGGAGTTGACGACGGTGGCGGTGTCCTCGGCGGCAACGCGCAAGTCATGCAGCTGCGCAGTCAGAGCTGTGAGAAGATAAAGATTCAATATCAGAGTCCCCATGAAACGACCTCGATTTCCACGAAGGGAAATCCACAGGCTCGAATTGTAATTCAACAGATTGCTTGGGACAATCCATGAAATTACCCATATCTCAGTTGACACCAGGATCCATACAACGATAATTAAGTCTTACATAAATATTTGTTACATCGCCACACTGGCGGAATCAACAATCAGAGAAGCTTTAGAAGATGCGGAAGCGATTCATCCTTCACGGCCAACTTGAGTGTAGCACGCGACCCTATTCCTCGTCATCATCTCCCTCGAAGTCGTACTCATTCTCGTCACCTGACAGCAAATTTATCAGTACGATTTGTACTGGCCACGGAGCCCACCTATGCAGCATTTGCTTTGTGGAAAGTGGATGCAAGGCTATACAAGCAGACCTATAGGCTGAGGTTTTCCTATGCAGCTGTAATCAATGTTTAATTAGTCAAGTTTTATCACCAGTTAACACCATCATCCCTTTTCCCATCACCACACCTCACATACCCACACCTCACTCTCATTCGACAGGCCCAACTCCCTCTCAGGCCTATCTCAGCGGCACACTACCACAACGGGTATACTGCCGGAAAAATGTCATCCAGGGGGAGAAGAGAACACTCACTACACTAGTAGAAGCTTCACAGGAAAGGTCCATAGCCAACAGGTTGGCATATGTATCGATCGATCAACCATACACTCTGCAGAGGTTTCACTACTCACAAGATTAGCCATCATAGGTGTTGCGCAAACACCTAGGCAGAATTCCGGGTGCTTGCTTGCCTAGGTCGATGCCACCCTACCACTCAGCCCTGGGATATTCCGGATCCTACACCGTTATGCTGAGACTGGGAGACACAGTACCGGGCCCATCCAGTGGTACTGTGCATCTAGGACGGAACGGGAACCCATCGACCGTCTCCGCCCACCCTTATCACCTTTCAACCTAGCAGTAGTGGCACCGTCCTACCAAGTAGTCCAGCCGTCTCCCGCCCATCAGAAGCGAGTGAGTAGAAAAGGATTCCCATGAACCTGAAACTAGTCCATCCTAGGTTTGACCAAGCAGGCATCTCCACTTAGGGGATACTCTCCCCGTGCCATCACAGCACCTCCGTCCACGGGCTTCAAACCACCAAGGCTATCCCACCCGGAACCTCCTCAACAACTTTACCCGCCACAGGTATCTCGCTTGGGGATGCCCAGGTTGCACCCCCGGCACGACTTGCCCCATGGGCTCGTCTCACATCCCACTTGGTCGACATCAACCCTTACCACGCACCCAAGACGCACGCAGCACTCTCTCCCAGTGGTTATAATCAGTTATACACCGTCCCAATTCCACCACATAGCATATAGCAAGTAGTAAGTAGTGGAAGAGTAACAGTAAAATAAGCAGCAGCGAACCTAACAGCGGATAGCAGGGTAAAGTCTTATCAAGGCAGGTAATTCAAATATACTACCATGCAACCAATCCATACATAATCATAAAGCAATAGCAACAATGTCATTTGCAATGCGTAATAGGATCTAAGGATTTGGTGGGACGTGGCACCTTCGTAGTCGTCTCCTAGCTCTTGGAAGTACTCGTGGTCGTCTTCCTTAGTCAGATCCTCCTCCGGCTCTGAAATCGAACACGAAATAGTCGCGTCAGCGACTCCTATAGAGTATTTCAGAAAAATCCAATAAAACAAAGAGCCAAATGCACACAAACATAGTCTTAGATTGTAGATCTCATTTTCCTGAGAATTTTGATATATGGTGCGCAATTTTTGGTCATCGTATGAATAAGTTATGAATTTCCAAAGATTATCCTATTTTCTGAAAATGGGAAAACTGGTCGGTTATTCAGGGGCAGCTCGGGATGTGGCGCGCGGGTTCAGTAGTGCGGCATGTGGCGCCTCAACAGAACACAGACCCGATGGTCGTCCAGGTGTTCGATGCTGGTTCCCAGAGAGTTGCCGGAGTTGGCGTAGCTCGGCGTGGCTCGGCGGTGGTCGGTGGTAGCTTGGCTGTGTTGGGGGTATCTCGGCGGAGCTCGGCGGTGGTCGGGGGTAGCTCGGCTGTGGTTGGGGGTATCTCGGCGGAGCTCGGTGGAGCTCGGTTTAGCTCGGCGGGGCTCGGGCGAATCGGAGATTCGGGGCGCCGAGGGTGCCGCTATCCCGAGCTCTCCCGGGGAGGCTCGGGCGAATCGGAGATTGGGTGCGCCCGAGGGTGCCGTTCTCCCGAGGTCTCCCGCGGAGGCTCGGGCGAATCGGAAATTTGGGTGCCCGAGGGTGCCGTTCTCCCGAGGTCTCTGCGGAGGCTCGGGCGAATCGGAAATTTGGGTGCCCGAGGGTGCCGTTCTCCCGAGGTCTCCTGCGGAGGCTCGGGCGAATCGGACATTTGGGTGCTGAGGGTGCCGTTCTCCCGAGGTCTCCTGCGGAGGCTCGGGCGAATCGGAAATTTTGGGCGCCGAAGGGGCTGCTCTCCCGAGCTCTCCTGGGGAGGCTCGGGCGAATCGGAAATTCGGGTACCGAGGGGGCTGCTCTCCCGAGCTCTCCTGGGGAGGCTCGGGCGAATCGGAGATTTGGGCGCCGAAGGGGCTGCTCTCCCGAGCTCTCCTGGGGAGGCTCGGGCGAATCGTAAATTTGGGCGCTGAAGGGGCTGCTCTCCCGAGCTCTCCTGGGGAGGCTCGGGCGAATCGGAGATTCGGTGCTAGCAGGGTTCCAGGGCGTCTGTTCAAGGCGGCGGTGTCTCTCCGGTGTGGCGGTCGGTGACAGGGCGGCGATGGCCATATTTCGGCAAGACAGGGCTCGGCTATCTAGCGGCGGTGCCGAGGCAGACTTGGCGAACCTCGGCGGCCTTTCTTCGCAGCGCGAGGCGTCCGGGGGTACTCGGAACGGATTTAGGCGAGGCGAAACCTGTCGGCGGCGATGTCATCGCGACGGTGAGGTTCCGGCGGGGTTAAGGAGGTCTTCTAGGAGATGTATACGCGTCCAGGGTCCAAGGCGATGGTATACCAACTACCAATTTTGGCTACCGAGCTTTCCAAGGTGTTCGGTTGTGGCGGCGGCGTGTCGCCGACGACGGCGGAAAGCGGCATCGCGGCTACGACCAAGTATTGGTTCAATCGAATGCGGTCTTGTCAAATTGGTGAGGCCAGAGAGGCATACAACACTCTGGTGGCGAACTTAGCCATGGCATGACCTTCTTTTGGCTACGGCTCGCGGCGGCGCTCCGGTAAGGTCGCGGCGCACGCGGCCAGGGCGATTCAGGCTTCCTCTAGCGCTTAGATCCGCGTAGCTAGCTCAAGGGGGTCGTGGCGGTGCTCCACGACGTTCTAACCTGTACGGGTGCTAGTCGGATTGCTCGGAACGGGTGATTCGGCGTCGGAACGCGTCGGTGGTGAGCGCGCTCCGCCGAGAACGCGTCGTGCTGCGTTCTCGGTCTAGCAAGCTTGTAATCCGGGGGTTTTGGCTGGTCGAGTGAGTGGATGGTGCAGGTGATCTTCCCGAGCCGGTATAGGCTCGTGCCTGCGCGTCCCGAGGGTGGAACGCCATGGCAAAAGCAGGGCAAGGTTCGGACATGGCGTGCGGTGGCTCACCGTGGTGTCGGTGAAGCTAGGATGGCGGTGCAGTGGCGAGTCGGAGCCGTGCAGAGCGATCGCAGTGCCGTGCCGCTCCTCGTCCGCAGCTCGGCTTCTCCTCCGTGTCCGGCTCCGGCGTGCTCCGCGGCGGCGGCGCTCCGGCAGCTTCTCCTCCTCTGCTCCGCCCTTTTCCTACGCTCTCTCTCTCGGTTTGTGCGGTGTGCCGGTCTGTGCTGCGGTGGCGGCGAGGGGAAATGAGGGTAGGGCTTCGGGGTGCTCCAATTTATAGGCGAGCTTGGCCAGCTCCAATGGTGAACGGTCTCGATTGCGCTCGGCCGATCGAAGGGCCGAGGCTCGAGTGGATCTAGGGCTCCGGATGGCGCGGGTTCGCTTGGCGGCCAAGAAAGGAGGGGACAGGAGGGGAACAGCGGGGTCCAGGGCTCTGCCATGCTGTCGGCTGTGGGACCGGGGTCACGCCATTCGCGCGACACCCCCGGCAGGCGCGTCGCCTTCGTGGGGAAGAAGAACAGTGGGGGCGAGAGTGGCTGACAGGCGGGGCCGGGTTGGCAGCGAGCGCGAGCGCGAGCGCGTGTGTGCCGGTCGCGCGCGTGCGCTGCCGAGCCGCGACGTGGGCCGCGCGCGGTGAGATGAGGAGAGGAAGGTCGGGCGGGCTCGGGCTGGCTTGCTGGCCGAACACTCTTTCTCCTTTTCTGTTTTCAGTTTAGTGTATATATACATATATTGCCCATTTAACATATTGAGTAAATACAAACATAAATTGCAATAAATCCCAAATGTGATGCATAAGTTATTATTCTATGTGATTGGAATTAAAATGCAAACTTCACTCCTTTATTTACCAATTTCATAATGAAACCTATATGCTTGCACAAGAAAAATGGGTCTTCACAATAGATAAATGAAAAATTTTATTTGGTTGGGATTTTTAGATTGTGTGGATTTTTAGGGTTGTTACAGTCCTCCCCCCTCATTAGGATCTCGACCTCGAGATTCAGAGTTAACGTACCCTTCGAAGAGGTAAGGAAACATAATCCGCAAGTCCGATTCCTTCTCCCACGTAGCTTCCCTTTCAGTGTGATTGCTCCACTGTACCTTGCACATCGGAATGGTTTTGTTTCGCGTCTCTTTGGTATCCCGTGCCAAGATCTTGATCGGATGTTCCTTGTATTCAAGTGTGTCTTGCAGGTCCAATGCATCCGTAGGAACTTGCTCCTCGGGAAGCTTCAAACACTTCCTTAATTGCGAGACATGGAACACGGGGTGTACTCCAGATAATTCCTCCGGTAGTTCCAGCTTGTAAGCAAGCTTTCCAACCCTTTTACAGATCTTGTATGGCCCAACATATCTTGGTGCCAACTTCCCTTTTACGTGGAATCTGACAGTGCCACGAAGTGGAGATACCTTGAGGTAGACATAATCCCCAACCTCGAACTCAAGCTTTCTACGTCTTCTATCTGCATAGCTCTTTTGCCTACTCTGTGCAATCCTCAAATTCTCTCTTACTTGGGCAACACCTTCTTCTGCTTCCACAATCTTAGCAGGACCGAAGAATGTCCTCTCACCTGGTTCTGACCACATTAGTGGGGTCCTACAGGGTCTCCCATACAATGCTTCAAACGGTGACATCTTGAGGCTTGTTTGATAGCTGTTGTTGTATGAGAACTCGGCGTGGGGTAGACAGCTCTCCCATCCTTCCTTGTACCTCAATACGCAAGCACGTAACATGTCCTCGAGAATCTGGTTCACTCTTTCTGTTTGCCCATCCGTTTGCGGGTGGTATGCGGTGCTATAGTCGAGCTTGGTTCCGATGGACTTGTGCAAGGATTCCCAGAACTGTGATACGAACTGTGAGCCTCGGTCAGATATAATACTCAGAGGCGCCCCATGTAACTTCAAAATGTTTGATACGTACAGATCTGCTAGCTTTTCGACTCTATATTTCCTTTTGACCAGTATAAAATGTGCAACTTTGGTTAGACGGTCCACTATTACCCATATAGAATCATATCCATGCTCGGATCGGGGCAGTCCTATTATGAAGTCCATGGATATGCACTCCCACTTCCATTCTGATATCTCAACTGGTTGTAGCAACCCTGCTGGTCTCTGATGTTCGGCCTTGATTCTATTGCATGTATCACATCGGGCTACATGCCCTGCAATGTCTGTCTTCATATTCTCCCACCAGAAGTGCTTCCTTAGATCATGGTACATCTTGGCTGACCCTGGGTGAATGCAATATTTGGAGTCATGGCCTTCTGACAGAATCTCTTCTCGTATCGCTGAATCCGTCGGTACACAGATTCTATCTTTGTACCATACAGTTCCCTGCTCATCTTCTCGGTATCCAGGGCCTCTTCCCAGCTTCATCAAACCACGGATATAGTCTATCTCAGGACAGTTCTTTTGCGCTTCACGGATTCGTGAGGTGAGATTGTACTCGACGCGAAGCTCATTTAGCGTGCCATAGGAGATTACCTCGAGCTGGAACGCGTCAAACTCTCTCCTGAGCGCAGGTGGCATAGAGTTGGTGATGAGGGTATGGCAGTAGCTTTTGCGGCTAAGTGCATCAGCGACAACATTAGCCTTTCCTGGGTGATAATGGATCTCAAGATCATAGTCCTTGATGAGTTCCAGCCATCTGCGTTGCCTCATATTCAGATCTTCCTGTGTGAAGAAGTACTTCAGGCTCTTGTGGTCAGTGTAGATGTCACACTTGTTGCTTATCAGATAGTGTCTCCAAATCTTGAGTGCATGTACCACGGCTGCAAGTTCTAGGTCATGAGTCGGGTATCGCTGCTCATGCTCCTTCAACTGCCTTGAGGCATAAGCTATCACTCTTCCTTCTTGCATTAGTACACAGCCCAAACCTTGCCGAGAGGCATCACAATATACAACAAAATCCTTGTGAATATCGGGCAGGGCTAGTACAGGTGTAGTAGTGAGCTTCTCCTTCAAGGTCTGAAAACTCTTCTCACATTCAGGAGTCCATATAAACTTGTTCTCTTTCTTCAGCAAGTTGGTCATGGGTCTTGCAATCTTGGAAAAATTCTCAATAAATCTGCGATAGTATCCTGCAAGTCCCAAAAAGCTTCTGATTTCTGACACATTACAGGGTTGTTCCCACTCTTTCACAGCTTCAATCTTGGCTGGGTCTACTGCGACTCCTTCTCCTGACAGTACGTGTCCAAGGAAAGCAACTTCCTCAAGCCAGAATTCGCACTTGGAGAATTTGGCGTATAGCTGGTTGCGAGACAACCTCTCCAATACGGTCCTCAGATGATGTTCATGTTCCTCTTTTGTGGCTGAATAAACTAATATATCATCAATGAATACCACCACAAACTTGTCTAGCTCATTCATGAAGACCTTGTTCATCATGTTCATGAAGTATGCCGGAGCATTAGTGAGTCCAAATGAGACTACTGTGCACTCATATTGTCCATATCTAGTGACAAATGCAGTCTTCGGGATATCTTCTTCCCTGATCTTCATCTGATGATACCCTGATCGGAGATCGATCTTTGAGAAGTACTTGGCATTGCTCAGTTGATCTAACAGATCATCGATGCGGGGCAATGGGTACTTATTCTTGACTGTGACCGCATTCAGGTTCCGGTAGTCAATGCACATCCTCATCGTGCCATCCTTCTTCTTGACAAACAAAACGGGAGATCCCCAGGGCGAAGCACTTGGCCTAATGAATCCCTTCTCCAGTAATTCTCCCAGCTGTTTCTTGAGTTCCTTCAACTCATCAGCCGACATTCTGTAGGGTCTTTTGGCAATCGGTGCAGTCCCTGGCATCAGCTCTATAACAAACTCCACATCTCTATCTGGTGGCATTCCTGGCAACTCCTCTGGAAATACGTCATTGAATTCACAGACTACTGGCACATCTCTGAATGTCAGCTCTGTTTTATCTGCTTTAGTCTCCAGGGCACATAGGAGGGCTTGGACTCTCTCGGTTTGGGGTACACATCGGACAGCTGTTCCCCAAGGGTGGGTTACCTGAACATATCTAGGTGAACAAGATATCACTCCCCGGTGTTTGGTTAGCCATTCCATGCCTAAGATGACATCTAAGCTATTGGAGGGTAGTAGGGTTAGGTCAGCTCGAAAGTCAAGTCCCTCGATAGTGATTATCACTCCTCTACATATGTGAACGCTTCTGAAGGTTCCTAAGGGCGAGCTAGTTAGGATGGGGTTTGCCCTCGGGGTTACCGGTATGTTATGCTTACGTGCATATGCAGATGAAATGTATGAACATGTAGCTCCCGAATCGAACAGAACTGTAGCCATGTTACCCTGAACTAGGAACGTACCGTACACAGCATCAGGTGCAGCTTCAGCTTCCTCAGCGGTCATGTGGTTCAGTCTTCCTCGGGTAGCAGATCCCCGGTTCGGTGTGCCCTGTGCAGCTGCTGGTGCGCGGTTGAGGTCGGGGCACACAGCCACACGGTGTCCAGGCTTTCCGCATCCGAAGCAAGTGAAGGGCGCACTGCCTGCTGTAGCTGTCGCAGGAGCCTTCCAATTGCCTGTCCTTGGCGTGTTGGCAGCGGGGGCGGGTGTGTTCTGCACAGCTCGAGTCGGCGCAGGGTAGGTCTGAGTGGGGCGGTGATAGTTGCTGCTGTTGGTACCACCACGGCTCGTTCCCGAAGAAGGTCCCTGGCGGGTTCGGAAAGACGGAGGTGCACCCGTTCGCTGTCTCTGGGGTGGAGTAGTGCGAGCGGGTCCCTCAGAGCGGCGCTTCTTTCCCCTGTTCTGGGCCTCGAATTCCAGTCGTGCTTCCATGCGATCCTTCTCGATCTCAATACAGCGGTCAATCAGCTCACGCAGAGTGTAGCTCTTGTTCCCTGACAGAGCCAACCTGATCTTGGTCTGAAGTCCCTTCCTGTAGTAGTACATCTTTTCCTTCTCGGAACTCACGCAAGACGCAGGTGCGTAGCGGAGCAAGCAGTTGAAGCGGGTGGTGTACTCGTGGATCCGATCAGCTCCCTGGGAGATGTTGCGAAACTCGTTCTCCTTGGCCTCCATGACTCCCTCAGGAATGTGGTGGTCACGGAAAGCCTCGGTGAACTCATCCCAGTCAATGCGGGCTGGGTCCTCGTGAGCGCTGGTGTAGTTGTCCCACCATGCCCGTGCAGCACCGGTCAGCTGGTGGCTAGCAATCCCAACACACTCCTCGTCGGAGCAAGTGGTCAGGTCCAGCTTCTTCTCCATCTCTTTAAGCCAATCGTCGGCAGCGAGGGGATCGCAGTCGGTCCCGTCGAAGGTAGGTGGCCTCAGCTTCAGGAAACCCTCCAGTTTCCTTTGGAAGTCATTCTGGGGTGGCCCGTGGTGCCTGTTCATCCCAGTAGCTATGGCATTCAGCAGCTGGGTCTGCTGAGCCATCACTTCCGCCAACGTCGGTGGCGGCGGCGGTGGCGGTGGCGGAGGCACGTTCTCGCCTTGTGGTGGCGGATCGATCACCGGCGGTGCATCCTCTGCCCGGCGCAGCTCTTCTTCCAGGTTAACTCCAGCACGTCTGCCAGCTGGGCGTCCACGGTTGCGACCACGCCCACGTCCTGGCGCAGGTGCGAGGGAGGGCTGGCGGTTTTCCAGGCGCGCGGAACGTCTCATTGACATCTGAAGTTATTAGGTACGTGCTCAGTGCAGTAATAATTTTTGTAGTGGTTTAAGTAGGAGTTAGATGTTTTCAACGATTTAAATGAATTTAAAACATTTTTCATGCTATCCTACACTCAACCAAAGAAGCATAAAGAACCATAAGAAGCATAAGATCCAAATGTCACTCATCACATGGTTATTATTACATAAAGGATGTTCCTAGCTGCTAAGAAGATCGTGCTATGCGCAGATAGCCAAATGACAGGACAACTCATGGTATCACTAGTCTAAGGGCCATGCAGGGTCCCATAAGCTACTGGTGCATAAGGTCAATGGCCATTTGATCGGGATCTCAATAGTGCCGTCGTGCAGTGGACGAAGTGGTGGTCCAAGGCTGGTCATCTGCAAATTTTTCAAGAAACGGATTAGCAGGTCTTTGTATTAGATAAGCCATTGCATAAAAAGTGAATGCAAGGTCGGTAATATAACCGAAAGAGAGTCTGGTTTCCTATTCTAACGTCCATTTTCTATGGGTCTCGTCCTACAGTCAAGTATGGCTCTGATACCAACTGAAACGACCTCGATTTCCACGAAGGGAAATCCACAGGCTCGAATTGTAATTCAACAGATTGCTTGGGACAATCCATGAAATTACCCATATCTCAGTTGACACCAGGATCCATACAACGATAATTAAGTCTTACATAAATATTTATTACATCGCCACACTGGCGGAATCAACAATCAGAGAAGCTTTAGAAGATGCGGAAGCGATTCATCCTTCACGGCCAACTTGAGTGTAGCACGCGACCCTATTCCTCGTCATCATCTCCCTCGAAGTCGTACTCATTCTCGTCACCTGACAGCAAATTTATCAGTACGATTTGTACTGGCCACGGAGCCCACCTATGCAGCATTTGCTTTGTGGAAAGTGGATGCAAGGCTATACAAGCAGACCTATAGGCTGAGGTTTTCCTATGCAGCTGTAATCAATGTTTAATTAGTCAAGTTTTATCACCAGTTAACACCATCATCCCTTTTCCCATCACCACACCTCACATACCCACACCTCACTCTCATTCGACAGGCCCAACTCCCTCTCGGGCCTATCTCAGCGGCACACTACCACAACGGGTATACTGCCGGAAAAATGTCATCCAGGGGGAGAAGAGAACACTCACTACACTAGTAGAAGCTTCACAGGAAAGGTCCATAGCCAACAGGTTGGCATATGTATCGATCGATCAACCATACACTCTGCAGAGGTTTCACTACTCACAAGATTAGCCATCATAGGTGTTGCGCAAACACCTAGGCAGAATTCCGGGTGCTTGCTTGCCTAGGTCGATGCCACCCTACCACTCAGCCCTGGGATATTCCGGATCCTACACCGTTATGCTGAGACTGGGAGACACAGTACCGGGCCCATCCAGTGGTACTGTGCATCTAGGACGGAACGGGAACCCATCGACCGTCTCCGCCCACCCTTATCACCTTTCAACCTAGCAGTAGTGGCACCGTCCTACCAAGTAGTCCAGCCGTCTCCCGCCCATCAGAAGCGAGTGAGTAGAAAAGGATTCCCATGAACCTGAAACTAGTCCATCCTAGGTTTGACCAAGCAGGCATCTCCACTTAGGGGATACTCTCCCCGTGCCATCACAGCACCTCCGTCCACGGGCTTCAAACCACCAAGGCTATCCCACCCGGAACCTCCTCAACAACTTTACCCGCCACAGGTATCTCGCTTGGGGATGCCCAGGTTGCACCCCCGGCACGACTTGCCCCATGGGCTCGTCTCACATCCCACTTGGTCGACATCAACCCTTACCACGCACCCAAGACGCACGCAGCACTCTCTCCCAGTGGTTATAATCAGTTATACACCGTCCCAATTCCACCACATAGCATATAGCAAGTAGTAAGTAGTGGAAGAGTAACAGTAAAATAAGCAGCAGCGAACCTAACAGCGGATAGCAGGGTAAAGTCTTATCAAGGCAGGTAATTCAAATATACTACCATGCAACCAATCCATACATAATCATAAAGCAATAGCAACAATGTCATTTGCAATGCGTAATAGGATCTAAGGATTTGGTGGGACGTGGCACCTTCGTAGTCGTCTCCTAGCTCTTGGAAGTACTCGTGGTCGTCTTCCTTAGTCAGATCCTCCTCCGGCTCTGAAATCGAACACGAAATAGTCGCGTCAGCGACTCCTATAGAGTATTTCAGAAAAATCCAATAAAACAAAGAGCCAAATGCACACAAACATAGTCTTAGATTGTAGATCTCATTTTCCTGAGAATTTTGATATATGGTGCGCAATTTTTGGTCATCGTATGAATAAGTTATGAATTTCCAAAGATTATCCTATTTTCTGAAAATGGGAAAACTGGTCGGTTATTCAGGGGCAGCTCGGGATGTGGCGCGCGGGTTCAGTAGTGCGGCATGTGGCGCCTCAACAGAACACAGACCCGATGGTCGTCCAGGTGTTCGATGCTGGTTCCCAGAGAGTTGCCGGAGTTGGCGTAGCTCGGCGTGGCTCGGCGGTGGTCGGTGGTAGCTTGGCTGTGTTGGGGGTATCTCGGCGGAGCTCGGCGGTGGTCGGGGGTAGCTCGGCTGTGGTTGGGGGTATCTCGGCGGAGCTCGGTGGAGCTCGGTTTAGCTCGGCGGGGCTCGGGCGAATCGGAGATTCGGGGCGCCGAGGGTGCCGCTATCCCGAGCTCTCCCGGGGAGGCTCGGGCGAATCGGAGATTGGGTGCGCCCGAGGGTGCCGTTCTCCCGAGGTCTCCCGCGGAGGCTCGGGCGAATCGGAAATTTGGGTGCCCGAGGGTGCCGTTCTCCCGAGGTCTCTGCGGAGGCTCGGGCGAATCGGAAATTTGGGTGCCCGAGGGTGCCGTTCTCCCGAGGTCTCCTGCGGAGGCTCGGGCGAATCGGACATTTGGGTGCTGAGGGTGCCGTTCTCCCGAGGTCTCCTGCGGAGGCTCGGGCGAATCGGAAATTTTGGGCGCCGAAGGGGCTGCTCTCCCGAGCTCTCCTGGGGAGGCTCGGGCGAATCGGAAATTCGGGTACCGAGGGGGCTGCTCTCCCGAGCTCTCCTGGGGAGGCTCGGGCGAATCGGAGATTTGGGCGCCGAAGGGGCTGCTCTCCCGAGCTCTCCTGGGGAGGCTCGGGCGAATCGTAAATTTGGGCGCTGAAGGGGCTGCTCTCCCGAGCTCTCCTGGGGAGGCTCGGGCGAATCGGAGATTCGGTGCTAGCAGGGTTCCAGGGCGTCTGTTCAAGGCGGCGGTGTCTCTCCGGTGTGGCGGTCGGTGACAGGGCGGCGATGGCCATATTTCGGCAAGACAGGGCTCGGCTATCTAGCGGCGGTGCCGAGGCAGACTTGGCGAACCTCGGCGGCCTTTCTTCGCAGCGCGAGGCGTCCGGGGGTACTCGGAATGGATTTAGGCGAGGCGGAACCTGTCGGCGGCGATGTCGTCGCGACGGTGAGGTTCCGGCGGGGTTAAGGAGGTCTTCTAGGAGATGTATACGCGTCCAGGGTCCAAGGCGATGGTATACCAACTACCAATTTTGGCTACCGAGCTTTCCAAGGTGTTCGGTTGTGGCGGCGGCGTGTCGCCGACGACGGCGGAAAGCGGCATCGCGGCTACGACCAAGTATTGGTTCAATCGAATGCGGTCTTGTCAAATTGGTGAGGCCAGAGAGGCATACAACACTCTGGTGGCGAACTTAGCCATGGCATGACCTTCTTTTGGCTACGGCTCGCGGCGGCGCTCCGGTAAGGTCGCGGCGCACGCGGCCAGGGCGATTCAGGCTTCCTCTAGCGCTTAGATCCGCGTAGCTAGCTCAAGGGGGTCGTGGCGGTGCTCCACGACGTTCTAACCTGTACGGGTGCTAGTCGGATTGCTCGGAACGGGTGATTCGGCGTCGGAACGCGTCGGTGGTGAGCGCGCTCCGCCGAGAACGCGTCGTGCTGCGTTCTCGGTCTAGCAAGCTTGTAATCCGGGGGTTTTGGCTGGTCGAGTGAGTGGATGGTGCAGGTGATCTTCCCGAGCCGGTATAGGCTCGTGCCTGCGCGTCCCGAGGGTGGAACGCCATGGCAAAAGCAGGGCAAGGTTCGGACATGGCGTGCGGTGGCTCACCGTGGTGTCGGTGAAGCTAGGATGGCGGTGCAGTGGCGAGTCGGAGCCGTGCAGAGCGATCGCAGTGCCGTGCCGCTCCTCGTCCGCAGCTCGGCTTCTCCTCCGTGTCCGGCTCCGGCGTGCTCCGCGGCGGCGGCGCTCCGGCAGCTTCTCCTCCTCTGCTCCGCCCTTTTCCTACGCTCTCTCTCTCGGTTTGTGCGGTGTGCCGGTCTGTGCTGCGGTGGCGGCGAGGGGAAATGAGGGTAGGGCTTCGGGGTGCTCCAATTTATAGGCGAGCTTGGCCAGCTCCAATGGTGAACGGTCTCGATTGCGCTCGGCCGATCGAAGGGCCGAGGCTCGAGTGGATCTAGGGCTCCGGATGGCGCGGGTTCGCTTGGCGGCCAAGAAAGGAGGGGACAGGAGGGGAACAGCGGGGTCCAGGGCTCTGCCATGCTGTCGGCTGTGGGACCGGGGTCACGCCATTCGCGCGACACCCCCGGCAGGCGCGTCGCCTTCGTGGGGAAGAAGAACAGTGGGGGCGAGAGTGGCTGACAGGCGGGGCCGGGTTGGCAGCGAGCGCGAGCGCGAGCGCGTGTGTGCCGGTCGCGCGCGTGCGCTGCCGAGCCGCGACGTGGGCCGCGCGCGGTGAGATGAGGAGAGGAAGGTCGGGCGGGCTCGGGCTGGCTTGCTGGCCGAACACTCTTTCTCCTTTTCTGTTTTCAGTTTAGTGTATATATACATATATTGCCCATTTAACATATTGAGTAAATACAAACATAAATTGCAATAAATCCCAAATGTGATGCATAAGTTATTATTCTATGTGATTGGAATTAAAATGCAAACTTCACTCCTTTATTTACCAATTTCATAATGAAACCTATATGCTTGCACAAGAAAAATGGGTCTTCACAATAGATAAATGAAAAATTTTATTTGGTTGGGATTTTTAGATTGTGTGGATTTTTAGGGTTGTTACACCCCATCAACGCATTCCAAGATGGTTCCAGGGAGTTCACCTGCCACCGCAGCATCCGATTCGGCGAGATGGGTTTGCATGGCGGCCACCTCGGCCTCGGTGGCTTCGACCACGGCTGCTTGGGCTTCGTTGACGCCTTGCAGCCGGCCGTTCTCCTTCGTAGCCTCTAAATAGAGGTTATTGCACTCCACCATCTAGTGGTGGAAGCGTCTGCCCTCGGCGACGGTGTAAGAGCCGGCCGAGTCCGAAGAAGACCCGGAGTTGGATCCCTCCTGGGAAGTGGCACTTGAAGCCGGACCCTGGGGGAGGTCTGGCGAAGGCGTAGTACAGCGGACGTGCCCAATGTCTGCCCCTATTGGAGCGCCTGAAGGCAGGTTGAGGTGACGCGCCTGGCTGGAGATGGCAGAAGAAGATGTCTCAGATTCGAAAGCCGAAAATCTAATGCCATGGGTGTAGATCGGCTTACCTGCTGTAGACGCGCAGCATCCGAGGTGTCGCCGCAGACGTGGCCACGCGAGACGGACCCGCTGCCTCGCCGATTTGCAGGGGTGATGCCATCAGCCGCAGGAGCGGCTCGAGAAGGCCCAGCGGCGGTTCCAGAACCCCCGACGCCAGCGGTCGCCCGATTGCTACATGAGCGATAGTAGTAAGATTGAAGATAGTACATCAGGATGAATCGGGGCTTTACCTCAAGAAGGCATTCAGCAGATGGGTCTGCGACCTGAGGGCACGAAGTCGCCGGCAAAAGTACCGTTGGCGTAATCCGACGCCGGGTGCTTGCCGCGATCTCCATTGCCGGCCATTGGGTCGAGTTCGGAGAGGGGATGCGCTGGGCTTAAAGAAGGAGAGATGAAGAAGAATGGCCGGGTGAATGAAATCTAATTAATTGTGCGGTTGTTCGCTCAGGCCTAGGGTCTCATAAGACAGAGGCGTCAAGGCGGCTTCCTCGGGAGACGAGATGGCGCGGCGGAATTTATGTTGGAGTTAACTCGTGATTCTTGAATCTGGAACAGACGCGGCGCGTGGGGAAGGAGACGTTTCGATCGGCTATTTGGGTCAGTCATTCAAGATCGATTGATGGATCGGTTTCTTGGGTCGGTGCTAGAGAATCTAGCTGTTTAGCCAATTTAAAGGCAAGCAAGTGAAAAGCCGATTTGGGCTTATGGTAGACATTATCGTCATACAAGGCAAGTATTCATTACATCGCATAAAAGTTTACAGGTTCAGCAATGACCGAATAGAAGAGATGGCTTCGGCATGAAGAGTCAAGCCAGCCTGTAGGGATTCTTGGTCTTCATCAGCTATTGACTTGAGAAAGTTCAGGCGCTGTTGGATCAGTCTGCCTTCAACGACCATGGCACTGACTTGCTTTTTCTTCTGAACAAGGTCCACAGTGCTGGTTGATACAGTTATTTCGTGTTGAGTGATGGCCAGATTAACTTCTTCGAGCTCTTTCATCAACTGATCACACCTGGTTTTCAATGTTTCCAATTCTGATTCAGCTGTGTCAACTGAAGTTTTCTGTAACTTAACATAATCGGCTAGTCCAGTGGCTTCTTGCTTATTGGTCAGTTTGTTGTTCTTCAGCTTTTCAAGTTCTGTCAGATTTGCATGTGCAGATACAATACTTGGAGCTGCGTTTTTAAGCTTGAATAGCTGTTTTAGAGGGCTAAGGGCCACTGAGCGGGTCTGTTGTTGGATCAATTGGATGGTTTGATCAATTGGCTCGGAGTTCAGAGCTAGGTCGATTAAATTTCCCTCCAACTGAGTTAGAAGCTCATTTAGCCGATTCTTGAAATCTGGCTCTGATAGTACCAGGGATTTGGAGCTGAGTTCCTCCTCATCACAGTATTCTTCTAGATCAAAGGAATAGCTAGGAGATGAGATTTGCGGTGCTTGCATTTCCGGTCAAATTTATCAGAGAAATGACAATGCGAGGGGTGATCAGTTGATCAGTTAAAAAAGATACTCTACCTTGCCAGGATCTGTTGTAGGTGGGGCCAATGAAGTTTCTGGTTGTGTTTTCAGAGCTGCTTCTTTCCCAGCAATTGATGAAGTATCAAGGCATGTTTCTATGATCGGTTGAGGATCTGCAAAAATTGAAGATAAGTGATATAGCAGAAACACAATAGTGTTAACAGCCGAATTGTCTTACCTGGAGGTTCACTAGATGGTGTCCTTTCTTTTTCAAGCTTGCTCCACTGTCTTCGGAGGAAGGGCTGTTCGGTTGTATTTTTTTTAAAAAGGACAGAAATGCCCAGAGAGGTGAGATTGTGTACTTAAAGCTTAATCATCGACTATGTTTTCAGTAAATACCTGGCCTCTGGTTGTTCTTGCTAAGTGTCAGGGATCTTAGCCATGCTCGTCCTGATGACCTGTGGGTTCTGGTTGTTCTTCAGTTTGAGTTTCCTCGAACAATGATTGAATCATCTGGGTGTTCACCTAGTGATTAGCCGATTTAGCCGGACAATTAAATAAATGATGCAGGGAGTATTTCGAGATGTCCAGATACCTGGGCAGTTTTCTTTTTAGATCTTGGTTTCTTGACTATTGTTGACACTTCTTAGCGCAATCACCAGAGACAGGGTGTCAGGCTATCTCTGATAACCGCGCCAGAAGTGCCTGGGGGTATTTCTTATGTCTATTGGATAATTCCGCAAGCGAACAGAATATACCGCTGTAGCACTTCACCTAGGAGTATTCCAAGGTATCGTTATTTATTTTATCCCATGGGAAAGCGGTGCTAGGAATGTTAATAAAAGAGAGATCCTTAAGTCAATTGCAAATTAGCAACCAACTAATGATAAGAGGTAAATCGATATAGAGGAAAGATAATGACACAGAGACAAGGCAAGATTTAGTATAACTAGTAGAGTATAGCTAGGTGGGAGGTCAACGAGTGAGTTTAGGACTCCTATGACTCTTACTTTACTCTGTGAACTTAACCTTAACAGATAGGCGACTTAACTAGACCGCAACCTCACTTCTTGTGTGAAGGGGATAGTCTGAGACAATAGAGGATATAACCTCTACCCAAAGCGGCTATGCTCTTATGGGAGCCTAACTTTTAAGAACTTGCCTAAAACACGCGGAGGGCTACTAAGACTACATAGGGTTGTCACCACCTACTAGCACCCACAAACAATCTGTGCGACAAGCGGCAATCAAAGGCAAGACTTAGTATAAGCACCACGCTTACACTAACTCTCACTACTCTAGTTGTGTACAAAGCAACTAAAGCACCCTATGACAGGCGATGAACAGCACACAATAGCTGGTTACAGGATCACAATCTAGTATAAGACAACTATAATGCTAAGATAAGATACAACAATACTATAATGAATAGTAAAGTACTAAGTAAAGACTCAGTAAAGTAAAGTAAAGATAATATATTGATAAAAACAAAGTCTTACAGAAGGGAAGGTACAAGAGCTATACCAGACTCTCCAGAAGACGACTCCGGAGATCCCGAGCGTAGTTCGACTCGACTCTAACTCCCACACTAGACTAATACTACTACTAAGGAGAAATAATGGACTCTAGCATGCTTCTTGTGTCTCTTGTGTGTCTTGAAGAGGGTGGTGGCTACCTCTATTTATAGGGGGGGAGTGGAAAGGTGCCACGTCAGCGATCCGTGTGCCTTTCCACCTTAGCCCTTGGATGAACCACCTCAATACCACCTCAAGATGGATAATAGTGGTGAATCCAGCACGTGGGAAGCATGCAGGAGTTAGTGGAGAGCCAACCGACCTGGCTGGGCACCAGGGGGGTCGGCCGTCCCCTCTATGACAGGTGGGACTAGCTAGGGGCTTCTAGAAGGTGTCCCCATCTGTCATAGGGAGTGGCTCCACCTTTTGCTGAGTGTTTGTCACGTTGGTTCATCCCTTGATTCTTGTGCTTTGCTTCTCTACCATTGAATGGAAACACACTCTGATCCAAAGGTAGAAATGAGTTGAGTGGAATGTCACGAGGATCATGCCACGTCACCAGAGGCCTGTGGGCCCCTTACATGGGTCGGTCGATCCATGCATGGGCCCAGCTTGTGCTCCTGTCTCTTCCATGTGATTTTGTACACCATATCTTGAAGTTTAATGGCCTGTTTGGTCTTTTCTGCATTCACAAGCTAAGAGTACAAGTGGAACTAGTTATTGATAAAATATGTTCATGATATTCTTATTCTTCCTGGAACTCAAGGCATGTTGACGGTGTTAGAGTGCGGATTTTTAAAGCTTATCCACCATCAACAAGATCCCCCAAGCTTAACCTTTGCTCGTCCCGAGCAAATAACTAAACTTAGTCTCGGTGGATCAGGAGTTGCTACAATGTTCATATTTCATTAGTACCATGTGTTCAACAAAATACTTCTCTTTTGAATGGAAAAATTGGCTACAAAAAATTCATCCATATTACCTTAGTCTTTTATGGGGCTAATGACTTTCCCTTGCCTTAGGTGGTTGAGAGACAGAACAGTGTGACTAGAGCTCTAACTTTCTTATTCCTTGCAAGTTTCATACCGGAGGTTTTAGCAATATTTTTCAAAAGAAAACTTAATATTCCTCATATGGATCTCTCTTGTCGCTCAAATGGTGTATGATTCCTTACCAAGCCATAAAGTAAATGTTGCCTTCTCTTTTCATCCTACTTCTACAAAAGCTTATGTGGAGCTTAAGGTAAGAATGAAAGGATATAACATACTTACTTTTGCATGTATTGTAGAGTCAAAGCTTCGATCCAGAGAGAGAAGTGTCATACCCTTAGATCAGGATGTGCAAGCGTGTGGAAAATAGTGGACTAAAATGCTCCTCTATTTTAAAGTGTATCTCTCTAATAAATTTTTGAGACATGGCTATTATTTTATTTTCTTTTATTCATGAGCCTAGACTTGCTCATATTTTCTTTTATTTTCTTTTCTATGGACTTTCTTGTGTCCATCTTTCTTCTTTTTCTTTTTCTTTCATTTTGCATAGCCTTTTGTCTCTTCTACCTTATTGACTAAAAGAGATAATTTATGACTCTAACACATGGAGCATTTATTTGGTGGGAATGAAAGGCATGTTATTGCATACTTCCAGTGTAGAAGTAGCATAAATATGAGTGGTGTGTACGTGATCTTGATCTTGGGAGCATGATAAGTCTCTCAATAAGGGTCAACAAAACTTGACAAAACTCATTGCAAAGTAAATAGCTTATGTGAAAGGGTTAAGACATGTGTAACATACATGGCTGTGGTAGGAATTCATTACCATTGAGGAACAATAAGGTTTTGATTCTTTTAAAGAAATAAATCTCCAGTAATCATGCATGCTTAGAATAATATTATAGTAGCTCTTGTTTCACTATATCATATCTCACAACAACTTAGACTTAGTTCTAGCACTTGCAACCCACAAAGTGTTCAGGTTCATGATGATTTTAAATGAGCCAAGTAATGCATACTCAAAGAAATACTAATTTGTAAACTAGGCATTAAAGAAACATCAACAGAGCAACTATTCATCATTTCCATGAGGAAGATTAAACATTCATGAGACATGTGGGAAAACGATTTTTTTAAAGTAAAGATAATTGCATTAAAATTAAATGATGCAATAAGCTAGGATAGAATATTTACCTTAGTGGGGGAGAGGATCTCCCCCAAGCTTGGCTTTTGCTCATTGTGGTGGCGGATAGTATTGGAACCATCCCGCCCAACGTTGTGCTTCTTCATCTTGTATGGCTTGCAATAATTGGGCATTATGTTGTGCCATATTTAGTGTTGCATCTTGCTGAACCCATTGCGCCCATGTTATCGATGAGTTGATCTACTTCCGTCCTTTCATTCCGACGTCCCCTCGCCCGTGTGGACAGACGGGGAGTGCCTTGGAGTAGGCTGTGGAGGCCTTTCCATGGACCCTGAAATGTCCATGGAACTTGCCTTATCGCCTTCTTCTTCATTACCCCTGTAGCTTGTGAGGTGCCGCCTTGCTCGAATTGAGCGGCCTGCGACCTGCTTCTAGTCATCCTGCTTCTTCCTACAACATGTTGACTTCTTGCCTCTCAGTCCAGTTTAATGGTTAGTGTGCGAAGCGCATACAATCGACATCTCTCGCATGGGAGACGGACCTCAGCTGTATGGCCGCAATAAATCATTTTAAGGCCACCTTTTGGACCTCTCTTTAAAACTTGAGCACTTATGAAGGAATCTTCAGTTATAGTGTCTCGAGAAGAGGCAATGTATTTAAAGTAATGTGTTCCATTTAACAGATCCATTGTTTCAGCAATGCGAGTGATAAAGGAAGTAAAGAATATAGGCTCTTCTCTATGGGACACACCAAGCCAAAATTGGGCTAAAAGCTTAGCAGGTGAAACTTGTATTTTATTGGTTATGGCATAAAGCAATCTTAGCTCATCATTGTATAAAACTTGCACATTATAGCTAGGAAAAAGAGTTATAGACATCCAATAGTGAAGAAAGCGCAGAGTAGGATTATGAATTTTATCAGGATTAGGACTAGAGCAATCATCAGATCCAGATATGGCTTTCCAAAAATCAACTTTGTCAAATCTACTTGTGGCATTAATTAATTCTAACTGACAGGTGTTATCAAAACCAAGAGCCACACCAAAAACTCCCCAAGTCAAAATGTATTCTTTATTAAATATGCAAAAGTGAACATTATCATCTGTGACTTGTAAAGAGCATAGGAATTCTATAGTGAGCTCTTTAATTCCAAGTTCAGGAACTTCCCAAAAGCTTTCCCAACCAATTTTATTAAACACCGTATTAAATTCTGCGGTCATACCTGTGCTGTCCAAAAGGACAGGATCGATGATGCCAGTGTGTTCAAACCCGCGGTGTCGGATGGATGTTGACATTTCTTAGCGCAATCACCAAAGATAGACAGAAAGTCTATCCCCGGCAACGGCGCCAGAAATGCTTGTTGGCGTTTCTTAGCATCACTACTAAAGATAGGCTATAAGTCCGTGCTTAATAATAATACTAGAAACGTAAGTTGACATTCCGAACCACCATTACTTCAGAAAGGTAACCCTTGGCCCTTAATGGCCCCGGCCTAGGTAATGTAGTCTGCTAAATGCAGTTAGAAGTGCCGGATTGGCCTTCCTAACCGTCATTACTTATGATATGCAAAACTGTGACACGGCGCCGTGGGGTGCCCAAGAATTACAATCCTTAAGTAATGGTACTTAGGTATGCCAATCATGATAGCTCAGTATAGATAAATCCACAAGTGCACGGAACTATCATTGTAGCATTTCAACCCGTGGGATGTTGTATTTATAATTTCCCGTAGGAGGGCAGGACGAATGCATCTAGCTTTGGCATAAACATGATCACTTATTGAATGCATAGGTAGACATAGCATAGGCAGGGGTAAATCATAGTTCAAAGATAGTGGACACACATCTGAGCCGACCTCAAGGATAAAAGAAAAATAAAGAATAAAAGAATATATCTAATTGAGCAGGCATTGGTTATATATAACTATGCAAAGAACTGTTAGTAAACATCTAACTAGCATGTCTAGTATCAGGACTAAGTCTGGGATGACAGGGAGATCCCTGCAGCTGGTCTGCCAGCCGATAGAGACTTTACGAACTCCTACCCAATATCCGAACGTGGGGGAGTGCTAGAGATGGATAGGGCTATCACCACCTGCCCACCTACCCCTCTGCCCGTGCGATACCGGCATATTCGCCGATCTCCGCATACCCGAGCACCATGCTCGCATACTTGGAGACAACTCCTAACCTCCTAGGACCCCACCCCTTCGGAGTGACAGGCTAGGCTAAGAGCAACCATGACAGCACGACGAACCGTCACCTCATCCCTAGTTCTTCCTCTATTCATATGTAGGACCCTAAAAATCATCTTTTGAAAAATAGAATTAAAATGGTTAATTATTTGCTTTTATTATCTTGCATAATAGGAGAAATGATTTTCTTTTAAATATTAAATATGAAATTAAGCTTTTTAATTTCTTGTTGCATTCATGCTAGTGCATTCTATTTTTGTTTGTGTAGGGGATAGCTTGCTTGTGTGGTTTTCAAAATTTCAAATTCAAAATGAGATTGCATTTGAGCAATCAAAAGAGAAAAATCTTTTTATTTTCTCTCCTCTCTTCTTTCCTTTCGGTCCAGGCCGCGGCCGGCCCATCTTTTTCCCCTTCTCCCCGCGCGCGCTAGCGTGTTGGGCCACAGCCGGCCCAGCTCTCCCGGCCCGTGGCCGCAGCGCTGCTGCCCCTCCTTCTCTCTCTGACCCCGCGGGCCCGCTTGTCGGCGCCCGGCTTGTCCCCTTCCTCCAGCCGAAACGGCACAGTGGCCATTTCCCCCACGCCGCCGTGAACTGCCGGCGTGAGTGGCCATCAAGACCATTCCGCGCCATCCCTAGAGCCAGCCGAAGCGCCGCGACCCTTCCCCGCACCTCGCTCGGCCTATAAAGGGCAAAGCCGAGCCTCTTCCCTCTCCTTTCGCACCCCGCCACATTTCAGTGTGCCGCCGCTCGCCGAAGCTCCCTCCGGTGACCCTTTGCCGCCTCTGCCGCGTTGCCGAGCTGACCCAGGTAACGCCGCGCTCATTTGTGCCCCTGTCGAGCCCTTCTCACCTCCGTTTCGCTCGGAATCGAGCTCACCCGTGCGTCTTTTCTCTCTCCGCAGGTCCGCCGCCGTCGAGCTCTACCCCGGTGAGCTTCTCCGCCGAATCCAAGACCAGTTCTGTGCTTGCCGAGTTTTCCTCGATACGTCGGTGCTCTCGGTTCCCTGGGGGAGCCCAGAACTGCCTTGACCGCGATCGCCGGCGACCTCCGCGTGTTCGGCCATGGCGCTGCCGCGTCGGAGTGGCCCCAGAGTCATCCCCGAACCCCTTCGCGAGCTCACCATCTAATCCGGAGCACTCCCGTGACCTCCGTTACCTTCCCCGTCTCCCGCGTCGCTGTTCCGGCTGCTCGCCGGCGAGCTCGGGCCGCCACCCATGGCGCGCCGCCGCGTGGCGCGCCGTTCTACGGCTGCCGGCATGCCCCAACTCCGTGCGGTCCACGGTGTACCCGTGGACTCGAGCCCGCGCACCCAGTCCACACTGCAGCCGTGAACCAAGCCAACCCGCGCGTGACACGTGGCAGCGTGTCGGTCACGCACGCGACAGCCTTGGCTGTTTTGCATTTAAGCCCCTGGACTTTCTGATTTTCAACCCACAGTCCTGTGTAGTTCAAAAGTAATTGCATAGAGGCCCTGTTTTCTTCGGTTTAACCCTTGATCTCTTGGATTTTTGTGCCCGAGGTCCTCAGAGCCTATTTTATTCTTTATAACCCCTCTGTTTTAGGTTTAAATACGATAGAGGCGTCGGGTTCAATAATAGGGACTTCAAAATGATATTTTATTTATAGTTTAGCCCCTAAAACTTGTTTTGTTCATAACTTTCTCGTTTTACCTCCGTTTTCATTGATCCACGTATCCATGTGCTCGTAGAGACATGTAGAATAGTTTATTCTATTTATTTCTATCTTTTTGATGCATGGTGTAATGTTCTAATAGTATTTTATATGCTTCTATGCATGTAATGACTGGTATGATGCTTGATTGGTGATGTTCATGGTATTAGAGGACGAGTTCTTCGAGGAGAACGTTTGTGAGCAGTTCCAGGACCAAGCGGATTTTCAAGGCAAGTGTATATATGGTCTCCTTGTTACCTATCAATGATGCAATCATTTAAATTCATATGCATGAGTCCAAATGGATAAACACTAAGTTTTTTTACCTAGGAATACTTATACCTTGTTCCTTGCCACCTATGGGGGTTTTTGCATTAGAATTTTATACTATGCTTTGCTCAACAAAGACTTATGATAATTATGTTTAATTGCTACTTCTGCAATATGAGATAAAATGAACTTTTTAGCAACATGGTTTAGGAGACTGGTGCAAAGAACATTTTGGGCCCTAGTCAATCTCCATAAGGGTATTGCTTAAAGCAGCCACCCAGGTTTTTTCGTACAACCTTGAGGATTACATGGCTCTGATCTTAGACAAGTAACTTGATCTTCTCTAGCTTGTTAGTAGTTACCGAAAGGCGCAAGAGGGGGGCCTGGGTTCTAGAATGGGTTCCAAGCCTGTCAAGATGTGTGCTGGGCTGCGGTCACATGGTGTGCCATTCTTGAAGGGGGCCTCCATTCGCCTTGCAGTCGAAACCTCGCGTCTACTAACTTGTTAGAGTGACTAGTGAAAATCTTCGTAGTGGTTCCCTGCCCGCTCACCTTGGCAGTGTTTGTGGGTCAACGGGCCCCGGGCATCTGGGAATTCACAACTCACGGGTAAAGCTGTACAAGCTCTTCAGAGTTATTTCTATCAGATATATCAGCCGTGCTCACGGACACAAGCGGCCTGGGTCCTTTTTGTCCAAACCCGTATTGTGGAGAAGTCATGTTTTGGAGAACCTGGAAATCTTGGAGAGTTTGGAGAATGTTTAAACTTGTCTAATGAACTAATCACCCTTTGGGTTGGGCTATTCACTAAGTTAGATATTCAGGTTATCTAATAAAACTTGACCAACTAAAAGCAAACTGTAGCTAAGCTATATACACCCTTTTGAGCCTTGCATCCCCATTATATACATGCTGAGCGTGGTAAGCTGACGCATGTCGTTGTTTACCAAATCATCAAAAATCCCGGATGGGTACTAGATGATGATGAAGAGTATGTCGACTTTCCGGAGGATATCCAGGACTGATGAAGATGGCGTGCCCCCAGTTGGTGTCCCTGTTGGCTTGGAGAGTTTTCAGTTCACGTATCCGCTGTAATAACGGCCGTTGGCCACGATGTGAACTCCATGTGATGTAATAAGTTAATAATCGTTGTTCGTGCATAATGATAAACCGTTTGTGGTATATGTGGTTTGGACTTCCTGGGTCCACATATACTCTCGTTTGGATTTCTTTGTAAATCCGGGTGTTACAAATTGGTATCAAAGCCGAACTGACTGTAGGACGCCTTCTTTAGGTAGATCTGGATACCCCTCTAGGAGTACTTGAGAAATTTTTTATTGCTTTTACTAATTTACTACAAATTTTCTGGTACACTACTCTTGTTCTTTGCAAAAACCTCTGATCTAACTCATATTTAAAAACAGGTCGATGACACGTACCAAGCAGACCGCCCGCAAGAGCACTGGAGGCCGAGCTCCCACACGAGCGGAGTACCTGAGTCAGTTCATTCCGCAGCAGGACATCCCCGACCAGGTTGCAGCTGGAGATCCGAGTGACGACTCGGGGGACTCTAGTGGCGACGAGTCCTCTGACCGCTCCGACAGCCGTACCCGCTCTGACGAGGAACAGGACCAGGGCGAGGACGAGGTCCAGGGCGGAGGAGGAGACAACCCGCCGCCTGAGGACGATGACGAGGACGAGGAGCCGCGTCCAGGCTGGACCCGAGATACCTACACCGCCCTAGATGGAGATGAGTTCTACAATCCCAAGCTCTTTGGACTCGTGCAGTGACAGTACGCCACTCTCTCTGTTGCGGTGGAGTACAGGAGCAGGAGGTTCTCCCACCCCGACCACGCCGATTACTAGACCACGAAGGCTTTCGTGAAGACCTGGTGCGATGACGAGAGGGCCTGAAGGATCTGCTCCGTCACCCGTGCTTTGACCCCGACTTACACCCGTGAGTTTGGAGTTGAGGACACGGTGAGGCAGGCTCTCTGCGTGCACCGAGAGATGGTGTACCCCACCATTCAGGAGGACGACGACCGCTACTTCCCTCGACGCCGCCGGAGTGAGTCTGGCTACAGGGTTGCTACGCTTCAGGAGGGTGAGGGCGCCAGGTTGGCTGCGACTGTGCCACTAGTGGTCTCGCTTAATAGCGCCCTAGACCGAGCTCTGATGGACCAGCGGACCATGAGGCTAGAGCTTCAGAGGCTGCAGGACAGGGTCGACGACTTGGAGCGTCAGCAGCAGGGAGAGCGGCTAGGAAGACTACCATCTTCCATGGCGCACGACCCGGCCATCGTCGCTCAGCGCAAGAGGCACCACCCAGGATGCACCTGCTCCCGCATGACCATGGACCCCTAGGATCTCTTCTCATGCTATCGAGTTGCGAGTAATGCGAGTTTGAGTCATGTCCTGAGTTTGTCAGTTGTTGAGTCTTGTGGCATTTGAGTAGGTCTAAGAACTTGAGTTTAATAATGTGGCTTAATGCTTGTGATGATGGATCATGCATGATTTGGATTTTTGGATGATTGTGATGAGTGTGGGGCTTGTCCACAACCATCATCTCAATACTCTTTGGTTTTAATCTTTAATTAATAGTGGTTGGGTTTGTGTTTCAAAAATCCTCTCAATCTGTTTTTACCTGAGCACCCTGCTATATTTGGATCATATCCCAAAATTTGCTTATCCTATTGCTGTGAAAACTTTATGAGCACATCTGGACTTCCCTGCCTACCATCTGCAACTGGTTTTATGTTCATAGCTATCACGGTTTGAGATTTATGGTCGTTCGAAGTTATCACTGTCTGCTGTCAGGGAATTGTAAACAGATCTGAATGATTGCAGTTTTTACCAATTTTTGCCACTGAATCAGCAAAAGTGATCTACATAAGAGTTGTAGAAAATTTTTCAATATTTCCAACGGTATAGCCCATATATTCAGATTGTTTTCAGAGAATAAATTATGATTAGATTACTGCACTGATGATTTTGCCTATCGCCTGAAAAATTCAGATTGTGTATCATTCCTTATGCAACCAAGTTGTGCACCTATTTTACGTTCTATGCTGATCCTACCTGAGTATTATTGACCCCTACAACAAAGAAACTCATCCAAGGTATGTACTTGTCACAGATGGTGGACACAAGGAGTGCGGGTGGCAACAGGAATCCACCTCCGCCGCCACCGCCTATTTCGATGGAACAATTGATGGCTATGCAAACTCAACTGATGCAACAAATGACACACGCCATGCAGAATATTCAAAACAATCCCCCACCACAAGCCCCTCAACAAGTCCATGATAAGAGGGGTGAGTTTTTGAAAGGTCGCCCGCCGGTATTCAACAGCTCTCCTGACCCGCTTGAAGCGGACGACTGGTCCGTGCGGTGGAACGTCAGCTTGATATAGCTCAGTGCAATGATCACGAGAGGGTTCTTTATGCTTCAGTACAGCTTCAAGGAGCCGCTCTTGATTGGTGGGAAGCATTTCAAAATGGTCATGCGAATGCAAATCAAATTACTTGGCAAGAGTTCAGGGAGAGATTTCGCTCTCATCACGTCCCTGCTGGCATCATGAGGCTCAAGAGGAAGGAGTTCCTCTCTTTGAAGATGGGCAGTATGTCTGTGAGTGAGTACAGGGATAAATTTATCTAGCTCTCTCGTTACTCTCCCCATGATGTTGAAGACAATCAAGACAAGTAAGAACTTTTCATGGAAGGGTTGAATGATAGTCTGCAGTATCAATTGCTTTCCCATACTTTTGAAAATTTCCAGAAGTTAGTGGACAAAGCTCTCGTGATTGAAAGCAAGAAACGTGACATTGAAGTGAAGAAACATAAGTTTCAAGAGAGGAAGTCTAGTAGCAACAGCCGTCCCCGTTTTAACCAGCCGCAAAACAATCAGCAGAGGTACCAGAGTCAGCAATCTGGAGCTAACCGGTCACAGTTTCAGTTGAAGAACAATTCCCAACAGTCCCAGTTCCATAATCAAGGTGCCCGCCAGAGTCAAGGTGGAAACACACCTGTGAAAACCAACCCCTCAGCTGCTTACAACCCCAATAACAACAACAAGTGCTACGTGTGTGATGAGACAGGGCACATATCTTATAATTGCCCGAAAAGGACGAATCAAGGTCCGTTGACTGCTCCTAACAACCAGAAGCTGGGTGCTCACACCCCAAGCAAGCAAGGCCAACAGAATTATACCCGAGGCAAGGTGAACCACGTTACCTCCGAGTCTGTGCAGGAGGGACCTGGTGTAGTAATCGGTACATTTTCAGTCAACTCCCATCCTGCCTCATTTTTATTTGATTTCGGAGCATCGCATTCCTTTATCTCTGCTCAATTTGTGAAGAAACATGCTATGTTTATTCAACCTCTGCAAAGAAATATGATGGTTAGTTCACATGGGCTTGAAATGAAGCCAACCCTTATGTGCCCTAAAGTTAGGCTTAATATAAGTGGGGTAGACTTCACAGCAGAGCTTGTTGTACTAAATTCTACCGGATTAGACGTAATCGTTGGGATGGATTGGTTATCAGCACACAATGCAGAGATTAAGTGCTCTGCCAGAACAGTTGTGTTGAGTACAAAGTCTGGTGAAAGAATTGAGTTTCGATTATCGGCACTTGCACAAGGTGATTGCCAACTGAATCATATGAAGGATGTTGCAATCGACAATATCCACATCATAAATGAATTTCCTGATGTATTCCCCGACGATCTGCCAGGTATGCCACCTGAACGAGATGTTGAATTCATAATAGAACTATTACCTGGCACTGCACCAATAGCAAAAAGACCTTATAGAATGGGAATGAATGAATTAGAAGAACTTAAGAAACAGTTAAGGGAATTGCAGGACAAAGGTTATATACGTCCTAGTTCCTCACCTTGGGGTGCTCCCGTCCTGTTTGTGGAGAAGAAGGATGGTTCACAAAGAATGTGTATTGATTACAGGTCTTTGAATGAAGTGACCATTAAAAATAAGTACCCGCTGCCAAGAATCGATGATTTGTTTGATCAACTGAAGGGTGCTTGTGTATTCTCCAAGGTTGACCTGAGGTCTGGTTACCATCAGTTGAAAATCCGCGTATCTGACATACCAAAGACTGCCTTTACAACACTATATGGGTTGTATGAATTCACAGTGATGTCATTCGGTTTGACAAATGCCCCTGCATACTTTATGTACTTGATGAATAATGTTTTTATGGAATACCTTGACAAGTTTGTGGTGGTATTCATAGACGACATATTGGTTTACTCAAAGAATAAAAAAGAGCATGAGGAACACTTGAGAATGGTATTACAGAAACTGAGAGACCACCAACTGTATGCAAAATTGAGCAAATGTGAATTCTGGCTTAAGGAAGTGTATTTCCTTGGTCATATTATCTCTAATGGTGGAGTGGTAGTAGACCCAAAGAAGGTAAAGGATGTAGTGAATTGGAATCCTCCAAAGAATGTGAGCGAAATTCGAAGTTTCTTGGGTATGGCCGGATATTATTGGAGATTCATAGAAAGGTTTTCGGAACTAGCAAAACCAATGACGTCTCTACTTGAAAAGGATGCAAAATTTGTGTGGTCTGATAAGTGTCAAGCAAGTTTTGAAGAGTTGAAGAAGAGACTAACCACCGCTCCAGTGTTGGTATTACCGAATCTTTCCAAGAGTTTTTCTATATACTGTGATGCATCAAGACAAGGGTTAGGCTGTGTCCTTATGCAAGAAGGTAAAGTGGTTGCTTATGCCTCAAGACAGTTGAGAAAGCATGAGTTGAACTATCCTACTCATGACTTGTAGTTGGCAGCCGTGGTTCATGCACTGAAAATATGGAGGCATTATTTAATTGGGCATAAGTGTGAAATCTTCACCGATCATAAAAGCCTGAAATACATATTCACTCAGTCAGATTTGAATTTAAGGCAACGCAGGTGGCTAGAATTGATTAAAGATTATGACCTTGAGGTACACTACCACCCTGGGAAGGCGAATGTAGTAGCTGATGCTCTTAGTTGAAAGAGCTGTGTGAATATGGTCTATACCCCTCAGCTACCAAAGGAATTAAGCGAAGAGTTTGCCCACTTAAACCTTTTGATGGTAGCTAACACCGTGGAACTTACGGTGGAGCCTAAGCTCGAGAATGAAATCCGTAAAGGACAACTGGAAGATGAGGATATAAAAGATATAGCCGAACGTATAATAATTGGTAAAGCACCGGGATTTAGTTTGGACGATCAAGGAACAGTTTGGTTTGGAAAAAGAATCTGTGTACCTGACATAAAAGAAATAAAAGAAATGATTCAGCATACTCCATACATCCGGGGAGCACAAAAATGTATCTTGATCTCAAGGAGAAATACTGGTGGAATGGTTTGAAAAGAGATGTGGCGGAATATATAGCCATATGTGACACATGTCAAAGAGTTAAGGCAGAACATCAAAGGCTAGCTAGACTACTTCAACCTATGAAAATTCCAGAGTGGAAGTGGGAAGAAGTAGGAATGGATTTTATAGTGGTCTTACCTCGTACTCAACAAGGATATGATTCGATATGGGTAATCGTGGATCGATTAACGAAAGTGGCACACTTCCTCCCTGTCAAAACAACCTACTCAGGGGCAAGACTAGCTGAATTATACATGGAAAGAATTGTTTGCTTGCATGGAGTACCTAAAAAGATAGTGTCTGACAGAGGTACTCAGTTTATATCTTAATTCTGGGAAAAAGTTCATGGCTCCTTGGGTACTAAGTTAACCTTCAGTTCCGCTTACCATCCGCAAACAGATGGACAGACAGAAAGGACTAACCAGATTCTAGAAGATATGTTAAGAGCTTGTGCGTTGCAGAGCGGAGTTAGTTGGGATAAAAGCCTACCATATGCGGAATTTTCATATAATAACAGCTATCAGAAGAGCTTAAAAATGTCACCCTTTGAAGTACTATATGGTAGGAAATGCAGGACACCGTTGTTCTGGAATCAGACAGGAGAAACCCAAGTGTTTGGGCCTGAAGTGTTGAGACAGGCAGAAGAACAAGTTCAAACAATTCGTCAAAATCTCAGAGTTGCTCAATCAAGGCAGAAAAGCTATGCAGATACAAGAAGAAGAGATTTGGAATTTAACATTGGAGATTTTGTATATCTCAAGGTGTCACCTATGAGGGGAGTTAAACGGTTTCATGCAAAAGGAAAATTATCCCCAAGGTACGTGGGACCATTTAAGATTTTATCGAGAAAAGGAGAAGTAGCTTATCAGCTTGAATTGCCGGAAAGTCTGTCAGGTGTGCATGATGTGTTTCACGTATCACAACTGAAAAAGTGCTTACGTGTACCCGAAGAGGGAAACCCCTTGGAGGATCTAAAACTTAAGGAGAACCTCACCTATACAGAGTACCCTATCAAAATTTTGGAAACAGCAGAAAGGATTACTCGAAGTAAGATTATTAAAATGTGTAAGGTGCAGTGGAATTGACACTCTGAGGATGAGGCCACATGGGAAAGAGAAGAAGATCTCAGAATAGCTTATCCTCAACTTTTTGAATTAGTCGAATCTCGAGGACGAGATTCATTTTAAGTGGGGTAGGTTTGTAGCACCCTAAAAATCATCTTTTGAAAAATAGAATTAAAATGGTTAATTATTTGCTTTTGTTATCTTGCTTAATAGGAGAAATGACTTTCTTTTAAATATTAAATATGAAATTAAGCTTTTTAATTTCTTGTTGCATTCATGCTGGTGCATTCTATTTTTGTTTGTGTAGGGGATAGCCTGCTTGTGTGGTTTTCAAATTTTCAAATTCAAAATGAGATTGCATTTGAGCAATCAAAAGAGAAAAACCTTTTTATTTTCTCTCCTCCTCTCTTCTTTCTTTTCGGCCCAGGCCGCGGCCGGCCCATCTTTTTTCCCCTTCTCCCCGCGCGCGCTAGCGTGTTGGGCCGTAGCCGGCCCAGCTCTCCCGGCCCATGGCCGCAGCGCTGCTGCCCCTCCTTCTCTCTCTGACCCCGCGGGCCCGTTTGTCGGCGCCCGGCTCGTCCCCTTCCTCCCGCCAAAACGGCACAGCGGCCGTTTCCCCCTCGCCGCCACGAACTGCCAGCGTGAGTGGCCATCAAGACCACTCCGCGCCATCCCTAGAGCCAGCCGAAGCGCCGCGACCCTTCCCCGCACCTCGCTCGGCCTATAAAGGGCAAAGCCGAGCCTCTTCCCTCTCCTTTCGCACCCCGCCACATTTCAGTGCGCCGCCGCTCGCCGGAGCTCCCTCCGGTGACCCTCTGCCGCCTCTACCGCATTGCCGAGCCGACCCAGGTAACGCCGCGCTCATTTGTGCCCCTGCCGAGCCCTACTCACCTCCTTTTCGCTCGGAATTGAGCTCACCCGAGCGTCTTTTCTCTCTCCGCAGGTCCGCCGCCGTCGAGCTCTACCCCGGTGAGCTTCTCCGCCAAATCCAAGACCTGTTCCGTGCTTGCCGAGCTTTCCTCGACACGTTGGTGCTCTCGGTTCGCCTAGGGGAGCCCGGAACCGCCTCGACCGCGATCGCCGGCGACCTCCGCGTGTTCGGCCATGGCGCCGCCGCGTCGGAGTGGCCCCAAAGTCATCCCCGAACCCCTTGGCGTGCTCGCCATCTCCTCCGGAGCACTCCCGTGACCTCCGTTACCTTCCCCGTGTCCCGCGTCGCTGTTCCGACTGCTCGCCGGCAAGCTCGGGCCGCCACCCTTGGCGCGCCGCCGCGCGCCGCGCCGTTCTGCGGCTGCCGGCATGCCCCAACTCCGCGCGGTCCACGGTGGACCCGTGGACTCGAGCCCGCGCACCCAGCCCACACTGCAGCCGTGAACCAAGCCAACCCACGCGTGACACATGGCAGCATGTCGGTCACGCGCGACAGCCTTGGCTATTTTGTGTTTTAGCCCCTGGACTTTCTGATTTTCAACCCGCAGTCCTGTGCAGTTCAAAAGTAATTGTATAGAGGCCCTGTTTTCTTCGGTTTAACCCCTGATCTCTCGGATTTTTGTGCTCGAGGTCCTTAGAGCCTGTTTTATTCTTTATAACCCCTCTGTTTTAGGTTTAAATACGATAGAGGCGTCGGGTTGAATAATAGGGACTTCAAAATGATATTTTATTTATAGTTTAGCCCCTAAAACTTGTTTTGTTCATAACTTTCTCGTTTTAGCTTCGTTTTCATTGATCCACGTATCCACGTGCTTGTAGAGACGTGTAGAATAGTTTATTCTATTTATTTCTATCTTTTTGATGCGTGGTGTAATGTTCTAATAGTATTTTATATGCATCTATGCATGTAATGACTGGTATGATGCTTGATTGGTGATGTTCGTGGTATTAGAGGACGAGCTCTTCGAGGAGAACGTTTGTGAGCAGTTCCAGGACCAAGCGGATTTTCAAGGCAAGTGTATATATGGTCTCCTTGTTACCTATCAATGATGCAATCATTTAAATTCATATGCATGAGTCCAAATGGATAAACACTAAGTTTTTTACCTTGGAATACTTATACCTTATTCCTTGCCACCTATGGGGGTTTTTGCATTAGAATTTTATACTATGCTTTGCTCAACAAAGACTTATGATAATTATGTTTAATTGCTACTTCTGCAATATGAGATAAAATGAACTTTTTAGCAACATGGTTTAGGAGACTGGAGCAAAGAACATTTTGGGCCCTAGTCAATCTCCATAAGGGTATTGCTTAAAGCGGCCACCCAGGATTTTTCATACAACCTTGAGGATTACATGGCTCTGATCTTAGACAAGTAACTTGATCTTCTTTAGCCTGTTAGTAGTTACCAAAAGGCGCAAGAGGGGGGGCCTGGGTTCTAGAATGGGTTCCAAGCCTGACAAGATGTGTGCTGGGCTGCGGTCACATGGTGTGCCATTCTTGTGGGGGGCCTCCATTCGCCTTAAAGTCGAAACCTCGCGTCTACTAACTTGTTAGAGTGACTAGTGAAAATCTTCGTAGTGGTTCCCTGCCCGCTCACCTTGGCAGTGTTTCTGGGTCAATGGGCCCCGGGCATCTGGGAATTCATGACTCACGGGTAAAGCTGTACAAGCTCTGCAGAGTTATTTCTATCTGATATATCAGCCGTGCTCATGGACAAGAGCGGCCTGGATCCTTTTTGTCCAAACCTGTATTGTGGAGAAGTCATGTTTTGGAGAACCTGGAAATCTTGGAGAGTTTGGAGAATGTTTAAACTTGTCTAATGAACTAATCACCCTTTGGGTTGGGCTATTCACTAAGTTAGATATTCAGGTTATCTAATAAAACTTGACCCACTAAAAGCAAACGGCAGCTAAGCTATATACAGCCTTTTGAGCCTTGCATCCCCATTATATACTTGCTGAGCGTGGTAAGCCGACGCATGTTGTTGTTTACCAAATCATCAAAAATCCCGGATGGGTACCAGATGATGATGAAGAGTATGCCAACTTTCTGGAGGATATCCAGGACTGATGAAGATGGCGTGCCCCCAGTTGGTGTCCCTGTTGGCTTGGAGAGTTTTCAGTTCACGTATCCACTGTAATAACGGTCGTTGGCCATGATGTGAACTCCATGTGATGTAATAAGTTTATAATCGTTGTCCGTGCATAATGATAAACCGTTTGTGGTATATGTGGTTTGGACTTCCTGGGTCCACATATACTCTTGTTCGGATTTCTTTGTAAATCCGGGTGTTACATCATACTAAGTCGATGAACGATGAAGAACAATGATGAACATGTCAAGAACATAACACATAAACTATATGCTAGTTCATATATCATGATCATAACATGACCAAGACTATACTCTAGTTCATATGCATAATCATATAAGTATGATAAGAACTTGCTCATAGAAGAAGACCGAATTGTATTCATACCAAGATGATCCTTTTCTTCTAAAGATACAAACTCTCCTTGCTAGCTCTTGCCTTGCTCTAATACTAAAACTAATCTAAAGAATAGAGAGGTGAGGTAAATGGCTCCAAATGATGGTGTGTGTTGGAGGGGAGCTCTCCCTCTCTTTTATAGTCTATCAAGGACGGTTCGGGCGCCAACAAATATGGATGCAGGTGGAACCGCCTTGAGGGAACCGACCTACGCACCGCTTGAGAAGGATGGGCCTGGGAGGCCCCACCAGGGGGGCGGCTGCCCCCGGGGGCGGTCGGTCCCTGGGGAGCGCCATCTGGCCACCGCCTTCGGGTGGTCGGTTGCTCCCTGGGCCTGGGCCTCCCCTGCGGTTACGGATGGGTCCAGTTTAATGTTTGAGGTGGGCTTTCTTATTTTCTTGGATTGCGCCTTCTCTGAATACGTTTCCTGGGTGTGCGCTTTCTTTATGGTTTTTGTGCATTTCCACATGTCACACCTGTAAGTCAAGTACACACCAAAACTTGTGGAAATGTTAGTTTAAAGCCCTACCTACTATTTATTTTAGTAACATATTGGCGGTAAGAAATCGGCTTTAAGGACCGCCAACAACTCCCCCACACTTAGTCCTTTGCTCGTCCTCGAGTAAAGGTTTGAAGGACTAAGCGGGTTTATCTCCTTGATTTGAAATCTGCGTACAAGTTATTCCAAGCTTCACCTAAACCTGTGAACTTCCAAGTGTCTACCAAGTCATCTTGGGTAATTGCAAAATGGAATAGCCTAGATTCAAATCTTCTTACTCGTATCCCTGCTCAGAAACTTGGGTTTTTGTGAAGTTTTGAAAACAAAAAGGTAGCACTTGTTCCTTGAATGATTCTCTCAAGTCACTTATTTGTATGTGGTTCCTCACCAAGGCATATATAGGGATTGCCTTCACTTGATCACCCTACCTCTAAAAAGTTTATCTGGAGCTTTAGGTAGGGAGCAAAATACTAAGGCACACTTACCTTGCATGTATTGTCATGTCAAACCCTGGACCGCACCGGAGGGAAGCGTTATACTCTTAGATCAGAATGTGCATGTGCGTGGAAAGAATATGGTGGGTATTAATGGTGTCTAACCTAATTCCACTATGCTCTTTGAAACACATCTCCCTCCTTACTAGGACTTAGAAAAATCTTTTATGAGGGCATGAGCTATCCTTATTCTCTCTCTTCTTTATGTATATATATTTATATATATATATATTTCCCTTCTTTTTCTTTTCTTCTCCACTTTTTTTTTCTTCTTCTTCTTTTTTTCTCATTTTTTTCTCTTCTCCACCCTTTTTTTCACCTTTTGGAAGATAGCCTCATGCTTTTATTTGCAACAAAAACTTTAAGGGAGATGTGAACAAAGATTCAGAGCATTTATTTGGATGGGACCTAATAAGTATATTTTTGGTTCACCCCCAGTGTAGGAGTAGAACATTTTGGGTGGATCAAAGTGGAAGGTATATTTTGCGCCTACTCCCAAGGTAGGAGTAGTGCAATTATTTGGTGGATGGATGAATGAATGTTGTGCACAACTCTCAGTGTAAGAGTTGGCAACCTTATTTGTGGGTGCGTGAAATCTTATCTTGGGAGCATGAAATTTCTCTCAACAGGGGTCACAAAACTTGACCAAACTCAACACAAAGTAAGATGCATATGTGGGAGGTTTTGTCATGAAAGATCATGTATGGCCTTGGTAGGTATTTGCAATTATTCAAGGAACATGCTATATTGATTTTTTGTTTTGTAAAAATAAATCCCAAGTTCTTTGCAAGAAATGAGCAGGCGTCATGTCATCCTACTATATCTCATTCGTCAATCACTTAGATAAAATGGGGTCCCTATGATAAGTGTTCACAAGTAATAGGAATATTGGCAAGGAATAAAGAGTATGCAAACTTTAATCACAGGATACCATGGAGATGGAGCATCAAAAGTTTTGTCTTTTCAAAAGTGTTCAAAGTTAAATTTCAAAACTTTGAAAGGAGCGGGAGTAGAGTTGCACAAACCATCGTTGAAGATGAAGGAACTAATGGAAGTTGTTTGTCTCGTCCTTTTGTTTGATGGGTTGCTCGATGTTTGTGCAATGTGTTAGGGAGATCTTGAATTTGTTGTAGTTATGCTTGAGAGATCTCCCCCACACTTATTTTTTTTACCTGCTTTTATTATAACAAAGAAAACAAAACAAGAGGGACTACAACAGGCAAGGGTCTTATTGGCTAAAAGATCAAGGAAACAAAATTTTATTATTTAGTTATTTTTATTTTATTAGGAACTTGTTCAACCAACTTTTATTAGGGCTCAAACAAGGCTGATATAAAAGATGCAACGAAAACCTAGCCAAGACTTATCCCCATATCAGATCACTGCCATTGTTTATGAAAACAACTCAAGGTTCATTAATCAAATTTCAACACCATGTGAAAACATGATTAAAGAAGACTATTTCAACCTAAGCACCATGCTTAATTTGAAAACAGCCTATGGATGTTACTCACGAGAATACATCCAAACAAGAGCATATGACATAAACAGGGAAGCATGAATTAGAATGATCATAAGGAGACAAGTATGAGCGAAGGGGTTGGTGAACATTTATTACCTTTTACATACCTGAGTGTTCTTACCGGCTCCAACTTTGTGGCGTGGACGTACAGGCTCCAACTCAGCTGAACCATCAGGCCGGATCACACACACAACTAGTGTATATGGACCTTGGCCTTATTGGTAGCAAAGGTGTAAAGGAGTAGAGGCCTTTTCTTTTCTCTCTCTCCTTTTTTCTCTTTATTTTTGAAAGATAACTACCGATGACCTTCGGTAAAGGCTCAACATTTATAGTCTGTTGGCAAGACTTCCCCCTCTTCATTGCTCTGCAGCTGCATGAACAAACTTGGCCAAATGTGCTAAAACATTGTATTCTATCTTTGGAAGATGATTAACCTAATTAACTCAACATGCTTTGTCCTTTAAGATTGTTCATGACATCATTCTTTTGATCTCAATCTTAACCAAATGTGCTAAAACATTGTATTCTATCTTTGGAAGATGATAGTCATACTCATGTGAAAATTTATATATTATATAGAGATAGACAACCATTCCATTGGTTAAGAAATTTAAATCTTTTCTACCATATGAACTTAAATGTAACATTAATGCTTAATTGTCTGATCTTACCACTCATGTCATGAGTAAAACAAATTATGTAACATCAACTTTGTCTTGTTCAATGTGCCTAAGGCTAAAGAAGAATAAATAAAGAAATAGATTTGGTTCTGTTGGTGTTTTTCCACCAGCAGAGCCTATGCACTTGATCTCTACCTTGGTTTTGCAAACAGGACAACACTTCAAGCAAATTTCTTAATTCCCAAAATTGTACAAGTGAAAGTCCTGTGAACATGCACGCTGAGCAAGATGCTATCAGCTTGCACTATTAATGCTCTACTTCAACCTGCTGGCCAAGCAAAGAACAAAAGTGACATCCCATCACCAGAGGTGCAACCATCAAGACCTTCATCTCTAAGACAGAGAGATACACAAGAGTGGAAGAAAAAGTCCTGTCGGTCGACTTTAAATTCCGCACCCTTGCCATAAGGTCACATGGTAGTTATCTAATTAATTTGTATTCATAATTTACATTAGTAATTTTACTTTAGCATATTCATCTTTATGTATATCAAAAAAGAGAAGCGAAAAATCTTTATTGCCTTATTTATTGCATCATAAAACATTAAAACCCCATGTGAATAAACTTATTGAATATTCGCTATGGTGGCATAAAAAAATAATAAAAAATAATAGTATTTGTATTTACTTTCTTGCATTATGCAAATCCTAAGCCCCATGAGAATAAATATTATCCGTGGTGGCATAAAAATATATAGCATGCATACGTATTTGATTGTTGCATAAGAAAGTTAGAAAACCCTAAAAAGAGAATCCTGCTAGAATCTGTCAATTAAAATCAACTCAGAGAATAATCAATTATTTATTGGCTGACCGCTAACCCCTTATCACATTCGAGCCTCGAGTTTTGGTTTTCTTGTTGGAGTATAATCATGCAGGATAACACTACGACTAAGGAGTGAGTCCATCAGTGGAGCCCACCAGGACTACTGCTAGCAAGCTCGCCCTGAAGATCATCAACACCAAGTATTGCAAACATCTAGTTTGGGGAAGGAGCATCCTCTAGTTATCAGGTAACTATACCTATGCGATTATCGAGTCTATTTTATAAAGTCATAAAATACCAAAAATATGTGAACACATGAAGGTTCACCATAGTACCATAAGAAAATCTAAAAATACCAAAAAATATGTGGGCACATGAAGGTCCACACTTTTTAGAAAAAAACCAAAAATATGTGGGCACATGAAGGTCCACCCAATTAGGAAACTTCTGCTAAAAATATATAATCAATCACTTACCATGAAGTGGTATTAACCTAACCCCTCTCCATGACATTTGGTATTCTTGTTGGCAATTGAGTTTTACAAGACAATACAAGATCAAGAGCTAGTCAACCTGGCGCCCTTACACTACGAGTATGCCTGCTCCTAGAAGGATTGCTCAACTTGCAACATCAAAGACCATGTCAATGAAACATCCTCGATTTTCCACGAAGGGAAAATCCACAGAATGAGCTATAATGTGATAAAACCATAGATTGATTTCGTCACATTATCATATATCAGTTGATATTACAGTCATACATCGTAAATGTTTACAAAATATTGCAGCAACTGAGTAGACACCTATTACAGGGTTGATCTAGCGGAAGCATTTCTAGTCGTCATCAGAATTGGCGGAATATGTCGTCGAGTGAAGGCTCCTCCTTCACGGGTACCATCAGAGTTATTCTTGGCGTAGCATAGTCTTCATCTCCTAAACCAAACTTGAGCGTAGGCACGAGACCTTCTAATCCTTATTATCTCCATATCTCTATTAGTCAGGTAATCTGCACACCGCAAGATATGTGCAGGCCATGGTCAGCACCGATGAGCTTTAGTGGAAAAGAGAAAATAAAGGATCTGGCGATCCTAATATTTGGCTGTGGTTTGCATCTTAAGCGCATGCAAAGTAGTATCCAGTAGCAAATTATATAATAGTTCGTCAAGTTTTAATCCATATATCACCATCCATCAGTCTATCCCAATTCCATCATCCCACCCATACACCACCTCACACACACACTTCGCACTCAGTCGACAGGCCCAACTCCCTCTCGGGTCCTGTCTCAACGGCACACTGCCACACCGGGCACACTGCTGGACAATCATCATCCAAGGGGAGAAAAGAATACCACTCACTACACCAGTAGAAGACCACAGGAAAGGTCCATAGCCGACGAGTTGGCATATGTATCGATCGATCAACCATAACACTCTGCAGAGGTTTTACCACTCACAAGATTAGCCATCATCGATGCTGTACAATCATCTAGGCAGAATTCTGGGTGCTTGCTTGCCTAGGTCGATGCCACCCTACCACTCAGCCCTGGGTAACTTCGGCCGTACGCCGAAACGCTGAGACTGGGAGACGCAGTACCGGGCCCAATCAGTGGTATTGCGCATCTAGGACGGTGTGGGAACTTCCGACATCCGCCACCGCCCACCCTATCACCTCACAACCTAACAGTAGTGGCATCGCCCTACCAAGTAGTCCAGCCGTCTCCCGCCCATTCAGAAGCGAGTGAGCAGTAAAGGATTGCTATGAGCCTGAGTACCAGTAGATCCTAGGTTGACCAAGCAGGCATCTTCTCATAGGGGATACTCTCCCCGTGCCATCACGGCGCCTCCATTCATGGGGTTTCAAACCACGCAGGCTATCCATCTCGGAACCTCCTCATAAACCATTACCCGCCACAGGTATCTCTCGTGGGAATGCCCAGATGCAACTCCCGGCATGACTTGCTTACACAGCTCGTCGTGTATCCCACTTGGTCGACTCGACCCTCACCACACACCCAAGACACACGCAGCACGCTCTCCCAGTGGTTAAGTCTAGTGGATAATTCCATGTTCAGGTAAACCATTCCCAATTTCCCCATCAACATCACATCACAGATATAATGCGGGTGGAGTTAAATAAATAAAGTGGTGTAACATGCAAGAAAGCAGGTAGGAAGATGTTATATATATACAGGAGCGCGAGTGCAAAGCTTGGTAGCATGGTAGAGTGGTTGCAAGCAGGGTAATAACAGCTTAGGTAATAGCATGCATCATATACTAGCAAAAGAATAAATGTAAAGCGCTAGCAATTCTAAATATGTCATGTCTAATAGGATTCTCTAAAAGAGGGTGCTGCCATGACACCTGCGTTGTCGAGGAAGTAGTGGTATGAGCACTTCTCAGTTAGTGTAGTTGTTCTGCTGGGTCATCTCCTCCAGAGTGACTTCACCCCACGGTTCCTGTCGTCGCCCATGTTCTTCCCCTCCAGCGGGTCTCAGTACGATCGTTGCTAATCCGGAAATGGCTACTCCGCGAAGCAATACAAGGCCATAAAACACCCAATACACCAAAGGATGACGGGACACGGAGACCCATTAACAGCAGAGAAATAATAAAAGGTACACGGCTTAGCCCTCTCGGTGTATGTCCGATTTCATCGGGCCAAAGAGAAATAAGAGTGGGGTTTGCTATGTACAAGATTATGTCACGGCCAAGCCAACATGGTTTAATAATAAATGGTTTGGGCTAGAGCTGATCCATAGCAAACACCACGGCTTACGATCTTCTGATCCGGGCGTCACGGATTAGACGGGAATCGGAGGACGGCCAATGAGAAAAGAAGAACGAGGAATTACCGGTAATAAATGTTGCGCATTAACGAGCGGGTGTGTAATCCACTTGTAGGGTACCAAGGCTGTGATTCGAACGGGTACAATCATACAAGTGCTTAAACACCATGAATTTAAGAGAGAGTGAGGGAAGAGAGAGGAGCTTGCTAGGCGGATCCATATTATATTCTCGGTCACACCTTCTGTGAAGACGGTTTTTAGTAGTCGATCGAGTTGACATATGTAGGTCCGAGATCTTAATATAGACCATAGCTTCGCTAACAAAAAGGAGTTAGTCCAATCTTTGATCCAATCGCCATGGATAAGACGGGATCGAACAGAGCGGGCTATACGGAAAAACAAAAGAGCGAGAAACATAATAAGGCAGTGGTCTACCTCTTCCAACACGCACGCCATGGAATAGACGAGGTGTCAGAAGAGAGCAACATGTAAAAGACGCAAGTGCGCAAACCACTCGTAGGGTACCACGACCAGGGTGCATTGGCACTGAGTCATTACTCGGAACCATAGCGATGCGGTTGTCACCGCAAGAATCAGAGGAATGCGACGGTCACGCAGGGTACGAGCATATGAGGGTCAGGCACGAAAATTCAGAGAGTGGCAACGCGAGGTCGAGTTACTCTCGGCGTTGCGGCCATGGCGAGACGGATCCCGCGATCACAACGTCCGAACGAAGTACGATCCCTCAGCCGGCTCGAAGGCACAGCACCCAGACAGACAAAGAACAACCAACAATAAGATCCGATGACATGACCAAAAGTCAAAATAACTCGACAAGATAGTGGAGTAGCACAATTCCATAGCTCAAAGATGGATGGATCCTGTATCATAGATACATGTACAGATAGAGTGTAAGGATAAGGTACAACAGATATGGCACAACAGATATATAGATGGATAGTTCGTAATGATAGGGTTCAATATGGTGGACAGGTGTACAAGAAGCAAAAGAAGGGCTCTCCAGTAGTCCGGCGTCGTATATCAATTTGGCTTTCCAACAGTCCAACACCATTTTTCCAACAGTCCAACATCATCTATCAATTAGGCTCTCCAATAATCCAGCATCGTCTATCACTTGGGCTCTCTAACAGTCTAGCATCATCTATGGGATCTCAAGATCTGGCAACGGGGTTATGACATGAAGGCCAAACTGAGTCGGTGTCAAAGGAAAGTGGTGAGGCTTGTTGCTACTTGTTCCGGCTCCTCTCGGCCAGCTGCTGGAAGCTTCTGGTCGGCTATGGCTTGCTATCTGCTAGCTGCGGCTAGCCGTGGCCGGCTGCGGCTAGCTGTGGGCTGGCTGCTTGCTGGCCGCGGCTGGCCGGGCAGGGATGAGGCAGGCCGAACGAGGCTGTGGCTGGCCGGAGACTGGCTGGAGATGGCGTTAAGTGGCCAGGAGGTGCCGGAGCATGGCTGGGTTTCTAACAAGGCATGGATTCGTAGCACGAAGGCTGACGTCAAATGGCATGGTGTATGCGACGGCGATGCCCGTCATGGTTGAGTAGCTACAACGCGCGGGAACGCCGTCAAGACGTCGGCGCCCCGGGTGCATGCGACGGCGATGCCCGCCATGATTGTTCTAAGCGTTCGTGGTCTATCATCCGGTTGGTTGGGTTTAGTCCGGTGTGCGTGAGTGCCACAAAAGGACACGGCAAGTGCGTGTGTGTGCATCGTGTCTACTAATGCCAGCTTCCACATGGTCGACGAGGTCCCTGCAGAAAACAAGGCTTGAAGGCCGGACACATGGAGGGATCATCGGCCTTGGGCAGGCAGCAGGTGGGTAGGGGTAAGGCGGAAGGTTCATCGGCATCTTGCCGGCAGCAGGGGTTGGAAGTGCTTGGTCTTTGGTCAGCTCATCGAGGGCTTGCGGACGGCAGATCGCTTGACGCGGGTCGAGCTCATTGCCGGCAGAGCTGCTTTGTGGTGAGGGCGAGGTTCAGTGGTGTGGATGGGCTCCAGGGAGCTCAGTTTGCAGCGGGTCGTGGTGATGCTGGTGCCGGTTCGTCGAGGCTACGCGCAGCTCTGTGGCAAGAGGGTAGGGTTCGGTGGCTTCCTGCAATGAGCAGCAGAAGGCACGAAGGCCAACTTCAGGCGAGGATGACGACAGAAACATGAGCAAGCTAGGACCAGGGGAGTCCGGTGCTGAGGTGCTTACCCGCGGCTGTGGTTGCTCGGCAATGTGGACGACGTCGTGGTGCGGCAACACGGCTCGGTGGCGAGGTGAACACAACCATGGCCGTGAGCGCCATGGTGGTCGACGGCGGCTCGGTTGCGTGCAGCCATGGTGGAGCAGCGAGGCCGGCGCGTCGTCGTGGCGAGGGCTTTGAGTCGGTGGTGGCGTTCCGGTGCGTCGTGGCCGGTGTTGCCAGCAGTGAGGCCGTGCACGGACAGGGACGAGGCGGGGCCACAGTGAAGTGCTCGACGTCGGGGATCCCAGCGAGGCTGCAGCGGACAACGTCGAGACGGGCTGCAGTCGTGTCCGTGGCGTTCGCGGACAGCATGAGCGATACAAGCCGATGCATATGGATCAAGACGGGCAAATTGATGATTGCTTTAAATAATAAACAATAAACATAAGCAACATCGGTAACTTAATGAATCCAGCTAAACTGCCAAATTTAACTAGAGCTGATAACTAATCCATGCATGCAAACTGTCTTAATCTATAGCCTATCCACCGGATGACGTTAACTAATAGATTAATCAAGCAAACAAACATGAATCGATAACTAATCCGCGCGTGAAAACTGTCCTAATCTGCTTCTCGTCCACCGGATGACGGTTAACACAGATTGATCGGGTAAACCAGCGTGAATCATCCTTGACTCACTGTGCTCCCCGCGTCCACCGGATGACGCCAAAGAAACAGAGCTTAGCAAGGACCCTGGTCCGCCATGCTTCCACGTCCACCGGATGACGCTAAAAAGACATAGTTTAACAGGGGGTTGACGATACTTACAAGCAAGCTTGCGTCCACCGGATCACACCCAGCCTGGATGAAGTAACTCGCCGGACTCGACTGACTCTAGGGTTTGCTGGCCGGAGCTGAAAGTTGTGTTGTGTTGATGTTGTTTTTTCTTTTACAATGGCTGAGGGCTTATATTTATACCCTGAGCGTAGGTAGAGTCCTAATCGAATTACAACTCATTAATAGATAAGAAAACTAACAAACTATCCTATATCTAAGGTAACTTGGAGTCCCAACTTCCCTTTCATAACGGACTCCGATCGTGATCGCGTCTTGGCGGCACGGACTTTGGATGACGTCACCAATGCCGACGCTGCACGCCTCCTGTTACCTTCACCCGATAACCGATTCACCGTTCAATCGGCTATTCTCCTTCCTTCTGCTGGACGGAATCTGCTTCCGAGATCGGCTATCTTCTTTCGGTATCGGCTATCGGCTCCCAGCCCAAAATCTGGTGTTAACACAACCGTCCAAGAAATTGGAGAAACTAGAAGCCCCATAAGAAATCAAGGAAAAGAGTGGATATAATGCCAACTTATTTAAATTACGAATGAATGCTACGTTATAGGTATGACACTTATGAACTATATCAGCATTGTAGCAACTCCTGATCAACAACCATGCTTGACTATTTGCTCGGGACGAGCAAAGGTTAAGCTTGGGGGTCTTGTTGGTGGTCCTTATGGATAAATTTTATACCACCAACTTAGACTAAAAAGAGGATTAACAATCATATTCTAGCACATATGCCTTTACTACTAACAAGTTCCACTTGTACCCCTAGCATTCATGTTTTACAGGTTTTATGGCATAACAAGTGGAAATACACATCAACATGGAGAAAGCGCAAAGTCAAATGATGAATCCGACAAATGCGCAAACAAAGAATACTAAAGAAGCCCACCTTCAAGGCGTAATTGGATCCATCCATCACCACGGGGGAGGCCCAGGCCCAGAGAGTAACCGACCACCTGAAAGCGGTGGCCAGTTGGTGCATCCCAGGGACCGACCGCCCCCCTGGTGGGGCCTCCCGGGCCCATCATCGGAGGCGGTGCTGATGGCGGTTTGCTGATGGCGGTTTCACCTCCTTCCAAGTTTAGATGCGCCAAACTGTCATAGTTCCACTATAAATAGATGGTGCTCCATCCCCTTCAACACACACATTATTTGGAGTCATCTACCTCACACCTCTCACTTGTATCTTTAGAGTAGGATTAGTAGTTTGTGAGCAAGGCAAGAGCTATCAAGGAGAGCTTGTCTCCTTGGAAGAAAAGGATCATCTCGGTATGAATACAATTCGGTCTTCTTCCATGAGCAAGTTCTTATCTTATTTATATGATCATGCATATGAACTAGAGCAAAGTTATGATCTTGTTATGAGCATAATATATAGACTAAAATATAGTTTATGTATCATGTTCTTTACTTGTTCATCATCGTTCTTCATTGTTCATCGAGTTAGTATGAATAGAGGAAGAACTAGGAATGAGGTGATGGTTCGTCGTGCTGTCATGGTTGCTCTTAACCTAGCCTGTCAATTGGTAGGGTTAGGGTCCGCGGGGGTTAGGAGTTGTTTCCAAGTATGCAAGCATGGAGCTTGGGTATGCGGAGATCAGTGAATATGTCGGTATCCCACGGGCAGAGGGGTAGGTGGACAGGTGGTGACAGCCCTGTCCATCCCTAGCATTCCCCCACGTTCGGATATTGAGTAGGAGTTCGTAAAGTCTCTATCGGCTGGCAGACCAGCTGCGGGGATCTCCCTATCACCCTAGACTTAGTCCTGATACTAGAACTACTAATTAGATGATTTGCTAATAGTTCTTTGCATAATTATATATGACCAATGGATGCTCAATTAGATATATTCTTTTATTCTTTATTTTCCTTTTATCCTTCAGGTTGATCCATATGTGTGTCCACTATCTTGAAATCATGTTTTATTCCTGTTTACTCTATGCCTACCATTGCACTTAATAAGTGATCATGTTTACACCACGCTTGATGAAAATTGCCCTCCTACGGGAAATTATAAATATGACACCCTTGAATACTCACGGGTTGAAATGCTACAATGATAGTTCTGTGCGCTTGCAGAGTAATCTTATTTCTTACTGAGCTATCGATTGACATACCTAAGTACCATTACTTAAGGATTGTAAATCTTGTGCACCCCATGGCGCCGTGTCACAGTTTTGCATATCGTATGTAATGACGGTTAGGAAGGCCAATCCAGTACTTCTAACTGCTATTATCAGACTGCATTACCTAGGCCGGCGCCATTAAGGGCCAAGGGTTACCTTTCTGAAGTAATGGTGGTTGGGAACGTCAACTTACATTTCTAGTATTATTATTAAGGACGGACTTATAGTCTATCTTTAGTAGTGATGCTAAGAAACGCCAACAAGCATTTCTGGCGCCGTTGCTGGGGATGGACTTTTTGTTTATCTTTTGTAACGACGTTAAGAAGTGCCAACACTCGAACAAGATGCATGTGCCTCTGGCCATCAAGAACATTGTTCTCGATAATGGTCAAGGTTAAGTGATCATCCTCCATGATATATCTTTTGAGAATGAAAACTTTCGTGCCACGGACATGCCCGAAGCAACAACTCTGGAGCCAAGAAGGGGCCCGCTAACAAGCATGGCTTTGAGGTCCCTCACGTTTCATGCTCAAGGTCTCCAGAGTTTGTTTCGCTTCGGACCACCTGCTTCTACGAGGATCTCGCAACCATCTCTTGATTCTAGTTGTTCAACTTTTTGAGAGAATGATTGTGAATGCTTATGTTTGTCATGAACATTGCAAATCCCATAGTAGTACGATGGTGCATACCTTGCAACTTGAATTTTAATGCCTATGATTGGTGGTAAAGCTAGGAACTACACCACCACTGATTGCTGCAAGAAGAAGTTCCCACGGTCAAGCATAAGACCATAACCTGAGCACTGCCAGGAGATACCCCGGATTATCCTTAAAAAATATATATACATTTTTTATTATTATTACTATTGTTATTTTCAAAATATATATATCTTCTTTAAATGGTGAGGGCATGTTGTCAAGTTAGTATGCACCTTCGGGTTTGTCGCTAACCATTTCAGGAAAAATTAAGAAGAACTCGGGTCATATGATGCTTGACTACATGGAACGACATCAACTACAAAAGCTTGATGCACTCCTAGGTAATGGAACACACTCGTAAGAAGGCCCTAACTCTGCACTTGACTTTTATGCAAAAGTCCAAGTGTGAGGGAGGACGGTGAGAAACCCAAGTTCCATGCACACCAAAGGGGCATTAAAAAAATGATGATGAAGTTGTCAGCCTCGGCTTAAAAAAAAGAGAAGAAAAAATGAATGAAAGAAAAAAAGAAGAGAGATGAGGGAGACTAAAAAAGAAGAAAGAGAACTACGAAAAAAAGAAAAAAAAGATTGGGAGTCTCCCTCTTCTGAACCTTTGCTAGTATCATCAAGGCCCATGGCCCATGCGCATTGATGTGTGTGTGTGGCCTGGCTTCGGAGATCACCTGAGCAGAACCATCATGCTAGCCGCAACAACTTCAACGCCTCATACATATATGTTACCGGTACGTATACTCAGGTATGCGAAGGTAAATAAATGTTCACCAATTTCTTAACTGTCTTCATTTGATCAATGAACTTTGAGTTGTTGATATAACCAATGAAAGTAATCTGATATGGAGATAAACCAAGGCATATCTTTCTCTGCATCTTTATCTTGGCCTTGTTTATAAAAAGTTGAGTGAACAAGTTTTCAATAAAACTAATAAAGAAATAATAATAAAATCTTTCTTGCTCTCTGGTCTTATAGCCAATAGAGTCCTTGCTTGTTATTGTTGCTCTTGTTTTGTTTTCTTTTTATCAAAATAAAGCAGGTACAAGAATAAGTGTGGGGGAGATCTCTCAAGCATACCTAACACACCTTCAAGATCTCCCCTGCACGTTGCACAACAATGAGTGACTCATCACGCAACAAGGACAGGACACATGACTTCCATAAACCTCCTTCATCTTCAATGGTGGTTTGTGCAACACCTCTCTCACTCCTTTGACCAACCATGACTCCATCCATATCTTGGATCATACTTCGTTTACAGATTCTAAAAAAAAGACACAACAAAGGGGAGTCATGGTCGTAATATTCCTTTTAGTTAGAAGCTTGCATGAGTTGTTCCTCCTACATTTGTCGTGTATGCGAGTCACTAATATGCAGGAGTTACCAATAAATGACTTGCTACAGGACGACATGCTACTAAAAGTGATGGACTCCAACCTACGCCTTGGTAGTCACCTGAGATGGAAACTGAGCCACCACAGCGACAACTCTGATGCTTCATCCATACATGCTATTGGTACACACATTTAGGTATGTCAAGGTAATGTTGACCAACTCATTCACTTATATTTGTCTCCATGAAAATATAATATCATGCCCTTCCTCTGTTCGTGCCATATGCTCTGAGTTTGGGTGTATTCACATGAGTACACTTGTGGTACATCCATAGACTTTTCAATTTAAGCATGGTACTTAGGTTAAACTAGCCTTCTTTAAGCAAAATTGTGACATGGTGTTGCATTTTGATTAATGAACTTTGAGTTGTTATCATGAATAATGGAAGAAATTCATGTTGGAGATGAAGCAAGGCATGCCTTTCTTTGCTCTCTTAGCCTAGCCTTGTTTGAGTTTGAATAGATTGGCTGAAACATCCTCGATTTTCCACGATGGGAAAATCCACAGAATGAGATATAATGTGATAAAACCAAAGATTGATCTTATCGCATTATCATATATCAGTTGATATAAAAGTCATACATCGAGATTACTTACAAAATATTACATCAACTGAGGGGACACCTATTACAGGGTTAATCTAGCGGAAGCATATCTAGTCGTCATCAGAGTTGGCGGAATATGTCATCGAGTGAAGGCTCCTCTTTCACGGGTACCATCAGAGTTATTCTTGGCGCAGCATAGTCTTCATCTCCTGAGCCAAACTTGAGCGTAGGCACGAGACCTTCTAATGCTTCTTATCTCAATATCTCTGTTAGTCAGGTAATCTGCACACCGCCAGATATGTGCAGGCCATGGTCAGCACCGATGAGCTTTAGTGGAAAAGAGAAACAAAGGATCTGGCGATCCTAATATTTGGCTGTGGTTTGCATCCTAAGCGCATGCAAGGTAGTATCAAGTAATAATATTATAATAGTTTGTCAAGTTTTAACCCATATCACACCATCCATCAGTCCATCCCAGTTCCACTATCCCACCCATACACCACCTCACACACACACCTCACGCTCAGTCGACAGGCCCAACTCCCTCTCGGGTCCTGCCTCAACGGCACACTGCCGCATCGGGCACACTGCCGAACAATCATCAACCAGGGGGAGAAAAGAATATCGCTCTCTACACTAGACAGAGCCTCACAGGAAAGGTCCATAGCCAACGAATCAGCATATGTATCGATCGATCAACCATAACACTCTGCAGAGGTTTTACCACTCACAAGAATAGCCATTATCGATGCTGTACAATCATCTAGGCAGAATTCCGGGTGCTTGCTTGCCTAGGTCGATGCCACCCTACCACTCAGCCCTGGGTAACTTCGGCCCTACGCTGAAACGCTGAGATTGGGAGACGCAGTACCGGGCCCAATCAGTGGTACAGCGCATCTAGAACGGTGCGGGAACTTCCTGCATCCGCCACCGCCCACCCTATCACCTTACAACCTAGCAGTAGTGGCACCGCCCTACCAAGTAGTCCAGCCGTCTCCCGCCCATCAGAAGCAAGTGAGCAGTAAGGGATTCCCATGAACCTGGGCTAGTCCTTCCTAGGTTTGACCAAGCAGGCATCTTCTCTTAGGGGATACTCTCCCCGTGCCACCATGGCACCTCCATTCACGGGACTTCAATGCACATCCCGGAACCACCACATAAGTCATTACCCGCCACAGGTATCTCTCGAGGGAATGCCCAGATGCAACTCCCGGCAAGACTTGCTTACACAGCTCGTCGTGTATCCCACTTGGTCGACTCGACCCTCACCACACACCCAAGACACACGCAGCACGCTCATATACCACCAGTCCGGCATCCCAAGCCAAACCATTCCCAGGGGTTCACCACCAGCATCACATCATAGATACAATGCGAGTGGAGTTAATAGATAAATATAGTGATGTAACATGCAAGCAAACAGGTAGATAGAAATATGTATAAAAGAGCGTGAGCGCGAAGCCGGGTGGTATAGTAGAGTGGTTGCAAGCGGGGTAGTAACGGCTTAGGTAGTAACATGCATCATATACTAGCAAAGGAGTAAATATAAAGCGCTAGCAATTCTAGATTTGCAATGTCTAATAGGATTCTCTAAAAGAAGGTGCTGCCATGACACCTGCGTTGTCGAGGAAGTAGTGGTATGAGTGTTCTCCAGTTAGTGTAGTCGAACAGCGGGGTCACCTCCCCCTAGGATCTCCATCCCATGGTTCCTATCGTCGTCCATGCTCTCCTCCTCCGATGGCCTCGATCCGATCGTTGCTATTCCGGAACGGCTACTCCGCGAAGCAATACAAGGCAATAAAACATCCAATTCACCAAAAGATGACGGGACGCGGGGAGACCCATTAACATCAAAGAAATAATAAAAGGTACACGGCTTAGCCCTCTCGGCGTATGTCCGATTTCATCAGGCCCAAGAAACAAGAGTGGGGTTTGCTATGCACAAGCTTATGTCACGGCCAAGCCAGTATGGCTTCATAATAAATGGTTTAGGCTGGAGCTAATCCACAGTAAACACCACGGCTCACAATCTTCCGATCCGAACGCCACAGAGAAGACGGGGATCGAAGGACGGCCGATCAGAAGGAAAGAACAAGGAATTTCCAACAATAAATGCTGCACAAAATAGTGTGAGTGTTTAATCCACTTGTGGGGAACCAAGGCTGTGATTCAAACTGTCACACCCAATTTTAAGGATAAAATTGAATGAACCAACTTATGTGCGCCCAGAGATCAATCTCACACATAAGCGACAAATTATATAGTACCATCACAAGGTCTAATATATTATGAATAATATCACAGAGTCTTTGCATAAATAACAGCGGAATAATATAGATAACTCTCTCGCGGAATCTCCAATCCACAGGGAATAGTTGACTGGTGAACACAATCCTAATAATCCTCAGAAGAATCCTCATAGTCATCTGTTACCCATCTGGGATTTTTATCCAAATATGAAAAATAAAGCAAGCGTAAGTACATGTCGTACTCAACAAGAATAGCACGGGTTCATGAGGCTCAAATAAGGCAAGACACCGGTTGACAGCGGTTGCTTTTAGTTGATCACATTTTAGCAATTGAGTAGCATCAAATGGTCACATGATCATGTAAACATGATAATTAATATGGAATAAACATCAATAGAAACTTTAAATAAATCAATATTCAATTAGTTAAATTCCTGTAAGACGTCCAAGGTCGCTCGTGACCGTGAGCACGGCTGATATATCAGTTTTACACTCTGCAGAGGTTGCACACTTTCACCATGAGTCGTGATTTACCCTTTTTCTCGAGGTGATCAGCCTCTCGATCCACTACCAAGGTAGATCGGCGGGGTTCACTATGAAGTCTTTCAAAAGGCTCTCTGACAAGTTACTAATCAATTCGGGCGCAATGGCAAGGGGCGGTAGAGCCCTCCTTCCAAGTGGCACACACACGCAGCAGTACACACAAGGATAGGAGCCGCAAAACAACCAGCTCGGCAAGGAACCTTTCAAGATTAATAGCATGATAGAAAGTAACTCCATACTTGACTAAAGCCAGAGCCATATAGCCCCCATGGTTGCGCTGTAAGTCCCGGTGTCATACTTACAGATAAGTCCTTAGTCCATGTTGCTAAAAAGCATCTTTTAACTTTTATTCCATAATCAATTATTCAAGTTCATAAGATCATGACCCATCAAAGCACTAGCATCACTACTCAAATGCAATTTCATAGGTAACAAGGATCAAGTGATCAAAAGCTAGGAATAAATACTAGGGTTGCCAAGGTAGACAATGCATCATGAATTTAATGATTAAGGTGAATTTGCAACAAGGATGGTCCATGCTATACTTGCCTTGATCAAAGTGCTCTGGAGAACTTGGATCCTCCGTGTACTCTTGATCACCAACGTATTGCTCACAGTCTGAACTCGATCATAAAATCACCACACAATCATCGAGGCAATCATACACGAAGCAAACAAGATCTATATTAGAAACAGTACACCAACAGTGGAAAAACAGATTGAAAAGTGTATAAAAATAATCTACGCGTCGCTACGATTCCAACGATATAAAGTTCACGCAAATCGGAGTTCAAACAGGAAAGTTATGAAATAAACAAGTTTTACTTTAATAAAATAATAGATTAAATCTAATCTCGAATTTTAAAAGTTGAAAACATGCGTATCAGTAGCATCATTAGATAGATTACAAAATTATGAATCTAACGAGACTTGAACGGATCAAATCGGAGCTAAAACGAATAAAATATGGCCGAAATAAGCTGAGTGGCAAATCTGTAAATATTGAAAACGCCTTTTGAATTAAAACCGAGGAAATACGTTTTCTAAATAGGAAAGCGAAATCTGAGAAATACGCCAAAGGACCGCGGGTTAGAACATTAAAAAGCTCAGGGGGTTTTCTGCAAAAGTGCCGGCGAAAGGGTATCTCTCACTGTGAGCCGTTGGATCGGCCGTGGACGGCGCAGGTAGCTCGGGGGAAAGAGGGGCGGCTCTGGTCGCCAGAGTCGGGCGGCGCCCGGCCGATTCCTCGCTGGAAGATGGCCGGAGACGGCGTTTTCGGGGCTAGGAAGCTCGGCACACCTCGGGATCTGGTCGGGAAGCAAGAGGAGCTCAAGCCAATCCTATCTATGGTTTCGGTTGCCACAGAGGTAGCTCAGGGAGGATGCGGCGAACTAGGTGGCGGAACTATGGCGGCGGCGAAGCTCGGCATCATGGCTATAGTGCACAAAACTGAGGGAGAAGGGGTCGGGAAGGTCCCTGACCTTGCTGCGAAGCTTGGAGAACAACCAATTTCGACGGAGAAGTCCTCCCGAGGAGAAATCGACGGCGGCGGCGGAGCTCGGGGCGGCGGCTAGGGCAAGATTGGAGGGCGTGGCTTGCTCGGGAACTTGTGGGGAGGGACGGCAGGGCTCGGCCGACCTATATAGGGGCGCGAGGGAGGTGTAGGAGAGCTGGACTCGGTTGGGACTCGACCCGGAGGAGGGAGCGCTCGTGCCTCGCGCGGACTCCGACAGGAGGAAGGGGATGGCGCGGGGCAGCGGGCCCTACGCGTCAGCGGTAGAGGGAGGGGGAAGAGGGTCGCGGCTTCCTTTTACGGGCCAGTGGAGGCATGCACGGGATGGACTCGGCTGAAAAATCCGGTGGTTGCCTTCTGTTGGAGGCGGCACTCGTGCTCTGCTCGGACTCCGTCCTGAGGAGGGAGACGACGCTGAGCCGTGGGCCTGACGTGTCAGCGAGACCGAGAGGGGGAAGGCGGGCTGCGCTGAAGCTGGGCTTCGGCCTGGCCGGCTCGGCCCATGCGGAGAAGGAGGAGAGGGGCAGCGCCCTGGGCTGAGGAGAGGGGATGGGCCGGCTCGGCCTGCAGAGAAGGGGAGGGAGTTTTCCCTCTTCTAATTTTCTCAATTCATTTTCAAATTTGTTTTCCAAATAGCTTTTCAAACTAAGTTTTGAACCATTGCAAAATCCAATCAAATCTCAGGAAATAAATATGTGCAGCAGCATGTATGCAACATAACATGTTTCTATGCCCAAGGGTTTATTTTAATTCACAAAAAATATTATTCTATATATTAAATGCTCAATCAATTGCATAAATAAATCAAATTAAATTCCTATTTCAAAAATTGAAAATTTCCGGGTGTTACACAAACGGGTACGATCATACAAGCGTTTAAACACCAAGAATTCAAGAGAGAGCGAGGGGAGAGGGAGGAGCTAGCTAGGCATGTCCATATCATATTCTCGGTCACATCTTCAGTGAAGATGGTTTTAAGCGGTCGACCGAGTCGACTTGCATAGATCCGAGGTCTTGATATAGACCATAGCTTTGCTAACAAAATCGTTAGTCCGATCTTTGATCCAGTCACCATGAACAAGTCGGGATCGAATAGAGCGGGCTATACGAACAGAGAGCGAGAAGCACAAAACAGTAGTGGTCTACTCTTTCCAACGCACATGCCACGGAATAGACGGGGCGTCAGAAGAGAGCGACATGTAAAAGACGCAAGTGCGCAAGCCACTCGTCGGGTACCACGACCTGGGTGCACTGGCACTAAGTCATTACTCGGATCCATAGCGGTGCAGTTGTCACCGCAGGAGTCAGAGGAATGCGACGGTCGCGCAGGGTACGAGCATACGAGGGTCGATGCACGAAAAATCAAAGAGCGGCACACGGGGTCTAGCTCTATGGTCATGGCGAGACATGCTTGCGGCCACAAGCTACACCAACGAGAGGTCGAGTTACACTCGGCATTACGGTCATGGCAGGACGGATCCCGCGATCACAATGTCCGAACGAGGTACGATCCTACAACCGGCTCGAAGGCACGTCACACAGACAAACAACATGACAACCAGCAATAAGAACCAATGACACGACTCAAAAGACTCATTATAAGACTGCGGAGTAGCACAATTCCATAGCATTATGATAAATGGATCCTGTATTACAGATTTAGATACAGACAGATCGTGAGGACAGGGTACAACAGATAGAATATAAGGATAGGGTACAACAGATATAGACATATCATAAGGATAGGATACAGTATGATGGATAGATGTACAAGGAGTAAGAGCAGGGGTCCAATAGTCCAGCGTCTTGTATCACTTTGTCTTTCCAACCGTCCAACATTATCTATGGGGCCTCAAGATGTGGCAACGGGGCTATGGCACAAGGTCGGACAGGGCCGTTGTTAAAGGAAAGTGACGAGGCTTGCTTCTACATGCCCTAGCTCCACTGGGCCTACTGCTGATACCTTCTGGCCTACTATGGCTTGCTACGGCTAGTCGTGGCCGGCTGCTGGCTGGTCGTGGCCTACTGCTGGCTGGTCATGGCTGGCTGTGGCCTGCTGTAGGCTGGTCGCGGCTGGCCACGGCTGGCCGGGCGGGGCTGGTGACTGGCCGAACGAGGCTGTGGCTGGCCGGAGGTGGCATCAAGTGGCCGGGAGGCGGCGGAGCATGGCCGGGTTCCAACGGTGTGCACGGTAGCTAAGGTGAAGCTTGGACGGGGCGTCGGTGCGCGTCGGGGTGACCAGGCAGAACTTCCAGTGACCTTCTCCTTTCTCGATCGGCGTCCATCGTGTCCTTCGGCGACATGAGCAGAGTGGCGGCAGTCTCGGAGTCCAAAGGCATAAGGTAATTCCGGAACGCGATCAAGGTGGTGGTTTGGGTAGTCCTCGGCCATGCCGGCGTTCTTGGAACGCCGGTGGTTCAATTTGGCTAAAAGGGCCTCGTGTCGTGTGTGCGAGTGTTCCTGAGCCAGGAGAGGCTCGGCCTACGCGTCCCTTAGTGTGGGACACCATGGCTCAAATGGCGGGGCTAGCGAGGTGGCGGTGCTCACCATGGGGAAGAAGGTAGTGGCTCACCGAGGGCTTGCGGGCGGCAGATCGCTTGACGCGGGTCGATCTCGTTGCCGATAGAGTTGCTTCATGGTGAGGGCGAGGTTCGGTGGCGTAGATGGGCTCCAACGGTTCGGCTTGGTGGCGGATTCGCTTGTCGTGACGAAGAGCGGTGCGCCAAGCGACGGTGGTTTCGGTGTGGACGCGGCTTGACGAAGAGGTGACCGGGACATGGTGGTGTGTGGCCAGCTCCCTGCAAGGATATGATTCACGGCACGATGGCCGGGTTCAGCAGGACAGCGATGTGCAAAGGGGAAAATCAGGGGGGGCTTGGCACAGGGGCTCACCGTCAGAAGGGGGAGGGCTGTGGCTTGCAGTTGGTGTCGTAGCTGCGGCACGTGCGCAGCGAAGAGGCGGAAGGAGCTTCAGGGGCTCGGCAGCTGGCGCTCAGGCTGTGATGTGCCCAGTGGCCGCAGCGAGGAGAGCGGCTTGGGAAGTGCCGCGGCTGTTGGCCTGTTGGCGCGGTCGTGGCCACGGCGTCGGTATGGCGTGCACCGGCTCAAAGACGAGATGGTCGGCGACGGTGGCAGAGCGTGGGAGTGAAGCTTGGCCGGTGACCGGCTGTGGTTGACGAGCCCGAAGCCGGCAGGTGTCGAGGTCATGCGCACGGCGAGGACGAAGGCGAGGCCGCGGCTTGACGGGAAGGGTGACGGCGTGCTCCTAGCTCGGCATGGCGGGGTCGACGCGGCAGTGGCATACGCGAGGACGACGCGCCGCCGTCGTGGTCGAGGCGCAGTCGGGCTCGGGGACGACATGATGGAGGTGCTCCGTGCGGGCGCTGGTGAGGTCGTGATGCGGCGAGGTTGGTGGCGCAGTGAGGCCGCGGTCATGGCCTTGGCGAGGTGAGCGCGGCCATGGCCGCGACGCGCTGGAGAGAGCAGGGCAGGCCGGGACGGGACGAGGTGCAGAGCGGACCCGACAGCTGGCTGCAGGTCTCGGGGCCGTGGAGCTCGACGTGGTTAGCTGCACATGGGCACGGCGGCTGTGGAGTAGTGGCGGCGTCTGCAAGCAGAAGGCGGTGGCGACTGCAAAGAGAAGGATGGCGGCGGCCTAGGAAAGAGGAACAGGAGCGGCTGCGGCTTCTTATAGTGGAGGCGGGCTAGGGCTTCGGAGGGATCCGTCAATCCTCGGCGTCCGTGCCCGGGGCGGGACGCGTGGTGCACATCGCGTGGGGAAGCTGAGCAGGTAAGCAGGGCGCGGCGCGCGCGGTTGCCTCCAGGCGGCAGCGGCGGGCTGGCCAGAGGCGCTGGGAGCGCTCGCCCTAGGGTTTGGGCAATGCAGCGGCTGCTGGGCCTTGGGCCGGTTTGGGCCAGCGGCTGGGCCGCGCGCGAGGCAAGGGGAGGGAGGGACGGCCAGAGGCTAGCTGCGCCGCGCGAAGAGCAGGCCGGGGTCTGCTCTTGTGGGCCAAGGAAGGGGAGATGGGGTAGGCAGGCTGGGCTGTAGTGGGAGAGAATAGGAACTGGGCTGAATTATGATGCTGGGAGAAAAGAGAAGTTTCCCCTTCTTATTATTTGGTTTTGAGGATCATTTTAGGATACATTTGGAGAAGAGTTTTGGAATGGATCCAATGTTGTTTGTAACTCAATAAGAGAAAATAATTCTCCACCTCGCTAGGGTAATTTGATAGGATAGAAAGGATAGTTGAATCGTGGTACTAATATTAGGGGTTCGAGAGAGAGGGAGAAAAAGGGAGATGATTCTTCCTCGTAATTCTATTAGGGTCGGGGTATTGGAGGGAGTGAGGTGAATCGAGAGAGAAGCAAGGGAAATTTGGGGTAGTTCCACGGAAAACGAAGGCTAGTTTCTATGGACTTGTGCTCTCCGACACGTAACACTAGATCATGAAAAGATACTCTAGCAATCTCCTACAAGCAATCTTTATATGTGTGCAACGGTTGTTATTGGTTAGTCTTGATTTCGACCTAGAACTACATGCTTCACACCTTTGCAAGAAAATTTTTAAAAAGCTCGAATTTTTGGTTATCGGAAAACCCGGGTTGTTACATTGGCCGAGCAAACTTCTGACTAGGTTCCTTTGTTCAAAAATCTGTCTCCGTTGAATGACTCTTAGTTATCCTGTCATATTTCCTTTCTCTATGCTAGTAAGTTTCGGTTTGGAAGTGTTGGTCTTACATCTTTCTAACTAAGCATAGTGTTTAGTTTGAAGCTGGGATGTGAGATCATGCCTCTATAGGATTTTGCATGGTGCTTAGATTCTTAAGCCTACCTTGACAAATTAGAAGTGGTGTCTAGTTTGATCTTGCAACCAAAGCTGCTAGTATAGATTTTGGTTAATCTTATGGACTAACTCCTTACAGAAATTTATCAACTCCATGAGGGTAAGTCTTTAGATGATAGCAGAGACAAGTATTTCTTAGGTGAACCTTGAAAAGAAAAAATAAAAATATAATGATAAATAAAATCTTGAAGAAAAAGAGTAATTTATCTTCCAACCCCAAGTTTTGTTGTCTTGTTATCTCAATACCACCATAAAAATAAGTTTGGGGGGGAGCTTCCTAGCACGCTCAAAAACAAGCTTGGGGGAGGGCTCCCACAAAGGTAACTTGTATCTCACATTTTTTTTTTAAAATTTTCCAACTTAAAAAAGGTGAGATATGTTCTCTTCTCTCATATGTGTTAAAATGTGTTAGTTTCTACCCTTGTTGAAATGATGAACAGTTGCTCTATCTTATGTTTGACCTGTACCCATTTTACAATCGAGTTTTCTCTAAGGTTTGGGTTTATCAGCTAAAAATGTCTCATCATAAAAACTTGGACTAATGGGTTGCACATGCTTAATCTTGTCTAAGTTATTGCCTGATATGATATGGAGACATGGGCTGTGCTATGACTTTGTTCTGAGTGAAACTTGACATCCGGAGTTTTATTTTCGAAAACTTTCAAAAACAAAAGTTCCTCAATGATTATGAAATACCTACCAAGGCCATATGGCATGTTTCAATTATGCAAACCCTTTAGTTATATGCTGCTTGTGGAACATTGAGTTAGGTCAAATTGTTGTGACCTAAGTGAGATTATGGTCATGCACCCATGATTGAGATTCACATGCACCCACTAGATAAAGCCAACTCTCACCCCGAGAGTTGCGCACAACATGCACCCATCCATCCACCAAAAATATGCCAACTCTTACCCTGAGAGTTGCGCACTCTTCAACCAAATAAAAATGCCGACTCTTACCTTGAGAGCCATGCATTTGTTATCCACCAAATAAAAATGCCGACTCATACCTTGAGAGCCGCGCATTTGTTATCCACCAAATAAAAATGCCGACTCTTACCCTGAGAAGCTGCGCATTCATTTTTCACCATATAATTACTCCACGCATTCCATCATGACATCTCTCCAGCCAAAGTTCTTCAAATACTAACAAGAGATATGGGTTATGCTTAAAAGAAAAAACAAAAACCATGCCAAGGGGCATGCAATAAACAAACGGAAAAAAAAGTTCCAAGTATCTGTTCAAAAAAAAGAAGAAAAAAATAATAGTATGGATATATGATCTTATAGCCCATATCCCTCAAAAAAGTTTCATTCCATCCAATATAGGAGAAATTCATGATGCATGGAGTGCCAAAATATTTAGAAATTAGGATTCCACCATCTTCATGCTCCACACACTGGCACATCTCAATCAAAGTATATGACCTGTATCTCCTTGTGGTTCGGTTTTTGACTTAACAATATATGTGATGCAAGTATGCCCACCTTTATACCTGCCTAAAACTCCACTCATAAGCCTTAGTGGTAGGATATGAAAAGCAACAATACAATGCCTTTGGTGAGGTATTCATACACTTTGAGCGATCGAGCGAATCATTTGAGGAACTTACATTTCTTTGCGAAAATTTTCAAAACCTCCGGAAAGATGGTTCATCTTGGGATGAATGACAAGCAATGTCTATGAATCTGTTCAGTCTTGCAATCACTCAAGACTTGAGATGGCTAAAAGGCCCCATTTGTTTCAAGATAGTAGTAGGGTGGATAGCATGCTGATTTATTCAAATTACGGTGGAAAACTTTGTTATAAACTTGGTACATTTGAAATATGATCGACATTGTAGCAACTCCTAATCAACAACCATACTTAGCTATTTGCTCGGGATGAGCAAAGGTTAAGCTTGGAGGTCTTGTTGGCGGTCCTTATAGATCATTTTGAACCGCCAACTTATGCCTAAAGGGAGAGAAACTATCATACTTTACCACATAGACATATGCTATTAATAGAGTTCCACTTGTACCCCTAGTGTTTATGTTTTTGCAAGATTTATAGTGAAACAAGAGGAAGTGCACAACACCAATTGGAAAGTGTAAAGGAGAAATGTGAATTCAGAGAATGCGCAACCAAGAATAACAAAGAAGCCCACCTTTATTACAAATCTGGGCCCATTCGTGACCATAGGAGAGGTCTAGGCCCAGAGGAGAATCAACCACGCGAAGGCGGTGGCCAAACGGGCCCACCAGGGGACCGACCAGTCTCGGGGGTGGCCGCCCCCCTGGTGGGGCCTCTCGGGCCCAGTTTTCTTCTGGCGGTTGTAGGGTGGTTCCCCAAGGACGGCCCCACCTACGATCAACACAGATGGAAAGTGGAAACCACCCTTTGGAGGTCGGTTTGGGTCCTTCCATGTGGGGATGATCCTTTTGCATAGAACCCGCTCCTCTCAAGCTATAAAAGGAGGCCTCCTCTCTACACCTATTCATCAATGGATTCACCAACACAAGAGGTCACAATGTAGAGAGGAAGAGCAAGCTCCATTCCATTAGCTTATAGATAATTTAGTATAGGGAGTGAGAGAGGGACAAGAGCTGGAGAAAGAGCAGAGTTGAAGCAGTTCTGCCTCCGGGCGGATGAAGTGTCGGGCTTGTCGGCTCTCGATCCAACTTGTACCTCTACGATCATCTTGCTAGTTGAAGTAAGAAGTTCGTGTTCAAATTTGGTTTGATTCATTAAGCATGTTACTTCCATAAAGCTACTTGTTTGTAGGATCGTCGTTCGTCCTTTGGACGGATGCTCTAGTAAGAGGACTCCTGATAGAGACGGATGTTCCTGTATGCCGCTAGAGTAGTAGTCGCCTTCATAGACGTGGTGTCTAGGTCAGAGTCTACCTTCGTATGTTGCGCGCGCCCACGGGCAGAGGGGTAGGTGGCAGGTGGTGACAGCCCTGTCCACTCGTACCAGCATCCCCCCACGTTCGGACGCGGAATAGGGCTGATACTGGTATCGCCTGGCAGACCAGGTGCGTCAGTGGGCCTGAAGCAAGCAAGTAGTGGGGAAGTTTCCATCGCCTATATGCGTTTGACCTTAGAAGAACCTCTCTACCCAAGCTATCCCTTCTGTCTCTTGTAAGTAAACTAGTTTAAGAGACTAAGTACAAAGACCGTTCCTCTGGGAAATTACGATACCCTGAATACTTCCGGGTGAAGGCTACAACGGTACGTCTGTGCGCTTGCAGACTTTTCTGCTAACACTAAGAAGCGCCAACAGGGGCGCCGACCAGCCCCACCCTGGGGGGTCTCGGGTCCCGGTGCCTCGGGTGTGTTCCAGATGCTTCTAGTGTTCTCGTGTTGATGTTTCCTTGGCGGTTAAGTTACATGGTAATCATGCTCTTTAACCCTTCTTTTATGCTTTTCTAGAATAGCCCTTGGAAAATACAGAACATGCAAAACTCGTGGAAACTGTCAGTTAAAACCCTAGACTAGTGTGTATTCATGTATCCTTTGGTGTCTAAAGTTCTAATAAAAGTTGACGTTATCCACCGTCAATAGGCAGCAACAAAGAAGACACGGGTACTCACAGTTCTGATCGGCGATATTTTCGTGCAAAGCTTCTTTTTAGACCAGAAGTCCCCTCTTTGTCACCAGGCTTCTTGGTCTTCGGGAATTCACCCTTCTGACATTTCGAGGGACCGTCGTCATCACTTGAGCTCGGGATCACCGCGTGGCGACGAGCTCAGTCCTCGGATAGCTTTACTAGCTTCTCAGGTCACCGGACTCTGCTCAATGACCTGGCTTTATCAGGCATTGGCTACTTGCCGCGAGCTTCTCGTTGCGAGGGGGTCTCCTGGTCCTCTTCCTCTTCATTGGCTTCTGCTTTGAAGGCTCTAAGAAGGCCTCGTCTTCGCTACCGGGCTGGTAGCGGTGTTGAGGGTCAACTCCTTCAGGCCACTCTGCACTGGGGACCTATGAGAAGTAGGCTTTCCGGTCCTGGCCATGTATCTTTAGCAAATCAAATAAGATGCAAAGGATCAACGTTATGACTGGCAACAAAAGGAAAGGAATCTACAAAGGCGTACCTCAGGTGGTGGATTTGCAATGTGCAGTGCTTTCTACTGTCCTCGGTTATTGATAGATGCTTTGTTGTCGAACAGCTCCTTCAGCCTTATCATAGCCTCTTCGGCTAACATCTGATCGAGGACCTCCCTTGTCGGGTCAGTTTCGCCAACCCATTCATATGCAGGATGAATTCTATCTTTACAGGGTTGAACTTGGCGCCTCACGAAGTTGGTAGCAACTCTAGCCCCATTCAGATTCATGCCTTTCAGGATTTCCAACAATTCGTTCACTTGGTCCATCTGATTGGGTGTAGGTCTCGACGACCATCTTGTTTTTCTTTCTGGGATCTACTCGACGGCACACCGAACAGGAGGGTCTTGGTTTGGCAGATACAACCACCTCTTATTCCAATCACGAAGACTGGTGTTGAGGGGGATGGAAAGATAATGGGCGGACATGCCATCTTGGAGCTTAAGCTACACACCCCCAGCAATTCTGGATCCCCCGCCACTCGATTTCACAAGCATATACAAGTGGCAAAATAGATTAAAATGAGGAAGAATTCCGGCGAAGGCTTCGCAAAAGTGGATGAAAATAGAAATTACGAAGATGGAGTTGGGATGCAAATGGCACAGAGAAATTTCATAATAGTCAAGGAGTTTGCAAAGAAAGGGATGGCACGGAACACCAAATCCGCGGAGGAAGTAGTAGGCAAAAACAGTTATTTCGCCTATGTTGGGCATGGGGTACGGCTCACCTTGTGATGGCCACTATCCGGCGGTGGCACGATTTGGCAGGAGCCCTTTCGCCACCAACTTCGAAATGGCCCTTTCCGTCATGGTGGATGGTTGCCACTCGTTTTCTAGGCGGAGTTCTCCAGGCTGCGGCTCCTTTCCCTTCTTTGAGGGTATGTGCGTACTCTTCCTAGGCGCTATTTCTTCAAATTGATCGAAGAATTAGGTTGCTGGAAGGACGAATCGAAGAAACTTTGGTGGAATCGAGCTTTGAATCAACGATTTTCGAAACCCTAGATGGCGGCAGCTAGGGCTGGGTGTAACGGTTGTTTGAATGGCTTTTGAACGGCGGCAGGGAAGGCGAATCGTTTCGTCTGCGAACAAGTCTTTATAAAGGGAAGTTTGACGGTTCGGCTTCCCGCATAAGGGTTTCCCAGTATTGGATCTCCTCAGGGACTTCGTTGCTTTTCCGAGCACAGGACGTGCTCGGGGACTTCGAGGTCGCTACGTCAGTACTTCCGGGCACCGAACTGTTCGGAGGTTCCGTCGCTTCGCCCGTATTTCTGAGCACAGGAGGTGCTCGAGGACTTCATCGTCGCTACTTCAGCACTTCCGAGCACTGAACTGCTTGGAGGCTTCGTCACTTCACCTGTATTTCCAAGCACAGGACGTGCTCGGGGATTTCATCGTCGCTACGTCGGTACTTCCGAGCACCGAACTGCTCGAGGGTTCCATCGCTTCGCTTGTCTTTCCGAGCACAGGAGGCGCTCGGGGACTTCGACGTCACCACGTCAGTACTTCCGAGCACCGAACTACTCAGAGGTTCCGTCGCTTTGCCTGTATTTCAGAGCACAGGAGGTGCTCAGGGACTTCATCGTCGCTACGTCAGCACTTCCGAGCACTGAACTACTTGGAGGCTTCGTCGCTTCGCCTGTATTTCCGAGCACAGGACGTGTTCGGGGACTTCGTCGTCGCTACGTCAGTACTTCCGAGCACCGAACTGCTCGGAGGTTCCGTCGCTTCGCCCGTATTTTCGAGCATAGGAGGTGCTCGGGGATTTCGACGTCGCTACGTCAGTACTTCCGAGCACCGAACTGCTCGGAGGTTCCGTCGCTTCGCTTGTATTTTCGAGCACAGGAGGTGCTCGAGGACTTCGTCGTCACTATGTCAGCACTTCTGAGCACTGAACTGCTTGGAGGCTTCGTCGCTACGCCAACATTTCCAAGCACAGGAGGTGCTCTGGGACTTCGTCAATGCTTCACATGATCGCAAAAAAATAAGGACTTTGACCCTGACACTACGTGCCTGCGTCACCTACTATCAGGCTCGGGGACTAAGTGGATACTCTTCACCTAACAGTGAAGGTATTGTTTACGAAGAACCAAAAGTGGATATACTTCACCAAAGAGAAGGATTTTTCTAAATTTTTTCTGAGCTCCTTACATCCGTCTGGTCAAGCAACTACCAAGATTTGCACCTCCCGACGAATGCAAGGTGCTCCAGGACTAGCTGTGGGGGTATAGACCCATATACCCGCATGGCAATACATGGGGCAAGTCATCCGATCAGGCCCAGACTGCCAAGGACGCATCGTCTACACGTTCTCCTGAAGATCACGAATATCCGCCGAAGACTTGGCGGATAAGGAAATAGCTTTCCTAATATCTAGCCGATTAGTTTCCTTGTTCGGCTAGGATTGTAAACTGCTATGTATAGTAAAACTGACTTGTAACCCTGCCCCCCAGACTATATAAGGTGGGCAGGGGATCCCCTCAATTCATCTCATCTATTAGCAATACAATACAACAACACACAGGATGTAAGGTATTACGCCTCGCGACGGCCTGAACCTCTATAAATCTTGTGTCTCACGCCTTTCGCGTAACGCTTACTCGTCTCAGGAGCACCTTCACCGATCAATCTACTAGTTTGGGTATACCCCTCGGTAGACTATCGTCGGCATTCCGTCGACAGCTAACTTGGTCTACTGTAATCCTTGAGTACTTCTTGGTTTAAAACTGAATACTTGTGAGGGGTAGCTATAACTTTTGATTTATGCTAAAGTTTGGCTTTGCTAAGGGACTAGCAAAGGGTAACCTTGGTGGAACTTGTTAACAGTAGTCATTGCTCATTTTTACCCATCAAATAAACATGAATCAAGGGCATAAAATAATACACAACATAGTTATGGGGTTTGATTCTAACAAGTTCCACGAGTTTTGGTGTTCTCACTTTTTTTGCAGGGTACAAAAGGATATTCAATTTTTCACCAACTAAAAGTATCTCAAATGAGGAATTAGAGCTCACCATTGCATAGAGCTCATCGAGACGATCGAAATGGACCAATGGTTTGCTATTTTTGGAGTCTAGAATAAAGAGATATGGATTTTACAAACACTGGAAGATTCTAGAACCTGAGCTGTAGGATTAATTAAAGGCTACAGGACTAATTGGGCCTAAATCAGAATTTGGCCCATTAAAGCCTATGTGCACATGGTGGAAAGGCTTAGTACCATATTGCTTGCCCAAGGTGGAGGGGAGGCCAGGCACCCCATATAAGGAACCCAGGACCCCCCGAGTCAAGTGCACCATGATGGAGTTGTAGAGGCATCCCTCGAATGGAGAACCTCTCAATTCTAGAGAATTAGGGCTAGACTTTCCAACGTAGTAGATTAGTTCTAGTTGAGAGTTAGGGAGAGCGGAGCTGCGCTTCGGTTCTGGAGAAGTCTTCAGGGTTCTGGTATATCTTTGTATCTCATCTTTGTAAGACTTATGCTTTAATATTTATCTTCTTCATTTACCTTTATGCCTTTTATATATCTAGTTAGTATAGTTGTTACATCTTGGCATGGGATCTCCGCCTGTATTAGGTGCCCTAGTTATCATATGTGATTAGAGTAGTAATTGATAGTGTAGACGTCATGTCTAGGCTATAGGTTACCTGAGGTTGCGCCCAATTTTTACGGTTAGTTGTGGTAGCCCCAGAGGTGACAGCTCTGTTAGGCCTTCGTATTCCACCACGTCAGAGTTGGTGTTTCGTAGAGCTTTTGGCAGCCTTCTCCTGACTACCTTTTTCCCAGTCTATTCGAGAGTCGAAAAGGTACTGTTGCTCCAGAGTGTTATTGTGTGATTGCTTTATCTACCCATGAATTAGTTTTATAGAACTAAGGTAATAGAGAAGTACTTAGGAACATTGAACTCTCCCGTTGTCCTCTCACTTTAGCTATCTGCTCTTTTATCATAGAATTCTCCTATGTGTGTCAGATATACATAACTCATATCATTTACCTTTTACCCCTACTTTAATCTATTAGTTATACTAGTTAGTAGATACATGATGGTGAACTATCAACTTCTTTAACCATTGTTTCCCTGTGGTAAAATATAAATAACGATACCTGGAATACTCCCGGTAAAAAGCTACAATGGTATTCTGTGCGCTTGCGGAATCTTTCATATTTTAGTTGTGCATAAGAAATACCAACATCTGCCAAGACATTCTTGATAGTGAAGATACCACATACTTCCAAGAAGTGCTAAAGATGGGCATTGGCGTGCTCGTGCAGCTTCTCACAGAACGGGTTGCCTTGCACCATGTTGATAAGTGCTGGCTTGAGTACAAAAGTAGCATCTCCCAAGTTAAGCTGCGGACCGGTGGCGACATTGTCAGCCGACGGTGCAGAGTACTCAGGGATGGTCTTTTGGGCCATGACTGCCTTGAGTGATAGTGCGGAGCCTCTTTCCTCGAACAGATTCTGGTCTGTTTCTCCTCAACAATTGCTCAGGATCTTCAACAAAGTTTGACTGCAATTGGAAATTGCTCATGCACTGTCTAGCTTCACAGTAACAAGAAACACAGATAGGTGGTAAGCCCCTAACACTAATTGATAACTAATTTGATAATAGACTCCGGATTCAATTTTATTAATATTCCTAGGATGATGCTTTCCCCGGCAACGGTGCCAGAAATGCTTGTTGACACTTCTTAGCGCAATCACCAGAGACAGGGTGTTATGCTATCTCTGATAACCGCCCCAGAAGTGCCTGGGGGTATTTCTTATGTCTATTGAATTATTCCGCAAGCGCACAGAATATATCGCTGTAGCACTTCACCCGGGAGTATTCCAAGGTATCGTTATTTATTTTATCCTAAGGGAAAGTGGTGCTAGGAATGTTAATAAAAGAGAGATCCTTAAGTCAATTGCAAATTAGCAACCAACTAATGATAGGGGGTAAATCGATATAGAGGAAAGATAATGACACAGAGACAAGGTAAGATTTAGGATAACTAGTAGAGTATAGCAAGGTGGGAGGTCAACGAGTGAGTTTAGGACTCCTATGACTCTTACATTACTCCTGTGAACTTAACCTTAACAGATAGGTGACTTACCTAGACCGCTACCTCACTTCTTGTGTGAAGGGGATTGTCCGAGACAATAGAGGATATAACCTCTACCCAAAGAGGCTATGCTCTTATGGGAGCCTAACTTTTAAGAACTTGCCTAAAACACGTGGAGGGATACTAAGACTAGACACGGCTATCACCACCTGCTAGCACCCACAAACAATCCGTGCGACAAGCGGCAATCAAAGGCAAGACTTAGTATAAGCACAACGCTTACACTAACTCTCACTACTCTAGTTGTGTACAAAGCAACTAAAGAACCCTATGACAGGCGATGAATAGCACACAATAGCTGGTTACAGGATCACAATCTAGTATAAGACAACTATAATGCTATGATAAGACACAACAATACTATATTGAATAGTAAAGTACTAAGTAAAGACTCAGTAAAGTAAAGTAAAGATAATATATTGATAAAAGCAAAGTCTTACAGAATGGAAGCTACAAGAGCTATACCAGACTCTCCAGAAGTCGACTCCGGAGATCCCGAGCGTAGTTCGACTCGACTCTAACTCCTACACTAGACTAATACTACTACCAAGGAGAAATAATGGACTCTAGCTTGCTTCTTGTGTCTCTTGTATGTCTTGAGGAGGGTGGTGGCTGCCTCTATTTATAGGGGGGAGTGGAGAGGCACCATGTCAGCGATCCGTGTGCCTTTCCACCTTGATCCTTGGATGAACCGCCTCAATACCACCTCAAGATGGATTGCAGTGGTGAATCCAGCACGTGGAAAGCATGCAGGAGTTGGTGGGGAGCCAACCGACCTTGCTGGGCACCAGGCGGGGTCGGCCGACCCCTCCTATGATAGGTGGGCCCAGCCAGGGAGTGGCTCCACCTTTTGCTGAGTGTTTGTCACGTTGGTTCATCCCTTGATCCTTGTGATTTGCTTCTCTACCGTTGAATGGAAAAACACTCTGATCCGAAGGTAGAAATGAGCTCAGTGGAATGTCACGAGGATCATGCCACGTCACCAGAGCCCTATGGGCCCCATACATGGGTCGGCCAACCCATGCATGGGCCCACCTTGAGCTCCTATTTCTTCCATGTGATTTTGTACACCATATCTTGAAGTTTCATGGCCTGTTTGGTCTTTTCTGCATTCACAAGCTAAAAGTACAAGTGGAACTAGTTATTGATAAAATATGTTCATGATATACTTATTCTTCCTTGAACCGAGGCATGTTGACGGTGTTAGAGTGGATTTTTATAGCTTATCCACCATCAACAACTATCACCTTCTGAAGACCAGATGAAGCTTTCCTCTTTGGGGCTGGGGCAGTTGTTATATCAACAGGAGCTTTCATCATTTTCTTTAGTGATGGGGCTTGAGACTCTAACCTTACAGCTGGACAAGGGGGTAGTAATTGATCTGCACTGGTGGGTCAGATTCTGGATCCTGCATTAACAGAGGTTAGGATATGGTTGATAGCCGAATTAGGTGGAATCGGTTGGCAATACTTACCACTGATTCAGAGCTGAAGCTTTGATCCAGAGCCTTGCATTTGTCATGAATTTTTTGGCAGAAGAGATGAGCATGCCATTGTTGCCACTAGTTGCCAAAGCTTTCATGGGTGATTGTGATTTGGCTCCATTTGGTCACTGTATAATGCGGTAGGTGTTGGCGGTCCTTAAAGCCTATTTCTTACCGCCAATATGTTACTAAAATAAATAGTCGGTAGGGCTTTAAACTAACATTTCCACAAGTTTTGGTGTGTACTTGACTTGCAGGTGTGACATGTGGAAATGCACAAAAACCATAAAGAAAGCGCACATCCAGGAAACGTATTCAGAGAAGGCGTAATCCAAGAAAATAAGAAAGCCCACCTCAAACACTAAACTGGATCCATCCGTAACCGCGGGGGAGGCCCAGGCCCAGGGAGCAACCAACCACACGAAGGCGGTGGCCAGATGGTGCTCCCCAGGGACCGACCACCCCGGGGGGCGGCCGCCCCCTTGGTGGGGCCTCCCGGGCCCATCCTCCTCAGGCGGTGCTTATGGCGGTTTGGCAAAGGCGGTTTCACCTCCTTCCATACTTCGAACGCCCAAACCGCCCTAGTTGGACTATAAAAGAGAGGGAGAGCTCCCCTCCAACACACACCATCATTTGGAGCCATTTACCTCACCTCTCACTTGTATTCTTTAGATTAGTTTTAGTATTAGAGCAAGACAAGAGCTAGAAAGAAGAGTTTGTATCCTTGGGAGAAGAAGGAACACCTCGGTATGAATACAATGCAGTTCTCTTCCAAGTTCAAGTTCTTATCTTATTTATATAGCAATGCATATGAACTAGAGTATAGTCTTGGACATGTTATGATCATGATATATGAACTAGATATAGTTTATGTGTTATGTTCTTGATATGTTCATCGTTGTTCTTCATCATTCATCGACTTAGTATGAATAGAGGAAGAACTAGGGATAAGGTGACGGTTCGTCGTGCCTTCTCGGTTGCTCTTAGCCTAGCCTATCACTCTGAAGGGGTGGGGTCCTAGGGGGCTAGGAGTTATTTCCAAGTACGCGAGCATGGTGCTCGGGTATGTGGAGATCGGCGAATATGCCGATATCCCACGAGCAGAGGGGTAGGTGGGCAGGTGGTGACAGCCCTGTCCATCCCTAGCACTCCCCCACATTCGGATATTGGGTAGGAGTTCATAAAGTCTCTATCGGCTGGCAGACCAGCTGCAGGGATCTCCCTGTCATCCCAGACCTAGTCCCGATACTAGACATGCTAGTTAGATGTTTACTAACAGTTCTTTGCATGGTTATATATGACCAATGCCTGCTCAATTAGATATATTCTTTTATTCTTTATTTCTCTTTTATCCTTGAGGTCGGCTCAGATGTGTGTCCACTATCTTTGAACTATGATTTACCCCTGCCTATGCTATGTCTACCTATGCATTCAATAAGTGATCATGTTTATGCCAAAGCTAGCTGCATTCGTCCTGCCCTCCTACGGGAAATTATAAATACGACACCCCTGAATAATCACGGGTTGAAATGCTACAATGATAGTTCCGTGCGCTTGCAGATTTATCCATACTGAGCTATCATGATTGGCATACCTAAGTACCATTACCTAAGGATTGTAATTCTTGTGCACCCCACGGCGCCGTGTCACAGTTTTGCATATCGTAAGTAATGACGGTTAGGAAGGCCAATCCGGCACTTCTAACTGTTATTACCAGACTGCATTACCTAGGCTGGCGCCATTAAGGGCCAAGGGTTACTTTTCCGAAGTAATGGTGGTTGGGAATATCAACTTACGTTTCCAGTATTATTATTAAGGACGGACTTATAGTCTATCTTTAGTAGTGATGCTAAGAAACGCCAACAAGCATTTCTGACGCCGTTGCCGGAGATGGACTTTTAGTCTATCTATTGTAACGACGTTAGAATTGCCAACAAGCATTTCTGGCGCCGTTGCCGGGGATGCACTTTTAGTCTATCTTTTGTAACGACGTTAAGAAATGCCAACAATAGGCCTGCCCCCAGCTTGAAAATCCTATCAGCCTCCAACATTTCAGTGATTTCATCTCTAGGCCTCAGAAGGTGTGAGAATGAGAGCTTAGGGGGCAGTTGACCGAACCCTAATTGTCGTGCTACTACACCTGGATGATAAAATTCATAGGAAGGATGGCTAGGCTCGTTGTTGTTGATGCCACGAAGATGTTTAAAATCAACAGGCAGTATGCAAGGCCTTATAATAATATTGAAGATCTCAATGGCTATGTCGTCAGGGCATCCTGTGTTGAATTTGAAGCTGTAAGGTATTGGAAATTCTTCATCTTCTGTGTAAGGGAACCAATTCAGGATGTTTGGTCCCTGGCCTCTGTAAAGTACTTCAAGTAGGTGGCCCTGGCTAGAATTAATGTTATGGCTGAAGCAGCCTCACCAAAGCTCTGGCAACCTCTAGTGACCCTGTCTTGATCTTTTGCATAATAGATGGCAGGATAGATGAGATTGTTAAGGTTTTGGCCTGACCATTCTGTGCAAGTAAAGATTGAGCCATAATTGAATCAGCCACGCCAGGGTCCTGTTGTGCATTGTATTTCTGCACCTTTCAGTAAATAGCCGGACACTTGGTTCATTAGCCTGTAAGCAGCTCCTAGCAAGAGTTTCCCTAAGGGAATTGAGTTTCCACGGGCTAACTGCTCTGCAAGGGCCTTGAGAGGGTAGGCTGGTCCAAGAGAAACACCACAAAAAATAAATCTTTTCAGCCACAAGATTAGGTAGGCTATATATTCTCTCATTTATACTAGAAGTTATCAGGTGATGAGTTTTGATGCAGCCAGTCCAGCCCTTGTATTTATTCAGCTTGGAGAACTGTTTTTCACCTGTGGAGAGGAGATTCCAGTACTGATAGGTCCCAGTGATTTGAAAGCCGGTGAGCATGTGAATGTTGCCCAAAGTGATGGTCATCGGCCCATCCCGAAATACAAAAGCATTCAGAGAATTTGACTAGAAGTAACTTGCAGCAACCAAAAGAGATTCATTTTTCTTCATCTGACAGAGAGAGAGGTCAAGGCACTGACTCAGGTTGCATAGTTCCCATTCTACTCGCTTTTTCTCTGAAACCGCTGAAACCAATCTCTCCATCCAGTGGGCATGTTGGGCCAGTCCCGGAAGGAGTTCTTGGACCATGAAGATGCATCTACCACAGAGGCTTTGAAAGGAATCTGGTTGGTTTCCTTGCAGATAAACTCTGAGGGATTTGAGTCACCCATCGGGCCCAAATAAAAAGTAGTGGGGGCATCACTCAGGGGAATTAAAATCTCATTTTTCAGATCCTGAGGATGATGAATGATGTATGTGAACGATCGAGCAAGGATTCATGAATGGAACGCAGATTGGTGGAGTTCGTACCTTGAGGATTTTTGAAGGAGTCACCATCACTCACAGGTTTTGGAGGCGGCGAATCAAAGCCAGAGACACAGCGGAAACTTTCTTGGTTAGGGTTTCGGTTTGTGGCGGAGCTTTGGAGTGCTGAGCGGGAGTTTGCAGATTTTGCTGTGTTTTCGAAATGAAGGTCGCTTGAGGCTCGGTGCTAATTTTGGAATAAAGCCAGTTTATCCCAAAATTGGGGGGCATGTGTTTACACCAAAATCTGAACCGAGGACAGATAGCCGATTTCAGGAATGGATAGCCGATTTTAGGGCAGAGACAGAAGCAGAGATAGCCGATCAAGTCCTGGATCGGGTGTTGAGAAGGGAAGACGCGGTCAAAGACGGAGTCGATCGGAGTCCGTTCGGGAAAGGAAAGATTGAACTCCAAGTTACCTTTAAAATAGGAGAGTTTGTTAGTTTTCATATTTATTTTCAAGTCGTAATTCGACTAGGACCCTATCTTATCAGCCCAGGGTATAAATATAAAATATAAACCCCCGGCCATTGTAATACGTACGTACACATCAATACAACACACCTTTCGCCTCCGGCCAAACCCTTAGGAGTAGGAGTAGAGTAGATCTCGGCGAGTTCTTCAATCGGGCAGGGTGTTATCCTGTGGACACAACCTTGCTTGTAAGTACCGTCACGCCTCGCTAAGCTTTGTTTCTTTAATGTCATCCGGTGGACATGAAAGCATAGTAGATTGGAGTTGATTCTTGTTTGGTATAGGTTTAGCATCATCTCGTGGACGTGGGCGTAGATCAAATAAGGATTAGTTATAGATTCATGTTTATTATCTTGATTAATCTATGTTTAGCGTCATCCGGTAGACGAAGACTTAGATTAAGATGGTTAATGTGCATGAATTAGTTATCGGCTCTAACTAATTTGGCATCTTAGTTAAATTCATTAAGTTATTGGTGATGTTTGAATATATTTGTTTACATACATGCAATACTCACCAAATTTGCCCCATCTTGATCTATGTATGTCGGCTTTATATTTCATAATTTATTCAATGAAAGATGATTGTTACGTGTTCAAGCATTAACAAATAGAAAATGCTTGCATCAGCCGATAAATCTAGATCTCGATTGTATACGGGTCACACTCAAGTAATAAGATGAATATTGTCTAGATTCAATAACTAATAAATTCAAGTCATGGTTTACATCACGGCTGTCTCGATCCGCTCGATCCCCACTGTTTCAAACGATGAATTGAAAGTGTTGGTTTGAAGGTCAAAGCATTGTTCATCTTATAGGCTTGGATGTTGCCCGTATTTGCCGAATCGGCTAAATAGTCAATTTCTCTCTGTTTTGCACTTAGACATTCAGTATTAAATGAGAATGACGTATGCACATCATGTGAATAGGTTATTCAAACATCATCATGCTTATTCTATGAAAATCGGTTTATGCATACTGGAATCGACTCTTTAGTCGATCTCTACTCGTATCGGCTCTCAGAGCCATAGATTCGGAACTGTCTGGCCACACCAGCAAGTTCCGCCTTGTGTTACTGATCACTATCTTTTTCCTTGTCAATTGCAGGTCAAATTGACTGGCACACTTGGGAGTCATTGGAACTCTCAGACTGGGCTTGAAGGTAGCTAGATCTACAAGGCTCCAACGCTCTTGAGATCGTTTCCGACTTCGTTGGTGTGTTGAGCGCGAGGAACCACTTTTTGTGCCAATAGCCGGATGATAGAGCTTTCCTCTTGGGGGCATGAGCAACTACTATGCTAATAGGGGTTTTCATCATTTGCTTCAATGATGGTGCCTGAGAGCCTAGCCTTGCGGTTGGACAGGGAGGATAATACTCGACCTGTTCTGGTGGGTCAGATTTTGGATCCTGTATTAACAAAGGTTAGGATGCAGCTGATAGCCGATTTGGATAAGATCGGTTGGCAATACTTACTGCTGATTCAGAGTTAAACCTTTTGTCCAGGGCTTTGCGTTTATCATGAATTCTTTGACAGAAAAGATAAGCATGCCACTGCTGCCACCAGTTGTCAAAGCTTCCATGGGTGATTGAAATTTGACTCCACTGGTTCACTGTATAGCTTGGCAGGTCTGTTCCCAGTCTGAAAACTCTGTCAACCTCTAGCCCTTCGGTAATCTCGTCCCTGGGTTTTAGAAGGCTCAAGAATGGAAGCTTAGGGGGCAGTTGGCCAAAACCTAGTTGACTTGCTTCACTGTTTGGATGATAAAATTCATAGGAAGGCCAACTGGGTTCATTGCTGCTAGCGCCATGAAGATGCTTAAAGTCAACTGGCACTATATAGGGCTTGATGATGACATTGAAAATCTCAATGGCCCCGTCATCGGAACATCCTGTGCTAAACTTGAAGTTGTAAGCCATTAGAAATTATTCATCCTCTACATAAGGGAACAAAATCAGGATGTTTGCTCCCAAGCCTCTGTAGAATGTCTCAAGCAATTGGCCTGGGTTAGCGCTGATAATTATGGCTAAAGCAGCTCCACCAAAATTTTGGCATCCTCTGGTGATCTTATTTTCATTCTCTGCACAATTGATGGAGGAATAGCTGAGGTTGTTGAGGTTTGGTTTGACCATTTTGTGCAAATAGAGATTGAGCCATAATTGAATCAGCCACCAAGGGCCTGTTGTACATTGCACTTCTTCACCTTTCAGCAGATAACCAACCTCCTGGTTCATTAGCATGTAAGCAGCCCATAGCAAGAGTTTTCCCAAAGGAATTGAACCTCCACGAGCTAATTGCTCTGCAAGGGCTTTGAGGGGATAGGCTGGCCCACAGGAAGCACCACAGAAGATAAATCTTTCTAGTCACAAGATTAGAAAGGCTATGTATTCTTTCTCACTGATGCTAGGAGTCGTTAGATGGTGAGTTTTGATGTAGCCGGTCCAGCCTTTGTATTCACCAAGCTTGGAGAGTTGTTTTTCACTAGTGGAGAGAAGGTCCCAAAGCCGACAAGTCCCAATAATTTGAAGGCTGGTAAGCATGTGAATGTCACCCAAAGTGATGGTCATCGGCCCATTTCCAAATATGAAAGCATTCAGAGAGTTTGACTCGAAATAGCTTGCGGCAGTCAAAAGGGATTCATTCTTCTTCATTTGGCAGAGGGAGAGATCGAGGCATTGGCTCAAATTACGCAATTCCCAATCTGCTCACTTCTTCTCTGAGACCCTGTGGATCCAGTTTCTCCACCCAGATGGCATATTAGGCCAGTTCCGGAAGGGGTTCTTAGACCATGAAGATGCATCTACTAAGGAAGCTCTGAAAGGAGTCTGATTGGTCTCCTTGCTAATGAACTCCGCAAGATCTGAGTAACCCAGAGGACTGTTGACGGTCAATAACGTCAACTTTTATTAGAACTTTAGATACAAAAGGATACATGAAAACATACTAGTCTAGGGGTTTAACTGACAATTTCCATGAGTTTTGCATGTTCTGTATTTTTCAGGGGTTATTCCAGAAAAGCATAAAAGAGGGATTAAAGTGCATAATTATCACGAAACGTAACCGCGAAGGAAACATCATCATCGGAACACTAGAAACCTCTGGAGCAACCCAAAGCGACCGAGGCCCGCACCCTGCCAGGGTGGGGCCGGCCAACGCCCCCCAGCTAGGGTTCGGCCCCGCCTTCTGAAGTCTTCTTCCGCCGCCTCTTAGGAGTCATCTCGGCCCTATATTTAAGTCGGTTTGATCCTACGGCGCACGTTCATCCCACCAGTCTATAAATAAAGAGGCAGACCCCCCTGGAGGCATCAATCAATCATTCATCAAAGGCAACAAGTCTTCAAGCCATCAAGAGCCTACTAGTTCATCAAGAGCCTTCTAGTTCATAGTTCTAGCCTAGTTAGACTAGAGAGTAGAGGAGATCTAGTTCTTCGGCGGGATCTGGAGCCCCGACATCCGTCTGGAGCGCAGAGTTCGGTATAGTTCTGGTTCTTTCTCTATTATTGTATTCTTCATTATGATTAGGAAAACATTGTTCTTAATAGTTCATATGTTCTTGATTACATTAGTCTTTGTCTACTTTAATTATATATCTAGTATAGTTGGTTTGATCTTATTGAATTCATGTAATTGCTCGTATAGCGTTTATCCAAACGATCGTTGGGTAGATGATGAACAATGTGTAGACGTGGTGTCTAGATATTTCGTTTATCTGCGAGTGCATCCTGATGTGCCGGGTCGTGTGGTAGTTCGCGTAGGTGACAGCTATGTTGATTCCTCTGCAGTCCACCCCCCGTATGTAGGCAAGCACGCACGGTCGCGAAGTTGGGTGATGACTCTGTTTCACACCTTTCCTAGATGATGCCCTTTGCATGTGATCATGATATAGGAGTAATCTGACAATGATTACTAGATGTAATTGCACTAGTTAGAGTTATTCATTGTAGAATTACCTTAGATATTAATTCCTTAGTTTATCCATTGGCTAGCTATTACTATGACTAGAAAGTGCTTTGATGTTTATCTTTATTAATGATGCTTGATCATACTTATCACCCTATATATCTTTATTATCTTATGACCTCTACCTATTATGAGTAGAGTATATGACATCGGTAATTTCACTTATTCATTGTATATAGTTGTTATCAATATAATAGATTGTAGTTTAACCAAGTCCTTCCCAATGGTATAAATATAAATCGACAACCTGGTAGAACTCCCAGGTAAAATGTTACAATGGTATAATTATCTGTTCGCTTGCAGAATTGTTCTTAGTTTATATTTATTTATATTTCTGCCTAGTCACATGGAATAATATATAAAACCTTTATTTATTCTTAGCATATATAATTAGGATTGACAACCCAGTTCATGCTAAAGAATGTTGATAATAGATAAATGGCTAGTTGCTAATGATCAGTTAATTAATTACCATACATCTTCTAATCTCGTCCCTAGTGTTAAAAGTTATAAAGTTATATTGGGCGACGTTAGTAGATGTCAACAAGAAGCCAAGTAGAAAGTAGTGGGGAGTTCGTTTAGCGGGATCAAAGTCTCGTCCTTCAGATTCTAGAAATCAAATCAGCCGTGTGACTGATTAGACGAAGATTTGAAAGGAGACTAGAGAGCAGATTACCGAGAAGAGATTCGTACCTCGAGGATTTCAGAGGGAGTCGCCATTGCTCAAGCTTTGGAGGTGGTGAATCGGAGCTAGAGAAGAGAAGCAGCGTAGGTTTCCTCGGTTAGGGTTTCGATTTGGTGCAGAGAGCAGAGGTGCTGAGCGGAGACTGCGGTTTTGTTGTGATTTGAGAATGGAGGTCGATCGAGACTTGGTGCTAATTTTGGAATAAAACCAGTTTATCCCAAAATTGGAGGGCATGTGTTTACACCAAAATTTGGACCGGGAGCAGATAACCGATTTCGGGAGCAGAGTCGATCAGACGAGAGCTGAGATAGCCGATCGGGTCCCAGATCGGATGTTGGGTTGAAGAAAGGAAGGCATGATCAAAGATGGAATCGATTGGTGGATGACATCAGCATGGATCTTTGACGCCAGGAAGCGGTCATGTCTAGAGTCCGTTAGGGAAAGGAAAAATTGGGCTCTAAGTTATCTTTAAAATAGGAGAGTTTGTTAAGTTTCCATGTATGTTACGAGTTGTAATTCGACTAGAACTCTATCTTGTCAGCCTAGGGTATAATTATAAACCCCGGCCATTGTAACAAACACACGTCAATACAACACACTTTTTCGGCCCTGGCCAAACCCTTAGGAGTAGGAGTAGAGTAGATCTCGGCGAGTTTCTTCGAACGGGCTGAGTGTCATCCGGTAAACGCAGGCTTGTTTGTAAGTACCGTCATGCCTCGCTAAGCTTTATTTGTTTAATGTCATTCGGTTGACATGAGAGCATAATAGATCGGGGTTGATTCTTGTTTGGCATGGGTTTAGCGTCATCCGGTGGACGTGTGCACAGGTTGAATAAGGATTATTTATCGATTCATGTTTATTTTCTTGATTAATCTATGTTAGCATCATCTGGTGGGTGAAGGCTTAGCTTAAGCTGGTTAATGAGCACTAATTAGTTATCAGCTTTAACTAAATTGGCATCTTAGTTAGATTCATTAAGTTATCGGTGATGTTTGAGCTTATTTGTTTGATTAAATACAGCATTCACCAAATTTGCCCAATCTTGATCTAACAATATCGGCTTTATATTTTATAGATCTATTTGCTCAATGAATGATAATTGTTGCGTGTTTATGCATTGATAAATAGAATATATCTACATTAGCTGATAGATCTAGATCTTGATTGTATACAAGTTGCACTCAAGTAATAAGATAAATATTATCTAGATTCGATAATCAATAGATTTAAGTCATGATTTACATTACGGCTGTCTCGATCCATTTGATCCCCAATGTTGTAAACGATGAATTGAATATACTGGTTTGAAGATCAAAACATTGTTTATCTTATAGGCTCGTGTGTCGCCTGTATTTGCTAAATCGGCTAAATAGCCGATTTCTCTCTGTTTTGCACTCAGACATTTCGCATTAAATAAGTTTGAGACGTATGCATCGCTACAATTAATTACATTGTGATCTGTTATGTGCGTTGTGGCTGCATCGATCTGTTCGACCCCACTAGCAATCTTAACAGATTAAGATGTGATTAATCTGTTAAAGCTTCTCATATGTAGAAAAACTGTTTAATGAGAATTGTTACCTTTATTTATACATATGAATCGGTTATACGGCAACGTAACGTTTACTCTGTGAAAATTGACTCATGCAAATCGGATATCGACTCTTTAATCGATAACCTATAGAAACAGGGCTTGTGAGGCCGGATATTTGGAACTACCTGGGCATATCGGCTAGTTCCGCCTTGTGTTACTGATCATTATCTTTTTCCTTGTCAATTGCAGATCAAATTAACTGGCATCCTTGGAAGTCATCGACACTCTCAGACCAGGCTCGAAGTTAGTTAGATCTGCAAGGCTCCAAGGCTTTTGGGATCGCTTCCGGTTTCGCTGGTGTGTTGAACGCGGAGAACCACTTTTTCCGCCAACACCTTACATTGGCAGCTTGCACCTACTTGCACATTTTAGTGCACTTATATATGGTCTGTGGACTCCAAGTTTCGACCTCTGTTGCTGCTATCTAGACAAAGCGAAATGACAGTTTTCTATGCCAAATAACGGCGGCAAACTATTCAATGGTGGCAGTGGCACTACGTGCATTTTGTAATCCCTTCTACGAGTACTTGATTTGTCTAGGTTCCATTCCTTCTCGCTTTCCCACTACTGTCTTCATTCTGTCAGCGAGCTTAATTACTACATACAGAGGTATCGGTTCCTGTTTTATATATTTGATTTGGTTCATCATATCTTTGGAACTTTGTAGCGTGTTATTACTAATTATATCTTTCAAGGATTTGTGGGGCTCGATCGGAATGGGTTAAAAGTACTAGATCAGAAAGGACTATATATAAATATATATTGATCGGATTCTAGTGATAAACCAGTACTACCACCATTAGTAAAAAATGGACATTCTTTTTTTTTTTTACTTTAGTCCTGGTTGTCTTGCATTGGGACCCAGGACGAATGTGAGCATCCGGAATTAGGGCCATTTAGATTTAAACAGTTGAAATTTTTATACTGTAGCACACGTGTTGACTTTTTCAATAAATGTCCAATTATGATCTTAGTAGACTCAAAAGAATCGTTTCATGATTTACATTCAAACTGTGTAATTAGTTTCTTTTTGTTCTATATTTAGTGCTCTATGCATGTGTTTAAACTTTCGATGTGACTCGATGTGTAATGGGAAAGTTGAAAGTTTGAAAGAGAAGTAAACAAGCCCTAATTTTTTATGCGCTAGTTCAAAAGTAAAGCATCCCATCCAAAGTCACATTTGCTAAGGCCCACAAATAATCAAAGGGCATATATAGCAATCTTCCTACTTGTGGAAGACTGGACTGTCTTTTGTTTTCTCTCCGATCCATCGTGTGTGTGTCACTGTGTCCTCGCTCCATCGACCGGGCAACTTCTTTGTGCGTACTGCTAGTGCTAGCTCGTAGATCTAGAGAAAGTGCATCTCCATTGCAGAAAGAAAAATGGGGAGATATAGAGTAGTTAATCACCGGCCACGGCTGTTACGCATGCGTCGCACGTAGATTATATACTCAACTCCTATTTTTTAACTTACCAAGCTGGCTATTTTTAATATATATGGGGTCCGTGATAACTCAAAGAAGGTAAGTGTTACATCGCGCGAGTTGTGTGTTGTGTAGACATATATCATTGCGGCGATCATGCACTTGTTGAAGTATCAAGTATGTCAATTTGGCAAGGAAAATAAGCATGTCAGTAGCATGCTATATATTTTACTAGGGGCATACCATACATGCAAAGAAACCAAAGATAGTATAGTGGTCATTATTATATATATGTCGTCTGGCCCCGGCCGGTTCGTGTCACGACACGTACGTATGTCCAGCGTACATATCGATCCAGTGTGAACGACAAGAGTTAGGCATGCATGCGCTGAGCCTCCGTAAGTCCGTAGTTTGTTTTTAGTCTATTGTTATGCATTGATCATTGGCATTTGATGGTGGACTCGTGTATAAGGAACTATCTAGTTAAGTATATATATCCTTGTTTATGTCACCGCGATATCTTTACAATTTTTCATGTCTACCTAGGCCTTGCGTTGGATATGTAAATGTATCAATCCCTTTGTTATATACAAATTGTATATGTTTGAGTTAACATTCTAACTTGTTTACATACATGGATATGATACCTTATACGGGCAACTGACCCGAGGCCATTAACAATAAATAGTATGTGTTTACAAGGATCATTATTAATTCATAAACAAACTAATATGAATTGATGGTGTCATCACTCGACAAGGAAGCTTGCAAGATGAATATTATTTGGTGGTGCAGTTGGTGACGGCTACGACACATATGTTTGTTGTCCATGCATGCATGTGTGGGTTAGAATAACATCAAGTTAATTTGGAACGTCGTCGACAAAGCCACATTCGCTTGGTTTGAAGTGACATGCATGATGGTCCTCTGGTCAGCTGGATCCATCACAGTAAAGAACATTACCTCTGCGGCTCTGACCCTCGCTGCAGGCCACTACTGTCTTGTCTACTACCGTGTGGTGGTGCGGTCAATTATTCGGCACACCAATCATGCATGTTTCATGATCCATATGCATGCATATGCTCTCTGAAATGGACGTCACTATAGGATATAGCTGATGCTCCCGTTTAATTTGACACACAAAGGACCTCAGCTAAACCGGCTGGCCGGTGCATTGCATGTGGATTAACTATTTTTCCCGGTGTCTACCAGCTGCTTCATCAAATTAAGTAGCTAGTCCACCCAGCTCATCGCCATCGTCATGGGCGCGCATTCTCTAGTAATGACTCTACTTCTTTTACATTTGTTAAGTTTCTACGCGCGCGGTGAAAAAGTAGCGAAAATGACACAATTCGTGCCATGCCTGCCTGCCTGCCAGAAGCTTGATTGTTGATTCCCTGCCACCGTGTTGGTCAACATGCTCACAAATGCCATTGGCTCATCGGTCGTCGGTCCTGGCCTGGTACAAGTAGCACGTGAATGGATCGATGCATGGTCGTCGTAATATGTCTATCAACTTCCCTTTTGTGCATCCGGGCATACCCTCAATATATACTCCTACTATCTAGGCATCATGTTGAGTTGGCGGTAGTGAATATATGTCGGGGAGCGCAGAAAGAAAGAAAGCTGATTCCATGTCCACCTTTAGACCCTGGGAATCACTTTTGCTTAGTTGCTTGGAATGATATATAGATACGGAGATACAGGCATATATGGTCCTAGCTCTAGTTAGACTGGATCGGAAAGAGGGAGCTACTTGCATGACTTTTGAATTCCCCTTGTTGCCTTTTTATGGCTTTATTATTAGTTCCTTTAATTAGATTGGTATATGCACTTAGTTCATCAGCTGATTACTAATAATAAACATTAACTATTATTACTCATTTACATGTCTTCCTCCTCCATCATGTCTGCATGCAGTGCAGATGGATCGGGGGGGGGGGGGGGGGGGGGTGTTCACCGTCACTTATGAATTCTACTACTGCACTTAAGTTTTCAGATTAGAATTCATAAATAATTGAACAGGTCGATCCGGCGAGGGGGGGGGCGTGTGTTCACCGTCACTTATGAATTCTACTACTGCACTTAAGTTTTCAGATTAGAATTCATAAATAATTGAACAGGTCGATCCGGCGAGCCACCAGTGATATTCATGCATGCTACCGGGACTTGTAACCATCCTATGAAATGAAGGATTCCTACCTCCTTGTGCTTGGTCACCCTGTCGATGATGTGTGATGTGTACCTATGTACCTCCGTCCCAAAAAGGATGTGATCGATGTTAGCTCTATCCTTCGCCAAATTAAGCTTTCTAAAGTTGGATTGAATTTGGAGAAAAGACTATCAAAATTTGGAACGCAATATTCTTTCTCGGACACACAAAAGATTTTCCTATTATTGTAGTAAGGTAGAAAAGTGCTTGAGATTACATAGCCGCCCTTGTTCTCAAGCGTTGTTGAATGGCTTTAATGAGTTAACAGATAGTGCAAAGCCATCCAATAAAGTCATCACAGCCGCGTCCACCAATCAAACATGGTTTCGCATTCCATGGCCAGAGGTAGAGATGCTAGCTAGAACATGCCAGCATATCTCCCTAAGAGCAAGGCTAATAATACAATCTGCTCTCAATGTTTGACTAAAACCTTGTCCAAAACGATTTCTTTTTTTATACAGAGGGAGTACGTAATCAATGGTCTTCGTCTCCTGGTCATAGTCTCCTAGAGGAACAATAATACTCATTCTGCTCGAAGGCGTGTCTTAGCCGATGGTCCATTGTCCGGCTCTTCAATGCTAACTGAAGGAAGATCTTAACCCAAAGAGGTGCCAATGTAACCCAGATCAACTTGTATGCAGGGTGGGTGGTAGATCTGGTGTGAAGCACCTGCTACACTAAGGGCAGTCCCAATGGTGAATTTATAATAGTTTCTATGTCTATTAATTATCATGACAGCTCAATCTTTTACTGATGTGGTATATATAGGAATAAATGAAGAGAGAGAGCACGGGATGAAGAAACGATTTCTACCTGAAGAAATCGCGTCGACGCTCGCAACGATGCATTTGGCCCTGTTCGCTGGAACTGAAAAACCGAGCTGATTTTGGCTGAAACTGATTTGTTGTGAGAGAAAATACTGTTCTAGAGTAAAAAAATAGGTGCTGTTTAGCTGAAGCAATCACAGCCAAGACGCTACCAAAACAGCGTTGGGGAGACCTGACTGATTTCGATGGTGCTGCATCCAGATCCGCTGTGCCCGTGACAACGAGTGCCCCCTGCGCGGGCTCGCCTGCCCATCTCCCGTGCCCAAGCCATCGAGTACATCGCGTACAGGGATCTATGGTGTCAAATCGAGTGGGAGTACAGCCATCGATTATGCCAGCTGATCGTGTAGGAGGACACCATCGAGTACAAGCCTGGCCTCCTCCAGCGACACCACGTCCAGGTCAACGTGCATCGACGCGATGGTCACGACGTGTCCAGAAATTTTGTTGTTCGTTTGTCAGTGTTGTAAAAATAGTTGCCACAGCTAATCTATGTGTTTTTGTGCTACATTTAAGTTACTCTTTGTATAAACATTATTATAGAAACTATAGGTTGGAAAAGACTAGTATCCTTGTGCGGTATCCTATATTATACAAACTGCTTGGTTTCTTTTATTGGGACTGCTCTAAGCAAGATGATTATACATCATTCGTCGTCCAACACCAAATGAACTTGTCTTCAAAGTCGATGAATAATATTGTGTCAATGATCCTAGTCCACACTTGGAGGTACTCAATGATGGCATGAACCGGCGGTCCATAGGTGATCTAGCTACTTGATCCAGCTACCCTTAGGTAACATTGCGGCTACATTTTGACAGTCGACAGGGGAAGAAATTGTAAAATTGGAGGTAATGAGATGACCCTTACCTGGCCTTTCGGTTCCGTGTTATATAGTTGTCAGGAACAGCCCCTGACGTGGCGTATACAGGATGGAGTTTGTTACAATTGCTTGTACAGGAGTCATACAACTACAAGATACACACCAGGTAGCCTAACCACCAACGCCACCTGAGCCGGCCAACAGACTTGACCGAAGTCATGTAGATACACGTTATCTAACACCCCCGCTCAATCTCAACCGGGCACAAGGTTAAGATTGAACCAAAACTGTTGCAGCCTGGACGCCGTAGTCGGTTTAGTAAAACCATCAGCTAACTGATCATTGGTGCTGATGAAACGAATGTCGAGCAGTCCTTGTGCAACCCTCTCCCGAACAAAATGAAAATCAATCTCTATATATTTCGTCCTTGCAAGACACTAGTAGAGAACAGATCTTTCGTTCAATATTCGGATTAGGCTTTAGTCCCGGTATTTCTTGTGTTCGGGACTAAAGGTGTCGTTAGTCCCGGTTCTATTAACCAACTGGGACTAAAGGTCCCTAGCCACGCCTCGTTGTGTCAGGGGACCTTTAGTCCCGGTTGGTAACACAAACCAGGACTAAAGGTTGATATTTAGTCCCAGGCGGTACCACCACCCGGGACTAAAGGTTCAACCCCGGTTCGAGGCACCACCCGGGACAAAAAACAGACGTTTAGTACCGGTTCCTAATTCCAACCGACACTAAAATTCCCCTTGTATATAATCTTCAAGTTCCCTTCTTCCTCCTCAAGGCCGAGCTAGCTTTGTTCTTCCACTCCGTTATGTGTTCTTACTCTGTTCTTCGGCCATCACACGATTTCTTGCTGTCTACATCTCTTTTTTGGTTTTGAAGGTAACTAACTTTATTCACACACCTCCATCACTACTATATATCATTGCATTATCCATAAATGATTATATTGCATTTCTTGATATTTGTGGCCTCCTAAGCTTATATTCACTTGATATTTTGTATTTTTGGATGGATCAAGCGTAAAGTTGTTTATATTCACTTGATAGTTTATATCTTTAGATGGATGAAGCTTAAAGAGGAAAATAATAGAATGTATGTAGTGCCGACCAAGACCATATAGTTTGTATATTGGATGGATGAATCTTAAATTTATAGCATTTTTACAAAAATGAATATAGACAGTAGATGACGACTCCTTCCGGGTCCTCGACCACTCATCGGATTTCAAAGCGACTTAGGCCGCACCTCCCTCTCATTGCGTGCGGCGAGTGTAAGCAGAAGATTGTCATCTAGTTTCGAGTGAGGAAGGAGTGTCCCAACAAGGATTGTATCTTCTACAAGTGTCCGGATCACAATGTGAGTTATTGTATCCCATTTGACGGCTGTGACTAATTTTTTCCATTCTCTTGATGGTTTTGATTAAAATTTATTTGTTGTTCTAATTTCAGTGGGACGGCACCGGATGTAAAGGATGGTACTCGGAGGAACAATATGTTGAGCATGTGCAAAATAATCTTGCATAGTCGGGTGAGGCAGTGAGCCAGCACAACCAGCCAAGGGAGGAAGAGGAAACGAATGATCCATCTATTCTAGCTGGGATTGGTCGACAGATCCTTATGCTGCTGAAGTGCATTTTAGTTTTAGTCTATTTAGTGTTAGTTGGGATTGTCTACATTGTAGCGAGGCTAACATAAATTAATTAGTTTGTGTCTTTATACTGCCATTTTAATTGTACCTGATGACTGGTGTTGTGTAATTAAGTATTTTGCTTATAGATTTTGATATGGTTTTAATGCAGATGAGCCAAAATTGGATGTACAACGTTGATCGCCGCTCCGGAGAATTCATTAAGGGCGTGCATTATTTCTTAAGTGTGGCCGAGGAAAACAAGCGTGATGGTTTCATGTGTTGTCCATGTGCTGTGTGTAAGAATCTGAAGGAGTTGGCTTGCTCGAGGACTATCCATTCACACTTGTTTAAGTCAGGTTTTATGCCAAACTATGTATGTTGGACCAAACATGGAGAAAGTATGGTTGTAATGGAATAATGCGAAGACGAACAAGAAGGGGATGACGATATTTTTGCCCAATACAGTCCCTTACATGATATTGCAAAGGGGGAAGCCGAAGAAGAGGTAGGAGACAATGATGAGCCCGCTGATGATCTTGGTCAGGCCATCTGTGATGCACAGAGAGAATACGATAGTGAAAAAGAGAAGATCAAGTTTGATCGCATACTAGAGGATCACAAGAAATTGCTTTACCCAAACTGTGATGCGGGACAAAAAAAGTTGGGTACTGTACTCAAGTTATTGCAATGGAAGGCAAAAATGGTTTATCCGACAAGGCATTTGGAGACTTACTAAAAATCCAAAAGAAGATGCTTCCGAAGAATAATGAATTGCCGTCCACTACATATGAAGCAAAACAGATTGTTTGTCCTTTGGGTTTAGAAATCCAGAAGATACATGCATGTCCTAATGACTGCATCCTTTACCGTGACGAGGAGTATGAGAAGTTAGAAGCATGCCCGGTATGTCACGCATCGTGCTATAAGATAACGCGAGATGACCCCGGCGACGCTGATGGTGATGGAGAGCGTCCCAGGAAGAAAATCTCTGCCAAGGTAAAGTGGTATGCTCCTATAATATCAGGTTTAAAGCATTTGTTCAGAAACAAAGACCATGCAAAGCTACTGCGATGGCATAAAGAAGACCGTAAGGTAGACAGTATGTTAAGACACCCAACTGATGGGTCTCAGTGGGAGCAATTGGCAGAGAATTCCCCGAGTTTGTAGAGGAAGCAAGAAACTTAAGGTTTGCTTTAAGTACAGATGGCATAAACCCTTTCGGGGAGTAGAGCAGTAGTCATAGCACTTGGCCTGTTATATTATGTATCTATAATCTTCCTCTATGGTTTTGCATGAAACGAAAGTTTATTATGATGCCAGTGCTCATCCAAGGCTCGAAGCAACCTGGCAATGATATCGATGTCTACCTAAGGCCTTTAGTTGATGAACTTCTTATTCTATGGAGTAGACCTGGGGTACGTGTATGGGATGAGTACAAACAAGAACACTTTGACCTACGAGCATTGTTGTTCGTAACAATAAACGATTGGCCTGCTCTAAGTAATCTTTTGGGACAGACAAACAAGGGATATAATGCTTGCACACACTGTTTTGATGACATCGACAGCATATATTTGAAAAAATGTCAAAAGCTCGTGTACCTTGGGCATCGTCGATTTCTTCCCGCGACTCACCCCCTAAGAAAGAGAGGCAAGCATTTCAAAGGTAAGGCAGAGAACCGGAGCAAGCCTCACAACCAAACAAGAGAGGATATACTCAATATGGTCAAGGATGTTAAAGTAGTCTTCAGAAAGGGACCGGGCAGTCAACCTGTTCCGAACGATGCTAGCGAACGCGCACCAATATGGAAGAAGAAGTCCATATTTTGGGAGCTACCATATTGGCAAGTCCTTGAAGTCCGCAGTTCGATCAACATCATGCACCTCATGAAGAATCTTTGTGTAAACGTACTAGGCTTCATGGGTGTGTATGGAAGTCAAAGGACACAATTGAAGCACGGCAAGACCTACGGCGTTTGAAAGAACGAGACGGCCTGCATCCAGAGAAGACCGATGATGGATGCCCTTACTTGAGACCCGCTAGCTATACTCTTAGCAAAGAAGGGAAGGAAAGCCTGTTCGAATGTCTAGATAGCATCAAGGTCCCATCTGGATTCTCCTCAAATATAAAAGGTATAATCAACGTGGCACAGAAGAAATTTCTAAACTTGAAGTCCCATGACTGCCATGTGCTTATGACACAATTGCTTCCGGTTGCATTAAGAGGAATTCTACCTTCAAATGTACGTTTAGCCACCGTGAAGTTATGTGCATTCCTCAATGCGATATCTCAGAAGGCAATCAATCCAACGGACCTAGCAAACCTACAAATGATGTGGTCCAGTGCCTTGTCAGCTTCGAGTTGATGTTCCCCCACCTTTCTTTAATATCATGACTCACCTCCTTGTTCACCTGGTCAAGGATATCAGTATCCTAGATCCTGTGTTCCTACACAACATGTTCCCGTATGAAAGGTTTATGGGAGTCTTAAAGAAATATGTACACAATCATGCTCGACCAGAAGGAAGCATCGCAAAGGGTTACGGAACAGAGGAGGTCATTGAGTTTTGTGTGGACTTCATTCCCGACCTTGACCCGATTGGTTCTTGAATCGTGTTACGAGGGGAGGCTAAGTGGGAAGAGAACACTAGGGAAGAAAACATATATCGGTGCGGAGGATGGTTACTTCAATAAAGCACACTACACTGTTCTGCAACACTCATCCTTGGTGGATCCGTATATCGCGGTACACATGGAAATCCTAAGAAATGAGTTTGTAGGCAAATCTGAAGCTTGGATTACAAGGCACCACAAGGAAACTTTCAGCAGTTGGTTACGAAAAAATGTCAAGGTGATGAGAATCTTGATGAGCAACTATATTTGTTGGCTAGAGAACCATCGTGTCATAGTCTCACTTACAAGGGGTACGAGATAAACGGGAATACATTTTACACGGTGGCCCAAGATAAAAGGAGCACCAACCAAAACAGTGGTGTCCGCATAGATGTCATAGACCCGAGTGGGAATAAGCAAATATATTATGGCCGCATAGAGGAGATATGGGAACTGGACTATGGACCTACTTTTAAGGTCCCTTTGTTTCGCTGTCAATGGGTGAAAGGGAGCAGCGGCGGGGTAATAACTGACAACGAGTACGGAATGACAACTGTTGATCTCAGCAATATCGGGTACAAAGATAAACCATTTGTCCTTGCCAAGGATGTGAATCAGGTGTTCTATGTCAAGGATATGTCTTCAAGACCAAAGAGAGGGAGAATTAACAACTCAACAATCAATGAGCCAAACCGCCACATTGTTCTTTCAGGAAAACGAACCATCATGGGAATCGAGGACAAGTCAGACCTGTCAGAGGATTATGAAAAGGATGACCGAATTCCGCTGTTCATAGTGAATAAGAACCCAAGCATCGTGCTATATAGTGAAGACAATCCATGATTACGGCGTGATCATAATCAAGGGTCATTGTAACACCCAAAAATTTTCAATTTATTAAATAGGATTAAACCCAATCTATTTATGTTTATGTGGCATATAATCTAGTGAATAAAATCTTTTTGGGCAATTAAAATAAATCTTGGTAGTTAGAAACTTGAGTCTTGCATACATGCTGCTGCACATATTTACTTCCTGAGATTTGTTTGGATTTGCAAGGGTTCAAATCTTAGTTTGAAAAGCTATTTGGAAAATAAATTTGAAAATGAGTTTTAAAAAGAAAGGGAAAAGAATAGAAATCCTCACCCCTTCTCTCTTTCGGCCCGAGGCCAGTCCATTCCTCTCCTTGGCCCAGGCCGCAGCCAGGGCGCTGCCCTTTCTTCCTTCCCTGCGTGGGCCGAGCCCAGCAGCAGTGCCGGCCCAGCTCCCCTCTCAGGTGTGCCCTGCCCTCTCCCTTCTGTGACTGCCACCCGGGGCCCGCATGGCAGAGCCTTCTCCTTCCCCGGCTCGTATGCGAGCGGGACTCCCGTCGGAGTCGTGGCCGACCCGGCCACCAGGCACCCTGCCGCCTCCACCGGCCCATAAAAGGAAGCTGCGACCCTCTTCCCCCTCCTACTGGCACTGACGCGTCGGGCCCATGGCACAGCGCCGTCCCCTTCCTCCGGACAGAGCCCGAACCGAGCACGGCTGCCGCCTCCGACCATATCCTAACCACCGAATCTCCCGAGTCCGGATCTCCTACGCCACCCTCGCGCCCCTATATAGGTCGGCCGAGCTCTGCCGTCCCTCCCCACAAGTTCCCGAGGAAGCCACGACCTCCAATCGTGCCCTTGCCGCAGCCACAGAGCCGCTGCCGCCCCGAGCTCCGCCGTCGCCGTCGATTTCGCCAACGAGAAGTCTCTCCGTCGAAATTGGTTGCTCTCCAAGCTTCGCAGCAAGGTCAGGGATCTTCCCGACCCCTTCTCCCTCGGTTTTGTGCACTGCAGCCATGATGCCGAGCTTCGCCGCCACCGTAGTTCCGCCACCTAGCTCGCCGCATCCTCTCCGAGCTACCTCTGTGGCAACCGAAACCATAGATAGGTTTATCTTGAGCTCCTCTTGCTCCCCGACCAGATCCCGAGGTCAACCGAGCTTCCAAGCCCCGAAAACGCCGTCTCCGGCCATCTTCCGGCGAGGAACCGGCCGGGCGTCGCCCGACTCCAGCGACCAGAGCCGCCCCTCTTCCTCCCCGATCTAATCCCGGCCGTTCGTTTTAAATCGGAGGGCTTGCAGCGCTCCATACCCCTTCGGCCGCTTTTCTTTCAAAAGAGCCCCTGTTGTTTTTGAAGTATAAACCCATAGTCCTTAGCGTATTCAGCCGAGTACGCTTTCCTTTTTAGAAAACGTATTCCATTAAATAGATTCAAAAATACGTTTTCCAGATATTCACAATTTTGCCACTGATTTTGTTTTAGCTATAAAATCTCCGTTTTAGCTCCGATTTGATCCGTTCAAGTCTCGTTAGATTCGTAATTCCATAATCTATCTAATGATACAACTGTTATTCATGTTTTGAACTTTTAAAATTCGAGATTAGATTTAATCTATTATTTTATTAAAGTAAAACTTGTTTATTTTATAACTTCTCCGTTTGAACTCCGATTTTCGTGATCTTTATATCGTTGGAATCGTAGCGACGCGTAGATTATTTTTATACACTTTTCAATCTGTTTTTCCACTGTTGGTGTACTGTTTCTAATATAGATCTTGTTTGCTTCGTGTATGATTGCCTCGATGATTGTGTGGTGATTTTATGATCGAGTTCAGACGGTGAGCAATATGTTGGTGATCAAGAGTACTCCGTTGAGGATCCAAATTCTCAGGATCACTTTGATCAAGGCAAGTATAGCATGGACCATCCTTGTTGCCTATTCACCTTAATCACCAAATTCATGATGCATGTGTCTACCTTGGCAACCCTAGTATTTATTCCTAGCTTTTGATGACTTGATCCTTGTTACCTATGAGATTGCATTTGAGTAGTGATGCTAGTGCTTTGATGGGTCATGATCTTATGAACTTGAATAATTAATTATGAAATAAAGATTAAAAGATGCTTTTTAGCAACATGGACTAAGGACTTATCTGTAAGTATGACACCGGGACTTACAGCGCAACTATGGGGGCTATATGGCTCTGGCTTTAGTCAAGTATGGAGTTACTTTCTACCATGCTATTAATCTTGAAAGGTTCCTTGCCGATCTGGTTGTTTTGCGGCTCCTGTCCTTGTGTGTACTGCTGCGTGTGTGTGCCACTTGCAAGGAGGGCTCTACCGCCCCTTGCCATTGCGTCCGGATTGATTGGTAACTTGTTAGAGAGCCTTTTGAAAGACTTCATAGTGAGACCCTGTTATGCACCTTGGCAGTGTAGTGTGGGCCTTGCAAACCCCGACACATGGGAATCACAACTCATGGTGAAAGTGTGCAACCTCTGCAGAGTGTAAAACTGGTATATCAGCCGTGCTCACGCTCACGAGCGGCCTTGAACGTCTTACAGGAACTTAACTAATTTAATATTAATTTATTTGAAGTTTCTATTGATGTATATTCCATATTAATTATCATGTTTATATGATCATGTAAATCTTGTTCCTTGGTATATTCTATTGCTGCTACTCAAATTGCTAAAATATGATCAACTAAAAGCAACCGCTGTCAACCAGTGTCTTGCCTTATTTGAGCCTCATAAACCCGTGCTATTCTTGTTGAGTACGACATGTACTTACGCTTGCTTTATTTTTCATATTTGGATAAAAATCCCGGATGGGTAACAGATGACTATGAGGATTCTTCTGAGGATTATTAGGATTGTGTTCACCAGTCAACTATTCCCTGTGGAATGGAGATTCTGCGAGAGAGTTATCTATATTATTCCGCTGTTATTAATGTAAAGACTCTGTGATATTATTCGTTATATATTAAACCTTGTGATGGTACTATGTAATTTATCGCTTATGTGTGTGATTGATCTCTGGGCGCACATAAGTTGGTTCATTCAATTTTATCCTTAAAATTTGGTGCGACAGTCATACCTCAAGAAGATCTTCACTGCTGTTGCCACTTAATGTATTGATTGTTTAACAATATGTATTTGAGATATTATGTACTTATGACTCCAAGAATTATTTTGTGTCGTTGTTTTCATGTTTAAATTTAATTTAGAGATATTATATATAGCGTGTGTGCTTGATTTAATTTGACAATAAGTGATGAAAAACCAAATTAACAACGTTCGAATGATGCGAAAACAAATTTACTAAGCAACAATAGAAGTTTAATTAATTTTAAATGAACAATACATTTTTGCATGAACGAAAAGATAGATTTTCTATATTGGGATCGTATCCTGTGCAAACCACAACTTTCGTGAAAATCTGTGCAAACCATGCCAAAAAAGTCATCTAAATTCACAAAAAAATCACACATGTAGATGATACGATGATACACAACATTGTAAAATATCTTGTGTAAACTCGACTTCGTTTGTGAGATTTAAAAATAATAAATTTCTAACAAATCACTAGGACAGCTTTCTGGTTTGAAATTTGTTATTTTTATATCTCACAAATGAAGTCGAGTTTGGACAAGATATTTTACAAGGTTGTGTATCATCATATCATCTAAATGTATGATTTTTTGGTGAATTTAGATGATTTATTTTGCCGTGGTTTTCACAGGTTTTTACGAAGTTGTGGTTTGCACAGGATACGTTCCCTTCTATATTTACAATGGGCATTTATAAGAAAAAACAAAATATTATTATCTTTCAAATTTATCATGCGTACATGAAACCAAATGAAACATCAAGATTATTTTTCCAAAAAAATATGCTAAGTAATTAATTTTTATGTGCAATAAATAAGACCCTGCACATTTTTAAAAGGAACAAAATAGAAAAAACCAAAACTTATGGAAGGTGGCGGGAAGGCAAATTTCAGGGACCTTTAGTCCCGGTTGGTCACACCACCAGGATTAAATGCGTCTGTACTGTCACTGCCTGTCCAAAAATTTATCTTTTGTCCCGGTTATGATTACCAACCGGGACAAAAGGTTAGAGCTTTTGTCCCGGTTATTTTTACCAACCGGGACTAAAGGTGTTTTAGTGCCGGTTTTCACAACTGCGACAAAAGGTCTTCCTCTATATATCCCCCAATGGCTCATCTTCCTCGTAAGTTTCCACACTCTCTCGTTGACAACACCGGGAGAAATTAATCGAGCGCCGCCGACTATGCCCCGACGCCCCTGGCCCGCCTCCGCCTCCTCGACACCGCCACGCGCGCGCCTCCTCAAAATCCGTGCGCGGGTACCGCGCGGGAACTCTCTCCGGTGTCGCTGACACCGCGCTCCTCCGCGGCCGACGGTGCCCCGACGCCCCCACGCTTCGACGACGCTAGCCCCGATGCCCCCGCGCCTCCGCGCCGCCGCCCCCGGCCCGCACGCCTCTGCCTAGCTCCTCGACACCGCCGCGTGCGCGCCTCCTAGAAACCCGCGCGCGGGCGCTAGCAACTCTCGATCCGACGCCGCTTCGACACCGCGCGCCTCCGAGTATTACATTATTAATAGAGCAAAATGCACCACAGGTCGCTGACCATTAGCCTCTGTGTCATCTACATCCATCACCTTTGAAAGTGCAGTTTTAGGTCCCTAACCTTTGACCTGTGTGTCATCTAGGTCCATAACCTTTGAAAGCGCAGTTTTAGGTCACTAATCTTTGCATCCAGTTCACCGGTAGTCCATTTCTACTTAACCGTGACGTTACCTTTTTTGTTTTCTCCAATTTTCTCCCAAATTTGTGTAATAACCTGAAAAAGTCCCAAAATAAAAGTTCTTCTAAATTTTATGCTTTACAACTTTTCTTTTTAAACTATTTTCAGATTCTATCTAGTTTTTGAAATTTTGAATTGGGGCTGATTGTCATTTGAATTGAGATTTGCAATTCAAAATTTTCAAAAATAGATAGAATCTGAAAATAGTTTAAAAAATAAAGTTGTAGAGCATAAGATTTGGAACAACTTTTATTTTGGGACTTTTTTAAGTTATTGCACAAATTTGGAAGAAATTTAGAGAAAATAAAAAGGTGATGTCACTGCTAAATATAAATGGACTACCGGTGAACTAGATGCAAAGATTAGGGACTAAAACTGCACTTTCAAAGGTCATAAACCTAGATGACACATAGAGTAAAGGTTAGGGACGTAAAACTGCACTTTCAAAGGTGATGGACCTAAATGACACAGAGGCCAAAGCTTAGGGACCTGTAGTGCATTTTGATCTTATTAATATATATGTGTTTAATTAATTTCATGTGTGTATATATATATGTAGTATATATATTTATAGTTAATTATATATATAATTAATGACCCAATTTCGTATGTATCAATACTGCATGTATATATATGTTTTTCATGCATATATATATATCAACAATTTCATGTGTGTGTGTGTGTGTGTGTGTGTGTGTGTGTGTGTGTGTGTGTGTGTGTGTATGTTTGTATAGTATATATATATATATATATATATATATATATATATATATATATATATATATATATATATATATATATATATATCTCAATTTGATGTATATGTGTATATATATCAATTTCATGTATATATATTTATATATAAATGATCGACCCGTGTGTATCAACAATTTTATGCACATATATATGTATATCATGTTTTTCATGTATTTACATATTTATTTCTATTTCATATGTGTACATGTATATATGTATCAATTTCACGTATATGTATATATCTATATATAGAGCTATGGCCAACCCAAACGAAAACATGGAGGGCACAATGATAGATATCATCAACCAAGGAGCTGGTGGTGATGGTAATGATCAGCATGATGATGGGTCCCAATACTTAAATCTGCTTGCAAATGAGCAAGAAATTAATGTAGATAAGGGGTGTGTGTGTCTATATATATATATATATATATATATATATATATATATATATATACTTGATCGTAAAACCTATAACATCTCGTGTGTGTGTGTGTATATATATATAAATATATAATGTTTAAACACTTAATTAATCTTTTTTGTTGGTATATATACGTAGCCCTCTGGATCCACAACGACAACGATGAAGAGTCCAAATGTACGGGCAGGCTCCCCATCAGTGCCCATGAATGGAAACAGAAGAGAGATGCTCCTCATATTAGTTTTGTCTCAGATCTTGACAAGTACCTGCTTTGGAATGATATCCTCTCACGTTTCACGCTTGAAACAGATGATGATGACTTGAAAGAGGTAGTGAAGAAGTGGGCTATGAAGAAGATGGCCACACAATTCCAGAATTGAAAGAAAAGATTGTACAAAGACTTTGTCAATCAGAACAAGACACCAAATTTCAGCAATAGTGTGTATGCAAAGCTGAGGCCGTATTGGACGGAGTTTGTACAATACAAGACTTCAGAAGAGGGGGTACAACGGGTGCGCAGGAACCAGCAGAATGCCCGACAAAAGGAATACCACCATCACATGGGATCAGGTGGATACAAGAGCGCCATTCCAAAGTGGGAAAAGATGGAATCGGATGTAATTGCCAAGGGGCGTGAGCCAGCTTCACTCAACTGGTCTGAACGTGCAAAGAATTGGTTCTATGCGCATGGTGGAAGGCTAGACCTGGAGACAGGGGCCGCCGTATATGGTGAAAGAATCCAAAGAGCAGTAGAGAGACTGCTGTTTGATGTAGACGCTTCCACTAGTGGTGTTTTCAAGCCCAACAGAGACAAGGATGAATTGACGTATGCCCTCGAAACTGCTGAGCACGGTGGGAGAACAAGAGGCAAAGTCGTTGTCTCGTGGGAGCATGGGTTTGCTCAGGACAGAGGAACCTACAGAAGCCGCCAAAGAAGAAAGTATGAGGAGAACGAGAGATACCGCAAGATGGAGGAGTTTGTTATGGAGTCAATAGAGCGAGAAAAGAAATTGTAAGAAACCATGCAGGAGGAAATCAAACAAGCAGTGCATGAAGCAATAAGTGCCCAAAGGCAATCTACATCAGAGGCGGACCCGGGGGTCAACGTTAGCCCCCTGATCAAGTGAAAAGCAGTTTTGCATCCACGGACATGCCAGTTCAAGGATATATAGGGCTTCGATTCCCCGTGGATGATGTCACTAGTGCTATGACACCATGTGAGCTTCACATTCCAAGGGAGAACACCACGATCATGGTGGCTACAGCTGTTGTAAACCCCGTTGACACTACCACAACAATACATGGCCGACCAATACCACCTGGATATGCTAAGGTGTATGTGGATAGGGTATGTAGTAGAGATTTTAACAATCTACCTCTTGACATTACCGAAGGTGATGGGGAGAAGACTCTAGGAGAGGTTGTGCATGTATTCATTCTTTGGCGCAAGCGCTACATCATTATTCCAGGGGCGTCACCTCCTCCGTCCCCTCACCAAAGGTACATCTAGATCGATGAGAACCTATATCAGACACCTTTCATTTTTGTTGACCAATTAAGTAACAGTTTTTAGTCATACTCTCATGCACATTCATTTATGTAGGTTGGAGGGAAATCTATGTCCAATAGTTTGTTCCCCAGACCACCAGAGTGCAAGGTGGTCTCCAACGCCGGCACGACCTTCTCCAGCACGACGGTCTCCAACGCCGACTCCACCAAGGCGGAATCCTACGCTCTCTCCACCAAGGTGGTCTCTTACGCCCCCTCCACCACCTCTGCCACCTCCACCTGCAAGGAAGTCCCCTAAGCTTGATGCCAAGCAAATATCCACAAAGAAGAGGGCAACAAAGCCTCTGCCATCCCCCCGAAGAAGAAGACTAAAGCCTCTGCCATCATTCCCTAGAAACTATCTTATGAGAAGATAGAGGAGGAAGTAAAGGCAGGAGTAAACTAAGATCTGAAGAATTTTTGGACAGATTTCAAAAAGAAAATGGAAGCAAAGAAGAAACCACAGAAGGAGCGGTACCTATCTCGAGGAGAACTGAGGTAAAAGGTGATAGCCCGCCAGAATATGCTGAATGCTCGTAATAAGGAATCTCCGCTTTCGGACTATGACCGATCACTCAAGAAGAGTATTGAGGCGGATGCGAAGAAGAAGCGTGTAGGGAGAGATGTTCCACAACTCGGACAGCAATCGCAACAAGAAGTGGCCCCTCTAATAGTTGTTCCAAATGAATACGGTTCAAACGATGACACCATGGCCCATATACCGGGGGATGTCACTTTGGAGCAATTCAACAATTTCTACGAAGACACTGGTATTGACATTAGTCAACTCTTTGGTGGACACATTGATACTGCACCCATAGTGGATCATTGGAAGAGTAGATATGAATATGGCAAAAGCCTTTGGAATCCTGCGGAATATTCCCAACTGGACACGCAAATGTACTTACTGAACCAATGGTACTTACGCACTAGTGTCAAGAAAGAAAGTCATGACATAACGGTCAAAATTAGAGACGAGCATTACTTCCGTGGCGATGACTTAATATTCATTAACTTCGCTGACCTACACCTACTATTCCATCAGGACTCGCTCGACAAAGCCATCATCAGCTGCTATTGCCTGTAAGTGATTATATTTTTTATTTCTAATATTTTATATATAATTATCCTCACAGTAAATATGTTTATATAATAAGGTTCATCAATATATATGTATATATGTGATGAGGGACCTGAGAAGAAAAGGGAATACCACCATTAGTTTCATTGATCCATATATCGTATTCAAAGACCCAGTTACCTTCGGTTGGGAAACTTCGGCAGAGGAGACTGTCCTAACGTTCTTATCTAAACAAAAAGACAAGGAAACGATACTCTACCCATACTGTGGCGAGTGAGTGTTTCACATTGTTTTCCTTGCTCGACCCTTATAATTAATGAGTAATGTGCATTTCATATACATACACACACACAAACACACACACACACACACACACACACACACACACACACACACACACACACACACACACATATATATATATATATATATATATATAAATGCAGCAATCATTAGATATTGTTCGACATCATTGTGTCCAAAAGCCAAGTATTCATCTACGACTCTTGGAGAAAGGAACTGGGACAGCACCAAGTAATCATAAACATCATCCAACGGTAATCTATATGGTCTTTCACAACCATGCATCTCTTTCTATGTGCGTGTATAGATATATTTACCTGATGTCCTCTAACTCTAGAATGGTTGTTTTTGTATTGGCTAATGCTTGGAAACAGTTTGTTGATCAGGAGCACCATCCCGATTGTAAAGCGCCACTACAAGTAGTACAACTCCAATTTTGCTATATGTAGTTTCCGGCATCTTTATTTACCATGGTTTAAATTAAATCACTAGATGACGAGAGGATCCTTTTCTCGTAAAGTGGTGTCTGTATCAGGAGCCTGGGAACAACGTTTGTGGATACTACGTTTGCGAGTTCCTCAACTTGTTCTTGAATAGAACCGCTCGCGAGAAAGAGATTGTAAGTTTCACATTTATTTGAATCAGTTGTTATGTATATGATCAAACATATGTGTATTAATTAATACATTCTCTTAATTAATTAAATTTGAAGACTGAGGACAGGAGGCTCAAGGTTCTACTACCGGACCAGATCAAAGCAATACAAGAGACAATTGCAGGATTTATTAATGACCAAGTTCTAAATCCTAGTAGAGACAACTACTCCGACGGCGCATAAGTTTTTCAATCCGCTAGAATTTACAATATTGTCAATGTAATCCTCTCGTTAAGAACATGGTGCGCGAATATGTATATATTATACATACAATACGTACGTATATCGATCATGCTTTTAATATATAAATATATATAGTTTCACACTATGCTTATCTTATTTAATTACATACTCGAAACAAATACATACACGTGTACACAAATATCATCAGCGTAGAATGCGTAATCGAATACCTATTTTAAAGCGAAAATGAAATATGAACTAATAAGCTGAAATATTGGTATATAATAGTGCAAAGGCCCGTGACTAAACGTGCCAGCCAGCGTGGCTTGGCTACGGACACTTTTAGCCCCGGTTTGTGTTATTAACCGGGACTAAAGGTGACCCTTTAGTCATGGTTCAAGAACCGAGACTAAAGGGTTGTCCTTTAGTCTCGATTCCGTTATCCCGATTGGGAAACCGGGAGTAAAGGGGTTTCCCAACCAGGACAAAAGCCCTGCTGTGTACTAGTGTGAAAAACAGGATTTGCCGAAAGATACTTAGCTCCGAGATTGTCGCACCATAATCGAGCTGTTGGAGGATGTGGAGTCCTTGTTCACCAAGTAAGTTTTGCACCCACATCATTTCAGCTATTGCATTAGCAAGTGCCTTGTACTCTGCCTCAGTGTTAGAACGAGAAACTGTAACCTGTTTCTTTGCACACCAGGAGATCAGATTATCTCCAAGGAAAACAGCAAAACCTCTTGTAGACCATCTATCATCGACATACCCTGCCCAGTCTGCGTCAGAGAATGCACTAACCATCATTGACTTCGACTGTCGAATTTTTAGCCCTAGCTTGGAAGTTCCTTACACGTATCGCAGGATCCGTTTAACAGCTCCAAGATGAACTGTAGTCGGCCGATGGAGAAACTAGCAGACTTTGTTTACCGCAAAAGACAGGTCAGGACGCGTGAGGGTCAAATACTGCAAAGCTCCCACCATACTGCGATATCTCGTAGCATCTCCTTCTCCAAGAACGTTCCCAGCAGCTGCACTGAGTCTCTCCGTAGTAGATAGTAGAGTACTGACCGGCTTACACTTGTCCATCACAACTTTGTGCAAGATTTCCGTCGCATACCTTCCCTGTGACAGAACCAGGCCACCTTGATTTTTCTTGACCTCCATACCAAGGAAGCAGTGGAGATCCCCTAGATCTTTTAAGGCAAAGTCCTTTTGCAGATTCTGGAAAAGTTTTTCTGTCCCAGACGGAGACGAGCTAGCCACGATGATGTCATCCACATAAACAAGCACAAACATAGTCAGCGAACCCTCGGAAAAATAAAATAGAGAGGTGTCGGCCTTGGAAGGTATGAATCCCAGTTCTTCTAGTTTTCCACACAATCTTGCATACCATGCCCGGGGTGCCTGTTTTAACCCATACAGAGCCTTATCCAACTTATACACATAGCTCGGGCGAGTTTTGTCAGCAAACCCAGGTGGTTGATGCATATAAACCTCTTCATTTAGTATACCATGAAGAAAAGCATTTTGGACATCAAGCTGTCTAAGTGACCATCCCCGTGAGACTGCTATTGATAATATAAGCCGGATGGTGGCTGCCTTTACCACTAGACTGAACGTCCTCATAGTCAATGCCATATCGCTGCTTATACCCCTTAGCCACCAGTCGGGCTTTGTATCTATCAATGGTGCCATCAGCTTTCCGTTTGATATTATACACCCATTTGCAACCAATAATGTTCTTTCCTTTGGACGAGGAACCAAACGCCAAGTATCATTGCGGATGAGAGCTTGATACTCATTGTTCATTGCGCTTACCCACTTGCTATCAGAAAGAGCTTCATCAACAGTTGCAGGCTCGCTGTCAGCAGAAGAGGCAAGATTGCACCATCGAACACAGCCATCATTGTATACTTTGGGCTTGCTGATGTCGTGTTGGAGACGTGTCAATGGACGCCACTGAGCATCAGCAGCGCTGGAGTGCGCAGAGGATCCATCGGCTCTGGTATCAATGATTCCAGCAAGGCCACCGAGATCCGATTGTGACTGATTCCCCCCCCCCCCCCCCCCCCCGAAGTCGGTGTAGCTGTTGTGGGAGAAGCCGCAGAAGATGCGTCGCCCGACAGCGGCACTGAGTCCGGGGCTGATTCGCCTGGGTCATGTCGAGGATCAGCCGCCGCATCAGTGTGGGATCGCACGCCCGTATCATCCAGGGAACGTGTGCCCGTGTTGTCGCCGTTTGGGGCACACATAGGATAGCAGTCGTTCTCAGGCAATTCTCCATTGTTTTGCGCCAGATTTGAAACACCATCTGCAAGATTATGAACAGAACTTGGCGAAGCATTAGTAGGGCTAGTTGGAGATATATCTTGATCACGTACTGTTGCATCCCCAAAATTTCTGGTAGGCGCTAGATTATCAGGGAGAAGGGAGATTTCCGCTCGGAGTCTAGCTCCGGTGTTTGGATGAAGTTCTATGAATGGAAAAATGTTCTCATCAAACACGACATCACGAGAGACATAGACTCGCCCCTCAGTAGGATCTAGACATTTGAAACCTTTGTGAATATTGCTATAGCCAAGGAACACACACCTTTTGGACCGAAACTCTAATTTCCTCGAATTATATGGATGGAGATTGGGCCAAACAGCACATCCAAAAGTGCGAAGAGATGCATATTCAGGAGTTTGTCCATATAGACGCTCAAGAGGGGTTGTGTTATCAATGACTTTAGATGGAAGACGATTGATGAGAAAAATGGCAGTCAAAAAAGCTTTATCCCAAAATTTTAGAGGCATATGAGCATGAGCAAGAAGGGTGATCCCCGTTTCGACAATATGTCGATGTTTCCGTTTTGCTGCCCTATTTTGTTGGTGCGTATGCGGACAAGAGACACGATGTGTAGTCCCTATACTCTTCTTCTTCTCATCCTTGGAGTCTTCATCCTTCTCCTTCTTCTTCTTGTTTACCAACTCATTCTTGTCATCATCATCTTTATAAGCATCGTCGGTCATCACCTCCGCTAGCACTTGGTTTGGTGTCAACTCACTCAAGGTAGTCTTCACCAAAACCGTGATCAAAGTGGCAAACCGCTTGGGCAAGCTCTTCAAGAACTTCATGGAGAAGTCACTATCCTTCACTTCTTCATCCACCACCTTGAGATCATTCACAATAACTTGCAATCTATAGAACATCTCCGGCACACTTTCATCATCTTTCATCTTGAAACTAGCAAATTTATCCTTTAAGATGTTTGCTCTTGCGGTCTTCACACCCTTTGTGCCCTCATATGACTCCTCAAGCTTCTTCCAAGCTTCATGAGCACTCTCAATATTTTTGACTTGCTCAAACACCTTCTCATCTAGAGCCTCACGAATAGTACAAACCGCAATGTCATTCAATTGAAGCAATCTTTCTTCGGCGGTTGTGGGGTTGGCCGCATTGACAATCTCAATCTTGGTCTCCACAACCTTCCAAACCTCTCTATTGATTGACTTGATGTGTGAGGTCATCTTGCTCTTCCAAAAAGCATAATTTGTGCCATCAAATTGAGGTGGCTTCTTGGTGTTGTTGATGTGAATCTTGAGTTGAGCCATTTTGTTACCGTAGGTTGTTAAGCCTCAAATCAATGGTGTCTCATCTCTGATACCACTTGAAAGGTCCTAAATGGCTAGAGGGGGGTGAATAGCCTATAAAAACTTCTACAAACAATACTTAAGACAAGCGATTAGTAAATTAAATGGCGAAGCGAATTTTGCGCTAGCCTACACAAGTGTTGCAAGCCACCTAACCGTTCTAGGCTATTGTCTCTAAGATTAGACACAAGGAGCTAAGTCACTATTTTACTCTACTCCTAAGTGAGCAACTACAACAAGTACACTAGAACAAAAGTAAGTGCTCAAATGTAAAGGAGAGGGATAAGGTTATACCGCCGGTGAAGTGATGATATGAATACCAAAGCAATCAATCACAATAGACAAGAGAAATCCTCGGTAGAGAGATGACACAAGATTTTTTACCGAGGTTCACTTGCTTGCCAACAAGCTACTCCTCGTTGTAGCGATACACCCACTTGGAGGTTCACGCGCTAATTGGCATCACACACCAAATCCTTCTCAAGGGTGCCGCACAACCAACACAAGATGGGGATCCACAAGCTACGCACAATCCACTAGAGTAGCCAATTGCGATCTCCCGCGGAGAAAGCTCAAGAACCCCTTACAACTTCACTGATCGGAGGCGGAGACAATCACCAACTCCCCTCAACGACCCTCGCAACTCCAAGCCGTCTAGGAGTCAGCAAACTCCAAGAGTAACAAGAGAATCCACTGTAAAAGACAATCAC